>CM060909.1:163371282-165871282 GCA_030737875.1 Allium sativum
CGAATTATTATGAAATTTATTTAGTTGTATTAAATTTATATGAGGATTTGAATATTGAAATAACCTGAATTTGTGAATCTTGAATTTGATATGCAAACAGATTTGAAGCTTATGAAAAGACCTATTTTATTAAGAACAATAATAATAATTTTTTATTGATTAATTTATGTGTTTTGAAACAGATTTATACTAATTGTTTTTGTTAATATGTAAAAATAACATTCTTGCAATCGTGCTTAGATTTAAATGAAACCGGTTTCATCAAATTTGAAGCTTTAAATTATTGTAAGATAATAAATTTCACAACAATCAGGTTTATTGGGTGAATGTGCGCGCTAAAAACGTGTAGCGTTAAATGATTTAAAATTATAATATATGTTAAGATTTGAAAATTTAACTTCTATATACAATCGAAATAGCTCTCGAAACTTGTTACATCGAGCCATGATATAGGTAACTAGCTACGAACGACTGTGAGCATGCTCATTTAGAGTTCGAAAATTTTCACATAAGGAATTGTGTTTTTAGAAAATGCTATATAAGCCTTTTATAAATTCACCATTTCTAAAATGAACCCTAGCCATCATTATCATAACTTCATCTAATGACCTGAAATTCATCTTTAAGTCCATCCACTTCTAGCCACAAATTCCCAACAAAAAAACTTGCATACATTGTCAGTAACAACACATTCATGCTCGTCTCTCATCGATCAGATCGACGACGTGTTTGAAATTCTCAGTGACCTGAGCCCATGTCACTTTTGCATTTTGGCACGCACAACCTCCATCATTGACTTCCACGCGATGAGGTCTAAAGGAGAAAAGAGGAGATGGGGATGATTATGTGTCGGTCTGAGGTGCTGATGTGGTATGGGCGCATTGAAATTATAGTTTGAATGGTTTCCGTTTAACTCGGATTTCTAGGTGACCGAAGCATCTTTCGAGGTCAAAGTCATTGGCATAAGCGCGACAAGGCAAAGCGAATCCAATGGACACGAAGTGGTTGGCCTAGGTTGCATGAGGTGGATTAATCGTGGTTTGAAGCAGTCTAAGGTAGTTCAAGTTTTGTGAACTCAAACAAAATAATTACCATATGTTTTAAATGGTTAACTAAGGTAATCAAGGAGCTATTAATGTCTCTAATGACATTAATTAATAAATTATTTATTTTTGATCCATCTTCAAATTTGTAACTTGTATATATTTAACACAAGGTCGGATTTAGACGTGACTAGTTGTGTTGGATTTGTGTCGATCAAATCTACACATGAGAGTCATATTGGATGCATCTGGAGATAGTTGGAATTTTAGTTAAAATCAAACGCGTTCGTTTTTAGCTATTCAACGTCGTGAAAACATTATTTGGATGGATGATAAGTTAAAACTCACTTTTTGATATACTACCATCTCATATAATAGTATAATTATTTGATTGTATTTTTAGATAATTTACTGTTTGTCAGCTCGTATGTGTGTCTTCCCGCATCTAGAGCAGATGACCTTTAACATTACCTGCATAGTAGCGGACGATTCATCGTATATGAATTATATTACGTCTATATATGTTGATATATAAGTTGTGATGTTGGGGAACCTCTTAAAAGGATCCAGCAGGATTCCTGAATGCGGTTATATATGTAAACCCCGCATTTTTAACTCAAGATAGTAAAATAAGAATAATTTAATTAAATATTCAGAATTAAGTGAAGTGGACTACACCATTGCATCCATCTCGAACTCTGGTTAATATATACACCTAATTTGTGTAAAAAGGACACCGTATAAAGAAGTTATGAGCATTAGAAGTTTGTATACATATAAGGAACTTATATGTATATATATTAAATAAATATATCCAGAAAATTTGAAAATCAGTTCAAAAATCAAAATTTACGATCGAGCGGGAAATTTGGAGGGAAAATGACCCATAGAGGGTCGACCAACCACAAGGGGGGTCGACCCCATCGCGAATCTGGAATACTCTTCCGATGTGGACGGTTTTAATATTTCTGATTTAAATCTAAGGGTCCTAGCTTCTCTGATACACCTATAAATAAGACCCTAGAGCTAACCCAAAACCTCATATTTCTGAGGCTACGCTGAAGCTCTGCTATTTCTTCTCCCTTAAAGATTTATTCAAAAAATATAAATTATTAGTTAGGAAAAAAAATCTAAATCAAAATCTGGAGGAAAGGAACATATTCTTGTAAATAGGTGTTCAAATCTCGTACTGTAGTAAGGTAACTTTCTAGGTCTGATCTATTCAAATTCCTTCCTCTTTCTTTTCCTTTCTCTTTTAATGAAAATAATAGATCCATGGTCGTTGTGATTCCGATTAAGGGGAAAAACCATGGATGCTAAAACTGGATCAGATCCAGGATTGGGAAAACGTACGAGGTGAGTGGGTTTAAGCTATAGGCTTTAGATAATAATATGTTATCGTTTAGCATTCCCCTTTTTATTAATTGTGAAATTTACAGATTAATTATAAATTATTGTTATAACAAGTTGAGTTTTTAATATGAATAATTCATACGTTGAACTAGTTAAAGTGTTGGAATGATCACATGTTACATAGACTTGTTAGAATATGGGGAATGACAACTGTTGTTATAATTATATGATTTATTCGTGGCATATTATTGAGTAAACGACATGTTTAACTTGTTGGATTTGAATAATTACCTGATTGAATGTTTACATATCAAAATAAAATTAAACACATGTTAAAAGGGCATGCGAAAAAATATAGGCGTAATTTGATGATATGTAAATTGGATTACAGTAAACATATAAGAAGGACAATATGCCTAAAAATTAACATGGAATAGGAATAATTTTTAAGGAACGAACTTGCCTGGATTCACAGTAATTTGACACCGTTACGCTCTTGGTCACGATGTTAGATTGCACTTGTGATAGAATTCTACCCGGAACCGCCGGCATCCCGCATTCACAAGTGGTAAATCTAATGTGAGGGGTCTAAGTGCACAATTAAAACATAAAATGGTACTAATACACGAGGTTAAGTCAACATGTGGTAGAAGTCTGCCCGAACCCGCCAGGCAAATCCAGCATCCACAAGTATAGACTTAATGTGAGAGGTCTGGTGCATAAACACACACACACACACACACACACACACACATATATATATATATATAAAGATATATGTATATAACCAGATATGAGTAAATGTGAATGATGGTAATTAAATGTCTAACTCAAAAAATAAGAAAGGAAGGGATGTAACGGACTGAGTCAGGGTGATGCGAAGGAAAAGTGATGTATTTCCCTAAATGACCTATTTCTGAGAATGTGGTTGCAAGTAAGCCACAGTGAATAAAGTAAGAAAAAGGAAAGAAATTACTTGCCACCATGAATTTAGATGGGAATATATTATGAAAATAAATCACTGATTCCTTCTATACATCAAACTGATAAGGTGCATGAAGTGTTTTCCTTAATTAAAATAAGGAACATATATTATAGTGAATGAAGAATACTGGAATACAACGGCAAAAGAAAATGGTTTAAATAGGGAATGATAGTCACCTATTATAAATAAACAACATTAATGAAAATGTTGTACAGTAGGTAGACTTATCCTAGGGACAAGTGAAGATTATTACTTAGGTTATAACAAACTAGCGAGGAAATGGGAAAACTAGTGAAATGAGATAAGGGACACTTAGTTGTAAATTAATTAATCAATAAATGGGGAAAACCTGAAACCAATTGAGAAAAGGGGGAAATATATGAAATAAAAGAAGTTGTACTTAATTTTAAATTAAGTAATCTATAAACTTGGAAGTCTGAATCCGGTTGATATGAATAACATGTTTAGACTTGTCCTAAGGACAAGAGGAAATTATAACATTGGTTATAATAAATGGGTAGAGAAACTTATTAATGGGCCTTAGTTAAGAGAACTAAGTTAATAAGTAAACAACAATAAGTTGTAGTAACGGTGTAAAACGGAATTATGATTAAATGAGAAAGAATGAGGAAAACTTATGAAATAAGTTATATTTAATCATAAATAATGACTGACATGTGAATGGGGATATACTTAATTACATATTAAGTACAATATGTTATTGTAATGATGAAATCAAACAAGAATATAAAAGAGATTGTGGATTACAGACCTTGGAACACAATCTAGATAATAACATGTTGTGGGCTTATTAATAAACTTAAATGGTTAAGTTGTATAACCGAAATTAATAAGCAAGAGGAACTTGGTAACTTGATTAAGAATTCAATATGAATGGGAGTAACCAAGTTAAATGGAAACCTGATGAGGTAAGGAAAGCGTGTAAAAGAATGTTTAGACATAGGGTCTAACAACATATTAAAGGGAGGCGCTTGGACCAGTCCGCACATTTGAGGGTAAATAACCCAACGGGGTAGATCATCGTGGTGTTATAAGGCATGAGGGGAGCACACATTCATCTGACTTCTCTGATGGCTCTGAAGGACGGGAAGGGAAGCACACGACTTCCTGAGATATGTAAGGTGCTCCTAGTAGTCCTCTGTGCGGTGGCAGATGCTTAGGCTGTGCTCGTAGGGGTTGGGTCTGCGTGTAACTAATAGGTGGGTGGGCCTTGACTGCAAAAGTAGCTATGCAGTCAGAGTGCTGTGACACAGTGACACTAGGGTGATTCGGCGGTTTCCTTAACAGGGTTGCGAAGGGTCATGAGCAACAAGGATAGTGGATCATCGGATGCCCATCATCGGCAGCCAGTGGGATGCAGAAAGATTAGAGCTAAAACCAATAGACCATTCACCCTTCACTATCGGGGTACGGTGGTTGAGGGAAGATGCCAAATGGATATTTAGATTGTTTTCTTTAGGGGCAGTCGTTTAGCTCTTGTAGTCTTCACTAGTTGAGGGAGGGGCCGGGATAGGGCCTTAGCCACAGTGAAAACAGATCGTAGGTATATCTGTATATAGAGGCTCTTAAAGACAGGCTTGTACAAATATGGAAAAGCTCCCAACCGAGTTCCGTGTTTCTTGTATCGCTCTGCCATGGGACTCGGTGCACATTAGAGGACGTATGGTTAAGGCATCGAGCTACAATTGATGATACGTATATCAAACAGTCTAGATACATGCATGTCGGCTCTGGGTGGTGTATAGTAGACTTGAGGGCATTATTCCGATATGGAATCTGATTCGATCGATGATGTCAGTCTATACGCCTACGTAACGTAGTAATGACAGATATATGTGGAATGTAACATTGTTATGTTGAGATCCGTACGTCACTGCGGCGTAAGATGAGGGACTGCGTTCCTTTCTGTGGCATTACGGTAGAGACCGTGCGAGTGGGGTACCACAGGGTGTACCTCAGTATTGAGGGGTAGCTACATATATATTATATTAGGTTAATCCACTGGGAAGTAAATGGGTACGCCGTGTGTGTAAGCCTTGAGTGTTGTTAACCTAAGTAACCTAATAAATAAGAAAATATGATTGAATGGTATATGTAGGATTATCCAATGTGTATGATTTAAATCCAATCACCAGAACTTGTGTTCTGACCCCCTCCTCATAACATACTCGTAGGTTAGATTTGTGGCAGAGACATGAGTCACTGTAGCTTTGGATACTGGTAGGCAGTATTATTAATACGATAAGGCTATACTTTGATTATATTATATTTTGTCCATTCCGCTGTGAGATAATTTATGAGCTTCGACATATTTTATGTCTCTGTCTTTTCTGTAGGACACCAAAGCAAACCAATTCGGGTTTCGATAGATCGGAATTTTGAAAAAAAAAATCGGTTTGTCGGAATTCGGGTTATTACAGTATATTTTTCACTTTCATATTATTTACATATGAACTGCTAAAATAACGTAAAACCTGATTTTTGATGATGATTGCTACATTAAATTAAATAATGATATGATACTAATCAATAAACAGTTTTCTTTAGGTGTTGGTAGGCAAATGACTTGAATTCAGTATTTTTGAAATATGATGACTTGTCATAAGGCAAAAGAACAAAGTTTTAAAAGTCATTAAAAAGATTTTATAATAAATAAAAATTTATAAACATATTTTATAAGTTATATTAATAAATCAGGATTTTATAAAAGATTTTATAATGAATTCCAGTTTTATAAACAAGTTATATAATTTTTTTTCAAGTCTTTTATGCTTAACAAAGATTTTAATAACAAGTTTTACAAAGTATTAAAATGAATATTTTATAAATGAATCAAGTTTTTTAATGATTTCTTACTATTTTAAGACAAGTTGTAACGACCTGAAATTTTAAACGCTTCGTACTTAAATATATGAATTATTTGGATGATTGAATCATGGATTAAATGTTATTAAAATAAATTATTAAACTTTTTAACCCCTTTTAAATCATAATTTATGATGGTAAACTTGTTTTGAAAAAATATTTAAAAAATATTTTCTTTGAAATATCTCCTTTATAAATATATTCTTCAAAATATCTTCTTCTAAATCATATCTTATTTAATTACTTAACTGAAAAGTAATCAAAAATGCACAACTCTAGTAAGACAATGAGTAGGCTTATATATTCATTGGATTCAAGAATTAGATGTTATAGGGAATGGCTGATGTAACAATTGCTCTAGCCTACCTGACTTTTCTCTTTAAAAAGGAATAGTCAAGTGAAGAATGTCTGTAACACCCCAAAATTTTAACAACACATTAAAATGATAAATTAAGGAAAACTTAATTTAATATTCAGATTTAACTAAAACGGACTGTGCCATTGCGTTCATCTTAGAATTTTGGTCAAGATATACATTTGGTTTGCGTAAAACCGACATCGTATGAAGAAGTTATTAAGCCTTGAAGTTTGTATGCATATAAGAGAAGAATATAAATATATATATACAAATATATATAATAAATAAATATTCAAAAAAAATTCAAAATGATGAAGCAGGAAGCCAAAACGCCGAACCGCCCTATTTTGGGGGATGACCCAGGGGTCGACCCAGGTTGTTTGGGGCCGACCGCTGGGTCGACACCCTAAGGGGTGGTCGACCCCCCCCCCCCCCCCCGCACAAATCTGGGCAGGTTCGCTTTTCCGAACGTGGACTCTTTCCTTGACCCGGTTCGTTGCTTCTAGGCTATAAAAAGGACCCTAAACCTAGTTTTATTCATCTGAAATATAATGGTGATGGCGAGGCTCTGCTGCAACTTCAATTAAATTGCCTATTCTTCTCCAAAATCAAGTTTAAAAAGATTCAAGCGTTTTAACTATAGATATGAGATTCAACACCAACAATTTCTTTTCGATCTTGTAAAAGCCAAACACGGTGAGTTAGTTACTTTTAGATTTAAATGATTAAAAGTAAACGTGGCACTGATTTGGATTTGTTATAAATTGTGAATCTATGACATCCCAGGATCTTAAATATTATCATGATAGATCTACCTTTATAGATCTAATTCGCTTGTGGTTAATTTATCATGTCGTGCTAGATTTACCTTTATAGATCTAATTTTCTTGTGGTTAATTTATCATGTCATGCTAGATCTACCTTTATAGATCTAATTCACTTTAGTTAATTTATCATGTCATGCTAGATCTACCTTTATAGATCTAATTCGCTTTGGTTAATTTATCATGTCATGCTAGATCTACCTTTATAGATCTAATTCGCTTGTGGTTAATTTATCATGTCATGGTAGATCTACCTTTATAGATCTAATTCGCTTGTGGTTAATTTATCTTGCATTGCTAGATCTACCTTTATAGATCTAATTCTCTTGTGGTTAATTTATCATGTCACATTTGTGGATCTTAAACATTGTCATGCTAGATCTACCTTTATAGATCTAATTTGCTTGTGATTAATTTATCATGTCACATTTATGGACCTTAAACATTATCATGCTAGATCTACCTTTATAGATCTAATTCGCTTGTGGTTAATTTATCATGTCACATTTTTAGATCTTATCATTTATCTATGTTTGTGGCTAGTTTGGATCTGTCACTATTTGGATAGTTAAAACCTTGCTTAGATCTAATTCTACATCTAGATCATCTTGTACCTATCATGTGGTGATTAATTTAGATCTAACATTAATTGGACATATGAATCCTTATTTTTTCATGCCTATTATGAATCCTTAGTATGTTAGATCTAGTTTTATTATCATATGCTCACTAGATCTATTTTTATATGTCCACCCTATCACTATGCCAATTACATGTTTAGGTCACTTTTGTTAAAATAATCATTATTGTCATCTTTCCCTTTTATTGTGGCTAGGCTACTTTCTAGCCTAGGCATGACACCAAATATATGTGAATGCATTAGTTATGGAATGGGAGCAAACATTAGAATTGGCATAACTTGAATGACGAATATGAATTTGGACATATAATCTATTATGAATATAATTAGGTAAACGTGCATGAACCCCTGTAAAGACATAGGTATAATTAATTGTTTGATAATTAAAATGCCTAGGATTACAGTAATTAAAAAACTGTAACGACACTTATGACACGTGGTTAGATTGCATTTGTGGTGGAAGTATGCCCAGACCCAATCGGCATATCCAGCAACCACAAATATTGAATCTTATGTGAGGGGTCTAAGTTCACAAATACGATACGGGCTAAGACACGAGGTTAGGCCGAACTTGTGGAAGAATCTGCCAGGACCTGACCAACATATCCAGCATCCACAAGTTGTTGGCCTAATGTGGGAGGTCTAGCCCATTCTAACCATAGTTGGACATGGTAATGAATTGGAATAAACAAGGAAGGATAGTAACCTATTATCATTAATTACTTTAATGAAGAATGTTATATAATAGGTAGGCTTGTCCTAGGGACAAGTGGAAATTACAACATATGTTATAAAAAAAAGGAAAGGAAGTTTATTAGTAAACCTTAGTGAAGAAAACTAAGTTAATAAGTAAACAACATCAAGTAGTAGTAATATGTTAAATAGAAAACAGGTGAACTAAGATGAAGTATACTTAATTACATATTAAGTAAAACATGTTATTGTAACTATGGAATCAACCAATGAATAATACGAAGGGATTGTAAGAATACTTCTGTTAAATACAATCCACGGGTGAAAGATTGTAAGATTTCTTCTGTTAACTACAATCTAAAGAATAACATGTAATAAGGCTTATTAATGAACTTAAATGGGTTAAGTTATATTTATATGAAATTAATAAGCAAGTGTAATTTTGGTAAGTGAAAAGATGTCAATGTGAATGGGGATAACTTGTTAGTCTGTAATATTTTACCTAATTGAATTCATAGGGATTGTGTGAACATGACAACCTGATTAGGGGTTAAGTAATATTTGAATGAAACAGTGAGAGGGTTAAGTACATCTTGGGTTGTGGGTAATATTTGTATATATATGCCCAAAAACTTGACCTGTTAGGGTTATGTAATTAAAAACACCGTTAGGTAAACATAACCAGTGGAAAACCTAGTAGTGGGGATGAAAGACAAAGGGGAGAACTTGCAGCATCTTATGTGGGACCCATTTCAGTCAGTAACCCTTAAATAGGTATCAAACGGGTACTCCTAACTAGGTCGGAGTGGGGCACGCTTATTGAACTGAATGTAAGAGATCCAAACATGGAGGACAGTGTCATGACGGCGCGTTCCATCGGGGTCATGTGCGTGCATGACTCCGCCTGCCCGAGAAAATAAAACATTATGACATCAGTAGATATGGTTGTGCACATCTAGAAAATGAAGGATTACCACTTACGGGAGTGATACACCCTACTGTAGGGCCAGCACAGGGTATCTACGGTGTAAGGAGCCGATCTATTAGGGTAGTAGTTAGGGTAAATCTAGACTCGGGTAAGTTTAGGAGTCCGTTATTAGGGCTGCATGTGGATAGTATGGGGTTAAAACCTCTTACCGAAGTACGCCTAAGTCTACCATCTTGTACATATTGGGGATCATCTCATTCTGGTTATACTAGTATTAGTGCAGAGAAATAGAAATCAGTTAGAGAAGCGCAACATACTCTATCATGTTTATCCTGTTTACCTTGTCACACTTACCTTTTATAATGTTATCTTCCTTATCCACTTTGTATGCCTGTCATGATACTTTTACTTATTTACTTGCTAAAATTAACTGGGCTCGCCAGACTTTATGTCTGACCCTTTTTGTTTCCTCTTCTTTCTTTCGTTCCCCACCCCTTAGGTTCTAAGGGCGGGAACACTCAGGCTTGACCATGATTTTGCTTACTTTGTTCTAGAGCTGCTTATATGTATGGCTCAAGCTCCTATCCTTGCTACTATGGCTTTGTCTCTTTTTGGGGAATTATGTTTTTTATGTACTCTGATGGAACAAGACAAAAAGTTTTATTCTTTTGTAATGACTTTTATGTAGTTTCAGACTTGTGATATTATGTACCACGATGTTATGATTTATGTTTGAAATAAAAATTTAAATTTTGCTGTTGCTTTTATATATGTCTTGTAATATTTCTATTTCTGTTTACCTATAACGCTTCACGAAACTTAATGCATTCCCTTAGTGAGTGACATTAATGGACGTGGGGTGTCACACTTGGTATCAGAGCTGAAGGTTACCAGATTAGATAAAAGTTTTTGAAAATTATTTTGAAAAAGGTTTTAAAAGAAAGCATTTCCAAAAAGAATAGTCTATATTAATAAAAAACATATTCCCCAAAGCCATATGCAATATCTTTCGATCCTTTGTCTGAATCTCTTTCCTTTTCTTTTCAGCATGTATAGGGAAACTTATATTCCTGAGGGCATTGAAGTACCAGATTGGTTCCGTAGGTATCTTAAAGCCACGGCACCAACCTAGAGCCAAGGAGACTACCCTCCCACAGCTGCAATCGTTGTTCCTCCACCACCGCTAGTAGATGACTTCTCTAAAAAGAAAGAAGCTAAGGTTGAGGAAACACAAAACAAGAAGGCATGGCCCAAGAAAGGACAACAACAAAAACAAAGTAAAGGCGGAAAGAATAACAAAGCATAGGATAGGAGGAAGTGTCGCAGTTGTGGACGTGAGGGTCTCATGGTAAAAGACTACAAAAGAAGGAAGGATACTCGCTTCAGTTGTAGAGAAGTCGAACACTTTGCTAAAGAGTTCCCGAAGTTGCAAGGACAAGGCCAAAGCACAGGATCCCTTGAGGGAAGGTGTATGCTCTCGTGGCCATCGTACCAGATAGAGGTAAGATAGTTTTGTTAAAGGTTTTATTTCTCTTCCTAATCAACCTGTTATAACTCTTTTCGATTTTGGTGCTACGCATTCGTTTATATCTGATTTTGTGGTCGAGTCTCTACACTTAAATACTAGTATGGTAGTGGATCCCGCTGTTCTCTCAAACCCCGTTGGTGGTTCGGCTCATTTGTCTATGATTTGTCGAGGTTTGAGAGTATCAGTGTTGGGCGTCAAGTTTGAAAGCGACGCGTATGTGCTTGGTTTCATGGGCTATGGGTTGATTCTGGGGATGGATTGGCCAACCACGTATGGTGCCATTCTCGATTGTGAGAGAAGGGTCGTTAGACTTTTGACTTGCCATAGGAGAACCCTCGAGATTTCTTATGACCCAAAAAGGGTCTGTCATGCTTAGTTTCCTAGAATCTCCTGAAAAATCTATCAATAATCTAAGATATGTTCCAATAGTCTGTGAGTATCCTGGTGTCTTTGATGAGGTTCGGGGTTTACCCCAAGGTGCGAGATCGATTTCCGCATATATTTGGTGGATAATGCAAAGCTAGTTGCATTGCCCGTGCGCCATATGGCTCCAAGAGGAAAGGAGAGAGCTCAACAAACAAGTAGGGGAGCTACTTGAAAAGATGTTGGTTAGGCCAAGCATATGTGAATGTGGTGCTCTGGTGGTATTCGCAACTAAGTCATATAGCTCGCTTCGCATATGTGTGGATATTCATGATGTTTTTCCTCATTTCTTATTTATCGAAGTGTCTACATGATAAACTAGAGATAGTTGAGCCAAAGATGCATGAGGAAGTAGAGGTAGAATGGGAGGTAACAATTAGACGAGTTCCTACCCATATACTTGGATCAACGGTTAAGAAACTGCACAACAGAGAGGTTAGGTTAATAAAAGTGCAATAGGAAGAAGACAGCGAGGATGCAACTTGGGAGACTGAAGAAAAAGATCATGCCTCATGCCCTTTTCCTTTGTGGGACTATGTCCTTAAATTCTTTTTCCAAAGCTTTTATTCGCGCTTGCTTCTATCATATGACTGTATCCTATCGATCGAATCTTCAACCTTTAGGTAGGAAATCCCATGAATGTAAACATGTGTTTGAGACATGTTATGTTTGATGGATGCAAGTGTATGCTAGTGGTTGCCTACGGATGCATATACACACACATTAGACACCAGATCGGCTCAACCACTCTCATACAGCATGTGGATGTGTGTGCATTTTTCTTTTCTTTTAATGGATGAAAATGGATGTATCATCAAATGAATGTTGCATTTGGACGAATGATTGTGCACACATATAGAACTTACATGTTATAATAGGATTATTTGCATACATATTGGATTCATGACACTAGCATACGTTGCATTAAGGAGGTCAACTGAATCAGTGGACCGCCTGATCTTTCGCACTAGTGTTGGAACATGTACATACACCTTTGCATATGTTCATATAAGCATTAGAAAATTTTAAGGACAATGGATGTCTGTGATTTGTGGATGAGTAGATGGATGATGGATGGTAGGATACATTCTTCTTAACTTGGAGATTTCGGGGACGAAATCCTTTGAGTAAGGGAGAATGTAACATCTCGAAATTTTAACAACACATTACAATGATAAATTAAGGAAAACTTAATTTAATATCCAGATTTAAGTGAAACGGACTACACCATTGCGTTCGCCTCGGAATTTTGGTCAAGATAGACACTTGGTTTGCGTAAAATGGACACCGTATGAAGAAGTTATTAAGCCTTGAATTTTTATGCATATAAGAGAAGAATAAAAATATATATATATATAATAAATAAATATTCAAAAAAAAAATTTAAATATGACGAAGCAGGAAGCCAAAACGCCGAACTACCCCATTTTGGGGGTCGACCCAGTGGTCGACCCAGGGTGTTTGGGGGTCGACCCCCTGCACAGATCTGGGCAGGTTCGCTTTTCTGAACATGGACTCTTTCCTTAACCCGGTTCGTTGCTTCTAAGCTATAAAAAGGACCCTAAACCTAGTTTTATTCATCTGAAAAATAATGGTGACAGCGAGGCTCTACTGCAGCTTCAATTAAATTGCCTATTCTACTCCAAAATCGAGTTTAAAAAGATTCAAGCGTTTCAACTATAGAGATGAGATTCAACACCAACAATTTCTTTTCTATCTTCTAAAATCCAAACACAATGAGTTAGCTACTTTTAGATTTAAATGATTAAAAGTAAACGTGATATGACTATGATTTGGATTTGTTATAAATTGCGAATCTATGACATTCTTGGATCTTAAATATTATCATGCTAGGTCTACCTTTATAGATCTAATTCGCTTGTGGTTAATTTATCATATCATGCTAGATCTACCTTTATAGATCTAATTCGCTTGTGGTTAATTTATCATGTCAGGCTAGATCTACCTTTATAGATCTAATTCGCTTATGGTTATTTTATCATGTCATGCTAGATCTACCTTTATAGATCTAATTCGCTTGAGGTTAATTTATCATGTCACATTTTTGGATCCTAAACATTATCATGCTAGATCTACCTTTATAGATCTAATTCGGTTGTGATTAATTTATCATGTCACATTTATGGATCTTAAACATTATCATGCTAGATCTACCTTTATAGATCTAATTCGCTTGTGGTTAATTTATCATGTCACATTTGTGGATCTTAACATTTATCTATTTTTGTGACTAGTTTGGATGTGTCATTATTTGGACAGTTAAAACCTTGCTTAGATCTAATTCTACATCTAGATCATCTTGTACCTATCATGTGGTGATTAATTTAGGTCTATCATTAATTGGACATATGAATCCTTATTTATTCATGCTTATTATGGCATCCTTAGTATGTTAGATCTAGTTTTATTATCACATGCTCACTAGATCTATTTTTAAATGTCCACCCTATCACTATGCTAATTACATGTTTATGTCACTTCTATTCAAATAATCACTATTGTCATCTTTCCCTTTTATTGTTTATGACTAAGCTACTTTCTAGATTAGGCATGGCACCAAATATATGGGAATGCATTAGTTAGGAAACGGGAGAAAACATTAAAATTGGCATAACTTGAATGACAAATATGAATTTGGACATATAATCCATTATGAATATAATTGGGTAGATAGGCATGAACCCCTTTAACGACATAGGTATAATTAATTGGTTAATAATTCAAATGCCTTTGATTATAGTAATTAGAAAACTGTAATAACACTTATGACATGAGGCTAGATTGCATTTGTGGTGGAAGTCTGCCCGGACCCGACCGGCATATCCAGCAACCGAAAATGTTGAATCTAATGTGAGGGGTCTAAGTACACAAATACGAGACGGTCTAAGACACGAGGTTAGGCCCAACTTGTGGAAATAGTCTTCCAGGACCCAACCAGCATATCCAGCACCCACAAGTTGTTGGCCTAATGTGGGAGGTCTAGCCCATTATAACCATAATTGGACATGGTAATGAATTGGAATAAACAAGGAAGGATAGTAACCTATTATCATTAATTACTTTAATGAAGAATGTTATATAATAGGTAGGCTAGTCCTAAGGACAAGTGGAAATTATAACATATGTTATAATAAAAAGGAAAGGAAGTTTTTTAGTAAACCTAAGTTAAGAAAACTAAGTTAATAAGTAAACAACACCAAGTTGTAGTAATATGTTAAATAGAAAACAGGTGAACTGAGATGAATTATACTTAATTACATATTAAGTAAAACATGTCATTGTAACTATGTAATCAGACAATGAATAATACAAAGGGATTGTAAGATTACTTCCATTAATTACAATCCAGGGGTGAAAGATTGTAAGATTACTTATGTTAATTACAATCTAAAGAATAACATGTAATGCGGCTTGTTAATGAACTTAAATGGATTATGTTATATTTATATGAAATTAGTAAGCAAGTGGAATTTTGGCAAGCTAGAAGAAGTCAATGTGAATGGGGATAACCTGTTATTCTATAATATTTAACCTAATTGAATCCATAGGGATTGTATGAACATGACAACTTGATTAAGGGTTAAGTAATATTTGAATGAAACAGTGGGACAGTTAAGTACATTTTGGGTTGGTGGGTAATATTTGTATATATAGGTTCACAAACTTAATCTGTTGGGGTTATGTAATTAAAAACATCGTTAGGTAAACATAACCAGTGGAAAACCTAGTCATGGGGATGCAAGACAAAGGAGAGAGCTTGCATCATCTTGTGTGGGAACCATTTAAGTCAGTAACCCTTAAATAGGTATCAAATGAATACTCCGAACTAGGTCAGAGTGGCGCACGCTTAATGAACTGATTGTAAGATATCCAAACGTGGAGGACGGTATCATTACGGCGCGTTCCATCGGGGTCATGTGTGTGCATGACTTCGCCTGCCTGGGAAAATAAGACGTTGTGACATTAGTAGATATGGTTGTGCACATCTAGAAAATGATGGGTTCCTACTTTAGGGAGTGATATACCCTACTGTGGGGCCAGCACATGGTATCTACGGAGTAGGGAGCCGATCGATTAGGGTAGTAGTTAGGGTACATCTAGACCCTGGTAAGTTTAGGAGTCCGTTATTAGGGCTGCCTGTGGATGGTATGGGGTTAAAACCTCTCACCAAAAGTATGCCTAAGTCTACCATCTTGTACATGTTGGGGATCATCTAATTCTAATTATACTAGTATAAGTGCAGAGAAATAGAAAATATTAGAAAAGAGCTACATACTCTATCATGTTTATCCTGTTTACCTTGTCAAACTTAACTTTTATGATGTTATCTTCCTTATCCACTTTGTATGCATGTCATGATACTTTTACTTATTTACTTGCTAAAAGTAACTGGACTCGCCAGACTTTATGTCTGACCCTTTTTGTTTCCTCTTCTTTCTTTCGTCCCCCCCCCCAAGGTTCTCAGGGCAGGAACACTCAGGCTTGACCGTGATTATGCTTACTTTATGCTGGAGCTGCTCATATATATGGCTCAAGCTCCTATCCTTGCTACTATGGCTTTGTCTCTTTGTAGGGAATTATGCTTTTTATGTACTCTGATGGAACAAGGCAGAAAGTTTTGTAGTTTTGTAATGGCTTTTATGTAGTTTCAGACTTGTGATATTTTGGACCATGATGTTATGATTTATGTTTGAAATAAAAATTTAAATTCCGTTGTTGCTTTCATATTTGTCTTGTAATATTTTTGTTTCTGTCTACCTATAACGCTTCACGAAACTTAATGTATTCCCTTAGTGAGTAACATTAATGGACGTGGGGTGTCACAATGTCGAAAATGAGTTAAGTATACGAATGATTTCTTTGAGCAATCTCTTCTATGGGATAGTCAATTATTTGACTATTGAACTTAACTAAATATTAACTTAAATCTTAAATAAATGTTTTCAAAGATAAGAACAAGTTAATTGGTTTTGGTTTTTGTCATGATATTGTATTAGTTAAATCATCTTCAACCTCTCAGATTATGTACATGAAGTAAATATAACTGGATATTCAAATGAATATTTTAAAGATAATTATAAAAGGAATTTTTTTTAGTTTGTAATAAATGATGTTTTAGCAACATTTTTTTTGAAACCCTTAAATAATAATTAAATTAGAAATATACTTTTAATGTTTTAGAATATACTTAGATCTTTAATAATGAGATTTTAAAGATAGAAACAAGTATTAAATCTTTCAGGATAAAGATAGTGAAGAAAATAATTTAACTTATAAAGGAAAAGGGTTCTTAGTAAACAATGCTTTTAACCATTTTGATTATATTTCGAAGAAAGTAAATCTTGCAAATAATTTATGCATTTACTTGTGCCATAGAGATAAGTATATGAATACTTCTTGAAGTATTGAAGACTACAAAAGGGTAGGAAATAGTATATTACACGCATATGTCTTTCATAGGAAGGAATTAAACATATACACATATATCTAGTGTAATATTATTCAGGTAAAAGTTTTGATAAGTAAATGAATTCTTGTTAGATAAAAGAAGTTTTACTAACAAAAGAAATTCTATATAATGAAAGATTAATTAAACCGAAGAAATTCGAAGTTTTTTATATGACTTAATCTTGCTTTGTGTACTAACCATGTAGTGTGACTTGATAGTGCCTTGGATATTTATTTATTTGTTATGGAAAATGTATGAGGTTTGTTTTCCGTTGATAATCTTCTATTTGAACTTGATATTCGATTGTTGACTATAGAGTTTAACCAAGAACCAATTGAATTAGTTTGAGGAGACTGAGATTGATGAGTGTTATACTTATTGAAACCCACTTCAAAATGAGTATACAAGTTCTATCTTTTTTTGAAGCGATTGTGAAGTATATGGAGATTCGAGATCTACCTGAGATGCACAAACATTGTTCATGATGTATTCAATATGTGGGAATCCATGTATGATTCCGAGACCTGTTGAGGTTTGAGAATCTATGGTTATTCTGTTATCTAATGTAGAATCCAAGTGTGATTCTAAAGTCTATTGATATAGGAATCCCCATGTGATTCTGAGATTATTGAGGAATCCAAGTAGATCTATTGAGCTGTGGGAATCCAACAAGGGTTGTTCACGTGATGAATACATGTGTGAAGATGCCGAACGCAAGTGTGGCATCAGAAATGGCTAAAAATAGAGTAAGATGCATAACATGCGGTTTAGCTAACCCACGAAAGGGTATGCCAACAACATATCTAGTTATTCTTATAAACTATGCGTGTAGGAGTTTATGGTACTCACTTCCATATGCTACACATCGGTGTTTTCATGCGCGGGAAAAATCTGTTTACTTACGGTATATTTTATCTTGAAACATATAGCACTCGGAAGGCAGTTTATGATATTGTGCATGGAGTTAGGATTTGGCTTGATCTGGATAGATCTCGATGAAAAATCCAATATGTTAATGAACCTTAGTGGTTTTGAATTTACCTTAATATGTTGTCGAAAGTAATCAATGTAACCATTCTAGCAAATTGATATGATTTATATTCTACACCATAGACATTGTATAACTATGTTGGATGATTTTAAAGGGAATACCGTTGCGGAAATCCATACGGCTTCAATGTATATTAAAATATATCACATATATATTGAGTTTTCATGCTGTTATTTTCTTATAATGCCTAGGTCAGACCATGCGTATTTCTAGATTCCGTCATGATCGTTTTGGAGCATCTAGAGTTGAATTGAAGTTTTACTTACTATACTATTTATATCCATTGCATTCTATGTTATACATCAACATTATGAGGACAGGGTGTTATAACTATTCAGGTTGTTAATACATTAGTTTTCTCTCTGATGGTTGTATTTTATACAGCTTTATTTTGTAAAAGTCATTTTTGATATTATATATCAACTTTCCATTGTTATATTATGATATTTTTTCATCTTCTTCCGTGTTCTATATCTTTTTATTCTTATTTCACCCTAATATACCATCTTTCCTGCATTTGGTTGCTTAACAAGTGAATACCATGGATGTGTTAGAGTTGACATTAGAGGGTCGAAAATTCGGGATGTTACATACATTTGTTATAAAGCACAAGGTTAAGTAAAAAGCTTGGCATTAGTTGGGCATGACTCATCAAGAGATAAGGTAATGGAATGCCTTAAAATGAGTTGAGTGTACTATATATATGAGAGTGTGTATATGCTAGTGGTATAAAAATGTTTTATGTTGTGTTAGTTAGTCTGTTGAGTGGTTTATGAATTCTGGTCATTATATGGGACGTCATGGTATAAGTAGTTATTTCTAAAATACTTAATCAAGGCAATGGAACGTTATTACTTTTAAACATGGTAAATAAAATTCTTTTACCTAGGATTATATTTTACACATAGAAGAAATTTACATAAATTTATATAGTTATTTATGATGTGCTTGGTTTATAGGATCGATACATTTAGTTATTATCAGTTACTAAATATTAGTTATGTTCATCCAGTTTATGATCATTTACTATTGCCTATTAATTTATCAGCTATTGAAAAAAAAAATTAATCAGAAAGAACATCTATATAACAAAAGGGAGAAAAAAGCCTTTCTTCAATGGCGTACAAAAATAGATATGTAGTTTATACATGAGTACAAAAGATATAATATAACAACGGAAAATAAATAATGGACAGGGAAAGAAGCAAAAGCCTCTAGACAAAAGCCTCCTCAACCAGGAATGAGAAGAGAAAACCATCAAGCCAACCAAAAGCCAAAGAAGGACAGTGGCCTCCAAGCACTGCTAGAATAGATAAACTAGAGACTGCCTAAGCGCCATCCTGCGGGATTCCAAAGCACACACGTTTTCAACCATGCCTGAATAGACGGCTGCCAAAGCCAACCCACTCCATGCAAAGCTCAACCTCCGTCTACAGAATCAAACCCGAAAGAAACCTGTTAATCCACAACCTACACGACTAGAAAACTGAATATTATTTATTTTTGATGTCTTTGGATGGTAGATATGTTTAGTTGGTAAGCCCTTCACTTAAGTATTACCCTTTTAGTAAAGGGGATATATGATACAATTGGTAGGACCAGGTTCCTGGCATAATTTTGTTGTTACTCGATCTATGTGTACAACTCCCAAGGATTTTACAAAGAAATATTTGGAAATATGTTTCGAAAATGGTTTTGGGTTAATTTTATAAAGAGTGATTTGATGTACAAAAGATATATGCATGTAGTAGTATTTATATTTTTTTTGAGATAAACCCCATTGGTTAACTCTAATGTTTTCATTAAAAAGAATTTTGGTAAGAAATACTTAATAGTTTTATATGTAGGATTCCCAAGTGGTAGTGCCATAGCCCATAATAAATGATGAAATCCTTTAATTTCTTACCTTTTTGCGTAATATATGTGCTAAAAAAATTATTAAGTTATTTTGTGGATGCATGTAATATGTGCATTAAGATTGTTTGAATGTGCATTATATTTTGATATCTAGTAGATTTCATTTTTTAAAATAAAAAGAGATTTTCAATGCTTTTGGATAGTTGAAAAAAATTTGAATTGTTAAAGAACTGGAATTTAAGTGTTTGTTAAAAATATAGATCTGAGTTTATATAACATCTGAATAATGAGGATAACAAGTTATAACAAGTTCTGAATTGGTTGAACATACTTGTTAAGTAAAATAAATTTGATGTTTGCATGTACTTGTATAATTTGATGAAATATTATATAGGTAAAAAAACTTAAGTTATATAATGTTAAATAACTTTTATGAAATAATTCAGTATAGAATTAAGTAAGGAACACAAAGTGAAAATTAAATGCAGAATAAAATGGAAGGATATTAATATAAAATGACATATTATTTTTTGAAAGTTAAGTGCACAATTTTATTAATAAATGAGATATTTACAATATATAAGCTCTCAAGCACATACAAACAATATGCTATGTAATGATCTGCCTTTTTGACCGCTTCAAGTCGGTAATTAAACCAACTCGAACTGTTCAAAATGATAGACTGTTATTTAGCTTATGAGGTTTAAAAAGAGTAAACACAGAATCACAGATAGAAAATAGCAGTGGAATAAATTTTTATACATATCAGAGTTTTACTTAATTTTTATACAGCAGAAGATTCATAAATAAATACATAAATTTTAAAATAAACAAAAGTTTTACATTTCAATCGAGCCTTGCACACGCATCCACATCTTCACGTTCCTCTCCAGTTTGCGAGCTGAAATCTTTAAATCTGGAACACTTAGGATCTAACCCGAGCGTTCTATGCAAAACACAAAACACTCAAGCCAGGATTAATCATAGTTCAAGTAAATTAACATCAGTACAAACTAAAATAAATTAGCTAATCCAAAATTATGGTTAAAATTGCTAAATATCAAAATTTCAAGCCACATATAGTTCGATTATGGAACTGCATAGGTAAACAACAACATCACAACAAGTTATTGACAGGATCAAAGACAAAATCAAGGGACTGCATGCTTTTTAAATCACATAATATTTCCTGGTATGTTTATTTTGCATACAACATGTCTCGCAAAAAAGCAAGCAGGAGTAAGATGAAGATTTGGATCCAATGCATAGCCAGGTATAATATTTAATAACAATACACATGCAACAAAATATAATGGTAACACATGTTTCTTATTTCTGCAGGCCAAAAAATATTATTCATGCATGTATCATTCATGTGAGAAAATATGTACCATTAGACAACTAAAATAGTTCATGTTCTTTTTTTTTTTTAGTTATCAAAATGAATTTGTCTCCAAAGTCAAAGAATGTATACCCTATTGTTTAATATACAGTCATATGAACCGTTTAATTATCTCAAATTGAGCAGTATAAAACAACACCATGTTGTTGTCCACATGTTGAACTAGACATTAGAAAGAATCTAAATTATTATGCATCATTCCCTCATTCCCCAGAGATACATGAATATTATTTTAAATATTCATCTTCTGTCACATCTCTACATGTAAACTATTTTGCATTATTCCCGCGAATAAATTCCATCAGCAAGGTGGAGCAAATGATTTTATATCATTATTTGAGATGCACATGCATACCTAGACAATGTATATGTGCATATGTAAAAAGTATGATATGGTGCCGAAAACAAGTAAACAATCAACTGGTAAAGTAAGTGGTAGATAGCAAACAGGCACACTTCAAAACATTTAAGTTAAAACAGAATGAGAAGGTTAGCAAATCAAATAATGGTTTAACTAATTTATTTAGTTCATAACGAAGTCAAAACTCTTGAAAAAAAGTCAATCATGAGCACTTTACTCACCTATCGTCGCACGAATCAGAGCAGGAAGAGATAGCCAAACGATTTAGACCATTCGATGTCATTGCTGCAATAGTAGACGAGCTTGCTTAGAGAGGCACGAGGTAAACGGTGCGCAGTGCACAACGGCGAAGAGGACATGCTTGCGGGGTTCAGGAGCTGACGAACAGAGGGAATAGCGGAGGGGAAGAAATGGTGGCGATCGGAGAATAGGGTACGATTTGGGAAAAAGAAGAAATTCAGAGGCCATTAGCTAATTTGGGGAAATCTACTCAAATTTTTGGGAATGATGAATTGGGGTCGACTATTAAAAATATGAGAAGAGTCGGAGATAAAGGGTAGGGCAGAAACATAGCAGCAAATTTATATTAACATATGTGCAGTTGCATTTTACTTATTTATGAAGGAACGTTAAATTTTGAACGTTTATGGAAACGTGTTTAGGGAAGAATAGAAAGCATTTACGTTATATATATATATGTAGTCATTAAAACATTTTATATTTACAGTAGGCGTTTCACAAAAAGAAGGGAGGAAGGTAAAAAGGGTAGGTAATAAACATGAGTTATTTCCCTAACGTGTCGCTTCACATGTAGTAAGGATACAAAAGAAATAAATTAGCTGACAAGACATGACATGTTAATCTAATCAACATTTATTGCTTATTCAAAATTCAAAAGAAGATTACATGTAACACCCTGTATTTTTAAGATAATAAAACTCAATTAAATATTCAGAATTAAGTAAAATCGACTGCGCCATTGCGCCCATCTTGAAATTCTGGTCAAGATAAACACCTGGTTTGTGTAAAACGGACACCATATGAAGAAGTTATGAGCATTAGAAATTTGTATACATACAAGGAGCTTATATGTATTTGTATATTAAATAAATATATCCAGAAAATTCAAAATCAGTTCAAAAATCAAAATTGCGGGCGGGAAAGTTTGGGGGAAAATGGACCATTGGGGGTCGACTTAGGAGTCGACCCACCCAAAGGGGGGCCGAGCTATGGGTCGACCCACCCGCGAATCTGGAACCTTCTTTTCTGACGTGGATGATTCTGGTTTTTTATATTTTGATCTGAGGGTCCTAGTTTCTCCGCTACTCCTATAAATAAGACCCTAGGTCTAACCCTAAATCTCATAATTTGGCGGCTACGCTGGAGCTTCGCCATTGCTCCCTCTCTCTCTCCCCTCAAACATATTCATAAATTTAGATTTGGAAATTAGAGAATCTTAAATTAAGATCTAGAGGGAAGATATTGGTGTTTTTATTAAAAGGCGTTTAGAGTTACATGAAAACAAGGTAAACTTTTTTGATCCAGTCTATTCAATTCTTCCTATTTCTTTCCCTTCTCTTTTAATGAAAATAGTCGATCCACGCTTTTAGGTTTCAAATCAAATTAAAGGGAAAAGAAAAACGATGGATGATAGAACAGATCATATCCAAAATTTGGGAAAGCATGAAAGGTGAGTGGGTTCAAACTATAGCCTTTAGATATTGTTATGACTATCGTTTTGCATTCCCCTTTTAATAAATTATGAAATTGCCAGTTTAATTATAAATTATTGTTATAACAAGTTGACGTTAATATGAATAAATCAGGAAATTCATATGTTGAATCTATTAAATTATGGGAATGATTCGCATGGTACAACGTCAAATTGTTAATATGAATAATTCATATATTGAATAAGTTGAAATGTTGGAATGTTTACATGTTATAATATTAATTTGAACATGTATGAAAAATTCATATATTGGATTTGTTGGAGTGCTAAAAAGTTTACATGTAAATTCGTCTCAGTTGTATACAGGGAATAATTAGAGTAAGTATATGACTATATGGATTCATGTTAACATAGAATCGAATAAATATGGGTTTAGGGCATCGACCAAATTATGTTTAAAGATCCTAAATTGTATCATAAGTATAGAAAAATGGTTTGGACATATAGTCCATTATGAGTATAATTGGACATTTAGACATAATTGGAAATTTGATTGTTAATTTGGTTATTAATTGGAGTAATGAATATGAATAAATTTGGCATAAAATCAGTTATGGACATAATTGGGAAAGAGGGGGCATAAAACCTATAATTGGCATAGGTATAATTAATAATAAATTCCTAGGATTACAATTAGAAATTGTAATGGAACTTATGACACAAGGTTAGGTTGCATTAGTGGTGGAAGTCTGCCCGGACCCGACCGGCATATCCAGCAGCCACTAATGTTGAACCTAATGTGAAAGGTCCAAGTGCGCAAATCTGATACGGGCTATGACACGAGGTTAAGCCCAACTTGTGGAAGAAGTCTGCTCGGACCCGACCGACATATCCAGCATCCACAAGTTGTAGGCCTAACGTGGGAGGTCTAACCCATTATAAACCATAAATGGACATGGTAATGAATTGGACTACTTAACCTAATCTAATCCATAGGGATTATGTGGATATGAACTAAAGTTGTGATTAAGTAAAAAATTGGTTGGACAGTGGGTGGGCTAGGCAAATCTAAGGGGGTGGGTAATATTTACATATAGGCCTGCAGACTTAGCTCGATAAGGTTATGTAATTAGAGACACCTAGTGGTATACATAACCGGTAGAAATAATAAAGTAATGTAACTAAAGGCACCTTTTAGGGTAAGCATAACTTGTAGAAGTGATAATCACCTATTATAAATAAATAATATTAATGAAAATGTTGTATAATAGGTAGACTTGTCCTAGGGACAAGTGAATATTATAACTTGGGTTATAATAAACTAGTAAGGGTATGGGATAACTGGTGAATTGAGTTAAGGGACACTTAATTATAACTTAAGGGGAAAACCTTAAACCATTTAAGAGAAAGGGGGAAATATATTGTACTTAATTATAAATTAATTAATCTGTAAGCTTGGAAGTCTGAAACCCATTGATAAGAATGTTTAGGCTTGTCCTAGGGACAAGAGGAAATTATAACATAGGTTATAATAAACGGTTAGAGAAACTTATTAATGGGCCCTAGTTAATAGAACTAAGTTAATAAGTAAACAACGATAAGTTGTATTGACAATATAAAATGGAATTATGATTAAATGATAAAGGATGATGAAAACTTATGAAATGAAATAATTTATATTTAATCATAGATGGTAAGTGACATGTTAATTAGAAAACATGTGAATTGGATATACTTAATTATATATTAAGTAAAACATGTTATTGTAATGGTGAAATCAACAAGAAGATAAAAAGGGGTTGTGGATTAAAGACCTTGGGCCACAATCCAGAGAATAACATGTTGCGAGCTTATTAATAAACTTAAATGGATTAAGTTGTATGACTGAAATTAATAAGCAAGAGAAACTTGGTAATTTGAATAAGAATTCAATGAGAATGAGAATAACCAAGTTAAAAGGAAACCTGATAAGGTAAGGCAAGCGCATAAAAGAATGTTTAGACATAGGGTCTAATAACATATTAAAGTGAGGCACTTAAACTAGTTCGTACGGTTGGGGTGAATAAACCAACGAGGTAGATCATCAAGGTGTTATAAGGTACGAGAGGAGCGCACATTCATCTGATTGTTCTGACGGCTCCGAAGGACTAGAAGGGGAAGCACGCAGCTTCCTGAGGTACGTAAGGTACTCCTAGTAGTCCTCTGTACGACGGCAGTTGTCTTAGGCTATGCCCGCAGAGGTTGGGTCTGCGCGTAACTACTAGGTAGGTGGGCCTGGACTGTAGATGTAGTTATGCAGTCAGAATGTTGTGACAAGGTGACACCAGGGTGGTTCGGCGATTGCCTCACAAGGAGGCAGAGGATCACGACCAACAAGGATAGTAGACCGTCGGATACCCGTCATCGGTAGCCAGTGGGATGCAGAAAGACTCGAGCTAAACCCAAGATACCATTTCACTCTTCACTATCGGGGTATGGGGTTGAGGGGAGACGCCACATGGATTTTTAGATTGTTTGCGTAGGGGTAGTCGCTTAGCTCTGGTAGTCTTTACTAGTTGAGGGAGGGGCCGAGGTAGAGACATAGCCACCGTGAAAACAGACCCTTGGGATATCTGTATTTGTAGGCTCTTAAAGGCGGGCCTGTACAGGTATGGAAAAGCTCCCAGACTAAGTTCCTTGTTTCTTGTATGGCCTTGCCATGGAACTCAGTGCACATTAGAGAACGTGCGATTGAGGCAACGAACTACAATTGAAGATACGTATGGTAGACAGTCTAGATACATGCATGTTGACTCTAGGTGGTGTATCGTAGACTTGAGGACATTACTCCAGTATGGAGTCTGATTCGAACAAAGGTGGCAGTCGGTACGTTTACGTAGAATAGTAATGACAGATATATGCGGAATGTAATATTGATATTCGTATGTCACTAAGACGTAGGATGAGGCACTGTGTATATTTCGATGGTGTTACAGTGGAGACCGTGTGAGTGGGGTACCATGGGGTGTACCTGAATATTGGGGGTAGCTACATATATACTATATTAGGTCAGTCCACTGGGGAGTAAATGGGTGCGACGTGTGTGTAAGCCTTGAGTGTTGTTAACCCAAGTAACACAATAAATAAGAAAATATGACTGACCGGTATATGTAGGATTATCCAAAATGTATAGTTTAAATCCAATCACCAGAACTTGTGTTCTGACCCCCTCCTCATAACATACTCGTAGGTTAGATTTGTGGCAGGGACATGATGGCCTTGGATACTGGTTAAGCAATATTATTAATATGGTAAGGCTATATTTTGATTATATTATATTTTATCCATTCCGCTGTAAGATATTTTCTGAGCTATGACATATTTTATGTCTCTGTCTTTTCTGTAGGTTACCAGAGCAAACCAATCCGAGTTTCGATAGATTGGAATTTTGAAAAAATTCGGTCTGTCGGAATTCGTGTTGTCACATTTGGTATCAAAGCTTAGGTTTAGGATTCCTATATAAATAGTGAGTGAACGTATTTGTATTTTTAAAAATATGAATATATTATATATATACCTAGATCCATAGAGGAACCCACTAAATAAAAAGAGCATAAATGGGATGTTTGTTTTGTACACTAAAGGAATGAATAAGGAAATTTGAGACCCTTAGGTAATTGGGTGGAAAGTGTACAATGTATTTTGTATGGAAGGAAAGTGAATCCCATATGATTAGTATTTTGGGTTAGTAGGTTTGAAAACCTTATAACTTAGAAAAAGTTGAAAAGAGAAAAATGGATTAGGAATATATATAGTTGAGAGAATTGACCTTGGGGGAGTGTCTAGGAAAGCCTAGAAAATTGGAAACTTGATTTGAGTCTAACCCCATTGTTAGCTTTTAAGAACTTGAAATTGTAAAATTATTGGGAAAATGGTTTATTTTGTTTTCAAGTTTTAATCTTAAAAGTTATAGTTTTACATATTGGGTTTTGAAGTAAAACGAGGTATATTTTGCAAACAGTGATTTCTTGCGAATTTTTTTATCTAAAGAACAAAAAAAAAATCTTTCAATATAAGGTGCATATTATAGAGCATGTATAGCTCGCTATTTTTCTTGTTATATTGCATAAAGAATCTTTAATAAAGAAAGATTTTAAATCTTTATTCTTATGACAACCCTTTTTGATAAATTATTTTAAGATAATTTTGTGGGTGGACAAAATAAGTTGTAGAAAATAAGAATAGAGTGGATGTTCGCACCTTGTAGTAAGAGACAGAACTGACCTTATAGGTAAGAACAAGTCATAAACCCGATTGAGAAATAGTTTTCTGTATCTGCTCCAATTTTGTGATTTCAAAAAAAAAATGATGATTTACATTTTCTTTTAAGATGGCATGTTTTTATGGTTTGGCAAAAGAATTTTTTCATGAGGAAAATAAAGTATTGACATTTTTAAATTTTTGGAAGGAAATTTAAGTGAAAAAGGGCCGAACCATGTTTTAAAAAGTATGGAGTAGGTAAGGATTAGTGCCTACGAAAGACGGGAAAAGTTTTAAGCTATAAAGTAAATATCAAGAATTATCTTGGAATAATAGTGAGTTCCCGTAGAATGCATAAGCGTTGGAAAGCCTAGGATGTTTCTTGAAATAATTGTTGGAACACAGCTAGGACTAGTAGCGACTACTAGATAGAAAAGGGCAAGTAATTGTTTAGATCCTGTTGCTAATTTCCATGTTAGAGGTAAAAACCTGTTACTACATTTCTGTTGGGATTGTTCCATTATATTGTTCTTCTGGGATAGTTAGGGCAACACCTAAACCTGTTGTGAATCCCATAGTTTGGACTTTTCTGAGGGGGACATAGTCCCGAGATTCTTGGCCCTAAGTAGAAGTTGTGTCGGGTGACTGTTCTCCTGTTTTAGTTGGAAGAGTAGAGGCTTATTTAAATTTAAACTAATATTAGATAATTAAATAAGCTAGGAAAAGAGAATAGGTACAACTGAAAGGAAACAGAGAATTCAATAAAGCAACAAAAATGGAAAATTATGAGAATAAAAATTTCCAAGATAATATGAAAAAGAAAATCAGTGACAAAAGGAAAATTTTCTTATGTAAGCTGTGCTTGGATAGAAAAATAGGGAATCTTTATAAATAGTTACATAAAAATCCAAGTTCGATTAGAAAAACGTTGAAAAAGAAAAGCGGGAGATGTGGAGTTTTCCGTTTTCCAACCTTTTGTAATATAAGAAATCGAATTTAGAAAATTAGATTTTTCTGAAATTCGAAAAACAAAGTTGATTGGTAGGATTATGGATGCAACAATTGGATGAACTATGCTCTTACTCAGTAAGAGTGTGGGAAAATTTGGATGAAAAATCTTTTTGATTTTCAAAATATTGCATTCATATAGAACTGCCAGTATATTTAGGATGTGATCATCATATTTTAAAAGGATTTTTGAAAAACTTGCATACACATAAGAGGTACCGCATAGGCATACATGCATTATTATGTTGTACTTCACTTTGCACAAGTGCACAATATTTGCAAAAATTGGATCATGATGGATGAATATTATGCGAGGGGTTAATTTATTTTACCCTTATTAAATTTCGGGGATGAAATTTCCTAAGGTTGGGAGAATGTAACGCGCCGTATTTTTAAGATAATAAAATAAGAATAACTTAATTAAATATTCAGAATTAAGTAAAATGGCCGGTGCCATTGCGTCCGTCTCGAAATTCTAGTCAAGATAGACAACTGGTTTGCGTAAAACGGACACCGTATGAAGACGTTATGAGCATTAGAAGTTTGTATATGTATAAGGAGCTTATATGTATATATATATTAAATAAATATATCCAGAAAATTCAAAAATCAATTCAAAAATCAAAATCGCAGGTAGGAAAGTTCGGAGGGAAAAGGACCGTTGGGGGTCGACCCAGGGGTCGACCCAGGGGTCGACCCACCTGCGAATCTGGAACCTTCTTTTCTGACGTGGACGATTCTGGAGTTTTAGATTTTGATCTGAGGATCCTGGTTCCTCCTCTACTCCTACAAATAAGACCCTAGGCCTAACCCTAAGTCTCATAATTTGGCGGCTACGCTAGAGCTCCGCCATTGCTTCCTCTCTCTTCCCTAAAACATATTCAAAAATTTAGATTTGTGAATTAGAAAATCTTGAATTAAGATCTGGAGGGAAGAGATTGGTGTTTTTACCAAAAGGCATTCAGAATTACGTGAAAAGCAAGGTAAACTTCTTGATCCAATCTATTCAATTCTTCCTATTTCTTTCGCTTCTCTTTTAATGAAAATAGTCGATCCACGTTATTAGGTTTCAAATCACATTAAAGGGAAAAGGAAAACGGTGGATGATAGAACGGATCAGATCTAGAATTTGGGAAAGCATGAAAGGTGAGTGGGTTTAAACTATAGTCTTTAGATAATGTTATTACTATCGTTTAGCATTCCCCTTTTAATAAATTGTGAAATTGCCAGTTTAATTATAAATTGTTGTTATAACAAGTTGAGACGTTAATATGAATAGATCAAGAAATTCATATGTCGAATCTATTAAATTGGGGGAATGATTAGCATGATATAACGTCAAATTGTTAATATGAATAATTCATATATTGAATCAGTTGAAATGTTGGAATGTTTACATGTTATAATGTTAATTTGAACATGTGGGAAAAATTCATATATTGGATTTGTTGGAGTGCTAAAAAATTTACATGTAAATTCGTCCCAATTATATACAGGGAATAATTGGAGTAAGCATATGACTATATGGATTCATGTTAACATAGAACAGAATAAATATGAGTTTGGGGCATCAACCAAATTATGTTTAAAGATCCTAAATTGGATCATAAGTATAGAAAAATGGTTTGTACATATAGTCCATTATGAGTACAATTGGACATTCAGGCATAATTGGAAATTTGAATGTTAATTTGGTTATTAATTGGAGTAATGAATATGAATAAATTTGGCATAAAATCAATTATGGACATAATTGGGAAAGAGGGGCATAAAACCTATAATTGGCATAGGTATATTAATAATAAATGCCTAGGATTACAATTAGAAATTGTAATGGCACTTATGACACGAGGTTAGGTTGCATTAGTGGTGGAAGTTTGCCCGGACCCGACCGGCATATCCAGCAGCCATTAATGTTGAACCTAATGTGAGAGTTCTAAGTGCTCAAATCCGAGGCAGGCTATGACATGAGGTTAAGCCCAACTTGTGGAAGAAGTCTGCCCGAACCCGACTGGCATATCCAACATCCACAAGTTGTAGGCCTAATGTGGGTGGTCTAGTCCATTATAAACCATAAATGGACATGGTAATGAATTGGACTACTTAACCTAATCTAATCCATAGGGATTGTGTGAATATGAACTAAAGTTAGGATTAAGTAAAAAATTGGTTGGATAGTGGGTGGGCTAGGCAAAACTATGGGGGTGGGTAATATTTACATATGGGCCCGCAAACTTAGCCCGATAAGGTTTTGTAATTAGAGACACCTAGTGGTATACATAACCGGTAGAAATAATATAAGTTATGTAACTACAAGCACCTTTTAGGGTAAGCATAACTTGTAGAAATGATAATCACCTATTATAAATAAATAACATTAATGAAAATGTTGTATAATAGGTAGACTTGTCCTAGGGACAAGTGAATATTATAACTTGGGTTATATTAAACTAGTAAGGGAATGGGATAATTGGTGAACTGAGTTAAGGGACACTTAATTATAAATTAAGGGGAAAACTTGAAAATAGTTTAGAGAAAGGGGGAAAATATATTGTACTTAATTATAAATTAAGTAATCTGTAAGCTTGGAAGTCTGAAACCCATTGATAAGAATGTTTAGGCTTGTCTTAGGGACAAAGGGAAATTATAACATAGGTTATAATAAACGGGTGAGAAACTTATTAATGGGCCCTAGTTAATAGAACTAAGTTAATAAGTAAACAACGATAAGTTGTATTGACAATATAAAATGGAATTATGATTAAATGATAAAGGATGATGAAAACTTATGAAATGATATAATTTATATTTAATCATAAATGGTAAGTGACATGTTAATTAGAAAACATGTGAATTGGATATACTTAATTATATATTAAGTAAAACATGCTATTGTAATGGTGAAATCAACAAGAAGATAAAAAGGGGTTGTGGATTAAAGACCTTGGGCCACAATCCAGAGAATAACATGTTGTGAGCTTATTAATAAACTTAAATGGATTAAGTTGTATGACTGAAATTAATAAGCAAGAGAAACTTGGTAATTTGAATAAGAATTCAATGAGAATGAGAATAACCAAGTTAAAAGGAAACCTGATGAGGTAAGGCAAGCGCGTAAAAGATTGTTTATACATAGGGTCTAATAACATATTAAAGTTAGGTGCTTGAACCAGTCCGTACGGTTGAGGATGAATAACCCAAGAGGTAGATCATCGAGGTGTTATAAGGCACGAGGGGAGCGCATATTCGGCTGATTGTTCCGACGGCTCCGAAAGAACGGAAGGGGAAGCACGTGGCTTCCTGAGGTACGTAAGGTGCTCCTAGTAGTCCTTTGTGCGAAGGCAGATGTCTTAGGCTGTGCCCGCAGAGGTAGGGTCTGCGCGTAACTACTAGTTGGTTGGGTGAGACGACTCGAACTTCCCCGTGAAGGAAAGCACGGATAGAATTGAGGACAAGACAAAATAGAACGCATACAGAAGAACATTTCATTGTTATTACAACAATTCCATCAGATACAAGAATATACAGAGTATAAATGAATAAATTACATTTGACAAATATCAGAGATTACAATAAATTGCATAGCAGCGGAAAATATACAAAACACAACTGAAAGTGATACACGAATACAGAGCTTTCCGAGCATCGTTCCAGCTGTAAACCAGGTTCCTGTGAATATAAATCTGCAAAACCAAAACTACTAGCTGCCCGTGCGGAAAATAGGGGCACCCAGAGTTTATGTTAAAACAATAAACTCCAGGTCAGTCATGTGACTGGTGTGAGAACTAAAACAATTATTAATATTGGTTTTAAAGTTAGGTAAATCAAGGGACCACGCCGTATAACACGGAACGGGTTTCCTCCCAAGAATACCAGTGCATAGAACAAACAGCGCAATGCTAAATAAAGAAAAATGAAGCTGTTATAAGACCCATGTCCCATCACACAATGCAACGCAAGCCGGAGGATAGGGTTTTTACCTTATAACAGCCAAAGCATGCTTGATACGTTTAAAACACATTATTTGATACTACAATAAGTGTATAGTGTCAAAACAATTCAAATCATAAATATCAATCATAGGCGGCATGGGTACCATCTATCATGTCGCCATACTAGTTCTACAATTAAAACCGCAATACACGTATTGGAAATTGGATTTCCGTCATGAGTCGAGGCAAGGGGCAAGCTCCTCTCCGCGTTAGAGACACTCTAGCAAATGCCTCAGGACCCCACTATGATCCTTGGAATCGGCTGGGCCGGTCCTCTCTTACTTTTGAGGATTGGCAATTCCTGAACACACGTTTCCCGGTCCTTACAGACCTATATCCGAGGCGCCTCGTATCCAACAACCACACAGGTGAAAAGTATATAAATGTCAGGGCTGGTAGGTCACTGACACCACCTTAGCTAGAAAGAAACGTCGTGCTCTCCCAGCGGTCCATCTCCCGTTTTTGACTCATACCGAGGTGTGAGGCTCGCGAATTCACGCTAAACACAAAGCTACGCCACACAGGCCGTGCTTTGATCATCAACCACAAGACTTTGCTTTTCAACAGAAGCCTTGATCAATTGCCACTTACGCATGCCACATTGGCAATTCACTCCATGCGATTGATGTCCATCGATATACAACCTCTGAGCTCGTACGTCTCAGAGAAGGGCGTTAAGCAAGAGAATAAATTCTCCGCCGCCAAACAGATGTATATTTAATAGAGATCAATCAACATAGAATAAAATCCACTGTCAGACACACAATCCATTTACAAGTTCGTTCTGGGTCTGAACGAAACCGGAGGCACTTTCCTCGCATATCCATCCATCTCCAAGTACGTCTGGACGATCACCAACTGTTTCCCTCATCCTGGGTGTACAGCCCAATCAAGATCATCAGTAATCACCCAAACGATGTGAAGACTTCCGGTCTTCGTCCACCGTCTTCATCTTCGACATCTCGTCGAATCAGTTATTCAGAATGGGTATAACCCGGGCTTTCTGAATAACCCACGTATATGATAAACAATTGTTACACAAACACACAAACGCCTCATTCCAATTTAGAATATTCTTTTATTCACAAAATCACATTCTTAGGGAAATGTTCCCATTAATTTTATCCAAGATAAATTCTTCTAAATTCATTCTTTAATCCTCCTTTGGATATCATTTCAAACTAGTCGGGATTAACGAACCACACCGAAGTAATTATTTATTTTATTTCCCAATCCCAACCTATATATCCCATGGAGAAAACTGGTAATACTCCATATCTAACACCACGGTGTTATCGGTAAAATTAATTACCATTTCACGTTCAATTCTAATTAAAGATTTAACTATCGCTTTGGAGCAAAACTGGTGGTGCTCCATTTTCGATCACCTTTCAGATTTGATAATTTAAATTATCCATTCACATTTTTAATCTAATTAAAGATTCATTAAAACTCCACTTAGTTTTAATCTTTTCAAAAATCGATATCTTGCCTTTAACTGGGTTAAAGAACCAACGTCATCTAAAACACGATTCACGATAAACCCAAATCACATTTGATATTAAATACAAGGCTCTGAATAGAAAATATATCGTCTTATATTCAATATCAAATTCTGAAACCAACAAATATCATTTTGGAAATAACGATATAAAATATATCTTTCAAATTCCCATAACAATATCTGTATAGTCACGAAATCCAACATCGAAATATCCCGAAGATAATTTCGATTCAACTCCAGTCCAATCCACGTATTGGGAATATTGATTATTTTTAAAATCACTTTCAAATTCAATTTATTTATTTCAAAAATAAATTGATTTTAATTCCAGTTCAAAACTAGTTCATTTCGATAAAAATCTATTTTTATCTTTTCAAATGTGGAATTCTTCAGCTCAATTTTTCCCAAATCATATATTACGATTTTACACAAATTATAGATATTTTTAATAATTTTATCAAGGCCCGTACAGTCGATTTCCATTAACGGCCATCGAACTGCACTTACAGCGACCTTTTTCAAATTTGATTTGGACATAATTCCAAATCCAACCGTTAGATTTCAAATTTCTAATATTCATTGGAAAGCTCTTTTCGATACGAACCCAACGGTTCCGGTTTTATGAGAATCCGACGGTCGGATCTCCCGCAACGTCAGTTCGAAGTCAATGGTCGAAATTCATGAACTACCACGGCGCGGCGCTTTCTATTCAGGCCATTATATATATAATATATATATATTATATATATTTCGTCGATTTTCTTTTTAGAACGTATTTTATAAATCGTTTTAAATTCGTTTTCAAAACCATTTCAACAATATATTCCATTTCAGATCGATTTTGATTTCAATTCAATTCGAATTCATTTCAATTTAATTCAATTTGAATTTACCTTCTATTCGATTTAATTCGAATTCGTTTCAAATCGATTTCAATTCAATTTCAATTTAATTTCATTTGAATTCATTTCTATTTTATTCGAATTCAAATTCACTTTCTATTCAATTCAAATTCTAATTCGTTTTCTACTCAATTCGAATCGAGTTCATTTTCTATTCAATTCGAATCGAATTCATTTTATGTTCGATTCTAATTCATTTCAAATTGATTCAATAAAATTTCAATTTCAATTTTTATCTAATTCAATTTGAATTTCATTTCAAAATATCAGATTTTGAAATCACCTTTCCATATTCATTATAAAATGAATAAAATCGATATAAATATCGTTCGCGTCAAAATAACGCATCTCTAATCAACACGGCTTTATATTTTTCAAAAACTTCTTTATTATATTCAACAAATGAATATTTATCCCATTCAACACATGAATCTATATTTCTTTCAACACACGAATAATCTCAACACATGAGTACTGTCAACACATCACTATTTTTGTTATGTAAAATATTTTATAAAACTATGGTATCTATCGTTTGATTTTAATTAGACTCCACCGTGAAGTAGATTCTAATTGTAAATATGATAAAGATGTAATTTTTATTATTTAAAATATTTTACTCAACACATGAATAGTTTCAACACATGATCATCGTCAACACATGACTATTTTTATATTCAACACATGAATTTTCTTTTATAATATTCATTATTTTCCCCGATTGGAATGAGGCCCAATCAATCACCATATAATGTTAATTATATGGATTTTCATACATCACACGTATATAGTAGCATTGAAAAATAATCAACCATCAACCAAAGTGCACTACACTGTATAAGCATCAAATATAGATATCTTACGCTTATAACAGCCTGTCAATCAATCGATCGACATATTTAATCAATCAGGATGAGTGAACTTCAAATTTCATCCCAACACCCGTGTGGGGTTTCAAACAATCAAACACAGATTTTAGTTGTGCAGTTGGGCGACGTATAAAATTTATCGGCCCAATCGATATCAGTCAAATCAGTGTATATAAACAAATCGGTCGATTTGTTTATAAATATTCATTTATTCACTTTCACGTTAAAAATTATATTTTTAACGATAAAACATTTTATTTTAACACACGAATTTCTATTCAGTTCGTTTATTCAATAAAATGATATTTTTATTTTTCTAACATATTTTAGAAAATTTCGGCGGCATAACGGCACGATACTAGAAACGGGACGAGGCCTAGCCTTATCCCCGGTCTAGTGAAGGCCCACGCCATTCACACATCAATCAAATCAATTTCATTTCACCAAACAATTCAATTCCAACCAAATAAACTAACCAACTACTCAACCAAACAATTTAACAAGCAAGCCATCCATGGTCTGTGGATGACGGGTGTCGGGTGCTACTAAGCACCGTCTGCATCCTAGTATATATATATATAACTAGAAAAAGAGAATTTAGAGTGAGAAGTTCTCACCGAAAGCTATCCAACTTCACGACACTTCTAATGCAGGAAATCTTCACTGTTCTCGTCTCTAATCACTTTCTTCGCCCGTAGCCACTACATATATAAAAATCACATTTTTACTTTGTTGTTCTATATATAAAAATCATATTTTTATAATCACTTCCTATATTCAAAAATCGAATTTTTATTCCGTTATTCAATATATAAAAATCGAATTTTTATTCCGTTATTCAATATATAAAAATCGAATTTTTTTCCGTTATTCAATATATAAAAATCGAATTTTTTTTCTACTATGTCATATAGATAAAAATTCCATTTAAAAAACGTAGATTTCGCCTTTATAAAAAGAAAGATTTCTCCTTTTCAAAAATAAAGTTTATATTTTTCTCGAAGTAAAAATCATATTTTTGTAATCGCTTTATAATAAAGACTATATTTTTAATACTTTAAAAATATAAAAATCATATTTTTATTACTTTAAAAATATAAAGATCATACCTTTTACCAAATAAAAATCAAATCTTGCCTTAAAATCAAACTTTTCTATACTTTCTTTTAAAAATCCTAATCTGAAAAATAAATAATAAAGTAAATAAAGTATATAAATAAAAACAAAATTAACATGAAAAACTTACAGTCAATTTGTCGAAGAAGGGGGAGTTTGCAGGTTCGGGCCTGGGTGGGGTCGGGCGTCGCAGGCGAAGGGAAGGGGAGGAGGAGGAAGAAGAAGGGAGTGGGGGGGGGCTTCGGTTCTCGGGCGTCGGTCGATCTGGGGGTGGCGAGGTGGAGGAAGAAGGAGGAGGAGAAGGAGAAGGAAGCGGCGGTGGCTCATCGGGTCGGGGGGGGGGGGGGGCGATGCGGCTGAGGCTGCGGTGGAGAGAGAAGAAAGGAAGAGGAGGAAGAAGAGGAGAGGGCGGCTACAGGGAGGAGGTGGGCATCGCGAGGTCAGGGGAAGAGGGGGAGGCGGAGGTGGTGGCCCACCAGGCCGCGGCGGCGTCGATCATCTGGGGGGGGCGGCGACGAGTCCCCCCCCCCCCCCCGCGTCCGCCTCTTCCTTTTTTGTTTTTTTTTTGTTTTCTGTTTTGAAAGAAAAGAGGGGGGGCAGAACGTATAGGAAGAGGGAGGGATATATTTTTTTTTATATTATTTAATTTCTAAAAGTTGACTTTTACTTACGACCTCTAAACGAGGCCCACCGCCTGTCGTCCATAGCGTATTACCCCCATTTCGAACACAATGGGATATGTATCGCAAGCTGATTTGATCGTTTCGATTAGTTTCCGTTGAATTTACATTTAAATCACTATATTGAATTTTAAACGTACATTTCAAATTACCGGGGTCGCATACGAACTTTAAAAATTCCAGAAAAATATTTTCTAGCTTCGTATTGACGATATGATCCTAACAAAACTAGTTTCGTCGAATTCTGAGACCGTTGGAAAAATGGCCAATTTCCAGTCGATTAAAATCAACTGAAACCGGTCAAACGCGTTTTCCTTTGCCACGCTCACATATTGATTCGAAAAATTATGAAATTTGGAATCTAGCAATAATTTAACATCACGGATCCAACAAAAGTGGTTTCGTCGAAATCCGAGGTCGTTTGCAAAATGTCCATTTTTAAGGGCCTGAATTCCATAGCGACTATTCAGAATTTTCAACTGGACATATCTTTTGATTCCCGCTATGAAATCTTGATCTTTCAGATTCATTGGAAAGATATTATCAATTAGATCCTAATGTTTTTGGTTTCACTAAAATCCGGATTGTTTTGCACCTGGTACATTCAATTGAAGTTTGAAATCGAATTATCGAACTACCGCGCCATTTTCAATTCTATTTATAATTATATATAAATATTTATATTCTAACGACGACGTATATAATATATACGTTTTAAATATATTCAAAATAAATTTCTCGTCGATATTATTTAAAATAATTCATTTTAAATAATCAAAATTCGCTAAAATCGCTAAAATAAAATTTTTAAACTGGCCCAGATTTTCCGGGTTATTACAATGGGCCTTGACTGTAGTTGTAGCTATGCAGTCAAAATGCTGTGACGAGGTGACACTAGGGTGGTTTTGCGGTTGCCTCACGAGGAGGCAGAGGATCACGACCAACAAGGATAGTAGACCGTCGGATACGCGTCATCGGCAGCAAGTGGGATGCAGAAAGACTTGAGCTAAACCCAAGATACCATTTAACCCTTCACTATCGGGGTAAGGGGTTGAGGGAAGATGCCACATGGATGTTTTGATTTTTTTCATAGGAGCATTCACTTAGCTCCGGTAGTCTTTATTAGTTGAGGGAGGGGCCAAGGTGGGGCCATAGCCACCGTGAAAATAGACGCTTGGGATATCAATATTTGGAGGCTCTTAAAGGCTGGCCTGTACAGGTATGGAAAAGCTTCCGATCGAGTTCCTTGTCTCTTGTATCGCTCTACCATGGAACTCGGTGCACATTAAAGGACGTGCGAGTGAGGCATCGAGCTACAATTGAAGAAACGTATGGTGGACAGTCTAGATACATGCATGTCAGCTCTGGGTGGTGTATCGTAGACTTGAGGGCATTACTCCGGTATGGAGTCTGATTTGAACACAGGTGGCAGTCAATGCGCTTACTTAGCATAGTAATGATAGATAAATGCGAAACGTAATATTGATATCCGTACGTCATTATGACTTAGGATGAGGGACTGCTTATATTTCGATGGTGTTATGGTGGAGACCGTGCGAGTGGGGTACCATGGGGTATACCTGAATATTGGGGGTAGCTACATATATATTGTATTAGGTTAGTCCACTGGGGAGTAAATGTGTGTGACGTGTGTGTAAGCCTTGAGTGTTGTTAACCCAAGTAACCCAATAAATAAGAAAATGTGATTGAACAGTATATGTAGGATTATCCAAAGTATATAGTCTAAATCTAGTCACCAGAACTTGTGTTCTGACCCCCTTCTCATAACATACTCGCAGGTTAGGTTTGTGGCAGGGACATGATAGCCTTGGATATTGGTTAGGCAGTATTATTAATACTGTAAGGCTATATTTTGATTATACTATATTTTATCCATTCCGCTGTGAGATATTTTCTGAGCTTTGACATATTTTATGTCTCTGTCTTTTCTACAGGATACCAGAGCAAACCAATCCGAGTTTCAATAGATTGGAATTTTGAAAAAAAAAATCGGTCTGTCAGAACTCGGGTTGTCACATTACATAAGGAAAGAGAATAACGGAAAGTAATGAATGCATAATTTATTGTTTAATGCTAAATGCTAGAAAGTATGTGACTTTTAAAATTTCAAACACATAATATTACATATCATGTGTTAAACGTTTTGCATAGATAAATGTTAAAAGTTTTATGGTATTTTATTTTTCTTTTGAATATAAACAACATGGTATAAAATATAAGGAAAATATGTACATATATGTGAAACAAGATATATGAAAATATAATGTTGGGAAAGAAATTAATAAATTGGAGGAAAGAAACGAATGCATATTAATGAAGAAATAAAGTGGAGAGAAAGGAGGCAGCGAATTTGTTGAAAGTAGAAAAAGAATGGGAAACAATAAATATGTTTTATGTTTTTTTTTACAATAAATGCTAACCTAAAATTTCATTAACTGCGATAGTTAAAACATACATTATTTACCTTTAACACTCAATGTCTTACAATTCTTCCTATATAAAATTAAATTGGAAACATTCATAAATTTATTTTCAATTATCGCATTAATGCCTATATTGAACCTTAAAAATAAAATAAGGATTCAACTGCAAAAAAAATTTCAACAATAGTTCAAAGTTAGCTAGTCCAAACGTATAAACATAAACAATTTAATAATTTCCATTATTATCAATCACAATTTAACAAATTATAAACTGTTGTTTATCACAAATAAAATTTTAAATCATTCATTAATAACATCATAAATCTTATTTAAAAACCATTCCAAATTCAAACATTAAATTAAATATAAAATTTTAAATGGTCGTAATTTTAAGGGATGTTACATGCTAGGCTTACAATCCAACAATCTCAAATCACCACAAATATCATTGATCAAAATTACAAAAATACGTAAATGGCTAGTTGAAAACAAAAGGAAAACAGCACGGAGCTTGCTGCCTATCCGTCTATGCCAACCATCACAACAAAACATTCACCAAAATACAAATGAGCCAAAATAACTCTGTGCAACTAATCATATCTCTTGCAAACATAATGAAACACCCCACCTCCGTTAAGGTCACTCACAAAGGGAATGCCTTAACTTTGGTGGATCATTACTGGTAAAAGACACAGATAATTTACAAGACAGACATATATAAGCAGCGGAAAAACGAAATTTATTTCATACGTGGTTCATAACAAAGTCATTACAACAAACTGTCTTAAAACAACTTCCAAATCATTACATCAAAATACTCTGTCTTGATTAAAACATAAAGAAGCATAAAATGATAATAAAGTAGCATAATCCCCATTAAGAGTGCACTCAAAGCCATAGCCCAAGAAGAGAAAGTCCAAGCCATATATCTACTCTCTTCAAGCTTGCAAAAAGTCTGAACTAAGCTGAGGTGTTTCCTCCCTTCGGACCTGAGGGGTGGGGGAACAGAAGAAAAGAAGACGAAAGAAAAATGGGCCAAACATGAGTCTGGTAAGTCCAGTGATTATTTAGCATGTAAACAAGAAAAGGATTATGACTTGAATAAACTGAATCTAGGACAACACCCTAGAAATAAGATAATAAGACTGAATATGCTATCGCACTCATTTCAACTTCTCTGCACCCCTGTACCAGTGATTCAACTAGCACCATATGTTCAGATAAATGATCCCCTTTTTATCGATCGACTCCTACTCATGTATGCCTACTGCTTGTGTCATTCGGCCGCCGCTTGATTGTAGATACCTGTGCTGGTCCCACCATAGGGTGTATAGATCCTATGGTGGCAACCTGACACAATTCAAGATGCACAGTGTATAACTACTGATGCCCAGTGCCTGCTTTTTTCCACTCCGGAGTACGTGCACGCCCGCACTCCTTCAGAACCTACACTGATGCACCAACCGCCGTTGTTTTGACCGCTTATAATCAGCCCAGTAATCGTGCCCAACCCTGCCTAGTTCAGGGTACCATGATACATCTATGTGGGTTACTACTGAAACGGGTCCCCATTACTAGGGTTTCCTATTCAACATGTTAAATTGGTTAAGTGTCCAAATTAACCTAACCCCACCCATCAGTTTATTTAACATGTTGTATTGGTTAAGTGTTGCCTTAATTAACTTAACCCTACCATTCCTGTCTTAGCTTTAATTCATTCATTAAAGCACCAACCACTCACATTAGACATGTATTGTTGCGGTTAGTGGATGTGTCAGTCGGGTCCGGGCAGTTTTACATCGCAACTCAGTCTAACCTCGGGTTCTTTTGGGCTTGATGTAGTAACCTCTCACATTAGATATATATTGTTATGGTTGCTGGATGTGTCGGGCGGTTCCGGGCAGTCTTACACCGTAACTCAATCTAAACTCGTGTTAGGCATATTCTCCTTTTTCTAAATTTACATATTTACCTTTTGTGTTTATATGTAAATTATTATCATTCATGTCATGCCTAATTCCTCTCCAAATCATGTTCATAATTTGTAGGTATATAAATTATGCCAATTTTATGCCACTAATCATTCATATATTTATGGGCCAAATTATGCCACTAATAAGAATTTAAGGTTTTCCCAACGTTACCCCCGTCATACGTTCGTAAATTTCACATAGAATGTTAGGCTCGTAACTTAGCCTAACTTATATACAAAAGGGGAAAGAAGGGAGCATGTACCATTCACACAACATAAAATAATAAGGAAATAACTAAACATATGTCATGTAAACATGGCATAATATAATGAACTTGCATTTTTGGATCCAACTAACATGAGTCTTTAAGCATATGAGATTACCCAAATCCAACTAGGCATGTAAATGTAAACTTTTATTTTGGGTCTAATGAACATAAACCTTAAGCATATAGAATTGCACAAGTTCAACCAGACATGTGAATGTAAACCTTAATTCAGATCCAATAATCATGAATCTTAAACATATGGAATTACACAGGTTTAACAAGGCATGTAAATATGAACTTTTATCTTGGATCCAACAAACATGAATCTTAAGCATATGGTTTTAAGTCTAACAAGGCATGTAAATATGAGCTTTAATTTTGGATCCAATTTTCATAGATCTAAATGTGAATCTAAACATAATACATGTCTTAGCCTAACAAATTTCATGATTCAATAAACATAGATCTAAATGTAGATCTAAACATAATACATGTCTTAGCCTAACAACTTGCATGATTCAATAAACATAGATCTAAATGTAGATCCAAACAACTTGCATGATTCAATAAACATAGATCTAAATGTAGATATAAACAACTTACATGATTCAATAAACAAAGATCTAAATGTAGATCTAAACAACTTGCATGTTACATAACATGAAAAAGTCACCAAATTTACATAATATACGATTGGTTTAACATTAAAATAATAACCACAATAATCTCACAAGCATATACGATAGAATCGTTACCAGAATAGGCATAAATTAGCATCGTCATTATCTTACTACTAGGAATTACTCTAGTTTTCATTTTATTACAAATCACAACTTTTAATCGTTCACATCTAAATAATAACAGGACTTACAAAGAAAAGAAAGTCTTGTTTTTCTGGGATCTATTTTCTGAATTTGAAAAGCAATCCCTTGAAGAAGACTATCAATTTCTTTAAGTAAGTTTTGATTCGAAGCTTTTGACTCGCTTTCTAATTGAAGAAGAAATGGTGGCTAGGCTAGAACGTTCATTGACATCATGGTGGCTCCTTGGAATGAATTAGTGTGATTTAGGGTTTGAGGATTAGGGTTGCTTTTATAGAAGTTTAATCTTATGTGAGCCGTTAGATTATTTTAGGAGCAATCACAACCGTCCAGACTAGATAGAGTTATCCAGAATTGCCACCTAAGCCCTAGTGACTCAGCAATAGGTCAGAAAAGGCTCAGCAGCTAGTCAGCATCGTCTCATTTTTGGATCTGGGCGAGGGGGTAGGTCGACCCCCAGGTCAACCCCCTGGTCGACCTGTGTGACCCAGGTCGACCACCAGGTCGACCCCTTGGTCGACCTGATTTCTAGGCGGGAAATTTCCCGTCCAGCCTGCTTCGGGGTTTGAACTTGAATTTTGGATTTTAATTTGAATCGTTTTAATTTATTTAAATTCTTGAATCTTCTGAAGGTCATAACTCCTTCATACGGAGTCCGATTTACGCAAACTCGGACTCTATCTCAAGTAAAATTCCGAGATGAACGCAATGGTATATCCCATTTGCCTTAATTCTCACATTTATAATAAAGTATTCATTAATTTGTTACTATAATGATTACAAAAAATACTGGGTGTTACATTCTCCCCTCCTTAAAGGATTTCGTTCCCGAAATATTCAAGTCGAGATGAACGTATATCCTACCATCCAATTGTCCATCTACTCAACAATCAAACACAGGCGTCCATTGTCCTTAAAAAGACTTCTAATGCTTCCATGGATGTATTCATGGTGTGTGTACATGTCCTTATCTAATGCAAAATCAGGCGGTCTACTGATTCAGTTGACCTCCTTAATGCAAATTATGTTAGTGCCATGAGTTCATTATGTATGCGATTATTCCTAACCATACTTTCTACATGAGTGCACAATCATTCATACAAATGCAACGTCCATATGATAACACATCAAGTTCAATCCATATACAAATACATATATGCATATGCAATATGAAAGTGACTGAGCCGATCTAACACCTAATGTGTGTGTGTGTATATGCATCCATGAGCAACCACTAGCAACCACTTGCAGCCATCAATCATAACATGTTTTAAATACATGTTTACATCCATTGGTTTCTACCTAAGGATAAAGGATAGGACCGAGGAGATATACTAGAAAGATAGATATAAGCATGTATAAACTTAAGGAAAAAGAGATCAAGGATGCACCCTCAAAAAGATAAGGGTAGGCTGCGCGTATTTTGTCCTCAATTTCCCAAGTCGCGTCTTCCTCGGCGTCGCTCCATTGAACTTTAACAAGTCTAACTTCGCAGTTGCGTAGCATTTTGACTTCTGTACCCAAGATACGAGTTGGAACTCTCCTCACAGTCGCTTCTCGTTTCACTTCTACTTCCTCTAGTATGCTTGGCTCCGCAACTTCCGCAGACTCATGTAAGCACTTTCACAGTTGAGAAACATGAAAAACATTATGAACTCCAGCCAGTCTTTCGGGTAGCTCTACTCTATAAGCCATCTTCCCAATCTTCTCAATGATAGGAAACAGCCATACAAATCTTGGTGCCAACTTTCCTGCGGATCCAAAGTGAATGACATTCCTTAATGGAGATACTTTAAGGAAAACCTTGTCTCCAACCTCAAACTCAAGGTCGGTCCTTCTTTTATCTGCGTAGGAATTCTGTCTATCTTGGGCAGTCTTCATTCGCCTTCGTATCAAGTCCCCTTTCTCTGAAGTTTCTTTAATCATATCTGGTCCAAGTATGAGCTTGTCTGTAGACTCCGACCAACAAGTTGGTGATCGGCATACCATATAAAACTTCGAAGGGTGTCATGCCTATGGTGGCTTGGTAGCTATTGTTGTAGGAAAACTCCACCAAAGGACCTCCCATGTTCCTCCAAAGTCAAGAATGCATAATCTCAAGAGGTCCTCTAATACTCTGTTCACCCTTTCCGTCTGACCATCAGTTTGGGGGTGATAGGTCGTGCTTAAGCATAGCTATGTGCCTATAGCCTCTTGCAAGCTCCTCCAAAACTCGCTCGTAAAGATAGGATCTCGATCACTCACAATGCTGGAGGGTATCCCATGGAGTCGAACTATCTCTTTAAGATAAACGGATGCTAAAGTTAGGCAGTCCTTCTACTTTTAGCGGGTATAAAGTGAGTGCTTTTTGTGAGCCTGTACACTATTACCCAAATACTATTATTGCCCCTTGTTGACCTAGGCAGCCTATCAATAAAGTCCATGATATCCCATTTCCACTGTGGGACCTTTAGAGGATGAAGCAAACCACCGGGCTTCTTTTGCTCCGCCTTGACTTGCTAGCATATTAAGCATTTAGAGACGAATTCAGCTGCATCCCTCTTCATGCCATTCCAAAAGAAAACCCTTTTTACGTCTTTATACGTCTTGTCTCCACCTGAGTGTATGGTCAACTTGGAATGGTGTGCCTCTTCGAGAACCTTCTTCACCAAATCCCTTGCTTGTGGGACGCATAGCCTTCCATCCCGCCTCAACCAACCCTTATCATCGATGGAGTATCTATTGAGGTGACTAGAAGTCTCACCCCTAATTAGCTTATCCATCACATCAAATAGCTGAGGGTCTTCACGTTGCGCGGTTCCTATTGAGTCCAAAAGAGTAGGCCGCACCTTTAGTGATGCTAACAAACCAGTCACATGATCGACAAAGTGTCTAAAGTCAAAGTTGGCCATGTACTCCAAGCTCTGCCTTTCTACAAAGAGAGGACTTAAGGTCAGCTTCTTTCTACTAAAGACATCTGCTACTACGTTGCCCTTGCCAGGGGTATAGGAAATATCGAAATCGTAGGATGCCAAGAACTCCATCCACCTTTGTTGCCTCAAGTTAAGATCTTTCTTCGAGAAAAGGTACTTCAAAGATTTATGGTCAGTATACAATTCAAACTTCTCACCTAGGAGATAATGGCACTAAGACTTAAGCACAAAGACGATGGCGGCTAACTCTAAGCGTGGGTTGGGTATTTTTCTCATGTACTTTCAACTGTCTGCCTCCATAAGCTACTACCTTCCCTTCTTGCATCAAGACATCACCTAGTCCCGTACCACATGCATCCGTGTATATGATGAACATCTTGCTCCCATCCGGCAATGTCAGAACCGGGGATGTTATTAGAGCCCTCTTCAATCATTGGAAAGCAACATCGCAATCCAAATCCCAATTAAATGTTAGGTTCTTCTTTATCAACCTTGTAAGTGGAGCTGAGATTTTCGCAAAGTCTTTGATGAACTTTCGATAAAAGCCCACTAGCCTGAGAAAACTTCAGACTTCGGTTGCATTTCGTGCGACCTTCCAATCTTGTACCGCAACTACTTTTGCGAGGTCCACAGCTATCCCTTCTTTGGATACCACATGTCCAAGAAATCTCACTTCTTCTCTCCAAAAATGACATTTGGAGACTTTGGCTTTCAGCTGATGTGCACGAAGAGTATCCATGACTTCTTTTAAATGCTGAGCATGCTCTTCCTCACTCTTCGAGAAAATCAAAATGTCATCTACGAAGACCACCAGAAACTTATTAAGGAACTCCCTGAACACCCTGCTCATTAAGTCAACGAAATAAGCGGGTGTGTTTGTCAAACCAAAAGGCATGACAAGCCACTCGAAGAAACCATCTGGGGTTCTAAACGCGGTCTTATCAATACTATCTTCAGCCACCCTTAGCTGATGAAACCCGGTAGCTAGATCTAGTTGGGAGAAAACCGATGCACCTACAAGCTGATCAATCAAGTCATCTATTCTTGGAAGTCGGTGGCTATTCTTTTTGGTCAGCTTGTTTAGCTCCCTATAATCAACGCATAGGCGAAGTGAACCATCTGCTTTGGTTGCAAATACTACTGAAGCACCATATTCAGAAATACTTTGCCTTATAAACCCCGTCTCAAGCAACTCTTTAACTTGCTTGTTGAGTTCTTTCCTCTCCCTTGGAGCCATGTGTCTAACGTGTAAAGCAACGGGTTTTGCGTTGTCAACGAGGTATATGCGGAAGTCTATCTCCCGCTTCGGAGGTAACCCCTTTACCTCTTCAAAGACATCCGTGTATTCACGGACTACTCTAACAGACTGAAAACTCTCAATAGACGCATCAAGAGATTCTAGATAGCTAAGCATAACAGAGTTCATGGGATTACAAGAAATTTCGAGAGTGTTACCGAGGCGAGTCATGAGTCTAACCACTCTCTTTTCACAATCGAGGATGGCACCATTACTGGATAGCCAATCCATGCCTAGAATCAACCCATAGCCCGTGAAGCCCAAAACATAGGCATTACATCTAAACCCAACACTTAGTATAGAAATTTCCAAATCTAAACAAATCATTGACAAATAAGTTGAGCCCCCAATTGGATTTGAAACAACCAAGGGATCCTCTACTAAACTGGTGTCTAGGTACAAAGATTCAACTAAGCAGTAGATGTAAAAGAGTGTGATGCGCCAGAATTAAAGAGTGTACGAACAGGATGATCAAAAAGATAAACTAAACTATCAACTGAAATATTTCTACCTCATCCTTGCGGAGGTGTCATGAAAGCGTGAACCTGCCCTCCAGAATTAGGTCCAGTCCTTTGCCCTTGCCCTTTCTTTCTTGGGCAGTCCTTAGCATTGTGTCATGTCTCGCTGTAGTGAAAACAACCACCCATCTTCCTCTTCTTCTTTCTGCAGTCCTTAAACAAATGTCTAGGAATACCACAAAAATTACACTTCCTCTTGTCACTGGGTTTGTTGTTCTTCCCTCCCTTCTTGTAATCTGTCTTCTTGCTCTGTGATCCCTCCACTTTCTTATCTTGAGGTACTTCCACCTTTGTCTCTTTCTTGCCAACCTTATCTTCTTCTTGTAACAGTGCCATGTCCACTGTTCTCTCATAAGTCGTACCCATAGGTATATGGGACATAGCTACGCTGTGCAGTGGCTCATTCATTCCTTTAACAAAACGAAGAGCCTTCTTATGTGGAGTGTTCACTAACTCCAATCCGAACCTAGCCAGCTGGTTGAATTGGTTAACGTATTCCTTGACCGACATACTTCCCTATTTGAGAGCTAAGAACTTCTCCATCTGTAGGCTTCGTTCAGCTTGTGAGAGGGATTTCATTTCAAACCTCATTCTGAAATCTATCCAAGTTTCAACTGGTCTTTCAGCGTTAATAACTTCCCACCAATAGGAAGCTTCGTCTTTGAGCAACCATACGGCCAACTGTATCTTCTGCCTATCGCCCACTTCGAAGATAACAAACAAATCGTCAGTTTCTTTGAGCCAGTTTCTTGCTTCCATGAAGGATTCATTTCCTTTGAAGTTATTTTCACCCATGGCTCGAAAGTCCCTACATATTTTTGAGAAAGCATTTGCACGAGGAGGAGGAGGAGGAGGAACCGCTGCAGCTGGGGGAGGAGGAACGTCTGCTGGGCCTACGACATTAGCCCTAGCCTCTAGGTACCTTCTGAACCAGCCCGGTACCGGCACGCCCTCTGGAAGGTTAAGATCCCCAGACATGCTGAAACGAAAAAAAGAAAAGATTCAAAACAAAGGATAGGAAGATAGTGCATATGGATTTGGGGGGAATTATGCCTTTTAAAACAACACTTTTTCTTGGAAAAATGCTTCTTCAAATTTTCTTTTTGAAAATTAGTTTTCAAAAACTTTTATCTGATCTGGTAAACCTTTGCTCTGATACCAAGTGAAACACCCCACCTCCATTAAGGTCACTCACAAAGGGAATGCCTTAACTTTGGTGGAGCATTATAGGTAAAAGACACAGATAATTTACAAGACAAACATATATAAGCAGCGAAAAAACGAAATTTATTTCATACGTGGTTCATAATAAAGTCATTACAACAAACTGTCTTAAAACAACTTCCAAATCATTACATCAAAATACTCTGTCTTGATTAAAACATAAAGAAGCATAAAACGATAATAAAGTAGCACAATCCCCATTAAGAGTGTATCCAAAGCCATAGCCCAAGAAGAGAAAGTCCAAGCCATACATCTACTCTCTTCAAGCTTGCAAAAGGTCTGAACTAAGCTGAGGTGTTTCCTCCCAGCGGACCGGGGGGGGGGGGGGGGGAACGGAAGAAAAGAAGACGAAAGAAAAATGGGTCAGACATGAGTCTGGTAAGTCCAGTGATTATTAGCATGTAAACAAGAAAAGGATTATGACTTGAATAAATTGAATCTAGGACAACACCCTAGAAATAAGATAATAAGAGTGAATATGCTATTGCACTCATTTCAACTTCTCTGCACCCCCGTACCAGTGTTTCAACTAGCACAATGTGTTCAAGATAAATGATCCCTTTTTTATCGATCGACTCCTACTCATGTATGCCTACCGCTTGTGTCATTCGGCCCCCGCTTGATTGTAGATACCTATGCTGGTCCCACCATAGGGTGTATAGATCCTATGGTGGCAACCTGACACAATTCAAGATGCACAGTGTATAACTACTGATGCCCAGTGCCTGCTTTTTTCCACTCCGGAGTACGTGCATGCCCCCACTCCGTCAAAAACTACATTGACGCACCAACCGCCGTTGTTTTGACCGTTTATAATCAGCCCAGTAATGGTGCCCTACCCTGCCTAGTTCAGGGTACCATGATACATCTATGTGGGTTCCGGCTGAAACAGGTCTCCGTTACTAGGGTTTCCTAATCAACATGTTAAATTGGTTAAGTGTCCAAATTAACCTAACCCCACCCATCAGTTTAGTTAACATGTTGTATTGGTTAAGTGTTGCCTTAATTAACTTAACCCTACCATTCCTGTCTTAGCTTTAATTCATTCATTAAAGCACCAACCACTCACATTAGACAGGTATTTTTGCGGTTACTGGATGTGTCGGTCAGGTCCGGGCAGTTTTACACCGCAACTCAGTCTAACCTCGGGTTCTTTTGGGCTTGATGCACTAAACTCTCACATTAGATTTCTATTGTTACGGTTGCTGGATGTACTGAGCGGTTCAGGGCAGTCTTACGCTGTAACTCAATCTAACCTCGGGTTAGACATATTCATCTTTTTCTAAATTTACATATTTACCTTTTGTGTTTATATGTAAATTATTGTCATTCAAGTCATGCCCAATTCCTCTCTAGATCATGTTCATAACTTGTAGGTATATAAATTATGCCAATTTCATGCCACTAATCATTCATATATTTATGGGGCCAAATTATGCCATTAATATGAATTTAAGGTTTTCCCAACTTTACCCCCGTCATACGTTCGTAAATTTCACATAGAATGTTAGGCTCGTAACTTAGCCTAACTTATATACAAAAGGGGAAAGAAGGGAGCATGTACCATTCACACAACATAAAATAATAAGGAACTAACTAAACATGTGTCATGTAAACGTGGCATAATATAATGAACTTGCATTTTTGGATCCAACTAACATGAGTCTTTAAGCATATGAGATTACCCAAATCCAACTAGGCATGTAAATGTAAACTTTTATTTTGGGTCTAATGAACATAAACCTTAAGCATATAGAATTGCACAAGTTCAACCAGACATGTGAATGTAAACTTTAATTTGGATCCAATAATCATGAATCTTAAACATATGGAATTACACAGGTTTAACAAGGCATGTAAATATGAACTTTTATCTTGGATCCAACAAACATGAATCTTAAGCATATGGTTTTAAGTCTACCAAAGCATGTAAATATGAGCTTTAATTTTGGATCCAATTTTCATAGATCTAAATGTGAATCTAAACATAATACATGTCTTAGCCTAACAAATTGCATGATTCAATAAACATAGATCTAAATGTAGATCTAAACATAATACATGTCTTAGCCTAACAACTTGCGTGATTTAATAAACATAGATCTAAATGTAGATCTAAACAACTTGCATGATTCAATAAACATAGATCTAAATGTAGATCTAAATAACTTACATGATTCAATAAACATAGATCTAAATGTAGATCTAAACAACTTGCATATTACATAACATGAAAAAGTCATCAAATTTACATAATATACGATTGGTTTAACATCAACATAATAACAACAATAATCTCACAAGCATATACGATAGAATCGTTACCAGAATAGGCATAAATCAGCATCGTCTTTATCTTACAACCAGGAATTACTCTAGTTTTCATTTTATTACAAATCACAACTTTTAATCGTTCACATCTAAATAATAACAGTACTTACAAAGAAAAGAAAGTCTTGTCTTTCTGGGATCTGTTTTCTAAATTTGAAAAGCAATCCCTTGAAGAAGACTATCAATTTCTCTAAGTAAGTTTTGATTCGAAGCTTTTAACTCGCTTTCTAATTGAAAAAGAAATGGTGGCTAGGCTAGAACGTTCATTGATAGCTTGGTAGCTCCTTGGAATGAATTAGTGTGATTTTGGGGTTTGAGGATTAGGGTTGCTTTTATAGAAGTTTAATCTTATGTGAGCCGTTAGATTATTTTAGGAGCAATCACAACCGTCCAGACTAGATAGAGTTATCAAGAATTTCCACCTAAGCCCTAGTGAATCAGTAATAGGTCAGAAAAGGCTTAGCAACTAGTCAGCATCGTCTCATTTTTGGATCTGGGCGAGGAGGTAGGTCGACCCCCAGGTCGACCCCCTGGTCAACCTGTGTGACCCAAGTCGACCACCAGGTTGACCCCCTGGTCGACCTGATTTCTGGGCGGGAAATTTCTGCCTAGCCTGCTTTGGGGTTTGAACTTGAAATTTGGATTTTAATTTGAACTGTTTTAATTTATTTAAATTCTTGAATCTTCTGAAGGTCATAACTCGTTCATACAGAGTCCGATTTACGCAAACTCGGACTCTAGCTCAAGCAGAATTCCGAGACGAACGCAATGGCATAACCCGTTTCCCTTAATTCTCACATTTATAATTAAGTATTCTTTAATTCGTTACTATAATGATTATAGAAAATACGGGGTGTTACACTTAAAGTTTCATCTAGCGACCACACTAAAACTAAAAACCTGAAACAAGCCCCACAAATAACATGAAATCCCACTTACATGAAGAAAGAATTGGGGGATGGGTTTCTTCTAGTGTGTCTTCTCATTGATCTCACATTACTACCAACTAAAATGACATTATATTTGTGTGAAAGAATGAACAAACATACTGGCATTTAAAAAACCAATCGTGTAAATGCGTAAGTTTTACATAGATTATTTTATTCGCATAGTCGATGTTGATATAGATTCGATTACACAACTCTGAAGTGATTTATGCCAGTCTGAACAAGTATTTTTCACTATATTTTAATGGAGAACAGTTGATATTGATTTTTTATATGATCCCGAAGTTTACTGCCATTAGGAAGATGGAGGTTTCTATTTAAGGAACTAGATCAAAGTCTTCACTAGAGATGTCAAGTGAGATATACTAGTTTGAAAATGAGTCTACGTGATTCGGAAAGTGATCAGATCAAATATTGTGTATGAATGGCTTATGTGCATCCTACGGGCATGAGTATGTCAGTATACTATGTGTGTTAGCTTGTGTAGAGTTTGGGAAATGACTCTTCGATTCGTTTTCGGGTATTATGAATCATCAACCAAGTAACAATCTGATGTTGTTAAGCATAAGGTATGCTTAATAGGTTATTTATCATCCTTGTGCAGTAAAAGGGTTTGGCCTTGAAAAAACCATGGGAATTGTTTGCTAGCAGTTGTGATACTGTTAAGTATCGATATTTAAATTTCTTTGGTTGATCATGCTGCAGTTTCGGGGATGAAATATTTTAGTAGAAGAGAACAAGATGTCCTAGAATTTACACTTCGTATTTAAGTATATGAATTATTTAAATGTTTGAATCATGGATTAGATGTTGTTAAAATGATTTAAAAAGCTTATTAACCTCCTTTTACATCATAATTAACGATGGTAAACTTGTTTTGGAAAAATGTTTAAAAGATCTTCTTCTAAATCATATATTATATAATTACTTAGCTAAAAAGTAATCGAAAATGCATAACTCTAATAAGCCGACGAGCAGGCTTATCAATTTGTGAGAATCAATAATAAGTTATCCATGCAACAAGAGACACAATCCATGCTATAACTTACCCGGCTTCGTTCTTGAACAAGGAATAATTTAGATGAGAATGTCGAAAACGAGTTAAGTATATGAATAATGGTTTCTTTAAGCTATTTCCAACAAGATAGTCGATAATTCGACTATCAAACTCAACTAAATATTAACCTAAATCTTCAATGAATGTTTGTAAAGGTAAAAATAAGTTTGTTATTCTGGGTTTTGTCATTATAAGGTGTTGATTACATTTGTCTTTAGCCTTCATAGATCATGCCCATGAAGTAAATATAATTGGATCTTTAAATGAATATTTTAAAATAATTGTAAGCGTAACTGTTTTGGGTATGTAGTAAATGATTTTTAGTAACATCTCTTTTTAAACTCTTAAATTATAGTTAAAATGGAAACATACTGTTTAACAACATTGAATATACTTAGATCCTTAATAATGAGAATTTAAAGATAGCAATAAGTATTAAATATTTATTGATAAAGATAGCAAAGAAGATATATCAACTTATAATAAGGGATTCTTAGTAAACAATGGTTTTATCCTCTTTAATTATATTTAAAGAAAGTAAATCTTGTATCTAATTTATGAATATTATTATACCATAGAGATAATTATATAAATACTTCTTGAAGTATTGAAAGCTATAAAAGAATAGAGAAATAGTAGATTACATGTGCATACCCTTTATATGAAGGAATTGAACATATACACGGATGTATAATAAAATATTAATTAAGTAGAAGTTTTGATTAACAAATGAAGTCTTATTAGATAAAAGAATTTTTAATAATAAAAGAAGTTTTAATTAATGAGAGACTGATTAAACGAAGTTGTTTATATGACTTAATCATGCTTTGTGTATTAACCATGCTATATGACATGATAGTTCTTTGAATGTTTATCTGTTTGTAATGGAAATTGTGTGAGGTTTGTGTTCCGTAGACAATTGCTTATTTGTAATTGATAGTCAACTAATTGACTATAGAATTTTATCAGAAATCAATTGAATTAGTTTTAAGTATATCGAGATTTATTAGTGTTCTATTTATCGAAAACCACATCAAAACCAATATATGGGTTCTATTTTTGGAAGCAGTTGTGGGGTGGAATATATATATATATACATATATATATATATATGTATGTATGTACGTTTGTATGTATGTATATGGAGATCCGAGATATGTTTGAGATGCTCGAACACATGTATTTGGTCATAGTCTATTTAGGATATAGGAATCTATGTGTGATTCCAAGATATGTTGAGATATGAGAATCCATGTGTGATTCCATGATCTATTAAGGAATTCACATGTGATTCTGAGATTTATCGATATATGAGAATCATGTGTGGTTCCAAAATCTATTGAGAAACCCAAGTAATGTTCTGAGATCTATTGAGATGTAACGATTCTGTTCGAGAAATGAAGACCCATGTGAAGATGTTAAACATAACCTCGACATCGAAAAGTGGATAAAGAAAAAATATGATGCATGACCCAGGGTTTAGCTAACCCACAACAGGGTATGTGAACTTCATATCTAGAGTATGCTTATAAATGTTGCACATGGAAGTGATTGCAAATGGTCACAAACTAGATGAACCCCTAACTGGATTAGTCACGATCAAATGGTCTATCACAAATCTCGGGTTCCAAACCCAAGCGACAAACAAGCTAATTGCAAATGAATGAATGTGTTGCTCCAGTATCAAACAAAACTCGAACTTAAGCACCATTAACAGAAAGAGTACCTTGCACCATGACACCCTTTCCTTTCTCCTCTGCCGTAGGGGCTCTTGAAGAAGATGACATAACTTCCAAAGCATATGCCTTCACTGCCTGCTGTTGGATCTAGATTAACCCTAGATGGGGGTGAATAGGGTTAATTACAATTTTTCGCAGAGTTAGAATATTACGGGATAATAAAAACAATAAACAGATCACGGATAATAGCAAAAACAGAAATGCAGAAAGTAAATGACATAAGAGATACCCAGTTTCGGTAAAACCCTGCCTACTACTACATTCCTAAGGTTTCTACTAGATGATAGAACAGATCCCGCATACAAGACCATGTACACTCGCGACTCTTGCTCCTATTCTAACCCTACGCTCAAAACCCTAGACTGATCTAAACCCCTAGATCAGATTTCCCCTAGTTTTACAGACACTAGTAAACTGCCAGTTAACACCCTAACTGGATTCCCCCTAGATTTTTACAGAATCTATAAACTGTTTGGTTCGTTTACAAAACGAATTAAAACACGAAAATGAAAACAAAAACCCTAAAAATAAACTAATCTCCCTTTTATAAACATGACTTGGCCAGCCGCTTATAGACTAGGTGCACCATTTCTTTGACCCGATAGCTTTTGTTTCTCTGAAGTAAAAATGGCGGCGTTGGAAAGGGGAAATAGAAATTAGGATTTTGTGACACCAAATCTCGTGAAATGAAGTTCTCTGATGCTCGTCTTCTTTGTTGCTTTCTAATGCTTCGATTTGGTAGTATCTCGATCGAAAACGATTGGAAAACAAAAGTGAGTTTTCTCTGATTTGAAATTTTTGCCCTCGAGTTGATTGTAGTTTTCGATACTTTTCCTGTGAGGAGAATGGTGTTTAAATAGGGATTAGAAACCCTACACCCTCTCTGACTTCGCTAAAGACTTGGTTGATTTGGCTCTATGCTTTCCCCTTTTGAAATTGTTGCGTGATTGTCTCCTTTATGAAATTTCCCCCTTTTTAGCTTGAATGAATGAAATGTGCCCTGCGAATACAATTTGTTTTTCCTTGAATAAATTCTGGAAAGATTTCATTCGATTTTCTGGAGATTAATTTTCCATAAAAATGCTTGCGTGGCCTTTGATTACTTCCATATATGTATTTGAAACTTGCTCGATTTTCTTGAAAACACATTGAATACTTTCTGAAAGTAAATTAAAAAGCATTCTTGTCAAATACTGATTTCTGGAAACTGTAAAATGCTTGCCAAATATAGATGATTATTCCCATGATTTATCTCTTGCCAAAACCTATTGATTTTTTGTGTGATATTCTGCTCTGCATTTAATCATTTATTGCTGTGTGACATTCAGATTTATCGCCAAAAAAGTTTTGTATAATCTGGAAAGATTTCTTGCCAAATTAAACTCTCCTGTTTTTCTCTTACCAAACATTAACATTTGTGGAACATATGTGCAAACCTGATTGATTGTTGTATCACTTGTCATTGATGCTGCACCATGAATTCTACCGTGATCCATGTTCTTGAATATGAAACTGGACACTACAGTTTTGTATTTGTGCTCAATCTTGCTTGATTATTACTGAGCTGATTTGCATGAACTATTTGCACATGTGTTCCTTGCTTCATGTTAGCTTCCATTCTGTTTTGTTTTGATGCGCAACAATTAGAACTGGATTCAAGTTGCATTCCTTTGCAATTGAAAAACTGAACTGGTTTGCCATAGTAACACATGCTGTGTCACAAATCTTCTACATACATGAGCTTGAATATGTTGCCATTTGCTTGATCTTCTGAAGTGTTTGTGCTTTCATATGCTTTATTTGATTTATGCTTAACCATGCTGTACACATTGACTTTTCTAAACTGCACCATGTATTTGTTGGTTGCCTCAGCCAACTTAACTTTCAACCTTTGAGCTATGTTGACTTTTCTGCTGTAAGAACCATAATTGTAAACTCCTGCTTGTGGATGTGTGGACTTGCACCATGTACCTTGATTGTCCTACTGTTATGTTTGCTGCCCTTTACCTAGTTCCATGCACATGCTGCTTTGTGATATTTGAAGAGTTCGACCATATTGCTCTTTGTATTTGCATATTAGTTTGCCATTATTTGTTTACGTACCTCGGTTGCACTGATTTGAATATGATCCATGGTATGCTATCACCTACAAAACCTGAACCTGGCCATGTATATGACTCCATACATCCATTGTAAACTGAAGTTCATGTCTTGTTCACTTGAAAACTTGCACCATTCCACGTGTTCATTTGCTCGACTTTGCGGCTGCATACGTAAATGCTGCATATTGAATTGTTTACACTCTCGGCCATATTCATATGCACTGAGTTGAGATGGTCGACGTGGCTACTCCTCAGTTGCACACAGTGTTTTGATTGGCGAGGCAGTGCACACATGTATATTTGTACATGTGTGTATATGCAGTCGATCAGACTGATTTTCTTGTCCCTGTATATATAGAAACTGGCTGCCTTGTGGTATTTACAGTGTTTCACTGTGAATATCACAAGCTGTCTAGTCACAAATAAATCAGATCAAGTCATGAAAAATGATGAGAAACACACCAGAAATCTGAGGAAAATAAAATTTTAAAAATAAAATTTATATTCGCGTATATTCAGTTTAAATTCTATTGTAGTGTACTCTGTGTGTGTTTCATTATGACAGGTATGAAGACTGGACTGACTGAAGGCTGTGAAGACAGAAGAATAAAGACAAAAAACAATGTCATTGAATAAAGCAGTGTCAGTAAAAATATCTGTATATGAAAATGAAATGTAATTGTGTCAAAGAACGTACAGAATGTGAGTGTTGTAGTGAGGAGTTGTGTATGAAAAAGAATATTGTACTGATATTTGTAGTAAACAAATTTGAATGAAATAGAATATTATTTCATTGCATTCAAACAAATTTGTCTATTGTATTTAGTTTATTTACAAGTACAAATTCTGTGAATGTTTATGAAGATGTATATGAAATGAAATGTATATCAGTGATGTATTCATATAGTGGAGTTATAAATAGTTGTACTGTTTTTTATGTTTGAAATATAATATTCAATTTAAATAAAATGTTGTATGAATATATGTATGTTTGTACAGTCGTATTCTATTTAAATATAAATATTATATTCTTGTCTGTGATGAATATAGTACAATAACAAACACATTTATAATAATATATATTTGGTTGTTATCATCAAATAAAAATCATATAATTGTGTATACAACTACGTTATATACAACAATCTCCCCCTTTTGATGATGACAAACAAATATGAAGATTTTGAATATAATAAATGTGTTTGACAGTGAATATTTAACTCCCCCTACAATTGTGCATGAGTGAAAAGAATTTGAATTTTTAAAATATTTACTCATAAATCAAAATCTCGACCCATTCTCCCCCTTTTGTTGTCATCAAAGGATATAGAGTTTAAAATATAGATGAAAAATGACTAAAAATATAATTTCAGCTTAAGAAAGAGAATGGTCATCATAAATCTCAGTCAGTCAAACAAAAATCATAATAAACAGAGAACTAGTGGCATATTTCTTATTGTAGAGAATGACGGATTTACGATGAAATTTATATAATGGAGATAGTTTCAAAATTATATATTTCCCAATTATTTCCAAAAAAATTATAAAAAATTAAGCTCAAAAACAATGATGGATTTGGACTATAATTAATAATTCAATTTAAGTGACACAATCAAATAGTCTCAAATCCCAGTAGCTATCAATCAACAAATCATAATACATCATAAGATATTAACACATTTCACAAATAGAAAAATGGATTGATAGGCTGGATTTTATACTCAAAGGAGAATTTCAGATTAATTTATATTTATAGCACATTTTTCCTTTTTCGTTTTATTTTGTTTAAGAGCACACTGACCACGCATAACCAGAGCTTGGATTTTTAAATGGGGTCAGTCGCAGCTTAAATTATAAGTTGTCTCATAACCATGCATAACCAGAGCTTGGATTTTTATATGAGATTAGAGACACACTTATGTATTAATTATATATATTTATCATTTTTAGCTTTAAAAGGAAAAACTCCTCAGTACATAAAACCAATATGGATGATAGAAATGGTGGTAGGTACAGAGATGGTTTGTGAAATAAATTTCTAAATTAATCATATTATGAATTATGCTCGACTGTACCGAGATCATTGAAAATTTTCAGTTATCACTAATTTTGAATAATAATATAGTCCCATTTCTATCACAGATAATTTCCACTGTTTTAAAAAAATGATTTTAAAATTATTAACTCTCCACATTAATATAAAATCATGATGGATGGCAGAAGGATGATTGATAAAGGAGATGGTCGTGAAATAATTGCCAGTTCAAAGATATTATAATAAATGTTCAACATTATGAAAATCTAAATAAAATCTCCTCTAGTTGTGAAATATACTGCAGTCACAATTCATCACAATTTCAAAACCTGATAATAATTTTGATGAATTATAAATACAGTTCAATTGGGATATTGATTTCAATTTCGGAATGAATAATCAATAAATAAGTTTAAAATTGAAAATCAATTACAATAGGAATATGAAGAGCTATACAGGACAAAGGGTATAAAATATATACAAAAAGAAAAATAGATCAATACCACTTTTTGTCTCAATTAATGAAGATTTTAATATGATACAGGAGACAGACAAGAATATTACAGGCAGCAGAATTTTAAAGCCCAAGCAGACAAATTTAGCACATTTATCAGAGCAGCAGACAAGAACTAGCAGTTATTTGAAAATCAGTATCAGATCAGCAAAAGAAATCAGTTCAAAGCAGACTTGTCAAGATGACGGTCACATAAGATCATTCATGATCCAAGATTAGAAATACCATTTATTTGAAATCATTTGAGGAATATGAGAAACTCTAGATTCAATGAATCGATCACACCAAATTATTGTTTCAGATTCAGGATGTGTGTGTGATTCAATAAATCAATAATTTCAAATGATTTTAAATAGACAAATATTCAAATTGAATAATCATGAAGTAGTGGTGATATTTAAGACCATATTTTCAAACAATTTTTCCAAATTATTTCTGACAAGCCCAAAGAAAATTCAGATCATTTACATCATGTATGAGAGGTATTCATGATCCATAAAATTTAAAATAATTTATTTGAAATCACTTGAATCAATGTCAAGCTTTTGGGATATAATGAATAAGTCACACAAGATTGGTAGTTTCAGGTTTAAGAGGTGTGTGATATTCAAAATATCAAGAATTGCATATGATTTCAAACAAACAAATTTCAACCATAATGATCATGAACAAAGATGAATTTCAAGATGTATCACTGATTTTAAGGCATTTCAAAAAATATCCGAGCCAATCTGAAAAATAATGAAATTATCACATCTGATGAATATCAGAGTGCTATAATGAGTATATTATTTCAAGCTTTTCTAAGATAAATTAGAAAGAACTCAAAATAGCAGATTTGTGTGAAATTTCAATAATTATTCAGATCTTCAAAAATTTAGAATTCAAATCAACAGCGTTCAAGATATGACAAGAATACATCAAAACTGTTATAAATTCAAAAAATAGAAAATAAACTTCACAACAATTGCAGATATTTACAAAGTTAAAACTCAAGATCTGGAAGGATTATAACATCAGAGTTCTATGCAAATAAAGCGACTTTCCAGAAGATCATGAGTACTGCAATTTGAAGTTAAGAAAGCTCGGAGAAGAAACAAAGATATGGCAGTGACAAATCAAATAAAAAAATAAAAAGAAGGGAAATAAAGAAAAAATAGGAAAAATAAAAAACAGAGAATATACAAAAGAAATTGTGAGTCTAGAGGTCACACCTGAGAGTGATGAAAGTAAAAGAATCTCTGACTCAACAAGTTTGGCTAAGGAACTGAAGATGACTCAATGATATGAAGCTGTTTGAATCCAATTTCTCTTTTGCAAAGCAGCTCCTCAGCCTCTTCCGGCACCTAACAATTTATAGGATCGAGTGGTCTAACAAAGTTTGTCTCACAGTTATATTTATTTGTTTTGGTATCCAGACTTGTTTATATAATAATCCATCCGAATTTACCTTTGTATCCTTTGGAACCCAAATCTGTTTGAATTTAACGAAGTTTGTTTTATTACTTTTTGGGATCTAGGATTGTTTAGATGGATTATTATAAAACTAATTCGCATCACATTTATGATTTAAAAATCCATTGAATTTATCAGAGTTCGAATTTTCAAAACGATTCTTACAAAAGCAGTTTGAGGGATTTTACAAATCATTCGAAATTCATTTTTCAAAAACATTATTTTTCCCGAAGCCAAGACCATATTTATTTCCAATAGAATTTTGATTTTGCAACAACATATTCAACGAATTTCCCCACTAGAGAATTTATCCAAAGTTGATTCTAATCGTTGAATTTTTGATTTAAGATCACCGTTTTCTTTCATTAAATCTGAACAGCGATTGTTAGTGATCTTTCTTTCAGCATCATGTTGTTTCAAAACCAGATTTTCAGTTTCAAGTATTTTTATTTTGGCTTGGGACTCACATATCTCAGATTCAAATCATTTTTGTTTTTCAAGCTCAAGTTTTTCAAATTTTCTAATTTCTTTTTTGAGATCAACATTGAAATACGATTTTGTTTTCATCTTTAATTTCTCAAAAAAAATTATGTTTGGAATTTTGGATTGTCTTAAGATTATCCAATTCTTTTTGTAAAAAATTGTTTGTACTTTCAAGCTCAATCTTGTTCTCTTTTAAGATCTGAATTTCATTTTCAAGCTTTTGAATATTTTTATTGTAATGAACAAGATTGTTTTCGAAATTCAAACAATTTTCACAGTCAGAATTTTCTAATTTCAAGGCATTTTTAAGTTTTGATTCCAAACAATCAATTTTGCATCGCAACTCAGATTTTTCAGATTTCAGAAGTTTGTTTTTCTGTTGGAGACGATTTACGGTTTTAGTTAAATCATTAGAATGAGAAACCAATTTTTCTTGTGAAAATTCTCCATCATCTGAATCATCATTAATAGCTCCAGTTAAGCACACATCTGAATCTGAGTTGGCATCTGAGGGTTTTGAGTAGCTGTCAGACTTTCCACACAGTGCATTGAGAGTTTCCCAGATTTCCTGCGCAGTCAAGCAATGAGAGATAAGATCAAGTTAATTATTACTAAGATAAGAATACAGAATATGCATCACATGAGCATTTAAAGCTTTATTACTCTTATCTGACATATCTCCCAAATTTATAATAATATTCCAATATTCAGAATTAACAGGTTTTAAATAGAATTCGATTCTGGATTTCCAAATTAAAAAATCTGTTCCATTGAAAATAATTGGAATACCACTGGACTAACTCTCAGAAGACAGACAATAAGAATGACCCATGATTCTAGAGTTAATGAAATTACCAGGCTCTGATACCAAATGTTGGAACTAGAATAACCCTAGAGGGGGGGTGAATAGGGTTAATTACAATTTTTCGCAGAGTTCGAATATTACGGGATATTAAAAACAATAAACAGATCATCGATAATAGCAGAAACAGAAATGCAGAAAGTAAATGACACAAGAGATACCCAGTTTTGGCAAAACCCTGCCTACTACTGCATTCCTAAGGTTTCTACTAGGTGATAGAACAGATCTAGCATACAAGACCATGTACACTCGCGACTCTCGCTCCAATTCTAACCCTACGCTCAAAACCCTAGACTGATCTAAACCCCTAGATCAGATTTCCCCTAGTTTTACAGACATTAGTAAACTGCCAGTTAACACCCTAACTGGATTCCCCCTAGATTTTTATAGAATCTATAAACTGTTTGGTTCGTTTACAAAACGAATTAAAACACAAAAATGAAAACAAAAACCCTAAAAATAAACTAATCTCCCTTTATAAACATGACTTGGCCAGCCGCTTATAGACTAGGTGCACCATTTCTTTGACCCGATAGCTTTTGTTTCTCTGAAGTAAAAATGGCGGCGTTGGAAAGAGGAAATAGAAATTAGGGTTTTGTGACACCAAATCTCGATCGATTGAAAGGTGAAATGAAGTTCTATGATGCTCGTCTTCTTTGTTGCTTTCTGATGCTTCAATTTGGGAGTATCTCGATCAAAAACGATTGGAAAACAAAAGTGAGTTTTCTATGATTTGAAATTTTTGCCCTCGAGTTGATTGTAGTTTTCGATACTTTTCCTGTGAGAAGAATGGTGTTTAAATAGGGATTAGAAACCCTACACCCTCCCTGATTTCGCCAAAGACTTGGCTGATTTGGCTCGATGCTTTCCCCTTTTGAAATTGTTGCGTGATTGGCTCCTTTATGAAATTTCCCCCTTTTTAGCTTGAATGAAATTTGCCCTGCGAATACAATTTGTTTGTCCTTGAATAAATTCTGGAAAGATTTCGTTCGATTTTCTGGAGATTAATTTTCCATAAAAATGCTTGCGTGGCCTTTGATTACTTCCATATATGTATTTGAAACTTGCTCGATTTTCTTGAAAACACATTGAATACTTTCTGAAAGTAAATCAAAAAGCATTCTTGTCAAATACTGATTTCTGGAAACTGTTAAATGCTTGCCAAATATAGATGATTATTCCTATGATTTATTTCTTGCCAAAACCTGTTGATTTTTTGCGTGATATTCTACTGTGCATTTAATCATTTATTGTTGTGTGACATTCAGATTTATCGCCAAAAAAGTTTTGTATAATCTGGAAAGATTTCTTTCCAAATTAAACTCTCCTGTTTTTCTCTTACCAAACATTAACATTTGTGGAACATATGTGCAAACCTAATTTATTGTTGTATCACTTGTCATTGATGCTGCACCATGAATTCTACCGTGATCCATGTTCTTGAATATGAAACTGGACACTACATTTTTGTATTTGTGTTCAATCTTGCATGATTATTACTGAGCTGATTTGCATGAACTATTTGCACATGTGTTCCTTGCATCATGTTAGCTTCCATTCTGTTTTGTTTTGATGCGCAACAATTAGAACTGGATTCAAGTTGCATTCCTTTGCAACTGAAAAACTGAACTGGTTTGCCATAGTAACACATGCTGTGTCACAAATCTTCTACATACATGAGCTTGAATATGTTTCCATTTGCTTGATCTTCTGAAGTGTTTGTGCTTTCATATGCTTTATTTGATTTATGCTTAACCATGCTGTACACATTGACTTTTCTAAACTGCACCATGTATTTGTTGGTTGCCTCGGCCAACTTGACTTTCAACCTTTGAGCTATGTTGACTTTTCTGCTGTAAGAACCATAATTGTAAACTCCTGCTTGTGGATGTGTGGACTTGCACCATGTATCTTGATTGTCCTACTGTTATGTTTGCTGCCCTTTACCTAGTTCCATGCACATGCTGCTTTGTGATATTTGAAGAGTTCGACCATATTGCTCTTTGTATTTGCATATTAGTTTGCCATTATTTGTTTACGTACCTCGGTTGAACTGATTTGAATATGATCCATGGTATGCTATCACCTACAAAACCTGAACGTGGCCATGTATACGACTCCATACATCCATTGTAAACTGAAGTTCATGTCTTGTTCACTTGAAAACTTGCACCATTCCACGTGTTCATTTGCTCGACTTTGCAGCTGCATACGTAAATGCTGCATATTGAATTGTTTACACTCTCGGCCATATTCATATGCACTGAGTTGAGATGGTTGACGTGGCTACTCCTCAGTTGCACACAGTGTTTTGATTGGCGAGGCAGTGCACACATGTATATTTGTACATGTGTGTATATGCAGTCGATCAGACTGATTTTCTTGTCCCTGTATATATAGAAACTGGCTGCCTTGTGGTATTTACAGTGTTTCACTGTGAATATCACAAGCTGTCTAGTCACAGATAAATCAGATCAAGCCATGAAAAATGATGAGAAACACACCAGAAATATAAGGCAAATAAAATTTTAAAAATAAGATTTATATTTTCATATATTCAGTTTAAATTCTATTGCAGTGTACTCTGTGTGTGTTTCATTATGACAGGTATGAAGACTGGACTGACTGAAGGTTGTGAAGACAGAAGACTAGAGACAGAAAACAATGTTAGTGAATAAAGCAGTGTGAGTAAAAATGTCTGTATATGAAAATGAATTGTAATTGTGTCAAAGAATGTACAGAATGTGGGTGTTGTAGTGAGGAGTTGTGTATGAAAAAGAATATTGTACTGATATTTGTAATAAACAAATTTGAATGAAATAGAATATTATTTCATTGCGTTCAAACAAATTTGTCTATTGTATTTAGTTTATTTACAAGTACAAATTCTGTGAATGTTTATGAAGATGGATATGAAATGAAATGTATATCATTGATGTATTCAAATAGTGGAGTTATAAATAGTTGTACTATTTTTATGTTTGAAATATAATATTCAATTTAAATAAAATGTTGTATGAATATATGTATGTTTGTACAGTCGTATTCTATTTAAATATAAATACTATATTCCTGTCTGTGATGAATATAGTACAATAAAAAACACATTTATAATAATATATATTTGGTTGTTATCATCAAATAAAAATCATATAATTCTGTATACAACTACGTTATATACAACACCTGCTTGCCCTTAGCTGATTCTGGACAATCTTTCTTCTCATGCCCAAGCTTTCCACATTTGAAGCACTTCTTTTCAGCTTTAGGATTCTTGCATTCACTAGCAAAATGACCTTTCTGTTGGCAGTTAAAGAAAATCACCTCACTCTTTGGCTTCTTTTGGCCATTCTTCCCTTTCTGTTGTTGCTGCTTCCTCTTCTTATTATTACCACCCTGATGTGGCTTCTGCTCTTCCTTGGGTGCAACAACAAACATTTTCTTAGGAAACAGACTTTCGTGCCTCAAAGCCTTCTCGACGATCTTCTCAAAGCTATCATTTAGGTGGTCCACAAGCTGATTCCCAAGATATTCATCCAACCCCAAGACAAACTTCTCGTTCTTTTGATAACAAGTATCCACATATGAACGAGCATACTTCGACAAAGCCTCGAAGTTAGAAATATAGTCAAAAACTGGCCGACCATTCTGCTTAAGCTCCACGATTCTCTTAAATAGAATAATTTTTTGCACGGTGGAGATAAACTTCGCTTCAAACTTAGCTTGGAACAACTCCCATGAAATATCCTCTTCAGGGGTCTCAAGTGTGATAGAGTTCCACCAGTCCATTGCTCTGCCCTCTAACTGCCTTGATGCAAGCTTCCTCTTTGTTGCATCATCAATGCCCAAGTCCTTGAAGATCCTAACACAAGTATCCATCCACCTCTAGACTTCTTCAACTGGTTCAGTGCCCTTGAATTGTTTTCCTCCCAATGAAGAAAAGTCTTTACATAACTTTGCAAATTCTACAGCCCTAGGCACTGGAACTCCTACATCAACCGTAGCCGCCACTGGAGCGTGGACCCTATTCATAATCGCTGCCACCATGGCCTCAAACATGGATGGGTAGTCTGGTTCACCGCCATTTCCCCCTCTAGTATTAGCTCCCCTAGTAGCGTGTCTTGTTGGTCGTCTATTCATTCTAAATCTGCAATTTAGATAACTAGCCACTTCTAAGGAAAACAGCTAAAGAATACAACCGCTACTACTATATATGCAAATATATATAGTAAGCATCCAACTTAAATCTACAAGTACGTCTCTCATACGTGATTACGTCTTTGAACGTTGGCTAAAATCGTTAACCAGAGCTCTAATACCAAATGTGAAGATCGCCCATAACCCCCGCACTAAACAAGAAGAAGAATGCGCTGAAAGGTGTGTCAAGCAGCCATGGACGATCATCAGATTAGGTAAACAACATCGAAACCTGTCGTTCAACTCACAGCGCAAGGATAAAATATAATAGAACATATACAACAAGTAATAGAAATGAGGCATCATATAGCAAACTTTAGAAAACTTTTTCAACATCATGAAATGGTTATCAAACTGAAACCAAAGTTTGTGCATAAGTCCTCACTACAATACTCATATAGCACTCAAACAGCGGAAATAGAAATACTAGATACTAATAAAACTGGTACGCCAGTCTCCTGCTCGCCTCCGCACAGCAGCACCATCCTCACTAATTACCTGTAACCTGCTACTTAGTCTGCCCATCCACAACAGGATGAATAGCCCAAGGTAATAAGAGCAGACATAAAACCTTGAGTCATACAATTGCCTTAGTGAGCGTAAAACAGCTAACAAACTTCAAAAATAAAGTACGTGAGAAGGGATAGATCAGCATACTAATCTACCTACAATATCAGAGAAAAACTCAACCCTATCTTCCCCACATTGGACAATGGTAGCCTTTACTTTAAACCATTCAACCATTCATCCATGGAAACTAGAACAAATATTCAATCATGGCAAAGCACTCATAACATCCAAATTATAAGTATCTCATGTAAACCATCCTAATCGAAATTAATATCCCTCAGGCACAAGCCCAAAAGGCCTAATCCAATATCAGATAAGCACCCAGGAAACGTCTCCTTCGACGTAGGACAACGTACATGAGACGGTACAAACAGAACAACCAATCATCCATGATGACTCTGGCTATCACCGCCAATCCTGCTTTGAAACCATCGTTAATCTTATGAAAACCAACCTTGCCACATGTCAAGGGATAATGGTAACCCTAGTTCTATCATAGACTCCATATGACCAACCTTGACAATGTCCAACCTTGAAAACTAGGCATTTCCCCAAGACCCAGGGTACTTGACCTACAACCAATCTTTTAGACGTCTTTATTTTGCCCCTGCTTCGAGCCTACTAGAACTTACGACAACGATAATCTTTCGGCCTTAGCATCTCTGGTTGTCCAACTTGATGACTTTTCATAGCTCAAGCAACCTTCTCAAGCAACCATTATCCACCAACTCACGACCTTTGAGTTGTCACCTCATTCACTGTTCTACACCGATCAACGAACACCTTTCAATACTTTGAACCTTTCTACTTGAATTTACTTCGAAGTCTCACCATCATTGAGCCAATTACATCACTGCACTACGGCTAGGGTTTGGGGGGTTAACCCCGAAAAATATTTTTTTCAGACCTTTTCTCCAAATCTGAGTTGTAATCGGAAATATAAATTTTCAGAAATAATCCTATTGAAAACAAACCATAGCACTTAAGCCACCAATCACAGCGTTAATAAGCACTGTTGAAAACATGACCGACCATAATATAGGCCAACCCAACCCAATCACCATCTGAACGACCAGACTAGCCTCCCACTGACCGACCCACTCACCATATGACCGACCCGACCAGTCTCCCACTGATCGACCCGACCCACATGATCCTTCAGAAACACGGCCGACCCGACCCAGTCCATTCCAGCCTTGATTTCCCACTTCAATCCCATCCAGACCGACCCGACCAGGATAGGACTAACCCAAACTTTGACTTGCTACCCAAGCCACAACTTGATTGACCAACCAACTTTATGCCGACCCGACCCAACTTTATGCCGACCCAACTTCCTGCAACTCCAAATTCAATCCACTCACGTCCAAAGCTTCGCCAAATGATACATTCGACGAAATCAACTCATCCAATTCACGAAATGCAACCATAAACATGTCATAAGATCGCTAACTATATAAATATGACGATTATCACTAAAACGATGTAAATTTCATCAAAAAACCATTAAAATGAACATGTGATCAAAATTAGGGATCTAACTTACATAAACATATGAAATGGCATGGAATTAACTGATTAAACTTGCTAAATTAGACCATAAGGTGATCCATATGAAAATGGACATATAATGGTATAGATCCATGAGAAAACACTTGAATTTGATGAGAAACATGCACAAACACTCATATACTTCATTGCATTCATGTGAGGGATGTAAATCACTCATCGATTTGCCAAAACAAGCTAAAATCAATGAAATAGGAATCCGGACAGCAAGCACCTCGCACCAACCACTTTGATCCGATGAATTCTTGCTTTGATTGATGTAGATCTAACCTCTAATGGTGTAGATCTATGATTTCCCTCCTTGGATTTGAATTTTTAATGATGAAAAGGTGTTAGAGGAAGAAGGAGCACAAGACCACCCAATGAGGAAATGAAAAACTAAACAATTTCCCATATCCCTCACCCCCTACTTATAACCTCCCATCAGCCCACTAATGGGCCTCTCCAATTCAGTCCATTATGGATTACCAAACCTGGACAGTCAACTGAAAAACCTTAAAACATCGATTCTTCCCAAGCCGTTGAGCCAAATCTTTAATGTAACCATTCTACGGAAAGGCAATTATCAATTCCTTTCCAATGGCAAAGTTCTCACACTCTAATTCGACCTGAGTCAAAAGTTACGCCCTGTACAAGACTGATAGGGGAAAAATGGTAACAAACTAAATCGGTAAAAATTATGGACATGTCTCACAACCCCATAAGCAACATATTAAAAGATGAGAATGATCCAACCCTCAGGGAAAAAAAATAAAAATATTTTACGATCTTCCAATGTGTAAAATGCGGGTTGTTACAGTTTCTTTTTGTCCTTCTTATCCCACCATTTCTTTTTAGGACCAGAAAACTTAGAAGCTCCACTCTTATCATTCTTGACATCATCCCTCTTATCCTCATGCATCAATGCCATCTCGATAAAATCCTCATATATTGCTCCTATTGGAATGTGAGTCGTCGCCAAGCCTTGGAGAATTTGATTCAACCGTTTCGCAAATCGAATATCCTTCTTGTTAGCTAATTAACAAAATCCATGCCAAATCTCGATAATTCGTTGATGTATTCCTTTACCGATAGATTTCCTTGCTTTAAATTCAAAAATCGCTCTAATTGCATCCCTTCCTCAGTAGATGATACAAACTTCCTCTCGAACCTATTTTAGAATCCGACACAATCCATATGCCTCATCTCAGACTCTACAATCTCCGACAAAATGAGGCTTCCTCCGTAAGCTACTAAGCTACTAGTCGAACTCTCATCATATCCTCAAGTTCCAATAACTCAAGAATCCTTTCTATCTCTATAATCTAAGTGTGCGCTTCCATAAATGCCTCGGCAGCTATAAAAATCTTGCCGCTCAAGTTAGAGAAGTCTTTACAAATCTTAGAAAAATTCATGGTTGCAGATGGGTTGGGAGGAACCACTGCAGCGGGTGCTAGAACCCGTGCATGTTTTAGTCCCTCAATGGGTGTCGTTGCCTCTAAGTATCTACCGAAACAACCTAGGATAGGAACACCCTCAGGAAGATTTGGGGCTCCCAAAATGCTGCACAACAGAAAGGATAGAGAATTAGAATTCAAAGGAATCAAAAGAAATTTGTAACTGAATAGAGGTGATAAAATTTATTTTGAAAATTAACATTTGGATTTTTTTTAAAAGATAATTTTTCTTTCAAAAAGTTTTTCTTTAAAACAATTTTTTGGTGATCTTGTAACCTTAGGCTCTGATACCAAATGAAACACCCTACACCCCTTAACATTATCCTAATATAGAATCCCATTAAAAAATATGGAGCTTTGTACGTAAAAATGCATAAACATCACAGAGACTAAGATTCCATCAGGCATAAACAAATAAATTTACAACAGAAGAAGAAGGTAATTTAAAATAATAAAACCATTTATTTCAGCAAAACCAAATTGTCTCAGAATATCATGTCTCAAATCTCATCCAGAAAAAGAAATAACATCAGAGTACAAAATTATTAATATTCCACAAATAGACAAAGTAACAACTAAACTGTGGAAATGAAAAAGAAGAAAACAATATAGCTTCAATAAGGATCTTCAAGATAGAATCATCTAGACAATCTAACTATGTTTTTCCTTCCTGAGAGCCTAAGGGTAAGAAAAAGGAAAGAAGGAAAGGAAAAATGGGTCAGACAAAAAGTCTGGTGAGCTATTACGATTACCAGCACGATTGATAAGCGAAAGAAAATTAGGTAAAATACTAGTTCTACTGTATTAAGAGGGTAAGTGTCTGTGTACACCTAAAAGTGAACAAATAGAAATGTAGATAGTAGAAATGACATAAAAGATTGATTGTTCTCATTCATAAGATTTGATAATAATGAATGTTTTGTTCTTATACAAATTCAGGACAATTTAGGAAGAAATTTCCAAATTCTACCTATTGATTGGCTGCTATGGGTTTGTGTTTGTGTTTGGGTTTATCAGGCCTTAGCCCATCAGCAAAATACATGACCTTATTCATAGGTGTCACAGTGTCTTATTTTCCCTAACGAGACCATTACACGCATAATGACCCGCCGGAATGCACTCGTACCCACCCTTATTTGGACCAACTTACAACCACAACACAACATGTTTCATGACCTTGCCTCTTTCTTGAGACTGAAAATGATAAAAAGTTTATGCTGCATGGAACAGGCCCCAACCAATAAATAATTATCAACCCAAATCCCAACTTGATTTGACAGCCCACAAACTATAGAACTTTAAGGCTTGTAATTTACCCACCTTTGTAATTCAATATGTTCATATTAAAGCTTACTGAATCATGACTTAAGTCAATATTTTCTTGTTAAAGCCAACCTGCTCGTAACTTAAGTCTATATGTCCATATTAAAGCCCTAGGCACGTAACTTAACCAATTTAAGTCAATGTGTTCATGCTAAAGCCATATGCTCATAACTAAACTCTTTTAAGTCAATATGTTCACATTAAAGCCTAATTGTCTTTTCAATCGTTCTCTGTCATATTATAATTTGCATTTGAGCCATACTTGTTTATTTTAATTTTCTAACCGTCATAATTATGCAAATACTAATTACAGTCCAATTTCTATCATAATTTGTTCTATATGCATTTGTACAGTCCAAATCGGATTTAATCCAATTATTCCCTTTTTAGTTACAGTTTTTTTATAGTGAATATTAGGCTCAGCTCCTAAAAACCAAACTTAATGCACAAAATCTCCTTTCCAAAGAAAACGATTCTAAATCAGGTCCCTAACAAGTAGTTACAAAAAATTACACAAAATTTTGCGATTATTCAATTAATAATTGTTCACATTTATGCAATAATGTTAAAAAATTGCCTTATTTTCCCTAAAATTTTTGATAAATAATTGCGGAAATTTTCGCAATTTTTTATTGAATAATTACAGAAATTTACTCAATTTTTTGAAATAATTATGGAAATTTCTGCACTTTTTTGATGAAAAATTACATAAATTTATGCAAATTTTCATTGAATAATTGCAGAAATTTCCGCAAATTTTTGGCATACTTGCTTAAATGTCTGCAACTTTTCATTGAATAATTTCATAAAATACAATTATTAGTTAACTTAATTGTAGGAACCAAATTTACATACCTTTTTTGACAAGGATGTTTTGGCTATTCTGAAACTTAATAGGGACTTTAGTTAAACCGTCCCTTTAACATATCCAATTTATCCCCAATTGATTATTTTAATTCAGTTAGATTTACCCCAATTCAAGCACATAACAAAAGAAAAAGACAAATAATCCATTGTAAGCTATTAGGCATACCAATCTATGCCTAATTTAATTGTACTCGTATGCCTTTTAGACATATTTAGGTATAATCCAAACAAATTGCAAAACCAGATAATATAAGAGGGAAAAGAAATCTAAACATAAAATTTATAGAAATATGAATAAAAACTGTAAAATTAGACAGATAAATTTACTTAAAAGAAATAGGAATAAGATGAATCTGAAAATAAGCTATAAATAATTCAGATCAGAAACATCTACAACTACTATTGTACAATTTTTTTTTAACTTACTTGAAATCTAAATAATCACAGTAATCTTGCCAATAATTTCTTCCTATATGGCCCCCGATAGAACTCCAGAATATATGTAAACAATTCTTCAAAATATGTGTATAAACATCCGTCCAGAATTATGTATAACTTGTATGAAAGTGTTTTATTTCAAAACTCCATTATTTTAGAAAGAATTTTTGCATAGCATAGGGGAGAAAAGAAGAGTTGTATGAAATAGGGGAAGGGGTGAAGGCTTATTTATAGTTGGAGTAGATGACCCTCAGCCATTAGGTATTAGATTTTCAATCTGAACCGATCTATCCTCGGGTCAATCCTGATTGGTCATATCAGGAATTCCTGGCCGTACACGTAACCCTAAAAACCAAAAAAATCCAAGCATCCAACTTTTCGTGCTAGGCACAAAATTGTTCCCAACTCATTTTACTAGGTCGACCCATCATCCTGGTGGATCGACACAGGGGTCAACCCATCTGTGGCATATCTCGACCCTTAGGCCGACCTGGCCAGGGAATGGGTTGTCCCAGTTAAACATGATTAGAGAGTTATTAATTATATATAAATGTTTTGTTTATTTTAAATTTTGAATTTGAATTTCAAATTTTTATTTGCCATAACTTCATTGTTTTATGTCTATTTTACGCAAACAGACACAATTGTGCAAACCACGTAACCCAATTCCCTATAGTTTTATAACTTATATTTTAATTTATTAATTAACCATTTCATATTAAAATTCTGGTTGTTGCAATATTTCTTTCTTCCTTTTTCTCACCCTCTAACTTCTTTCTTCCGCTCGATCATGGTTCTTTCCCATAGTGAGGATTGCACTCGGCCATAGGAAAATCTCGTTTGTTACAATGATTCTAAGTCAATTTATTAGCAATTCCTCGAATTACATATTTTTGTAAATGTATTTCTAAAATAAGTTTATCATCCTTGGTTATAAATGAAAAAGGTGGTTAGTAAATGAATTTGATCTCAATAAATCCAATATTCAAAAATTTAAATAGCTATAAAATTTAAATGTGTAACGTCTGAATATTCAGGGTCATTACATTCACCAACATTTAGAATGTTGTATCCATGAAATTCCAACACAATTAGCTAAATAAACAATTAAAACAATAGTTTAAGGTATTAAAAATGCTAAAAAACAATGGTCACATTCTGCCTATGTCTAGAAACCTTCTCATCACACAAAGACGATAAATAAACTACTTAGCATACCTATCGATCAACAGCTTAAGGATTTACTTTGTCGATTGTTCATAGTACGTAAAACAATTTAAAAGTCTTTTCCAAAATCTCCCTTACGCCAAAAAACATAGTATACAAATAAACTAAATCCTGTATGTTGTATACGGATCACCTGTATGCAATATCAGATCTAATAACTCACTCGGTCATATAATTTCTCTTACAAACTAGTATAAGTTACTTGGCCTATCTAGTGCAAGTTTTGGTCTGGTTCTTTAATAAGAGACCTTCATTCTCCTTACAAAGTCACATACTATGATGGAAAACTTCAAAATTATATCAAGAACAATATCAAGTGTTCTCTTAGAAGAACATCATCAAATGAACTCTCTAAACCCTTCAATAATGGGCTCCTTCCTATCCACTTAGCCGAATTCTTTAATACCAGCTCTTCCTCTCAAATCCAACTGTAACCACCTTCCCTTGCCTGATCTGTCGCCGCAACCAGTTCCTCCCTCGCTGGAGTCGTTGCCCCTCTCCTCATTTCCGACCAATCTGCCTCTGCCGTTTGTTATATGTAATTGCAAATGGACATCACTTTTGGAAACAAAACAAGGAATGCTAGAATCTTCTCTCCTCCTTCAATCACTCTTCATTATTTTGGAAAACCATTACTTCCTAATGAAGCTATATATGCAGGAGGCAGAGAGGAGTGGCAAGAATACCTTGTCAGGTTCTTCTTGGATGCCCCTCTCCTTTACTGCAGCGACAACCTTCTTGCAAAGCCATTGGAAGCCAGTTGGTAGACACAAGATTAAATATTCGGGTACAGTTTTCTTTTTTTATAGTTTCAGATTCTGAAGATAGGAAGAGGATTATTAACTCAGATCCAGTTATTATTAAATTCAAAGTGTTTATCATTAAACCTTGTGATTGTAATGTAGGATGTAGTATTATTAAAAGCGTGCTAGTTTGGTTCAAACTTACCAATATCCCTCTCTACGCATGGACTAAAATTGGAATCCGTTGGTTAGCAGCTCATGTTGGTAAGTTCCTTTATATGGATGCGGCTACTGAGCCTCTAGATAAGCTCATGTTCGCAAAGTGTTTAGTCGAAGTTACTCAGATGAGTTTACTTCCAAATGATTTCCCATTCTTACTACCTGGTGGATCAGAAAAGCTTGTGTTTATTGAATATTTATGGCAACCTGAAATTTGTAGCAAATGTATATGTTTTGGTCACACTTTAAGCTCTTTTCCCTGCGTGGTTGGAGCTAGCTAGTTGTCTAAGCATTTAGCTTATGACTTGTACTTCATTTCCTGTTTAACAAAGGTTGTACAACAACTATAAAACCAGTCAGCTTTGCCAAAAAAGTGTTCTTTATCAGGAATTTAGTAAAAAAAAAAAATCCTTGTTTGGATCAACATTAACTTCCCAAAAGTCATGTATTCAAACCCGAGATCACGAACTCTCATGCAAATAAAATGATCTACCTACAATTTATGAACTTTTTTCCATTAGTTTCTTAACTTACCAATACTTTATTTATTTAAACAACATTCATTTTATCATATAATATTTCTTATTTAATAGCAAAATAATTTATGATGCATTTCACAAAAAAATTATTAAGTTTATTAACATTTTATGAAGACTTAAGTTCATTTATAAAACATTTCATTAATATATATATATATATATATATATATATTATTTTATAACATTTCAAGACCTGAATTCATATTCAAGTTTCATTAAAGAAAACCCATTTTTCATTTCAAAATTAATCTTCTTTAAACAAAACTTTAGAACTAAAAGTTGGCTTTTATATCTTGTTGTTTTGAAATATTAATATACGCATATGGTTTCGTACTCAAGTTTTTGTGATTTAAATCGAAATCTATTTTATCAAAACCACATTATAACAAAATTGCTGTAGTATCATCTCCTAATTATAGACTCAAAAATAAATGCCAACTATGCTTCAACCATCATCACGATTATTTTTCAGTTACTTAAGTGAGCCCGGTACGTTCAACCTCCTTCAAACCCTTTGTAAATAATTCTATTCATAAATATAATCAAATGACACTATTACTATTTTTCTCTAAAACCTTGATATAATAACAAAACATATGGATTTACAAATTTTAAGTTTATATCCTTTTTATATTTAAACCAAATTTTATAGACCAATTTTAGTACAAATTTTCTATTTTATATGTAATCATTTAATATATATATATATATATTCAAAAATATCTTTTTTGTTTTGAATTATAAATAACATTTTTCATCAAAGTTAACTTTTTAACCTAACATTATCATTAGATGCTTTATAGTCAAATTATGAAATTTAATTCATAAGTTATTCATTTTTATGCTCTCATAAATATTATTTACTAACTCATGCTACAAAAAGGTAAATTAATTATTAGCTAGCTAGACATACAACAACAATCATAATAATCAATGCTCATAAACTACCTAAGCATGGATAAGATAATAAATGAGGCATAAATTGACAACTTTAATCCTTATACAAATTAGATTACATTACCAACTTTTACTTATATTACTAATATATATCAACTATTTATACATTTATATATTTATAATACTCTCAAACCATGCTGCAAAAAATCCATACCCTATCTCTTATTAAGTGATACCCAAAAATCCAAGGTTTTCAGTTCACCTTAAGCTTCGATACCACATTACAATGGCTGGCCTTTTAACTCCTAAATATCGACAATGATACATGGCCACATGCCTAACACTTATGTAACACCCCACCTCCGCTAGGGTTACTCATAAAGAGAATGCACTAGTTTTGGAGGAGCGTTATCGAGGTAAACAAACACAGAAATATTACAAGACAGAATATATACAAAACAGCGGAAGAATCAAAAGATAAATTTCATTACTTTCAAAAAGAGTCAAAACCTTTTACATCCAACGTACCAAATAGCCTAAGGTCATTATTTTCCATTACAACAAATTCTGTCTTGCATAAATAAAGAAGCATAAATTTTTAAAACAACAAAAGTAGCTTAATTCCCCAAAGGTAGCAGAAATGCAGCCATAGCATAGCTCAAGATCAAACCATAAATGAGCTGAACCGAAAGCAAGCTAAATCCAAGCTAAGTGCTAGAGTTTCCTCCCTGAGAACCTGGGGGGGGGGACGAAAGGAAAAGGGGCGAAAGAAAACGGGTCAGTCATAAAGACTGGTAAGTCCTAGTGACTTTCAACATAAAAACGGTTAAAGGTAACATGACATGTATAAACTGAAAGTAAACATAAGAAGGTTGTCAAGATGGGCAAGATAGACTAAGATGGCATGATAATTCAAGTATAAATCAATATAGCATCGCATGTTCAAGGTTCGCTGCACCAACTGTACTAGTATCCCAACCCATATCAAATGTTAACCATGAAGTGATCCCTTGGCCCAATATCATGAATGACCCATTACTAGGTCCAACGGAACGATCCACTAATCGACTGGCTCGCTACAAGTTCTAGCTCGTCATGTTTCTGTGTCATACGACCCTATCACGAATGTAGTCACCTGTGCTAGGTCCACCATAGGGTGTATCAAGCCCTAGGGTGCCAACCACCGACACGAATCAAGCATGCACAGGTAAACCTACTGATGCCTAATGTCTGCTTTTTCAACTCCGGACTACGTGGACGACCATAGTCCGCCTGAACCTACACAGTCACACCAACTCAGGCGTCGTTCTGGTCGCTTACAATCAGCCCAGTAATCGTGCCCCACCCTGCCTAGTTCCAGGGTACCATGATACATCTAGTGGTTTACTGCTGAAATGGACCGCGTAACTAGGGTTTCCATCCAATAGGTTAAGTGTCGTCATTTAAATTCGTGACTTAACCCTTATCAGTCTAGCATGTCAAGTTGGTTAAGTGTTGTCATCCAGGTTCGTGACTTAACCTGCCCACGTGTCATGTCAAATTTTACTAAGTGTTGTCGTTCAAGTTCATGACTTAGCCCTACGAATCATATATCAAGTTGGTAAAGTGTTGTCTTTCATGTTCATGACTTAACCCTATCATGTGGCATTAATTCATTAATGCACCCCAACCTCTCACATCAGACCTGTTGTTGTGGTCACTGGATATGTCGGGCGGTTCCAGGCAGATTTTCAGCACAACTCAGTCTGACCTCGGGTTTCAAGCGCGATATGACCAACTACCCACATTGGATCCTATTGTTTGCAGAAACTGGATTTGCGGGGCGGTTCCAGGAAGAATTATACTGCAAACTCAACCCAACCTCGAGTTGGCCATTTACAAGTTCATTCTAATGTCATGTCCATGTTCAAATTTTCATGTCAAGTTCATGTCAAGTTTCATGGCGAGTTTCATGTCAAGTTTCCTATAATTACCAATTTTTCCCAACGTTACCCCGTCTAAATATTAGGCTAACAATCTTAGCCTAATTCTTCGTCTGTGTGATTTTTGACATATAATATTAGGCTAAAAACTTAGCCTAATTTAACGTACACAAAAATTTGCATAAAGAAATTCATTAACATAAACATGACATAGGTGTAAACTTGGCATTTTCGGCATAGTCAATATGAACACCATAGGTGTGTACTTGCAAAATAATCAACATGAATATCATAGGTGTGAAATTGCAATGTAGACCAAATCAACATACATATATGTGAATTTGCAACATAGACTAAATCAACTTACATATATGTGAACTTGCAAATCAATCACGAACATATGAATAAGTGTGAACTTAAAATATGACATATGTTTAACATATACACATAAGCATGTAGATCTAACATTTGGTCACATATGTGATATGATTTTACAACCTAAAACTTGCATAACATGATAAACTACACAACTTGTCATAACAGGTTATGCTCTAAGTTCATATACATATGAACAAACTTATTCATTAATTCCCAATTCAACATGATAATAAAATAGAACCACAAACATAGATCAATATCATTCAATTCCATATATAACATAATAAACATTGTTCTATTTTCAATTTATTTCCAAGGCATGACATAACTGAATAAATTGACTAAAACATCGCAGGCATATAGATCTGATAACATTATGACCATGAAAAGGTTTGAATAATAATCTAGGTTCAAGAACATGGATAGATTTAACTTAAATAGAAAAATCCCCAAAATCAACATCCAGGGATAAATAAAGAAAATAGTTCTGAATAGAAAATCAAGCTTAGATCCAGTTTCATAGTCATAATCCTAGACAATAACCTCATGGTCATGAATCATAGGTGATTAGCCATAATTGTCCTTGTCATAGTCATAAGCAATAGTCTTATGTTCACAGTCATAGGCATAGGCATAGTCTTATGTTCACAGTCATAGTCTTAGGCCATTAACAATAGTTTCAACGTCATAGGCATGATAATGTTCGGGACATGAAAGAGTTTGATTTACAACACGAATAGGTCCAAGCTGTGATGACCCCAAACTTCCACAGAATGAAAGTAAGGAATAATCATTTGGAATACAACATAAATACAATAAAACATATCACAGACACAAAATAGCATAGGAAATTCATAGAGTAACAACATCATAGCAGCGGAAATATAATGTCATCAATCCACAGAAAATCCATAGTCACAGAATTCTACATTATTACATGAAGTTTGCAGAAAAGAAATAAGTTCCAACTCCAACTTAAACAACGTGGAATAAACCAATTTTAATGTCTGAAATAAAAAAGAAAGAGAAAAACGCAAAAGCAGCGAATGATAAGTGTCTTCCAACTCCTAGTCATCACCTCTCCACAAGCAAATCCAAGAGAAATAATAAGCAGCTCCAAAGGAAAGGCTCCAAGCGAAGAATAAACCTGTTTACTTGGCTGCCCATGTAGAAAGGAGGGCACCCGAGTTTGCGAAAAGGTGGAAACAAACAGCGGGTCAGTCGTGGGACTAGTGTGAGAATTCTTAACTAATAAATCACTATTAATAGGGCAAATCAAAAGACCACGCCGCTAATGCGGAACGGGTTTGCTCTAATGGATTACCGTGCATAAAAGTGTCAGAATAAATGATAAATAAATCGTACAACAACGTTACGCTTTTTAAAAAAATGGAATCACCATAAGACCTAGGTCCCATCACACAATGCAACACAAACCAGAGGATAGGGTTTTACCTTATAGTGATTAAACATGCTAAATACGGCAAATACGAGTTTAATATTATTATTAGTATATATTAAAACATTTCAAAGTAAATGTAGAAATCCTAGGAAGAATAGTATCCCATACTACTATGCCTCCATACTAGTAATACAATCAAATTCGTAGGGTCGTATTTGGATTTTGGTTTCCATCATGAGTCAAGGCTAGGGAGGAGCTCCTACCGGTTCGAGACACTCTAGCTAATGTCTCAGGATCCCCCGCAGTGAACCCTTGGAAAGCTGCAGGGCCGGTCCACCATACGAGTTGCGGATTAGTTATTCCTGAACACACGTTTCCCAGTCCTATAGGACCTATCATCCGAGGCGCCTCATTCCATCATCCACATAAGTAAAATGTTGGGCCGTGTTAAAACCCAATCACCACTTCTAGCTAGAAAGAAACGTGCTGCTCTCCTTGCGTTCCCTTCTCCCGTTTTAGACTCCGCCGGTGTGTGAGGCTCGCGAAGTCACGTTGTACACAAAGCTATGCCTAACAGGCTATGCTTTGATCGTCTCACAAGGCCTGCTTTTCAACAAAACCTTTATCATATGCATCTTAGCATGCCACATCATCACTCCATACCGTACTACCAACCCTTTGCCAAAATATATGAACGGGTGTTAAGCAAGAGAATAAATTCCCCGCCACCAAACATCCATACCTTCGACAAAAGATCAATAACATGATATTTGATAGAGTATGATGTCAGACACACAATCCATTTAGTAGCTTATGCTCTGGGTCTGAGCGAAAGCCAAACCCGTGAAATTAACACGTACGTATAGGCAATGACCATGACCTTTGAATTGGGAGCAAGTCAAATCATGGCCTCAATCGTTGTCCATTTGAGGGAAGATTTACGGTCTTCATACGCCATCTTCATATTTCCAATTAACGTCGTTTGGATTATTCAGAATGAGAGAACTCGGACTTCCCAAATAATCCTCGTATACATATATATATTTTAAAATCCTTCTTGTACATTAATAATTATTTTTATTAACGGTTTATTCCTATTTTAATTATTTAAAATAATTAAATTTTAATATAACGATGCCTTAAGTCCATGGGCGACTATGGCGCTGCATTCAAACAATTTTGATTTTCACATTTCTTAGAATCTAACCGTTGGATCTTAACTTAATATATATCGTTGGAAAGATTTTTCCAAGACGGTCCTAACGGTTTCAGTTCCAAGAAAATCCGACGGTCGGATCTTCTTGTATAGTCGTTTAAAAGTACGATTTCAAAATGCGAACTACCACGCCCTATTCGTTTAATTTTAATTATATTTATATATATATATATAATCATTGAATCGTAATAACGTCGTTTGATTAAAACAACGCTCTACACAACTACCGATACTTACCAAATATTTTTTTAATTCATTTGAAAATGAAAATAATATTACCGCATCCTAAATTCATTCTTTTACTTACATTGAAAATGTAAATTTTGATACACTTAAAATCCTACCTTTAAATTACATATAAAAAAAATATAACTTCTAATGACAATGCAAACTCTACTCTTAATTCACATTGTAAAAACATGATTTTTAATTACAATGCAAACACTACGTCTAATTTACATTGTAAAAATATGATTTTTAATTACAATTCAAGCACTACATCTAATTCACATTGTAAAAATATAATTTTTAATTACAATGCAAACACTACATCTAATTCACATTGTAAAAATATAATTTTTAATTACAATGCAAACACTACATCTAATTTACATTTTTAATTACAAAGAAAAATGTAATTTTTAACATGCAATATTAATTCACTTTATAATTTACATATAAAAATGTAAATTTTGACATACGATGAAATTTCTATTTTATTTACATTAAAAATAATGTAAATTTCATACGGTGAAATTCTTATTTACTTTACATTAACAAAAATGTAGACTTTACATATGGTGAAATTCCTATATATTTTACATTAATAAAAATGTAAACTTTACATATGGTGAAATTCCTATATATTTACATTCATAAAAATGTAAACTTTACCTACGGTGAAATTCCTATATATTTACATTAATAAAAATGTAAGCTTTACATATGGTGAAATTCCTATATATTTACATTAATAAAAATGTAAGCTTTACATATGGTGAAATTCCTATATATTTACATTAATAAAAACTAAGCTTTACATATGGTGAAATTCCTATATATTTACATTAATAAAAATGTAAGCTTTACATATGGTGAAATTCCTCATTATAATCACATCTAAAAATGTCATTTATACTTTATCGTTCTAATTAACATTGAATTAACATATAAAAATGTCATCTTTATTTCATCGTTCATATTTTACATTAAAATAACATATAAAAATGTCATCTTTATTTACATTAAAATAACATATAATAATGTCATCTTAATTTACATTAAAATAACATATAAAAATGTCATCTTAATTTACATTAAAATAACATATAAAAATGTCATCTTAATTTCATCGTTCAATATCAATGCATTAACATAACGGTTCAACTTCAACATCATAACATAACACAAAATATAAGGTCCGACTTTGTGTGATAACATTCATGTGATGAATACATATAGATTTACAATTATCTATCATAGCAACATAACAACAACATCAATCATATCTAAACAAAATAGATTTGAAGATTAACCATGGGATTACTGCGTAACAACAAAGTAATTATTTAATTAATTAATTTAAATGAGGAAATTTTACATCTAACACTTCAAATTTCAGATCTAATATCATAACATCGCAACAATTCAGATCTACAACTTATATTAACATCCATCATCGATCCATTTATTTTTGATTCTCAACTTCTCATACGCAAGAATGACATTCAAATTAATTAAATTTATTTAAAAATAAATTCTCACCTTGATTAAAGCGAATAGAAAAATCCAAAAATTCAGAAAATGGTCGCGCTCGATTTCAGCAACCTCTACTTGCCGTCACGGTCTCGCACAATCTGAAATTTTTCAGTTTGGATTTCGTATGTGTTAATTATCAATTTTTGAACAAAATTAACTTTCAACAACTGCAGCTGTAACGCTTAAAAGCGTGGCAAAACTGAGATTGTTCATACCTTATAATTTCAGTTTTGTTCAAAACTTCAATTAAGAAAATCGGGAGATTGGATCAATGGTTTTACGAACGGTTTTCGGGAGATCGACGGGCTTGGAGAGGTGGATCTGCGCCTAAAAAAAGGGGGTGCGCACGCACCTGGCGGCGGCGGGAGGGCACGAACGGCGGCGGGTTCGGCGAGGTGGTGCGGGCAAATGGGGACACGAGGGAGGTTGGTTCTTGTCGGAGAGGGAAGAGGAGAGAAGGATCTTCAGAAAACTCAACTACGGGGTGGTCTAATTCTCTACGGATTGATGGGAAAATGGAGATGAATTTTCAGGAAGGGGGCGGCTATGGGTTATGCGCATCGGGGAAGAAGACGACGTATAGAGACGTATTTATACAGGTATTTCCACGTATTTTTTAATTTAATTAATTTATTTTATTCTGGAAAATAGGGTTTTTTCGTACGAACTCCAATTCGCGCTCAACGACTGTCAAACAATAGGTTTTGACGTCTTATGAACGCAATGGCACTATTGCCGAAGTCCAATTCTGAAGTTACGGTATGTTTTTCTTTTAATTTCAAATTAATTCTTTTATATTAAATTCGAACGTACTTTCTAATTTTACTGGGGTCACATACGAAGTCAGAAAAATACAGAAAAATTATTTTTTGCTTTCTTATGACAATACGATCCCAACAAAATTTATTTTGTCGAATTCTGAGACAGTTTGAAAAATGGCTATTTTTCAGTCAATTAATTTTGACCGAAATTGACAAAACATAGTTTCTTTTGCCACGCTCACATACTAGCTTGAAAAATCATGAAATTTGAAACCTAGCAATAATTTTACATTCTGGATCCAACAAAAGTGGTTTCGTTGAATTCCGAGGTCGTATGCAAAATGTCGATTTTCAAGGGCGATATATTTTCTATAACAACCTTTCTGAAAATTCATTTGGCCATAACTTTTGATTCCCGCTATGAAACTTCGATTTTTCAGATTCGTTAGAAAGATATTCATTAACAGATTTAAATATTTTTCGTTTCATCAAAATCCGGTTTATTCTGCACCTTGTGTAGTTAGTCAAAGTTCAAGTTTGACTTTTCAAACTACCGTCCTATTTCTAATTCTTTATGCAATTTATTTGAATATATTTGCATTAACTTTGCTCAAAATAAATTTCCATTCATTTTTATTTGAAATAATTTATTTTAAATATTTAAACACCCCTAAAATCTCTAAAATGAAAATTTTAAATTGGCCCCAAATTCCGGGTTGTTACAGTCTCCCCCGCTTAAGAACTTTTCGTCCTCGAAAAGGAAAAGAGAAGAGTAGAAGGGTAGGAACCAACATAAAGAATAGAAAATATTTTAAGCGTACCTTAAAATAAAACTAATCGGGGATGTCCACTCTGCATTTGAGATAGGCTTGTTTGATACTCTCCTCGGTTTCCCAAGTGTAGTCTCTAGGATCACCGCTCCATTGCACCTTGACTACGTTGATACTTTTATTTCTCAGCTTCGTAGTCTCCTTGCCAATAATTTTCAGTGGTTCTCTTCTCAATGCAAGGCTTGGGGTAATCTCCAAATCTTGTTGTGCTGCTTCTTCCACAATCAGATCTGGATCATGGACATGCCTTCGAAGTTGAGATACATGGAATACATTGTGCACTCCAGGCAACCATTCTGGCATCTGAATTCTATAAGCTAGGGTGCCAATCTTTTCAAGAATAGGGAAGGGGCCGATGAATCTAGGTGCTAATTTTCCTGTCTTTCCAAAACGGATAACACCTCGCATTGGAGCGACTTTCAGATAGACATAGTCACCCACTTCAAAAGCTAGCTCTCGCCTTCTTACATCTGCATAGCTTTTCTGTCTACTTTGGGCAGCCAACAGTCGCTTCTTAATAAAGTCAACTTTGTCCGAAGCTTCTCGGATCATGTCTGGACCCAACACAAGCCGATTTCCTTTTTCAACCCAACATGCTGGCGATCTACACGGCCTACCATATAAGGCTTCAAATGGAGACATTTTCAAACTTGCTTGATAGCTATTGTTGTACGAGAATTCAACTAAATGCAAGTGATCCTCCCAAAACCTCCAAAGTCGAGTATGCAAGCTCGCAATAGATCTTCAAGAATGCGATTCACTCGCTCAGTCTGGCCGTCAGTCTGAGGGTGATACGCGGTACTGAGATTCAACTTCGTTCCCAACTCATTTTGGAATGCTTCACAAAATTTACTAGCAAAGATAGGATCACGGTCGCTAACGATGCTACTAGGAACTCTGCGTAAAAGAAAAGATTAATATTTAATTTGCAAATGAAAATTTTCATTCAGATTATGATGAAAAGGAAAGATTTAGTTTTATTACCCATGTAGCCTGACGATTTCTTTGAAATAGATTTGCGCCAGACTGTGAGCAATTTTAGTGGATTTGACAGGTATGAAATGAGCGGACTTTGTGAAGCGATCCACGATCACCCATATGCTGTCATTTCCTTTCCTAGTATGAGGCAGACCATCTATGAAATCCATTGAGACTTGGTCCCACTTCCAATCTGGTACTTCTAATGGCTGCAACAACCCTGCCAACTTTTGTTGATCACTTTTTACTTGTTGGCATGTGGGGCATCTACTCACATAAATGGATATATCCCTCTTCATAGACCTCCACCAAAATGTGCGCTTTAGGTCTTGATACATTTTGCTCACACCGGGGTGGATGCAAAGCTTTGATTTGTGACCCTCATCTAAAACTTCTCTTATGAGTTCGGGGATACTTGGAACACAAATCCGCCCGTGCAATCTGAGAACTCCCTTGCCATCTATTTGGAAGTCCGTTATTTCACCTCCTTGAATTCTTTCAATCATTTTCAGAATAAAAGCATCACTTTTCTGAAGAGAGGCGATCTTATCAATCAAAGAAGGGGTGATGATGAGGCTTGCGACAATGACTTCCTTTCTACTAAGTGCGTCTGCCACAACATTGGCTTTCCCTGGCGTATATAAGATGTCAAGATCGTATGCCGCCGGAAATTCTAGCCATCGTTGCTACCTTAAATTCAGATCCTTTTGATCGAAGAGATATTTCAAAGATTGATGGTCTGTGTATAATTCAAATTTTTCGCCCAAAAGATAATGCCTCCAAATTTTTAAAGCAAAGACTACGGCCAACAACTCTAAGTCATGGACACGATAATTTTTCTCATGCGGCTTTAATTGACGACTTGCATATGCAACAACTCTGCCCCTTTGCATCAGTACCGCACCAAGGCCACCACTTTGAGAAGCATCAGTGTAGACCTTTAAATCTTGGTTGCCATCAATGATGGTGAGTACGGGAGCAGTAGTCAAACTCACCTTTAGCTTTTGGAATGCCTCCTCACAATCCGATGTCCAATTGAACTTGGCATGCTTCTTGGTAAGCTTTGTTAATGGGCTAGACAGCTTGGCGAAACCTTCGACAAATTTCCTATAATATCCGGCCAAACCTAGGAAGCTTCTTACTTCAGTGGGTGTACTGGGCTGCTTCCAATCTCGAATGGCAGCAATTTTACTTGGATCAACTGTGATTCCTTCTTTTGACACAACATGGCCCAAGAATTTTACTTCCTCTTTCCAAAATGTGCAAAACTTTGCTTTTAGAACATTTCGTCGCAGAATTTCCAACACTTCCCTTAAATGCCCTTCATGTTCCTCCTTAGTTTTAGAATAGATTAGAATATCATCAATGAAGACTAGGACGAATTTATTTAGGACCTCCTTGAAGACCTTATTCATCAAGTCAACAAAGTAGGCTGGAGCATTGCATAAACCGAACGACATCACTAACCATTCGTAGAATATATCGGGACCTCTGAAGGCGGTCAAAGGTATGCATTCTTCAGCTATGCGGAGTTGGTGGAAACCTGTGGCTAGGTCCATCTTCGAAAACACCTTGGCTCCATTCAATTGGTCCATCAAATCATCTATGCGGGGCAAGGGGTATTTGTTCTTCAATGTTTGTTTGTTAAGATCGTGGTAATCGACACAAAGTCTTAGAGTACCGTCCGATTTGGGGACAAACACCACAGCTGCACCCCAATTTGAAAAGCTAGGTCGGATGAGTCCCTTCCACAGAAGCTGCTTGGTTTGGGTTTGCAATTCTTCCTTTTCTTTAGGAGTCATCCTTCTGATAGCATGAACTACGGGTCTTGCATTAGGAACAAGATCAATCCTGAAATCGATTTCCCTTCGCAGGGGTAGGCTGTCCACTTCTTCAAATACATCTGCGTAGTCTTTGACCACGGGAATATTTTCTAAGGAAAAGGGAGTGATCTCTAGTGAAGACCAAAATGCCTTTCTATCAGATTTTGGCCCATGGCAAGGTATAGCAACAGTGTTTCCGAAACCTGTGTTCACCTTAACCACTCTTTCTGAACATAACACCTCAGCGTCATATTTGGTTAGCCAATCAAGACCGAGGATGATATCAAACTCGGAGAAATTCGTAATGATCAAGTTAAATGGAAATTTGAAATAGGAGTAAGATACAGGCACTTTACAAAATAAATCTAGAGTGGTAGAACCTCCTACAGGGTTGTGAACATTTAGTGGTTCTTTAAGGCTTATTTGCTTTAGTTTCAATTTCTGGACCGCATTGCTAGAAATAAAGCTTCTCGATGCACCCGTATCAAATAAGGCAGTAACAGGGATATTTTTAACAGAAATGGTACCATCTAAAACATCAGGCTTACCTGCTCCTTCGGAAGAAGTAGGAGCGGAAGTAGATGGTGCACTTGCCCCTTCATACACATGTGCTACCTGCGCTCCTTTCAACAACGGACAGTTTGGCTTGATGTGACCCTTCTTGTGGCAATTGTAACATTCCTTGGTGTCGTCGCTTCGGGCCTTCTTAGGATTCCTGCAGTCCTTGATGTAGTGCCCAAACTTTTGGCAGTTGTAGCATTGCACCTTTGACTTATCGTGCCCCTTAGCAGCTCCAGAATTGTTTCCCTCAGTCTTCTTCTCTGTTTGCTTCCTCTTGTTGTTGGCTAAGCTCCTTTCCCTGTTTTGTTGAGAATTCTTCCTATCATTTTCCTCATATCGACAAGCGAACTCCACTAGCCTATTGAAAGAGAGGTCGATGTGGGCCGTGGCTCTATCAATATACTTCCTCGCAAGCCCATTTATGAACCTCTTGTTCTTCTGAAATTCATCTTGAACTAATTCAGGGGCATAGCGGGAAAGGTCTTCAAATCTTCGTACATATTCTGAAATGGTCTTGTCGCCTTGCTTCAGATTGGCGAACTCATCATGTAGTTTCTCTACCTCCTGCCTTGGAATGTATTTGTCATTGAAAAGCTCCTTAAACCTTGTCCAAGTCATATTGTCTGCAATCCCTCCAACCGTGACAGTGTCCCACCAGTTTTGAGCTTCCTCTTGTAACAGCCATGAAGCCACTAGTCTTTTCCTATGATCCCCCAGCTCTAATCCTCCAAAAATCTTTTCACAGTTCCTCAGCCAAGCTTGAGCTTGTGTCACAGTCTCAGTACCCTTGAATGGAACCCCTCCCAAGTTTTTGTACTTCTTTGCCATCTTATCTAAATCAAAGGGTTGCGGTGGTGGTGGTTGCTGAACAGTAGCCTCTTCGGTTCCAGCAGCATTCTGTCTCCTTGCTCTAGCTCTAGCGGCTCTAGCGGCAGCGGTACTCATTTCTAGTTAGTTTTGTACGATCAAGGAAAGAGTCAGAACAACTAGAATGGTGATTTGAAGAGTTGATCAAGATAAAAGGGCGGATAAAAGATAATGATAGAATGACTGACTATTTTGTATTCACATGAAATGTTCGCCATAGAATATTGTGATTCTATGTAAACGAATTATCATAAATATGTTATATCCCAAAGCTAAGTTTAACCAAAGCTCTGATACCAACTGTGATGACCCCAAACTTCCACGGAATGAAAGTAAGGAATAATCATTTGGAATACAACATAAATATAATAAAACATATCACAGACACAAAATAGCATAGGAAATTCATAGAGTAACAACATCATAGCAGCGGAAATATAATGTCATCAATCCACAGAAAATCCACTGTTACGGAATTCTACATTATTACATCAAGTTTGCAGAAAAGAAATAAGTTCTAACTCCAACTTAAACAACGTGGAATAAACCAGGTTTAATGTCTGAAATAAAAAGAAAGAGAAAAACGCAAAAGCAGCGAATGATAAGCGTCTTCCAACTCCTAGTCATCACCTCTCCACAAGCAAATCCAAGAGAAATAATAAGCAGCTCTAAAGGAAAGGCTCCAAGCGAAGAATAAACCTGTTTACTTGGCTGCCCGTGTAGAAAGGAGGGCACCCGAGTTTGCAAAAAGGTGGAAACAAACAGCGGGTCAGTCGTGGGACTAGTGTGAGAATTCTTAACTAATAAATCACTATTAATAGGGAAAATCCAAAGACCACGCCGCTAATGCAGAACGGGTTTGCTCTAATGGATTGCCGTGCATAAAAGTGTCAGAATAAATGATAAATAAATCGTACAACAACGTTATGCTTTTTAGAAAAATGGAATCACCATAAGACCCAGGTCCCATCACACAATGCAACACAAACCAGAGGATAGGGTTTTACCTTATAGTGATTAAACATGCTAAATACGGCAAATACGAGTTTAATATTATTATTATTATATATTAAAACATTTCAAAGTAAATGTAGAAATCCTAGGAAGAATAGTATCCCATACTACTATGCCTCCATACTTGTAATACTATCAAATTCGTAGGGTCGTATTTGGATTTTGGTTTCCATCATGAGTCAAGGCTAGGGAGGAGCTCCTACCGATTCGAGACACTCTACCTAATGTCTCAGGATCCCCCGCAGTGAACCCTTGGAAAGCTGCAGGGCCGATCCACCATATGAGTTGCGGATTAGTTATTCCTGAACACACGTTTCCCATTCCTATAGGACCTATCATCCGAGGCGCCTCATTCCATCATCCACATAAGTAAAATGTTGGGTCGTGTTAAAACCCAATCACCACTTCTAGCTAGAAAGAAACGTGCTTCTCTCCCTGCGTTCCCTTCTCCCGTTTTAGACTCCGCCGGTGTATGAGGCTCGCGAAGTCACGTTGTACACAAAGCTATGCCTAACAGGCTATGCTTTGATCGTCCCACAAGGCCTGCTTTTCAACAAAACCTTTATCATATGCATCTTAGCATGCCACATCATCACTTCATACCGTACTACCAACCCTTTGCCGAAATATATGAATGGGTGTTAAGCAAGAGAATAAATTCCCCGCCACCAAACATCCATACCTTCGACAAAAGATCAATAACATGATATTTGATAGAGTATGATGTCAGACACACAATCCATTTAGTAGCTTATGCTCTGGGTCTGAGCGAAAGCCAAACTCGTGAAATCAACACGTACATTTGGGCAATGACCATGAAATTTGAATTGGGAGCAAGTCAAATCAAGGCCTCGATCGTTGTCCATTCGAGGGAAGATTTACGGTCTTCATACGCCATCTTCATATTTCCAATTAACGTCGTTTGGATTATTCAGAATGAGAGAACTCGGACTTCCCAAATAATCCTCGTATATATATATATTTTTTAAAATCCTTCTTATACATTAATAATTATTTTTATTAACGATTTATTCCTATTTTAATTATTTAAAATAATTAAATTTTAATATAACGATGCCTTAAGTCCATGGGCGACTATGGCGCTGCTTTCAAACAATTTTGATTTTCACATTTCTTAGAATCTAACCGTTGGATCTTAATTTAATATATATCGTTGGAAAGATTTTTCCAAGACGGTCCTAACGGTTTCAGTTCCAAGAAAAACCGACGGTCGGATCTTCTTGTATAGTCGTTTAAAAGTACGATTTCAAAACGTAAACTACCACGCCCTATTTGTTTAATTTTAATTATATATATATATATAATCATTGAATCGTAATAACGTCGTTTGATTAAAACAACGCTCTACACAACTACCAATACTTACCAAATTTTTTTTAAATTCATTTGAGAATGGAAATAATATTACCGCATCCTAAATTCATTCTTTTACTTACATTGAAAATGTAAATTTTGATACACTTAAAATCCTACCTTTAAATTACATATAAAAAAATATAACTTCTAATGACAATGCAAACTCTACTCTTAATTCACATTGTAAAAACATGATTTTTAATTACAATGCAAACACTACGTCTAATTTACATTGTAAAAATATGATTTTTAATTACAATGCAAGCACTACATCTAATTCACATTGTAAAAATATAATTTTTAATTACAATGCAAACACTACATCTAATTCACATTGTAAAAATATAATTTTTAATTACAATGCAAACACTACATCTAATTCACATTGTAAAAATATAATTTTTAATTACAATGTAAACACTACATCTAATTTACATTTTAATTACAAAGACAAATGTAATTTTTAACATGTAATATTAATTCACTTTATAATTTACATATAAAAATGTAGATTTTGACATACGATGAAATTTCTATTTTATTTACATTAAAAATAATGTAAATTTCATACGGTGAAATTCTTATTTACTTTACATTAACAAAAATGTGGACTTTACATATGGTGAAATTCCTATATATTTTACATTAATAAAAATGTAAACTTTACATATGGTGAAATTCCTGTATATTTACATTCATAAAAATGTAAACTTTACCTATGGTGAAGTTCCTATATATTTACATTAATAAAAATGTAAGCTTTACATATGGTGAAATTCCTATATATTTACATTAATAAAAATGTAAGCTTTACATATGGTGAAATTCCTATATATTTACATTAATAAAAATGTAAACTTTACATATGGTGAAATTCCTATATATTTACATTAATAAAAATGTAAACTTTACATATGGTGAAATTCCTATATATTTACATTAATAAAAATGTAAGCTTTACATATGGTGAAATTCCTATATATTTACATTAATAAAAATGTAAGCTTTACATATGGTGAAATTCCTCATTATAATCACATCTAAAAATGTCATTTATACTTTATCGTTCTAATTTACATTAAATTAACATATAAAAATGTCATCTTTATTTCATCGTTCATATTTTACATTAAAATAACATATAAAAATGTCATCTTTATTTACATTAAAATAACATATAATAATGTCATATTAATTTACATTAAAATAACATATAAAAATGTCATCTTAATTTACATTAAAATAACATATAAAAATGTCATCTTAATTTCATCGTTCAATATCAATGCATTAACATAACGGTTCAACTTCAACATCATAACATAACACAAAATATAAGGTCCGACTTTGTGTGATAACATTCATGTGATGAATACATATAGATTTACAATTATCTATCATAGCAACATAACAACATCATCAATCATATCTAAACAAAATAGATCTGAAGATTAACCATGGGATTACTGCGTAACAACAAAGTAATTATTTAATTAATTAATTTAAATGAGGAAATTTCACATCTAACACTTAAAATTTCAGATCTAATATCATAACATCGCAACAATTCTGATCTACAACTTATATTAACATCCATCATCGATCCATTTATTTTTGATTCTCAACTTGTCATATGCAAGAATAACATTCAAATTAATTAAATTTATTTAAAAATAAATTCTCACCTTGATTAAAGCGAATAGAAAAATCCAAAAATTCAGAAAATGGTCGCACTCGATTTCAGCAACCTCTATTTGTCGTCACGGTCTCACACAATCTGAAATTTTTCAGTTTGGATTTCGTATGTGTTAATTATCAATTTTTGAACAAAATTAACTTTCAACAACTGCAGCTGTAACGCTTAAAAGCGTGGCAAAACTGAGATTGTTCATACCTTATAATTTCAGTTTTGTTCAAAACTTCAATTAAGAAAATCGGGAGATTGGATCAATGGTTTTACGAACGGTTTTCGGGAGATCGACGGGCTTGGAGAGGAGGATCTGCGCCTGAAAAAGGGGAGGTGCGCACGCACCTGGCGGCGGCGGGAGGGCACGAACGGCGGCGGGTTCGGCGAGGTGGTGCGGGCGAAAGGGGGCACGTGGGAGGTTGGTTCTTGTCGGAGAGGGAAGAGGAGAGAAGGATCTTCGGAAAACTCAACTACGGGGTGGTCTAATTCTCTATGGATTGATGGGAAAATGGAGATGAATTTTCAAGAAGGGGGCGGCTATGGGTTATGCGCATCGGGGAAGAAGACGACGTATAGAGCCGTATTTATACAGGTATTTCCACGTATTTTTTAATTTATTTAATTTATTTAATTTATTTAATTCTGGAAAATAGGGTTTTTTCGTCGAACTCCAATTCGCGCTCAACGATTGTCGAACAATAGGTTTTGACGTCTTCTGAACGCAATGGCGCTATTGCCGAAGTCCTATTCTGAAGTTACGGTATGTTTTTCTTTTAATTTCAAATTAATTCTTTTATATTAAATTCAAACGTACTTTCTAATTTTACTGGGGTCACATACGAAGTCAGAAAAATACAGAAAAATTATTTTTGGCTTTCTTATGACAATACGATCCCAACAAAATTTATTTCGTTGAATTCTGAGACTGTTTGAAAAATGGCTATTTTTCAGTCAATTAATTTTGACCGAAATTGATAAAACACAGTTTCTTTTGCCACGCTCACATACTAGCTTCAAAAATCATGAAATTTGAAACCTAGCAATAATTTTACATTCCGGATCCAACAAAAGTGGTTTTATCGAATTCCGAGGTCGTATGCAAAATGTCGATTTTCAAGGGCGATATATTTTCTATAACAACCTTTCTGAAAATTCATTTGGCCATAACTTTTGATTCCCGCTATGAAACTTCGATTTTTCAGATTCGTTAGAAAGATATTCATTAACAGATTTAAATATTTTTCGTTTCATCAAAATCCGGTTTATTCTGCACCTTGTGTAGTTAGTCAAAGTTCAAGTTTGACTTTTCAAACTACCGTCCTATTTCTAATTCTTTATGCAATTTATTTGAATATATTTGCATTAACTTTGCTCAAAATAAATTTCCATTCATTTTTATTTGAAATAATTTATTTTAAATATTTAAACACCCCTAAAATCTCTAAAATGAAAATTTTAAATTGGCCCCAAATTCCGGGTTGTTACACAAGCTGTTTTCATCCCAAAAGTCAAGATCCAAGATGAACAAGAATAATAAGTCCAATTCCAATTTATAACATGTCCATATTAAGTTTATAGTTTTAATCTAAAAGTAACTTGAACTTACAGATCGTGGTCTAAGAAATTGAGATGCAGAAGTTGAATCTATAAACTAGTCGTCGAATTGTTGAATCGTTGAATCTTGCTTTGATTGCAGAAGCAAATCCCCAATATGAAATAGTCTTCGCGATTTAATTTAATTTAATTTAATTTAGAGGAAGAGGAAGAAGCCATGTCCATCAAGAATTTGTGCAGCATAAGGTTAGAGGAGAATGGTGTAAATAGAATGAGGCTAGGAGGCTGTTTATATAGGATTAGGCGGACGAATCTGGACAGAAAACAAGATCAGATACATCAGAATGCATTAGGTTCAAAAACTGGGTTCGGAAGGCAGGTCGACCCCCAGGTCGACACAATGGTCGACCTGGTCCCTGGGAGGTCGACACTATGGTCGACCCCCAGGTCGACCTGGTCCTGGGCGGGAAATTTCCCGCCCAGCCTATTATGGGTTTTGAATTTGAATTTGAATTTGAAAATTTGAGCTGTTTTTGATTCTGAAAATTCCTGAAACTTCGGAGGGTCATATCTCCCTCATACGGACTCTGATTTTCGAAAACTCAGACTCGTTTCCAAGAAGAATTTCGAGACGAATGCAATGGCGCAACCCTTTTTTCCCTTGATTCTTGTTTTAAAAATTAATTCTACCATGATTTATGGTTTTAACACGTTATTAAAATTCGGGTTGTTACATTCTCCCCTCCTTAAAGGATTTCGTCCTCGAAATCTTCAAGTTAGGAAGAATCCATCCTATCATCCGATCAACCATCTACTCAACCATCATCCACAAGCAACCATTGTCCTTAAAAGTTTTTCTAATGCTATATGAACATATGCAGAAAGTGTGTGTATATGTTCCTTATCTAATGCAAATGATCAGGCCTGATTGATCTTCTTAATGCAAAATATGTTTAGTGCCATGAATCCAACATGTATGCAAATAGTCCTAGTCACAAAAACACTATATGTGTGCAAAAACATCCATCCATATGCAACCTTCACATGATAACACATTCAATTTCATCCATAAACAAGTATAAACACTCATGCATATGCAATATGATAATGTGTCTGAGCAGATCTAGTGCCTAATGTGTGTTATGCAACCACGAGCAACCACTTGCGACCACTTGCAACCATTAGCAAACATCAACCATAACATGTTTCAATCACATGTTTACATCCAAAAGGGTTCTACCTAAGGTTCTCAAGATAGGATTGAGAAGATAAGTAAGATAAAACAAAGCATCCAGGAGAAGAAGTTAAAGATGTACCCCCAGAAGGTCCTGCCTGCGGGCCTTGCCCTTGCTTCTTAGGGCAGTTCTTGCTGATATGTCCAGTATCACCACACTGAAAGCATGCTCCCATATTCATCTTTTTCTTTCTACAATCCTGGACTATATGCCCCTCAATACCACAGAAGTGGCATTTTCTTTTCTCACGTGTCTTGTTATCATTATTGTTGTTGTTGTTCTTGCCTCCTTTCTCGAAGGCTACCTTCTTGTTTTGAGACTCATTCGCCTTGACCTCCTTCTTTCCATTCTTGTCTTCTTCATTTAAGAGCGCCATGTCTACTAACTTTTCGTAAGCAGCCCCCATAGGTACGTGGGTCATAGCCAAGCTATGAAGTGGCTCATTCAATCCTTTGACAAAACGGAGAGCCTTCTTATGAGGGGTATTCACTAAGTCCAGTCCAAACCGAGTCAGCCGATTGAATTGATTGACGTACTCCTTGACCGTCATACTTCCTTGCTTAAGAGATAAGAATTTTTCTAGTTGTAGACTTCGTTCAGCTTGCGAGAGGAATTTCATCTCGAAACTTATTCTGAAATCCATCCATTTTTCAACCGGCCTCTCAGCGTTAGTGACTTCCCACCAATAGGAAGCTTCGTCTTTGAGCAACCATACCGCCAACTGTACCTTCTGCCTATCGTCCACCTCGAAGATAACGAACAGATCCTCAGTTTCTTTAAGCCAGATCCTCGCTTCTTCGAATGATTCAGTTCCCTTGAAATCCTTTCCACCCATGGCCCTAAAATCTTTACAGATCTTTGAGAAAGCAATTGCACGAGGAGGGGGCGGAGGAGGAGGAATCGCTGCAGCTGGAGGAGGAATATCTGCTGGGCCTGCATTGTTGGCCCTAGCCTCTAAGTACCTCCTGAACCAGCCAAGTATTGGCACGCCCTCTGGAAAGTTAAGATTCCCAGACATGCTGAAATGAAAAAAGAAGAGATTCAAAATAAGGAAACAAAGGATAGTGCTAATGGCTTTTGGGGAATAGCCTTTAAATAGAACAAGACTTATCTTGAAAAATGCTTCTTTGTAAATGGTTTTGAAAATAGTTTTAGAAGGTTTTAAAAACTTTTGCCCAGTCTGGTAACCTTCTTCTCTGATACCAAGTGTAACATTCCACCTCCGCTAGGGTCACTCAAAAAGAGAATGCACTAGTTTTGGAGGAGCGTTATCAAGGTAAACAAACACAGAAATATTACAAGACAGAACATAGACAAAACAGCGGAAGAATCAAAAGATAAATTTCATTACTTTCAAAAAGAGTCAAAACCTTTTACATCCAAAGTACGAAATAGCCCAAGGTCATTATTTTCCATTACAACAAATTCTGTCTTGCATAAATAAAGAAGCACAAACTTTTAAAACAACAAAAGTAGCTTAATTCCCCAAAGGTAGCAGAAATGCAGCCATAGCATAGCTCAAGATCAAACCGTACATGAGCTGAACCGAAAGCAAGCTAAATCCAAGCTAAGTGCTAGAGTTTCCTCCCTGAGAACCTGGGGGGACGAATGGAAAAGAGGCGAAAGAGAACGGGTCAGTCATAAAGACTGGTAAGTCCTAGCGACTTTCAGCATAAAAATAGTTAAAGGTAACATGACATGTATAGATTGAAAGTAAACTTAAGAATGCTGTCAAGATGGACAAGATAGACTAAGATGGCATGATAATTCAAGTATAAATCAAGTATAGCATCGCATGTTCAAGGTTCGCTGCACCAACTGTACTAGTATCCCAACCCATGTCAAATGTTAACCATGAAGTGATCCCTTGGCCCAATATCATGAATGACCCATTACTAGGTCCAACGGAAAGATCCACTAATCGACCGGCTCGCTACAAGTTCTAGCTCGTCACGTGTCTGTGTCATACGGCTCTATCACGAATGTAGTCACATGTGCTAGGTCCACCATAGGGTGTATCAAGCCCTAGGGTGCCAACCACCGACACGAATCAAGCATGCACAGGTAAACCTATTGATGCCCAATGCCTGCTTTTTCAACTCCGGACTACGTGCATGACCATAGTCCGCCTAAACCTACACTGGCGCACCAACTCAGTCGTCGTTCTGTTCGCTTACAATCAACCCAGTAATCGTGCCCCACCCTACCTAGTTCCAGGGTACCATGATACATCTAGTGGGTTACTGCTGAAATGGACCACGTAACTAGGGTTTCCATCCAATAGGTTAAGTGTTGTCATTTAAATTCGTAACTTAACCCTTATCAGTCTAGCATGTCAAGTTGGTTAAGTGTTGTCATTCAAGTTCGTGATTTAACTCGCCTACGTGTCATGTCAAATTTGACTAAGTGTTGTCGTTCAAGTTCATGACTTAGCCCTACGAATCATGAATCAAGTTGGTTAAGTGTTGTCTCTCATGTTCATCACTTAACCCTATCATGTGGCATTAATTCATTAATGCACCCCGACCTCTCACATCAGACCTGTTGTTGTGGTCACTGGATATGCCGGGCGGTTCCGGGCAGATTTTCACCACAACTCAGTCTGACCTCGGGTTTCAAGCGCGATATGACCAACTACCCACATTGGATTCTATTGTTTGCAGAAAATGGATTTGCCGAGCGGTTCCGGGCAGAATAATACTGCAAACTCAACCCAACCTCGAGTTGGCCATTTTCAAGTTCATTCTAGTGTCATGTCCATGTTCAAATTTTCATGTCAAGTTCGTGTCAAGTTTCATGGCGAGTTTCATGTCAAGTTTCCTATAATTACCAATTTTTCCCAACGTTACCCCGTCTAAATATTAGGCTAACAATCTTAGCCTAATTTTTCGTCCGCATGATTTTTGACATATAATATTAGGCTAAAAACTTAGCCTAATTTAACGTACACAAAAATTTGCATAAAGAAATTCATTAACATAAACATGACATAGGTGTAAACTTGGCATTTTCGGCATAGTCAATATGAACACCATAGGTGTGTACTTGCAAAATAATCAACATGAATATCATAGGTGTGAACTTGCAACGTAGACCAAATCAACATACATATGTGTGAATTTGCAACATAGACTAAATCAACTTATATATATATATATATATGTAAACTTGCAAATCAATCACGAACATATGAATAAGTGTGAACGTGAAATATGACATAGGTTTAACATATACACATAAGCATGTAGATCTAACATTTGGTCACATATGTGATATGATTTTACAACCTAAAACTTGCATAACATGATAAACTACACAACTTGTCATAACACGTTATACTCCAAGTTCATATACATATGAATAGACTTATTCATTAATTCCCAATTCAACATGATAATAAAATAGACATAGATCAATATCATTCAATTCCATATATAACATAATAAATGTTGTTCTATTATCAATTTATTTCCAAGGCATGACATAACTGAATAAATTGACTAAAACATCGCAGGCATATAGATCTAATAACATTATGAACATGAAAAGGTTTGAATAATATTCTATGTTCAAGAACATGGATAGATCCAACTTAAATATAAAAATCCCCAAAATCAAGATCCAAGGATAAATAAAGAAAATAGTTCTGAATAGAAAATCAATCTTAGATCCAGTTTCATAGTCATAATCCTAGGCAATAACCTCATGGTCATGAATCATAGGTGATTAGCCACAATTGTCCTTGTCATAGTCATAGGCAATAGTCTTATGTTCACAGTCATAGGCATAGGCATAGTCTTATGTTCACAGTCATAGTCTTAGGCCATTAACAATAGTTTCAACGTCATAGGCATGATAATGTTCGGGACATGAAATAGTTTGATTTACAACATGAATAGGTCCAAGCTGTTTTCATAGCAATATTCCCAAAAGTTAAGATCTAAGATGAACAAGAATAATAGGTCCAATTCCAATTTATAACATGTCCATATTAAGTTTATAGTTTTAATCTAAAAGTAACTTGAACTTACAGATCGTAGTCTAAGAAATTGAGATGCAGAAGTTGAATCTATAAAGTAGTTGTCGAATTGTTGAGTCATTGAATCTTGCTTTGATTGCAGAAGCAAATCCCCAATATGAAATAGTCTTCGCGATTTAATTTAATTTAATTTAGAGGAAGAGGAAGAAGCCATATCCATCAAGAATTTGTGCAGCATAAGGTTAGAGGAGAATGGTGTAAAGAGAATGATGTTAGGAGGCTGTTTATATAGGATTAGACAGACGAATCTGGACAGAAAACGAGATCAGATACATGAGAATGCATCAGGTTCAAAAACTGGGTTCGGGAGGCAGGTCGACCCTCAGGTCGACACTATGGTCGACCTAGTCCCTGGGAGGTCGACACTATGGTCGTCCCCCAGGTCAAACTGGTCCTAGGCGGGAAATTTCCCGCCCAGGCTATTCTGGGTTTTGAATTCGAATTTGAATTCGAATTTTCGAGCTGTTTTGGATTCTGAAAAATTCCTGAAACTTCGGAGGGTCATATCTCCCTCATACGGACTCCGATTTTCGAAAACTTGGACTCGTTTCCAAGCAGAATTTCGAGACGAACGCAATGGCGCAACCCATTTCCCTTGATTCTTGTTTTAAAAATTAATTCTGTCTTGATTTATGGTTTTAACACGTTATTAAAATTCGGGTTGTTACAACTTAAATGATAGAGAGAAAGATTTTTAAAGTAAATGAAATGAAGAAAAGAAAAGGAACAAGAAAGTAGAGAACAAAAACATGAGAATATCATAATAAAGTGATAACAGATAGTATCAAAATACAATAAACTTAGATGCGATAATATGCAACACATTTCAGAGTTCCAAACTAGAGTACTTTCATTGACTTGGACAATTACAATAGCATGATCTTTCAACTATTAATATATACAAGTAATATATTGGAATAAAGAAGTCGTGTTAGGTAAACATACATATCCTATAAAAGAGCCCAATAAACACCAAAAAACCTACCTTCTAGGATTGCTCAAAAGAGCATATATGAATATAAAGGGAAAAAATAAAAACCACGAGTCAGAAAAAAGTCTGGTGTGAGAAACTAAAGAAATATGCAATTACATATAACAACACCTTTTGATACCATCTTAACGGTTGTCCCCACAAAAAGACAAGTATCTAATGAGTATATATTTTGGTATGATAATAATGTTTAAGGTGATGCATATAAATAAGTAAATAGCTTTGGCTTCCATCTCAAGATACATAATATTGAATAGGTATATAATCAAAACCACTAAGGCACGTTCACATGTGGATTTTTGGTAAATAACTCCCATATAATGTAAGATCGATCTCCTATAACAAGGATCATAATATACATTCCTAGACTCATACATCTCTAGATAGAATATACTATAAGGTAAATACAATTAGCACAACATTTGGGTATGGGTATGAACTATAAGAACCAAGTATGGGCAATCGCTTGCAACAAATTAAAAGCATTCACTAGATATGGAATTGAAATACCCTCATGAATCAACTAAATTCAAGATTATGCATCCTACTTTTCCTCTAGTTATATATCGATGCTGATGTCATGCTCAATATCTCAGCACACGAGCTAGAAGTCAAAAAGATTATGAACTTCCATATGGATTCCAACATCTTGAATACATCGTGAACCTTTACATGGGTTCAAGTATCTCGAACAAATCTTGAATCTCCATATCTATTCCAATATATTGAATATAATCAATTTAAAAAGATAGAATACATATATGGTTTTTCAGTAGTCATGATATCGAGTCATCTCATGTACATACAATCTTTTGCTTTCCAAGTGCTCCAAAACCAAGCGATAGTTTGTTGGTTAACTCAACTCTTTTCAAAAATAAATAGGCAACACATTTGGTGGAGATAGTCTCTTACGCAAATGGATTTCCATATCATTTATCCTAGAAGGCAAATACAAGTTTATATACAGGTCATATCATCATCTAACGAATAACCATATTGTATAACACATGTGTTTCTTTTGGACATTTCTTAAGTTAATTTGTTCAAATTCAGTAACATATAATGATCGTATATGGAAACCAAATCTTATATATCTATCACTTTTCTAACCTTCTTAACTTCTACTTTACCTGGGTCAAGAGCAAAGCCAAATATGCTACAGTACTATTGCTTCTATGTCCTAATCAGTCATCATTCTCAAATATCATAATTAAAACAAGTATATTTATCAGCTTAAGCGCTAAGTACACGATTCACTAGTACAAAACAAGCCCATTGATTCATCTCATTTGCTTCAGTTTAGCTAACAACCAAAGAAAATGGTATCACTTGCTTCGGTTGTTTTAAAAACAGAAGCAAATGTGCTAAAGCAAATGATACCATGCTCGTTGCTTCATCTCATTTGCTTCGATTATGCTCACAACCGACGCAAATAGAGTCATATGCTTCAGTTTTATTAATAATCAAAGCAAGTGCACTAAAGTAAACAATCTTATTTGCTTCGGTTGTCTTTACGATTAGAGTAAATAATATAATTTGCATCAGTTCTTTACGAACCAAAGCAAATGCACCGAAGCAACTTGTATCGGTTTTTCAGAACTGAAGCAAATGCACCGAAGCAATAGTGAGTTATATAAGAAAATGCACATATTAATAATCGTAAACTATAGCCTACAAATGTCATTATTCATAATTAACTATGATTAATGATTATTAATAGATAATTTATTATTTTTAACTATTGTGAATAATCAATAATTATTATTTATATTTAATAGTTGATTATTTAATCACTAATAGTTAGTAAATTATAGTTAATACTTATTAATAACATTTAATAATTAATAAGTCAATTAATAATTATATAAAATAATTAGTAATCAACAATTAACAATTAGTAATAAATATTTAATAATTGATTTTTAAGTATAATTTAATAACTAAGATGTAATATTTCGTAACTACTATTAAATAATTAATAATTAATAATTATATAACAATTAAGACTAGCATGTGATAGCTAAAAGTTATTAACATAATTTAATACTTATGAAGTAGTATTTAGTATTTGATAATTAGATTCAAATAATAATAACTAATAATGACTATTAAACATATAATTAAGAAATAATCAATAATTACAAAAAAAATTAATAATTAATTAGAAATATCAATGACTGAGAATTAACATTAAGCATTAACGTTTTACAGTTATATGTAATAAAAATATTTAATATTTAAACAAATTTAAAGTAAAAAAATAGTAGTTTCTATTTAATAACATTTATGCAATGATTTAATATTAAATAATTTTTATTAAGTAATTATATTTTAGATAAATAGTAAATAACAAATAGTAACTTATATTTACAATTTAATATTGATTATTTAATAAATAAGAAATATTTATATTTACAATTTAATAATGATTTCATAACTATCATGACCTGCAATGGCGGCAGCGACAACTCATTCTTCTTCTCCTATCTCCTCCTCCTTCGCCACTGATGCCTTTCCACCTCGCCCTCCGCCCCCAAGCCCCCTGATCCACCACCTCCCTCTGGAAATCCCTCTTCTTTGATAGATGCTAATCCAGATCTGGTTATTCCATCGCAACCATCTTTTCTAGTGAAATCTGATTACGCACCTCTATTTAGATCTTCTCCATGGAATGCAGGATCATACAAGCCACTCCATTTTGATATACCGAGAGATGGAAAGAAGCATATGATACCAGATCTTGTCAAGCAGCAAGGTCTTAATTACTGGAGTAATTTTCTAATCAGGTTTTTCCTCGATGGTACGTTATCGTTTCACGCTGTATCTAATTATTTGCATAGGAATTGGAAGCTTGATGATGTGGTTGATATTAGATCCGATGGGTATCACTTTTACTTCAAATTCTCCAATGACTCTGATAGGGAAAAATTCTCAGATCCGATCCATCTTCATACGTGGTAGGATGTTTATCATATCTGTTTAGGATCCAACCATAGGATGGGCCCAATCTCAAATAAAAAATTCCCTGTTTGGATCCAATTATATAGGATACCCATGGTTTTATGGACTCTAATAAGCATCAATTCGCTTATGAATCATGTTGGCAGATTGATTTGTTATGATGTTAGTACTGAAAGGTTAGATAGGTTCAGAAATGCGAAGGCAATGGTCGAAGTATCACCTGAATTTGAGCTACCAAATGCTATTGAGATTGATGGTTGGGGAGATGCTTGTTCTACTTTAAATGTTAGCTATGACTGGAAACCAAAGATTTGTGTCAATTGTAGGGTATTGGACATGATTCATCCCACTGTGAATTACATGCCAATAACGATAAGGATAATCAGAATCTGGGTAATGCTAATGGGAGGGATTATTGTCCAGCTGAGAATGTGCAAGTACAAAAGCCACATATTAAAATTCATGCAAATAGTAATCAGGGGAAATGGACTAATGTTTACAACAACAAAAAAAGTATTGGAAGAGAAAGGAGGTAGATATTAATAAGGGTACGACAGATTCTGCAATTACTTCAGGCAATGAAAATGGTAACTCTTTTGCATGCTTAACTACTGATGATAATGGGCAGAATGTTGATATTAATGCTACTGAGCAGAATGTCGATATTGATGGTCATGGTCTTGATGAGCCTAATATTGTTCAATCTAATCTGGTTACCAATGCACATTCAGACTACACAGCTAACGCTGAGATGCAGACCTTGTTTGGCAATCTATTTGATGATACAAGAGAACATTTAGAAACTTCAAATAAGGCTACAGGTAATGGAACTATTTCTTATATTGATTTCTTGGGAACAAGTTCATCCTCTAGTGCCACTATTGTTGCTCATTGTTCTGCTATTTCTGGTTCTTTGTCATGTTCATCAACTTATAATCAGAGTTCTCCTACTTCTTCTTGTATGAATTTTACTTTGGCTTTGATTGGAACTTCTTCTTCCAATGCCAAACAATATGCTTCCCCATATGCAAATTTTAAGCCACTTGACCATCTAATACTTCCTCCTCCAGTAATTGAGTCTTCCATGTTATCCTCTGCAGTTTCAATGAGTGCCTATCCATCTGCAATATCCAAAGGCAAGAAACCTAAAGGAAAATTTTAGGCTGAAGATGACCTTGATGAGGGACATGAGTTCACACTTGAAGACATACTACCCGCTGGTAGCAAGGTCATGTCGCAGTAACGATACAAAAGGCGCAATCCTGGCTCCTTTTTTTGATAAAATAAAATATGTGAGCTTTGACTTGTGTCTTGTGTCAGATCCGAGGGATTATGGTGCATGCAAGCGTGTCTTGGAATGTTTTTTTTTAACTGGATGTGTTAGAAGAAAGAGCGATTGGAATGTAATTTTGATTACTAGAGATTCTTTCTGTAATCACTTGTGGTTAGCGAGTGAGTATTAGTGATTTTGAAGGGTATAGAGAAGGATGGTTATATATCATAGCACACTTGTATATGCTGATATATGTAATGTAAATATTTTGGTGATTAATAAATTTTTTGCTTAACTTTCAAAAAAAAATAACTTTTAATAATCAATCTTTTATGCTTATATTAAATAATAAAATTTTAATATATTTCATTGAATGGTTAAAAATTATGATTGACCAACTACCATTAAATAATTAATAATTAGTAATAGATATTGATTTTTAGTTCTTAATAACTACTATTAAATAATCAATAATTGTTTTTTTAACTAATATTTTTTTTTTGGCAAAGCCGACCAATTTCTAAGGTGACCACAAACACCTTTTCTTAAAACTAATAATAAAAAACGTATAGTATAGGTGATTGTTAGTTGACAATCAGCTACATCGGTTTTTAATGTGGACCGTCCACTACTTACGACATTTACAGTGGGTCGTCCATTAATCTATTTTAGAGTACAGCAGAGGAGCTAGCTAAACTACTCGACTATTATAATATGGCTCCACGCAGTCAGCACTGACATACAAGCCTGGCCAATTACATTTACTGGTGGCTAAAGCCACAATAACATTACATACTTCATAAAGAAGTGAATTACATTTCGAATACACAACATAGCACTGTACAAACACTTAACAAAGTAAGTCCCAAACAATGAATAGGCATAGGTAAACGAAAAAGATGCAAATCCAGGACAGAGCAAGGACATGAAGGCATACAACGACTTGCATAATTTCATGAGCTCCACACCAAAAGCATGGCGCATTGTACCATTACAAAGCTGAGTTAACAAGACAAGGTGCCTAACAAGCTAGTTCAATCGCATCATGTTGCCAAATCAGGCACGAACCATGAGAGCGGGAGGAAATAATGTTCACCAATCACAACAGTAAAGTCGAGAGCAAAGTTGCTTCACTTATTTTACTGACGGATCAAAGAAACAGAGGTGTACCAGCATGTCAAACCTCATGGCAAACTAATTTAGACCATGGTTAATTATAATTTGTTATAGTTAATTATTATTAATTAATTAATCATAATTAATACTTATTAATTACATTTAATAGTAAATAAATAATTTGTGATCAATATTTAATTATTATTGTTTATCATTTATTATTTAATTAATATGCAATATTTAGTAAATAAGTAGTAATGTAGAATAATTATTTTTAACAACTATTAATTAATTATTACTATTAAACAATTAACTATAAGTAATTATATAATTATTAAGGCTAATATAAGTAATAGTGATATTTATTATGTTAATCAATTTTATAATTAATAACGACTATTAGATTATTATTATAAATAGTCAGTAATTAAAAATATATTTAATAATTCATTTTTTTTGGCAAAGCCGACGGGTTGAGTGGGCCCCTACCAATTCATATTTAATAATTAAGAAGTAACATTCTTGTTTAATATTTTATAATTATTAAATTATATTTGAAATTTAATGTTTTATATATTCAATAACTAGTTAATGTTAAACATTTAATGTTTAATAAATAATGAATAATTAATAAGTAATATTTAGCATTCATCAATCAATTTCAATAATCATTAATTAATATCTGCGTTTAAATAATAAATTTAAGTAATAATGTAACAGTTTATACGGATATTTAATAATGAAGAATAAAAAAATTAAAACTTATAACGTGATAACAAGCATTTAATAGTCATTATTCATCAATATCTTGATGTAATAGTCAGCGTTTTGTGTGCTTGTTTGTTTTCTCTTACGTGTGAAGTACCGTGTTACTTTGTACTCTTGTGTGTGTTGTATTTTTTCTTTTTTTCTCAGGTGCTTCAATAAAGTGGTAGGGGTCCACTCAGCCCCATAAGCCTTTAAAAAAAACAAGCATTTAATAATTTACTTTAAATATTAATTAATTGATAATGATTATTTAAAAAATTAATATTTTTTATATGAATAGTTAGATAGGAAAATATTTATAAATTATGACTAATGATTATTAATAAATAACTTATATTATTATTTATAACCAATAATAGCTTTTTATATTTAATAATTTAATAGGTAAAAATTATTGATTATATTAAACAATAAATAAATTATTAATTATTAATTTATAATTAATAACCAATATTCAATTCGACGTTTAATATTTAATTAATAAGTAATATTCAAGAATTAAAAATAAAATTTAATTATAAAGAAGTAATACTTAATATTTATTTTTCAGTCATTACTAATTAATCACCTCTATTATATTTTTAATTATTAATAATTATATAACAATTAAGAATAATATTTAATTATGCTTATGAAGTTATATTTCATATTTAATAATAATGACAATTAAAAATTAATGTTAAATAAAAAATCAATAATAACAAAAATATTAAATAATTCATAATTAATAAGAAATATTAATAATTAACAAGTAAAATTTAAATATTTTATAATTATAATTAATAATTATATACAATATTTGAAAAATAAAAATTTTGAATTTATCAAATATATTTTTATTTAATAATTAATATTTAATGAATATTATTCATTATGTTATAACAAATATTAATTATTCAGTAATTAATAATTAGTATCGAATAAATAGTCAATGTTAAATGGTTAATGTTTAACATTTAATGTATAATAAACAACGAATATTTAGTAATTAATAAGTAATATTTAGTATTCAACAATCAATTTTCAATAATCATTAATTAATAATTACAGTTAAATAATTAATTCTAATAATTACCTGACAATTTAGACTAATATTTAATAATTGATAATAAAATTTAATACTTATGAGGTGATATCTACTATGTAATAATTTATTTTAAATAATAGTTAATTGATAATGATTATTTGAAAAATTAATAATATTTATATGAATAGTTAAATAGGCATTATTAATAACCTTTTACTAATGATTATTAATAAATAACTTATAATTAATAATTATTATCTATAATAATAACATTTTATATTTAATAGTTAGTGAATACTATTGATTCTTTTATAAAAAATATTAATTATATAGTAATTTATAATTATCATTAAATAACCAATAGTCAATATTCTTTACCAATGCAAAACACCTCTCTATTAGTATTACTAAATCTTGATATTGTTTAAAAGAAAATCTAACGAATAAACATTCTTTACCAATGCAAAATGTTCGATTATAAATATTATCAAATCTTAATATCATCTCAAATAATATCTAAGAAATAAAGTTTATCTACAAATTCATTTATTATTAGTTAACATAGAGACTAAAATTGAAAACAACAAAACTATAGTTATTGCGACTTGAAAATAAAAAATAAAAACACATGACTTTAATGCACATACATAAACTTAAATTTTTTTTTAGAGAAAAACAATTTACATGCGAAGCTTGTGCCACGACGCTCGTTATCTTTATTAATAGTTGGCTTGAAAGCCCAAATTTTTGATCTGACCGGAAATTTCTAAAATTTCTCACGTATAATTATCTTTATGTATCGCTTAAATGTTGAGCGTAACTATCAGACAATTTTTACAAATTCACACTGCATTTCTATAAATACGACCCAATCTTGACTTAAAAATAAGATATAAAAAATAAATATTCTTTACAACACCGTTCTTTATCAATTAACAATACAAACAAACTTAAAATGAATGAAAGTTAGATTTTGTAACTTAAAAACAAAAATTCAAATTAATTACAAATGAACTAAACACAAAAATATAACTAGATTTTTGTAAAAGTCATTTTCTTTTGAGTGTGTTAAGCATGAACACTTTACAAAAGCATATTTCAAAAGAATAACATGTATGATGATTGTGTGTAAAAGCGCATGCTATAACAGTCCAAACAATGGTTATCCGAGTCATTTTGGTGAAATGTAACAACCCTGAATTTTAATGAAATTTAAATATTTTAAATGGTTTATTTTAATAATTAACGACTTAAAATTTATTTTAAAATGAAGTTTGAACGTATAATTTTAAAATTTAATTAAAACGAACTCGTAAAATTGCGGTAGTTCGAAAATTTTAGTTTTGAATTTCAATTGAATATACAGAATTCAATATAAGTCAGAATTTGTTAAAAAAAGAAACGTTAGAATCTATTTAATTATATCTTTCTAACGAAAGTGGGAAATTGATATTTCCAGTTATAAATTTTAAGTTATGTCCAAATTAAAATTTCAAAAAGTCGCTATGAAATCGTTTATAAATTATAACGATTTATTAAATATAACAAAAGGAATTTTCATATAAAATGAATACCATTTGACAAGAAAACTGAACCAGGTATGTTTATTTTACAGCCATATGATATTTCATTAAGATATATACGATAATAATAATTTAGTTTATTATTAATTTGAATAATTTTGGAATTTAATAATATTATAATAATATTACGTAGGCCTTAAAATAGCCATTTTGCAAACGACCTCCATTTCGACAAAATCGATTTTATCGGATCTGAAACGTCAAATTATAGTCAGGTTTAAAATTTCAAGTCAATTGGAATTAGTGTGTAAGTGTAGTAAATTTAAACGCGTGTTGAATTCAATTATAAATTCAATAAATTATTAATAAGGCCACTTTTGAAACGATCTCCAAATTCAACGAAACGAGGTTTGTTAGAACCGTCTTTGTAAAACAAAGCAAGATTTCAAATTTCATAATTTTTGGAGTTAGTATGTGATCGTGGTAAATTAAAAACATACGTTTAAATTCAATATTTAACGTTATATTGAGTAATATTTTAATTTTAAGAAAAACTGACTGAAACGATCGAATTAGCTTACGAAACATTACCCATTGAATCCGAAATAAGGATATTTAGTTGAGAACATCAGTCGTTGGGATTCGTTTGGAGTTCGGAGCATTAAAAAAGTAACGTATGAATTAAAAAATATTAAAATAGTATATATTTACCATTATCATCACAAACCCTAGGCCCATCATCAGGAAGTCGGCGCCACTTACGATTGAACGTCCAAAATCATTCGAAAAAATTCATTAATTCCATCCAAAACAGTTTGAATTTGCCTCTGATTTCAAAACAAGAATCATAGATCTACTCAAGATCTTTCAATTGGTACGGTGATGATGGATTATCGTCGCATGATCTTCTCGGATTTTCGCCTTAAAGGCAGGTCGTTCGAAGTCAATTTGGGGACGCAAGGAACCACCAAGTTCAGCAAGGTGGCCGCCGATGGTAGAGGAGATAAAGCCTTACAGTGTGGCTTTCTCCGATTAAGTTCTGGCGAAACATGGCGGCATGCGTGGAGGTGAAGGCGCTGCGTGCGTTTTGGGTTTAGGTTAGTGAAGAAACCTGCAACGAGTAACAAAGAAGAGAAGTTTAAAAATGTAATTAGTTTTAATTAACTATGGTTAACTAATTAATGATTTATTTAAGATGTGAATACTTATAAATACTATAACTTGTTCGTATTAGATCAGAATTTGACAAAACTGAGTACGTTTGAATCATGTCGTCGAGTACTTAACCATGAAACAGACCTGAAAAGATTCAAAAGAAGTTGGAAATTTTGATTAAGTTGAATGCGTCGTTTAATTAAATTAAAAACAATTGTTTTAATAACGATTTCAAAACGATCAATGTGAGAACTCTCTCACTCAACTGTTTTGTTATGTTATTATAACCATATTTAAATATATATTGATTGCCTGTGAGAGCTTCTCACTTTAAATATTTTATTTGTGTAGTTTAATTACAAACACTGTTAGATAATTAGTTGTTAAGTGATTAAGTTAATATGAATTTGTCATATGATTAGAAAAGTGAAACTGATAAATTAGTAAGTTAAAATATTGATAATATGTTAATTGTAGCTTATGTCAGAAAATTGAATTTTATTTTTTTCTAATTATCGCAAAGTGTTATACGGTATTTGGTTGCTCACATCACAAATTGTTTGCAAACTTGATAGATGAATGGATGATTGATTGTTTTTGTCCACTTATTTAAGTTATATCGATTAGGTCGAATAATAACTTGAATTGAATACGTTATGATAGATTGGATTGAATAAATAATTTATTAACTGATTATTTATTGGTTGAAAACCCCAACGGGTCATGAGATGATATTTGACTGTACCCTAATCCCAAGTAGGAAGTTGTATGTTAATCAGTTGATTGACATACCGATGTAAGCATTAAATAATTATTTAAGGCTTATGCAGATGTAAGTGCACTCTGGATGTTATTTGAATGTTTGATAGTTGTTTACAACTATTGTTGGATGTATAAAATCCGTATAAATAAATTATATGATGTTTGGTTGAATTTTATTCCATTCCGGAATAAATATGAATATTTTAATAATATAATATTCAATGAAAATCGAATTTTGATTTAGATGTTCAATTTTGGATGGACGCATAGATATAAAAATATCGATGAATATTTGTAACTGTAACGAATTGTTTTGAAGTAAATTTAATGCACTTAAGGCATATCAAAATTTTTGATTTAAAATGAACAGTAACTTTCCAAAGTGAAGTTCTGTTAGGTTATATAGCAAACGTTTTAAAAGAAGTTTTCTTTCAAAAGTTCTTCATTTATTTTTATAACGAATGTGAGGAAAATTTGGATGTAAAATAATGTCTTTCGAAAAATAATATTATTTTATTCATTAAACTAACACTAGAATTGACCACGTAGCGAAATATGTGATTTTGGAGAGAAATGACCAAAATGAGTTTTCAAAGATGATTATATATATATTTTATATAGATTATAAAGTGGGTTTGGAAAAATATTTTGATTTATTTTAAATTTGTAAGTCAATTTGGGCTTGAATAGAACGTGTCGCGCAACGATAGTTCGCGAACGTCAACTCATAACTTCAAATTGACATATCGAGAGATCCGACCGTCGGATTCTCCTGAAACTAGAAGCGTTAGAACCATAATGATATGTAATTTCTAATAAAATGAAATGTCTTGAAATCCAATGGTTTGATTTTTAAACATGTCTAAATCTATTCTGGAAAAGGTCGCTATGGATGTAGTTTAATGGCCGATATTGGAAGCCGACTGTAAGGGCCTTAATAAATTATTAAAAATATAAATAAATTATGTAAAATCATAATAAATGATTTGGAAATATTTTGGATAAAATACTCCAAGTTCGAAAAGATAAAAGATATTTTTATCTGAGTGAACGGTTAACAACTAGGGTAATAATCCAATGATTTCAAATTAATAAAGTGGATTCATAAATGATTTTGATATAACCAGAGGTTTCCAACATATATATTGGAATAGATTTGAATGGGAATCATCTTCGGATATTTCTATATTGTATTCCATAATTATACAGATATTGTTGTCAGAATTTTGAAGATATAAATATCGTTATTCCATCGTTATTCCAATGTGATATTTATTGGTTTCAAGATTTGGTGTGGAATGTAAGTCGATATGATTTCCACTTAAAGCCTTATATTTAATATCAAATTGAATTTTGGGTTTATTGTGAATGGTGGCTTTAATAAAACTATTCTTAAAATCGGTTGAAATGTAAGCTCTAGAATAAATCTTTTAATTAAGATTTAATGGAATTTTCCAATTTAATAAATTAAATCGGAATTAAATCAAAGAGGATTATGGGCTTATTGTGAACAATGTTTTAAATGACATTTTCTCTTTAACTCCGTTAAAGACAAGATTTATTTTCTAAAGTTGGATAATCATTGAATAGTGATTTATGAAGATTAAAACAGAATTAGAGTTTTAGCGAATCTTTAATTAGATTGAAATGTAAAAAGAGGTAATTAAATTTACCGAATTCGAGAATGTTCAAGATGGAGTACCACCAGTTTACTCCATACAATGGATGAATCTTTAATTATATTTAAATGTTAAATGATAATTAAATTTACCAATAACACGATGGGTGTTAGATATGAAATCCTACCAGTTCTCTTAGCATAACACCCTTCTTTGAGACGTACGAACTTAGAGGTTATATATTGGTAGCTATTGGTTGTATGGTCCGAAACGACTATGTGGCATGCTGAGATGTATGAATCAAAGCTTCTATTGAAAAGCAAAGCTTTGTGGATGATTATCAAAGAACGGCTGATATAGCATAGCTTTTTGTATAGCATTAATTAGCGAGTTTCACACCCCGGTATGAGTCAAAAAGGGGATGAGGGACAACACAGAGAACATGTGTTTCTTTCTAGCTAGAAGTGATGTCATGGTATGGTGTCCAGACGTTTTACTTATGTGAATGATGGATAACGAGGCACCTCGAAGATGGCCGCACAAGGCCAAGATCGTCGACGTATTGACCAAGAGTCCGGTAGGACCAGGAAAAGTATGATTCATGCATAACTAATCAGCAAAGCATGGCTGACCGACCCCGACGCTCCTAAGGGTCACATGCGTGTGGTCCTAGACATCTAGCTAGAGATGGTCCGAATTCAGAGGAGAGATCCCTTGCCTTGGCTCATGATGGAAATCCAAATTTCATATGCGATATTATGGTTTTATTTGCATACTTGGCGACATAATACGATGGGGTATCATGCCGTCTGTTAACCCGATTATTAACGCAGTTCAGGAATTGATACATGGACTGTCTAGTGCATCGATCGATCAAGTGTCATGATATCAAATCGGTCGTACACCAGCTCGGTCAGTCTACACTACGCTACTGATCAGTTGGTTACATACATATGAAAATGCAACGCGCACAAGTCAGCATATAACCCAATCATGCATGGCTGATCGGTCAGCATGTTGCAACACGTGTAGCCATCGGTGTCTTTGATTCAATATCTGATCGATAGTAAAGTTTATAACCAGCCGGTCATAAACAAAACATGGGTTGACATATGAATGTCGTACGCATGTCAAGCAAAGAAAATATAAACACGTCAATATAGCTGAGTGTCAGGCATGTATATTATTTGTGCTTGGTCGGTACGTACGTCAAAGAGCTGGTCGGTGATCAAGTCTGATATCCAGGACTCCTGTGCAATTGTCTAACAAAAACCACATGACAGAGAACGAAAGCCAGACATGCTTTAATCCATGAAGTGTCAGAGTGAATATATACACAAGTTCACATCAGTTGTAATGTATGCATAAGTTGGTTCCATGAACTATTAAAGCCATACATTGTAATAAGCGGTCGGCTTCAAACATGTTACACGGCAACACTCCACTCCGGATTGGACAACATCAGCACGTTAACATATATCACACCGACCGGTCAATATACAAATCACGGATATATATATATATGGTGGTCACTATTCTTGCTAATTGGATGGGTATGAAAGCATATTTATGGGGATTAATGTTTTGACACACTCAAAGGCGTGATGTAACGCTATGCAATAAATAAATACCGGGTGGACTCATGGATTTCCACGTGGAGTTTGAATCATACACGAAGTATGTACATATGTTTATGATAACATGTGGAGTTGCATGCAAATATTGTTACACAAAAGTACCAAAAGTGTACGTCATAAATTTACAAACGGATAGGTGACTGATCTACTAGCGATAGGCAGTAAAAACAAGACACGTGGCATCGAGGCATGGGTCTATATGGCACCAATTGATCAGCTCTCTCTAAGTGTCAGTCGGCATGTAAAAATGCATAACATTGTCAACATGTTGCATTAGAAAGAAGAAAAACAATACAATGGCAGTCTGGTAAATACCCATCCCATATTTGAAGTTATGAAGCCATATAAAAGGCTACGGGATTACATGTGGTTTGTGAAGGAGCTCCATGCAGAAGAGGACAAAAGTAGCCAAGTTGTAGTCAAAGAATAGTGGAACGAAATAATATAAGCTGACGATCAGTGGTCCTTTTTCATGACCGATCGATGGTCCTTTTTCTATCGGTGGTCCAAGAATAGGTCGATCGGTACCCCAAGGTCAGCTGTGTACAGCTGTACCAGTGGCAGTTTTGTAAACACTGTTATGGTCGATCGGTACCCTGCACACTTATTTACAAGTCTGCCACTACCTCTCCATACTCCCGATAAGTACCCCCTTATTTCACACTAGAAGGGACTAAATTTTATGACCCGAAGGGCTATCCAACCATTTCCTAAGCAATTCTAAGTGATTTCTGCATTTCCTATCACCTCAATCCAAGATCAAACATGGAGTTCTCCATCAGATCATGGAAATCCACTCAAGAGCTTGGTGAATCATAGATCTACTTCTCAAGTTGCCATACTTCGAGGATTTCTCTACTTCTTTTGGCTCTTAAGATCAAATCAAGAAAAGAATGTCTGAGGATGAAAATCTATGTAATGAGAGAATATTCAAACCTTGTAAATTTGCATACGATAATGAAAGTTTCTCTCAAAGTGGACGTAGATCTTTTCTAAGATCGAACCACTATAAAATCAATTTCTTTTTTACTTGCATTTACGATTGTGGCTCCTTTTATTTTCTTAGCGAATTGGTGAAGTACAATTTTTGTACCTTTGGTGTTGAGATCAAATTTGGATTTTAACATTTGGCTCCCACCGTGGGGTTACGTTCGCACTTCCTTCTCTCACACTATTCTCAAGCCTAAACGTCTTGCATTGAAGTTCTAAGCCACCTCCTTCTCCGAAATTATGGAAAATTGAAGAATATTAGTTTGCTGAACCCATTCATGTCGTATGTCAGTTAATTCATCCATGTCGTCAAACTTTAAGTCGCATGGATAAGTATAGTTATCACCAACATACATAAGACCATCAGATTAAGCATCCTCGTGGTTCTGGGAATTCATAGTTCATTTACCAAGTCGTTGCTATCGTGAATGACGCATCAATGCGTAAATCAACATGGCAAGTCGTTGGCCATAGAGTATATCGTTCAAGGAGAACACGTGGTTGTCATAAAAGATTCACATCGTTGATATAGAAAAGGCAATAGCCTTAGTAAACACGTGCCAAGACATTGAATGGGGAATCATACATATAATTGTAAGCTGCGAATGAAATGTTAAAAGCCATCAGATGCTCTCAAATGTGACTCAGATATGTTAGTTCTTTATACGTTCAATGAATTGTGTGACGACTTCCCACAGCCCCTGCACTAAACAAGAGGAATAATGCGCTGAAAGGTGTGTCAGACAGCTATGGATGATCATCAAGGTATGGTACATAAGCGGAACCTGTTGTAAATCTCACAGCGCAACAATAAAGTATAATAGAACATATATAACAGGTAATATTAGTGAAGCATATTTGAGCAGAAATCTCAAATCTCAAATCAACTAGGAAGTATATCCATACACCAGATTGCAACATATGTTTGTACAAATTAGCCTCACTACAGCACTCGGAGTAGAATAACCAATAGCGGAAACCTAAATACTATATAGTAAGAAAGATAGTACGCCGACCTCCTGCTCGCCTCTGAACTGCTACATCGTCTTAACTAAGCTATCATATGTCACCTGCCACCTAGCCTGCCCATCCAAAAACAGATGAACAACCCAAGGTAATAAGAGGGAAACATAAAACCTTGAGTCAGACAATAGTCTTCGTGAGCGATAAAACAACTAAAAAACTTCATCAATAAAGTATATGAGAATGGGTAGATTTACCAACCACTACCCAACACTAGAGAAGAACTCAACTCTACCTTCCCTACATCGGACAGTGATAGCCTTTACAATCCATAACATCCAAGGTGACAGCAATTCATCCATGGCAATCAGAACAACCATCGATAACACTCATAGCACCCAGATTATAGATCTCACGTAAACCATCTTAACTGAATGTAACATCCCTTAAGCACAAGCCCTAAAGGTCTAAACCAATATCAGACAAACACCCAAGAAATATCTCATTCGACATTGGACAATCCACCTGAGACGGTACAAACAAAGAAACCAATCATCCATGACAGACTTTAGCTATCACTACCAATCCTGCTTTGAAACCATTGTAATCGTATAACTGGCCCATACTGCCATCCGTCAAGGGCTAATGGCAACCCCGATTCTAGAAAAAACCCATACGCATTTGCATCGATACGTACCTAGGCCTTTTCACCGATACCCAGGGTACTCGACCTACACCGGTCTTTTAGGTGCCCTGTAACGACCCGCATTCCACGCACCAGAGGATCGTAGAATATTTATTTCATTTTCATACGAAGTCGTATGGTCATGTAACATTGGGGAACGACTATTGGGGTCATTTCCCATCTTCATGATTTTTGTCGAATTTTAAATGACCGTTTTGCCCCTGGCGAACATTATTTCGCCTATAACTTTTGTTTAGTAAGGATTTTTGATCTAAAACCACTTCCATTGGATTTGAATGATGGTTTACCTTTCTGTAGAGTGGTCACATTTGTCAAACGGACTTACCATTTGGGAGATATGGCTGAAATAAGGTTTGGAAGGCGAAAAACTGCTTAAGCAGGCTTTGGATAATTAATGGATGAGCCCATAACCCATCTCGGGATTAGGGTTATGGGAAGGCTAAAATGAGTTAGGAAACCATTTCATTTTAGTTTTCTAGCCGCCACTTTCATTTCCTCTAACCCTAGCAATGGCCTCCAACTCCCTAATCACCTTTTAATCACTTTCTAATTACATATTAGCCAAATCTACATCAAATTAAGGTGGATTAGCAAAAATAATCAGATATAGGGCTGCTACGACGCATTGGGAACCGTGCCAAATCAGTTAGTGTTTCAGATCTGAAATTTTTTTGTGGCTAAGGTGAGTGATTTGCACTTTTATTCACTAATTACGGCTAATTAGGGGTGACTAGTGTTAATTAGCGAAATTATGCTTTATAAAAATCCAGAAAAATATGTAAAAATTCTAGAATATTATTTTATGTCACTATATAAATTTGGATTAAGTTTGCTAATCATATGGTTAAACATGATTAAGGGGATTGAGGGGAAAACAATGGTTTTTGGGTATATTTGATCCTAAATAACACACATGATTGATGTTTTAGTGTTTTTGATTGATTGCACGTGTTACTATTACTGTTTGTGTGCTTTGAGATTGCACAGGAATGTTAGAATGGTAGAAAACGTTGTCGTATGGCGTAAACACTTGCTGCAAGGAAGTGCAGGAAATGGGATCAGATCGGGTCCCCGAACCTGCTCGTGAAGCACCTCATGATCCGCCCCCATCTCCTCCGAACTGACCCGCTAGCATCAGAGACTCACAAACCGAACCGCTTCTGCTCAAGCTCCACGAATCGGACTGAGAATCCCGACCCGAACCGCTTGGTGACCACGAACCGAAGCACCATGAGTGGACTATCACGAACCAAGGAGCCCGACCCGACCCAGATGCTCATCACGAACCGACCCGAGCAGCATACCACGAGCCGCGAGCCATGAAGTACTCCAAACCGACCCGGAGAGATATGCACCCACGAATTGAAGCTCCCACTCGAACGGAACGGAGGCCGAACCAAACTGGAGAAGACTAGAACCCGAGATGCAAAGGAAGTCCAAGTGAGAAGATATTAATCATGATCCAGATGGGAACCAACGAGTTAACTTCATGATTGGGCTTTGCTACGGAACATGTGCAAAGTGGTTATCGATATCTATAGTTTTGGTTCACCACTGAGAGATGGATTAGCGGCTATGGATCAACGCAATGGGACCGTTAAGACTCCCAAGGGAAAACGATCGTAGCATGGCTATGGATCGGCGTAATGGGATCGTTTGGACTCCCAAGGGCAAGGTGATCATAGCAAAGGATTAGTGGCTATGGACCAGCGCAATGGGGTCATTAAGACTTCAAAGGGCAAAGTGGTCGTAGCAAAGAATTTGCTGATCAAAGTTGTGGATATCGTATGCTTTACGCACTGAGTGAGAGATGTGAGGTTGATTGCTCTGTTTGATATTTGCTATCACCATGACATGCACACTTTCACCTTACACTTTATGTTAGTGTTACCTTAGAGTACTGTACATCTGGTTGTGCTAACTCTTTAATGGCAGGTCCAGGTTCAAGTATGATTATTTATACCTGTTATTGTTTTATTTTTTCTACTATCGCTCATACCAAAGTTTTTTCTGACCCAGAGTTTTATGTCTCTTCTTATTACTCTGGGTGCTCCTAAACGAGCAGACTAGAGACAGGTTAGGTGGTTATGCACGAGTAGCTATCCAGAGACGAGCAGGAGGCTCCCACATACTATTTACATATATTCTCCCTATGTTGTTACAGGTCACTACTTTGGGCATTAATAGTGTACCTTTTCTATTTTTCTTTAGAGACAGTACTTTGAAGTTGTAATAATGGTTTGGATCATAAGCTGTATTTGGATTCCGCTGCTATGATGGTTTAGTTTTCAGCTTATGCTTTGTCTCGCTTGTTTTATGACAAGTTAAGTTGTTATTATATTTTATTCCATGTGCTGTGAAATATACTACAGGTTCTTTGGTGATTCATAGTTTCAAATTACTTTGACGGCCGTCTTGTGCTAGTCGGGCATTAGCACAACGCATTTCAAGGGAAATGTCGTCTAGTGCATGTCGGGCTGTCACACATAGTATCAGAGCCTAGGTTGCGTAGTTAACCTAGGGAAGACATCAGGGAGAGATAGTATACGTATATGAGAGCGCGTATTTGTGATATTTTGATTTTCAAAAGCTATATATATATATAATATTAGTATATCTAAGGATGAATCGCATTGCACTGGCACCACTATGAAGAGCGTTAATCGTTTTCTCTTTACAGATTGAACGATGAGCCAATATACGTGGAGTACAGGTTCAGGGGCCAATAATAGGAATGCCCCTGATATGAGGACGATGTTCACTACCTTCATGAGAGAGATGCTTAGGGATGTTCAGGGAGCAGTTCCTAATGCTGCTACCGGTGGTGGTGCAGCGATGCGATGCAAGCGCCTAGAGCCGATTTTGCCAAGCTTAACAAGGATTATACTAGTCTTGGTGGGAAGCCGTTCCACGGAACGGAATCGGCTATGGATGTTCAAGATTGGCTTGATAGGTGTGAGCACATCTTCGAGGATTTGGGGATCGATGATGCAATGAAAAGGAAGTTAGCATCGCGTCAACTGCAAGGAAGAGCTATGAATTGGTGGAATGCCATTAAAGCAACTACTCCTGATGATCAACTTAATTGGAATCAGTTTAAGACTCGCTTCAGTGACAAGTTTATCCCAGCTTCTCAGAAATCAGAATTGTTTAGGAAATTCTTGGAACTTAAGTAGAATGGTAGGGAAGTCTCGGAATATATTGCTGAATTTGATAATTTATCGAAATATGGATTATCTCTTATCGATACTGCCAAGAAGAAGAACGAGAAGTCCATAACTAGCTTAAATTAGTACTTGGGGGAAAGGCTGATAAATCATGTAGATGAGACATTCGAGTCTATTGTGGAAAAGGCATTGACATCTGAGAGCCTTTACCCTAAGTCAAAGGCCGAGGTTGCTAGGGGAGCCAAAGCTGCAGGCAAGCAGTGGAGGCAAGTAAGAGGAAATAGAACCAACCTAAGGATGGTCAGAAGATGAACAAGAAAGATGTTGAGTGTTATAGCTGTGGCAAGAAGGGCCACTATGCCAAAGATTGTCGAGCAAAGCCAGCAGACAGGAAGTGCTTCAATTGGGGCCAAGTGGGACATCACAAGGATAAATGTCCACAACCCCCTAAAGAGAAGCAGACTGTGAAAGGATATGCTATCAACGTTGTTCCTTCTTCGTCGAATGCCCCATCGTTATTCAAGGTATGCTTTTAATTTATGATGTTCTTGTTCGAGTGTTGGTTGATACCAGGGCTTCCCATTCCTTCATATCTAGTGACCTGGTAGATAGGTTGGGATTGGAACTCGAGATTGTCGATAGACCTTTAATTGTGATGAACCCGATTGGTGGTTCGACTAGCTTTAGTATGATTTGTTGTAATTTTGTCTTATCAAGTCACGGACGTATGTTTGCTTGTGATTGCTTTGTTTTGGGCTTTACTGGGTTTTGCATTATTTTGGGAGTCGATTGGCTCCAAATGTATGGGGTGGTGGTAGACTATGAGGGGTCTTTAGTGACTATTAGAGCGGATGATGGGCGGAGAGTACTATTTGGTTGCCTACCTAGTGAAGCGGTGATGGCTAGTTTTTTAAATTCCCTCGACATCTCGCATGTTGAATTTTCAGATGTGCCTACTATTGGCGAGTATTCGGACATCTTCGGGAAAGTGACCGGACTTCCACCACACCGAGAGATCGAGTTTCAGATTGATTTAGTGAAAGATGACAGGATTATAGTGATGCCTCTTCGTTGTATGGCACCAAGGGAGCAGAGAGAGCTAGAGGTGCAAGTAAGCAATCTTTTGAAGAAGGGATTTATCCAAAGAAGTGTTTCCGAGTGGGGAGCACCAGTTGTATTTGCTATTAAGGCAGATGGTTCCCTTCGATTGTGTGTGGACTACCGCGAGTTGAATAAGGTGATGAGAAAGAATAAGTATCCTCTTCCACTGATAGACGTTTGTTTGAACAATTGAATGGAGCAAGAGCGTTCTTCCAGTTAGATCTCGCGACAGGTTTTCATCAGCTTCGAGTAGCAGCTGAGTGTATACCTAAACCAGCATTTCGGACGTCGTCTAGATTCTATGAGTGGTTGGTCATGCCATTCGGGTTGATCAATGCACCAACATATTTTGTGAATCTTATGAATAAGGTATTCAGGGATCAATTAAATAAGTTTGTTCTTGTGTTCATGGACGATATCTTAGTTACTCGAGGACAGAGGAGGAACACAAGGAACATTTGAGGACGGTGATGGAGGTGTTGAGGAAACACCAATTGAAAGGGAAATTTTCTAAGTGTCACTTCTGGAGGAGGGAAGTGAGATTCTTGGGCCATGTTGTTTCAGAGAATGGTATTGTTGTGGACCCTGCGAAGGTGGCTACAGTGCAAGATTGGTCTACACCCGAGAATGCAACAGACGTAAGAAGTTTCTTGGGGTTAGCTGGATATTATCGTAAGTTTATCCAAAACTTCTCCAAGATAGCAGCACCATTAACTCAGTTGACCAAGAAGAATCAAGCCTTCATCTGAGACGAAAAGTGTGAGTATGCATTTAAGAGTCTAAAGGAAAAGTTGACGTGTCCACCAGTGTTAGTTATTCCTAAAGGGAATGAAGAGATGACGGTGTACACGGATGCATGTGGTACCGGACTAGGTACTGTACTAATACAAGGAGGTAAGGTTGTAGCTTATGCTAGTCGGCAACTGAAACTGCATGAGAAAAGGTATCCTACCCATTATTTGGAATTAGCAGCAATCGTGTTCGCGTTGAAAATGTGGAGGCACTATCTCTTAGGAGAAAGATTTGAATTGTTTACTGATCATAAGTCATTAAAGTATCTTTTCTCTCAAAAGGATTTGAATCTTCATCAACAGAGATGGTTAGAGTTCTTTGCTTCATATGATTTCAATATCGCATACACACCCGGGAAAGGCAATGTGGCGGCTGATGCATTGAGTAGGAGACATGCCGGTTTAGGGGCTATGTTTCTGGAATGGAAGCAACGGGAATATATCGCAGGATATGACTTCAGACCTAAGTGTGAACTAGATCAAGAGATGTTAGCAAGTTTGAAGATCAGGCCAACTTTGATTGAGTGGATTAGTTCCAGTCAAAGGGACGATCCTAATCTATTGGAAATCATCTCCAAGTTAGAGATGGGTATCGATGGCGAGGAGACGAACAAGTATGGACTTGATAGAGAGGGATGGCTTCAAAAGAATGGGAGGCTAGTTGTACCCAACGTTAATGGATTGAGAGACGAAGTGCTTAGAGAGTGTCATCACTTGAAATTGACTATACATCCCGGTGGTAACAAAATGTATCGAGACATGAAGCAGACCTACTACTGGGAAAGAATGAAGAGAGACATTGGAAAGTTTATATATAAGTGCATGAACTACCAGTTAGTTAAAGCTGAACAAATGAAGCCTAGTGGTTTGTTACAACCATTGGAAACTCCCAAATGGAAATGGGAACAAGTCTCAATGGATTTCATTGATGGTTTACTAAGGACTAGATCAGGTCATGATAGCATTTGGGTGATTGTGGATCGATTGACCAAAAGTGCAAGGTTTATACCAGTCAAGTCGAATAGAACGACAACTAAGTTAGCGGAACTATATATGAAGTGGGTAGTTGGATTACATGTAGTACCTAAAGGTATTGTGAGTGACCGAGATCCATTATTTACTAGTGGGTTTTGGAAGAGTTTACAAGAAGCTTCAGGGTCAGAATTACATCTCAGTACCGTGTATCATCCTCAAACCGATGGTCAAACAGAGAGAGTGAATCGTGTATTAGAGGATCTCTTAAGGGCTTGTATATTGGACTTTGGAGGATCATGGGATAACCATTTGCATCTGGTTGAGTTCGCATATAATAATAGTTATCAGTCTAGTATTAGTATGGCTCCATTTGAAGCTTTGTACGGAAGATCGTGCAACTCACCATCATGTTGGTTGGAGATCGGTGAGTAATTTGTGCTTGGGCCGGACGTAATAAGAGAAACTTCAGAAAAGATCAAGATTATTCAACAATGAATGAAGGCTTCCCAAGATAGGCAAAAGTGTTATGCTGATAAGAGGCAAAGAGATTTGAAATTCTTCATTGGCGATTTAGTATTCATCAAGATTTCTCCATTGAAGAATGTGATTCGATTTGGTAAGAGAGGCAAGTTGACACCAAGGTTTGTTGGTCCATTTCCAGTTCTTGAAAAAGTTGGGAATTTAGCATATAAAGTTGGATTGTTTGACAAGATGGCGGTAGTTTACAACGTATTTCATGATTTCCAGTTAAAGAAGTTCGTGCACGATTCTGATATGGCTATTTTACCAGATTAGTTGGATGATATCGAGGTAGAATCTGAGGCAGTTGGGAGCCGCAGGACGATTTGTATTGTTGGACATGATACGAAACAACTTCGAAGGAAGACGGTGGAACTAGTCAAGGTCCAGTGGGGCGATAATGAGAATGACTGTACTTGGGAAACAGAGGAGAGAATAAGGAAGTCATATCTAGAACTTTTTTCCTGGCAAGATTTCAATCGTGGTGTAGTTATTTCTTTGTTAGTAAACCGCATGCTAGGATAGGCTTGTTTATTATTATGTATGTTTGATTGGTTGTAAATGGACGATAGGCATGCAGAGCACCATTGTATGTTTTGGTTAAGGAATTTTGGGGGCGAAATATCTTGGGGGGGGGGGGGGGGAGTGTAACGACCTGCATTCTACGCACCAGAGGATCGTAGAATATTTGTTTCATTTTCATACAAAGTTGTATGTTCGTGTAACTTTGGGGAACGACTATTAAGGTCATTTCACATGTTCACGATTTTTGCCGAATTTTAAATGACCCTTTTGCCTCTAGCGAACCTTATTTCACCTATAACTTTTGATTGGTAAGGAGTTTTGACTTGAAACTACTTCCCTTGGATTCGGATGATGGTTTGCCTTTCCATAGAGTGGTCACATTTGTCAAACGGACTTATCGTTTGGGAGATATGGCTGAAATAAGGTTTGGAATGTGAAAAACTTCTTAAGCAGGCTTAATAGGGTGACTAGTGGATGGGCCTAGAACCCATTTCGGGATTTGGGTTATGGGGAGGCTGAAATGAGTTAGGAAATCAATTCATTTCAATTTTCTAGCTGCCAATTTCATTTCCTCTAACCCTAGCAATGGCCTCCAACTCCCAAATCACCTTTTAATCACTTTCTAATCACATATTAGCCAAATCTACATCAAATTAAGGCAGATTAGCATCAAAAAAGAGATAGGGCTGCTACAACACATTGGGAACCGTGCCAAATCAGTTAATGTTTCAGATCTGAAATTTATTTGTGGCTAAGGTGAGTGATTTGCACTTTTATTCACTATTTACGGCTAATTAGGGGTGACTAGTGATAATTAGCAAAATCATGCTTTACAAAAATCCAGAAAAATATTTAAAAATTCTAGAATATTATTTTATGTCACTATATAAATTTGGGTTAATTTGGATTAAGTTTGCTAATCGTATGGTTAAACATGATTAAGGGGATTAAGGGGAAAATTATGGTTTTGGGGGATGTTTGATCTTAATAACACACATGATTGATGTTTTAGTGTTTTTGATTGATTGCACATGTTACTATTACTGTTTGGTGTGCTTTGAGATTGCGTAGGAATGTTAGAATGGTCAAAAACGTCGTTGTATGGCATAAACACTTGCTGGAAGGAAGTGCAGGAAATGGGATCGGATCGGGTCCCCGAACCCGCTCGTTAAGCACCTCACGATCTGCCCCACCTCCTCTGAACCGACCTGCTTGCATCAAATACTCACAAACCGAACCGCTTCTGCTTGAGCTCTACGAACCGAACCGAGAACCCCGACCCAAACTGCTTGGTGACCACGAACCGAAGCACCATGAGTGGACTATCACGAACCAAGGAGCCCGACCTGGATGCTCATCACGAACCGACCCGAGCAACATACCATGAGCCGCGAGCCATGAAGTACTCCGAACCGACCTGAAGAGATATGCACCCACGAACTGATGCTCCCACTTGAAGCGAACGGAGACCGAACTAAAGTGGAGAAGACTAGAACCTGAGATGCAAAGGAAGTCCAAGCGAGAAGTTATTACTCAGGATCCAGATGGGAACCAACGAGTAAACTTCATGATTGGGCTTTGTCGCGGGACGTGTGCAAAGGGGTTATCCATATCTATAGTTTTGGTTCACCACTGAGAGACGAATTAGCGGCTATGGATCAGCACAATAGGACCGTTAAGACTCTCAAGGGCAAGTGATCGTAGCATGGCTATGGATCAGCGCAATGGGATCGTTTGGACTCCCAAAGGCAAGGTGATCATAGCAAAGGATTAGTGGCCATGGACCAGCGCAATAGGGTCATTAAGATTTCTAGGGGAAAAGTGGTCGTAGCAAAGGATTTTTGATCAAAGTGGTGGATATCGTATGCTTTACGCCATGAGTGAGAGATGTGAGGTTGATTGCTATGTTTGATATTTGCCATCACCATGACATGCACACTTTCACCTTACACTTTATGTTAGTATTACCTTAGAGTACTGTACATCTTGTTGTGCTAACTCTTTGGTTGCAGGTTCAGGTTCAAGTATGATTATTTATACTTGTTATTGTTCTGTTTTTGCTGTTATCACTCATACCAGAGTTTTGTCTAACCCAGATTTGTATGCCTCTTCTTATTAATCTAGGTGCTCCTAAACGAGCAGACTAGAGACAGGTGGTTATGCACAAGTAGATGTCCGGAGACAAGCAGGAGGCTTCCACGTACTATTTACATATATTCTCCCTATGTTTTTGTTGGTCACTACTTTAGGCATTAGTAGTGTACCTTTTCTATTTTTATTTAGAGACAATATTTTGAAGTAGTAATAATGGTTTGGATCATAAGCTGTATTTTGGATTCCGCTGCTATGATGGTTTAGTTTTCAGCTCATGCACTATCTTGCTTGTTTTATGTCAAGTTATGTTGTTATTATGTTTTATTCCATGCACTGTGAGATATATTACATGTTCTTTGGTGATTCATAGTTTCAATCCTTTTCCTTTTACGATCGTCCCATGCTAGTCAGGCATTGGCACAACGCATTTCAACGGAAATGTCATCTAGTGCAGGGCGGGTCGTCACATGCCCCTATTATACCCCTGCTTTGGGCCCGCTAGAATCTGCGACACAATAATTCCTCGGCCTTCACATCTTTAGTCATTATCCCTTGTAACTATCCATAAGCTCATAACACCTTGGAGCAGCCATTACCCACGAACTCAATATATCCTTGAGTCGTTCTTTCACATGAACTCAATACATCCTTGATTCATTCCTTCACATGAACTCAATACATCCTTGAGTCATTCTTTCACATGAACTCAATACATCTTGGAGTCATTCTTTCACATTCATCACATCCGATGAACAAATAGCCTCACTTCGTCATTTTCCCATAGAATTCATTTCGAAGCTATCACCACTTTCGAATCAAAGAAAACATCAATCATGAGGTTCAAAACAATCCATAGCATCACATCAATTTGCTAAGGAAACAAACCATAACACTCATGCCATTCGCCATGGCATTTAGAAGCGCTGTAAAACACATCATCTATCCTCGACCGACCCAGTTATCTCACATGAGACCGACCCCTTTTTGGCTCGCTCGCTCGACCCAACACTTCACTCTTTTGGCTATGAAAACTGTCCAAAATATCAAAACAGCCTTTTATGGCATTACTGAACTGCTATTATATCCCCTGGTTCAGTTTAGCATTCATTTGGTGTGAAGAGCTAAACAAAACTGGCTTTCACAGCGTTTCTTCCCTTTTACAGCATTTCAGAAGTGCTGTCGTAGCTCAGGTAAGACCAAAGAAACTCATACGCGACCTATCTTTGGTCGCGCTCGACCACAGATTTTAAAAACATTTCACAAATGATGTCGTAGGTGCGACCGAAACCCATGCGCGACCAACCACAGCATTTCACAAATGTTGTCGCAGGTGCGATCGAAACCTATGTGCGACCGACAACATCATTTAACAAATGCTGTCGTAGGGGCGATCGAAACCTATACGTGACCGACCACAGCATTTCACAAATGCTGTTGTAGGTGCGACCGAAACCTATGTGCGACCGATAAGAACATTTCAGAAATGTTGTCGTAGGTTCGACTAAAACCTATACGCGACCGACCACAGCATTTCACAAATGCTATCATAGGTTCGACTAAAACCTATGCGCGACCGACCATAGCATTTCACAAATGATGTCGTAGGTGCGACCAAAACCTATGTGCGACCAACCACGACATTTCACAAATGTTGTCGTAGGTTCGACTTAAACCTATGCGCGACCGACCACAACATTTCACAAATGTTGTCGTATCTCTGGTGCGACCCAAAACCTGCACTTCACCATTTCCACTCCGATTTCCACCAAAACTTCACCAAATGATAGATTCGACGAGGCCAACTTGTCTAATCCATCAAAGAACAAAAGTTTTCACCCAAATCATCCAAACCACTCCAAAAATCATAATGAATGGTTATATGAATAAAATTATAGATCTAACTTGCATAATCCTAAGGAATAATATGGAATTAATGATTTAAACTTACTAATTGAGGTCATAAGGTGATTCATATGAAAATGAACTAAACATGGCATAGATCTATGGAAAAACAGCTAAATTATGATAAAAAACTTGATCAAATACTCATACACTTCATTAAATCCATGTGAGAGATGTAAACCACTCATCGATTCTCCAGAACAAGCTAAAATCAATGAAATATGAATCCGGACAACAAGCACCTCGACAAACACCTTGGTCCAATGAATCCTGGCCTCAATTGATGTAGATCTAGCCTTCAATGGTATAGATCTATGATATCCCTCCTTAGATTTTGATTTTCAATGGTGGAAAGGTCTTAGAGGAAGAAGGAGCTTAAGGCCATCAAATGAGAGAATGGGAGAAGTAACCTATTCTCCATACCCTTCACCCTCTATTTATAGTTTCCACCTGCCCACTAATGGGCCTCCCCAATTCAGCCCATTAGGCTCCCAAAACCTGGACATCCAAATGAAAAACCTTAAAATGGCGATTTCCCCCAAACCACTGAGCCAAAATTTTAAAGTAATCATTCTACGGATCCTTTCCAATGGCACAGGTCTCACCGTCTGATTCGACCTGAGTCAAAAGTTATGCCCTATACAAGACTGACAGGGGCAAAACGGTCACAAACAAAATTGGTAAAAATTATGGACATGTTTTACATCCCCATAAGCAACATACCAAAAGATGGGAACGATTCAACCCTCAGAGAATTAAATAAAAATATTTTACGATCTTCCGATACATAAAATGCGAGATGTTACATTCTCCCCCCTTAAGAATTCGTCCCCGAAATTTCAACAAAACAAGCAACTAAAACATTCTGCATGCCTATCACCCATGAGCAACCAATTCTATCATCCAAACTAACACCCATGAAACCATGCATCCCTATCTAGCACGCAGAATTCTAACAACAACAAGGATAACAACAAGCAATAAGTAATAACAATAACAACAAGTAACAATGATATAATGATGGTGCGATATCAATGGGTCACATGAACGAAGAGTAATAGATGGGTCATCTTCATACTCACTTCCGTCTCCCATGTACGATCGTCACCTTCCTCCCTCCATTGTATCATGACTAACTTAATCGTCTTCCTCCTAAGCGGTTTTGTGTCATTCGCCATAACACGAAGTGGCTTACGAGATTTCATAACTACGAACTCAACTATAGGGTCGATGTACTACTTCGGAGGTACTACCACATCCGGACCATGTGAATATTTTAACAAAAACGACTTACAAAACCATGGTGCATGCTCTACATCTCTCATGTAAAATCAATCTATATGCGAGCTTTCCAATTTGCTCATCTATCGGAAATGGTCCAACAACCTAGGTGCTAACTTTACTTTTGAATCGAACCACATGCTTAAATGGAGAAATCTTTACAAAAACCATATCGCCAATATAAAATTCCAAATCCTAACCAATTATCCGTTTTGTACGTGTATACCTTTCTGTTTCTATTCTTACCAGAATTAAATTTATAAATTTCCTTTTTGATTATAATATTCTATTTTAAGTTCGTTTCCTTATCGAATTCTATATATATATATATATATATATAATATAATATATATATATATATATATATATATAATATATATATATATATATATATATTGATATATTGAATTCTAGTTATCAAATTTTCTTATGAATATTCTAACTCCTTAAATTTCCAGAAATTTTCGCCATTGTTTCCTTTGTACGGCTCAATCGGTACAACTTCAACTCGCCTATCTAGGCCCTTTCCATTCAAAAAGAAAATCAATAAGCCAAGCGGCTTGCCCACTAGGCTAATAAAATCTCATATGGAATTAAATATGTACCTTTTGATAGGGACTCAAAATATAATCTTCATTCTCTTCATTCCAAACTTGCTTAAAATATATATCTAACCATTCCCAATTTATTCTCTAATTAGATTTTTTACCTAGTTCACTTTTTATTTGAACATATCATGTTCCTATATATTTTAATTTGCTTATAAACTGATCATAATCCATTTTCAACTTAAGTTTCATATTCGGTTTCGAATATAAATACACAACTTCATTCACTTATCCAAAGTCCAATCTCGATCCAAAACTTCATTAATAATTATTCTTCTAATTAGTTAATATATTCAATAATTAAATCTGCTTTCTATTTTCAACATTAACTTATCAACTCCACTTGAGTTCATATTTATTTTATAACTCATGTCTGGATTTTTACAAATGGAAATCCAAATCTGACTAACTTAAAATCCTTCGATTTTATTTATTTAATTGTTATAATTTATAAACGAATATACCGATGTTGTTTAATTAATTTGAATTTTGATATAGCTAAAAATCTATAAGGAGAAATCTAGATTTTTCTCTTCCATTAGAAAGATATTACTCGATAGGTCTAAACGATTCTTTTTTCATAGAATTTTGACTTATATTGAGTTTTACAGACTTAATTGAAGTTCAAAATGTCAAACTACCAACTATCACGCTGCGGCGAGTTCATTTTAGTTATAATTAAATATAAACATTTACTTCATTTATTAATAAATTTCAACTCCATTCTTATATATTTTAATATATTTTAAACCAATTTTCCCAATCCAACTTAATATTTCTGATTATCCTTTATCGTTGATTGTTTCATAATTCAGTTATAAATTTATATCTAATTCAATCTATTATACGAAATTCCAATTCCCTTTGAAATAAATTATTTTATAGAATTCGATATAATAGAATTTCAATTTTTACTTACTCGGATTTAACTCAATTCAGTTTATATTCCGAATTCCAGAATAAAATTCGTTGTTCCCTTTTAGAAACGATTTCCAATTCTTTTCGAATTCATGCTTGAATTTACATTTCCAAATTATCCCATGATAATTGTCCCACTATATTTATAAACAACGTCTATAGAGTTTCTTCCTTGTTTTATTCATTAAAACATGTTCCATTTCAAAATCTATTTGAAATATGATTCCTATTTTGGAATATTTTATTATTATAACTTATATATATATAATTGTAGAATCTATTTTCATATTTAATTTCAGTTTCTATCTAATACAATTTAAATATCCTTTCGGGAAATAATTTATTTTCTTATACATTCGATGTAGTTGAATTCTAATTATAAATCTGTATGGATTTACCTTTATTCAATTTCCATTCCGAACATCATAATAGATTTCATCGTTCTTTTTAAAACTAATTTCAATTTCCCATTTTAAACTCACATTTGAATTTACATTCCCCAAATTACCCAATGATAATTTAGTTAACTTCATTTATAAACACCAATTTATAAATTCAACTACTTGTTTTTCTATTTCAAAACAAGTTAATATTTCCTAACCCATTTGAAATTCAAATTCTATTTTAAAAAAATAGATTTTCCCTTTTAAATCTCAAAATTCCTTTTCATGGTATTTTATATATTAATAATTAGGGCCAGTGATATTGAAACATCCAAAACACCGGATTATCAATCACAGGTTTTCTAACACATCATATATGATAATATATATGAAAACAAACAAATAATAAATTTTGAGGAATCCAGTTGGATCCCTCCAACCTATTTTCCTGCATCCACAGATATTAGTCAACATAAATAATACCCATCCTACTTCAAGGTAGGATATCGCGGTATAGAAGGTCATCCACTATATATATTGTGGGGCGCATAGGGTCATCTGCTAATGGTACTGCAGGCATCCGCTAATGGTACTGTAACACCCCACACCCGCTACGGTCACTCACTAAGGGAATGCCATAACATCGGTGGAGTATTTTAAGTGAATATAGAACAGAAAAATTACAACAAGACTGGTATAAGTAATACTTGAGAATTTAAAACATCATTTCATTCCAGCGGAAAGTAAAACATGTTTGGTTACACCAAAACCATAAATAAGAGTCAAGTACATAATATCCATCCTGATAAAAACAAAAGTACATAATCCCACTACATAACCTAATAGCCATAATAGAAAAGATAAACTGAGCTTTACATCCACGGTCCAAGCTCCAAAAGATAGATAAAGCAGTCTGATCAAAGCCCACTAGTGCTAGGCCCACTCTGAAAACCTGAGGGTTGGGAAAAAGATAAAGAAACAACGGGGTCAGACATAAGTCTGAGTGAGTCCTATAACCCTAACAATACAATCATTAAAGTAATTAGGGTATGATATAAACAAGGTACGGTACCTCTGAGGATAATGACTACACTAAGTAGCCAACTAAACACAGGATGTACTAAGATAACCGAAAAGACGCATTTATCCACCCAAGGATAATTCCTAGATTGCACCACCCCAGATCTACCCACCCAAGGGTAATTCCTACACTGCACCACACCAGTTCTACCCACCCAAGGGTAATTCCTACTTAAAGGTTGATCCCACTAAGTGTACTTAGTAATTTTACCCAGTAGTTTCTTGTACCCCTAGCTGACTACATAGGTGTCGTCTGCCCCTATCTCCACTAGGTGTACTCAGTAATTTATAATAGTAGTTTCGTGTACCCCTAGCTGACTACATAGGTGCCGTCTGCCCCTATCTCCACTAGGTGTACCCACTACTCCCTAAGCGATCGGCTCCCTACCGTAGATACCCGTGCTGGCCCCACAATGGGGTGTATCACTCCCCAAAGTGGCAACCCGATACAACAAATGGTGCACGGCTTATATCTACACGATGTAACAACGTCTTACCTACCAGCCCGGGTCCACACACGCATATGAAACCCGTTGGACTCGCGTTGCCACCGCTACCCCGTTTTGGCCTCTTATAGTCAAGCCCAATATGCGTGTCCCGCCCTCGACTTGGGTCGAGCCCACAAAGATACGTTTGGGATATTGGTTGAAATGGCCCCCACAAGCTACTACTTAAGCTTGTCATTTTATCTAGTGCATCCCACTTAACCCCTTTTATAACCATGCCCCCTTACATGTTAAGGTTTGGTTAAGTCATCTAATTATATTTCAATTGCCACTTAAGGCCCCCACAAGCTACTACTTAAGCTTGTCATTTAATTATATTTCAATTGCCACTTAAGGCACCCACTAGATTTCTGCATGCCACCCAAGGCACTTACTTGATTCCCACATGCCACCCAAGGCACTTACTTAACCCTTTAATCATGTTTAATTACATGTTCCACTTTGGTTAAGTATTCTAATCGTATTTTCTATTGCCACCCAAGGCAACCCACTAGTTTCCTCATGCCCCCCAAGGCACCCACTTAACCCCTCATGCCCCTCTACATGCTAATTCGGTTAAGTGTTTCTTAATTAATTAAGATCGTAACCTTTGTAGAGACCTCTCACATTAGACTGTCTTTTATGGCAGCTGGATATGCCGGTTGGTTCCGGGCAGCCTTACACCATAACAAAGTCTAACCTCGTGTCTTTACACTTGTCACGTATTTAGTTTATGACTAAGACCTCTCACATTAGGCCAATCATTTGTAGCCGCTGGATTTTCCGGTCGGTTCCGGGCAGTCTTATGCTACAAAAGGGTCCAACCTCGTGTCTTAGTAGATTAATTACACCTAATTAATCACCCCTATAATTTGTATTAATTATCCCTAATTAATTACAAATATTTAAGAATATGGGTAGACCTAACTCAATAGGTAAATTCCCAATTCCATAATATGGGTAGACCTAACTTAATAGGTAAATTCCCAATTATGTCCATCCACTTTACGGTATGTTTAATCATACCCACTTCACACAATCTTATGTGTTCATTAATTTTTACCCCATCGTCCCCACATAAATACGTTAACATGACATACTTCAAAAGAGAAGATTCATCATACACACAATGGGTTCAACTTAGCATATCATTAGCATTATCATGGGTTTAAAAGGTGTCAACTTGTATATATGACCATAAACCCAACTTGCATAAATAACCAACCCAAACTTGCATGAATCACATATGTCATAAAGATGGTAACTTGCTTAAATGTTCATGTCATAGACCTATCATAAAGGTGTCAACTTGCATACATGTCATAGGTCTAAAAGGGATGAACTTGCACATGTACTTATGTCATACATAGAGGCAAACTTGCATATGAACTTGCATCATAACTTGCATATGAACTTGCATCATAACTTGCATATGAACTTGCATCATAACTTGCATATGAACATGCATCATAACTTGCATATGAGCTTGCATAACATGCCATACTTAGAGGCAAACTTGCATATATTATGCATATCATAAAAAGAGACAAACTTGCATATGAACTTGCATCATAACTTTCATATGAACTTGCATCATAACTTGCATAAAACCAAATACTTAGCATGCATAAAACCAAATACATAGCATGCATAAAACCAAATACATAGCATGTATAAAACCAAATACATAGCATGCATAAAACCAAATACTTAGCATGCATAAAACCAAATACATAACTTGCATAACATGTTACATATAGACTTGCATATAATCTCCCATATAGCTTGCATAACATGTTACATATGAATCAATGTTCAACATAGTGTTTTGCATCATAAAACATAGCATTAAACTTGCATATAGCACACAACATACACTATACTAAACTTGCATAAACACATTGATTCCACAAACATAGCCATATCTTATCATATCCTATCATAATCAATTTAACAATTGATTGTTAAGTCTATAGAAACTCACCAAAACCAAGATTAGCAAACTTATGAAGTAGAACTAGTTGCTATATTTGAAGAAGATGATGATTAGAGGTTGATTAGCTTGCAACTTTCTTCATAAACTAGTGGAGGCTCCTCCTAAGTTTGATTTTGGCGGCATGATGGCATCAATTCTATTTTTAGTATGGATTAGGCTTGCATTAGGGTGTATTTATAGGATTAGGGTGTGTTTTAGACCATAGGATTAGCCCTAGGTTAGATTAGGTCCGTTAGATTTAGGAAGTTTCCAGAACACAGCCCAAACCAGCCAGAAAAACCAGACCTGGTGCACCCAGGCCAATTGGCCCGACACCCTGTGTCGACAGGCAAGTCGACAGAGCAATCGACTTGGCCTGGCCCAAGTCGACAGGCCTGTCGACAGCCCTGTCGACATGGCTAGGGCGGGAAATTTCCCGCCTGACCCCCGCTTGTTCCAATTTCGAAATCTGAATTTGAATTTTAAATCTGTTTTGAACTTTGAATTTTCCGTAAACTTCATTGGGCCATAACCGGGCCATACGGACTCCGATTCTCGAAAACTCGGACTCTATTTCGCGTATTTTTCCGAGACGAACGCAATGACGCAGCCCGTTTCCCCCATTTCTCACATCTGAGATTATTTATTCTGTAATTAGTGAATTTTAGCATTAACCGAAATTCGGGGTGTTACATTCTCCCCTCCTTAAAGGATTTCGTCCCCGAAATCTCTAAGCTAAGGAGAATGCATATCCTACCATCCAAACAACCATCTACTCAATCCATCAAACACGGGCATCCATTGTCCTTAAAACAATTTCTAATGATGTATGAGCATATGCAAAAAGTGTGTGTATATGTTCCCTATCTAATGTATGAACATATGCAAACCATGATAGTGCCATGCATCCATTATGTATGCGAGAGAACCCTATCGACACGTACAATATCTACATGAGTGCACAATCATTCACCAAAATGCATCATCCATATGATAACACAATCATTATACATCCATAAATATAGCTACCTACACACAATTATATGCAATATGCAATATGAAGTGATTGAGCCGATCTAGTGCCTAGAGTGTGTATATATGCATCCACGAGCAACCACTAGCAACCACTTGCATCCACATGCATCCATCAAACATAACATGTCTCAAACACATGTTTCAACCATAGGTTTACCCTATCTAAAGGTCAAAGGTACTAATGAGAGGACATACTAAAAATAAGATAAGCACTAGACAAACGATAAAGGAGACGTTTAAAGGACATACCCTCAAAAAGGAAATGGGTATAACGAACGCATCTTCGCTTCTGTCTCCCAAGTAGCATTGCTCTCACCTTCTCCCCTTTTCACTTTGACTAGTCGAACCTCTCTGTTTCTCAACTTCCTAATCTCTGACCCAAGGATGCGGGTAGGAGCCCGTCGAATAATCACATCACGCTCTACCTTTACTTCTTTAAGCAAGCTCGGCTCTACCGCCTCTGCGGTCTCATGTAGGCACTTCCTCAAATGTGACTCATGGAATACGTCATGCTCCCTATGCAACCGAACTATCTCTCGAATATAAACTGAAGCTAGACTTGGACAGTCCTCTTGCTCTTCACGGGTATGAAATGGGCACTCTTAGTAAGTCTATCTACCACAACCCAAATTCCCGTAACCCTTCCTCAATCTCGGTAATCCATCGAGACACTATCCCACTTCCATAGCGGAACCTCCAATGGGTGAAGCAACCAACCGGGTTTTGCTCCGCTTTTACTTTTTTGGCACACCAAGCATCTAGCGACATACTCGGCCGCGTCTTTCTTCATACCGGCCCAAAAGAAAACTCGCTTCATGTCTTGGTACATCTTGTCCCCACCGGGATGAATGGTCATCTTCGACCGATGTGCATCATCAAGTAAAGCCTTCCTCAAACCCTCGTCTTGCGGTACACAAAGTCTACCGTCTCTACGCAACCACCCCTTACCATCTAGGGTGTACCTACTCAAATGGCTGGACGACTCCCCCCTTATGAGCTTCTCTACTAACTCATCCAACTGTGGGTCGTCTCGCTGTGCCTCGCCAATCCGTCCCAAAAGAGTAGGCCTAACCTCCAAGGAGGCTAGCAAACCGGGTACAAAGTCAACGAAATGTCTAAAGTCAAACATAGAAATAAACTCCAAGCTTCGCCATTCCACGAACAATGGACTCAAAGACAGCCTTTTTCTGCTTAAGGCGTCTGCCACCACGTTACCCTTGCCAGGGGTATACGCTATCTCAAACTCATAGGATGCTAAGAATCCCATCCACTTTTGCTGTCCTAAGACTATGCGCTCGAAGAGTCTCCAACACTTCCCTAAGATGTAGGGCATGCTCTTCTCCACTTCTAGAGAAAATCAGGATATTCTCCCATGCAAAATCGTCACAACTATCCATCTCTCACGCAGACCACCCTAGTCGAACTCGACATCCCCCAAATGCAAGCCCCAAAGGCCTAAACCAATATCAGACAAACACCCAAGGGATACCTCCTTCGAATTCAGACGACCTACGTGAGATGATACTAGTAAAAACGGCTAAATAATTAAGCCCTTGTCCAACTCTGGATGTCCTCGCCAGTCTCGCTTCAAAACCACCGTTTATCCCATAACTGGCTTTGCTCAACCTATTGAGCACATACGAAAACTTATTTCGCTCCTAGGAAAGACCAAGATGTCATTTACAAAGACCATCACGAACTTATTTAGGTACTCCCTGAACACCCTTCTCATCAAATCAATAAAGTATGCGGAGGTGTTCGTCAAACCAAATGGCATCACCAGCCACTCATAAAAACCATCCGGAGTCCTAAAGGCAGCCTTCTCTATACTATCCTCAGCCACTCTCAACTGACGAAACCCTATGGCTAAGTCCAACTACGAAAATACTGAGGCGCCAACTAACTGATCAAAGAGATCATCAATCCTCGGCAATGGGTGTCTATTCTTCTTTGTGAGTTTATTTAGTTTTCTTTAGCCTACACAAAGTCTGAGGGACCCATCCGCCTTCGTGGCGAAAACTACTGGAGCACCCCACTCCGATATACTTCGTCTTATGAACCCCTTCTCAAGCAAATCGCCTACTTGCTTATGGAGTTCCCTCCTCTCACGAGGAGCCATGTGGCACACTGACCAAGATACTAGTTTGGCATTGTCTACCAGATATATTCGAAAGTCAATCTCCCGCTCCGGAGGTAAGCCCTTCACCTCCTCAAACACATCCGAGTATTCCCGGACCACTCTAACAGATCGCAAACTCTCGACCGACGTGTCAAGCGATTCTAGATAACTTAGCATAACAGATTCCATGGGATTACAAGAGATCTCGAGAGTGTTACCCAAGCGGGTCATAAGCCTAACAACTCTCCCTTCAAAATCAAGAACGGCACCATTACTGGATAACCAGTCCATGCCCAAAACTAACCCATAGCCCGTGAAGCCCAAAAAGCATCACATCTAAACTCAACGCTAAGTATAGCAACTTTCAAACCCAAACACATCATGGAGCCCCAATTGGGTTTGAAACAACTAAGGGATCATCTACTAAACTGGTGTCTAAGTGCAGTGACTCAACTAACAATGATGAGATAAACGAACTCGATGCGTCAGCATCAAATAAAGTTCGAACCGGATAATAAAGAAATCCAAATCCCAACCTAGACGGTTCTATCCCCATCTGGTACACTAGCAGTGAGGGAATACAATACCCTCCAGGAGATTCCGTACCTTGCCCTTGCCTCCTTGGACAATCCTAATAAGGTGTCCTATTCCTCCAAAAGGATAACTACTAGCCCTCTTCTTCCCATTCTCCACTCGTAACCTCCCATCAAAATGAGGTTTCGCTCTTCATTAACCAAACAACTATTTGAGCCTTCCTCCCATCGTCTATCCAATAGGTACCTACAAGTCCTCCTCCTTCTTGGACCAACTTCTAGTCCGACTAATGTCTAAGTCCCTTGAAGTGGTTTTCCATTCTTATCTATCTTAGGAAGATCATCCATACGCGGAGGGGAAACTCAAAACGAGAGAGGAAGAGATTCAAAACGGAGAATTTGAAAGATATAGATATGGCTATTGGGGATTACGCTTTTCTTTCAAAAACTTTTCTCTTAAAAGACATGTTTTTGAAAATACTCCTTTCAAAAATATTCTTAGAAAATAGTTTTTCTAAAAATTTTATCTGTTCTGGTAACCTTAAGCTCTGATACCACGTGTAACACCCCACACCCGCTACGGTCACTCACTAAGGGAATGCCATAACATCGGTGGAGTATTTTAAGTGAATATAGAACAGAAAAATTACAACAAGACAGATATAAGTAATACTTGAGAATTTAAAACATCATTTCATTCCAGCGGAAAGTAAAACATGTTTGGTTACACCAAAACCATAAATAAGAGTCAAGTACATAATATCCATCCTGATAAAAACAAAAGTACATAATCCCACTACATAACCTAATAACCATAATAGAAAAGATAAACTGAGCTTTACATCCACGGTCCAAGCTCCAAAAGATAGATAAAGCAGTCTGATCAAAGCCCACTAGTGCTAGGCCCACTCTGAAAACCTGAGGGTTGGGAAAAAGATAAAGAAACAACGGGGTCAGACATAAGTCTGAGTGAGTCCTATAACCCTAACAATACAATCATTAAAGTAATTAGGGTATGATATAAACAAGGTACGGTACCTCTGAGGATAATGACTACACTAAGTAGCCAACTAAACACAGGATGTACTAAGATAACCGAAAAGATGCATTTATCCACCCAAGGATAATTCCTAGATTGCACCACCCCAGATCTACCCACCCAAGGGTAATTCATGCACTGCACCACACCAGTTCTACCCACCCAAGGGTAATTCCTACTTAAAGGTTGATCCCACTAAGTGTACTTAGTAATTTTACCCAGTAGTTTCTTGTACCCCTAGCTGACTACATAGGTGCCGTTTGCCCCTATCTCCACTAGGTGTACTCAGTAATTTATAATAGTAGTTTCGTGTACCCCTAGCTGACTACATAGGTGCCGTCTGCCCCTATCTCCACTAGGTGTACCCACTACTCCCCAAGCGTTCGGCTCCCTACCGTAGATACCCGTGCTGGCCCCACAATGGGGTGTATCACTCCCCAAAGTGGCAACCCGATACAACAAATGGTGCACGGCTTATATCTACACGATGCAACAACGTCTTACCTACCAGCCCGGGTCCACACACGCATATGAAACCCGTTGGACTCGCGTTGCCACCGCTACCCCGTTTTGGCCTCTTATAGTCAAGCCCAATATGCGTGTCCCGTCCTCGACTTGGGTCGAGCCCACAAAGATACGTTTGGGATATTGGTTGAAATGGGCCCCCACAAGCTACTACTTAAGCTTGTCATTTTATCTAGTGCATCCCACTTAACCCCTTTTATAACCATGCCCCCTTACATGTTAAGGTTTGGTTAAGTCATCTAATTATATTTCAATTGCCACTTAAGGCCCCCACAAGCTACTACTTAAGCTTGTCATTTAATTATATTTCAATTGCCACTTAAGGCACCCACTAGATTTCCGCATGCCACCCAAGGCACTTACTTGATTCCCACATGCCACCCAAGGCACTTACTTAATCCTTTAATCATGTTTAATTACATGTTCCACTTTGGTTAAGTATTCTAATCGTATTTTCTATTGCCACCCAAGGCAACCCACTAGTTTCCTCATGCCCCCCAAGGCACCCACTTAACCCCTCATGCCCCTCTACATGCTAATTCGGTTAAGTGTTTCTTAATTAATTAAGATCGTAACCTTTGTAGAGACCTCTCACATTAGACTGTCTTTTATGGCAGCTGGATATGCCGGTTGGTTCCGGGCAGCCTTACACCATAACAGAGTCTAACCTCGTGTCTTTACACTTGTCACATATTTAGTTTATGACTAAGACCTCTCACATTGGGCCAATCATTTGTAGCCGCTGGATTTGCCGGTCGGTTCCGGGCAGTCTTATGCTACAAAAGGGTCCAACCTCGTGTCTTAGTAGACTAATTACACCTAATTAATCACCCCCATAATTTGTATTAATTATCCCTAATTAATTACAAATATTTAAGAATATGGGTAGACCTAACTCAATAGGTAAATTCCCAATTCCATAATATGGGTAGACCTAACTTAATAGGTAAATTCCCAATTATGTCCATCCACTTTACGGTATGTTTAATCATACCCACTTCACACAATCTTATGTGTTCATTAATTTTTACCCCATCGTCCCCACATAAATACGTTAACATGACATACTTCAAAAGAGAAGATTCATCATACACACAATGGGTTCAACTTAGCATATCATTAGCATTATCATGGGTTTAAAAGGTGTCAACTTGTATATATGACCATAAACCCAACTTGCATAAATAACCAACCCAAACTTGCATGAATCACATATGTCATAAAGATGGTAACTTGCTTAAATGTTCATGTCATAGACCTATCATAAAGGTGTCAACTTGCATACATGTCATAGGTCTAAAAGGGATGAACTTGCACATGTACTTATGTCATACATAGAGGCAAACTTGCATATGAACTTGCATCATAACTTGCATATGAACTTGCATCATAACTTGCATATGAACATGCATCATAACTTGCATATGAGCTTGCATAACATGCCATAATTAGAGGCAAACTTGCATATATTATGCATATCATAAAAAGAGACAAACTTGCATATGAACTTGCATCATAACTTTCATATGAACTTGCATCATAACTTGCATAAAACCAAACACTTAGCATGCATAAAACCAAATACTTAGCATGCATAAAACCAAATACATAGCATGCCTAAAACCAAATACTTAGCATGCATAAAACCAAATACATAGCATGCATAAAACCAAATACTTAGCATGCATAAAACCAAATACATAACTTACATAACATGTTACATATAGACTTGCATATAATCTCCCATATAGCTTGCATAACATGTTACATATGAATCAATGTTCAACATAGTGTTTTGCATCATAAAACATAGCATTAAACTTGCATATAGCACACAACATACACTATACTAAACTTGCATAAACACATTGATTCCACAAACATAGCCATATCTTATCATATCCTATCATAATCAATTTAACAATTGATTGTTAAGTCTATAGAAACTCACCAAAACCAAGATTAGCAAACTTATGAAGTAGAACTAGTTGCTATATTTGAAGAAGATGATGATTAGAGGTTGATTAGCTTGCAACTTTCTTCATAAACTAGTGGAGGCTCCTCCTAAGTTTGATTTTGGCGGCATGATGGCATCAATTCTATTTTTAGTATGGATTAGGCTTGCATTAGGGTGTATTTATAGGATTAGGGTGTGTTTTAGACCATAGGATTAGCCCTAGGTTAGATTAGGTCCGTTAGATTTAGGAAGTTTCCAGAACACAGCCCAAACCAGCCAGAAAAACCAGACCTGGTGCACCCAGGCCAATTGGCCCGACACCCTGTGTCGACAGGGCAGTCGACTTGGCCTGGCCCAAGTCGACAGGCCTGTCGACAGCCCTGTCGACATGGCTAGGGCGGGAAATTTCCCGCCTGACCCCCGCTGGTTCCAATTTCGAAATCTGAATTTGAATTTTAAATCTGTTTTGAACTTTGAATTTTCCGTAAACTTCATTGGGCCATAACCGGGCCATACGGACTCCGATTCTCGAAAACTCGGACTCTATTTCACGTATTTTTCCGAGACGAACGCAATGACGCAACCCGTTTCCCCCATTTCTCACATCTGAGATTATTTATTCTGTAATTAGTGAATTTTAGCATTAACCGAAATTCGGGGTGTTACAGGTACTGCAGGAAATATCCAGCCACCAATATATATACATATATAATAGCGACAACCACCAAGCCTAAGTATAACTAATACATATAATAGCCAAAAATATATTTAAATGCATCCAAACAACCAAATAAAATCATATAACATTATATTAAACAAATATTCGTTTATACTAAATTATAAACGAATCCAGAGAGTGAGTTTACTCACCTTGATTTTTTTTATCGTATATTTCTTTTTTCGCTAAGTCCCATATCGTCGTAGCTACGAATCTACTTGAGTTGTCTCGAATGAATTTATCTTCCCTTTATGATTATTAAATTCATATTTAATGATTCAAACAATTATTAACTTAAGTCAGCTACTAACTAAAATAATAAATAAATTATTCTATGTATTTTTAATTTCGTAAACCGTATACCTTACTGCCAAAGGTATATTAGCTCTGCCTTTCTACGAATGGCCTCAAGCATTCCCTTAACCAACCACATCATGCACCACTAACACTCAGATGTACTGTATTGCCAACTTTCTAATCCCAGACCCAACTATACCAGTGTCATTGCCAGAATTCTATGCTACTACCCAGTTCAAGCTCCCGCCATCTACATTAAATGCCTGACAACACCAACGCAACTCTATAGGCCACAAAACCCAAACCAACATTGCCGGCGATCTCCCCTTATTATCCAACTCAGATCGACATCACTGGAGAGTCGTGACTTCACTGCTTCATTCGCAATCTATGTTGTAGGCAGCGATCATTTTTAAAACTAAACCCCTTACCTACAAAGAATGCCTTTCCACTGGAATCCGCCTGTGACGTCCTCTTCTCCACTGGTCTCACCAATAACCCTCGCGTACCTTCCCTATACCACAATGGCTTGAGTTCGAGCAATTACAATCAGCATCGCACATCATTTTCTTTATCCCAATCGATTACCTAATCGTTTCTCGTTTCGATCTGATAATGAATCGAGTTCGATTCATCGTGTTTGTATTTATTTATTTATTTATTTCAAATGGAAGTGATTCGAAAAAAAGAAAAGGGGAAACTCAATTTTTATTTTTATTTCCTGGAGTTGATGCATTTTGATTTTGGAAGAATTTTGAAGGGGAAGTGGGTTAAATACGATAATTTTGTTGTTGGGTTTCTAGGAAACTAATGAAAAAGAAATAGAGAGAAAATCAAGAAGCAACTGCTCGTTATATAGATTTGAGTATAGCTTCGTAAGGAAGATTTACTGAAGTGTGTTTAATAAGCTAAGGAATTTTATTATATTTTTTCCTGAAACTTAGGTCTGAAGTTTCAAGTTAGAAATACAACAGATGAGCTCTGATCACGACAAAATTTGACATCCTACCGCAACTTAATATTCTGGACATGATGGAACTGGTTTCGTCATTCCGAGACCGTTTGAAAATTTACTATTCTTAAGTTCAATATTCAATCGATATAGTATAATTGATTCCAAATAAAAAGTCTATTTATAATAAATTATTATTGTCATTCTAACTCAAATTGAATTTATATTGATTATATGAATCGTTTTCGATCTAGTTTTATCATTAAATTTAATCATTATTTGTTTTCAGCATTATGATAATTTAATATACTTGAAATTAAATTGTAATTGATTATTAATTCGATAACTCAATATAAAAATCCATTTATATTATCAATGCACATTTAAAATAATAGTAAATGTTTATAATTAATCAACCAAAAATCAGGGTCATTACATTTTCATAGTGATTGAAGGTGAATTTATGAAGTTTCTAATGATAGAAAAAACATTGTGATCAATTAAGCTAAAAAAGTACTTTCCATTGTCACAACATTTTTCAGTAACAATTGAAATTGGAGTTTAAACTTAACTTCTCTTCTCTTCAAAAAATTTGGTGAATTTTTTTAAATCATTATGAAGTATTTTGAAGATTTTTTGAAGATTATAAAACCTATCTAAAAGAGTTTTAATGGTGAACTAAATGGAAAAAAACTGCAATAAGCAACTGATTTAATTTTGGCTCTAATGAGTATGCTAGACTTTTCAACTCATGAGATCCAGTGGGGTGTTTAACTAAGGAGATATTCAATAGAAAAAAATGCCCTTGCTTATTTGGCCTTTTTGCTAGGCGAAGGATAGATACGGTTGAAATGTTTGAAATGAGTTAAGTATAAAAGATTAAGTTTTTTTAAGTTAATTGGATCATAATACCTAAAGATGATCTTTTTGTATTTAGTATCAAATTCAGAGGAGGAAATCATTACTATTTATAAGAAATTAAAAGGTGTTTACATCATTATTCCATGAATAGAAGACGTTGAACATGGAAATAATGAGTATGATTTCTTTGGATCTATCGTATTAAAATGGATTTACCATCCATGACGACATGATAAATGAATTAAGTTTAATGATTCCATATAACCTGAAGAATATTTTGAAGACACACATGCTTAAAATATGTTTCATGAAAAAAAGAATTAAGAAATGAAGAACACCCAATACTTCTTGAACAGTTTTTCGATGATTGATTCGAGGAGACCTAGAATGGTATTCGGTGATTTCTATCAGAAAACCATTTCGAATTAGTTGGCATTTCCAAGAAAAAGGGATATAAGATTGAAGAATTATGAAAATAGAATGAAGGGTTGTTATCATGGACCCGTATGGGAAATTTTCCGTATTATTAATCAACGACAATTATGCATTCATATCTTTGGTACAAGGACTCTTCCCTACTAAATAAGAAAATCTAAGTGGAGAAGTTCCCTCGGTTTATCCAAACCTAGGATGGCTTCTATAGACGAGTGTTTGACGTTGCACTTCGAATACGTGTATTTGATATCCATGAATGTACATATGCTTGGTGGCATAGGAAGTAACTCCCAGGAAATATATAAAGCATCCTATGAGACATACGAGCACAAAGGTTGTACATTAGTGGAAATCAGTTGCGCGTGTTGGACTTGACAATGTGGCATTCAAAGTGAAGAATGTGCTAGGAGTAAGGTAATCGGAGACCTTGAGCCTCATCATTCAGAGATAGAAAAAAGGGCATACACTGTGGTTATGTGGGTATGGCCTATTACGAGAGGGTCATTGCCCTTTAAGGCTATTCTTTGTATAGGTATTAAATGGAGAATGCAACAGGATCACATATAGGTTGGCAATGAATGGCTTGATGACGTATTCAGTAGGCATACCACCTTCGGGTCTGTATAGCTACGTCGACCATGCTAGAAAAGCAAAGGGCAGCAGGTGTAACACCCCGTAATTTTAACAACACTAAAGATGATAAATTAAAGAATACATAATTAAATATCCAGAATTAAGTGAAATGGACTGCGGCTTTGCGTTCGTCTGGGAATTCTAGTCAAAATAGACACCTAGTTTGCATAAAACGGACACTGTATGAAGAAGTTATTAAGGTTTGAAGTTTGTATACGCATAAGAAGAATATATATGCATAAAATAAGTCCAAAATTCAAAACATTTCAAATTCGAGCAGAAAAAGGAGAGTGGGAAATTTCCCGCCCATGGGTGTCAACCCCATCAAGGGGGTGTCAAACCATGGGTCGACCCCTGGGTCGACATACCAAGGGGGGTCGACCCCTCCTACAAATCCGAGGTAGAATTCATTTTTCTGAATGTAGACTCCTTTCTTGACCAGATTCGATGAATCTAGGCTATAAATAAGACCCTATACCCATTGCTTTCTTCACTCAAAAATAACGGAGAACTAGATGTTGCCTCTGCCTAGATTAAGTTAAGCCTTTTCTTCTTTAACAATCAAGTCATTCAAGTTTAGAGATCTGTGATTCAACATCTGCAATTACTCTTCTATTTCTTAGATCCAATCACAGTGAGTCTACGTTAATTTTAGATCTAAATACTTAAAAGTTAATCTTGACATGACTATAACTTGGATCTAAGCCTGTGACTATTTGAACTATATTAGATCTGCTATAACCTGTGTATTTAAGTTTTTCTGACATGATTTTGAACTAGATCTAAGCCTATACCTATTTATCATGCCAGATCTCCCATTGTTTGTTGATCTAATTCATTGCCTAGATCTCATCATGCCAGTTTATGATGTCCCTATTATGTTAGAATCGGTTCTACTATCACATATTCTTCAGATCTGTTCCTATATGCCTATCTTCTTATTATGCCCAACTCTATCACTGTATGTTTATTAGTTGTTATGCCTGTTTCTACCATTACATGTCAATCTTGTTATTATGTTCATTTCTATCCTCTTCCCTTCTTCTTTTCCCTTTTATTTTTATAGCCAGGCTACATTCGAGCCTAGGCATGCTGCTGAAATATGTGAACAAGTAAAATTAGGAACGAGGGGAAAACGTTAAAATTGGGGCATAACTTGTATTGGGAAATTTGGGCATAAATTGAACGTAATACATGAATGTGGATTTAGGGCATAAACCACACTTTGATTAAAGACCTTAATTTGGGGCATATGGTTTATTAGGAACATGACTTGGAAAAGGGGCACGAAAACCTATAATGACATACGAACAATTGGTTAATAATGGAAATGCCTAGAATTACAGTAATTAGAAACTGTAATCGCGCTTAGACACGAGGTTAGATTACACTTGTGTTGGAAGTCTGCCAGGAACCAACCAGTATATCCAGCGATCACAAGCGGTGAATCTAATGTGAGGGGTATAAGTGCATAAACACGTGACATGCTAAGACACGAGGTTAAGTCCGACTTGTGGAAGAAGTCTGCCACGACCCGCCCGGCGTATCCAGCATCCACAAGTTGTGGACTTAATGTGGGAGGTCTTGTAAAACCATAAACAAATATGTTAATAAACTTGAATACTTAACCTAGTTGAATCTATAGGGATTGTATATGTTAACTTGATTAGGGGTTAAGTAAAACCGTATGAAATAGTGGGAGGGTTAAGTATATCTTGGGTTAGTGGGTAATATTTATATATAGTCCCACAAACTTAACTTGTGGGGTTATGCAATCTTTTACTCTGGTATGGAATAACATGTGGAAAACCTAGTGGGGATGCAAGTGTGGGGGAAGCTTGTATCATCTTGTGTGTGGACTCATTTCATTCAGTAACCCATATATAGGTATCAAACGAGTACTTCGAACTAGGTCGGAGTCGGGGCTCGCTTACTGGGCTGATTGAAAAAGATCCAAATGAAGGGGTAGTGTGGGCGGCGCATTCCGAAGGGGTCATGTGCATGCATAGGTCCAGACAATAGGTGGCTAAGACGACGTGACATCAATAGATATAGTTGCGCAATTCCTCAAAACGGAGGGTTGTCACTTTAGGAAGTGATACATCCTACTGTGGGGCCAGCACAGGGTATCTACAGAGTAGGAAGCCGATCCATTGGGGTTGTAATTAGGGTACATCTACACTCTGGTATGTTTAGGAGCCCGTTAATACCCTTAGGGGTAACTTCGATACGTTTAGTTGGGTTGCCTATTGATTGTTTGGGGTTAAACTTCTCACTAGAAGTGCACCTAAGTATACCAACTTGTAGTTGTTGGGATCATCTCATTCTGGTTATACTAGTATTGGTGCCAAGAAATAGAATGTATTAGAAAAGCACAATATATTCTATCATGTTTATCCTATTTACCTTGTCATGCCTGCCTTATTGTGATGTTATCTATCTCCCCAGTTCATATGCCTATCATGATACTTTTACTTATTTATATGCTAAAAGTAACTGGACTCACCAGACTTTATGTCTGACCCATTTTGTTTCCTCTTCTTTCTCTTCCGTCCCCCCTCCCCTCCCCCAGGTTCTCGGGATGGGAATACTCCAGTTTGATCAGGATTCTGCTTTCATCTTGCTTGGAGCTGCTTAGATGTACTGATTGATTCCGTATCTCTCTCTAGTATGACTATGTTTTGGGGATTATGCTTTTTTTATTATTGTATTCTGATGATTTAAGTACAAGACAGAAGTTTTAAATTGATGTTCTGGGTTCTATGCATTTCAGACATATGATGTAACCATGTTTTGAACGACGATGTTTTCTACTTAATAAAATTTTGATTTCCATTGCTATTTATTATCTGTCTTGTAATGTTTCTATTTCTATTTCTGTTTACCTATAACGCTTCACGAAACTTAATGCATTCTCTTAATGAGTTACATTAACGGACGTGGGGTGTCAGACTTGGTAACAGAGCTGAAGGTTACCATATCGGATAAAAGATTTTGAAAATTATTTTCAAAAAGGTTTTAAAAGAAAGCATCTTCAAAAGAAAAAGTTTGTTTTGAAAAAAATATTCCCCAAAGCCATATGTAATATCTTTTGATTCTCTGTCTGAATTGCTTTTCTTTTCTTTTCATCATGTCTGGGTAACCTAATATTCCTGAGGGCGTTACGATATCAGGTTGGTTTCGTAGGTATCTAGAGGCCACGGCGCCTGCCGGTGGTCCAGCAAATGTTCCTCCCCCAGTTGCACCCATTGTTCCTCATCCTTCTCCTCTGCGAGCAGATAATTTCTATTAGATATGCAAAGATTTCTGTGCTATAGGTGGAAAGCCATTCCCAAAACTTTCGTAAAGGCAAGGAATTGGCTTAATGACATGGAGGAATTGTTTAGAATTTTCAAAGTTGACGATCGTAGGAGGATTCAGTTAACCGCTTGGCTGTGAAAGATTAGGCTTCATTCTGGTGGGAAGTGACGCAAGCAGGGCGTCCAATGGAGACTTGGGATGATTTTCGGTAGAGGTTTGAAATGAAGTTTCTTTCTCAAGCTAAGAAAAGTATGCAAATGGAAAGGTTTCTGGTACTCAAGCAAGGAGGCATGACTATCAAAGAGTATGTTAACAAATTCAACCAATTGGCAAGGTTTGTATTGGAGCTAGTTGATACCCCATATAATAAAGCTTTGCGGTTTGCTAAAGGGCTGAATGAACCCCTCCATGGGTTAGCTATGTCCCATATTCCAATGGGAGCAACTTTTAAAAGGCTCGTTGATATGGCATTGATGCATGAGGAAGATAAAGCTAAAAAGAAAAAAGCAAAGGTGGAGGAAACACAAAACAAGAAAGTATGGCCCAAGAAGGGACAACAACAACAAAAGAAGGGCGGAAAGAATGACAAGGCTAAGGATAAGAGGAAGCGCCATAATTGTGGACGCGAGGGTCGTTTGATCAAGGATTGAAAAAGAAGGAAGAATGCTTGTTTCAGTTGTGGAGAGTTCAGACACTTTTCTAAGGAGTACCCGAAGAAGCAAGGACAAGGTTAAAGGGCAGGAGATTCTAGAGGGCACGTGAATGCTCTCGTGACCAGTGCTCCAGATAGAGGTAGGAAAGTTTTCGTGGAAGTTTGATTTCTCTTTCCAATCATCTTATTAGAACTCTTTTTAATTCTAGCACTTCGCATTCTTTTATATCTGAGTCTGTGGTTGAGTCTCTGCACCTTAGTACTAGTATGGTAGTGGATCCCATTGTTGTCTCAAACCCCATTGGTGATACGACTCACTTATCTATGATTTGTCGGGGTTTGAGAATATTGGTGTTAGGCGTCGAATTTGAATGCAACACATATGTGCTTGGTTTTATGGGCTATGGATTGATTATAGGGATGGATTGGCTTGCCATTCTGGATTGTGAGAGGAGGGTCGTTAGACTATTGACTTTCCATAGGAGGACCCTCGAGATTTTTTGTGACCCAAAGGAATCTGTCATGCTTAGTTTCCTAGAGTCACTTGATGCATCTATCAATGATCTACGGTCTGTACCAGTAGTTCGTGAGTATCCTATTGTTTTTGATGAGGTTCAGGGATTACCTCTGAGGAGTTAGATCGATTTTCGTATATACTTGGTGGATAATGCATAGCCAGTTGCATTGCCTGTGCGCCATATGGATCCAGGAGAAAGAAGGGAGCTCAGCAAGCAAGTAAGGGAGCTACTTGAGAAAGGGTTTATTAGGCGAAGCATATCTGAATGGGGTGCTCGGTGGTATTCGCAACTGAGGCGGGTGGTTCGCTTCGCTTATGTGTAGACTATATAGAGTTGAATAAACTCACCAAGAAGAACAGGCACCCACTCCCGAGGATATATGATTTGTTTGACCAGCTCGTTGGTGCATCAATTTTCTCTCAGTTAGACTTAGCCACTGGGTTTCATCAGTTGAGGGTGGCCGAGGATAGTTTAGGCAAGACCCCTTTTAGGACTCCAGATGGTTTCTTTGAATGGCTCGTTATGCCTTTTGGGTTGACGAATGCACCCGCCTATTTTGTTGGTCTAATGAGTAGGGTGTTTTGGGAGTTCCAAAACAAGTTCGTTGTGGTCTTTATTAATGACAACTTTATTTTCTCAAAGAGCAAGGAAAAGCATGCCCGAGATTTTAAGGAGTTTATGGAAACTCTCCGTGCGCACCAACTTAAAGTGAAGTTCTCCAAATGCCATCTTTGGAGAAAAGGAGTGAGATTTTTAGGGCATGTGGTCTCTAAGGACGGGATAGTAGTAGATCCCGCAAAGGTAGTTGCAGTTCAAGGTCTGCAGATTCCAAAGAATGCAATGGAGGTGAGTAGTTTTCTTAGTTTAGCGGGCTATTATAGGAAGTTCATTAAGGACTTCACAAAGATATCAGCCCCACTCACCACACTGACGAAGAAGAATTTGACCTTTGGAACATTTGTTTTGAGGATTCTTTTCAACAGCCAAAGAAGGCTCCGACAACAGCCACAGTTCTGAATTTTCTTGATGGAAATAAATTATATACTGATGTGAGGGGAACAAAGCTCATTGTCATCTTGATACAGAAGTGAAGGATAGTTAGTTATGGAGGTAGACATTTAAGAGTTCACGAGAAGAACTACCCTACCCATGTTTTGGAATTAGCCACTAAAGTATCCGCGCTTAAGACTTGGCAGCAATATCTACTTGGAGAGAGGTTCGAGTTATACACGGACCATAAGTCGCACAAGTATATGTTCTCGTAGAAGGATCTCAAATTTAGGCAGCAGAGATAGGCTTCTACTTGGACCTGAGAAGATTAGAGAAACTTCAGAAAAGATTGATCTTATCACAGGAGCATGAAGATAGCTCAGGACAAGCGAAAGCCATACACAAATAAAGGAAGAAACGCTATTGAAGTTGAGGTAGGAGACATGGTTTCACTAAGGTTTGTAGGACCATTTCTAATAATGGAAAGAATTCAATTGGCTTATAGGGTAAAGCTACCATAGAGATTAGAGGATGCTCTTTGGTGGAAATGTTTGCACGATACAACAGGAGTAGTTGAGCCGAGTATGCTTAAGGAAGTAAGGGTGGAACTAGAGGCGGCAGTTAGACAAGTTCCTACCCGTATTCTTGGATCAGAAGTTAAGAAGCTACGCAATAGAGAAGTCAAGTTGATGGAGTTCAGTGGGAGATAACCAAGAGGAGGCAACTTAGAAAACTGAAGACAAGATTTGCGCTTCGTACCCTTTTCTTTTCAAGGGTATATTCTTTACTTCCTTTCCAAAGCTTTTATTCATGCTTGTTTCCATCATTTAAGGTATATCATATCGATCGAATCTTTAACCTTTAGGTAGGAATCCCATGAATGTAAACATGTGTTTGAGACATGTTATGTTTGATGGATGCAAGTGGATGCGCAAGTGTTTACTAGTGGTTGTTCGTGGATGCATATACACAAATCAAGCACTAGATCGGCTCAATCACTCTCATACTGCATATGGATATGTGTGCATTATTTGTTTTCTTCTTTAAATGGATGAAAGTGGGTGTATCATCATATGGATGTTGCATTTGGACGAATGATCGTGCACACATATAGAACTTACATGTTATAATACGATTATCTGCATACATATTGGATTCATGCACTTACATACATTGCATTAAGGAAGTCAACTGAATCAGTAGGCCGCCTGATTTTTTGCATTAGTATAAGGACATATACACACACCTTTGCATATGTCCATATAAGCATTAGTAATCTTTAAGGAAAATGGATGCCTGTGATTGGTGGATGAGCAAATGGATGTGGATGTTAGGATATACATTCTTCTTAACTTGGAGATTTCGGGGACGAAATCCTTTGAGTAGGGGAGAATGTAACACCCCATAATTTTGACAACACGAAAGATGATAAATTTAAGAATACTTAATTAAATATACAGAATTAAGTGAAATGGACTACACGATTGCATTCATCTCGGAATTCTAGTCAAAATAGACACCTGATTTGCATAAAACGGACACTGTATGAAGAAGTTATTAAGTTTTGAAGTTTGTATATGCATAAGAAGAATATATATGAATAAAATAAGTCTAGAAATTCAAAACAGTTCAAATTCAAGCAGCAAAAGTGGAGCGAGAAATTTCCCGCACATGGGTGTCGACCCTATCAAGGGGGTGTCGACCCATGGGTCGACCCCTGGGTCGATACACCAAGGGGTAGGGTTGTATATCTGACAGGACAGTCTGTTGTCCGGCTCGGTCTGAAGCTATAAGGTGTCCGGTCTGTGTTCGTCCGATTCTCTTATAGAACAGAGCTTGAACACACTAGTGTTAGGTCCGATCTAAAATGTTTGATGTTTTTCTATTATCCAAGGCTATATTGGACAGGACAGTCCGTTGTCCGGCTCGGTCCGAGGCTATATGATGTCCAGTCCGTGTCCGCCCGAATTCTTATAGGACAAAGCATAGACACGCCTCCCTCCAGTCCGGTCTGACCCGTTTACACCCCTACCATGGGGGGTCGACCCTCCTGCAGATCCAAGAAGGAATTCATTTTTCTGAACGTAGACTCCTTTCTTGACCATATTCGTTGATTCTAGGCTATAAATAAGACCATGTACCCATTGTTTTCTTCACTCAAAAACAATGGAGAACTAGGCGCTGCCTCTGCCTAAATTAAATTAAGTCTTTTCTTCTTTAACAATCAATTCATTCAAGTTTAGAGATATGTGATTTAACATCTGCAATTACTCTTTTATTTCTTAGATCCAATCACAGCGTGTCTACGTTAATGTTAGACCTAAATACTTAAAAGTTAATCTTGACATGACTATAACTTGGAACTATGCCTATGACTATTTAAATCATATCAAATCTGCTATAACTGTGTATTTAAGTTATTCTGACATGACTATGAACTAGATATAAGCCTATACCGATTTATCATGTCAGATATGCCATTGTTTGTTGATCTAATTCATTGCTTAGATCTCATCATGCTTGTTTATGATGTTCCTATTATGTTAGAATCAGTTCTACTATCACATGTTCATCAAGTCCGTTCCTATATGCCTATCTTGTCATTATGCCCAACTTTGTCACTGTATGTTTATTAGTTGTTATGCCTATTTCTGCCATTATATGCCAATTTTGTCATTATGTTCATTTATGTCCTCTTCCCTTCTTCTTTTCCCTTTTATATTTATAGTCAGGCTACCTTCGAGCCTAGGCATGCCGCTGAAATATGCGAACGCGTAAAATTTGAAACGAGGGGAAAACGTTAAAATTGGGGCATAAATTGTATTGGGAAATTTGGGCATAAATTGAATGTAATACATGAATGTGGATTTAGGGCATAAACAAAACTTTGATTAAAGACCTTAATTTGGGGCATATGGTTCATTATGAACATGACTTGGGAAAGGGGCATGAAAACCTATAATGACATAGGAATATTGGTTAATAATGGAAATGCCTAGAATTACAGTAATTAGAAACTGTAACCGTTCTTAGACACGAGGTTAGATTACGCTTATGGTGGAAGTTTGACCGGAACCAATCGGCATATCCAACGAACACAAGTGGTGAATCTAAAGTGAGGGGTCTAAGTGCATAAACACGTGACGTGCTAAGACACGGGTTAAGTCCGACTTGTGGAAGAAGTCTGCCTGAACCTACCCGGCATAGCCAGCATCCATAAATTGTGGGCTTAATGTGGGAGGTCTAGTACAACCATAAATGAATGTGGTAATAAACTTGAATACTTAATCTAGTTGAATCTATAGGGATTGTATATGTTAACTTGATTAAGGGTTAAGTAAAATTGCATGAAACAGTGGGAGGGCTAAGTATATCTTGGGTTGGTGGGTAATATTTACATATAGTCCCACAAACTTAACCTGTGGAGTTATGTAATCTTTTACTTTGGTATGGCATAACCTATGGAAAACCTAGTGGAGATGCAAGCGTAGGGGGAAGCTTGTATCATCTTGTGTATGGGACCCATTTCAGTTGGTAACCTATATGTAAGTATCAAACGAGTACTCCGAACTAGGTCGGAGTTGGGGCACGCTTACTGGGTGATTGTAAGAGATCTAAACGAAGTGGTGGTGTGGATAGCGCGTTCCGACGGGGTCATGTGCGTGCATGGGTCCGGACAAGAGGTGGGTAAGACATCGTGACATCAGTAGATATGCTTGTGCACATCCTAAAAACGAAGGGTTGCCACTTTAGGAGGTGATACATCCTATTGTAGGGCCAACACAGGGTATCTACGGAGTAGGGAGCCGATCTATTAGGGTACATCTAGACTCTGGTATGTTTAGGAGCCCGTTAATACCCTTACGGGTAACTACGGTATGTTTAGTTGGGCCGTCTGTTGATTGTATGAGGTTAAACCTCTCACTAGAAGTACTCCTAAGTCTACCATCTTGTACTTGTTGGGATCATCTCATTCAGGTTACACTAGTGTTGGTGCAAAGAAATAGAAAGTATTAGAGAAGCACAATATATTCTATCATTTTTATCTTGTTTACCTTGTCATACCTGCCTTATTGTGCTATTATCTATCTCACCAGTTTATATTCCTATCGTGATACTTTTACTTATTTATATGCTAAAAGTAACTGGACTTGCCAAACTTTATATCTTACCCATTTTGTTTCCACTTCTTTCTCTTCCATTCCCCCCACCCCTAGGTTCTCAGGTTGGGAATACTCCAGTTTGATCAAAATTCCGCTTTCATCTTGCTTGGAGCTGCTTAGATGTACTGCTTAATTTCGTATCTCTCTCTACTATGGCTATGTTTTAGGGATTATGCTTCTTTTTTACTGTACTCTGATGATTTAAGTACAAGACAGAAGTTTTAAATTGATGTATTAGATTTTTTTCATTTTAGACATATGATGTAACTATGTTTTGAACTACGATGTTTTCTTCTTAATAAAATTTTGAATTTCGGTGCTATTTGTTATTTGTCTTGTAATGTTTTTGTTTCTGTTTACCTATAATGCTTCACGGAAATTAATGCATTCTCTTAATGAGTGACATTAACGGACGTGGGGTGTCATAGCAGGTCCTTGTTACATTACTTAGAGATGTATTTTGTAGAGAAGTAGTCCCCTACCTTGCCATTTGTATGGAACCAATTCTCCCTAAGAGCATGTAGTTTAGATTGTGTTGCCTAATATACGCGGAATTTAATTACGATAGCAATTTTGCATGGTTCACTTGATTTATTTTATGGGTTTCATCTTGTAAGTCAATAAAGTTAATGTCAAATAATTTTATGCTAGAAAAGTATTGGTTATCATAAGGGGAAAACACATGTCATGTTTATATGCGGTCTGGTCTTATGGTATACCTTTATTTTTCAAATATTGGATATGTATTTCTCAAACCAGAAATAGAATAAACCAGGGTTTATTTTATTTCTCTTAAACACTATGTAGCTTATTTCTCCAGGCAACCTAAAGATTAGATGGATGGTTTCGTTTTAGAGCACGAATCCATTGAGCATTTTGGATGATATTTGATCATGGACCTTTTTAACCCTGTTATTATTTTTACCTATCGTTCCGGTACATTTATCTATACCAGAACTTGTAAGAATGGGATGTATAACTATTGCAGCTATATTAGTATTTATCAGACCTTTTTTACGTACTTCAAGATTGTAAATCATTGAAGTTTAATGCAATATGAGATTCTTATTACTCTGTTTTCTATTTTTACATTCTTTTTATCCCAAAAAAATAACTCTACAACACTAGATATGGTATATGAGAATGTAGAGGATGTATTAGTGTCGGTTTCTAGGATCGAGGTAGTTTATTTCATATGGTATCAAAGCTTAGATTGAGCGAATGCCTAAGAATCGATGGGGTTAACTCGTTATAGATAGGGTTGGAAATACCTTAGATGAGTAACTCATTAGAGATAGGGTTAGTAATATTTTAGAATGTGTTGAGAGTTAGTTATATATACACACACACACGAGTGCGTATGTTAAATATAAATGATTTCTCTTTGGAAATTGGCAATGGTATAACTTTACCTATAATTTATTTTCTATGAAAAATATGTCTTTGTAAAGTATATATATTAAATGATAAATTGACAAAAACCATAAGTGATAAACGCCTTATGATTAGAATCTCACAATTTGACTGTAATATGCATATAAAAACTAAAAATAAATGTACTATAATAGAGATAAATTATCTTAAAAAAATAATAATTTCAAATGGTTATCCATTGAATTAATTAAAGATAAAACTTTGTCTTTACAAGGAAGACCATAAAAGACCAAGAGAATACATATGATTCATATCATGTTATGATAAGCAATTTAGTAATTTTACTTGTTAAAATGAAAAATGAGATTTTCAATGATTTTAAATTATTGAAATTTTTTGAATAGCTATAATTTAAAATTAACCATTTGTGAAGAGATAAAGTTATGTTTATGTAACATTTATGATGACAACAAGTTAAGAAAGTATGGTGAACATACTTGTTAAGAAAACAAACTTGATGCTTGTATATACTCATAGGATGTAATGGAGTATTATACAAGTATAAACTTAAACTATAAAATGTGAATAATCTTGAATAAATGACATACTATTTGAATGTAAAAAGATATTAATAGTTATGTAGAAAATAGTATAATATAAATTGTTTTATTTGCATCTTGATTTAGATTCGAGTATAGGACTTTTAGGTGTTTAAACCAGTCCCAAAAAGGATTCACAATGTGATTCTTGATGGTGAATATTGATTAGGGTTTATGACCAAATACTTTAATTTTCTAACATAGTTGAGAGTTATGCAAGGAAAGCAAAAGTTTACTTATTAAAGAGCTGATCACAATTGGCACTAAGGTATCGAAGAATCAATACTAGTCCAGGAAGTAAAGTTGTGGATTCTGATAAAAGACCAAATCAGATATCGCGTATGAATGATATATACATATATATATATATATATATCAAAGAGTAAGAAAAATAGATTTTGGGGAATCAACCTAAGGTTTGTTTTGATGTGATTTTGAGGGCGAAATCCTTTTAAAGAGGGAGAATGTAACAACCCAAAATTTGATCACCTTAGTTAAGGATATTTAAATATGGATTATTTCAAACTAATTATCAAGTATAAAGTAATAACATATGACGATGAGCTTACTTAGGAAAATTATTTCGAAAAATATTTCCATAAGGAAAATGCTTATAAAATGGCTAAAACCATTTTATCAAAAATCTTGTTTTTTATCCACAAGGTTCATGAAAGATTCTAGACACATACACTTATTTTCATAATTGAATAAGAATATAATATAAAATTTATATATCTTATTGTTGAAACTTGTAAGTATTAAGATATCATCAGAAAAACATTATATTCAATAACTGATTTATTGATTTAAATAAGGATTTAGTGATTTAGTAATTACTATAATCATTCAAATAATTTTTAAATTTGTTATATCGATAATGATTGTATAAAGGAATATACTTAACTAAAAAAATATAAGGAAAATCGATATCGCTTTATCGGTATAATACCAAACTTTGAAAATAACACTTTAATGTTATTTAATACTCAAATAATTATGTTTAATTGTCTTAATATGATAATAAAAATATTTTTAAATTTTGTTTAAATAAATAGATAGTGTGACTGAAAACTGGAAATATGACTGAAAAACTGATTTTGGTAAATCAACGGTTTGATGAATGAAAGACATAAAACGTTAAAACCTATTTTTGATACACATGTACATACATACATACATATATATATACACACACATGATAATAAATATATCTTAGGATAACAAAGTAGTTATTTACGTTAAGAAAGGTTAGAAAAAGTAAGCATATAAAACAACCCAAAACAAGGCAAAAGCCACCTCTCCTTATACAAGCATGAAAAGGGTACAAGATGGAAGAATGGAGGAGGTAGGATTAATGTATGGAAATTATGCGGTAAGGATGTGTAGGAGTATGATGATGATATGACATGTTTTGTTAAATTTAATATAATGTTTTTCGTATAAATACATAATTCCTAACTTAAAAAAATTCACATCAATTTCTTTTCTTCTTCTTCCTTTTATCTCTATTAATCTCTATAATGTACTTCTTCATGAGAGAAGTAAGAAGGTTGAATATAATGGAGTGCTTAAGCATTAATCTGCTAAATTGCTCTATAACTTCCTCGTATCTTAATCAAAATTTATGATCTCTTCTAAACTTTGGCCTTGAGCCTAAGGCATCATGGAAAGCATGATAAGAAACTAAGAAGTGAAGGAAAGGGAAGGAAGGAGGGTGTGGTCTAAACATCTAAAGGAGTTGGTCCTATATCAATATAAGTGAAGTGCCTATTCCATTGAATGATGGTAAGAAATTTGGTCTAAACAGAGGTGAGAAACTAAGCTTAAATGTCCCTAAATATTCATATGCTATGTTAATGAATATATTTTTTATAATATTATTAAATATTGAATGTAATTATTATGGTGATTAATTATCAAGTTTGATTAATGATATGTTGTTTGAATGAAATATATAATAAATCTTTTGTATACAAAAAAATATGAATTTGAATTCTGTAAATAAGCTTTTTCTGGACTTTTATAACCAGGGATTTCTAACGAATCGAAAAGATCAAGATTTCATTATGTAGAATTTAGAATATAAGCAAAACTAGTTTTGAAAAACATGAGGATTTTGCAGTACGAAATTCAGAAAATGCAGTTGATTGAAATCAAGATTTTCAATCGCTTAAAAATATGGAATGAGTCAATTAAAATGTTTTTAAACTCAATTAAGTCAAATTTATGAATTTTCTAATGATAGAAAAGTTGTTTTTATCAATTAAGCTAAAATACCACTTTTTATAGTGCTTTTCCCAGCACTTTTCAATAATAATTGAAGTTGGAGTTTAAACCTAACGAATCTCTTTAAACATTTAGTGAATATTTTTAAATTATTAATGAAGTAATTTGAAGATTTTTTGAAGGCTATACAACTTATCCAAAAGAGTTAAAATGATGAATTGAATCAAAAAAGCTATAGTAAGTAATTAATTTAATCTTTGCTCTAACAGGTCGATGAGCATGCCTGATATTTCTATTCATAAGATCCATAAGATGTTTTAGTAAGGAGATGTTTAGGAACGACCAGTGCCTTGGCTCACCTGGCCTTTTGTTGAACTAGTGACAGATAAGGTTGAAACGTCGGTAACTAGTTAAGTATAAAAGATCATGTTTTCTTGAGTTAAATGAACTGGATTACTTAGGGATGTTCTTGTTGTATTTGTTATCAAATTCCGAGAAGGGAATCCTTACTATTTGTAAGAATTCAAAAAGCATTTACATCGTTATTCTGTGAGTGGTAGAAACTATACATGGAAATTGATATTGAATAGAATTAGTATGATTTTTTTGGATCTATTATACTAAAATGAATTTACCATCCACGACGACATAATAAATGGATGAAGTCTAATAGTTCCATGTATACTTGAAGAATATTTGAAAGATATACATCCTTAAAAGATGTTTCTTGAAGAAATGAATTAAGAAATGAATAACACTGATTACTACATAAACCGTATTTTTCGACGATTGATTCGACAAGGTCGGGATGGATTTGGACGATTCCTGGTCAAAAACCACTTTAAATCAGTTGATTTTCGAAGCAAACGAGATTGAAGAAAGAAGAATTATGGAGTTGAATAAAAGGTTGTTGTCACAGACCTTTGGTATATTTTTCTATATTACTAATCGACAACAACTCTGCATTTAGATCTTTGATGCAAGAGATTCTCCCTACTATATCACATATCTAGTAGAAGAAGTTTATTTAGTTTATCTAAACATATGATGACTTGTATGGAAAAGGTCCGATATTGCACTTCTACTATGCGTATATTGATCTTCGTGAATATACATCTGTTTGGGGGTGTGAGAAGTAACTCTCTTTCACCGTATACACCCTTCTTTAAGACGTACGAGCTTAGAGGTTGTACATTGGTGGAAACCAGTTGTGTGTTGGACTTAACAACATGGCATTCTAAGTGAAGAATGTGCTTGGAGTAAGGTAATTTGAAACCTTAAGTCCCTCCACCTGAAGATGATAAAAAAATACATGTAGTAAGGTTATGTAGGTACTGCTTATTAGAAGACGATCATCACCCTTTTAGATTATTGTTTATATGGCACACATGAGAAGAATGCAACGGGATCCTAGATAGGTTGGTTACATAGTGATAACATATTCGACCTGCACCACCCTCGGGTTTGTATAGCTGAGTCGATCTTACCAGAAAAGTAAAGGACAGTTGGTCCTCCGTACATCCCTCTAGAGGTATATTATATGCAGAGGTAGTCCAATACCTTGTCATTTGTATGGAATCCAGAATCCATTTTCCTTAAGAGCTTACAGTTTCGTTCGTATTGCCTGACATACGTGGAATTTAATAATGGTAACAATTTCAGATAGTTGATTTGATTTACACTATGTGTTTTATCCCGCAAGTCATTAAAGATAATGTTATATAATTTTATATAACAAAGATATGACTACCATAAGGGAAAACCCGTGAAATGATTATGTGTAGTCATGGTCTTATAGGATACCTTTATTTTTCAAATATTGGATTTACGTTTCTCACACTAGTCTCACAACTAACCTAGAGTTTATTTTCTTTTCCTTAAATTGTGGGTGCCCTACTTCTCTCTGAAGCCTAAAGATTCGATGGAGGGTATCTTTTTGGAGCACAATGCCATAAAACATTTTAGAGGCTATTAGAGTATGTAATTTTTGGACCATATTATTATATTTACCTATCATTTCGCTGCATTTGTGTATACTAGCACTTATAAAAATATGGTGTATAACCATTCATGTTGGATTAGTATTTACCACACTTTTTCTATGTGCTTCTAGATGTAAATCATTAAAGTTTAATGTGATGTGATATTTTGGTTATTCTATTTTCTATCTCCACTTTTTTCTTATCCCCAAACAACCTAACTCTCCAGCACCAGATCCACGACATGTGAATATCGAAGATGTATTAATATTGATTTCTATTGTCGAGGAGTTAGGTTGTTTCAGCAGACATGTTCAAACATAGGATAATCATTATAAGTGATAAAAGATAAATGAACATGTAATGTTCAGCTTCCAAATCCAAATCAATAACTAATACTATATTATCCACCCATACATATTTAGACAATGCAACAAAAAATTTAGTAGGGCATTCATTATGATGTCTCAATGACTCGAATCAAATATTTGTTGTACATTTCTCTGAAGTGTTATTACTCTAACTTCTCAAGCTAGATGTCCTTGACCTACACGAAATTTTATCTTGAACATTTTTAGTACACAAAATAAAAAGATAATACAAAAATAGTAATTTTGAATATTATTAATGAATTATACTAATCTCTATCCTTACTAGTAACAATGAGAATTCAATACATGGTGACTTTCTGAAAACCCAAAAATATCCCTATTTATCAATGCAAGCTCATTATCAACTTATAACATTTACCACCATCCCTTTTTGAACTACCGATCAATAGAATTTACCATCAATTTTGACATCAATGCCACTAAAAGAACAACTTGAAATAAAAGCGTTGTGAATATAAAATCCTTTGTACTTACAATGCACATCCGTTCACTAATTTTTTTATAAAATAAAAAAATTAATACTATGGATGTTAGATGCACATTAGAGCATTTTATACTAATATTTAATAATAATGATGATGGTTAATGAACGATCCTATAACGGTGCAACTGACTGTAACGACCTGCATTTTCGCTCGCTTCAAGCTGATAAATTTACCAACTCAAACCATTCGAAACTGCAGATTGTTATTTGCCATGGGGTTAAAAATAAATCATCACAAACACGAAATATCTCACAACAGAAGTAAAATTTATACAATAATACAAAATTTTCATTTATATAAATCAGAGTACAGAAATAATACTGATACAGCTGAAGATTGAAAACACATGTTTACTAACAAATGAAGAAATAAAACAAACTGAGTATATAAGGATAGATTACTAGACTCCAAAAAACCTCGAGCTCCAACATGAAAATCTCCAAAGCTTAAAATACTTGGTCTGACCCGAGCATTTGCAAGAAAAACAACAAAAAATACTTAAGTCAGGACTAACATTCTCATATAAGTGAATTAACTCAAGTGAAATGTTTAACGAAATGCAAATAACTTAGAGGATGTTTGGGATTCCATCCTTTAAGAATCCGTAAAACTAATACATATAATAATACGCTATTATAATAATGTCTATTCAGTAAAGTAAATATAATAAAAATAACGTAAGCGGGATTATGTTTTTACCCTTACGTCATTTACAGACATTGTGTAAAACACTAGTACGTCGGTAGATAGGGATGCACCGCAATATGACAACGTAAAATCAAAATCATAGGGGGCTCGATCAGGATAAATATGACAAGGCACGCGAGGCAATACCCAGGGTAGGATTCTACCAGTTGCACTCCAGGACCGGTGGTAATGCATAGTAGCAACTACCGCCCACCTCGGACACACTCTCGTATTCAAAGGTGCAAACCAATCGATGACAAAGTAATAGATATAGTTCCGAAGAAGCGTGTCCGATCAGAGATGCGATCTCATTAGTCACGGTATAACTCCTGTTCTAGTCATTTTAATTATAACCCAAAGGTTAAGGCTATCCATCATCGTTCTCTTTCTTTGCATCCAGTAATCGCCTCCAAAACCATCCTACTTCGTTCTGGATTCTTCCAGCACATGCACAGTTGTTAAAGTGGTATTGGTAGAGAGTATGACAATACCGACTCTTAACAATCAAACGTTTACATTTCAAACCGCGACCATTATACTTGAAAACATATTTCGAGTATTGCAAATCGTTTAACTTCACGTATTGGTTTTTTTATATAAATTCCCTAAATTAATTCAATTGTTCGATTACTTTTAAATTTCAATTTCATATTTACAAATCGGTTCGTTATCAAATTTCACATTCGATTTTAGATTTCACATTCGATTTTAGATTTCACATCACAAACCTCCTTATTTATTTAAATCTTTGCATTCAGCCATTTCTAACTTAAATTGCTCGGATTGGAATATAAATATGCTTTACTTAAAGTAGTTAAGTTAAATATAAAAATAGTATATATAAAAAAGTTAAGTTTGATATAATATAATTGAAATGGACAGATTTGGAATAGATTTGCTTAAAAAATGGATAGGCTTAGTATGAAATAGTTTTATTTTAAAATAGTTTTATCATAAAACTGTAACGACCTACCATTTTGACTGGTCCAAGTCGGTAATTAAACCAACCTCGAAACGTTCAAAATGACAGATTATTACTTGGCCTACAGGGTTTAAACAGAATTAACACAGAATCACATTGTACAGTAATTGCAGCGGAATAAAATTTCATATAAATATCAGACTTCACAACAGCGGTGCGGAGGAGAGAACGATGGAGGATTTGGCATTGGATGAGATCGGAAATGGCCACGGCTCGTTCATGTGTCAACCCTTCAACCACCAGCACCGTCCCCTCTTTCATTCAACTCCCTTCCAATCTATTTCCTCCCAAATCTCAATTTCCAAAAATCAAGTTTCCCCCAAAATTCGAATGAAATCCACTGCTTACAAAAATTAGCATCCATCGTCATCCCGTTCCACCCTTCACTGCTACGCCTAACCGTAATCAAGCCTTCCTCCGAACCTCTGCCCGGAAGAAGCCGATATATTGTAGGCCTTCCTTTCTTTTCTCTCATAAACCCGGAACCGTGCCAGATAGCTAGTCGAACCCCAAGCCTCCTCGGAAGGAAAAAAACAAAACAACTTCTATAGCACCACACGTTGTAGCTGAACCCAGCATCCACGCTCCTCTCGCTTCCAAGTAGAGGTGAGTATTTGCTCGCGACTGATGTGTAACGACTCAGATTTCGCCCGGACCTAATCGATCGTAAAATCGACCAAGACTGTTCAAAATCCGAATACGCTAACTTTGGGAATACAACAAATTAGAACAAATAACAGAAGGCTTTTATAAACATTACAATAATGTTACATCAGAGTACAGAATATCAAAGTACATCGATATAATAATACAATGGAAGATAATTTACAAAAGATGTAATACAATGCAGCGGAATTAAACACGATATACAAATGAAGTCTAAATAGCCAAATAGAAATGATAGGATCCATCTTCAGCTCCATAGCTATCCCAAACGAGTCTGCTAAAACCTGAATACAAGGTTGTCCGTGTGGAAAAGAGGGCACCCGAGTTTGCAAAGTGAAACAAACTACGAGTTAGTCATGGGACTGGTATGAGAAATCTTACTTAACCTATTTGATAATAAGGCTAATCACATGACCACGCCGCTAACGCGGAACAGGTTTACTCCATTGGATTTCCAGTGCATAAATTAAGTAAATCGTTAAACAACGCAATGCTTTTTATAAAAATGAAACCATTATAAGACTCAAGTCCCATCACACAATGCAACGCAAACCGAAGGATAGAGTTTTACCTTATAATGGTCAAAATATGCTTGATACTATGAAAATAATTTGATATTATTATTAGTGTATATATGTTTTAAAAACATTTCAATCATAATATATCAATCATAGACGACATAGCAACCATGTACTATGTCACCATACTAGTTATACAATCATAACCGCATGGGTCGTATTGGAAGTTGGATTTCCATCATGAACCAAGGCAAAAGATAGTCCTTGCCGAATTCGAGACAATCAAGCCCATGTCTCAGGCTCAGTCGCAACTACACCTTGGATCTTCAAGGCCGGTCCACAAATAATGTTAGTGGATTAATAATACGTTTCCCCGCTCTTTGGGGCATAAATAGAGCCACTAGGGACTCAAATAACCAAGGCGCCTCATTCCATCATCCACATAAGTAAAAATGCCCAGGCGTGTAAAACCCTGACACCACTTCTAGCTAGAAAGAAACGTATGTCCTCCCTGCAGTCCTTACTCCCGTTTCTGGTTCATACCGGGGTGTGAGGCTCGTGAAGTTACGCTACACAAAGTTATGCCTAAAATGGGTTGTGCTTTGATCATCAACCACAAGGCTATGCTTTTCAACAAATGCCTTAATCATTTGCATCTTAGCATGCCACATTGTCAATCCATACCATACCGTTGATTTCTGCCAATATATAAACTCTAAGCTCGTACGTCTCAGAGAAGGGTGTTATGCAAGAGAATAAATTCTTCGCCACCAACAGATATATATATATTTAGCAGAGATCAACGAATACAACATAAAGGAATACAACGTCAGACATACCATCCATTTGCAAGTCCATTCCGGGTCTGAGCGAAACTGGAGACACCTTATTCCTCATCCCATATGTCCAATACAGAAGAGAGGCTCTCGCATATCCATCGATCTCCAAGTACGTCTGGATGATCACCACTTATTACATTGTCTTGGGATGCCTCCCAATCAAGACATCAGTAATCATTCAAACGATGTAAAGACCTTTGGTCTTCAACCACCGTCTTCATCTTCGAATTTTAATCGTCATAGTAATTATTCAGAATGGATTAATCCCGGTCTTTCGGAATAACTCGCGTATTTTATAATCAATAATAATGTGCTATAAAAACACAACAAATGCCTCAATCCAACTCAGAATATTCTTTTAAAAAAATATTCACATTATTAGGGAAAGGTTCCCATTAATTTTATCAAAGATAAATACTTTTAAATTTATCCTTTAATATTCTTTTTAAAGATTCATTAAACTCCAATTTGGTTTTAATATCAAAAATCATTATTTAAAGATTATTCAAACTTAAGAAATTAATCTTATCTTTAACTTGGTTAAAGAACCAGTGTCATTTAAAACACAGTTCACGATAAACCCAAAATCATCTTCCATTAAATATGGAATTTTCACAGAAATCAAATTAATATATAATCGATATAAAATTCGGTATCAGACTAATAATATAAATGGAATAATGGCAGAGCCTTTTAAATTCCATATATAATAACGGTCTTCTTCTACATAAGCTCATCTCGATTATTATTAAATCGAATTCCTTTCAATTCAAAATTAATATATTAAATTGGAAAACTTTACTTTGGATAATTTCCAGTTAAATCTCAATAAAAAAGATTTATAAATTCCAAATCATATTTCCACTGTTAATTGGGTTAAAGAACGAATGTCGTTTAAAACACAGTTCATGATAAACCCAATTCACATTTCATTCCAGTTACTGAATATAATTGGAAACTCTGCTAATCTTAATTAAAAGATTTATACTTTTCATATGGGGTTTAAGAACAGTGTTATTTAAGACACCATTCACGATAAACCCAAAATCCAATTTATTTTATTTAATTCCAATTAAATATGAGTTAAATGGAAACTTCATCAATTCTTAATTTAAAGATTTATTCTAGTTAATAACTAGTTCATATCGATAAAAATATATTTTTATCCTTATAAAATTGGAACTTTCCATCTAAATTCTTTTTAAATCATTTATTATGATTTTACATAATTTTTCCATATTTTTAATAATTTTATTAGGGCCTTTACAGTCGATTTCCATAAACGGTCATCGAACTGCACATATAGCGACCTTTTCTAAAATTGATTCGGACATAATTCCAAATCCAACAGTTATATTTTAAAAACTCTTATATTCATTAAAAAGCTCTTTTCGATACGAACCCTACGGTTCTAGTTTCAGGAGAATCCAACGGTCGGATCTCCCGTTACGTCACTTTGAATTTAATGGTCGAAATTCGGGAACGATCGCTGCCAGGCGCGTTCTATTTAGGCCATTAAATTTAATATATATATATATATGTATATATCGTTGATTTCCATTTAAATCGTATTTTATAAAATAATTATAAATTTGTTTTAAAACTATTTTAACTTCATTTTCAATTTTAAGGCAAAATTGAATATCCTATGCTTTATCATACTAAAATATTTATATTTTCAAAATATTAGATTTTAAATCACTTTTTTTATTCATTATAACATGAAAAAAATCGATCGATAAACCCGTTCGGGTTAAAAATGGTGTTTACTACTTAATTCGGCTTCACATTTTTCTTCTTCACTGAATATTATTTAAAATATTTATTATTTTAAAATATTCTTTATTTTAAAAGATTCTTTATTTTTGAATATTCTTTATATAAAGATATTCTGAATCGGAACGCAACTCAATCAATTACCATATATTTTCAATTATATGGATTTCATACATCGCATGTATATAACAATAATGATAAATATTCATTAAACAATCCATTCACATCCAGAGTGAAATTTATAATTGTGTAAGCATTAAAATAAATAAATAATTAATACTCATCACATACTGTCAATCCATTGATTGACATACAGCTAAATATTAGGACTAGTGTATGTCAAATATCATCCTAATACCCATGTGGGGTTTTCAAACAACAACAATTTATATAAATAAATCATTGGTTAATAAATTTAACCAATTATAATTCAGTTTGAATTATTTTCACTTTAACTAATTTTCACTATTTATAATTATAAATGACTATTTATAATTTAATTTCCACTACCATATATTTTGACAAGTAATTATTTTTGTCCTTGTCTAACATGATGACATTTTTATTTCACAAAACCTTATCCTAAACAAATGACATATTCATTAAACATGGATATAATCTAAATAAATGACATATTATTTAACATAACAATATTCTAACAAAATGACATTTACCTTTAACATGTTTTTATATTTCTATCTATTGATCATTTTAATCATTTCTACATGCACTTCTAAATAAAATGACATTAATATTCTAACATGGCATTCATAAATAAAATGACATTTATATTCTAACATGGCATTTATAAATAAAATGACATTTATATTCTAGCATGGCATTTATAAATAAAATGACATTTTATTCTAATCAAACATTTTATACAAAAATGACATTTCTACCAATAATGACATTATTATTTCTAATATGACATTTCTAACCAATTGACCTTTTTATTATAAATACACATTTCTAATAAAGATGATCTTTTTATTCTAAATAATCATTTCTAACAAAGATGATTTTTTTTCTAACATGACATTCTATGACAAAGATGATATTTTTATTTTAATGCAACATTTTTATAACAAAAATGTTATTTTTATTCTAATGCAACATTTTATAACAAAAATGTTATTTTATTTTAACACAACATTTTATAACAAAAATGTTATTTCTTTTATATTGCAACATTTTATACTAAATATGTTATTTCTTTTCTAATATAACATTTAATAACAAGAATTGTTATTCTATTTCTAATGCAATATTTCATAACAAAAATGTTATTTTGTTCTAATATGACATATTTTACTAAAATAACATTTTTAAACTAAAATGCAATTTCTAATATGACGACATTCCTAACATGACATTATCAAATAAATGACATTTCTAACATGACATTATTAAATAAATGACATTTCTAACATAACATTATTATAAATAAATGACATTTCTAACATGATGACATTTTTAATACAATGACATTTCTAATGACATTTCTGAAAAATGACATTTTAATATAATAACATTTCTAAATGATGACATTTTAAATATAATGACATTTCTAATATAATATAACATTTCTAAATAAAAGGACATTTCTTATATAATGACATTGTCATGGCATTCCTGAAAAAATGATATCTTTTTACATAGATGACATTTTCCAATAAATTACATTTCTATTAACATGGTATTTCTAACGAAATGATAATTTTATATAAATGACATTTTTTAAACAAAATGATATTTCTATTAACATGATATGATTCTAACATGATGATATTTTTATTTACATGACATGATTCCAACATAAATGATATTTTTAACCTAATTTAACATTTCTAATAAAAATGACATTAATATTCTAAATAAAACATTTCTAATAAAAGTGACATTTTTATGCTAACTAAAACATTTCTAATAAAAGTGATGTTTTTAATCTAGATAACATATCTAATGGGAATGACATATTTAATCTAAATAGACATTTCTAATGAAAATGGCATGTTTAATCTAAATAAACATTTTCAAACAAAATGTTATTTTTAATCAAGATAACATTTCTAAACAAAAAATGTTATTTTTAATCTAACCATAATCTGATTCACCAAATCGACATTTATTTTTTTAATTTTAATACAACAAAATTTACACTTTTTTGTTGTCAATTTTAGTACAACAAAAATATTCCATCATATCAACACAGTAAATCGACCAACCCAAATTTCACACAGCGCATATATTTAATATTACAGTCACAATCAACATAAAGGTATATATAGAATTCCATATATCTATAAATTTTTATTTCTAAATTTAAAATGGGGAATCTCACATTGGTTTCTAAATTCTTCAAAATTTTAGATCGCTCTGTTTCAGCTCTGGTCTGTTCCATCATGTAGATCTGGTCAACCCAAGTCCAACGCATCTGAAATTATTCGATTTCATTTCCGTATGAATAATTTATGAATTTAACAAGAATTTAAAACAATTGAATATAATTTAATTATATAAATTACAAAAATTACATTTCCTTCTTCGTTGACCCTCATGCACCCCGCTACTAACATCGAACCCAACTCCACGATGAAACCTTCCTCCACGCACGGCAACCAAGCCCACAACCGACCGATCTGAATGCTCCACGACCATCTTCTTCACGTTGCCTAACCTCAGCCGCCACTCAGCTGGACTCGACCGCCACCACGAGCCAGGAGAGCACCTCGAACACATCGACTTTGAGCGCTAAAACCGAGGACCAGACAACCCTAAAATCAATCTCCACCGTTGAGATCAGAGAGCTCAAAGAGCTCTTCGATTTGCTTCTGAAATCATTGAAAACGGTTGTGTGGATGGTGAGAAATTTGAGAGAGAAGAGACGAGCGATTCTAGCCTTCCATCTGAAAACGGCAGCGGCCATGTAAATTAGGGTTTAGGATTATTAAAATAATAATCTATTTCATCGTTTTACGTGTTATAAAGCCAGAAACGGGCCGGAGTCCAAATCAGGCCTGCTCACTGCCTAACAATAGGTTTTGACGCCTTCTGAACGCAATGGGACTAGTGGCGAAGACCAATTCTGAAGTCTATAGCATGTACCTTCAATAACGTACTATTTTAAAATAAACAGTATAAATTTCAATGTACATTTCAATTTACCAGAGCCACACACGGACTCCAAAAATTCCCGAAAAATAAATCTAGCTATGTTTTGACGATACAATCCTAACAAAATTAATTTCTTCAAATTTGAAGACCGTTTGAAAAATGGTCATTTTCTGGTCAATCCAAATTGACTAAAACTGATCAAATACGTTTTCTTTTGCCACGCTCACATGTTAATTCTAAATTATGAAAATTGAAACCTAGCAATAATTTGACATTCTGGTTCCACGTCTCAGAGAAGGGTGTTATGCAAGAGAATAAATTTTTCGCCACCAACAGATATATATATATATATATATATATATTTAGCAGAGATCAACGAATACAACATAAAGGAATACAACGTCAGACATACCATCCATTTGCAAGTCCATTCCGGGTCTGAGCGAAACCGGAGACACCTTATTCCTCATCCCATATGTCCAATACAGAAGAGAGGCTCTCGCATATCCGTCGATCTCCAAGTACGTCTGGATGATCACCACTTATTACATTGTCTTGGGATGCCTCCCAATCAAGACATCAGTAATCATTCAAACGATGTAAAGACCTTTGGTCTTCAACCACCGTCTTCATCTTCGAATTTTAATCGTCGTAGTAATTATTCAGAATGGATTAATCCCGGTCTTTCGGAATAACCCGCGTATTTTATAATCAATAATAATGTGCTATAAAAACACAACAAATGCCTCAATCCAACTCAGAATATTCTTTTAAAAAAATATTCACATTATTAGGGAAAGGTTCCCATTAATTTTATCAAAGATAAATACTTTTAAATTTATCCTTTAATATTCTTTTTAAAGATTCATTAAACTCCAATTTGGTTTTAATATCAAAAATCATTATTTAAAGATTATTCAAACTTAAGAAATTAATCTTATCTTTAACTTGGTTAAAGAACCAATGTCATTTAAAACACAGTTCACGATAAACCCAAAATCATCTTCCATTAAATATGGAATTTTCACAGAAATCAAATTAATATATAATCGATATAAAATTCGGTATCAGACTAATAATATAAATGGAATAATGGCAGAGCCTTTTAAATTCCATATATAATAACGGTCTTCTTCTACATAAGCTCATCTCGATTATTATTAAATCAAATTCCTTTCAATTCAAAATTAATATATTAAATTGGAAAACTTTACTTTGGATAATTTCCAGTTAAATCTCAATAAAAAAGATTTATAAATTCCAAATCATATTTCCACTGTTAATTGGGTTAAAGAACGAATGTCGTTTAAAACACAGTTCATGATAAACCCAATTCACATTTCATTCCAGTTACTGAATATAATTGGAAACTCTGCTAATCTTAATTAAAAGATTTATACTTTTCATATGGGGTTTAAGAACAGTGTTATTTAAGACACCATTCACGATAAACCCAAAATCCAATTTATTTTATTTAATTCCAATTAAATATGAGTTAAATGGAAACTTCATCAAATCTTAATTTAAAGATTTATTCTAGTTAATAATTAGTTCATATCGATAAAAATATATTTTTATCCTTATAAAATTGGAACTTTCCATCTAAATTCTTTTTAAATCATTTATTATGATTTTACATAATTTTTCCATATTTTTAATAATTTTATTAGGGCCTTTACAGTCGATTTCCATAAACGGTCATCGAACTGCACATATAGCGACCTTTTCTAAAATTGATTCGGACATAATTCCAAATCCAACCGTTATATTTTAAAAACTCTTATATTCATTAAAAAGCTCTTTTCGATACGAACCCTATGGTTCTAGTTTCAGGAGAATCCAACGGTCGGATCTCCCGTTACGTCACTTTGAATTTAATGGTCGAAATTCGGGAACGATCGCTGCCAGGCGCGTTCTATTTAGGCCATTAAATTTAATATATATATATGTATATATCGTTGATTTCCATTTAAATCGTATTTTATAAAATAATTATAAATTTGTTTTAAAACTATTTTAACTTCATTTTCAATTTTAAGGCAAAATTGAATATCCTATGCTTTATCATACTAAAATATTTATATTTTCAAAATATTAGATTTTAAATCACTTTTTTTTTATTCATTATAACATGAAAAAAATCGATCGATAAACCCGTTCGGGTTAAAAATGGTGTTTACTACTTAATTCGGCTTCACATTTTTCTTCTTCACTGAATATTATTTAAAATATTTATTATTTTAAAATATTCTTTATTTTAAAAGATTCTTTATTTTTGAATATTCTTTATATAAAGATATTCTGAATCGGAACGCAACTCAATCAATTACCATATATTTTCAATTATATGGATTTCATACATCGCATGTATATAACAATAATGATAAATATTCATTAAACAATCCATTCACATCCAGAGTGAAATTTATAATTGTGTAAGCATTAAAATAAATAAATAATTAATACTCATCACATACTGTCAATCCATCGATTGACATACAGCTAAATATTAGGACTAGTGTATGTCAAATATCATCCTAATACCCATGTGGGGTTTTCAAACAACAACAATTTATATAAATAAATCATTGGTTAATAAATTTAACCAATTATAATTCAGTTTGAATTATTTTCACTTTAACTAATTTTCACTATTTATAATTATAAATGACTATTTATAATTTAATTTCCACTACCATATATTTTGACAAGTAATTATTTTTGTCCTTGTCTAACATGATGACATTTTTATTTCACAAAACCTTATCCTAAACAAATGACATATTCATTAAACATGGATATAATCTAAATAAATGACATATTATTTAACATAACAATATTCTAACAAAATGACATTTACCTTTAACATGTTTTTATATTTCTATCTATTGATCATTTTAATCATTTCTACATGCACTTCTAAATAAAATGACATTAATATTCTAACATGGCATTCATAAATAAAATGACATTTATATTCTAACATGGCATTTATAAATAAAATGACATTTATATTCTAGCATGGCATTTATAAATAAAATGACATTTTATTCTAATCAAACATTTTATACAAAAATGACATTTCTACCAATAATGACATTATTATTTCTAATATGACATTTCTAACCAATTGACCTTTTTATTATAAATACACATTTCTAATAAAGATGATCTTTTTATTCTAAATAATCATTTCTAACAAAGATGATTTTTTTTCTAACATGACATTCTATGACAAAGATGATATTTTTATTTTAATGCAACATTTTTATAACAAAAATGTTATTTTTATTCTAATGCAACATTTTATAACAAAAATGTTATTTTATTTTAACACAACATTTTATAACAAAAATGTTATTTCTTTTATATTGCAACATTTTATACTAAATATGTTATTTCTTTTCTAATATAACATTTAATAACAAGAATTATTATTCTATTTCTAATGCAATATTTCATAACAAAAATGTTATTTTGTTCTAATATGACATATTTTACTAAAATAACATTTTTAAACTAAAATGCAATTTCTAATATGACGACATTCCTAACATGACATTATCAAATAAATGACATTTCTAACATGACATTATTAAATAAATGACATTTCTAACATAACATTATTATAAATAAATGACATTTCTAACATGATGACATTTTTAATACAATGACATTTCTAATGACATTTCTGAAAAATGACATTTTATTATAATAACATTTCTAAATGATGACATTTTAAATATAATGACATTTCTAATATAATATAACATTTCTAAATAAAAGGACATTTCTTATATAATGACATTGTCATGGCATTCCTGAAAAAATGATATCTTTTTACATAGATGACATTTTCCAATAAATTACATTTCTATTAACATGGTATTTCTAACGAAATGATATTTTTATATAAATGACATTTTTTAAACAAAATGATGTTTCTATTAACATGATATGATTCTAACATGATGATATTTTTATTTACATGACATGATTCCAACATAAATGATATTTTTAACCTAATTTAACATTTCTAATAAAAATGACATTAATATTCTAAATAAACATTTCTAATAAAAGTGACATTTTTATGCTAACTAAAACATTTCTAATAAAAGTGATGTTTTTAATCTAGATAACATATCTAATGGGAATGACATATTTAATCTAAATAGACATTTCTAATGAAAATGGCATGTTTAATCTAAATAAACATTTTCAAACAAAATGTTATTTTTAATCAAGATAACATTTCTAAACAAAAAATGTTATTTTTAATCTAACCATAATCTGATTCACCAAATCGACATTTATTTTTTTAATTTTAATACAACAAAATTTACACTTTTTTGTTGTCAATTTTAGTACAACAAAAATATTCCATCATATCAACACAGTAAATCGACCAACCCAAATTTCACACAGCGCATATATTTAATATTACAGTCACAATCAACATAAAGGTATATATAAAATTCCATATATCTATAAATTTTTATTTCTAAATTTAAAATGGGGAATCTCACATTGGTTTCTAAATTCTTCAAAATTTTAGATCGCTCTGTTTCAGCTCTGGTCTGTTCCATCATGTAGATCTGGTCAACCCAAGTCCAACGCATCTGAAATTATTCGATTTCATTTCCGTATGAATAATTTATGAATTTAACAAGAATTTAAAACAATTGAATATAATTTAATTATATAAATTACAAAAATTACATTTCCTTCTTCGTTGACCCTCATGCACCCCGCTACTAACATCGAACCCAACTCCCAATGAAACCTTCCTCCACGCACGACAACCAAGCCCACAACCGACCGATCTGAATGCTCCACGACCATCTTCTTCACGTTGCCTAACCTCAGCTGCCACTCAGCTGGACTCGACCGCCACCACGAGCCAGGAGAGCACCTCGAACACATCGACTTTGAGCGCTAAAACCGAGGACCAGACAACCCTAAAATCAATCTCCACCGTTGAGATCAGAGAGCTCAAAGAGCTCTTCGATTTGCTTCTGAAATCATTGAAAACGGTTGTGTGGATGGTGAGAAATTTGAGAGAGAAGAGACGAGCGATTCTAGCCTTCCATCTGAAAACGGCAGCGGCCATGTAAATTAGGGTTTAGGATTATTAAAATAATAATATATTTCATCGTTTTACGTGTTATAAAGCCGGAAACGTGCCGGAGTCCAAATCAGGCCTGCTCACTGCCTAACAATAGGTTTTGACGCCTTCTGAACGCAATGGGACTAGTGGCGAAGACCAATTCTGAAGTCTATAGCATGTACCTTCAATAACGTACTATTTTAAAATAAACAGTATAAATTTCAATGTACATTTCAATTTACCAGAGCCACACACGGACTCCAAAAATTCCCGAAAAATAAATCTAGCTATGTTTTGACGATACAATCCTAACAAAATTAATTTCTTCAAATTTGAAGACCGTTTGAAAAATGGTCATTTTCTGGTCAATCCAAATTGACTAAAACTGATCAAATACGTTTTCTTTTGCCACGCTCACATGTTAATTCTAAATTATGAAAATTGAAACCTAGCAATAATTTGACATTCTGGTTCCAACAAAAGTGGTTTCATCGAAAACGGAGGTCGTTTTCAAAATGGCTATTTTTAATATTAAAATATATATAAAAATTCTATAGCGACTATTCTGAATTTTAAACTGGGCATAAGTTTTTATTCCCGCTATGAAATTTCAATTTTTCAGATTGTTGGAAAGATATTTTAAATAGATTCTAATATTTTTGGTTTTGTCAAAATCCAATTTATTTTGCATCCTATACATTCAGTCAAAGTTCAAATTCAAATTTTCAAACTACCGCACTATTTCTAACTCCTTTTATAATTAAATAAAATTTATTCATTTTAACTTCGATGAAAATAAATTTTTAGCCGTTATTATTTTAAACATTCAAAATTCATTAAAATTTCTATAATAAAATTTTTAAATTGGTTCCGAAATTCCGGGTTGTTATAATTTCCCCCACTTAAAATCTTTTCGTCCTCGAAAAGGAACGGAGCTGAAAGTTGTATACTAACCGATTCAATTTTAATTTTTTTTATTGGTTTTAATAATTTTATTAGTTGAACCAATAATCACACAACACAATCACCAATCAATTAGTTGATTAATTTTTCAAATATATATAACCTTTATATATTCAAAAATCGTATTTTCTAAGATCGGATTATATATATAATCACAAATACGTTAATTATAAACTCGTCACTCTCAACTCATCCTGGGGCATTACTAACCCCATCTCTAACGAGTTTTCTCATTCTAGATACTACTGATCCTATCTCTAATCAGTATTCTTTTACAGGATATTACTAATCCTACCTCTGATGAGTATTTTGTTCAGTTCTAACGAGTTGTACCCCAAAGATTTGAGCTAACCAGAGCTCTGATACCAACTGCAATGGCTCGGATTTCGCCCGGACCTAATCGATCGTAAAATCGACCATGACCGTTCAAAACCCGAATATGCTAACTTTGGGAATACAACACATTAGAACAAATAACAGAAGACTTTTATAAACATTACAATAATGTTACATCAGAGTACAGAATATCAGAGTACATCGATAAAATACAGTGGAAGATAATTTACAAAAGATGTAATACAGTGCAGCGGAATTAAACATGATATACAAATGAACTCTGAACAACCAAATAGAAATGATAGGATCCATCTTCATCTCCATAGCTATCCAGAATGATTCTGTTAAAACCTGAATACAAGGATGCCCGTATGGAAAAGAGGGCACCAGAGTTTGCAAAGTGAAACGTACTACGAGTCAGTCATGGGACTGGTATGAGAAATCTTACTTAACCTATTTGATAATAAGGCTAATCATAGGACCACGCCGCTAACGCGGAACGGGTTTACTACATTGGATTGCCAGTGCATAAAAAAAGTAAATCGCTAGACAACGCAATGCTTTTTATAAAAATGAAACCATTATAAGACTCAAGTCCCATCACACAATGCAATGCAACGCAAACCGGAGGATAGAGTTTTACCTTATGATGATCAAAATATGCTTGATACGATAAAATGAATTTGATATTATTATTAGTGTATATATGTTTTAAAAACATTTCAATCATAATATATCAATCAAAGACGGCATAACTACCATATACTATATCACCATACTAGTTATACAATCAAACCCGCATGGGTCGTATTGGAAGTTGTATTTCCATCGTAAACCAAGGCAAAAGATAGTCCTTACCGAATTTGAGACAATCTAGCCCATGTATCAGGCTCAGCCGCAACTACACCTTGGATCTTCAGGGGCGGTACACAAATAATGTTAGTGGATTAATAATGCCTGAACAATACGTTTCCCCGCTCTATGGGGCATAAATAGAGCCACAAGGGACTCAAATAACCGAGGTGCCTCATTCCATCATCCATATAAGTAAAAATGCCCGGGTGTGTAAAACCCTGACACCACTTCTAGCTAGAAAGAAACGTATGTCCTCCCTGCAGTCCTTACTCCCGTTTCTGGTTCATACCGGGATCTGAGGCTCGCGAAGTTACGCTACACAAGGATATGCCTAAAATGGGTTGTGCTTTGATCATCAACCACAAGGCTCTGGTTTTCAACAAAAGCCTTAATCATTTGCATCTTAGCATGCCACATTGTCAATCCACACCATACCATTGATTTCTTCCAATATATACCCTCTAAGCTCGTACATCTCAGAGAAGGGTGTTATGCAAGAGAACAAATTCTCTGCCACCAACAGATATATATTTAGCAGAGATCAACGAATACAGCATAAACTAATACAACGTCAGACATCCATTCATTTACAAGTCCGTTTTGGGTCTAACGAAACCGGAGACACCTTATTCCTCGTCCCATATGTCCAATACAGGAGAGAGGCTCTCGCATATCCGTCGATCTCCAAGTACATCTGGACGATCATCACTTATTACCTTGTCTTGGGATGCCTCCTAATCAAGACATCAGTAATCATCCAAACAATGTGAAGACCTCTGGTCTTCAACACCGTCTTCATCTTCGACTTTTAATCGTCGTAGTAATTATTCAGAATGGGTTAAACCCGGTCTTTCGGAATAACTCGCGTATTTTGTAATCAATAATAAAGTTCTATAAAAACACATCAAATGCCTCAATCCAACTCAAAATATTCTTTTAAATAAATATTCACATTATTAGGGAAAGGTTCCCATTAATTTTATCAAAGATAAATTCTTTTAAATTTATCCTTTGATCTTCTTTTAAAAATTCATTAAACTCCAATTTGGTTTTAATATCAAAAATCATTATTAAATGATTATTCAAACTTAAGAAATTAATCTTATCTTTAACTGGGTTAAAGAACCAATGTCATTTAAAATGCAGTTCATGATAAACCCAAAATCATCTTCCATTAAATATGGAATTTGCACAGAAATCAAATCAATATTTAATCGATATAAATTTCTGTATTAGATAATAATATAAATGGAATAACGGCAGAGCCTTTTAAATTCCATATATAATAACGGTCTTCTTCTACAGAAGCTCATCTTGATTATTGTTAAATCGAATTCCTTTCAATTCCAATTTAATATATTAAATTGGAAAACTTTACTTTGGAGAATTTCCAATTAAATCTTAATAAAAAAAGATTTATAAATTCCAAATCATATTTCCACTGTTAATTGGGTTAAAGAACGAATATTGTTTAAAACACAGTTCACGATAAACCTAATTCACATTTCATTCCAGTTACTGAATATAATTGGAAACTCTACTAATCTTAATTAGAAAATATATACTTTTCATATGGGGTTTAAGAATAGTGTTATAAAAGACGCCATTCACGACAAACCCAAAATCCAATTTATTTTATTTAATTCCAATTAAATATGAGTTAAATGGAAACTTCATCAATTCTTAATTTAAAGATTTATTCTAGTTAATAACTAGTTCATATCGATAAAAATATATTTTTATCTTTAAAAAATTGGAACTTTCCATCTAAATTCTTTTTAAATCATTTATTATGATTTTACATAATTTTTCCATATTTTTAATATTTTTATTAAGGCCTTTACAGTCGATTTCCATAAACGGTCATCGAACTGCACTTATAGCGACCTTTTCTAAAATTGATTTGGACATAATTCCAAATCCAACCATTAGATTTTAAAAACTCTTATATTCATTGGAAAGCTCTTTTCAATACAAACCCAACAGTTCCAGTTTTAGGAGAAACCGACTGTCGGATCTCCTGCTACGTCACTTTGAAGTTAATGTTCGAAATTCGCAAACGGTAGCTGCGCAGTGCGTTCTATTCAGTCCATTAAATATATATAATATATATATTTCATCGATTTCCATTTAAATCATATTTTATAAAATATTTATGAATTTAAAACTATTTCAACTTCATTTTCAATTTTAAAGCAAAATTGAATATCCTATGCTTTATCATACTAAAATATTTATATTTTCAAAATATTAGATTTTAAATCACTTCTTTTTTTTATATTCATTATAACACGAATAAAATTGATCGGTAAACCCGTTCGGGTTAAAAATGGCATTTGCTACTTAATTCGGCTTCACATTTTTCTTCTTCACTGAATATTATTTAAAATATTTATTATTTTAAAATATTCTTTATTTTAAAAGATTCTTTATTTTTGAATATTCTTTATATAAAGATATTCTGAATCGTAACGCGACTCAATCAATTACCATATATTTTCAATTATATGGATTTCATACATCACATGTATATAACAATAATGATAAATATTCATTAAACAATCCATTCACATCCAGAGTGAAATTTATAATTGTGTGAGCATTAAAATAAATAAATAATTAATACTCATCACAGACTGTCAATCCATCGATTGACATACAGCTAAATATCGGGACTAGTGTATGTCAAATATCATCCCAATACCCGTGTGGGGTTTTCAAACAACAACAGTTTATATAAATAAATCATTGGCTAATAAATTTAACCAATAATAATTCAGTTTGAATTATTTTCACTTTAACCAATTTTCACTATTTAAAATTATAAATGACTATTTATAATTTAATTTCCACTACCATATATTTTGACAAGTAGTTATTTTTGTCCTTGTCTAACATGATGACATTTTTATTTCACAAAACCTTATCCTAAACAAATGACATATTCATTACACATGGATATAATCTAAATAAATGACATATTATTTAACATGACAATATTCTAAGAAAATGACATTTATCTTTAACATGTTTTTATATTTCTATCTATTGATCATTTTAATCATTTCTACATGCACTTCTAAATAAAATGACATTAATATTCTAACATGGCATTTATAAATAAAATGACGCGTTTATAAATAAAATGACATTTATATTCTAACATGGCATTTATAAATAAAATGACATTTTATTCTAATCAAAAATTTTATACAAAAATGACATTTCTATCAATAATGGCATTATTATTTCTAATATGACATTTCTAACCAATTGACCTTTTTATTCTAAAAACGCATTTCTAATAAAGATGATATTTTTATTCTAAATAATCATTTCTAATAAAGATGATTTTTTTTCTAACATGACATTCTATGACAAAGATGGGGCAACATTTTTATAACAAAATTGTTATTTTTATTCCAATGCAACATTTTATAACAAAGATGTTATTTTATTTTAACACGACATTTTATAACAAAAATGTTATTTCTTTTATAATGCAACATTTTATACTAAAAATGTTATTTCTTTTCTAATGTAACATTTTATAACAAGAAGTGTTATTTTATTTCGCAATATTTCATAACAAAAATGTTATTTTATTCTAATATGACATATTTTACAAAAATGACATTTTTAAACTAAAATGACATTTCTAATATGACGACATTCCTAATATTACATTATCAAATAAATGACATTTCTAACATGACATTTCTAACATTACATTATTATAAATAAATGGCATTTCTAACATTACATTTCTAACACGATGACATTTTCAATACAATGACATTTCAGAAAAATGACATTTTAAAATAATAACATTTCTAAATAATGACATTTTTAATATAACGACATTTCTAATATAATATGACATTTCTAAATAAAAGGACATTTCTTATATAATGACGTTATCATGGCATTCCTGATAAAATGATATCTTTTTACATAGATGACATTTTCTAATAAATAACATTACTATTAACATGGTATTTCTAATGAAATGATATTTTTATATAAATGGCATTTTCTAAACAAAATGATATTTCTATTAACATGACATGATTCTAACATAGATGATATTTTTATTTACATGACATGATTCCAACATAAATGATATTTTTAACCTAATTTAACAATTCTAATAAAAATGACACTAATATTCTAAATAAAACATTTCAAATAAAAGTGACATTTTTATGCTAAATAAGACATTTCTAATAAAAGTGATGTTTTTAATCTAAATAACATTTCTAATGGAAATGACATATTTAATTTAAATAGACATTTCTAATGAAAATGACATGTTTGATCTAAATAAACATTTTTAGACAAAATGTTATTTTTAATCAAGATATACATTTCTAAACAAAAAATGTTATTTTTAATCTGACCATAATCTGATTCACCAAATCGACATTTATTTTGTTAAATTTAATACAACAAAATTTACACTTTTATGTTGTCAATTTTAGTACAACAAAAATATTCCATCATATCAACACAGTAAATCGACCCATCTAAATTTCACACAGCGCATATATTTAATATTATAGTCACAATCAACATAAAGATATATATAGAATTCCATATATCTATAAATTTTTATTTCTAAATTTAAAATGAGAAATCTCACATTCGTTTCTGAATTCTTCAAAATTTTAGATCGCTCTGTTTCAGCTCTGGTCTGTTCCATCCCGTAGATTTGGTCAACCCGAGTCCAGCGCATCTGAAATTATTCGATTTCATTTCCATATAAATAAGTTATGAATTTAACAAGAATTTAAAACAATTGAATATAATTTAATTACAAAAATTACATTTCCTTCTTCGTTGACCCTCATGCACCCCGCTACTAGCATCGAACCCAACTCCACGATGAAACCATCCTCCACGCACGACAACCGAGGCCACAACTGACCGATCTGAATGCTCCACGACCACCTTATTCACGTCGCCTACCATCAGCCGCCACCCAGTTGGACTTGACCGCCACCATGAGCCAGGAGAGAACATCGAAAGCACTGACTTTGAGCGCTAAAACCAAGGACCAGACAATCCTAAAATCAATCTCCACCATTGAGTTCGATTTTCTTCTAAAATCATTGCAAATGGTTGTGTGGATAGTGAGAAATTTGAGGGAGAAGGGACGAGCAATTCTGGCCTTCCATCTGAAAACGGCGGTGGCCATGTAAATTAGGGTTTAGGATTATTAAAATAATAATATATTTCATCTTTTAAGTGTTATAAAGCCAGAAACGGGCCGGAGTCCAAATCAGGCCTGCTCACTGCCTAACAATAGGTTTTGACGCCTTCTGAATGCAATGGGACTAGTGGCGAAGCCCAATTCTGAAGTCTACAGCATGTACCTTCAATAACGTACTATTTTAAAATAAATAGTACAAATTTCAATGTACATTTCAATTTACCAAAGCCACATACGGATTACAAAAATTCCTGAAAAATAAATCTAGCTATGTTTTTATGATACGGTCCTAACAAAATTAATTTCGCCAAATTTGAAGACCGTTTGAAAAATGGTCATTTTCTGGTTGATCCAAATTAACTGAAACTGACAAAACACGTTTTCTTTTGCCATGCTCACATGTTAATCTAAAAATTATGAAAATTGAAACCTAGCAATAATTTGACATTCTGGTTCCAACAAAAGTGGTTTCATCGAAAACGGAGGTCATTTGCAAAATGGCTATTTTTAATATTAAAATATATATAAAAATTCTATAGCGACTATTCTGAATTTTAAACTTGGCATAACTTTTTATTCCCTCTATGAAATTTCAATTTTTCAGATTGTTGGAAAGATATTTTAAATAGATTCAAATATTTTTGGTTTTGTCAAAATCCGATTTATTTAGCATCCTGTACATTCAGTCAAAGTTCAAATTCAAATTTTCAAACTATCACGCTATTTCTAACTCCTTTTTTAATTAAATAAAATTTATTCGTTTTAACTTCGATAAAAATAATTTTTAGCCGTTATTATTTAAAATAAATTATTTTAAACATTCAAAATTCATTAAAATTTCTATAATAAATTTTTTAAATTGGTTCCAAAATTCCAGGTGGTTACATGATGTATGTTTCAAGTCTCAATATTTTGTTGAAATAAAACTGATGTCTTGGTTTGCCTATATGGTTTGGTTTTGCATTGTGTTTGGGAAGTAGATATAGTGGTAATTAGTTCATTCCTGAATGAAACTTTCGGTAGCAGTTGCATGCTTGTCTCTAGTGCACGGTTGCTAGTATAATACATGAGTTGTTCTATTAATGTGCGACCTCTTTGAAAAATAATTTTCTTTTGTACACTTCCTTCATGTATTCTTAGCCTGGCCCCAATATATTAATATGGTGTTTATATATATATATATATATATATATATATATATATATGTGCATGTATATATATATATATAGAATATGGTATGTATATATTAAGAAAAATATTTTTTTTATTTATTTTTCCAACCAAAATTTTCAAACTAATTTTTTTCCAAAACCTATTTATTTATTTCAAACCAATTGCAAGACTTATATAATCATTTAACCCATTTTCTAAAGCTATCTATTCATTTAAATTTGTTGTATATCAAGCTAGTTATTTTAAAAAGCATATTATTTTATTTATACCCTGTAAGCTAATAAAGATTCGCCGTTTTGAGCATCTTGAGTCTGTTTAATTATGGATTCGAGACGTTAAAAATAGCGAGTCATTTCTAGCGAGTAGAATGTGATTCTATATCTATCTAGTATTTATTGGACTTCATATATACATTGATCAGGCGTATATTCAAAAATATGTACATACTAAATAGTCCAATCTCGACGTCCAATAATACTCAAAACCCTTACCATAAATTATATTTTCCAAAACGATTTATTTAATTTCAAAATAATTTATATTTCCAAAATACGCTCTCTTTACAGTGATTCTGGTGATAATTCCACTCATTTTAAAGTATTGCTACTTTACCTCTAATGATTTTTTAAACCTGATAAGCTAAGCTTTGTCAAACCTCACTCCGATACCACTTTCAAAACTCAAAAATACATTACTATATATTTACCAACTCAAACCATTTGAAAATGTAGGTCGTTACACTGACTAAGACGTATGGCGTTTATATTAAATGCTTCTCGCAAAAAAAAACAATATCCAAGAATTAGGGTATCATGAGTTAAAGTGAACATATACAACTTAATTATTCTTAGGACTTTACCGACCCGTCTGATTTTTCTAGAGTACATTCAAAAAGCCTAAAATATGTGTTGTGGGTTTGTTGCATACTTTCTTAGACTTTACAAGCTGAAGCAATTGACCGGTCTTTATGATTAAAAAAAGAATAATAAAATATTTATTAATAATTTATTTAGAAAATGTTTTATGTGACTTGTAATTACCCACAGTAATTAATTAGAGATTTATTAGTTATAAAATTTTTATAAAATTGTCATGGGTTCGTGGCAATTTTTTGATCAATTTACATATTTGGTTTGTAAGAAACAAAGTTAAAACTAAAAAGTTATCACAAAAATAAAAATATATATAAGGGTATGGTCGACCGAGTAGGGGCTCGGGTCGAACAATCAAAATCCTGGGTAAAAATTCGCACCAACACAAAATATGATGAATAATTTGTTTTAATTGTCGACGTGGCCTTTTCCTATCCGCTGGTTTTGAATTTTTAGCTAACATGGCAAGTTCACGTTGGTTAAGTGACGTGGTTGACCAACATTTAATCTAGGAATCTAATGGTCTAAGATCCATAGCCTAACCTATATATAGACACCTAGACCTAGCTAATTCTTCACAACCTAATCGCTTCCCCTCTAGATTCTCTCTTTTTGAGACAGACCCGGGCTAAATTTTTTAGGAAATGGTTTATTAAAATATATATTTATATATACACCTATTGGAGACAGGATGTATAAAGGCCATGGAGGAAAGCTTAGGACACGTGTGAGTGTGTAGTTATTTAGAATTTTGGTAATTTAGGAAAATAGAGTTTATAATACTTGTAGATTTTTTTGTACTTTTCTTATAGTCTTTTTTTACAGTTTTTATTAGTTTTCTATAAGTTCGTGTTTATGAAAGTTTTTCTTTCTTAAGTTATTTTTATGGTATTTTTCATTCTTTTTTGACAATTTATTTTATTAAAGTTCTGTCATTATTTATGCATGTTGGTTATTTTTTAGTTTTACACTTATTTTTAGGTTATGCCCAGAACATACTTAGATCTATAAATTTTAGTATGTAGACTGACTTAATCCTCTTATTTTATACGTGGAAAAATAGAACTAAAGTAATAATTTTGTAAATGCGAATTAAAGAAATGAGAATATATTTGTAGAAAAACTATGCATAAAACATAGATCTTTAAATAAAAAGGGATTGAATTGAAATGGGAAAATTACTGTAGATTTGCAATAAAATTATACTATGGGTTGTAATTGGATTAGATTGAACATATTTGCAAGAATGATATTATGTTAAATTGTATAGACACATAAGTAAGACATATTGGTCAAATAGGGATTATTTGCAATTAGAATTAAACATGTGGGTTATGATTGAAATAAGTAATGAAAAGGCTTACTATATATATAAACTTAGATCTAGGATTAAGTTTAATAAACATGTAACAGTTGTGGTCCGTTCCAGCTATACGAGACTAATTTGGAAAAACAAGTGACAAACCAGTATGGCCAGATCAAGGGGACGTGGGTTGGGATGCAAGTTAGAACAATAATTTGTTAGGATCTTTACCACCAACATTCCATTTCAGATTTATTAATGATGGTCTCATAATAGGTAGTATAGAGGTTGGGCATGCTTATATTGATTCAGATAAGTAAGGGATCAATGTAAATATTGTCGTGTATTGGATGCGTTCTGGTAGTGCAACAAGTGTGTGCGCGATTGCATTGATAAGGTAAGATAAGTAACTACTACGTCCAACAACAATTAGTTCTGTGTTTGTTAATGGATCTAGATTGGATAAAGCCCAAGATCCATAGTGACATAAGTTACCATGCAAGATGGTAAGCTAGTAGGTTAAAGGCAATTGATGGGTAGTATTATGAAATTATCCTAATCATGTCTATTGCGTTCAGCAATTGAGAAAGTGAAAAAAATCAAACAAATAATTACTTTTGCAGTTCAAGTATATCCCTTGTACATAATTCGAATATGTTTTCCTTTTATAGTTGTGCACGGACACTTACCCTATTTGAAAGTAGAACTGTTATTGAGTCTATTTCCCTAAATTACTCAATCGTGCTAGTAATTACATCATTCACCCAACTTTAGGTCTAACCCACTCCACTTTCTAACTTTTCCTTCCTCACCAGGATTGTAGGTTGGAAATGATTAGTTCAGATTTCTTGGAGTATCATTCTTCGAGATTCATTCTTATTATTGATAAATTTATCTTCAATGTTTACGTCTTGTTCAATGGAGTTGGTTGCACTATTGGCTATTTTGAGGAATATCATGTTATTATTCTCTGATTTATGACTGTAGTGTTATTTTCGTAAGACAAGTTGTAGTTTATGGTTTTAGACTGAAATGAATAAGTGGTTTTTTGAGTAAATATCATGTTTTTAGTTTTAATAACGTTTCTGTTGTACTTATTATTTTATGTCTTGTAAATCTTAGTCTCTATTATATATGTGTTTATACCTATAATGCTTCACATTTCTTTACCTAACCCTGCTTTGGGAAATGTTAAGGGGTGTGGTGTGTTTTATTTGGTATCAAAGCCTAAGATTACAGAATTTCTAAAAGTTTGTTTTTAAAAGAAAATTATTTTTCAAAAGAAAGTAGATTTTCATAACAAAGGAAAGTTTGAAACTAAAAGTTTATCCCATTAAGTTAAGTGCAACTGTCCTTTGATTCCTTTGAGATCTTAAATCTCTATCTTTTTTCTTGTGTAGTATGTTGGAAGCCCTAAATCTTCCTTAGGGTATCCAAATTTCTGATTGGTTCCATATATATCTTGAGGCTACGGCACCAGTCGAAGCTCAAGAGCATGTGCGAGATCATGCATGCGCTGTTATAGTTCCTCCTAATCCCCTAGTAGTTGGTGACTTCTCTAAGCATCATAAGGACTTCTCAAATCTTGGTGGTAGACCTTTCTTGAGCATCTAGACTTTTGTTGAGGCTTGTTCTTTGTTGAGGAGTACAAAGCATATTTTTGAATTACTAGGGCTTGAGGATCATCAGAGAGTTCAGTTGGCTACTTGGCAGGTAAAGGAGGAGGCATCTTATTAGTAGGAGATAGTCGAGGCGAAGGGTAGAGATATTAATTGGGCCAGATTAAGAGACCGATTCGAGAGGAGATTCTTATCGCATGCCGAGGAGAGAATGCGATTAGAGTGATTTCTTAGATTGAAACAAGAAGATCTTACTGTAAAGATATATATCAATCACTTCAATGAGATGTCAAGGTTTTGGGTGAAATTGGTCAATACATCTCATAAGAAAGCTATCGAGTTCGCGAGAGGATTGAACCAAACTCTCCAAAGGTTGACAATGACATATATACCTATAGGGGCGACATTCGAGTCATTAGCGGAGGTGGCTCTTATGCATGAGGATGTGAAGGAAGTGGTCAAATAGGGTAAACATGAAGTTTCCAAGTCTACGAGCTTGAAGAAAAAGTAGTGAAAGATAAGAAAGACAATAAGAAGAATACCGGAGGACCTCAGAAAGGGAAAATCAAGAAGGATATCAATAATCATGGTTATGGACTAATTGGTCATTATATCAAGCATTGTAAGAAGACTGCAACGAAAGGAAAGTCCTATAGTTGTGGGCAGCTCAGACATCTTAGTAGAGCTTATCCTCAGAGGACAGGATAGGAGGCTAGTGCATCAATAGCTCAGGTATAGGTCTTAGAGGCAACTCAGTCTAGTGGTGGACCAGACAGAGGTAGGAAAGTTATGGTAAAAGGTTTGATTTATATTTATGACTTTCTCATTCACACTCTCTTTGGATCGAGAACATCTCATTCTTTTATTTTTAGTACTTTGGTCGTTTCACTTGAACATTCTTTAGTCACTGATCATGTAGTTGTTTCAAACACCATAGGTGGTTCTGCACATTTTTCTATCATTTATTGGGGTTTGAAAATTTTGATATCATGCGTTTAGTTTGACTGTGACACATACGTATTGGATTCTCGGGGTATGGGATGATCCTTGGGATGGATTGGCTAGCCATGTATGGAGATATTTTAGACTATGAGAGGAGGGTCATTAGATTAGCGAAATGTAGCGGTCGAACCCTCGAGATTTCTTTGACCCGCGAACTCAGTCATGTCGAGCTTTCTTTATTCCCTAGATTCTTCTATCAATGATACTGATTTAGTACCCATCGTGCATGAGTTTCTTGATGCATTTGAGGAGGTGAGAGGGCTAACTCCTTGGAGGGAAATTAGTTTCTGAATTTATCCCAGTGAGAATGGTAAGCTCACAGCATTGCCTGTACGACATACGGCTTCGAGGGAACGAAGAGAGTTGAGCAAGCAAGTGAGTGAGTTGTTGGAGAAGGATTCATTAGGTGGAGAATCTTTGAGTAGAGAGCACCAGTAGTATTTTCTACAAAGGCGGATGGCTCTCTCCAACTTTTTGTGGACTACATGGAGTTGAACAAGCTCGCGAAAAAGAACTGCTACCTACTTCCTTGGATTGATGATTTTTTCAACCAGTTGTTTAGCGCATCAATGTTCTCACAATTAGATTTAGTCACCGGTTTCCATCATCTTAGGGTGGCGGAGGATAGCATTGATAAGATGGCTTTTTGGATATCTAACGGAATTTTTGAAGTGGTTGGTTAGCCTTTTAGGCTAACCAATGCACTAGCCTATTTTGTGGATTTGATGAACAGAGTCTTCTGAGACATTCTTAATAAGTTCAAGGTTGTTTTTGTGGATGACATTTTGGTATTCTTGAGGAGGAGGATGATCACGCCTTACATTTAGGAGAAGTTCTCTGTACCCTTCGAGCGCATTAGTTTAAGGAGAAGTTTTCTAAGTGCCATTTTTTGTGAGAGGAAGTGTGTTTCTAAAGGAATGTGGTTTTAAGAGATGGGTTAGCTATGGATCCCGCTCAAGTGGTAGCGATACAGGATTTGAAGTCCTCAAAGATCGCGACCGAGGTGAGGAGCTTTCTATGTCTAGCAGGTTGTCAAGGAAAGTTTATCAAGGACTTTTCATGGATTTTGGCATCGCTTACCGACCTCACTAAGAAGAATTTGGTATTCGTGTGGAACGTAGATTGTAAGGATTCCTTCACGATATTCAAGAAGTCTCTTACCAGTGCACCAATGTTGACACTTCCTAACGGTTCTAAGATGGTCACGGTATACATCGATGCACATGGGACTGGCTTGGTTGTGGTATTGATGTAAGAGGGTAGGTTTGTATGCTATGGGAGTAGGTAGCTCAAGACTTATGAGAAGAATTATCCGTGATTGTTTTTGCACTCAAATCATAGAGGTGTTATCTACTTGGCAAGAGATTCAAGCTCTGGACAGATCATAAGTCATTGGAGTATTTATTTTCGCAGAAAGGACTAAACCAGAGACAACAACAACGGATGGAATTTTTGACATCACATGATTTTAGGATAGTGTATATGCTCAGCATGGGAATGCGGCCGCGGATGCATTGAGTAGGAAGAGAGCGTCTTTGACTCCTCTGTTCGTAGAAGGGGAGAGCTTAGAGTACATATCTACTATTGATTTTGTACCCTCTATGAACTATACCCTGGATTATTGGCATCTTTAGAGGATCTGCCTAAATTTTTGGAGCGGACTGGATCGAGATAGCGAGAGGATCTTGAGCTAATGAACATTTTTAATAGGCTATCTTGAGCAAGTGAACATTTTTTAATAGGCTTGATAGAGAAGAAGCATCTAGGTATCTCCAACGATATTCTGCTAATAGGGGAGGTTGGCTGTATAGAGATAGAAGGCTTTGTTTCCCCTGCATGGATGATTTGGTAAGTACAGTATTATTTGAGGTGTACCATTCAAGGATGACCATTCATCCTAGTGGTAATAAAATGTATATATATATATATGGACATGAAGAGAGTATTCCAATCAATTGGCATGAAGAAGGATGTGGCCGATTTTGTAGTAAAATGAATGGTTTGTCATAGAGTGAAAGCAGAGCAATGGAAACCTGGTGGATTACTCTAGCCATTAGGTGTGCCACTATGGAAGTGAGAGAGCATATCCATGGAATTTATAGATGGGTTTCCTAGATCTCGGAAGGGCAACACCAGTATTTGGGTGGTGGTAGACCGATTAACGAAGAGCGCACACTTCATTCCAGTCAAGAGCAAGAGGATGACAATTTGTTTAGCTTCGGTGTATATTAGAGAAATCATTCGAACTTCATAATATTCCTACCAGCATTATGAGCGGTACAAGGACTTTATCTTCACTAGTGAGTTTTGGAGGAGTCTACAAGAGGCAATAGGAAAACAACTTATGTTGAGTACAACTTGTCACCCTCAGACTAATGGACAGACTGAGAATATGACCATGATTTTATAGACTTTGTTGAGGCTTTGTTTCCTAGATTTCGGAGGCACACGGAAGGAGAATCTACCTTTGGTAGAATATGTCTATAATAATAGCTTCCAGGTGAGCATATGGATGGCTCCCTTCAAGATACTTTATAGAAGACCTTTCAAATCACCATCGTATTAGTGGGAGACGACTGATAGATTGCTTCTTGGGCTAAACATGGTGAGAGAGACCTAACAAAATATTGACTTGATAAGGAAAGGGATAAAGGTGGCCCAAGACTGGAAAAAAACCTACGTCGATAGGAGGAAGACAAATTTGGAATTCAAAGTCGGAGATTTAGCTTTTGTGAGGATGTTGCCACTTAGGAATGTGACGAGGTTTGGTTAGGTCAGTAAGTTGGTTCCTAGATTTATAGGATCATTCCCCAACATGGATATAGTATGGATGGCTACAGAGTTAAACTGCTCGAGAGACTTTCTGGAGTTCATGGCGTATTTCATGTTTCGCACTTGCTAAAGTACTTCCATAATTCAGCTATGGTAGTCAAGTCTAGTCTACTAGAGGATGTGGAGAACAACAGAGAGGCATATGTTCGTTGCATGCCTATACGGATTCTAGACCACAAAATAAAGAAGTGCAGAAACAAGGAAGTAAAGCTAGTAAAGGTTCAACGGGGAGATGATGCAAATAAGGTTGCATGGGAAGCCCAAGAGAATTTACACATTTCCAATCCATTCATTTTTGATGGTATACTTTGAATTTCTCCATCATTAGCATTGAATATGTTATACCTTTCGTATCCTTTGGACTAGTATATCTTAGGGTATATTTTATGGATGATAGGATTTTGACAACATATTAATAGGACATGTTATGTATGATGTACGCAAGTGGTTGCAAGTGTTCTCTAGTGGACGCAATGGATGCATATACATACATGAGGCACTATTAATGATCGGAAAATTAGGGCACTGAGAATACACATTGTGGATGTGTATGACGATCTGCCATACATCACTGGTGCTCAAGACCAAAAATTCACGTTGTACAAGCACCCACCGATGTAAAGCAATTGTTAAGAGAAAGAAACAGTAGAAAAGAAGAGAAGAAAATATAAGAGAAGAGAAAGAATAGAACATAAAAACAATCACAGAATCTGTTGTATATCTCACAGCGCATCATACAACATATGATAATCAAATCAGAGATATAAAACATATGACACGGTAATAACTATATAAACCATATAATCCGAGTACATAGGTTTATACAATTTGATGAACATTAAATTTTGTTTATTTTTCATTGCTTAACTATAAATTTTATTACCCTTTAAACAGTACTACTCAGTCTTTTTATCTTTTTTGTTATAGGTTTATAATTTTCTAGAAATAAAGAAACTCTTAAAGAATTGGCTTTAAAATAAAAATTCAATTCATGGCTCTATGAAAAGAAGTTAGAAACCAAGTTATACACAAAAGCAATCATAGCTCAATTGGTTTGAAGTAGCGCAATCTACTAGGAGGTCGTGGGTTTGAATCCTAGCTCACACCTTAATTTTTTTACTAACTTCCTAGGAAAATTCTTTTAGAGCAAGCCAAGTCAAGAAGATTCTAGAAAATACGGGAGATAGAAGCCTCTAAAGTAATATGGAATACGTTTAATCAAGAAGTGTCTAAAAGAAGATCAAGTAAAGGGTTTAAATTGTTGAATCAAGGAGTTTCTAGAAAATATGGGGAAAGGAAAGTTCCAGAATAATAAAGAATGAGATTATGGAGGAAGACTGGGCCAAATTTCTAGAGATTTCTACTTTTTCTAGATCTATATCTTAGCAATACTATAAATACCCCTATCAAGCATTAGTTTAGATCATCTTGGCAATTGTTTTCTTTCTTTTCATCTTAAGATTAGGGTTTTATCTTGTAGTCTCTCAACTTCTTATTTCATAAATAAAATTGTTGAATTCTTCTTTGCTCTTTTCTATCTATGTTCTCTTTGCTTTATTTTAATTTCTATCTGTATTCTCTTTTACTTTATTTTAATTTATGCTCTGGCTTGCATTGAATTTCTATTTTTCTATTTTTAATTTCCTGAGATCTATTGATTTGCCAAAAGGCTAATAGATCTCACCCCTAATTCTCACAATTCTTAAATATTCTCTGCAAAATCATTATTGTTTCCTTTTAATTTCTTAATTAAAATGTTAATTCTCGAATTCATCTAACACGCTTAGAGTTTAAATAAACATTAGTAATTGAAATCTTCTTGTAGCTTCAATCCGTATTCTCATAAACATTACAGTAGACGTCATTTGCTTGCGGTAAAATTAAATCACAGTTTTTGTTAACACCGAAAATCATCGATCAAGTTTTTGTGGCCATTGCCGGGGTGTTTGATAATTTCTATTGTTTATTTAATATTCGATTCATGTTAGTTTTTTCTATTTTGCTTGCTTCTATTTTTTTGGTAAAGCATGATTCTACTTCATATTTAGTTTCATAATTTTCGGTTTTGTTTTTATTTTTTTATTTTGTTTATCAAAAAAATTAGTTTTTGTTTTCACTTTTCTTCAACTGGAAATTTGCGTCAAGGGCTTACTAGGTCGGTCGAATTTGTTTTAAGGACACAGCTTCGTCCGAATTTGTTTTAAGGAAAATAATTTGTATACTCCTCATTTCAGAAACCCTTTTGCCCCTTTCTCAAATTGAAAAATCGATCTTCATCAAATTTCTTTACTTCGATCTGCGTCTTCTTCAAATTTCGATTTAATATCTACGGATGGATTTGTATTAACATCGATTAATTAACACAAATCAGTGAAAACCATAGGTAATGAGCACAAATCATAGATAATCGCATGTATTCATCTTGTTCAAACTTCATGTGTAGCAAATCAGCATAAATCATTGCATCATGAATGGTTTTATCTTTTTACCATAAAATCATATAACTTATACTTTTAACCAAAAAAAAATAGAAATGATTTTATCTTTTTCGCAGAAATTCATATGACTTATACTTTTAACAGAAAAAGGGTAAATGGTTTCTCAGAAAATAATATAATTTAATCTTTATTGGCTATTTCGTAATGGCATAGTACAAAATTAGTAGAAGATGATGGGCTGAACCTTGCTAAACTACCAACAAATAGTAGCTACCAAAAGATAAAGCAAAGACCAAAGACACTTATAATGTAATAAAATATAAACAAAAGGTATTAAAAATATGACTTGTTAATGATAAAAAATAGTTTTTGATTACAAAATTGCATTTTTGTAATTAACAATTTTTAGATGTTTAGTAGAATAACTTATTTTATTTCATATTTAAAAAAGATATCTTATAGTAAAAGATAAAAGATAAGTTAAATCTAATATCTTATTTTATTTCAGATTTAAAAAAGATAATTGAAATTTTTTTAGAGCTAAAAATGATTACAATTGTTATGTTAATTTACTATTTTCATTTGTTGTTTCATAAAGTCATAAAGGGGTGCCATGATACCTGTTTTACATGATAGGAGTGGTGAGAAATATGAATGTATAAATAGCAAATATCGCTAAAAAGATAAACGTAAGTATATTTTTTTTGTTTTGTTGTATTGTACAACTAATACATATCAGTAGCTTCATTGTATAGACTACAATTTTATTTTAAACAAAATAAAAAAAGATAAAAAGAACTTTACTTTTATATTATTAACATTTTTTATTCTTTTAAGGACTAAATTCCATGGCAACTAAACACTTCAGGGCACCATTTTTAATAGAAAAAAGATAAACGAATTTATCTTTTTCCCAGAAAATCATATAACTTACTTTTAACAGAAAAAAAGATAAACGATTTTATCTTTTTCGCAGAAAATCATATAACTTATACTTTTAATAGAAAAAAGATAAATGGTTTCTCAGAAAATCATATAATTTTATCTTCATTGGCTATTTTGTAAAGGCATAGTAAAAATTTAGTAGAAGATGATGTGTTGAACCTTGCTAAACTACCAACAAATAGTAGCTACAAAAAGATATAGCAAAGACCAAAGACAATTACAATATAATAAAATACAAAGAAAAGGTATTACAAGTATGACTTGTTAATGATAAAAATTAACTTTTGATTACAAAATTGCATTTTTGTAATTAACAACTTTTAGACATTTATTAGAATATCTTATTTTATTTCAGATTTAAAAAAGACAGTTGATTATATCTTTTAATAAAAGATAAAAGATAAGTTAAACTGAATATCTTATTTTATTTCAGATTTAAAAAAGATAATTGAATTTTTTTTAGAGCTAAAAATAATTATGATTGTTCTGTTAATTAACTAGTTTCACTTGTTGTTTCATAAAGTCATAAAGGGGTGCCATGATACATGTTGTATATGATACGAACGGTGAGAAATATGTATGTATAAATAGCAAATGTCGCTAAAAAGATAAACGTATGTATATTTTTTCTGTTCTGCTGTACTGTACAACTAATACATATCAGCAGCTTCAATGTATAGACTATACTTTTGTTTTAAAAAAATAACAAAAGATAAAAGAACTTTTCTTTTCTATTATTAACATTTTTTATTCTTTTAAGGACTAAATTCCATGGCAATTAAACACTTCAGGGCGCCATTTTTAACAGAAAAAAGATAAACGATTTTATCTTTTTTCCGAGAAAATCATATAACTTACTTTTAACAGAAAAAAGATAAACGGTTTTATCTTTTTTGCAGAAAATCATATAACTTATACTTTTAACAGAATAAAGATAAATGGTTTCTCAGAAAATCATATAATTTACCTTCATTAGCTATTTTGTAATGGCTTAGTAAAAATTTAGTAGAAGATGATGGGCTGAACCTTGCTTAACTACCAACAAATAGTAGCTACAAAAAGATGAAGCAAAGACCAAAGACACTTATAATATAATAAATTGCAAAGAAAAGGTATTAAAAATATGACTTGTTAATGATAAAAATTAACTTTTGATTACAAAATTGCATTTTTGTAATTAACAATTTTTAGATGTTTAGTGGAATATCTTATTTTACTTCAGATTTAAAAAAGATAGTCGATTCTATCTTTTAGTAAAAGATAAAAGATAAGTTAAATCGAATATCTTATTTTATTTCAAGTTTAAAAAATATAATTGAATTTTTTTTAGAGCTAAAAATAATTACAATTGTTCTGTTAATTTACTATTTTCACTTGTTGTTTCATAAAGTCGTAAAGGGGTGTCATGATACCTGCTGTGTATGATACGAGTGGTGAAAAATATGAATGTATAAATTGCAAATGTTGCTAAAAAGATAAACGTATGTATCTTTTTTCTGTTATGTTGTACTGTACAACTAATACATATCACCAGCTTCATTGTATAGACTATACTTTTGTTTTAAACAAAATAACAAAAAGATAAAAAGAACTTTTCTTTTATATTATTAACATTTTTTATTCTTTTATGGACTAAATTCCATGGCAATTAAACACTTTAGGGTACCATTTTTAACAGAAAAAAGATAAACAGATTTATCTTTTTCTCAGGAAATCACATAACTCATATGTTGATTAAGTAAAACTTAAAAAAACACTGTTTTATCTTTTTATTCAACCATTAGGATTGAAAACTCGGTGTGTACCATTTGAATCAGACACAACAACTTAATCAAAACGCATAAAACGACAACATAAGAATAAAAATGTTAAATCAGTTTATCTCTTTGAACAGAACAAACAACATCGTTGTTAACACTGTTAAAACACACGAGTCGGATCAGTCAATTGCAAGAAGCCGGATCGGTCAGTTGCCAAGCACTAGGTCGGTCATAAATATGGATCGGTCGACCTCAACAATGCGAATCAGTATAGTCAAATCTGAATCGGATCGGTACCATTTACGCGATGTGTATGCGGACATGTAAAACATTTATGAATGCATCACCATATTTGTATTCACGTGTGGACATGCACATAAAGTAGTTCTAGCTTAAAGCATACAATGCTGGCACTCTAACAACATCATGGAATGACGCATACACAGGGATTTGGCAAGTGAAGAGTCAACATGAAAATATGGTCTAATATATACCATGCAACACAATATGGATCAACACGTTAGAAAGAACAACTGGCGTCAGTTATACAATATTGTTTCATGGAATGGAAACTTCATATATCAAGACACGTTTACACGTGTGAGTGTAAAATCCAAGTGAAGCTCCTGTACCAAAACATTGGGATGTTATAAACAATAGTGCGGATCCAACATTTGATAAAATGTACATTGTAACACAAATGGATCGGTGCCTTAAGATGCCATGTGGACCGGTACATTCATGAAAACCTGGATCGGCCTTAAGCAGAAAATGTGGTGGTAAAGGAGTAAATAGTGGATCGGTCTGCAATGAAAAGGGTGAAACAGTTTGCAATATTTTCATTTGGTTCGGCCTTATATGGTTAAAAGTGGATCGGTATGCTAAGAAGGGATGGATTGGCTCTGTATACAAAGTGGCTTTGCTCTATGTAATATACTAAATGAAGACAATGGATCGGGGCATTCAAAGGTACATATGGTCAGCGTGAAACGTATAGGAACAATCTGGGTTGGGCATACTTTATGGATTGCAATCATGTAAATATTAAACCCCAAAAAGAGCAGTAGCACATGTTGGCAATCGCCTAAAGCAAATGAAACATGGACTGACTTTAATACATTATTGTATACTCACAAAATGCCACCCAAAGTATACACGTGGTTATGTCCTACTACTAGAAGTGACTCAGTCCCATTTTATTTGAACTGGGTCGGTGCCTAAATGCCTACATGGATCGGTGTACTTTGTTGTAATGGGATGGTCCTGTAGAGAATAATGGATCGGTACAAAGGATTGATGCGTTGCCACAATTGTAATTAGAGAAGAAGTGGATCGGTATGTTATGATAAAGTGGACCGAGCATGAAGCAAGAACTGGATCGGTATAATTAAACAAGTATGGGACGGTACTACCCCGATCCGAGTCTACCCCGATCCAACCTTGTGCCCGATCCAACTTTACACCCGATCCAACCTTGCACCCGATCCAAGTTACTACCCGATCCAAACTCACACTTCATAATTACGAAACCGCCACTCCCTCCAAACTTCATCTACAAATAGCCCCTTGCTCAACAATTCAAGGGACCGATTTCTTGACCCTGAAGGGCTACCTAAACTTCTCTAAAAGCCTCAAAAACAACATTAATGGCTTCCTAACTTTGATTTATCATTCTCCAACAACATGAAGATCAAATCAACTCATTTTTCCATTCAAAGTTGATCTAACTCGAATCTAATGCTCTTTAATCACCATTAGCTATCTCTAAAAATCCGGATCTAGCACAAACTTCATCATCGAGTTGAGGAAAAGCACTACATGCTAAAGTGATTGACGATTCACACATCCTCCATCATAAATCTAGAAATCTCAACCATTTCTTGCCAAATTCAAATGTAATTAGATCGTAAAAAATGAGAGAAGTGAGAAATGAATGTATGAGATCTTTCATGTGTGTTGTAAAGCAAAATTCCGTAATGAGAAGTGATTGAAAAGTGGACGTAGATTCACATTGAATTGAACCACTATAAAAATCTCGTCTTCTTATTGCTTTACTTTTATTTTGTGTTCGTGGCTTCACAATTTCATACCATTTACTTGGTGACGTGCTTTTCTAGCATCATTTAGTGTTTGACCATTTTTGGTTAAAACATTTGGCGCCCGCCGTGCAGCCGCATTCGCTTCTCCTACCTCCTCTCACAAAGTTGAAAGCCTTGCATCAAAGCTCTAAACTGTGTTCTTCTCCGAAATTATGGCCATGTCTAAGAAGACCGTTAGCAAAACCGTAGTAGAAGCCGATGATGTTGCTAATGAAGAAACACCGCTCGCAAACCGCTTTGAAGTTGGCAAAAATTCAGAAAGCGGAACCGGTGTGACCAAAAATGAATTAAAAGCCGTTATTGCCAATGTCAATAACCAAATGGATGCCTCTACTAAAATGATGATGGAGAAACTTGACACTATTCTTAACGCTCAATCGAATCCAACCCATACGAAAGTGCATGTGGATCTTGAAGAGAATGATAAATCTCCCGCTTCCGATCATAACCGCAACGACAACATGGAAGACGATTATGATTGGGCAAGTGACAGAAATGAAGCTAATACCGAAGAATTGATATCAAAAGCTAAGAATCATTCTGAAGTGGATGCTCGAAAGATTGCTAACCCTATCACGGGGGCACCCCCTCGTCGAGAAGGCAAAGCACCTAAGCTCTTTAATTGAGATCATATGCCTAGATGGACATTTGGTAAAGAGCTCAGCTTCACAGAGCGCCATAACACCGAAGAATACATTTCGGATATGATAGAACGAGTCATTTAAAAGAACCAAGCTAGCAAAGACGACGAAAGAGAATGGGACTTCTCCCCCGATAGGACTCCATTCACCGAAAGGATCCTCGAAGTAGAATGTCCAAAGAAATTTAATCCTCCAACTTTGCCTCCATACAATGGCCTCGTTGATCCTAACTACTTCCTATTCAAATATGAGTGGCATATGAGCGCAGCTAAAGTGACTGACGAAGCGAGATGCACCTACTTTCCCCTTTATCTAGAAGGTGCCGCGTCATTATGGTTCACAAAGCTACCACCCAAATCAATAGACCGTTTCTCCAACCTAACCAAAAAGTTCAAGGAGCAGTTCCGCTTGTATGCTACCAAAGCCAAGGACGCTATAACTCTCTCAACAATGAAGCAGAAGCCAGGGGAAACTATCAAAGCCTTCCTCAGTCGATTCAATGTTGCCTTGTCAGAAGTAAGGAATCCAGAGCCACGCATAATTCTCATGGCTTTACTCGACGCTATAGACAAAGCAAGCGAATTCGGGAAGTGGATAAAGATGAAGGAACCGACTACGCTTAACAGGTTCTATAAGAAAGCAGAAGAGTACATGGGGGTGGATGATAATCCTATACCTCTTCAGATCATTGGTGGTAACCAACTCCTTGAAGCTCCTAAAAGTGCAGCTATTCAACCTAATTAGAAGAGTATGTAGGGGCAGAAGCGAGCCAACAACGGAAACGAAAACAAAGCTAATAAAAAGTTTCGCCCTCTGACTCGTCTGATCTAACACCTCTGAATGATACTCCTAAGAACATTTACCTTGCCACAAAGGATGCAGAAGATTATCCAGAGCCTCAGCCAATGAGAATGAATGACCATCTGACCAAATCTGGGAAGTTTTGTCGATATCATAACCAGCCAGGCCACAACACCAACGAGTGCAGACAACTGAGATCATTGATCGAAGAGCTGATTAAGAAGAACCGCTTGCAACAGTATGGGAAAAAATCTCAAGATGCAAATCGTTCTGCGACTACCAAGGGCAAGGGGCATCAAATGACCAATTCGGTCTAAGCAACATAGCTTCTGCTCACACTACGCCAAGGCTGATAATCAACTGATGACCGTTGATGATGATCTAATATCTACAGCTCAAAATAAGCGATCTCTATCGCACTTACTTTACTTCTCGCATTACTTTACTTTCCACTATGTTCTACTTTCTTGTAAATATTCTGTAACGATTTACATGCATTGTACCGAACAATGACATTATGAATGAAGTATTACTTGCCTATATAAATCTCTGACTTGCCAAATTTATACGAAAATTTTGCTAACAGACGATTTCTCATAATAGGTTATCCGACGAGTGCTTGCTCCCTCACAACCCGAAAACACTGATTCAATGGTAGATCGAGAAAGTCCCGATGAGTCAAACACTCAAGAGATTAGCAAATATCCATGGATCCAAAACCCCAAGGGTTCATAGGAGTCCAGGGAACCTCGGTCGGGCAGCGATCGCTTACCGAGTTAAGTGACCCTGACCGATGACTGGGGTTCACTCTGCGGATCGATTCAACCTTAACCTTTACCTCATGGTTCATGGAGGTCCAGGATGCTTCAGTCGGGCAGTGATCACTTACCGTGTTAAGTGACTCCGACCGATGACTGATCACCGATCCGTGAATCAACCTTAACCTTTACCTCATGGTTCATGGAGGCCCAGGATGCCTCAGTCGGGCAGCGATCACTTACCGAGTTAAGTGACTCCGACCGAAGACTGATGCCCTCTCCATGGATCAGCTCAACCTTACCTCATGGTTCATGGAGGTCCAAGATGCCTCGGTCGGGCAACGATCACTTACCGAGTTAAGTGACTCCGACCGATGACTGATGCCCGCTCCATGGATCATCTCAACCTTACCTCATGGTTCATGAAGGTCCAGGATGCTTCAGTCGGGCAGCGATCACTTACCGAGTTAAGTGACTCCGACCGATGACTGATCACCGCTCCGTGAATTAACCTTAACCTTATCCCAAAGGTTCGCAGGAGTCCAAGGCACCTCATTTGGGCAACGATCACTCACCAAGTTAAGTGACTCCAACCGATGACTGATGTTCGCTCTGCAAATCGATGCAACCTCACCCCTCACCTAAACTTCGTGGGAAATAGCATTGCAAAACGATGTGACAACCAAAAATCTTTTCCTTAGAAAAAGTAGCTTCTCCTTAGCAGAGATCAACATTCAATGAACTCTACAATGTCAAGTCAGTCAACAGGAGAAGACAAAATGTTGGATTAAAATGACCTCTCCAAAACACGGGGCATCCAATGGAATCTCCAACGTCAAAACTGATCAACAATGCAAACAAAAACTGAGCTATAGAAAAAATTCTTCTCATAATGAAGACTGGTGATGACCTCCAGAGCCGGGGCACCAATAATCAAAAACTTCTCCGAAGAGAAGCAGAGGATAAATTACGAATGCGTATTTCTCAAATGGAAAGTATCAAATACCATCATTTAATTCATTAAAACGATAATGTTTGAAATCCACAGTCGGCTCTAGTCGATTAGCAGATTTTAAGCATTAAATGCGAATTCGAATATCGTATTTGTACAGATAATATTCAGTGAGTTATAAACTGCCGAGTAGAGCAATTTTGTGCAGATATTTTATTGAATTCAAAATGAAATTCACTATATTTCATTCTCTAATGATTAACTAATCCGCTATCGATACAGACGACCGATAGTGAAGTATAAGCCCCAAATTGCACAAGTGCTTGTTTTGATTACAGAACAGGTGAAAATAAACACATGAATTTAAAGAATGGTTCGCCATAGCAAGACCAGAAGCTATGAGTGATCTCAATGCAGAATATATCGACAGCAATGTTTATTTCGAACCCGCATTTCTCGCAAGCAAAAAATACAAGCTTCGAGGGGAAATTGTTAAATCTGTTAAAACACATGAGTCAGATCAGTCAATTGCAAGAAACCGGATCGTTCAGTTGCCAAGCACCGGATCGATCATAAATATGGATCGGTCGACCTCAACAATGCGAATCGGTCTAGTCAAATCTGAATTGGATCGGTACCATTTACGCGATGTGTATGCGGACATGTAAAACGCTTGTGAATGCATCATCATATTTGTGTTCACGTGTGGACATACACATAAAGTAGTTCTAGCCTAAAGCATACAATGCTGGCACTCTAACAACATCATGGAATGACGCATACACAGGGATTTGGCAAGTGAAGAGTCAACATGGAAATATGGTCTGATATATACCATGCAACACAATATGGATCAACATGTTAGAAAGAAAAACTGGCGTCAGTTATACAATATTGTTGCATGGAATGGAAACTTCATATATCAAGACATGTTTACACGTGTGAGTGTAAAATCCAAGTGAAGCTCCTGTACCAAAACATTGGGATGTTATAAACAATAGTGCGGATCCAACATTTGATAAAATGTACATTGTAACACAAATGTATCGATGCCTTAAGATGCCACATGGACCGGTACATTCATGAAAAACTGGATCGGCCTTAAGCAGAAAATAAGTGAACAGTGGATCAGTCTGTAGTGAAAAGGGTGAAACAGTTTGTAATATTTTCATTTGGTTCAGTCCTATATAGTTAAAAGTGGATCGGCATGCTAGGAAGGGATGGATTGGCTCTATATATAAAGTGTCTTTGCTCCATGTAATATACTAAATGAAGACAATGGATCGGGGGATTCAAAGGTACATATGGTCAGCTTGAAATGCATAGGAACAATCTGGGTCGGGCATACTATATGCATGGCAATCATGTAAATATTGAACCCCAAAAGGAACAGTAGCACATGTTAGCAATCACCTAAAGCAAATGAAACATGGAATGACTTTAATACATTATTCTATACATCACAAAATGCCACCCAAAGTATACACGTGGTTCGGTCCTACTACTAGAAGTGACTCGGTCCCATTTATTTGAACTGGGTCGGTGCCTAAATGCCTACACGGATCGGTGTACTTTGCTGTAATGGGACGGTCCTGTTGAGAATAATGGATCGGTACAAAGGATTGATGCGGTGGCACAATTGTAATTAGAGAAGAAGTGGACCAGTATGTTATGATAAAGTGGACCGGGCATGAAGCAAGAACTGGATCGGTATAATTAAACAAGTATGGGATGGTACTACCCCATGTCTACGCCGATCCAACCTTGTGCCCGATCCAACTTTACACCCGATCCAACCTTTCACCCGATCCAACCTTGCGCCCAATCCAAGTTACCACCCGAACCAAACTCCACATTCCATAATTACGAAACTGTCACTACCTCCAAACTTCATATATAAATAGCCCCTTGCTCCACAATTCAAGGGACCGATTTCTTGACCCCGAAGGGTTGCCTAAACCATTCCTACACTTCTCTAAAAGCTTCAAAAACATCAGTAATGGCTTCCTAACTTTGCTTTATCATTCTCCAACAACATGAAGATCAAATCAACTCATTTCTCCATTCAAAGTTGATCTAACTCGAATCTAATGCTCTTTAATCTCCATTAGCTATCTCTAAAAATCCGGATCTAGCACAAACTTCATCATCAAGTTGAGGAAAAGCACCTACATGCTAAAGTGATTGACGATTCACACATCCTCCATCATGAAGCTAGAAATCTCAACCATTTCTTGCCAAATTCAAGTGTAATTAGATCGTAAAAAATGAGAGAAGTGAGAAATGAATGTATAAGAGATTTCATGTGTGTTGTAAAGCAAAATTCCGTAATGAGAAGTGATTGAAAAGTGGACGTAGATTCACATTGAATCGAACCACAATAAATTCTCGTCTTCTTATTGCTTTTACTTTTATTTTGTGTTCGTGGCTTCACAATTTCATACCATTTACTTGGTGACATGCTTTTCTAGCATTATTTAGTGTTTGACCATTTTTGGTTAAAACAATCGTATTCCAAATAACAGTTAAACACAAATACTTGCAGAAGCAAATGCATTATCTATACTATCTCATACTGAATAAAGTGTCAATATAAAACAAATAGAATCAACCCATATACATTGGACTTGAATCAACCCATATACATAAAACTGAAAATGCAGCAAAATGCACTATAAAGTGTCTATATATACATATTAGTATGAATCTACACTTATAGTTAAAATATACAATTTGTGATGATAGCTTCTGGTGCTATTTTGTGTAAAAGATAAGTTCTTTTATCTATTCATATAGAAAGAAAATGCATATGAATTTATCAAATGTTGGAGAAGATTGCCAAATGAATCGTTCAAAGAATGCCAGCAATAATGTTGCCTTTCATTTTCTCGTGTGAATCACCAAAACACCTGTAAATAATGTTAGTGATGATCATCCACTAGCACTTGATGCAAAAGCCAAAGCAATAGCCTGAGCCCAAACCTTCATACATGCTTTTACTTCTCTTGGATCGCTTCCTATGTACACAAATAAAAAACTACTAATAGAAGCACCACCTTAAATCAAGAATCATGCTACACACCGAGTGCATAAGCAGAAATCAAACAAATAACATTTTGAGAAAAATGAATAAAAAAGAGGATAAAAATGCTCCATTCTAAATTTAAAGGCCAGACTTCACTCGAAGAAACAAGGAGACTTCTAACCTATTTTTAAACAAACCATAAATATTTAATTATAGTTAAAAGATAAAACCATTTAAATGGTTTTCTGTTAAAAAACATAAAATTAAATGGTTTTCTGAGAAAAAGATAAAACCATTTATCTTTTTTTGTTAAAAGTATAAGTTATATGATTTACTGAGAAAATGATAAAACCTTTATCTTTTTAAGTTGTCAAACAAATTAACATGTACCACTGAATATATACGTATGAACAATTTCATCATAACTATAAATTGATTCATATTACGTGTTATTAACCCATTGAATATATATATATATGATTAACAAAACAACAAATATGTTTACATGTATCAGTAATTTTCAAATATTGCTAAATTTCAATACGTAATTAAATGATTCAAATCAAAACATAAACACCTTTGTCTTTTTAAGTTGTCTAACAAAATAAATTCTACCACTGAATATATACGCACGGACAGTTTGATATAGCAAATAAAATCAATTAGTGAATGGCTACTTACTTCAGCTAACAAAAACAATTGATATATAGAAAACAAAACAAAATCAAGGAACAATAAACAACAAAGATAAACAAGTACTTACTTGTTCAACAACTACTGAACAGAAATCGCGTCTTGTAAATAGTAAATAGAAATTGTATCTTAGTTTCTTCAGCTGAATAAAGGTGAGGCGATTAACATCAGCAATCAACAATAAAAAACAGCAGAAATAAACAATTACTTACTTGTTTAGCTGAGAAAAGTGATGCGGTTTGATTTCTTCAACAAATCAACTGAGTCGATTTTGTTTCGAAAGTAGATTAGCAGTAGATTTGATTTCGAAAGTATAAAAATGATGAAGAAAGTGGATTTGAAATCAATTCGGGGTTTTTTTAGCTTCGATAATGCTTATGGAAATGAAGAATAGAAGGAACAAATAGCCGAATTAATTTTTGTTCTGGAAAATAATTATTGTAATGGCGTGTCCTAGAAACTAATTAGCGGATGAAAGGAGGCCTTATGGTAAAATGCCTCTTTCTTCAATTTAGTTGCCTTGTTCTTAGTGGTAGTTTTTGTTTTCTTTTTTCACCATAAAATTTGCTTTTTTCAATTTCTTTCCTTTTTTCAGTTCGTTGCTAATTTTTTACATTTTCTTTCCTTTCTTTTTGTACAAGTTTCAAAAAAACAAAATTTTCCTTTTTTTTTCTCTCATTATTCTTTTCTCTAATCATCTTTTGTTTTCTATTTCCACGCAGTCACCAAATGTTTCCCCCTAGAGCCATATACACGACTATAGCAACCCCCCGTTGATCAGCATCTCATCCCCACAACAACCCAATTCCACCTCGTTGTTTATCAGTGAAAAATCCAAAATCACAGCAAACTTCACCTTCCCTGTAATGTCCCGACTTTTTCTAACTTTTGATAATCATTTTTATGAGAAGATTAAAATGAAATAAGTTATTTAACAAAACTAAATTAATATCAAACATACGTGAAAACATATGAATGTATGAATAAAAAAATAATGCACATATTTAAGGTTATGATTAAACTTGTTTAACATAACATAAATATGCAACTTTAAATAATAACTTGAGTACATATGAAAAGAAAGTATTTTATCACCTTAAAAATACAAAAGACTTTGAAATAATACATAGACAAATAAGGGTACATGACAAGGAAACAATTCGGCCATGTATGAATACCTTAGCACATAAAATAGTAAGCACACCATATGTTTGACTCAAATTGACCAAAGGAAATATCCATGAACATAAGTGAGAAGACAAGACAAAATTCAGGTCATATGGAGACAAATTCAATAATGAGATGTGAGTTAAATAGTGTCACTAAGGATAGGTAAAACCATTTCCTAAGACACAATACTATAGGTAGCCAAATAAATTAATTCTACTTAGCAAAATATCCAAATACTTAATGACTAAGAAAACCTATTTTATAATGGATGAAAAGAAAGGAAGTGATAGGCATTTAATGAAAGGGATGGTAGGAGATGTGTGCTTCTAGAAGCTTTAACATAGGACAAGGCCATTGGCCAAAATATCTAAGTAAAATAATATTCTTGCATGAGATCTTTTCCATGAAAACATGGCGTAGGAACTAGCAAAGGGTAAGTCTAATTAACATTTACTATGAAAAATATAAGGAAAATAGATTTTTAATGTGAAGTTTTTGGCTATAAATACACACAAAAACTCACATTTTTCCTTCACAAAAACAAGCACTAAGTTAAAAGAAAAAACTGAAGTTGTTATTCTCAGGAAATTGGAAAGCTTTAAGGTGAGTAAACCTTATTTAATTTCCTTGTTTGATTCTTACTGTAAACTGTATTGTTATACATCAGAGTATATGTTTAATTTTAGCTGCAAGTTCCTGTTAGATTAACATCATCATCTTGCCAACAGACAACAACTTATTAATGCTAGAAAACCCTTGATTACATATGTTATATCCATATATATATACAAGTATTAGTATGATTGCATATGTGCTGATGTTAGTTTAAGAATCTTAAGTAACAAATCTGTGTCAAAACAGAATAACATGATCCCTTGTTCTCAGAAGGGAATGCTACCAAAATCTCACACTAGTGTTATGTAAATACAAGTGTATAATGTATATACATTAGTAATCTAACCAAAGAAAACAAGAATGAAATAACAAATGGAACTAGAAACCAGAAAACATAGAAGCAGATTTTCGCTGTAATCAACCACCAAACATGGATTTTCAACCATCACGAAATCTTAGTTTAATGATATAAACGGAATCACATTGCCAAACCATGATTTTTAATGGAAGTTTCATAATTTATAATGTTGTGGTGATCGAGAAATGTCGAGATGATCTGAAAATGGTTTTTGATCAAATTCTGGTGCTCCAATGGATGAACTGACATGACGTGAGGCAGAGAGGAGCGTGAGAGGTCCTGGATTTGAGGAAAAATGTAAAAAGATTTTCTATAATGTAGATTTTGAAAATGATGTGAAAATAGGATTAGGGTTCATGTTTTTATGTCCATCGTTCTCGAAGGAACTGCGCAACAACGGCGATGAACTGGAGGTGCGGTCCAGGGGAAATGAAGCGTGGGGAGGTCACGGTGGTGTGGACGGAGTTGGAGGAACTCAGGTGGTCAGTGGACATGGCGGTGCGAGCTTTCTCCGATGGAACCCAATTCGACGTGGAGGAGCTCTACAGTGAAATCACTATAGAGGCGGTGGTGGTTGGATCTGAAGGTGGCGATGCAACCAGGAGGAGAAGGGCGAGATGTCTGGATGATCGGAGGCGGTCGATGGTGGCCGAGGCGGTTGTGCACGTGCACCATGCATAGATGTGCACATCATAAATTGGCATCATGGTTTTGTGGTGATCTGAGGAGGTTGGCATGGTGACTGGAGGGGTTGGCACTTTGGTACTTGGTACTTGGAAAAGTACCAGGTGGTACTTTGGCAAATGTGTGTGTGGCATGGGGTTTGAGGTGATGGGCACGGTGACTGGAAGGTGGTACTTTGGCATTGGGAAAGTACTTGGTGGTACTTCGGTAAAAATGGAAATACATGGTCGCGGCATCGGTTCTGGAGGGAGGAACACGAGCGCAGCAACTTGGCACTTGATAAATTGGGAAAGTACCAGGTGGTACTTTGGCATTTGCGGAGCGAACGAGAACTGGAGGGGTTTAGCAAGCGAAATCATAGTGTTTTGGAGCTGGTACTTTGGCAAACTGGTATTTTAGTCAATGCGCTAAAAAAATGAGATTTTGAATGAAGTTTTAATTAAAATTTGTTTTAATTAAAATAGAAAGTAAATAAAATTAAAGAATAAATAAAAAGAGAATTTTTATTTAATTTGACATAGGCAAGTGAAAGGAAGAAATAGCAGGAAGATCGGAGTACAGAAGTTTGACTAAAGAAGTTCAACGAGCTTGAAATTAGAGATATAAAAATAATAATTTGAATAAATTATAAATTTCATTTATTTATGGTAAATTAGAAACAATAAAATAATTTACCAAAAGAACTGGAGTGTTAAACATCGATAATAAACGAAGCAAAATACCATGTGCGAAGCACACACTTTATTTACTCATTTTTTAATACTGGTCAAAACTGTATAAAATACTATGTGCGACGCACACACTTTAACTGTTCAATTATAAAAGATGATTAAATTATCCAGATATGAACAAGGTAAACATATACTATTTGTTCGATAATAAAGAATGTATAAACTGAATTATAATCAGATTAAGCTGATAATTATTTATCAATTGTAAAAGACATTTCGTACATCGTTTCGAAGAGTCCGGAATAAATATTCCACTTCGACTCAAATTATACGACGCGTGTCAGAATATTGAAGACGGAGATATACAAGGACTATTTTAAATAGTACCATCGATCTGTTCAGTCCTAGGACAAACCCGAATGGACGAGTGTCTGACAACGTATATCAGTTAGATTCTACACATCGAATTTACATGAGTATATTACGTTGGTGGCGGAGAAATTTGTTTCTCTTAGCTTTAATGCCCGCAATATATTTGGAAAATCGAATGAGTGTTTCTGACGGATATGACGATGTGGCATTCAAAGTAATTGAAGAAATAATCTGTCAGAAGAATAAACGTGACTTCTAGCCTCGCAACCAGGAAGTGACAAAAATCGGGTGAGGCAGCATGGCTAGGTGGGTCATACCCAAGCAGGGTATATTATCACCATCTAGAGAACTTCCATATTTAACTTCTTAATCTCTTTTCGCTGCCGCAACCTTCAGAATCGGTGGGTCATTCCCAACCGTGGAGGTGGTAATATATTTGTTACACTCAAGCTAAATGAGTGGACGGTCATGTGTGGCCGGGTTACAAGACGTTCTTGTTGAACCCCAGTGTATCCCCTCTAGAGTACACTGATCGGTAGGTGATCTCACACCTTGTCTGTTGGAATCCAATCTCTAATAAGCGCTCTGCGATTTTAGATTTTATACTATATACGTGAACGCGAGATGCAAGCGTTTCACTAGTTGATTGTTTATTTTATATAAACTATTGTACTATCAAATGTTTCTGATATCAAGATAATTGGGTCATTGTCCATATATTAGTTATGGATTGGTCTATAGATTTCTAAAGTAAATGAATCAGTCAATATGGAAAACCTTATTCTTATTTCCCTGTTTCCAAACTATTTAACTTTGTTTACTCACACCAGTCCCCTGACTGACCTAGAGTTTATTTTCTATGTTTCCTAAACTCTTGGTACTCATAATATTTATTATGAGTAGACAAGTTATTCAGGTAGGCAAGTAGAACCTTATGAAGTTCAAGTTCAAGACCAGTCTAGTAGTATAACTATTTCTATGTATCCAGTTTTAAGTAACTGTATTACCCTAGTGATCATGTATAATTATGATGTTGTACTATGATGATGTAATATGATATTGTACTATGATGTATCAGACCCTGTTATGTAATATATTATGTATTTGTGAAATTCCGCTATGAGATTCTGATGATTTTCTTTTTCTACTATCCTATTAGTTCTATCTTTTCTATCTCATCTTTTAAATTCTTTCATAATGACACCACTTCCAAGGCATCGAAAATTGCACTGTTATAATTAGTATCAGAGCTTAAGTTTTTCGAACACCTAGGCTTTGGGTTAGTGTTGAGAGAGCGTATTTTTATAAAAACTATTATAGTATAGGACGACCTTGGTTATCGACCTTAGCTATTGACCTTAGTTATTTACTTAAGATTTTCCCTAAATATTTTCCGATTGAGTATTAACTATCTTTATACTCAGAAACTGAAAATGAGTTCTCAAGGAAGACGAGGCCGAGGAGCAAGTGGGGCAACCACGACCAATGGGCACACTATTACTCAAACCCAAATGGATACAACTGAAGTGGTTCCAGCTCCAACGCAGACAAACTTTGCTATGATCTGCAAGAATTACACTACTCTGGGAGGAAAAGTTTTTAAGGGAACTGAATCACCGGTTGAAGTCCAAGCATTGATAAGATCATGTGAAAAGATTTTTAAAGGGACTGAAGTTAGACGACGAGTATAAATGTCTCTTAGCTTCATGGAATCTGGAGGAAGCTGCAGCAATCTGGTGGGATGCTCAGACTGCAAATACTCCGGAGGAAGATTTTACTTGGGCCATGTTCAAAGAAGCTTTTGAAGGCCAGTATCTGCCAGCCACTGGGAAGACAAGGATGTACCGAGATTTCATTGACCTCAAACAAGAAAACATGACTGTTACTGAGTATGAAAACAAGTTCAATGCACTGTCAAGCTTTGGACCGGAGTTAGTCAATACTTCACTGAAGAAGAATGAGATATTTGTAGTTGGTCTGAAGGATAGTCTTCAAGGCAAGATGATGGGACATCTGAAAGACCCATTTGTTGAATTGGTGGATTTAGCACCCAGGTATGAAGCTTTGATGCTAAGAAACCAACAACAGCAAAGACTCAAACTGGAGAGGCTAGTGGCTCTGAAGAGAAAATTTAACCCAGAATGGAAGGACAACAAAAACCATGGGAAGGCAGGGCAGCAGAAAACTGAAAATCATTTTAAGAATGTATAGTGTTACAACTTCAAGTAGGAGGGACACATTGCACGATTTTATAAGCAGAAGGGGAACAAGAAACCTCAACAACCGCAGCAATAACAACAGAAACCTCAGCAATAGCAGCAGCAACAGAATCAAAGGAATGAGATAGTGGCAAAGAATCTCTATTTCAACTGTCATTAGCCTGGACAAATGGTGAAAGACTGCCTACTGATGAAGAAGGAACCACAGGCAAAGGTTTATGCAATCAAGAATGAACCGTCTGCTTCCCATAATGTGAAAGGGAAGGGAGCGCTGGAAGGTACTTTACAATATAAAGGAATTTATCTTCGTGTTTTATTCGATACCAGCGCTTCACACGGTTTTATTTCCTCTGAAACCGTAGATCAATTTCACCTTAAACCAATTATTTCCCCAAACCCAATTTGCGTATCTAATCCCATTGGTGGGAAAACCGAGTTGAAAATGTGTTGTGAGGATATAGCACTATTATATCTCTCGCATTCCTTTTGATTTGATTTCTATGTCCTAGATTTCAAAAGTTTCGATTTTATTCTTGGATTGGACTGGCTGAGCAAATTTTAAGCTAAGATAAAATGTGATAAAGAAACCATAACCTTAGTAACTAGCTTAGGATGTAAAGCTAGGATACCTTGTGGAAAACCCGGAATTCACAGCTGTAGTTTCTTATATGCATTAGAAGCACAACAAGAAAACCTTGAAACATTTGATGTAGTTGGAGAATTCAAAGATATATTTGAAGAAGTCGGAAGTTTACCTCCGCATCGAGAGATAGAATTACGAATTGATTTAATTCCAGGAGCAAGGCCAATAGTTCAACCAAAGAGACGAATGGCTCCAAAAGAAGTTTTGGAACTGGAGAAACAGACTTGGGATTTGCTGAATAAAGGTTTAATCCGACCTAGTTTTTCTAGCTAGGGCACAGCGGTACTTTTTCTAGTGAAGTCTGATGGGTCGTTATGATTGTGTGTAGACTATAGAGAGTTAAATAAAGTGACCATCAGAAATACATATCCATTACCCCGAATCGATGATCTTTTCGACCAATTGCATGGAGCAATGGTGTTCTCCCAAATGGATTTAGCAGCGGGATTACACCAATTAAGAATTGCTGAAGATAGTATTCCTTTAACAGCATTCAAAGGCCCGAATTTCTTTTATAAGTGGTTGGTAATGCCTTTCGGACTAACCAACGCACCGGCATTTTTCATAGATTTGATGAACAGAGTTTTCAGGAAAATTCTGAACAAATTCGTTCTTATTTTCATCGACGATATTCTAGTTTATTCAAAAACTAAAGAAAGTTATCATCTTAGAGTAGTGCTAGAAACTCTAAGGAAAAACGTGTTGAAGCCAAGTTTTCAAAATGTCAATTTTGGAAGTCTAAAGTGAGATTTTTGGGGCATATCGTGAATGGAGATGGAATATCAGTAGATCCAGTTAAAGTTGAATCAGTTCAATAGCAGAAACAACCCCGTACACCAACCGATGTTCGAAGTTTCCTTGGATTAGCAGGATACTACCGAAGATTTATCCAAGATTATTCCAAGATATCGTCTCATCTGACAAAGTTAACGAAGAAAGGCCAAAAGTATATTTGGACCCCAAAGTGTGAAGAATCTTTTCAGGAGTTAAAGAAGAGATTAACCGAAGCACCAGTATTAGTTGTTCCCAGTGGAGCAAGTGGATTTGCAGTTTACACTGACGCTTGTGGAGTTGGATTGGGAGCTGTGTTAATGCAAAACAGTCAGGTGATTGCATATGCAAGTAGGCAATTAAAGTTGCACGAGAAGAATTATGCAACTCACGATCTGGAGTTATTGGTCGTTGTCTTTGTGTTGAAAATGTGGAGACATTATCTTCTAGGTGGAAAATTCGAGCTTTTTACGGACCACAAACCATTGAGGTATTTATTTTCTCAAAAAGATTTAAATTTGAGACAATAAAGATGGTTGAAATTTCTTGCATCGTATGACTTGGACATTATCTATACACCCAGAAAAGCAAATGTAGTAGCTGACGCCTTGAGTAGAAATGCGATTTTACCCCTATTGGAAGTCACACTGACTCTCCAAGAAAGGATTATGAGTAACCAGAAAAGAGATGCCAAACTAGAGAAAATAATTCAAGGAGTCACGAATGGAAAGGAGTCTGATTTTGAGTTGGATAACCAAGGAGTGTTGAGGATAAATAACAGATTATGCATTCCATATGTGGATGGGTTGAGGCAAGAAGTTTTAAAAGAATGTCACGCATCAAAGTTGAGCATCCATACAGGAATTCATAAAATGAATAATGATATGAAGCGAGTATTCTGGTGGCTAGGAATGAAGAAGGATATTACAACTTTTGTGAATGAATGTTTGTGTTGTCAGCAAGTCAAAGGAGATCATCAAAGGACTGCTGGACTGTTGCGACCATTGGAAATAACCAACTGGAAGTGGGAAATGATATCGATGGATTTCGTCGACGGATTGCCCAGGACAAGGAGAGGATTTTTAGGAATTCGGGTAATAGTAGATCGACTAACTAAAAGTGCGCATTTTATTCCAGTAAGACTGACATGCACTACCACATCATTAGCTGAAGTTTTTATAAGAGAAATTGTATGACTGCATGGAGTTCCAGCAAGTATCGTAAGTGATAGAGACCCTATATTTATAAGTAAATTTTGGGAAGCATTGCAGAAGACTTTGGGAATGAGATTGAATTTCAGCATGGCTTACCATCCACAAACGGGCGGTCAAACTGAAAGAGTGAATCAAATATTGGAAGTTTATTAAGATCTTTTATTCTAGACTTTGGAGGATCATGGGAGGATCATTTACACTTGGAGGAATTTGCTTATAACAATAGTTACTAGGCGAGTATAAAGATGGCACCATATGAAGCACTGTATGGGAGACCGTGCAAAGCACCTGCGTGTTGGATTGAATCCGGAGATAAATTAGTACTTGGACCGAATACGATCCGAGAAGCAACGGAGAAGGTGGAGTTAATAAAGCTAAGAATGAGAGAAGCACAAGATCGCCAGAAAAGCTATGATGATCAAAGGCGAAGAGACCTGGTCTTTAATATAGGAGATCTAGTATTTGTGAAGATTTCACCAATGAGAGGAGTAGTGAGATTTGGAAAATCCGGAAAATTAACTCCGCGATATGTTGGACCTTTCCGTATTCTAAGAGAATTGGTTTTCTAGCTTATAGAGTTGAATTGCCAGAGCATATGGCAAGAATTCATAATGTATTCCATATATCTCATTTAAGGAAGCGTATGCACGATCCATCCTTAATTCTGGAACCATCTGTTCAACAAGATATAGAGATCGAACCAGATTTGATGGTGATTCGACATCCATTTCGTATTGTGGATAGAGAGGAAAAGCAACTTCGCAATAAAGTGGTAAGACTACTCAAGATCCAATGGAGCGAGAATCCGAAAGACTGTACGTGGGAAACCGAAAAGCATGTCAAAATATTATACCCAGATTTTTCTACAGATTAGGTATGATTTACTATTTGTTTGATTGGATGAAACGAAAGCTTGGATTTCTTCATTTCTGTGAGCATTGGTATGTGCATTTTTGGATTCAGTTTAATAGGACTTATGAACTCTATTATTATGATTCTATCATTGATGAGTTCTATTTCCTTTTTTACTTTCCAGATGTCTTCTTTGTTCAAGACCAAGGCTAGGAAGAGGCTAACACCACCACAGATTCTTAGACTCCAGGCAAAATGATCCAGGATAGGAGATACAGAGGACACTCGAGAAAGATCACCCAGTGATGATGAAGGTACCCAAAGAGAATCCGAAGAATCATATGTTGGCAGAAGTGAACCCACACTACAACAAAATGACCATATTACAGCGATGGAAAAAAGTTGTAAAAGACATTTTACAATGGTGGAGCCACCGTCATCTATTAAGAAGTTGTAATAGGCTAAAATCTTTTACAACTTTTTTGCACCGTTGTGACACCGTTGTAAAATGTATATTTTACAACTTTTTTCCACCATTGTAATAAACTTTATTACAACTATTAGACACCGTTGTTCTTATAATTTTTACAACTATCTAAAACAGTTGTAATATATTTTATTACAACTTTTAATTTACATTTTAATATATCCACAAATTATATACATAAGAATCTATATATATTATATATGTGCAACAATAAATAGATAAATAACATAACAAACAGATGTAAGTTTAAAGGCACCATGATCCATTCATTGATAAAAATCACAACTTTATATGCAGAATACAAATTATAAATCATATACCACATAAAAATATATAAATCATATACCACATAAAAGCGCATACACTGGCCAAGTAGTTTCTGCAACAATATTGCCTGCTTCCATCTCCACAACACGCGAAACCAATAGATACCAACAATGATAAAAAGGTTTTTTTGTTAATTGTTCTTTTAATTTTGAAATGTGAAGTTAGAATATCACCATAGTCAAGCTTTAGCCTGATAACGTATATAAGATTGATAACTGAAACCCAAAAAAGGAAAAAGAAAAAAACATGGAGAAACTGTGACAATGCCTTTCTCAGTCAAATTGTTTTTGCTAGGTTTTCCAAATAAAGGATTAATATTAATCTTTTTAATATCTGTACTAAGAAGATAGCAAGCTAAAACTGACCAACAACCCAATTTAACACTTCAAAGACAATCAATAAAAACTTAGATGAAGCACAACCGTCCAGCAACCCAAAACCAACGAACAATGCCAACAAATCCTAAAGCTAACCAAAGCACAGAGAACTCAAGAACGACCACACTAACACCCAAGTCAAAACTCTCACAGCTCAAATGACATATCCAAGCTCCAACCAAGTCAAACAAACAAACCAACAAAAGCCACCACAATCACAATACCTTAAAGTCCAACAGTGATGCTCCAGTACAATGAAGATATTCACTACATCTGGCACACTGGAATAAGTTTAATCCATAGCAAATTCCAAGCTCAATACGGAGTGGAAACAGCCAATCTTTCGGAGAAAGGCCAAGGAACACTAAACAAAAGAGGATTAGAAAATGAACAAGGGATTAGCGTAAGTGATGAAGTTGCGACATTAGTCCAAAAATTGAAAAACGACGGAACACGGTTTGCAAAAGGTGGACATGAGAAGGCGCAATTAGGGTTAGCTGTGGATGGTATATGCAGAGCAAAGCAGGAAGGAGAAAACGGTCGAAGAATCTTAAGGAAGGAGAAAACGGTCGAAAGAGGATTTCTGAGCTACTTAAACCACAGCGGCAAAACTGGGGAAGGGAAAGTGGTCGAAGAATCTGGAGGAAGGAGAGATGGATCTGAAGGAAGGTGAGAAAACTGTGTTGAGATGAATTGCATCTGGCAGCGGAAAGGGGTTACTGAGGGGTTATTTGTTTTTGGTCGAGAAGACAAATTTGGGTTTTATCGGGGAGTGATAATAAAAGAGCGGATACATGACTGAAAGCATGGAAATCAAGGAGGGAAAATATTTTAGAGTTGGAGCCAAACAATTCAAATTTGCAGAAATTGGAGCAAAACAATTCAAGCAGACAGGAACGTGGATTTGTGGAGCTAACGGTAAAACATGTTTTATAAGAAAGTCGACCCTTTTAGATACATATGAAAATGCTAATAAGTAAAATATAATTGAACTAATAAGTAAATTTTTATATTAAATATAAATATAATATGAATTTCTTAAGAATTGATTTTTACTAAAATATTAAATATTACTAATTAATAATAGTTATTATTAATTATTACCTGTTTCTTCAAAGTTATAATTGAATACCAACTATTAAAAGTTAATTATTATGTAAATGTTATTGATTATATACTATTAAATATTTAATAGTAATTTTTAAAAAGTAACTATTATTTGTTAATCATCAATTAAGCGGTATTTATCTAATCTAATAGTAATTAATTGTAAATGGTATTAATTTGTAAATTCATTATTAAATATGAATTATTTTTAGATGTTAATATTACTAATTATTAAATATAAGTTGTTATTAATATTTAATAGGTCTCTAATACAAGAAATAGAAAAAAGAGTTACTAAAAATAAGTTTAAACAACTTTCTAATTTAACTATTAATTATTAGAAATTAATTAGTACATATTAGTTATTACAACAGAAAAAAAAGAAAAATTGTGATATATATGTTTATTACAACAGTGAATTTTTCACAGTTGTAAAAAATATTTATTACAACAGTGCATTTTGCATAGCTGTAAAAAAGCATTTATTACAATTGTGCTTTTCGCACAATTGTAATATGGTGTTTTGGTTGTAGTGCCATGGATCAAGATGGAGACGATGTGGATGATATGGACATCGATGAGAAAGAAGAAGACGAGGAAGAATATGAAGAAGAGGAAGATATTGTTCCAGAGACACCAGTCATCAACATGGGAAATCAGCAACAAGAATATGTGGATCCAATGATGGCAGCATGGACCCAACTGGAATTAGCTCTCATAGAGTTCAATGCAGTAGGAGGTATATGGAAATTTTCAGGGATTACGGATATCCTACTGTGAGACTTTTCCTGATACCACCAGTAGAAGTCATCGAGATTCCCGATGATGATGAGGAAGCAGTTACCAAAAGTGTGATTGAACTTTTTGATATATCTGATGATGATGACGAAGTCGTGGAGGTTGTTAACATCTCGGACGACGAGGTGATTGTGATAAACAGTGACGACTCAGAGGAGTAGAGTGGAGAGATGTGTTGGGCAATATATTTATATTATATGGTAACTTGAATTAGTCAAGTGTAGCCTAAGTATGGTAATATGTTATCTAGTACTAGTATCGAACTAGTTGTATGGTTACGATGTACTAAGCAGTTATGATATGAAGTATCATCTTTTGGGAAATCTTTCTATCTTTCTTACTCTAAATTTTTGGAACGAAATTCTTTCAAGGGGGGTGGACTGCAATGTCCCGACTTTTTCTAACTTTTGATAATCATTTTTATGAGAAGATTAAAATGAAATATGCTATTTAACAAAACTAATTTAATATTAAACATATGTGAAAACATATGAATGTATGAATAAAAAAATAATGCACATATTTAAGGTTATGATTAAACTTGTTTAACATAACATAAATATGCAACTTTAAATAATAACTTGAGTATATATGAAAAGAAAGTATTTTGTCACCTTAAAAATACAAAGGACTTTGAAATAAAACAAAGACAAATAAGGGTACATGACAAGGAAACAATTTGGCTAAGTACGAATACCTTAGCATATAAAATAGTATGCACATCATATGTTTGACTCAAATTGACCAAAGGAAATATCCATGAACATATGCGAGAAAACAAGACAAAATTCAAGTCATATAGAGACAAATACAATAATGAGATGTGAGTTAAATAGTGTCACTAAGGATAGGTAAAACCATTTCCTAAGACACAATATTGTAGGTAGCCAAATAAATTAATTCTTCTTAGCAAAATATCCAAATACTTAATGACTAAGAAAACCTATTTTATAATGGATGAAAAGAAAGGTAGTGATAGGCATTTAATGAAAGGGGTAGTAGGAGATCTGTTCTTCTAGAATCTTTAACATAGGATAAGGCCATTGGCCAAAATATCTAAGTAAAATAATATTCTTGCATGAGATCTTTTCCATGAAAACATGGCGTAGGAACTAGCAAAGGGTAAGTCTAATTAATATTTACTATGAAAAATATAAGGAAAATAGATTTTTAATGTGAAGCTTTTGGCTATAAATACACACAAGAACTCACATTTTTCCCTCACAAAAACAAGCACTGTCAAAAGCAAAAACTGAAGTTCTTATTCTCTGGAAATTGAAAAGCTTTAAGGTGAGTAAACCTTATTTAATTTCCTTGTTGATTCTTACTGTAAACTATTTTGTTATACATCAGAGTATATGTTTAATTTTAGCTGCAAGTTCCTGTTAGATTAACATCACCATCTGGCTAACAGACAACAACTTATTGATGCTAGAAAACCCTTGATTACATCTGTTATATCCATATATATACAAGTATTAGTATAATTGCATATGTGCTGATGTTAGTTTAAATACCTTAAGTAACAAATCTGTGTCAAAACAGAATAACATGATCCCTTGTTCTTAGAAGGGAATGCTACCAAGATCTCACACTAGTGTTATGTAAATACAAGTGTATAATGTATATACATTAGTAATCTAACCAAAGTAAACAAGAATGAAATAACAAATGGAACTAGAAACCAAAAAATAGAGAAGCAGATTGTTCTCTGTAACCAACCACCAAACATGGATTTTCAAACATCGAAATCTTAGTTTAATGGTATAAACGGAATCACGTTGCTAAACCATGATTTTTAATGGAAGTTTCATAATTTATAATGTTGTGGTGATCAAAAAATGTCGAGATGATCAGAAAATGGTTTTTGATCAAATTTCGGTGATCCAATGGATGAACAGACATGATGTGAGGCAGAGAGGAGAGTGAGAGTAACTGATTTGAGGAAAAGTATAAAAAGATTTTTCTATAATGTAGATTTTGAAAACGATGTGAAAATAAGATTAGGGTTCATGTTTTTATGTCCATCGTTCTCAACGGAACTGCGCAACGATGGTAATGAACTGGAGGTGCAATCCAGGGGGGAACGAAGCGTGGGAAGGTCACGGTGGTGTGGACGGAGTTGGAGGAACTCAGATGGTCGGTGGACGTGGCGGTGCGAGCTTTTTTCGATGGAACCCAATTCGACGTGGAGGAGCTCTACAGTGAAATCACTGTAGAGACGGTGGTGGTTGGATCCGAAGCTGGCGACGCAAACAGGAGGAGAAGGGCAAGGTATCTGGATGATCGAAGGCGGTCGATGGTGGCCGAGGCGATTGCGCACGTGCACCATGCACAGATGTGTACGTCAGAAATCAGCACCATGGTTTCGTGGTGATCAGAGGGGGTTGGCACGGTGACTGGAGGGGTTGGCACTTTCATACTTGATACTTGGGAAAGTACCAGGTGGTACTTTGGCAAACGTGTGTGTGGCATGGGTTTTGAGGTGATGGGCACGGTGACTGGAGGGTGGTGCTTTGGCATTGTGAAAGTACCGGGTGGTATTTTGGTAAAAATGGAAATACACAGTCGCGGCATCAGTTCTGGAGGGAGGAACACGAGCGCGACAACTTGGCACTTGGTAAATTGGGAAAGTACCAGGTGGTACTTTGGCATTTGTGGAGCGGACGATAACTGAGGGGTTTAGAAAGCAAAATCATGGTGTCTTGGAGCTAGTACTTTGGCAAACTGGTATTTTAGTCAATGCGCTAAAAAATGAGTTTTTGAACGAAGTTTTAATTAAAATTTGTTTTAATTAAAAAAGAAAATAAATAAAATTAAAGAATAAATAATTAATTAATTAAAAAGAGAATTTTTATTTAATTTGACATAGGCAAGTGAAAGGAAGAAATAGCAGGAAGATCGGAATACAGAAGTTTGACTGAAGAAGTTCAACGAGTTTGAAATTAGAGATATAAAGAAAATAATTTAAATAAATTATAAATTTAATTTATTTATGATAAATTAGAAGCAATGAAATAATTTACCAAAATAACTGGGGTATTAAACATCGTCTAAACATTGATAATAAACGAAGCAAAATACCGTGTGTGACGCACACGCTTTATTTACTCATTTTTAAGTACTGGTCAAAACTGTATAAAATACTATGTGCGACGCACACACTTTAACTGTTCAATTATAAAAGATGATTAAATTATCCAGATATGAACAAGGTAAACATATACTATTTGTTTGATAATAAAGAATGTGTAAACTGAATTATAATCAGATTAAGCTGATAATTATTTATCAACTATAAAAGACATTTCATACATCGTTTCGAAGAGTCCAGAATAAATATTCCACTTCGACTCGAATTATACGACGCATGTCAGAATATTGAAGACGGAGATACACAAGGACTATTTTAAATAGTACCTTCGGTCTGTTCAGTCCCAGGACAAACCCAAATGGATGAGTGCCTGACAACGTATATTAGTTAGATTCTACACATCGAATTTACATGAGTATACTACGTTGGTGGCGGAGAAATTCGTTTCTCTTAGCTTTATTGCCCGCAATATATTTGGGAAATCGAATGATTGTTTCTGATGGATATGACGATGTGGCATTCAAAGTAGTTGAAGAAATAATCTGTTAGAATAATAAACGTGACTTCTAGCCTCATAACTTGGAAGTGATAAAAATCGGGCAAGGTAGCATGGCTAGGTGGGTTATACCCAAGCAGGGTATACTATCACCATCTAGAGAACTTCCATATTTAACTTCTTAATCTCTTTTTGCTTCTGCAACCTTTGGAATCGGTGGGTCATTCCCAACCGTGGAGGGGGTAATATATTTGTTACACTCAAGCTAAATGAGTGGACGATCATGTGTGGCCGGGTTACGAGATGTTCTTGTTGAACCCCCAGTGTATCCCCTCTAGAGTACACTGATCGGCAGGTGATCCCATAATTTGTCTGTTGGAATCCAATCTGCAATAAGCGCTCTGCTATTTTAGATTTTATACTATATAAGTGAATGTGAGATGCAAGCGTTTCACTAGATGATTATTTGTTTGATATAAACTATCGTAATATCACATGTTTCTGTTATCAAGATAATTGGGTCATTATCCATAAATTAGTTATGGATTGGTCTATAGATTTCTAAAGTAAATGAATTAATCAATATGGAAAACCTTATTCTTATTTCCCAGTTTCCAAACTATTTAACTGCGTTTACTCACACCAGTCCCATGACTGACCCAGAGTTTTTTTTTTGGTGTTTCCTAAACTCTTGGGTACTCATAATATTTATTATGAGTAGACAAGTAATTTAGATAGGCAAGTGGAACCTTATGAAGTTCAAGACCAGTCTAGTAGTATATCTATTTCTATGTATCCAGTTTTAAGTATCTGTATTACCCTAGTGATCATGTATAATTATGATGTTATACTATGATGATGTAATATGATGTTGTATTATGATGTATCAGACCCTGTTACGTAATATATTATGTATTTGTGAAATTCCGCTGTGAGATTTTGATGATTTTCTTATTATTCTATCCTATTAGTTCTATCTTTTCTAATCTCATCTTCTAAAATTTTTCATAATGACACAACTTTCGAGGCATCGAAAATCACGACGTTGCATTCCCCTCTAGTCAGAAACCAGTCACATCACCTCCTCCTTTCATTGCTTTGCAAGCAGTGTCTCATCTAGATCCTCACAGATTAAACCATCCACAGCAATAACCCATACGCAATCATATCTCAAATGAAATCAACCTACAACCTCGATCATATCATGACAACAATCACCTCGCCTTCGTTTCAGCAACACAAGTACCAACCCATAATTTCAACAAGACCAAATCTCACCATCTCCATCACAAAACAACCACTATCCGATCACTTGAAATCGTCAATGTCTCAACCCATACCCGTTTGACTCCCTCACATATCAATTGTAATCGAAAACCCTACTCCTTCACTTTATTGGTCACACAACTCCGAACAACTCACATTACGGAAATCCCAATGCAATCTTAAACCGCAATCATCTCTAAGCGAACCTCATCACCTGCCTCCACCCGAAAATAAACAAAAGCTCCTACCCACTTATACCGCGCTATCATGTTTACCAAACCATCCTCCAAGATCATCACATCCAATATCACAAACTCGGTAACCCACAAAATCGCCACTCAACACAATCATCTTGCTACTGTAAATCTACCAACGTGCTACCCAAATCAAATCTAACGCCCTAGATCACAACTACCCTCATCACCCAAATTTAATAAAACACCAAACTCAGTTCGAAAAGCCGCAACCACCTAACAAATCAAATACCCTAAATCCAATCGCAAAACCCATCTCGACGGCCTAGGTTATTTTGAGTAACTTTGATTTGAGAGGTAAAAGGGGAAAAGGATGTCACAATTCAGATCAAATGAAATTAAGAGAATAAAAGCGAGAAGGGAGTTCACAATTTCAATTTGAGAAGAAGCTTAAATTTTACCTACTTATATAGGAAAGAAAGGAAAATTGAAAGGTGGAAACTTGGGAAAAATCACGGGGTTATCACAATGTAAAAGGGTAAAACCAATAGTGAAAACTGTGGTCTAGCGGTGAAACCAAGTCAGTAGCCTCAAATTCATATTTAAAGAAAGGGAAACCAAAGAAAGTGTAGTGAAGTAATGTCCTCCAAGTTTAAGTCAACAACAGGCTCGAACAGTCAAGGAAGTTATGGATGAAAACTCAATTTTGTAAGTGTTCGCTTTCCGTTCGAATTCGTTTTTAATTTTGTTTCTGTATCATTGAAAAAAGGAAGAATGGCCAAAAATCAATATAAGGAATTTTCATCGACTAGTTATTCAAAAAAAGAAAAAATTTAAGAGAGTTAATTTATGGTCAAAATATGTGAAGTCGAGTTATTAAAAACAATCGCAAAAGAAGTTTTTACTCGAATTATAATAATTTTGATTACACATCTAATCCACATCAAAATAATTTTACTTAAAATTGAAAAGTATGCACGTGCCAGTATAGTACACACAGATCGTGTAATATGGTGTATAACACACAAATATACAACAGCTATGAAAGACGATATGCTAATCACATAAATGTAACAGTAAATGGAGTAAAATAGAAAAATCACAACAGTGATTTTTATACTGGTTCGGAGCACCGTCCTACGTCCAGTCCCAGACTTCTATCTGGTTTTTCACTAACAACCACCTCGCTTTACCCAGAGAAACAGGTTTACAACACCCGAGCAGACGAACGGGATTCCAGGCCTCTAACAACACCGAGGAATTCAACACGCGCCTCTTATAACACCGAGGATTTCAACTAAGACGAATATAATTGTTGTTGACAGAATGTGTTCTTGATAACACGAATTTGTCACTTGTAGTACAACCTTCCTATATTCTTATCCTCAAATAGAATATTTGTGTATATGAAGATTTGGAAGTGGATATCATATTGAATCAAAAGAATATTAAATAGATTCTAGGATTCAAACGATATATTATTGAATATGAGCAATTGAGTGCTTGTGCATATAGAAATGAGATCAAGAGTATAGAGATGGTAATCAAGTCAAGAAAATTAGTTGAAAAGAATGATGATCTCATGTTGGTTATATAAAGAATAACTAGTTGTAACCCTTTGTGAAGAGTAACAAACAATAGCCATGATCATTGGTGAAGAGAAATAGATGCAACTCTTGATTGAAAGGAGTGTCTTTTCGAAAGGCCGCTTTCTGAACAAAAACGGTTGACAGATCTAAAAGAATTAATAGACAGGAATTTGAAAATATATACGTTATATTCATATGTGCATGTTTATTGTGCATTCTGGGTAGAAACGGTCGACAGGTCCAATTATGGGTGGTCGACCGGTTCTGCCCAGTTTGCATAATCAATGTGTGTGTGTGTGTGTGTGTATATATATATATATTGATTATTTGAGGTGTGAGATTATTTGAGGATAGATTTTAATATAAGCAACACTATTAAAACCTCAAATAATCAACCTCTAATGTAGAATACCGTATGTAGCTCTTTGTATGTCTATAAACCAATAAATATCTTCTTTTTGTCGATCACGGCTTATTTCTTTGTCAGAAATCAAAACTCCATAATCTCTTGACTCAACATTCTCCCCCTTTTTGTATGATGACAACATAGTTCTGAATCTCCCCCTGAGTTTGTGCTGCAATTGCTCACATCGCCTTTGCCGATGATATAGCCTTTTGAATTATCTCCAAAAGTGACGGAGTCACCATCTGAGTATGTAATATTTGTCGATAAGCTCTTGTCTCCAGTCATGTGCTTCGAGCAACCACTATCCAATATCCACTTTCCTCTTTTCTTAAGTGGGACCTGCAAAGAATAAGATTAAGTCCATGGTACCTACTTTTTCATAGGGTCCTAAGAGTTAGGTCTTAGGGGTCCAAACCCATATGGGTCTGGGATCCCCTTTATATAAATAATTAGAATTAAGATGCACAGAATTCATGAAATGCCTGATATATTTGTTCATAATCAATTTGTAATTTGTTTTAGGAACCCATATCTTGATAGTATTGACATTTTCCGTTTGAAATTTCACAACTTGTTTTGGCTTGGAATTTAATAAACTAAGATTTTTCTTAGCTTCATTCTTGTATACTATTACATCTTTATTCTTCTTTTTATAACCGAGATGTTTCTTGGACTCTTGTTTCTTATATCCCAAACCTTGTTTATTTGAAGCAGATTGTGAACTCTCAATGATTTTTGTCAAATTTTCTCGACCTTTGTTGAAGTTAGAAACATTTTGAGTAATATTGTCTAACTTAGTTTGTAAACTAGCCTTTTCTAGGTCCAGAATTTTGACTTTTGCCTTAAGCTCATGATTTTCAGTAGTAAGTGCATCGTTCTTTTCAGTTTCAATTTCTTGACTCAAAAGAGATAATTGAGAATCAATATTAGATGATGATTCTTGAATTTTTTTTTCAAGTTCTTCTTCTAATATTTTCTTCTCGTCTTTTAACATATATCGTTCAAACTCTGCTCTACTCAAATCAGCTCTGGATTCTTCGAATTGTCGTTTAATGTCTTTATATTTATCTATCAATTCAGCATTTATATCAAGTACTTCATCAAATGTGGGAATTTGTACCTCATCTTCTATTGCCATGAAACAAACATTTGCTTGTTCATTTTCTGTATCACTTTCACTTTCCGATGAAGATGAGTATGAATCGTCCTATATTACTGAGAATGCTCGCTTCTTTAATTTGTCCCTTTTGTATTTGAATTTGTCATTTTCTGACTTCTTCTTTAACTCCGGACAATCCTTGTGCATGTGCCCTTTCTTGTGGCAGTTGAAACATTCTATAGCGGATGATGACGGTTTATTTGATCCAGATTTCTTTTTGTTATAACGACTGGCTTTTCGTTGTTTTAGGAATTTTTTGAAACCTTTTGCAATGAACGCCAGATCTTATCTTCAGAATCTGATTCATCTTCATCTTTTTCAGCATGGAATGCCACAATTTTCTTTTCTTCTTTTTGTTCCTTTCTAACCTGCAAATTTGCTTCAGAGGACATTAAATTCCCTATCAATTCATCTGACTTCATGACGGAAAGGTCATTAGCTTCTTCAATTGCTAATACTTTTCTTCCCATTCACTAGTCAAAGAATGTAGGACTGTTGAAACAACATCAAAATCAGAATATTTTTGTCCTAATCCGATAAGAGCATGGGGAATTATTTGAAACCGTGAATACATATCATTGATTGTCTCATTTGGTTTCATCTTGAAATTTTGAAACTGACTTTTCAACATGGCTATTTTGGCTTGTTTTACCTTGTTAGTACCTTCATGAGTGGTTTTCAGTGTTTGCCTGATCGGAATATGAAAAACCCGATTTGGTCTAATGCACAAAACAACATGTTTATTGCTTTTGCATTTATAGCTGTTGTTGTTTTCTCAGTCAGTGTCCATTCTGTATAATCAGTTGTTTGATTCACTATTTCTTTTTGGGTAGCATTCCAGGCATCATAGCTATTTGATTGCATAAAGAATGACATACATGTTGCCCAATAGCTATAGTTGAGACCATTGAAAAGTGGAGGTCTTTGTGTCGATTGACCTTCCGTGTAAGTGGTGTTTTGAGTGCTAGTACTTGCGTTATTTGTCATATTAGTAGAATATATCAAATAAATGTGCTACGGTTATATGATGTCCGTGCTCTGATACCAAATGAAAAGTATGTACGTGCTAGTATAGTACACACAGATCGTGTAATATGGTGTATAACACAAAAATATGCAACAGCTATGAAAGATGATATGCTAATCGCAGATATGTAACAGTAAATGCAGTAAAATAGAAAAATCACACCAGGGATTTTTATACTGGTTCGGAGCACCGTCCTACGTCCAGTCCCAGACTTCTATCTGGATTTTCACTAACAATCACCTCGCTTTACCCGGAGGAACAGGTTTACAACACCCGAGCAGACGAACGGGGTTTCATGCCTCTAACAACACCGAGGACTTCAACATGTGCCTCTTATAACACCGAGGACTTCAACTAAGATGAATACAATTGTTGTTGACAGAATTTGTTCTTGATAACACAAATTTGTCACTTGTAGTACAACCTTCCTATAATCTTATCCTCAAATAGAATATTTGTGTATATGAAGATTTGGAAGTGGATATCGTATTGAATCAAAAGAATATTAAATAGATTCTAGGATTCAAACGATATATTATTGAATATGAGCAACTGAGTGCTTGTGAATATAGAAATGAGATCAAGAGTATAGAGATGGTAATCAAGTCAAAAAAATTAGTTGAAAAGAATGATGATCTCATGTTGTTTATATAAAGAATAACCAGTTGTAACCCTTTGTGAAGAGTAACAAACAATAGCCATGGTTATTGGTGAAGAGAAAGAGATGCAACCCTTGATTGAAAGGAGTGTCTTTTCCAAAGGTTGCTTTCTGAACGAAAACGGTTGACAGGTCAAAAAGAACCGGTAGACAAGAATTTGAAAATATATACGTTATATTCATATGTGCACATTTATTGTGCATTCTGGGTAGAAACGGTCGACAGGTCCAATTATGGGCGGTCGACCGGTTCTGCCTAGTTTGCACAATCAATGTCACATATATATATGTGTGTGTATATATGTATATATATGTATATATATATATATATGTGTGTATATATATATATATTTGTACATATATTGATTATTTGAGGTGTGAGATTATTTGAGGACAGATTTTAACAAAAGCAACACTATTAAAACACCAAATAGTCAACCTCTAGTGTAGAATACCATATGGAGCTCTTTGTATGCCTTCAAACCAATAAATATCTTCTTTTTGTCGATCACGGCTTATTTTTTTGTCAGAAATCAAAACTCCATAATCTCTTGACTCAACAAAAATCAATTTGGACATGAAAATCATTTTAAGAATAATTTTGATAGTGGAAATGACTTTGGTTATTGTACAAAAAATTCAAAACAAGTACAATTTTTAGAATAATTCAAGTCAGAATTTTGAAAAAGACCAAAATTACAGTTACTCTTCTAATTCTAATGATTTTGGTTATGAACCTAATTCTCATCATTAAAATGATTTTCGTTGCCAGAATAAAAAATTCATTTTCAAAACGATTTTCAACATCTGTATGATCAAAATAAATATGAAAATGAAAATTATTTTGAAGATGATCCCCAATGCAACAAAACAGCTATATAGAACAGTAATAGAGCTTATAAGAGAGATAAATAAATTCAAACTAAAATACTGTCTTAACAAGAATACACAACAATTTCAAGGCTACAATGCTGCAAAGCAGAATAAATAATAAGAATACACATATAAATATGTAAAATGTAGCCATCTGCTAATCCACTCGCGTAACTCCGAATAATACTTATACTTGTCACCTAGCCTGCTCATCGACATCATCGATGAGCACCTAAGGTAATAAGAGGGATATAAACAAATCTCAAAGTATTGTAAAAGTCGTAATAGTTTATGGCACAAAGGGTATGGAGAATCTTACATGTCCTGCCCCTGCATCCGCAGAATTAGCACATAATAATCGATATATGCTACATTATGCTAAACATTATATGAATAGGGTGTAATTGTTGGATCTAGAATAACCCTAGAGGGGGGGTGAATAGGGTTTTTCACAGTTTTTAACAAGAATTAAAAACTTAATGAGATAAATAATAATAATAAACTGATCACAGAATATAGCAGAAACAGAAATGCAGAAAATAAATCACACAAAGATATACCCAGCTTCGGCAAAACCCTGCCTACTGCTGCATTTCTAAGATTTCTACTAGGTGATAGAACAGTTCCCGCATACAAGACCATGTACACTCGCAAACCCCTGCTTCTATTCTAACCCTACGCTCAAAATCCTAGACTGATTCAAACCCCTGAATCAGATTTTCCCAGATTACAAACCCGTGACCTGTAACTCAGATTTACAGACTCTGAAACTGACAGTCAACTCCTTGACTAAATCCCCCTAGATTTTACAGACCTAGAACTGTTCAGAAATGATTTTACAACACAATTTAACAAAAAAATATAAACCCTAGTTTTTAAAATAAAAATAAAAAGGAGTTTATATTAAAGGGGTCATCCCCTTTTAACACATGGCTAGGTTTTTAAGCCCATTATGTCGGCCCCTTTCCTTTGCTTTTGCCCGACCTCCTTTTTGTTCTGGAACTCAAAAATGGCGGCTAGGGTTTTGCAATTCCCCCCAAATCAATCGGTTTCTGAGCGAGATGATGATTGTTATTGCTTCAATTCTCTTGCGCCTTGTTTCTTCAATCTATTGCTCTCTGATTTGAGGGTTGTTCTTTGGTCTGATCGAAACTGTGAGTAATTTTGATTTTTAGTATCTGCTTGAAATTTCTTGCAAGTTGTTGTGTGGTTTCGATGCCTTAAACTGCCTGTGATGATGTGGTGTCATATAGGATTTCATATCCTTAACTTGCGCTCTGATTTCTTAAATGATTCGATCTGATTTTGTGGGATTCGATCTTCTATATTTGCCGATGATGAAATGGTGTGATAAAATAGGATTTGAAATCCTCAGTCAACTCTGATTTCGCTGTAATGACTTGGCTGATTGATTGTTGCTTCCCCCTTTTTGAAGTTCCTGATAAAATCGATTTTAATGGATGAAATATGTTGCCTTGTTTGCCTCGATGGATTCTGGACTTGATTGTGGCCTTTTTAAAAAAATATATTTTTCCCTTTTTGAATTAATCATTTCTGGAAATAGAAAACAAAATCTTATCCAACATGTCGGACTGGATTTCTGGAATTACATTGTTGCTATGCTCGAATTCATTTGCCCTTGGTACTTGCCAAAACTGTTTTGTTACTTTCTGGAAACCAATTTTCAATTTTCCTGAAATCTAAAAGGTGATTTTTATTGAAAAATCAATTGTTGCTCTGTTCGATTTAATATCCATACTGCTTTTAGAAAAAAAAAACTGGAAATGATATAAATTGTTTCTTGAAATGCTTGTCTGATTTGAATCGATTTCCATAGTATTAAAAACATGCTGGATATCTGGATATGAAAAATTTCTTAGAAAAAAGTTTTCCAACAATAAGTTTGATCCTTTGTAAAATAGGAAAGAAGTGAATTGATTCTCTGATTGAACAAAAAAAAATTCTGAAAATCATTTATGTCTTTCCCAAAACTGGAAATAAAACTTTTGTCTTGAAACCGATTTCTGGAAATTCATTTGTTGCCCTGATTTGTAGCAACACTTATACTTGTGTATGTGTTCAATTGTCAACATTTGTATGCATGCCAAACATGGGCTGTTGCACCAATTCCAGTTGCACCATTGTACACCTGCACTTGCATTACATTCACATGCTTGCTACACCCTCCACCTGTGTTGATCTTGTCATTGAACCTGAATGCTTGATTTGTGCACATATGTATGCACTGTCCCTTGCACTGTTGCATTTTTAGCTGCTGTACCTAGTGCGATTACTTGCCGTTATTCATAAGAACATTCATTGAGCTACTACCTCATTGTTGTGTCTAAAAACATATTTGTAGCACCATCCATATAATTGCTTGTTGATGCTTGTGTATCCTCCAGTTTCCTGAACATTTGCTTACTGATTCACCCATGCATTTCAGACCTTATTGAACCATTTGCTTTGAAACTGTAGCATCACAATACTTGTAGTACTCTTGTCCACTTCAACATGATTCCAGCACCTTGTTGTTTGGCTTGTCTTCCCATTGTTTTGGCTGCCATACTGCAATACACTCATGAACAATTGAACTGATTTTTCCGACTTGCCTTTGTTTGAGAAATGCACTTATTTTTGCTTCCATGATCATTTTTTTCTTTTGAACTTTGTACTTGACATTTTGGATTTGTATATTTGTTTTCAATTTCATTGAGTCGAGAAGGTCCATCGTGGCTACTCCTCAGTTGCGCGCTGATTGGCGAGGCAGTGCACACGTGTACACGTGTGTATATGCAGCCATCAAACGAGTTGTCCCTGTCCCTGCATTGAGATATATGTTGTCTGCCTTGTGGTATTTACAGTGTATCACTGTGAATATCACAAGCTGTCTAGACACAGATTGATGGTTTTATAATTCAGTTCAAGTCATGAAAAATGATGAGAAACACACCAGAAAACTGAGGCAAATAAAAATTTAAAAAAATAAAATTTATATTTGCATATATTCTGTTTTATTTCTATTGCAGTGTACTGTGTGTGTGTTACACATGTGACAGGTAAGCAGGAATGACTGGACTGACTGTGATGACTGGACTGAAAGCTGAAGACAAGAAGACAGTGTGAGGTGTCAATGAATGTATGAGTCTGTATATACAAGTGAAAATGGATATATATATGAAATGTAAACTGAATGAATGTATGAGTGTTGCTGTGAGGAGCTGTGTATATATGAAATGTACTGATGTCTGTAATAAACAAGTTTGATTGAAATAAAATATCATTTTATTGTTGTCAAACGAACTTGTCTATTTTATTCTGTTTATATACAAGTACAAATATTCTGTGAATGTATAAATAGTGGAGTTACAAATAGTTTTATTGTTTGAATAATAAAATATTTTATTTAAATAAAATACTGGTTTAATATTTGAATTTCTGTACAGTCGTATTTTATTTAAATATAAATATTATATTCATTGCTGTGATGTATATATATATAACAGTACAATACCAAACACATTTATAATAGAAATATATTTGTTTGTTATCATCAAACAAAAATCATATAATTGTGTATACAACACCGTTATATACAACAATCTCCCCCTTTTGATGATGACAAACAAATAAAAGATTTTGAATATAATAAATGTGTTTGTTCGTGAATATTTGAACTCCCCCTATTTAAATGCTCCCCCTACAACAGAAACTCCCCCTATAACTATGCATGAGTGAAATGTATGAATAATTAAATTTTCAAAATTAAAAATATTCATAAAATATTCACTCATAAATCAAAATCTAATCCATTCTCCCCCTTTTGTTATCATCAAAAGGATACAGATTTTAAAATACAGATGAAAATTGACTAAGAATATAATTCCAGCTTAAGAGGAAGAACGATCATCATAAAATTCAATCAGTCAAACAAAAATCATAATAAACTGAGAACTAGTGGCATATTTCATATTGCAGAAAATGACTGATTTATGATGGGTAAAAATGGAGAGAGTTTTATAAACAATTCATTTCCAATTATTTTCAAAGGATATTTTTTTTTGTTTTTTTTTTGTTTTTTTTTGTTTTTAAAAAAATGATGGATTTTGACTATAATTAATAATTCAATTTAAGTGACAAGATCGAATAACCTCAAATCCCAATCGCTATCAATCAACAAAACATAATACTTCATAAGATATTAACACACTTCACAGATTAGAACATGGATTGATAGGCTGGTTTTTATAAATACCAAGGAGAATTTCACATTAATTTATTTTATCCAAATTATTTCCTTTTTTTTTAATTTAAGAGCACACTGACCACGCATAACCAGATCTTGGATTTTTAAATGAGATCAGTTGCAGCTTAAATATAAGTAATCTCTTAACCATGCATAACCAGAGCTTGGATTTTTAAATGAGGTTAGAGAAATACTTATGAGTATTATATTGTTATATTTTTCTGTTTTAAAAAGAAAAACTCCTCGATATATAAAACCAATATGGATGATAGAAAATGTGGTAAGTACAGAGATGGACTGTGGAATAAATTTCTAAATTAATTATATTATGAAATATGCTTGACTGTACCGGGATTATTGAAAAAATACTTATCACTAATTCTGAATAATAATAACATGGCCACAATTTCATCACAAATATTTTCACTGTTTATTCACGATGATTTTAAAAAAAAATTATTAGACTCTCCACATTAATATAAAATTATCATGAATGGTAGAAGGATGATAGATAATGAGAATGGTCATGAAATTATTTCCAGTTCAAAGATATTATAATAAATATTCAACTATCATGAAAATCCAGATAAAATTTCCTCTTATTGTGAAATATATTGCAGTCACAATTCATCACAATTTCAAAAACTGATAATAATTTTGATGAATTCTAAATGCAGTTCAATTTGGATATTGATTTCAATTTCTGAATGAATAATCAATAAATAATTTTAAAATTGAAAAACAATTACAAGAGTAATATGCTGATCTATACATGACAAGAGTGAAAATATATATATATACAGCAAAAAAAATGTAGCACTTTTAAACTGATACCACATGGTGTCTCTACAAAGTGAAAAATCAGAACAGATGGATGAGACAAATATAAGGCGCTTCTGATACCAAATGTTCTCGCTTTCTCGAGGATTTTAATGACACCCCGGTGGCAAACAAATGGTATCTCAGTCAACAGAAAAATACTTAATTACAAAGCAAGCAACTCATGCACACAAATTTTATTTATCAAAGCACGACAAACCTTTGATACCAAATCAAGCAGTCCTAAAAAAAATATTTACAAATCAATTTCTTATAATCAGAGCAGCATGATTCCAAAACAAACATTTTTCAAAAACAGTATCAGAGCAGCACAGAGAAATCAGTATCACAACAGACTTGTCAAGATGTTGGTCACATAAGGTGGTTCATGATCCAAGATTTGCAAGTATACTCTATTTTAAATCATTTGAAGAAATGTGAAAGTATTAGGATTTAATGAATCTATCACACCAGTTTATATTTCAGATCCTAGATATGTGTGAGATCCAATAAATCAATAATTTCAAGTGATTTTAAACAAACATATATTCAAATCAAATAATCATGAAATAACAATGATTTTCAAAGACCATTTAAAAAAACATTTTCAAGAATTTCTCAAAACTATTTCCGACAAGCCCAAGAGAAATTTCAGGTCATTTACATCGAATTTGAAAATATTCATGATCGGGATAATTTATTTGAAATCACATGAATTAATGTAAAGTTTTGGGATATAATGAATCAGTCACACGAGATTGACAATTTCAAAAATAAGAGGTGTGTGATATTCAAAATATCTAGAATTTCAGATGATTTCAAACAAACATATTTCAATATAATGATCATGAATAAAGATGAATTCCAAGATGTATCACTGATACAAGCTAATCTGAAAATCAATGAAATTATCACAACTGATAAATAACAGAGTGTTGTAATGAGTATAATATTTTGAGCTTTTCTAAAATGAATTAGAATAAACTCAGAACAACAAAGGTGTGTGACATTTCATTAAATATTCAGATCTTCAAAAATTTAGAATTCTAGTTAACAGTGTTCAAGATATGATATGAATGCATCAACACTGTTATGAATTCAACAATCAGAAAATAAACTTCAAAACAATTGCAGATATATACAAGTTCAAACTCAGGATATGGAAATGATTAACACATGATGATTTTATACAAGTAGGACAAATTTCCAGAAAATCATTAATTCTGCAACTGGAAGTTTAAGAAGTACAGACAAAGAGGAATATGGCAGTGTCAAAAAAAAATAAAAAAAAAAGAAGAGGATAGAGGAAGGAATAAACACAGAAAATAAAAAACAAACAAAGAGAATATACAAAGGTGAGTTTAGAGATCATACCAGAATCCAATGTAAAGCAGAATCTCTAACTCAACAGATGTGGCTAAAGAACTGTGAATGATTCTGTGATATGTAGCAGTTTTGAATCCAGTTTTTCTTTAGCTATGCAGTTCCTCAGCCTCCTTCGGTACCTAACTGTTAAGAGAATTGAGCGGTCTAACAAAATTTGTGAAACCACTCTGAAATACGTTTACCACTTTTGGTATCCAAACCTGTTTGTATAACAAACCATCAGAATTAACCTTTGTACCCTTTGGAACCCAAATCTGTTTAAATTTAGTCAAAGTCGTTTTATTTTTATTTGGGATCCAAGATTGTTTAAATGGTTTATTATAAAACGATTTCTCATCATAATTTTGATTCAAAAAACCTTTGAAATTTTCAGAGTTCGGATTTTCAACGTAGTTCTTCCCAAAGCAATTTGAGGGATTTTTCAAATCATTTGAATTTTGTTTTCCAAAAACATTATTCTTCCCAAAACCAAGACCACGTTTATTTCCAACAGAAAGTTGGTTTTTCAACAACATATCCAAAGATCTTTCACCGTTTGAAAATTTAGATAGAATTGTTTCAAGTTGTTGAATTTCAGTTTTAAGATCATCGTTTTCTTTTATTAAATCTGAACAGCTACTTTTAGTGAGCTTACATCTTTCAAAATCAACTTTCAAAACCAAATTTTCAATTTCAAGCAATTTGATTTTGGCTTGGGACTCAGAAATCTCAGCTTCAAAAAGTTTTTGTTTTTCCAATTCAAGTTTTTCAACATTCTTGAATTTTTCAATTTCAGATTCAAGCTCTTTCACAATCAAATCCGTTTTCACCAAATTTTCCTTTTCAAAAATTTCATGTTCTAAATTAATCTTATCCAACTCCTTCTGCAAAGCGTTAATTTTATGAGTCAACTCATCTTCGAGATTTATCAAAAACAAAATTTTATTTTCGAGCTTTCCAGAATGTTCATCAAGTTGAGCTAAATCAGTTTTCACATCCATACAGTTATTGCAGTCAGAGTTTTCAAATTTTAATTTCAACAAATTGTTATTGTGGGTCAACTCAGAATTTTCAGATTTCAAAGACTTGTTTTTCCGTTTGAGACGATCAACAGTTCTTGTTAAATTATTACAAAGAGATACCAGATCGTCATATGATAAGTTCCCATCGTCTGAATCCACATGAATAGTTCCAGTTAAGCACAGATCTAAATTTGAGTTGGCAGTTGAGGATTTTGAGAAGTTGCTGTCGTTTCCATATCTTGTAATTAGAGCTGTCCAAATTTCCTGCGCAGTTAAACAATGAGAGATAAAATCAAGCTGATTATTATCAAGATAAGAATATAAAATATGCATAGCTTGAGCATTTAAAACCTTATTCGTCTTATTTGACATATCTTCCATATTTTCAATAATATTCCAATAATCAAGATTAATAGATTTTAAATATGATTCGAAATTTGATTTCCAAATTGAAAAATCTGTTCCCTTAAAAATAATTGGAATATTACTGGACTGACTCTCATAAGACTGACAACTATGATCCATGTTTCTAGGGTTAATGAAATAACCTGCTCTGATACCACTTGTTGGATCTAGAATAACCCTAGAGGGGGGGTGAATAGGGTTTTTCACAGTTTTTAACAAGAATTAAAAACTTAATGAGATAAATAATAATAATAAACTGATCACAGAATATAGCAGAAACAGAAATGCAGAAAATAAATCACACAAAGATATACCCAGCTTCGGCAAAACCCTGCCTACTGCTGCATTTCTAAGATTTCTACTAGGTGATAGAACAGTTCCCGCATACAAGACCATGTACACTCGCAAACCCCTGCTTCTATTCTAACCCTACGCTCAAAATCCTAGACTGATTCAAACCCCTGAATCAGATTTTCCCAGATTACAAACCCGTGACCTGTAACTCAGATTTACAGACTCTGAAACTGACAGTCAACTCCTTGACTAAATCCCCCTAGATTTTACAGACCTAGAACTGTTCAGAAATGATTTTACAACACAATTTAACAAAAAAATATAAACCCTAGTTTTTAAAATAAAAATAAAAAGGAGTTTATATTAAAGGGGTCATCCCCTTTTAACACATGGCTAGGTTTTTAAGCCCATTATGTCGGCCCCTTTCCTTTGCTTTTGCCCGACCTCCTTTTTGTTCTGGAACTCAAAAATGGCGGCTAGGGTTTTGCAATTCCCCCCAAATCAATCGGTTTCTGAGCGAGATGATGATTGTTATTGCTTCAATTCTCTTGCGCCTTGTTTCTTCAATCTATTGCTCTCTGATTTGAGGGTTGTTCTTTGGTCTGATCGAAACTGTGAGTAATTTTGATTTTTAGTATCTGCTTGAAATTTCTTGCAAGTTGTTGTGTGGTTTCGATGCCTTAAACTGCCTGTGATGATGTGGTGTCATATAGGATTTCATATCCTTAACTTGCGCTCTGATTTCTTAAATGATTCGATCTGATTTTGTGGGATTCGATCTTCTATATTTGCCGATGATGAAATGGTGTGATAAAATAGGATTTGAAATCCTCAGTCAACTCTGATTTCGCTGTAATGACTTGGCTGATTGATTGTTGCTTCCCCCTTTTTGAAGTTCCTGATAAAATCGATTTTAATGGATGAAATATGTTGCCTTGTTTGCCTCGATGGATTCTGGACTTGATTGTGGCCTTTTTAAAAAAATATATTTTTCCCTTTTTGAATTAATCATTTCTGGAAATAGAAAACAAAATCTTATCCAACATGTCGGACTGGATTTCTGGAATTACATTGTTGCTATGCTCGAATTCATTTGCCCTTGGTACTTGCCAAAACTGTTTTGTTACTTTCTGGAAACCAATTTTCAATTTTCCTGAAATCTAAAAGGTGATTTTTATTGAAAAATCAATTGTTGCTCTGTTCGATTTAATATCCATACTGCTTTTAGAAAAAAAAAACTGGAAATGATATAAATTGTTTCTTGAAATGCTTGTCTGATTTGAATCGATTTCCATAGTATTAAAAACATGCTGGATATCTGGATATGAAAAATTTCTTAGAAAAAAGTTTTCCAACAATAAGTTTGATCCTTTGTAAAATAGGAAAGAAGTGAATTGATTCTCTGATTGAACAAAAAAAAATTCTGAAAATCATTTATGTCTTTCCCAAAACTGGAAATAAAACTTTTGTCTTGAAACCGATTTCTGGAAATTCATTTGTTGCCCTGATTTGTAGCAACACTTATACTTGTGTATGTGTTCAATTGTCAACATTTGTATGCATGCCAAACATGGGCTGTTGCACCAATTCCAGTTGCACCATTGTACACCTGCACTTGCATTACATTCACATGCTTGCTACACCCTCCACCTGTGTTGATCTTGTCATTGAACCTGAATGCTTGATTTGTGCACATATGTATGCACTGTCCCTTGCACTGTTGCATTTTTAGCTGCTGTACCTAGTGCGATTACTTGCCGTTATTCATAAGAACATTCATTGAGCTACTACCTCATTGTTGTGTCTAAAAACATATTTGTAGCACCATCCATATAATTGCTTGTTGATGCTTGTGTATCCTCCAGTTTCCTGAACATTTGCTTACTGATTCACCCATGCATTTCAGACCTTATTGAACCATTTGCTTTGAAACTGTAGCATCACAATACTTGTAGTACTCTTGTCCACTTCAACATGATTCCAGCACCTTGTTGTTTGGCTTGTCTTCCCATTGTTTTGGCTGCCATACTGCAATACACTCATGAACAATTGAACTGATTTTTCCGACTTGCCTTTGTTTGAGAAATGCACTTATTTTTGCTTCCATGATCATTTTTTTCTTTTGAACTTTGTACTTGACATTTTGGATTTGTATATTTGTTTTCAATTTCATTGAGTCGAGAAGGTCCATCGTGGCTACTCCTCAGTTGCGCGCTGATTGGCGAGGCAGTGCACACGTGTACACGTGTGTATATGCAGCCATCAAACGAGTTGTCCCTGTCCCTGCATTGAGATATATGTTGTCTGCCTTGTGGTATTTACAGTGTATCACTGTGAATATCACAAGCTGTCTAGACACAGATTGATGGTTTTATAATTCAGTTCAAGTCATGAAAAATGATGAGAAACACACCAGAAAACTGAGGCAAATAAAAATTTAAAAAAATAAAATTTATATTTGCATATATTCTGTTTTATTTCTATTGCAGTGTACTGTGTGTGTGTTACACATGTGACAGGTAAGCAGGAATGACTGGACTGACTGTGATGACTGGACTGAAAGCTGAAGACAAGAAGACAGTGTGAGGTGTCAATGAATGTATGAGTCTGTATATACAAGTGAAAATGGATATATATATATGAAATGTAAACTGAATGAATGTATGAGTGTTGCTGTGAGGAGCTGTGTATATATGAAATGTACTGATGTCTGTAATAAACAAGTTTGATTGAAATAAAATATCATTTTATTGTTGTCAAACGAACTTGTCTATTTTATTCTGTTTATATACAAGTACAAATATTCTGTGAATGTATAAATAGTGGAGTTACAAATAGTTTTATTGTTTGAATAATAAAATATTTTATTTAAATAAAATACTGGTTTAATATTTGAATTTCTGTACAGTCGTATTTTATTTAAATATAAATATTATATTCATTGCTGTGATGTATATATATATATAACAGTACAATACCAAACACATTTATAATAGAAATATATTTGTTTGTTATCATCAAACAAAAATCATATAATTGTGTATACAACACCGTTATATACAACAGTAATAGATGTCCAAGTACTAAATGGTGATAAATATGTAAAAAAAAATAACATCCTTCAACCATCCTCACATTCACTCACTCGGTGCGTAAATTATACTATACTCATTACTTTGGTCACCAAATCCATTGGGACCATGGCAGGTCCAACTGTCATGGTCTCCGCCCAATTATCACTATGACCAACTGCCCTGATCTCCGTCCAACTATCGTTATGACCAACTTTCGTGGTTTATGGCTAATACCCTACCCAGTCCACAATGCCATGGCTTTGAGGTCTAGGCCAATCAGTCCTTACAGCCCAGGCATTGATTCGTCTACATGCCCCGTTTCTCAAAGGTATACTAGAATTGTAAGTATCGATAACTCCTTTGCACACGTTCCTCGCAATGGAATCCATCTTAAGACTGCCCATAAGACTCTCCTCCAAAGTCGATCAACAAGTGAGCTATCCTCAGAGAACTGCACTGCCGTGAGACCTCATCGACTATCATATAAGTCATAGCAACCGCGTGTCATCTCATATTCCAAAAACAAGTGCATCTGCCTTAAACGGTCAAAAAAATGGCAGATCTTTCCTGAGCGTCTTGCGTTTTCGTCTCTCGCTGATTCTTCACTAATCGTTCTCGTTTTTCTCTTTAAGCCCTCGGCTTTGTTCTCCGCTGCTTCTTGACTGGTCTCCTGTCTTTGATTATGGTTGGCCTTTAGCTTCGAATTGGGGATGACCAGTTCTTTTGGTGACTTCGTTCTCAAAGGATCCTTCTTGTGTGGTCGCCCTCCTCTGGAAGCCATCAGCGCTTCCCTGGAAGCGTTGTCCGTGGGTTCTTTTGAACTGGCACTGTCAGGTCGGAATGATGTGATGATTTTGGTACGAGATCTGAAGGATTTCACCGCCTTCTCTCGTCACCGCTTTGTTTTAGTGGGTTCTCTTTTTATGGAATTGGTGTCGTGGTTCTCCAGAACCTTGCCTTTTCTACCGCCGCTGCCTGCTGTTAAGCCGTCAATGGTTTCTCCCGGGGTTTTGAAACCTTTTAGTAGCAGACCGACAAAGGAGTATTTGATCACCTCCTTCGCACCTCGTCTGAGATTTAGAGGCTCCAAGGCGGCTTCGGTGATGTGTGTTCCAGAATTTTTTGTTGGTTCAGTTAACTGTGGGGGTCTGTTTGGTCCGGAATTTGGCGAAGTTTATGATGTGGTGTCGCTGTGTGATGTGGAGGTGATTACTACATCGTCAGTGGCCCCTTCGTCGTCGCCAATTTCGGAGCAGCCTTGCTTCGTTGCACCTGATTTAGGCAGGGCTGTGATAGCCTCGAGCTCTCGTCCCCGTCGACGAACTCGCCATCGTCGTCGTCGTCGTCGCAGTTCGCTCATAGCTCAGATGGCTCCTGCTGCATGTCCATTATTGGCTGATGCTTCAGCTACCTCTTCCTTAGCCTCCAGCGTGTCAGAGGAGTTCGTCACCTCTGCTACACGAGCTTCACCAGTCTGCGTGTCAGAGGAGTTCATCACCTCTGCTACACGAGCTTTAACAGACTGCGTGTCAGAGGAGTTCACCACCTCTGATGCTTGCAGTTCTGATGTTGAACTTGGTAACGAGGCCTCGTTACCTCTTGTCCTTAGCTGCCGTGACAGTGATGCGGTTGGTAAAGTTATGTTTTCTTATGTGTCATGTGAGGAGCAGGTCTATTCTCCATTTCTACCTTGCTGCAATCTTTTTATGTGGGATATTTCCTTATTCGATGGTCAGGTACTTTCCTTTCCTCTAGCTACTTTTTCTATGTCCTTTGTTATTGACCAAGCGTTGCATTCTTGTGTTTTGTTTGGGGTGTTCGCTTTTGCTTTGAGCCATGTCACTCTTGTTAGTGAGCTCCCTGTCACGGTTCAGCCTGCTCCGACTGTAGCCGTGACTTGTCACGAGTGTATAGACTCTTTTGCATGTGTGGTGGGTGCTTGTGCGTTGCCTGGTTCTCCTTTTGGCAGTCTAAGCCGTTTGGTGTTGGACCAGAGCTTCTATAGCTTTATGTGCCCTACCTTTGCCATGGTATGGTTCATAGATGGGGCCTCACTGATATGCTCTGGTGTTTTTCTGTTTGGTTGGGTGGGCTCCAAGGTTTTTGCAGCTGGTTTTGTTTATAGTAACCGATGTAGTGCCTTTTTCTGGTCAGTTTATGACTGGTCCGAGCTTGTCAGCTTAGACTGGTTTTGCTGGGCTTTTGCCTTATGGCTAGGTACCACGTTATTTTCTGTGGGATTTGGCCGTGGCTTTGTCGATGGCCACTACGACGCCCCTTCTGTGTCGTTAGTGATGATCATTTTCTGGTTTGATTCTCTGAGTTGCTTTGTTTTCTTTCGTCGGCTCCTTTCGACTCCGACAACATGGGACGGGTGGCTTCTTCGCTGTAGGCGTATAGTGGACACATATTTGGTTCACTATACGGGTTACCAGAGAGGTGGCCTCCCATGTTTGTCCGGGCCTAAGGCCGCCCCTTCGTGTCCCTTTGCTAGAATTTTACCCACATCAATGGTCTATCAATCTAATGATAAATCGGCATTGGTAAAATTCACACAGCAACATGTGTTGTCTCTGATGAGCAACTCCACATTTTTGTCTGATTTTATTTGTCTTGATTTAGCTAGTTTTCCTGCTTATTCTTATTTGTTAGTTTTGTGTTCTTCCCCGCCTTTAACCCTCCCCTCTGGTTCTCCTTCCTCTGTTTCGTCCCCTTCTCCGTTTCTTAGTAAAGCCGAGATAGCAATCATAAATGATCGCCTATCTTGGCTTACTAAGAATTCTTGCCCCTCCCGGTCTTCGGCATCGGCCTCTAGTCGTTACTCTTCGAGTCTACAGAGCTCTTTAGGTTTCGCTAGATCTTGTGAGGTGACGTCACATTCGACTACCCTCCCATCGCGCCGTAGTCGTCGTGCGGCTCCTCGCACTCCCCGCACCATTCGCACACGCTCTATAGCGGCGTCCGAGAGGATCGTTAGATCTACTCGACATACTCTTTACCGTATTTGAGCCGCCTGTGCTTTCGGCCTCTGGCTCTTGCTTCTTGTGTTTTTTGGGTTCTCGTCATAGCGTGCTTTTTTTTTGGAACGTTCGGGGTATCGAGAATGAAGCGTCCATAGCTCGTCTCAAACGCATTGTTCGGAAACACTCCATCTGCTTGATTGCGTTGCTGGAGCCTTTAGTGGGACATGATGCAACGTCCTCCTCAGTATTATCTCTTGGTTTTGGCTGTGCCATAGCAAACGCATCCGGAAAGATTTGGATCCTGTGGTTCAAAGGTGTGGTTGTCCACCTTGTCTTCGATTCGGATCAGCTTTTGTCTGTGGCCTGTTCTTTGCCTTCCCTATCTTCTTCCTTTCTTTTCTCGGCGGTCTATGCCAAGTGTGATCGGATTGAGAGGCAATCCCTTTGGGCATACATTCACTCTCTATCCGATCTGGGGTTTTCTGTATCAGTGCTGGGTGGCGACTTCAATGTCGTCGCCAGCCATGCAGAAAAGCGTGGTGGAAACGCAGTGAACCGTTTAGCGGTTGCGGATTTCAACGCTTTCATCGTCTCTTCTGGTCTTTCTGAAGTGTCGTTTGTTGGTTCGGCCTTCACATGGTGTAGCAACCAAGTGGACCCAAACCGGATTCTATCCAGGCTAGATAGAATTTTCGCTTCTGAAGGTTGGTTCAGCCTGCCTTTCTCGTTCTCCATCTATCATCTGCATCGTACTTTCTCTGACCATGCTCCGATGCTCCTTAGTTGTTCTCCTCTTTCCATTTCTGGCCCGTCCTCTTTTAGGTTCCAAAGTACGTGGCGTTCCCACCATTCCTTCCTTAGTATGGTAGAGGATTCCTGGCTATCCCCAATGAGAGGTCCCCCTTGTGTGGTTTTCTCTCACAAGCTGAAGCGCCTTAAGATCCGTCTCAAGGAGTGGAATCTGAAGGTTTTCAAGAATATTTTCGACCGTGTTAGAGCGGCTGAAGAAATTCTCGTTCTTGCAGAAGCTGCTTTTGATGAGGAGCCCAACGCCACTAACCGTGAGGCTTGGGCTCTGGCACAACTTGCCTTCTCTTCGGAGCTTCGTATCGAACATGACCACTTGCGCCAGAAAGCCAGAATCAAGTGGGTTGTGGAAGGTGATACGAATTCCAAATTTTTTCACTCCACCATTCGGAAGAAGAATGGTCTTCTCTCCATTCGTCAGATCCAGCGCCCTGATCTTACTTGGGCTTTTACCCCGAGTGAAGTCAAAGAGACTATCCTATCCCACTTCTAATCCTTCCTTTCTTGCCCTTCGGTCCCGGCATCTGACCCGTCCCTCCTTGCCTTCATTCCTAGTCTGATCCTTCCGTCGGACAACACTGACCTAGCTGTACCTCCTTCTTCAGATGAAATACGTGCTTGCGTATTTGCTCTAAGCAAGGACAGTGCTAGTGGGCCAGATGGTTTTAACGGAGTGTTTTACAGGAGTGTGTGGCCCATCATTCAGGCGGACATTTGTCTCGCCATCCAATCCTTCTTTTCTGGTGGAGACCTCCCCGTCGGATGGACCTCTACCAATTTAGTTCTTATCCCTAAGTGTGATATTCCGGCTTCTTGTGCGAACTTCCATCCCATCAGCTTGTGTAACTTCTCAAACAAGGTCATTTCCAAGGTGTTAACTTCTAGGCTAGCACCGTTTCTTGAGCGTCTTATTTCTTCTTCTCAGGCTGGATTTGTCAAAGGACGGCTTATCACTGATAACGTTCTATTAGCCCAGGAGCTGATTACTCAGATTGATAAAAAAGGTTCGAGGCTCTAATGTGGTTGTTAAGCTAGATATGGCTAAAGCTTACGATCGCATGTCTTGGTTCTTCGTTATTAAGGTTCTGAGGGCCTTCGGCTTTCCGGAACCCCTTATCGACGTGGTCTGGAGACTAATATCCAACTGCTGGTTTTCTGTTCTCATTAACGGATCGGCTACAGGGTATTTCATGTCCGGGAGAGGCCTGCGTCAGGGAGACCCTTATCCCCCTCCCTTTTCGTCCTTGCTGCTGAGGCTTTCGTTCGTGGACTGCATTCCCTAACGCTAGCCGGGCAGATCCATCGGTTCGGTATCCCGAGGGGCTGCCCTCTGATTTCTTCCTTATCTTTCGCTGACGACATCATCATTTTCACGAATGGTTCTCGTTGCTCTATTCGGCGCCTGATTGATCTTATTAGGCAGTATGAGAGTTGCTCCGGGCAACTCGTGAATACAGCAAAGTGCTGTTTTGTGCCAGCGAAAGACCTGTCGATGACTAGATCCTCCTCGATAGAGTCCAGTACGGGCTTTAAGGCGACCTCTCTTCCTCTTCCTTATCTAGGCATTGTGCTTTATCGTGGTAGGAAGCTGAACACCATTTTTGACCCCCTAACTGACAAAGTGAGGGGTAAGATTATTCGGTGGAATGCTTCCCTCATCTCTCAAGCTGGAAGACTTGTTCTCCTCAAGTTTGTCCTTGAGTCTGTGGGATCTCACATCTTCGCGGCTATGACTCCCACTGATTCCTTCTTCCGCTCCTTCAGGTCCATAGCTTCGTCCTTTTTTTGGGGAAACAAGGACAATGTTTCTCGTCATCACTGGGTTTCTTGGAACACTATTTGCCGTCCCAAAGATGAGGGAGGTCTTGGCCTCCGTAACCCTAAGGACATTTGTTTGGCCTTCGCTTGTAAGCTTTGGGCGAGGTTTGGAGCGGACAACTCTCTTTGGGCATCGTTCCTCCATGCCAAGTATTGATCGCTTGCTAGCACGAATTTTACCGGCGTCCCGTCATACTCCAGTGAGACGTGGAAACGTATGCAATCCGTAAAGGCTTTAATGGATGCCCATGGGGATGGTACCATCTGGAATGGCAGCCCTTTATCCCTTAAGGCGGCATGGGAGTCTGTTCGTTCGCCAGGCCCGCATCTCCCTGTTTTCAGCCTCATTTGGAATGTTCGCATTCCGCCGAAGGTGTCCTTATTTATGTGGAAAACGTTGCAAAACGAATTACCCATAGATGAGAACCTTTAGCGTGTTGGAATCCCTCTCGTGTCCAGATGTAAATGCTACTACGATGGAAGCACTGAGACCTCCTTTCATCTGTTGATCTCTGGTAGTTATGCCAGGGCTGTTTGGAACTATTTCGGGAATCTGATGGGTTGCCGAGGTAATGCCACCTCTTTGGAAGGTTTACTGAGTTTTTGGTGGGCTAGAAACTCAGGTAAATCCTTCTGTTCTATCCTCCGTCGTCTGATTCCCTGTTTGATCTGTTGGCACATTTGGTGCTCTAGGAACAAGGCAGTTTTTGACGACGTGCCTATGGACCCTCCTTCTATTATCCGCAAGGTGAGGAACGACGTGTTTCTCGCCTTCCATAGTCGTCCTTTCCGTGGCGTTTTGGGAGACCGAGCTAGGAGTCTTTCAGTTTTTTTTTGATATTACACCTTCGGCGGTTAGCCAAAGGTCCGGTATCGGCTGATTTAGTGGTTTTGGTTTGAGCAGTGCTGTGGTTTTGGTTTTGATGCAGTTTTCTTATTTTAGCTTTCCTTTTTCCTTTCTCCCCCCCTCCCCCCCGGACTTACGCTGTTTGCTAGTCATGCAGATGTTGGTTTACAGGTTGCTGGGTTGGCTTGTACAGAGCTTGCTGGGAGGACTCTTGGTTTTCTCTGGAACTTCTTTTGCTGAGGATTCTTGGTTGAGTAGTTGGATGTGTACTTTGCTTCGTCTATGGAGCGAAGAGATGCCAACCACCCATTACGTCCTACCGGCATTAGTCTTTCTACCTATTTGGAGGCTAGTGCTTAGATCAGGCTTCGGGTCTTTCTCTTTAGAGCCTTTGCCTCTTCGTCGCTTCTACGTCAGCTGAGGCTTCATCTGATGGGCCGATGGCATTGCATGGAGTTGATTACTTTGTTTGGGCCTTGTATCTATAGTTCGATTCCGTTGTTTTTGTTTGTGTGTGTGCACGGTTTCTGAGGTTCAGAAACCGTTTTTGTGAGCCTTTGGAGAACGGCTAGTTTCTCCTGTTTTGTTTATATATATTATTCCTTCTTAAAAAAAAACCGCGTGTCATCTCATCATCATGTGAGCAGTCACCTCAGTACAACTTAATGTAATCTTTTCTGCATCTTGGATAAAAGAAATCCATCGCAGCAGCCTCGCTCCCTATCCTTGAATCATCATCGTCAATTGTCGTAGCACTACATAGAAGCATCATGTCCTCATCTCAGGACAAGCCACTGATCAAAGAGCCATCATATTGAAATCGCTGTAGACCGAATCATTATGTCATGATCCTCCAAATTGCACCACCATCCATGTTAAATTAACCAAAATGGTCAATAACAATAGTAGTTAACATTGACTACATCATAGTAATCAATAATGACTACTCGGATCACCTATTTAACTAATATTGGTTAAATACACATCCAGTTAAAACATCTGACATTCATTGCGAAATCCAGCTCATCACCAAATCCATCCTTCGTCTTCAAGTTGGCTACCAAACTCCAGTGTCACTCCGTCTTCAAATCTGTCGCCAAGCTTCAACGCTACTCCATCGTCAAATCCATCGTCGAGCTCCAATGTTGTTTTCGTTGTCAAATCCATCCAAGCGCTCTTGTGATGACTGCAGACCCTCTCACTTTGAACCGACTATAAACCACACAAGTCCAATCCAAAAAGTAAGAATCCATGTGATGTGTTGCGATAAACCAAATTCGATAGTCGATACTTAACATATCCACGATGTTCATGTATCACAAAACCAAATATCACAAACTCAATCCATCGGGGTTTTATCAGAGCAAACACAGTGGAACGGAGTAAAAGACAAGAACATAATGTCACAACAGAATAGAACAAATATATTATTCAATATAATTTTACAATGGAAAAACATTAAATAATTAGAGTAAACATACCATGGATAGCTATAAACTATATCCGCACATATTACAACCACGACATCCAAGTACATATAGTAGAATGCACTGTCTTCTGATGAAGATTACCAGCTCTTCTGGAATCGTCTGGGAACTCCTCGAACCCTGTCTAAACCTAAAACACACTCAGATCTGACACGAGTGCCAAAACACTCGAGTCAGACTTTGATTAACCAGCTTGAGAACTAGATAATAAAACATATATATATATATATATATATATATATATATATATCAAACAATCATCAAAAAGTGGTTTCAAAACTTTGTGCATGCTTTTTGGAAAATAAAGCCACCATAAGACCCGCATTCCATCACACAATGGAAACACACACATCATTAGGAGCAAGTTTTACCTTATGATAACCAAATATGCCGCGAAAATCATTTGATATAATCATTAATGTATATCTCTGGAAACCTTTTCAAAATAAATGTGTAGATTTTAATAGACATAGGTACTTATATACTACGTCTACATACATAGATTACAACTAAAACAGCAAAGGTTCGTATTAGAGGTTGGATTCCATGCAATGACCAAGGAAAAGGGTCTTCCTTAACCGATTTGGGTAAACCCCTAGAGGGATGAACCAATATCAACAAATGCTCCTTTCATGTATCGGCAAAGCCGACCACCTATACCAGGTGTAGTTTGGGTTTCTCCTAAACATAACGTCTCGCGATCGTAACCAACCATTATCTGAGAGCCCTCGATCTATCATCCACTAAGTAAATTGCCTGGGCACTATACAATAACATCAATTTCTCAACTAGAAGGAAACGATTGTCCTTAACTCTACGGTACTTCAACATGTTTCGGCTCATTATCGGGTTGTGAGGCCCTGAAGTCACGCTTTCGCACAAATTTTTGCTTTCCAACAAAAGCTTTAATCATCAATAGCTCAGAACTTAGCATGCCAAATTGTCAATTCACAACATATAATCAGTGTCTATTAATATATAACCCTCCGAGTACATATGTCCCAGAGGAGGGTGTTAAGCTAAGAGGATAGATCCTCCGTCACCTAGCTGATATATCATCAATAGAAATCAATTCATTATGCCATAAAATACAATGTCATACATACATCTATTTATTAGTTCATTCTGGGTAAGTCCTTGCAATCCGAAATATCTCCAAGTATGGCCGGATTACTGTCACAATATAACCTCATAATGGGGGATCAGCCCGAGACAACAATGAGCAATCTAATCGATATGAAGATCTTTGGTCTTCAGTCACAGTCATAGCCGTTTTCAACTGCTTTTAACACGTCATATAGTTATTCACAACGGGTTGAAATCAGGTCTTCTCGAATAACTAGCGCATCTTCTAAAATCAATAAATATACAAAAATATCATGAGTCTCATTCCATTTTGGAATGTTCTTTTACTTAAATCATCCTTTATATTGGGTATACTCATTTAAATCTTATCCAAATTTTACATACTTTAAACTCTTGTTTAAATCTTTCCATGGAAATCATTTCAAATGATTATAAAATGTCATTTCACAAATTTAACTCAAACAAGGATTTCTATGCTTTATCGGCATTATTAAACCTCACAAAAAAGGTAATTTCCCATATCATTATCTCATTCGCATCCTATCCATCCTATGGAGTAAAACTGGCAATACTCCATATCTAATTACCCTCATATTTTGGTAAGTTTAATTACCTTTATTAATTCCATTCTTTCATTCCAAATCTAATTAAAATATTTCATTTGTTTTTATGGAAAATCATATTTACCCAAACCCATCCCATTCATCGATCATTGATTAGGGTAGATTATTTTATCTATCCTTAATCATATCTCTAGCCCAAAATCTTACTTACAATTTATTAATCTGATCATTAGGGAAAAATAACCAGAATTAGTTCTCAATTGCACAGTGCCAAGAGAATAATCGATCAAGTTTATGAACCCGAAGGCCTAAAGCAACATCAGATCAAACACCTAGAAAGTCACCCAACTCAATGATAAAACAATCAAGTTCCAACTTTTTTTTAATACCAAAATCATATTTAAGATTCAATCTTATATTTATGAAGAAAACACACTTATCTTCTTTTAGGCGATCCATAAACTTTGTTTCCATCATTGTTTGTTAGGGAAACTCTTTCATTAAATATTTATGTTCAAATTAGATAAAGATTTCACTTTAACTTAACTTGGAAAATCATCTTTCCTTTAAATGTGTTAAAGAACAATTGTTATTTAAGACATCGTTCACGATAAAACTAAAATCATACTTTCATTCTCAATGAAATCTTCAAGGAAACCATATCAGCTCATAATTGATATAAATTCTTGTATCGGACTAATACTATAAGCAGAATGACGGCAAAGCCTTTTAAATTCCTTAAATAGTAAAGGACTTCATCCACAGAGAATTATCCCAATTATCTCCAAATCGATTCCCATTCAATTCCAATTTAATTCATTAATTGGAAAACCTAACTTTGTCACATACTTTTCAAATCCCAAAATATCTTAAAATTATTATTTTAATACTTTAGATTTGTTTGCAAAATCTTTGAATAACATTGGTTATATCAAAACCTTTATATTTCAACCCATTCCATAAACCGTCGCAAACAGCGTTGCTAATACATTTTATTTTCATAAAATAGTTTTTTAACTTTTTAAAACTTAATATATTCAATCCAAAATAATTTCAAACCATTTATTATGATTTATCATAATTTAACCCCATTTTTAACAATTTAAAATTAGCTTATTTTGTAAAAATCCGATTTTGGGTCCCAAACTACATTAGCACGATTTTTATTCAAATTTGATTTGGACTTATTTTAAAATCTAATTGTTGGATTATAAAACTTTCTTTTGCATTTGAATGATTTTTCATTTCGAACCAAACGTTTTTTGTTTCGGTAAAATTCGATGGTCGGATCTCCTGGTATGTCAATCTAAAGTAAACGGTCGAAATTCACGAACTACCACTGCCCAACTAGTCCTATCCAGACCAAACTTCGAACTATAATTAAAACCAAGTCGAATTGATTTAAAAAAATTATTAATTATATAAAACATATATAATTACCTTTGGAAACTACACTTCCAGTATCTAACTATAAATTCAAATATTCCATTATTTAAATATTATAATATTATTTAAGTCTTTAAAATACTAATATTTTTCAAACTTCATCTTTTGAAACTCAAACTTTCCTGAAACCCATAATAAAAATAAATAAGATAGTTTGGATAATAAAACCAAATTAAAACACTTACTACATATCCAAACTGAACTTCACTTTTTAAAGTTAATATTCATTTTCAAATTCAAATTTAAAACATGTCTTAATTACTTGAAAACTTGTTAAACTAAATTTTCCACCATTACGATTATGTAATTACTTAAACTATCTTTTCAAATCATTTTAGGTTAAAAGTTCAAACTTTTATTTTTCTTCATTTATTAAATTAATAAAATATTCAATTAAATTCCAATTTGGAATTACACTCAATTAATCACCATATAATCCAACTTATATGGGTTTAACACATCATTAACCACCATTAACATCCAATTATCACATAATGGCATCATTAACATAAGTGTTAAGGTCGTTAAAACATAATTACTATTTCAAATACTTCAACTATAGTATTAACCATCGTTAATAATTTATTTGCTATTATTAGCAAATCCAATCATGTCAAATTAATGTCAACACACATCACATAAAGTTGTCAATCAATGTCGCATCAAAATTTATTGATGTCACTATTCATCCATTAACAATCCATTCACCACAACCACGTTATCAACCAAACTAACCAATCATTTATTTATGATTTAACTTCATAACCATTCAGGTATCCACTTTAATTAACTAACTACCAAGTAATTAACTCACTAATATAGCTATCAACTTCATTAACAACCCATAATTACTTAATGAATTAGCAATTATTAAACACAATATAATTAGCTACACTAATTATAATAGTTAACCAAACGTAAGCAAAATGTGCTCACCATAAGTTTTCCACTCCGCCATTCTTTATCGTAGGAACTCCTTTGCAACTTCGAGTCTCCAGACTTCGCCAACGCCTTTACGAATAACGTTTGCTCCTTGATTTCCACCATAAATTAAATATAGTACGTGTGTATATATATGTATATTTATTTAGCATGCTTTTTAAGAGGAAAGGTGGGATTTTTACATAAAAAGGAAGGATCTTTTCCCTTACACTACAAGAATATGAGCTTCTTATAGCAATAATTCATGGCGTTTCCACCAATCTCCTCTCAAACGCTCTCTGAAACCAAGGGCTTCAACGCTATTTCAAGATCAGTGCGTGTGTTGAACGCTATACGAGGAAGGTGTCTGCAAACGAAATATGTTGGGCGGCAAATTAAAAAAAAAAAGCGCGTACTGCTCTGGGAACAACTCCAAAAACCAGCTCCTTCTCACTTTTTCACCCCCAGAAACCAAAAGTCCTAAATCGAAAAATCCCTAAATCCCAACATTGAGTTGCAAAATCCCTAAGCCGCGTACTTCTGAATCACCAAATCTCCTATCGTTAAGGTTCGATCCCAAATTATGCTGCAATCTCACCTATATATCGAATCCCAAATGGTGAACGCAACCACTATTTCAACTACCTAGAACCAAAATTTGTGCTTCTCCAATTTGAACGGGAATGAGAGGTATTACAACATTTATAATATATTTTTATTGCTCATGCTTATGATTCTTAACCTTTTTCATGGTTCATATTTTTTTTTACTTGAAATTTGTATGAAATCAACCATGTTTTGGAATTTGTTTGACCGTATTATTACTTGTAGTTCTACCTACCTTAATCATATTACTGTCAGTAGTTGGATAAATTTTTTTGGATGACGATTTGTGGACTTGATTGCATACCAGTTTTTCCCTCAAGTATTACTACAATCTACATGTATCATTTTTATGCATGTATCATTTGTATGCATTTTAATATGTTGAGTTGTACCAAATTATAGTGTAGAAATAATTAACTCAAAGTTAATGAATCATTTTATGATTTTAAAATAGTAGTTAATTCACTTTCGATTTGGGTGAGATTTGATATTCCAGAAGAAATGTGGGATCATGAAATAATTTATGCGATTGGTTGTGAGTTGAGTGTTCCGATTGGCTTGGATGATTTCACAGGAAATGTTTTGAAAATTGGTTTTGCCTGTGTTTTAGTTGAAGTCGCTGCCTCCTTTTGTTTTCCTCCTATTGTTCATGTTGATTTCTTTAATCTGTCAGTATCGTATGAGTTCAAATCTCCTTGTTCTTCATGTTGTGCATTTGGTCACTCCACTTCCCACTGTAATGTCTCATCCAACCTGGCGATGCCTATGTCTCCAGCAATTGAAGCTTCTCGCGAGGTCTCTTCTTCGCATGTGAGTGTTTCCAATAGCGCAGGTCTTGTTTTTGTTGTTGACCTGCATGTCTCTGTTGGTGGATTGGCTTCCAATCAGGCATCCCTGACCACTACGGTCCATGCTTTGCCGTGTGACGGTCCTGGATCCGTGACTTGGTCAAGCTTCGCCTTGGCTGTGGGCCAGCCGGATCTTTTTGCGCCATCTTCCAGTCGCATTGCGGTGCTTCCATTTCGAATTTTGTGGTTTTGGGCTCTATACTTGTCACTGCTAACCGTCAGGCCTCTATAGTTCCCCCCATCCTTATCAACGTTTGTGCTGTTGCGCCTCGCGTTGAAGCTGTTGTTGTTGCTTCTGATAATCTGGTTCCTTCTTCTAAGCTGCTTGCTGTGGGAATCCCTGCTCTGAAGCAAGCTTTTCCTTCTAGTACTCATAATTCTATCGTTCATGTTGTTTCAACACAAAGCTCTGTCCCTCATGATGCCATCACTGTCTACAGTAGCATAGGCTGTGTTGTCATATGCAGCAACACAAGCAGCTGCTACATGCAGCCACTGTCCAGCACATTATTATAAAAAAGACAAAAGAAAAAGCAGTAAGTCATCCTGGTGTGTATTACCTTTAACATTTTATACTGGGTTCAAACATACATTGTATTTGAAATAATTTAGTTATTGAAAGTACAAAATTAACTAATTATACCCTCCATGTTAAGTACTTAAATTATTAATAATAAGAAATGCAAAGGGATTCAAGAAAGAATTTTAATTTGAGATACACATTACTAATGCTTATTGCTTATAATTTTACCCGAATCCATAATAATCACAGCATACCACCCATCAATCTTTTTGAGTTCCCATTGATGTTTGATTTTTTTTTTTTTTTTTTTTTTTTTTTTTGCATTCAGACTATCTGGCTCTGACGTACTACAATTTTTTAGTTGAAACATGGCGGCTTTGGCTTCCTCCATTAGAACTAGTCTTTGGAACTCTTCTCCATCAATTTCTATTAAAATTTTCTTACAAACGAAGTCTGAAAACTGATTACGCACATTAGGTTTGTTAAGTGAAGATGAAAAAAGTGGATGCTTAATTTGCAATAGATTGTGAAGCTGAATTAAGATCACCATCTACAACCAAAAAAAATCCACCTGTTTATACTTTTGGAATGGACATTTTTCTACAAGGAAAATTATAAGTCATATCACCTTGATTAACCAATCGATTTTCATTCTCTAAGTGTTTTCAATGATGGCTTTGTTTAATTAGTTAGATAAGTGCTTGGTTATTTGGGGCTATATTGTGTGATCAAGTCTTATTGTGAGGATTTTGAATCAATTGCTTATAAAGTGGTCAACTTCACTATTGATTCTTTTACATAGCTGCTGCATGCTTTCTTTTGATGTGTTCCCAGATTTAAGTGCTTTGAATTTGCTTATCAAAATAAAAAGTGGATTTCATATAGCATTAATATTTAGAGTCTGTTCCTCATTTATGAAGATTCATCAAGCTGAATTTCACTTTACATATGCATACATCTGTTGTTGTCACTGTAAATTTCATGATGTGCAAGTACCTTACTAGTAAGGTGATATATTTATTAGTAAATATAGGTATGTAGCAGATGTTAGGTGTATCAGAGTACTGTTCTTTATACTTGTTATATTGGATCTTCAGTTTACAGATGCAACAAACCACAATTATCCACTAAGCAAATTACATGAACGTGCTAAGAAAGTTTGATGTACTGGTCTACTCTTGTCGAAATTTTGCCTGTTTCATTGACTTATTATTAGGTTTCTCAGGCCACCTCAAATTTAATGCAGAAATATAATGCTGGAGCGAACTTGTTGGATGGTAGGTGCATGGATATAGGATGCCACAGTGGCTAGAACACCGTGGATGCATAAGCACTAATAACAGTGAGGCACTTCAAACTTGATTTATAATTTTATGAAAATAATAGTTGTTTTGATTATCATGGTTGCTAAATGGTATTCGATTTTCATGTTTCAACCCATGTTTGGGATCATAAATTGGTTTTTCTTTTCGTTAAATTGAAATTCTTTACTGTAAAATCAAATAATACAGAAGTGCATGTACTAAAAGTTCCCTTCTTGCTTTCCAACCACCTGCTCTATGTTTTGTTACAAAGTCGTGTTCATCTGACCTTCAAAAAAAGTTATCTCTAAAGCCATAGTGTTTTGGCCTAAATTGTCAATCATAGAGTTACAGTAAATCACCTTTAGTGTTTTAGGGAAAGGATTCCCAATGTTTAGTAAAGCTTGGACTTATATGTGAAATATAGTAAGCAACATAAACCATACTACATTGTCTTAAAAAAATGATCCCATAAACCGAAACATTCAATATCTCTCTATTAGTATAGAGTTTGGAAAAGCCATCATCTAGTGAAATATTTTGTTCAAAGTCTAGTTTGTTTTAAATGGTTTCAGAGTCTTAGTGAAATACATTCTTTTTACTACAACGAATAAAATATACCAACATGTTTACCCTTCACAGCATCATAATAGCTACATTATTTTGGCAATTGGAGTTGTATTGCCAGACCAGCTGTATGCTGCAAACTAAAACATAGCTATCGTATAAACTGCATATTTATTGCTTACTTCAGTTTAGTATACTACGTAGCTCCTAACCTAAAACCATTTGCCATTGGTAATTCCTCCACCTAATTACTATTGCTTCTCTAATAAAATGATTAAGATATCAAAATCTTCATCAACTAATGATAAAGTGGAGATATATTTTCCATTTTAATTTTGTTTTCCTTGTAATTTTATGAGGTAAGGGCATGTCTATTAAAATATACCTTTCAATGGCTTAGATATCTTAGGTTTTTCAAATTTAGTGAAGGCCTACTCATTTCCTTGCAAACACTCCGCATGTTCAGATGTTTTATAGGTCGCCAATCAACTCACAATATATTTTTTTTTACAGCATAATGTTTTTTTTAACAAATTATCTTGACTATAATTATCTATGCTATAGGTATAGTTATATTACTTCGATTAGCAAATCGAAAATTAAGTATAATTTGGAGGTTCCAAAATATGGTTTAATAATTAATTTTCTTGTCCTAAATTACTTTTTTTTCTTAAGTTTGATACATACATACATACATACATATATATATATATATACACACACACACACATACATACACATACATACATACATACATACATATATATATATATAGTTGAATAGTCGGTTGGAATTTATGCCTTAGTAACAAATCACATGCTTAGTAGAATCTTCAGCTTATTTAATGAACATATATGCTGAGATTACTTTTAGATCAAAGAAACTAATATATTTGAAACATATGTATATGCTTGGAGTACGATCTGACGAACTTGTATGGAATTGCTTAATTTGCTTTAATTGTTTGATACATGTTGTAGCTTGATCGTTTATGTGGACTAATGTTGTGACTGTTTTAATGTTGTCTGATAGCATAGATATTTTTCCCATCTGCATATGAGAGATGTTTTCACCATTTGATGGAGTGCAAGTGCAAGGATACATATACAAACAAATAACACTAACATCATCTTAAATACTTATTCAAGCATTTATTTGAAAGTCAAGCCTACTTTATTTTTATTGGCCACTGGTTTAGTAGGTATTGGGTAAGCTCGGTTTAAAGTTGATTCATGCTTGCAATTCTGACGTCATTTAATGCATTAGAAAATTCAAACCTCTTTTCTACGCATACATTTGATTCATTCCATATATGTGTTTTGATACGTCGTTGATTATGTATAGTGGTTTTACTCTTATAGATCTTTTTTGAATGATAAGAATGATCTTATTATATTTTGAATGTAAACTTTAGGTTATGAGTCCAGTGCGAATTCTAGAGGATCTATGCATATGAAGTCACAAGACAAATGGATTTTATGATGTGGGTTGTAATCCGGATGGTCTTAGCTTTGCATCTGTTCCTGCACCTCGATGCAAATTCTAAAGGATTGATGCAAATTCTAAAGGATCGATGCAAATTCTATTCATTTTACCTAGTAACATGGTATGGCCTTTATTTTATTATGTTTTTGGTTGCAACAGACGCAAAGTTGATCATTAAGTGATTAAATACTAGTTGATGGTGACTACATGACTAAAATTTTCTTGCAAGTCATTTTTCGACTGGTCTATGATATTATGTATTTATAGGAATGCATATGTAAGAGAATGTGGACTTATAGGTTAGTTGATAACATCGGCTGGGATTACATGGAACATGTTGGATAAACTGTGAGTAGAGCAAAGTTTGAAATGGCTTTGACATTGAGTTAATTCTTCTTCTGTTTAATTTGAATTACTTGTGCTTGCTAATTATTTGACCAAAAGTCACAAGATTATGCACTTGCTTTTGTAGAATAAATTTACATGCATTTGCATGTCATTATAGCCACAGAATCCAATAATTTGGAACTGGAATACTAAGGGATATTTACTGGACACTGTTTTCAAGCTACAGTCCATTATAGCCACAAAAAATTATGAACTAGTTTTTGTAGAAGAAATCTACATGCATGTACAGGCCATTATAGCCACTATAGCCACAAGAAATCTACATGCGTCTACACAATTCTTTTTCTAGCAGCTTTAGTAGATACTGGTTTCAAATTTGTACCTGCTTTTTTGGCGATTAGAATATTAGGTATGTTCTATGTTAATTTGGAACTCAATTAGGTATAGTTCCTTCAACAAAATTTTGTCAATGTCAATTTGCGGAGTGTTGAATATCTAGAACTAGGAACAAGCAGTTCAGTGTAAATTATGTACAGTTTACATTTGTCCATTTTCTAAATAAATAATGGACGGTAGCAAAAACAAGGAACAAGTAGATCTATGTCAATATATATTGGATATATTGCCTGATATATAAAACAGAAGTTTGGATAATTTATGAAATAAAATATAAGAAAGTCGAAAGCTTGCACAAAAAAAACAATTATACAAACTATTTGCTCTAGGCGTTTGGTTACCGATTTCATATGAATACCTGTGTGATTATTATAGGAGATTACAACTGGGGATTTCTTGTTTCTTGTAAAAAAAGATGTCGGTTTGTATGGTATGGAAGAGTTTGTAGCCTCGTTGCTTTTGATTTTGTTAGTGATTTAGAGTTGAGTTTGAGAAATATACGATTTTCTTTTTTAATGAAGGTATAGTATTGATGTTGATAATTATTAGTCTGTTTTTGCCGTTCCTTTTCTCTACTGATTTAATTGTCATATGGTGTCTATGTTTTGATGTGCTTAGGCACCGTGCTTAGGCAAATGGAATTGGAAACTGAAATAAATAATTCATCCTGTGTTTACGTTCGCCAGTCGAAATTAGTGGAAGTGGAAGTGTATGATTCACCTCATTGTATCCGAATGGAAAAATTGGCCATTATTGGAGCATAAGTGTTGAAAATAATTAGGTTATTGGTGGAACCTTCAAACTAATTCAGAAGGGATTATTAGTGAAAATTGAGAAGGAATTACTGATAAGCTCCCGTGCTGCACAACAAATAATAAAAATATGAAGTCGAATACAGTATATGGAAAGTTAATCCCAATGATGATCTACGTCCTCAATGGATGTGACTGCACTGTACATCATAAACATTGTGGAGGTACTGTAAAGCAAAAATAATATTCAGCACTCATTAACATATGCTTACTTTACCGTATTGGATGTGTAACAGATATGACCATCCCCAAGGCCAGAGACTACCCCACATCTTGGCCTCTCATGTCTTTCAATGGATCATGAACTAAACTTAGCATCCCAGCAGTACCAATTTTTTAAACAGGTTCCTAAGTCAACAAATTTTGAGGCACGCTCTGTCCTAGGTAAGCATTGCCATGTATCCATTCTTTGTACTATTGTTTTTTTGTGTTAATTAGGAAGAAACAAATTTTCATAAATTTTAAGGCATGCTCTATCCTAGGTAAGCTTTACCATGTATCCATTCTTATTGAAATGCCTCTTCTGTCCATGCAGTTTGTAGAAAATGCATCCTTGAGAAGTTAAATGATGACGAAGTAGATTGCTACCCCATGTGTGATGTTAGTCTGGGTGGTGATCCTGTAGATAACCTCAGGTCAGCTTCTCTTTCTTGTTTATGAAGTTTATTAAATTGCTGGAAATGCTAAGTTATTTGAAATATTTGAAGATGTTGGGTGAGCTGAAAATATGGAAAAAAAAAGATAGTACAAACTTCAACATAATTCATTTTTTTAAGAAAAAGGAAAACAATAATGGTCCTGAGAAGAGCACTTGTTATTATTAATACATTCTACATATAATTTGATATACTAATGTACTAGATGATTGACGCAAATTATCCATGCACCTGGACAAAATTCTAAAATATGTCTGCCAATGAACTAATCACATATATACCGAGTCTACCAACCATAGTTTGTCTCATGCTACATTTTCCCAATTGCATAAATAGATTTACAAATGAAGCCCAATTACAGTAAGTTTCGTGTAATGATCAAATTGGATGTGCGCAGCCATGGGGATAAACGACACCTAAAATCCAAACTGCAACTACATGTAGCGCCTTTAAGCTTGTATGAACACCATCCTGGTGCAGTCTGATTGAGTCGACTAAGCTAAACATCAGCCATCTTTTACTTAAGCTTAGCCGTTTTCTAATGTTAAGAAGTACATAGCTCTGACCTGCTCATTAATCTGTTTGGATTTGTGCAGTTACATGATTTTCTTAGCTTGAAATTACATTTTGTTAGAAAAGATTAATATCCCTAGCTTGTATTTGTGTCGCATTTCTTTATCAATTGGATCATGAATTTGTCTTTAGTAGATGTCATTATTGGCTGTCTATATCTTACCATGAAAATTAGGTTAAATCAGGACAAAATTCATAGCACTAACTATAAATGGACTATGTTTTTCTTTCGAAGCAGTGAATCTACCATTAGATACTGAAACTGGTGAATAAAATGTATACAACTACACATAAATGCTTGATCATTTCACCTTTTACAAAAGGTTAGCTTTGTATTTAGAAGTTATTGCATGTTCGAATGCGAATTAACTGCAATCCCTTGTATAAGTGTATCATAGTTTATGTCATAGTTATATTTATCTTCTTCTTTAGGTTTCTTTTACTTTGAGAATATATGATATAACAATTACTAATATCTTCTCTTTTTATTTGACATTATCAGGAGCGTTGTTCTGTTATTGATGTTAAGGAGAAAATATCATAAGCAAAGCAAGATTAGATCTACGTTTGTCCGTATTGTTGTAGTGCATGATAGAAATTCATCCATCCTTCAACATTTTTTATAAAGACATTTGAAATCAAATTTATAGCTTATAACTATTATGTGGTATGGAACAAAGCTATATTTCTTTCGTTTCTTTTGTAGTTGTTTAGCAGTTATTTAGTATACTATGTTGTAATTGACATATTATTTGAATGATATGTATACAAAATTATTGGTATAATTTACATATTTGTTGTCTTTGAAAATGCGTTATGTTTCTATGTATCTAAGAAAGACAAGTGTGTGTGTGTGTATATATATATATATAGAAGAGGGGTGGGAGGGTTGTGGGGGCCATAAAATTGATGGACAAATTCATAGTGTTTCAAAAACGCTATGATACAACAAACGCTATAGTAAGCAGTTCCCTAAACGCTATAAAAAAGTCAACTTGAAACGCTATAGTAAGCAGTAGAGTGTACATCTATAAACGCTATACAATGTTAACAAGAAACACTATATTAAGTAACACAAACGCTACAACAGCCCAAGCCAAAACGCTATCCAAAAGTCCAATTAACGCTGTAGTACATTAAATTTAGTTTAGCATTTCCTATTTGATAGCAATTAAACGCTATAACAGTAAGACTTTACATAGCGTTTTACCAAATGCTATGTAAAACAGAAAGTCTACCATAGCTTGTCGTTATACAGCATTCTCTGAAACGCTATATTATCCTATCATAGCGTTTTTCAAACGCTATAAAAAGCCTTTTTTGTTGTAGTGTTAATTGGGCTCATCCTTGGTAATGGAGTCCATGGCCAAACTGTAACGACCCAAACTTCCCAGTAAAGGAACAAACTGAAGAACAACACACATCAGAGAACAAACTGAAGAACATTTTATTGCTGATTACAACAATTACATCAGAGTACAAGAAAATCACAGAGTATGAATACTTATTACACAATAGAAATACAATAATATCAGAGTTTTAAATTACATTTAAATAGCAGTGGAAAAATAATACAAATATACAACTGGAAGGAATACACGGATACAGAGCTTTCCGAATACCGCTTCAGCTGTAACCCAGGATCCTGTAAATATAACTACAAAAAGCTACTCGACTGCCCGTGTGGAAAATATGGGCACCCGAGTTTGCCAGTGAAACAAACTACAGGTCAGTCATGGGACTGGTATGAGAAATCTTAACTTAACTATCTAATAATAAGGCTAATCACAGGACCACGCCGCTAACGCGGAACGGGTTTACTCCATTGGATTGCCAGTGCATAAAATAAAGTAAATCGTTAGACAATGCAATGCTTTTTAGAAAAATGAAACCATTATAAGACCCAAGTCCCATCACACAATGCAACGCAAACCGGAGGATAGGGTTTTACCTTATAATGGTCAAAAGATGCTTGATACGATAAAACGGATTTAGTATTAGTGTGTATATCTATGAGTGTATATATTTCAAAAACAATTTCAATCATAATGTATTAATCATAGACGACATAGTACCCCATCCTACTATGTCGCCATACTAGTTCTACAATCAAAACCGCAAGGTCGTATTGGAAATTGGATTTCCATCACGAGTCGAGGCTAGGGGCAAGCTCCTCTCCGATTTCGAGACACTCTAGCAAATGCCTCAGGATCCCCCGCAGTGAACCCTTGCATCTTCAGGGTCGTTCCCTACCTAAGGGTAGTGGATTAATTATGCCTGAACACACGCTTCTCGGTCCCTTTGGACCTATAGTATGACCACTAACGGCCTATAAAAATCCGAGGCGCCTCAATATCCATCATCCACATAAGTAAAATGTCAGCGCTGGTAGGTCCCTGACATCACTCTAGCTAGAAAGAAACGTGTGCACTCCCTGTAGTCCGTATCCCGTTTTTGACTCATACCGGGGTGTGAGGCTCGCGAAGTTACGCTATACACAAAGCTATGCCGTAATAGGCAATACTTTGATCATCCCACAAGGCCCTGCTTTTCAACAAAAGCCTTGATCATTTGCATCTTGGCGTGCCACATTGACAATTCACGTCATGCGATCAATCACTATTAATATATACCCGGGTGTTAAGTAGAGAATAAATCCTCCACCACCAAACAGACATACATTAATAGAATCGATTTAATTCACATGGAACGAAATCCAATGTCAGACACGCATCCATTTACTAGCTTATGCTTTGGGTCTGAGCGAAAACCAAATCCGAACAATCAACCATAGTCCGGACGGCCACCACTGAAGCTCCTTCAAGGTAGCTACTCCCATCAAGGGTCTCTGTGGCAACACATCCATTCGATGTGAAGATCGTCGGTCTTCAACCACCGTCTTCATCTTCGACTCTTCATCGTCGTAGAAATTATTCGGAATGGGTTAAACCCGGTCTTCCCGAATAACTCACGTATTTTATAATTAAAAAAATCAAGTACTGTAAAAGCACATCCAACGTCTCATTCCAATTCAGAATATTCTTCTAATAGTATATTCGCATTATTTTATCAAAGATAAATTCTTCAAATTTATTTTTAAATCTTTTCCTTAAAGATTTATTAAAAACCCAATTTGGTTTTAAATATCAAAAATCATTATTCAACGATTAATTAAATTTGAGAAATTAATCTTATCTTTAACTGGGTTAAAGAACTAATGTCATTTTAAAACACCGTTCACGATAAACCCAAAATCGACTTCCATTAAATATGGAATCTTCAAAAAAATCAAATCAATGTATAATCGTTATAAATTTCTGTATCCGGCTAATAATATAAATGGAATAACGGCAAAGCCTTTTAAATTCCATATGTAGTATTGGTCTTCCTTTACAGAAGCTTATCCCGGTTATAATTAATTCGAATTTTATTCAATTCCAATTTAGTATATTGAATTGGAAACTTTACTTTTGGAAAATTGCCTTTTAAATCTTGATACAAGATTTATAAATTCCAAATCATATTTTCATTGTTAGTTGGGTTCAAGAACATATGTCACTTAAAAACATAGTTCAACAATAAACCCAGCTCACATTTCATCTTATTTCAATTACTATATATAATTGATAATTTTTAATAATCTTAAATTAAAAGATTATTCTTTTCATATGGGGTTTAAGAACAGTGTTATTTAAGACACTATTCACGACTAACCCAAAATCCAATTTATTTAATTTAATTTCAATTAAATATATTAACAAATTGAAAAACTTTATTAAATCTGAATTTAATGATTTATTCTAGTTAATAACTAGTTCATTTCAATAAAAATATATTTTTCTAAAATATATTCTTTTTCTAAAATATTCTTTTTCTAGAATATTCTTAATTGGAATGTGACTCAATCAACAAACATATATTGCATGTAATTAACAATCATGACAAATAATTATTAAACATCCAATTAACAACCAAAGTGGATTCTACACTAAATATTGGGACTAGTGTAGATCAGATATCATCCCAACACCCGTGTGGGGTTTCATCCATCAAACAAATAATAAATTATTTGTGCACTTGGGCGATATGTGAAAATTATCGACCCAATCACATAAATAAGTCGGATGACTTGTGAATGGAAGTGTAATATTCAGTTTAAATATACTAACAATATATTTAACACATCAAAACTTTCACATCACACACACATATTTCAATTCTTATTATTGTGTACAAATAACAATAAAAATCTTAACTTTTATTTCAATTATTGTTAACAAATGACAATAAATTCTTAACTCTTAATTATTGACCAAAAAGTATATTTTTGGTCTCATTCATTTTTAATGAAAAAATGAATATTTTACTTCATTCTTTTTAATTTGACAAAATATGATAATTTTGTCTAACTTTTTTAAATGCAACAAAATATGATAATTTTGTTAAATCTTTTCAGTGCAAACAAATATGATTATTTTGTTAATCAAGTTTTGACAATAATGTTGATTCTATTTTTCACAAATCAAGTATTCACCAAAAATGTGATTTTATATTTCTATAATCATTTCTAAACAAAATATCCCTTTTTATCTTTCTAACGTACATTTTAACAAAATGTTCTTTTTAATCCTTTTTAACATTTCTAACCAAAATGTCCTTTTTATCCATTTTTCTAAACATGATAAAATGTGTATTTCACATTCAATCTACTAAATATGATAAAATTGTGCTTTTTATTCATTTTTCTCAAAGTGACAGAATGTCCATTTTTTTTTATTCTTTCTAATGTATAGCCAATTTATTCTTCCTAATGTATTGAAATATACACCTTCCAATTTATTCTTTCTAATGTATAGAAATATAAATTTTCCAATTTATTGAACTTAAATGACAATAAAACATGATTTTTAATTCTACTATTTTTATCGTCTCTAGCATCACAATAAAACATGACATTTACATCTATAAGTTAATAAAGATGATACCCTTTTTAACCTATTCTTTTATTTACATCAAAAATGTAAATAAAAATGAATTTTTTTTCTATCCTTTTATTTACATCTAAAATAGAAATAAAGATGTAACTTCAGATTTATTCTTTTTCTCTACATCTAAAATGTAAATAAAGATGTCATTTTAAATCTATTCTTTTATTGTCTCTACTTGACAACAAAAATATAACATCAAATTCTATCTTTTTGGATTACACCTAAAATGTGAATTAAAATTGTACCTTTTATTCTAATGTAACATTTTCCTAACAAAATGTTCTTTTTAATCTAATTTACATTCTTTAACAAAAATATCATTTCTAATAAAAATGGTGTTTTTATTCTAAATGAACATTCCCTAGCAAAACGATGTTTTTAATCTAAGTATCATTCCATAATATAAATGTTATTCAAATAAAAACATCCCTACTTAAAATGACAATTTTATTCTCTCACTACATTTTATAATAAAAATGTATTTTTATTTCAATGCAACAATTTACACTAAAAATGTTATTTTTATTCTAACTTCTCATTGCTAACAAAAATGGTATATATATATATATATAAAAATTTCTAAGAACCATTCCTAAATAAAATGTTCTTTTAATCATATTAAGTGTTTCATTAAAATGTATATTTTAATGAATTCATGTTGGGCTAAAAACATGAACATTTTCCTTATTTATATGCTTATTCAATAGGATGATAGAAATTGATATTTCATTTTGTTGAAAATTCTAACTCAACCAAATGCCTAAAAATGTGTATCTCATTTTTTTGTTGAAAATTCTAGTTCAACAAAAGGACTAGAAAGTGATTATTCATTTTTGTTGAAAATGCTATTCCAACAGAATGATTAAAAATGATAATTCTTTATTGTTAACAATTTTATTTTAACCAATATATATAGAAGTGATAATTCATATTATTAACAATTCAATTTTAAGAAAATGAATATAAATGATTCATTCATTTTTGTTGACAAATCCAGTTTCAACAAATATGACAATTTCTATTTTAACTTAACAAATAAAAATGAAAATTTTATTTGTTAACAAACTCTATTTAACAAAATGGTATTTTTGTTAGATCTATTTTATTTCAACAAAAATGATTCTCATTACCACAAAAATGCAATCCTCATTGTCTACTCTTTTCTAATATTTCATATTACAATAAAAATATAATTTTTTTTCTCTTTTCTGATGATTCATATTGCAATAAAATTGTAATTTCTTTATACTCTAAACGCAACATTTCTAATAAAAATGTTATTTCATTGCTGATGTATCATTCCATAAGGAAATGTTATTTTATTTCCAATATGACTATTCTAACATAAAAGATATTTTTATTCTAATATGACAATTTATATTGTTGATTCTACTTTAAACAAAATGATTAATTTAATCGACAAATCAACATAACAATATCATCAAACCAAATCAGATCATACCAATCATCAATCGAAATCAACAAAAATCAACAAGCAACAAATACAACATCATACATCACAGATCTGAATTAAATTAACAAACACACAGGGAATTTAAATAACGAAAGATAATTAAATTTTAATTATTTAAAAAAAAAAGAAATCTCACTTTGATTTTAATTATGAATTTTCAAAGTTCCCCATTTCAGTTCTAGTCTGTTCCATGTTGTAGGTCTGGTCAACACGAGTCCATCGGATCTGAAATCGTTCGATTCTGATTTGATATGTACAAGTTATGATCATTTGAATTTTAATGGTTTTTATTACATAATTAATTTACTTAAAAATATCCTTAACCACCTTTTACATCTCTTCTTCCTGGTTTAGCATCGGCCGCCGAAACCCATTGTGCTCAAAACGAAAACCTGAAACGTGCTCCCTCCTCGGTTCGTCGGCGCCAGATCCGACTTTTCCACATCGAAGCCCTACGTGCCACCACCTCCTGCGCCTGACCCCGACGAACTCGCATGCGCCTCGAGACCCCTGACCTCCTGCGAACGTGTGAGCTTTGGGGCGCCGCCCTGGTCCATATGGTGATCTAAACCCGATCATCTCCATGTGGTTTCGAAGAGGATGGAATGTTCTTCGATTATATGTTTAGGGTTCTTGAATTTGTTCATTGGATTGAAAAATATTAGTGGATTTAATTGGGATGATTTCGGCCATTCACCATGTCTAGCGGCGGCTGCATAGCTTAGGGGATTAGGGTTAGGGTATTATTAGTTTAGGCTATTTTATAATAATATTAATTCTTTAATTATCGTATTAAGCCCGTTAACCCATTTCTGCTTCAATTTCAGCCCAACAAAAGATGTCCCTAGGCAAATACCCATGCTCCGGATGCAATGGGATAGGTCCCGTCAGCCCAAACGGTTGTTTTCACCCTATTTTATTTAATTCAATATTTAAATCATTTATTTAATTAATACAATCTTACATTTAAATTCACCGGGGCCACATACGACCTTTAAAAATTACAGAAAAATATTTCTAGCTTTGTTTTGACGATACGGTTCTAACAAGACTAATTTCATCGAATTCTGAGACAGTTTGAAAAATGGCTATTTTTAAGTCGTTTAAATTTGACTGAAACTGACAAAACACGTTTTCTTTTACCACGCTCACATATTAATTCGAAAAATTATGAAAATTGCAACTTAGCAATAATTTGACATTCCGGTTCCAACAAAAGTGGTTTCGTCGAAAACCGAGGTCGTTTGCAAAATGGCTATTTTTAAGGCCAATATATTATATTAAAATATATATAAATTCTACAGCGACTTTTCTAAATTTTGAACTGGGCATAACTTCTGATTTATAAAGTGAAATTTAGATTTTTTTAGATTCGTTGGATAGATATGATTAAACAGATTTAAATATTTCTGGTTTCACTCAATTTTGATTTATTTTGAAACTGGTACAGTCAGTCAAAGTTCAAATTCAAATTTTCAAACTACAGCGCTGTTTTTAACTCATTTTATAATTAAATTAAATTTATTCGTTTTAAAATAAATTTTTAGTCGTTCTTAGTTAAAATAAATTATTTAAAATATTAAAAATCCATTAAAATTTCTAAAATAAAAAATTTTAATTGGCCCCAAAATTCCGGGTCGTTACACAAACCTTAGAGGGAGAGGGGGTGGTGATGACGTGGGAAGGAGGTCATGTAGGTTGATGGTGGTTCATGTGGTGGTGGTTGCTTAGAACTAAGATTCTAAAGTGGTTTTAAGGCATAAAAATGTGATTTTTAAAGCAAAGGTGAGATCTTTAGAAAGTGGAGCCCATGTGGAGGCTAGGGGCGTTACTAAGGGCTGCCATGGTGGTGGTGTGGTCATGGAGGAGTGAGTCGGTGGTAAGAAGAGCTCTGGTGGTGTAAATATAGACTAAAGGTGGAGTTTTAGACCTTTGAAGAGGGAAGTGTCTTTGGCGTCGGGGCCATGACAAGGGAAAGAGGCTAGTAGGGGCTGCGTTGGAGGGCGATGATGTTGCTCATGGGGTGGTGGAATGTGGTTGGGATAGGAGGAGAGGAGGATGGAGTTTTGGAGAAGAAGAAGAAAAACAAAATGGAAAATGAATTCATAACTTATGTTAATGTTTACTTAAGGAGGAGACGACTTGGAAGAAGGTGGTATGGAAGGAGAGAGGATGTGAGGTGTCAAACGAAGAGGAAGCTTGGAAGCTGTGTCATGAATTGATTTAATTTGGTTTAATTTCTATTTAATTAAAAGATCTCTACACGTTTTCAACTCGCACAATCAAACCGTAAGTCCAATTGATACGAAATTTGAAGTTCTATTATATTTCACAGATACAGAACCAATGAAATTATCTCGACAAATTTTGAGACTGTTTGCAAGATGGTCTGTTTTCAGGCTATTATAAAATTTTCAATCGATCTTTAAACACGCGTTTATATTACGCGTGCTCACATTTTAACTCTGATTGACACGAAATTTGAAATCTTACCATATTTTAACGTTCCAGATCCAGTCAAACTGGTTTGTCGAATTCTGAGAACGTTTGCAAAATATCTTATTTTACGCTATTAAAATAATACTAAATTATTGAATTTTAAATATTTACTTTTTATTCAATTTTAAAAGCTCATTAACCCTATTTTAACTTCAATAAAATATAAAATAAAACTGGAATTCATTTTCAATTATTTTCAAGTCTAGATTCAATATTTAACCATTTGAAATCTACGAAAAATCATATTTTAAATGGACTGGAAATACGGGTCATTACAATCTCCCTTACTTAAAAAGATTTCGTCCTCGAAATAGAAGATGAACAAAAGGTAGTTTACTTAACCAATTATCTTATCAAACTTAAATCCGAACTTAACTCCATAAGTTATATATTGATCATCGATGGAGGATATCTGTTTCGATTTGCATTCGAATATACAACTTACCTCCGAACTAGTATTAATCCCTAGATCCCTTAGTATAAACACTGATCAGACCTTTGATCAGATAACTCTAACTTTCCTTACATAGCTTACAATTATGATAGAAAACTCAAGCAACTAACTACAAACTCTTATCCAGGTTTGTCTTCAAACATCGAGTGATAAATCCTTTCTCGGAATGGTGTAAATACACCTCTAAGTTTTGCACTCGAATATAATCTATTTGAGGAAATGATCCACATAAGCCCGCGTAGTTATTCCTACGGTTTTTCCTTCTTCACCCTATCCAAATATTTCATCTACACTTAAGCATATTTTAGAATTTATCAATTGTCCAAAATCATCAAGAATTCTGATTTCTTACCTTAACCCAATTGGTTAGTAACTTAACTTAAGTTTCTCAGCTTTTTAGTTTCCTAAAAATTTCCCAACTCTCAACTTCTCAAACGCCTTAAATTCTCAAAAAAAAAAATCGTCATAACCTCCTTTGCGCAGCTCAATCGGTAGAACCTCGTAACACCTCTATAGGCACTCACCAATCAAAAAGAAAATCAAAAAGCCAAGGGCATGCCAACTAGGCTCATAAAATCATCAAACCCAATCAATACAGTAAACATGTAACTTTTAGACGAGCATTCAATTTTATTCCTCACCTTAGCTTCCATTCAATAACCTGTTCGATATATATACATCCGGTTCCAACTAATTTCCAAATCAAATCAACATTAACATTCAATTTACTAATTATTTCTTAATTAGTTCACTTTTTAATTTGGCCCAATCATATTTGAATATTTTCCTTTTACCTACAAACAAGTAGATTTTTAGTTAGAATTCAAGTTCCATATTCACAACTTAACCAATTCTTTAATTGTTTCTTAAGTATACTTATACTTTTCTTAACTAGTCTGGACTAGTTATCACACATCACATCTAACAATCAATTGGTTGATTAATTTTTCAAACATGTCTTTTATGTTATCAAAACATATACCTTTTATATACTCAAAATACATTTTCAAAACCGAAATAATTTTTAAATGAAATCACAAATACGTATCTCATAAGTAATACTGTCAACTCTAACTAGGGTATTACTAACCCTATCTCTAATGAGTTACTAGTCCTAGGATACCATAAATCCCATCTCTGACGAGTCTTTACTCCACAGAGCCAAGGTTTATCACTAAACCAAAGCTCTGATACCACTTGTGACGACCCACAGACCCTCGCCCTTTGAACTGAATATAAACCACACAAGTCCAGTCCAAAAAGTAAGCAACCATGTGATGTCCTGCAATAAACCGAATTTCCGATTTTTGATAGTTGATACTTAACACATCCACGGTGTTCGTGTACCGAAAAACCAAATATCGCAAACTCAATCATTGGGGTTTGATCATAGCAAACACATCAGAATAGAACAAAAGACAAGAACAAAATCTCACGGCAGAATAGAAACAATATATTATTCAAGATAACTTTACAGTGGAAAAACATTTAAATAATCAGATTAAACATACCATGGATAGTTATAAACTTTATTCTCACATAATACAACCGCAACCTCTAAGTATAGATAGTAGAATACTCCCTGCCTTTTAACGAAGATCACCGGCTCTTCTGGAATCGTCTAGGAACTCTTTAAATCCTATCTAAACCTGAAATACACTCGGATCTGACCCGAGTGCCAAAACACTCGAGTCAGGCTTGGATTAACCAGCTTGAAAGCTAGATAACAAACCATATATATATCAAACAATCATCAAAAAGAGATTTCAAAACTTCATGTATGCTTTTGGGAAAATGAAGCTACTATAAGACTTGCATCCTATCACCGATGCAAACACACACCATTAGGAGAAAGTTTTACCTTATGATAACCAAATACGCTTGGTACACTAAAATCATTTGATATTATCATTAATGTATATCTTTGGAAACCTTTTCAAAATAAATGTATAGATCTTAGTAGACACAGGTACCCATATGTTACGTCTACATACATAGATTACAACTAAAACAGTGAAGGTTCGTATTAGAGGTTGGATTCCTTAACTGATTCGGGTACACCTCTAGTGGGATGACCCAAGATCAACAAATGCTCCTTTCATGTATCGGCAAAGTAGGCCTACTTATACCAGGTGTAGTTCGGGTTTCTCCTAAACATAATGTCTCCTAGTCATAACCAACCATTATCCGAGAGCCCTCGATCTATCATCCACTAAGTAAATTGCCTGGGCTCTATACCATAGCATCACTTTCTCAACTAGAAAGAAACGTTTGTCCTTAACATTACGGTACTTTATCATGTTTTGGCTCATTACCGGGTTGTGAGGCCCAGAAGTCACGCTTCCACACAAAGGTCTGCTTCCCAACAAAAGATTTAATCGTTAATAGCTCAGCACTTAGCATGCCAAATTGTCAATTCACAACATATAATCGGTGTTTATTAATATATACCCCCCCCCCCCCCCCCCCGAGTACATATGTTCCAGAGGAGGGTGTTAAGCTAAGGGGATAGATCTAGTTGATATATCATCAAAATAAATCAATTCATTATGCATTAAAATACAACGTCAGACATACATCCATTTATAAGTTCGTTCTGGGTTGTGAACGAAACTGAAGGCACTTTATTCCACGACCCTGCCTTAGGTGCGAAAGTCCTTACAATCTGAATGGTCGGACTGCTATCACAATATAACCTCATAGTGGGGGATCATCCCAAGACATCAACGAGCAATCTAATCGATGTGAAGATCTCCGGTCTTCAATCACAATCATCACCCTTTTCAATTGCTCTTATCACATCGTATAGTTATTTCCAACGGGTTGAAACCTGGTCTTTCTGAATAACTAGCACATCTTTTAAAGCTATTAGATTACAAAAATATCATGAGTTTTATTCCATTTTCGAATACTCTTTTACTTAAATCATCCTTTATATTGGGTATACTCAATTAATCTTATCCAAGATTTACATACTATAAACTCTTGTTTAAATCTTTCCTTAAAAACCATTTCAAATGATTATAAAATCTCATTTCACAAATTTAACTCAAACCAAGGTTTCTACACTTTATCGGGATTAATAAACCTCACAAAAAAGTAATTTCTCAAATCTTTATCTCATTCCCATACTATCCATCCTATGGAGCAAAACTGGGAATACTCCATATCTGATTGCCCTCGTATTTTGGAAACTTTAATTACCTTTATTAATTCCACTCTTTCATTCCAAATCTCATTTAAAGATTTCATTTACCTTTATTGGAAAACAAATTTACCTAAACCCATCTCATTCATTGATCATTTATTAGTGTAGATTACTTTATATTTTCTTGATCATATCTCTAGCCCAAAGTCGTACTTACGATTTATTAATCTTATCATTAGGAAAAACCATTCATTAACCAGAATTAGTTCTTGATTGTGCAATGCCAAGAGAATAATCTATCAAGTATATGACCCTGAAGGCCTAATCCAACATTAAATCAAATATCCAGAAGATCACCCAACTCAACAATAAAACAATAAAGTTCCAACTTCTTCTTTTATCCCAAAATATTATTTAAGATTCAATCTTATCTTTATGCGGAAAACATGCTTATCTTCGTTTAAGTTATCCTTAAACTTTGTTCCTATTATCGTTTGCTAGGGGAAACTCTTTCATTAGATCTTTATATTTAAATTAGATAAATATTTCACTTCAACTTAACTTAGAAATGTTATTTAAGACATCGTTCACGATAAAACCAAAATCATACATTCATTCTCAATGAAAACTTCACGAAAATCATATTAGTTCATAATCGATATAAATTCCCATATCAGACAAATACTGGAAGCGGAATGACAACAAAGCCTTTTAAATTCCTTAAATAGTAAAGGTCTTTATCCACAGAGACTTATCCAAATTATCTCTAAATCGATTCCCATTCAATTCCAATTTAATTCGTTAATTGGAAACCTTAACTTCGTCACATACTATTCAAATCCCAAAATATCTTAAGATTCCCATTTTAATCCTTTAGATATGTTTGCAAAATCTTTGGATAACATTGGTTATATCAAAATCTTTTAATTTCAACATGTTCCATAAACCGTTGCAAACATAGTGGCTAATACAGCTTATTTTCATAAAATAGCTTTTAACTTTTCAAAACTTAATATATTAAATTCAAATCACTTTCAAACTATTTATTATGATTTATCATAATTTATCCCTATTTTTAATAATTTAAAAATAGTTATTTCATAAAAATTCAATTTCGGGTCCCAAACTGCACTAGCGCGATTTTCATTCAAATTTGATCTGGACTTATTTTAAAATCTAATCGTTGTATTATAAAATTTATTTGCACAATCTTTTCATTTCGAACCAAACATTTTTCGTTTTGAGAAAATCTGATGGTCGGATCTCTCGGTACGTTATTTTAAAGTCAACGGTCAAAATTCGCGAACTGTCTCTACGCGACTAGTACTATTTAGACCAATCTTCGATTTATAAGTAAAACCAAGTCAAATTGCATTAAAAATAATTTATTAATTATTTAAAACACATATATTTGCCTTTGGAACTATACTTCCAATATTTAACTTTAAATTCAAATATTCCATTATTTGAATAATATAACATTATTTAAATCATTAAAATAATATTACTTTTCAAACTTCATCTTTTGAAACCCAAAATTTCCTGAAACCCATAATAAAATAAATATGATAGCTTGGATAATAAAATCAAATTAAAACTCTTTCTACATATCCAAACCAAACTTCACTTTTAAAAGCTATTATTCATTTTCAAACTCAAATTTGAAACATGCCTTAATTACTTGAAAATTTATTCAAATAAAATTTTCACCTTTACAAAAACTATTCATAATTACTTCAACTATCTTTCCAAATCATTTGGGATTAAAAATTCAAACTGTTTTCTTCATCTATTTAATTAATAAAATATTCAATTAAATTCTGATTTGGAATAAGACTCAATCAATCACCATATAATCCAACTTATATGGGATTAACACATCGGTAACATCCATTAACAATCATTAACATCCAATTATCATATAATGACATCATTAACATAAGTTTTAAGGTCATTAACACTTAATTACTATTTCAAATCACTTCAACTAAAGTATTAACCATCGTTAATAATTTATTTGCTTTTATTAGCAAATCCAATCATGTTAAATTAATGTCAACCCACATCTCATCAAGTTTTCAATCAATGTCACACCAAAGTTTATTGATGTCACCATTCATCCATTAAAAATCATTTATAACAACTGTTAATGCCAAAAATGGCACTAACCCCCCAACGTGTAATTCAACACTTTACAAACAGTTAAGATCTAGAAAAGTGGTAACCATAAACACAAAAAGCAAGTAAAAAGACAGAGATTTATAGTGGTTCGGCCTAGATCTGGCCTACGTCCACCTTCAAGAGAGATTTCATTATGACTCTCAATGTTACACGGTACATGATTTCTCTAAATTTACTCATTTTCTCTCTTTACAATGTTTTTCTCTACTTTCTTCTCTTTAATGTCTCGATTCTCTCGATTTTGCTTGGGAAATGGTTAGATTTCTATGATTGTGGTAGTAGATCTTCAACAATTTGAGCACTTAGATGATCTTTTCCGAATCCATGGTGATTGAGATGCTGAATTGAAGCTTAAGAGAGGTTTAGTGGGGGTTTGAATGATTGGAGTTGTAGAGAAATGAGTTGGGCAGCACTTTATGGGAGGAGAAATCAGTCCCCTTTCATGTGTGAAGTGTGGGGATATTTATAGGTGTGGAAGTGGAGTGATGAGGTCCAAAAATAAGTGTGCAGGAAGTCAGGTCGTTGGTTGACCCGACACCTTAGGTCGTTGACCGACCCGGTGTAGCAGACGACCTGATTGAATGGTTACAGTCTGAATATACCAAAACGACCTGCTTTCTTACTTACTGGCCATGACCTGATCGTGCACAGCGAGCCAAGCTAGGACAATGGCCTGATGTAAATCTTCATGAATGACCTGCTATGAAGCCGTTCTTCGCACCATTTGTATATGTCATATGCAACTATTTTGCATATGCGCCACGTCAGTTTGAGATGATAACGACCTACTTATATGCAACGATCTAACTGTCCCAATATCACACAAATACCCATGGTTGCTTTATATAACATGGAGGGACCAAATATATATATATTTAACGTCCTGCTGAGCTTGGTGCTGATGTGGCAACGGCCTGATCTGCTGCTACTCATATACGTGTTCACGACCCGATTAAATAAAACGAGCCAAACCAATTATTTCATGCATATAGTGAACGACCTGTTCTTTAAGCCGTGAAGTAGACAACCTATATGCTTCACGTGCAACCTAAATGTAAAAGCTTTGAACGATCCATAATCATCAAATACAAATGGCCTCATTTTTGCATACTTAAATATATGTTGTCCACGTGGCTTTCACACGTTCCATGCAAGTCGAAATGAAGCGATCCACATATATTTTGAGGCTCCAGACTTCACATCTGTATTTACGTGCCATAATTTTAGCAGTCTTATGCACGTATGGTGTCAGTATATAGAGTATACTCAATCCATTTGAAGATAGTCGTCATCCCTACAGTTTATATACGTATGCCACATGTCATGATTAACGTTATAACATATACATGCTTCACAAGGTTCAGAATCTTATTCACATATATATGAATGACAAACGATCCATTATCTTAGCTTGTGCATGCATTTTTTTACACATGTTAAACTTCACTTGAACAACTCATGGTCCTTCTTTCATGAAGTCGATCCACTATGTCGTTGTGTCCAATTTATCAATTAAAGCAATGTCGACCGATCTATCACATAACACATTGATTTTATGACCGCGTTTTACAACAGGGTTAACATTTGCCCCTCGGAGTTTACATCTTTTCTTGCAAAATTGTGAACTTCGAAATCTCAACGGTATTGGTGTCATTTTGTTGGATCGTGATTAAATTTAACTGATGGATCTGAACATTCCAACACTAGTGAACTACTTACAAGCAGGTTACTCTGATGGACTGTGAAGGCCTAAAACCCACTGAAAACCTATGCTATATTTTGCTTTTCAGCTTTCATTACTTTCTCTTCATTTCCTCCGATCAGAAAGCACTTAATGGTGGTCACAATTTTCTGAAAAGCCTCTTCGACTTTGGCATGTTGCTTCTCCATTGATCGACTTCGATTTTAACTAGATTTGCATCTCAAGTTATATCTGAATTAGACCATCATCTTGACCGAAGCCAGTTTAAGTCAGTTTGAATCCATTGGAAACCAAGCTTGTTAGATCTACGGTGTCTCATCGTTGTTTAACTTGCATCAATCTCAGTCCTCAGAATTCGCTCGTTTGTCATAACAGTAGGCAAGTGGAGGCTTTTTAAGCTTGGTTGTGGAATCGGTTTTCAGGAGTTTTTGGACTCTGATCAGTTTAGAGTTGATCCCAATTAATGCTTTGATTTTGAAATCCAGCTCAAACAATATGTAAATTACCATGGAACCTGAACATTCTGTTCTAACTCGAGTTTTTTTGGTTAAGTCGCATTTTTTGAATTGCCTTTATCAACCTAAGATCTATGTTGAATCGATGGATTTGCACAGTTGTCAGGATTCATGAATGGAATTAAGTTCTTGGATGGGCTCCAGTTCAGCCTTGAACTTGGAAAAATACTGTTTGAGATTATTGAGTCCGATGGCAATGTGAATTCTGCTTGTGGGCAATGCACGAGACTCCCGTAAGAATTGCCTCATGCTTTTTCATTGGTCTTGTTGACAAACTGCATCTTGATGAACTTCAGTTTGAAGTTTATGTAATAATTTTACAATTTAGGAAGTTTTTGTCTTAATTTTGAGTTCAGCAGCTTGTTTGTTTTGGATCAACCATTTTCGAGACATGTGAATTTTTCGAATGAGCCTGCATTTCTGATGATCCACGCTCCAGTTTGTGTGTTTTTTCTAACAGGTGTTCGACAAGTCAAGTTGTACATTGAGTTAATGAACTTATGCTTTGAATCTCCTGAATTGATTTATCCCTCTAATATACATGCTTCAAATTCGTGTGTGACGATATCGAGCTAGCTATGATGATTTAGGATTGGGATGATAAAATTGATTGTAGGCTTTTCATGGATTACTCGCTTCAATTTAAACTTGGCAACTTAGTATTTAAGATGCTAGGATCTGACCATAACTTTTATACAAATTTTCCAGTTTTGAATCTCTGAATCACTTGCAATACGTTGTTGATGGCCTTTAGTTTAACGATGATCCACATCATTACGCCAATGCCTAATCCAAGTTTTGGCATAGTGGGTGATCTGGAGTTTTGGGTCGTTAAACGCACTTAACTTTCGAGTCGTTCTGATGACCTTGGACTTTGGGTCGTTAGACGACTTGAACCTTCGAGTCGGTCTAGCGACCTGAAACTTCGAGTCATTGGATGACCTAAATCCTTGGGTCGTTTGAATGACCTGGGTTGTTAAGCGCGCTTACTTAACACATTGACTCCGAGTGACCCAAGTTATCGACTTGATAGTTGAATTTACATGCTCCATGCCACCTTCTCTGTAATTAAAACAAGAACTTGCACATTTTTGGACTTTTATAATTTGTCATCAACCGTCCCATCGGCAACAGATTAGTTAATCATTAAAGAATGACTTGTAATGAATTTTAGACTTAAACTCGATGAAGTGCCTATGCAAGACTATTTCGTTCAACAATTAAATTTATAACTTGTTGAACCATGCATGTATAGATACGATGCCCTAGTTTGAATTCACAACGATGCTTGAGATTAACTAATCAACACATGCCGCTTGCAGACTTGATCAACCAATCGACATATGTCGGTTGTAGATTCCAAGCTTCACATTTTAACGACTTGTATAATTTTGCTCGACGGTTCATATTTTATCAAACGTGTACCTGTACTTTGTTGAAAAATGAAGTTATATGTGCAGAGTGAATACCAGACAGAATACTAATTACCATTCTAGAAAGGGGATCACTTTTGCTTAAGTTATAGTTCTGTAACAACCCGCACCTTCGTTCATGCAATATATTGTCCCCAACTTAGCCACCGTGTAGGTGTGGGGTTTTGTTCCTCAAAAGGCCTCGACATTAGTAAGAGATGGGCTCTATTATATAAGTACCCACTTCACACAGGCTTCCACGATGTGGGACTTAGGGGTGTTACATTCTCCCCTCTTATAGAGCCCAACGTCTCCGTTGGCTCACAAACACCTCACTCAGGCATTGTGGTCCACACAGGAACCACAATTCCAGCGGGTATTGGCTATGATACCACTGTGACAACCACGGGACTCGAACCCTCGACCTCCCGAAAAGCAACACCATACACTAACCACTGTGCTAAAAGATCTTTGTGTTAGCTTTCAAGATGGATGTTACAGACTACCCCCTTAAAAAGCCCAACATCCTCATTGGCTCATATCACTAACCATCCAGCCGTTGTGCATGTAACCCGCATCAGTACTACACCGACTATCACCTGCAACATTACACGCACAATTCCGGCTATATATTGTCCCCAACTTAGCCACCGTATAGGTGTGGGGTATTGTTCCTCAAAAGGCCTCGGCTAGGGGTGAGCATTATTTGGTTAAACCAAATAAACCAACCAAACCAATCTATTTTGGTCGGTTTGGTTCGGTTTTGAAATTAAATCGATTTGTAATCGGCCTAGAAAATTATTAAGTTCGGTTATTGGTTTAACCAAATTAACCAAACTTTTACTATATTTTTAAAATCATCGATATTATAATAAATATATTCAGGTTAGTTTGGTTATATAAGTAAATTTCAATCATTATCTATGTGTCAAAATTAATATTAGAAGCATAAAAATCATAAATAATAATACTATAATCAAATATTTATAATTTATTTCAAATTATAGTGAATATCCCAAACACAAAGTATAAAACATTTTTTGTTCGGTTTAATCGGATAACCAACAGAACCAACCAAACTTAATTTGGTTGGTTTGGTTTGATTTTCATTTTTATTGGTTTTAGTTTGGTTTGACATATTTCATCATCGGATAAACCGAACCAACCAAATGATCACCCCTAGCCTCGGTATTAGTAAGAGATGGGCTCTACTACATAAGTACCCACTTCACACAGGCTTCCACGATGTGGGACTTAGGGGTGTTACAAGTTCCAATTTGAATTTATGAGGTTAAAGCGACTGCAGAGCTTCTGAATTGCAAACGAATCAATCCTTGGTTATTCCCCTTCCTCCCAATAATTCACTAGAGAGATGTCATTATATGCTGCCTTAATATGATTTTAGTCAAGCGCGCATTCAGTTTGACATTCTCGAGTTTGATATAAAATTGTCGAGGAAAAAGGAATTTGTTGATTGTCCGACTTGCGACTTTGCTGCAACAGTTTGGTTGGACTTAGAAAATTGAGTTTGAATTTGCCTTGATATCATGGATCATCCCGGGTTATACAAAACTTTGAATCTCACCCATCCAACAGCTTGCTCCAATGTGTGACTATTGCTCAATCCTCTTTTTCTATCTCATATTGACACCATTTATGGATACTAGCTTCAACTCCTTGAGAAGTGTTATCTCTTTGTTGGATTTGAACTATGCCATATTCGCACAGTCGCCTTTTAAGCATCGCTTATCTTCAAGTTTGAAGCAGAATACCTTTGGATTCTTTGAGTTATCTAGCATTGGAGCTTTTCAGATGAGGTAGCTTTTGTGGTGAGGGTTATAGTTGGCTTTCTAAGGTTGATCTTCATCGGTATAGAAAGGTCCTTTGGCAAGCTTTTCCAAGGCGAGATCTCATGTTTGTTGCACTCCAACTCACTTATTTCCAAGAGTACTAGCTTCTTTGTTGAGTGCTAGTTAGTTTTTAACTTATTGCAATGTCGTAAGGAGCCCGTGGTATGTTTTTCGAGCATTGTCCAACTCTTATGTGGTTGGTGTTGCCCCCATACCATGGGTCGTCACGAGCAGCAAAATCTAGATATAATCAGCTTGTCGAGTGCCAGAAGCTTCAACTTTGTCAGTTAGAGTTTTTAAACTTTCCAACACGCGCGAAGCCTCTGATCTTGTCAATACAGTAGGAACCCCGACGTAACTAGCTGGTTTGGTGTTTCTTCTTAGAGAAGTTTTTATATCTTTGTGCCCCCGCTCGGGGAGGACTTTATATTTTGTGCCCCCGCTTGCGGGGAGGACTTTATATTTTGTTCAACACTCATTTACTCGCATCTGGGATGACCAAACACAACTCGAATTGAATGGACTGCTCCGAAGAGGTCATTAGAGCCCAACACTCATTTCATCGCATTTAGGACGACCAGACACAATGCAAGTTGAATGGACACCTCCGAAGAGGTCATTAAAGCCCAACACTCGTTTCATAGCATCTGGGATGACCATACACAACGCGAGTTGAATGGTTGCCTCCAAAGAGGTCATTAAAGCCCAACACTTGTTTCATCGCATCTGAGATGACCACACACAATGCGAGTTGAATGGACGCCTCCGAAGAGGTCAATAGAGCACAACACTCGTTTCATCGCATTTGGGATGACTAGACACAACACGAGTTTAATGGATGCCTTCGAAGAGGTCATTAAAGCCTAACACTCATTTCATCGCATCTGGGATGACCAGACACAACGAGTTGAATGGACGCCTCCAAAGAGGTCGTTAAATCCCAAAATCATTCATCGCATCTAGGATGACCAGGTACAACATAAGTTGAATGGACGCCTCCGAAGAGGTCTTCAAAGCCCAACACTCGTTTCATCACATCTGGGATGACCAGACACAACGCAAGTTGAATGGACGCCTCCGAAGAGGTCATTAGAGCCCAACACCCGTTCCATCGCATCTGCGATGACCAGACACAACGCGAGTTGCGTGGACTCCACTGAAGAGGTCATTAAAGCCCACACTCATTTCATCGCATCTGGGATGACCAAACACAACGCGAGTTGAATGGACGCCTCCGAAGAGGTCAGTAGAGCCCAACACTCGTTTCATCGCATCTGGGATGACCAAACACAACGCAATTTGAGTGAACGCCTCCGAAGAGGTCATTAAATCCCAACACTCATTTCATCACATCTGGGATGACCAGACACAACACTAGTTGAATGGATGCCTCCGAAGAGGTCATTAGAGCCCAATACTCGTTTCATCGCATCTAGGATGACCAGACACAACCGAGTTGAATGGATGCCTCCGAAGAGGTCATTATAGCTACCCCAATGTTTGTCATAATTGGGTCAAGTATTCCCTGACACTGACGATCTCATCGGTTCCCCAATGTTTGTCGTAATCGGATAAGGTACTTCCTGGCACTAACGATCTCATTGGGTCCCCAATGTCTGTTGTAATCGGGTCAGGTACTTCCTGACACTGACGATCTCATTGGGTGCTTCTCTTCTACTGAGATCTATGTGAGCTTCATTATGAGAGGCTGTTTTTTGTTGTATTGTTCCATGGGGTAGACGCCAATTCCTTCACCAGACGCTTGACTTGGCTAGTTATCTCAGTTAAAGAACTAGGGTCTTGGATCTTTCATTTTGGGAGGTACCCCCCTTTGGTGAAACTTACAACTCTTGCATTTATTTGTTGTGGCGCTTGTTCATCATTTGACTTCATGCGACTCTTTCTATTCACTTTTCAAGGCGGTGCTCTTTATCTTCGCACTTGTGCATATTTACGTTTATAGCACTCGACACTTGAGATAGGGTTGTTGGGGTCATAACGTCTTGTGGGACTTTAAAGGAACAAGCGCTCGTCAGATAACCTGCAATATAAAATCATCTTTTAGAAAATTTTGAACCAAAAAAAATCTTGCAAGTAAGAGGTTTTACTCAGTCAGGCATTATTCATAGAGCTAATGTTTAGTACAATTCATATAAAATATTACAGACTTTTTACAAGAGAGTTTGAACATAGCACTAAGTAAAATGGCAACGAAAATGATTATTAATCCCAAGTTTTGGAGTTGAAGTGCTGCCAACAGTTGCCATTTAATCACAGGCCTCGCATTAATCTGCGTCGTAGCCCTGTTACTTGGACCAAATTGATTAGTTGGTGCATTTTCCCTCTGAAGAGCTGCAACAGAGTTTGAGACTTGCGGATTATTCACATACTATTAGATCATGTTCTTTCGAATCAATTCCTCAACTAAGCTTTCCAAATGTCTGCACCCATTTGTATTGTCACCGGGTTGATTGTGGAAGCGATAGAACTTTCGAGAGCTTGCTTGATTACCACTTATCCTTTGCAGTTTCGGTGTTGGATAATTCTCGATGCCTTTAGTGGCCTCAAAGATATTCTTCGGGGTTTTTGTCAGAGGAGTCAATTTAGAATTCTTGAAAAAGCGGAGTCTCTTGCCGTTTTGATCATCCTTTCCATCATTTCCTCTCTTTTGACTCTGGTATTCTTCTGATTGACCTGAACATCGTTATCCTTCCTTTCAAGTGCATCAATACTTCCAGCAATATCAGGGTCATCCTCCACTATGATGAACTCTTCTGCTTTGTATAGAATCTCTCCAGAGTATTCGGCTTCTTCGTCTTGATTCACCTTCCAAACTCTAACTTCTTATTTATAGCCCGGTTTAGTGCCATCAAGACTAGCCGAGGTTCTGGATTTACACCTCTGCTGCAACAACATTAAATCGAGTTATAAAGGCTTCAACCAATTCTCTTGGGCTTTGCTCTAAGTTGTTTAGTGACATCACATATTTGACTTTGGTGGTCTGTAGCCTAAACTGCTCTCTGAATTTCTTTGCTAAGACAGAAAAGTTATCTACAGATTTTGGTGGCAACTTGGTGATCCAGAGCGATGCCACTCCTTCCAAGTAGACAAGGAAATATAATCATTTATTCTCATCGGTGGTCCGTGCACCATCCATGTGTTGGTTATACTTGTACAAGAACAAATTGTGATCACTGGTTCTCCCATAAGCTGCAATTATCGACGGAGTAAACTTTTTCGAGAACTTGGCCTTTCGAGAGTGGAGTCTTACTAGGGGAAAAACTCCTACTCTTTCTCATCATTGTTTCTTTCCATGTTTTCTTTCATAATCTTCCTTACCATCTACGAAAGATGTTCTTCTTCGTTGTGTCGATTCACGAAGCTAGCGCCATCACCTTTGCCAGATGTTCGTTTAAGCAAACGATCTCGGTTCAGGATACGGGGCAGTAGTCCTCCTTCTCAGAGAGGTGTACCTTTGGTGAGACTATCCACGAGTTGAGAAGTTCTTCTTACGGAATGGTTCTTAGGAATCAGCTTAGATTCTTCATTCTTAACACTATCCGACTCATCGATATCTTGAACAAAACTATCATGGTTGGGACTTAAAGAAGAAGAATTGGCATTCTCCATAAAGTTGACATTGTTGTTCGCTTTTGTCGCATTGGTTTGAGCAGCGATGAGAGCTTCTAATCTAGCCATCTTAGCGTTGCTTGAGATCTCTATCTGTTGAGTTAAACCGACAACGGCTTCATTCAACCCATTCCTCATCATACAAATTCCTGCTCCCAAGGATTGGCCAACTTTATGAACATTAGTTTGCGGAGTCGTAGGATTATCTACAACATTGCCTGAGCTCGAAGCTCTTATGGACTTACTAACTGGCTTGTTTGGCGGCATTATTACAGACTAACCCTTGAACTTTGAAGACGATATCTCGATTGGCTTGAGTTTTATATTTTGAGAATCTATCGTAAAAAACAAGCCTTTAATCTCGGGAACTCTCACGAAGATCTTAACCTTTAGGATGTGGATGTGTCCCCACGGCGGGCGCCAAAAATGTTAATGCTAAAAATGGAACTAATACCCTAAGGTGTAATTCAATACTTCACAAACAGTTAAGATCAAGAAAAGTGGTAGCCACAAACACAAGAAGCAAGTAAAAAGACAGAGATTTATAGTGGTTCAGTCTAGATCTGACCCACATCCATTTTCAAGAGAGATTTCATTATGATTCTCAATGTTACATGGTACATGATTTCTCTAAGTTTACACATTTTCTCTCTTTACAATGGTTTTCTCTACTTTCTTCTCTTTAATGTCTCGATTCTCTCGGTTTCGCTATTGAAATGGCTAGATCTCTATGATTGCGATGATTATTGGAGTAGATCTTCAACAATTTGAGCACTTAGACGATCTTTGGTGAATCCATGGTGATTGAGATGTTGAATTGAAGCTTAAGAGAGGTTTAATGGAGGTTTGAATTATTTGGAATTGTAGAGAAATGAGTTAGGAAGCACTTCGTGGGAGGAGAAGTTGGTCCCCTTTCATGTGTGAAGTGTGGAGGTATTTATAGGTGTAGAAGTGGAGTGATGAGGTCCAAAAATAAGTGTGTAGGAAGTCGGGTCTTTGGTTGACCCAGCACCTTAGGTCGTTGACTGACCCGGTGTAGCAGACGACTTGACTAATGGTCACAGTCTGAATATATCGGAACAACCTACTTTCTTACTTACTGGCCATGACCTAATTGTGCATAGCGAACCAAGCTGGGACAACGACCTGATGTAATTCTTCATGAACGGCCTGCTATGAAGTTGTACTTTGCACCATTTGTATATGTCCCATGCAACTACTTTGCACATGCACCACGTCAGCCTGAGATGATAACGACCTACCTATATGCAACGATCTAACTATCCCAATATCACACAACGACCCATGGTTTCTTTATATAACGTTGACGGCCCAAATATAAGTTTAACGGCCTGCTAAGCTTGGTGTTGACATGGCAACAACCTGATTTGTTGCTACTCATATACGTGTTCACGACCCGATTAAATAAGACGAGCCGACCTAATTATTTCATGCATATGGTAACCTATATGCTTCACGTGCGACCTAAATGCAAAAGCTTTGAACGATCCATATTCATCAAATACAAACAGTCACATTTTTGCATACTTAAATATATGTTGTTTACGTGGCTTTTACACGTTCCATGCAAGTCGAAGTGAAGCGATCCATATATATATTTTGAGGCTCTAGACTTTACATATTTATTTACGTGCCATAATTATGGCAGCCTTATGCACGTATGATGTCAATATATAGAGTATACTCAATCCATTCAAAGATAGTCGTCATCCCTACAGTTTGTATATGTATTCCACTTGTCATAATCAACGTTATAAGATATACATGCTTCACAAGCTTCAGAATCTTATTCACGTATATATGAATGATGAACGATCCATTATCTTAGCTCGCGCATGCATTTTGTCACACATGTTATACTTCACTTGAACGACCCATGCTCCTTCTTTCATGAAGCCGATCCAATATGTCATCGTGTCCAATCTATCAACTAAAGCAATGTCAACCGATATATTACATAACACATTGATTTTATGACCGTGTTTTATAACAGGGTTAACAACAACTACGTTATCAACCAAACTAACCGATCATTTAGTTATGGTTTAACTTCATAACCATTAAGGTATCCACTTTAATTACTAAACTACCAAGTAATTAACTTACTAATATAACTATCAACTTCATTAGCAACCCATAATTACTTAACTAATTAGCAATTATTAAACACAACATAATTAACTATACCAATTACACTCTTTAACCAAACCTGAGCAAAGTGTGCTTATCATAGGTTTTCACTCCACTATTCTTTATCGTGGGAACTCCTTTGCAACTTTAGTTCTTCAGATTTCGCCAATGCCTCTACGAACAATGTTTGCTTCTCGATTTCCACCACAAATTAAATATAATACACACACACACACACACACACACACACACATATATATATATATATATATATATATATATATTCGTCATGCTTTTTAAGAGGAAAGGTGGGATTTTTACACAAAAAGGATGGATCTTTGCCCATAATTGGGCTCAGCCTTGGTCATGGGGCCCACGACTAAACCTGGAGGGTGAGGTGGTGGTGATGACATAGCAAGGAGGTAGTGTAGGGTCGGTGGTGGTTGCTTAGATCCAAGATTCTAAAGTGGTTTTAAGGCATAAAAATATGATTTTTGAAGCAAAAGTGGAATCTTTAGGAAGTGAGGCCCACATGGAGGCTAAGGGGCGTTACTAGGGGCTGGTATGATGGTGGGGGTGATCATGGAGGAGTGCAGTGGTTGTAGGAAGAGCTTGGATGGTGTAAAAATGGACTAAAGGTGGAGTGTTGGACCTTTAAAGAGGGAAGGAAGTGTCTTTGGCTAAGGGGTCCCCAGGCAAGGGGGATAGGGCTGGTAAGGGGCTACGCTAGAGGGTGGGGGTACTGTGCATGGGCTGGTCCACGACAGTTGTGGGTAGGAGGAGAGGAGGACAGAGTTTTGGAAAAGAAGAAGAAAAAAAGAAAACAAAATGGAAAATGAAATGATAACTTATGCTAATCTATTAAATAATAGTAAAACAGAAGAATTTGAAGCTATCTCCTTAATTCTCTCAATTCTCTCAATTCTCCTTAATTCTCTCTATTCTCTTAATTCTCCTTAGATCTCTCAATTCTCCTTGAATCACTGAAGATACTTTTATTAAATTAAAATAATACAATAAAAATTATACAGATATTACGATCAGCATTACAACATATGGCATGAATTACAAATTCGAATTACAGCATACATCAAATCCAAATTGGGATAATATCACACATTTATAGTACTTATACAAATCTGTATTACAAAATATAACAAAACAGTTGATATTACAGCATATTTACAAATCTAAATTACAAAATGTCTGGATATAATATGTTCAGTCTGCATATAAGTCATACTATATGGCATGAAAGTTGCCTTAAAGTTGTATTATATGGCACATTTACAAAACATATCAATTTTTCCCTTAAAAGTTTCCTGAAGCTAGAAGAATATAACCCAGTCTGCATATAATCCTTACGGCATGAAAGCTGCCTGAAGCACGAAAAATATACCTAAGTCTTCATATAACAAGTTTGCATATATTATGTCTGCATATAATCCATTTACCTGCAAAATATAACTGATTAGTTTAGTAATAAAGAAAAAGCATGAAAGTAGAATGCAGTATAATTAGTTTGCAGAAAGCTTCATACATGTAGTGTAATACTTTTTAAACTTTTCTTCAAAGAATAATAACTACAAATGTAAAGTTTAAAAACTTCTCAGCAGTTTACAAACTTTTCTGCATTAGATGGACGAGCACGCCTGAAGTGAATTATCCACCACTAACTCTACTTTTTCACTGATCGGTGCTTTGTTACAGCTTATACAGGTTGTTAGTGTCCTATCTAAAATGAAGAGGTTGATATTTTTTGAAAGTTATGACATACATAAGGTTTTATCGCTTACCAAACAAATTTATAAATGTAGATTCTTTACGAAAATTAATTACTACCATACGCAATTGTACATGATATATATATATATATATATATATGTATGTATGTATGTATGTATATAGGAGGGTTCCGCTACACCTCTTATATTGCACGTGAACTCTCCCCCTTAATCTCCACCACCCATTTCCCCACTCATTCTCTCTTTTCCCACTAAAAAATAATATTGAAATGGAAGGAGAGAGAATAAGTGGGGAAATAGGTGGTGGAGATTAAGGGGGAGAGCTCACGTGCAATATACGAGGTGTAGCGGAACCCTCCCCATATATATATATATATGTGTGTGTGTGTGTGTGTGTGTGTGTGTGTGCGTGCGTGTGTGTGTGTGTGTATGTATGTATGTATGAGTACAACAGCTACAGTTTGTTATCAATCTTCAGTCTTCCACTTTTTGCTGAATTTAAAATCATTCAATTTGAATTTCTTCTACTTTATTCATATTCCTAAAAATCCTATTATATAGCCCAGTCATCCTATTATATAACCCAGTCTTTCACTTTTTTCTAGCTCAATACAATTATCCCAAATTAAAAATCTTTTAACCTTATCATCTTTTCTCTATAAGTATAGAAACTCACTCCTTACATTCAAAACAATTACTCAACCATTGCTCCAGTAAGTTTCCTCTTTTTTAATTTACTTTTTCAATTAATCCACAATTTATTTACCGTTTCTTTTACTTCTCTAAGCTAAAATTTGTCAAATTTTCTGTTCTTAGGTAGCACGAAAGATGAACTCCAATTTCAGTAGTTTACAATTCCTAGACTTAAACACAAGGAATGCAATATAAAGGTGAGAGTTTCTAGACTCTGGAGATCAATTAACTTGATGAACAATGAAAGTTTCGCAATTAATGTGAAAATCTAATAAGTAGGCAGAAGATATTACCTTCAATGGACAGATTTTATGCTTTTAAAGCTGATTTGTAAATCTGAAATTTTTTGTAGATGTACCTCGGAAAAAAAAAAGTTAATAGCTGCTAACGGTAAATCAAATGCATTTAAGTATAAACTAAGTGCAATATTTGCTTACATCGACGATTATCCTCCAAACCGAATTTGGCCTGGAAATTAAAATAAGATCACCTAGTTCACTAAATATAAAAGAACACTAATTAGCTGCAAACTGGGTTTCAGTTGCCATGTCAAATACATTCAGACCTGTTTTTCCAATGTTTTTCCTCAAAAAAGCATCTTTTCACCCAATTGTTGCGAACATCGTGTGTTTTTGACCAATACTGCAATCCAAAGAAATTTGATAATGTTTGAATTACAAATTTATCATAATAATAATAATACATTACCTAAAATAGATAACTGAAATCATATACTTCAAAAGTTTGCATACTCACAAAATCATTTTGGCTGGACCCATATCGTGGTTGGATATGCATAAGTGCTGATGTGGACCGCATGCAATTCTAGGCTGTGCCACTTCATTAATTTCAAAGCCCGCCTATCTAACATCTCGATTAAAACAATAAGACTAAATTTACAGAAAAAGTTTGTATAATATATAAATCTGTAATTAAAAAGGGATTGAACTGAAATGGGAAAATTAATGTAGATTCGCAATAAGATTATAACATAGGTTGCAATAGGAAAAGGCTAAACATATTTCCAAGAATAATATTCTGATAAATTTAATGGATGTATAATAAATCATAACGGACAGATTGAGCTTGTTAGCAAATGAAATTATAACATGAGGGTTATAATTGAAACAAATAATGAAAAGTCTTATTATAAATAAAAACTTAGATATGGGATTAAGTTTAATAAGCATGTACTAGTTATGTTCCACTCCAATAACACGGAGCTTGGAAAATAAGTGACAAATGAATAAGGCCCAAATCAAGGGGATCTAGGCTAGGAAGCAAATAAAAATACTTGTTAGTTAGAGTCTGTACCAACAGCATTCTCTTTCAAGTTTATCATTGATGGTCTCACAATATGTGGTATGGAGGCTGGGCACGCTTATGTTGATTTGGGTAAATAAGGAATCAATAGAGATATGGTGTGAGTGTGGGCATTCCCGCGGTGCAACGAGTATGTCGGTTCATCAGTATGGGAAGATAAGTCACTATTGCATCCAACAACGATTACTTATGTCTTTACATATGGATTTGGATTGGATAAATCCCAAGATCTATAGTGGCATTAGTTACCATTGAAGATGGTAGACTAATAGGTTAAAGTCAACTGATGAGTAGTATTAGGAAATTATCCTAGTAATGTTTGTTACGTTCAACAATTGATAAAGCACAAGCAATCAGACAAATCTTTACTTGTGTAGTTTAAGTATATTTTCTTGTACATCATTCCAATATGTTTATTTTTTATAGTTGTACAGAGACATTTACCATATCTGGCTCTAGAACTATTATTGAGTAGGTTTCTCTTTATTACTCAGTCATGCTAATAATTACATCATTCATTAGACTTTATGTAACACCCCGTAATTTTAACAACACTAAAGATGATAAACTAAAGAATACTTAATTAAATATTCAGAATTAAGTGAAACGGACTGCGCCATTGCGTTCGTGGTGGAATTCTAGTCAAAATAGGTACCTGGCTTGTGTGAAACAGACAGCGTATGAAGAAGTTATTAAGCCTAGAAGTTTGTATACGCAAAGGAGAATTATATATATACAAACAAATCAAATATTCAAAAAAAAAAAATCAAAACAGCGAAGCGAAACCCCAGAAGCGAAACCGACCGATTCTGGGGGTCGACCCGAGACTTTGCTGGTCGACCCAGGGGTCTACCCCGGCTCTTTGGGGTCGACCCCCATGCAAATCTGGGCAGATTCCTAGTTCTGATCGTGGACTGATTCTTGGCTATATTCGTTAACCCTATGCTATAAATAGGACCTTGTACCCATTGTTTTATTCATTCAAAAACAATGGAGAACTAGATGCTACCTCTGCCTAGATTGAAAATAGCCTATTCTTCTTCTATAAACAAGTTATTCAAATTCAGAGATCTATGCTTCTACATCTGCGATTAATTCTTCTGTTTCTTAGATCCAATCACAATGAGTCTACGTTATTTTTAGATATGAATATTTAAAAGTTATTTTTGACTTATCTATGAATTGGATCTAAGCCTGTGACTAACTGAATCATATCAGATCTGCCATAACCTGTGTATCTAAGTTATTTTGACATGACTATGAATTGGATCTAAGCTTATGGCTAATTGAATCATACCAGATCTGCCATAACTTGTGTATCTAAGTTATTTTGACATGACTATGAACTAGATCTAAGCCTATAACTATTTATCATGTCAGATCTGTCATTGTTTGTTGATCTAATTCATTTTTTAGATCTCATCATGCATGTTTATGATGTCCCTATTATGTTAGAATTAGTTCTACTATCACGTGCTCATCAGATCTGTTCCTATATGCCTATCTTGTCATTATGCCCAATTTTGTCACTGTATGTTTATTATTTGCTATGCCTATTTCTGCCATTATATGTCAATCTTATTATTGTGTTCATTTCTGACCTCTTCCCTTCTTCCTTTCCCTTTTATTTTTATAGCCAGGCTACCTTCGAGCCTAGGCATGTCACTGAAATATGCGAACGCGTGAAATTAGGAACGAGGGGAAAACGTTAAAATTGTGGTAAACTTGTATTGGGAAATTTGGGCATAACTTGAATTAAAAATATGAATGTGGATTTGGGGCATAAACCAAAATTGTGATTAAAGACATTAATTTGGGGAATATGGTTCTGAACATGACTTGGGAAAAAGGGCATGGAAACCTATAATGACATAGGAATAATTAGTTAATAATGGAAATGCCTAAGATTACAATAATTAGAAACTGTAACCGCGCTTAGACATGAGGTTAGATTACACTTGTGGTGGAAGTCTGCCCGGAACCACTCGGCATATCCGACGACCACAAGTGGTGAATCTAATGTGAGAGGTCTAAGTGCATAAACACGAAACGTGCTAAGACATGAGGTTAAGCCCGAGTTGTGGAAGAAGTCTGGCCGGAACCAACCGGCATAACCAGCATCCACAAGGTGTAGGCCTAATGTGGGAGGTCTAGCGCATTATAACCATAAATGAATATATGGAAATGAAATTGAATATTTAACCTGATTGAATCCATAGGAATTGTATATGTTAACCTGAGTAGGGGTTAAGTAAAATTGTATGAAACAGTGGGAGGGTTAAGTATATCTTGGGTTGGTGGGTAATATTTATATATAGGCCCGCAAACTTAACATGTGGGGTTATGCAATCTTTTACTCTTGAATGACATAACCTGTGGAAAATCTAATGGGGATGCAAGCGTAGGGGGAAGCTTGTATCATCTTGTGTGTGGGACCTGTTTCAGTCAGTAACCCATGTATATGTATCAAACAAGTACTCCGAACTAGGTCGGAGTCAGGGCACGCTTACTGGGCCGATTATAAGAGATCCAAACGAAGGGGTGGTGTCGGCGACACGTTCCGACGGGGTCATGTGTGTGCATGGGTCCGACAGAGGAGGTTTAGATGCCGTGATATCTATAGATATGGTTGTGCACATCCTGAAAAAGAAGGGTTGCCACTTTAGGAAGTGACACATCCTACTGTGGGGTCAGCACAGGGTATCAACGGAGTAGGGAGCCAATCGATTAGGGTAGTAATTAGGGTGCATCTTGACTCTGGTATGTTTAGGAGCCCGTTATTATCCTTAGGGGTAACTCCGGTATGTTGGGCTGCCTGTTGATGGTATGGGGTTAAACCTCTCACTAGAAGTACGCCTAAGTCTACCATCTTATAGTTGTTGGGATCGACTCATTTTGGTTATACTAGTATTGGTGCAGAGAAAGAGAAAGTACTAGAGAAGCGCAATACATTCTATCATGTTTATCCTATTTACCTTGTCATACCTGCCTTTTTATGATGTTATCTCTCTTATCCACTTTATATGCCTGTCATGATACTTTTACTTATTTATATGTTAAAAGTAACTGGACTCACCAGACTTATGTCTGACCCATTTTGTTTCCTCTTCTTTCTCTTCTGTTCCCCCTCCAGTTCCTCAGGTTGGGAATACTCAAGATTGATTAGGATTATGCTTTCATCTTGCTTGGAGCTACTTAGATGTACTGTTTGATTCCATATCTCTCTACTATGGCTAGGTTTTGGGGATTATGCTTCTTTTATTATTGTACTTTGATGTTTTAAGTACAAGACAGAAATTTTAATGATATACTAGGTTTCATGCAATTCAGACATATGATGTAACCATGTTTTGAACTACGATGTTTTCTTCTTAATAAAATTTTAAATTTTGCTGCTATTTTATATCTGTCTTGTAATGTTTCTGTTTTTGTTTACCTATAACGCTTCACGAAACTTAATGCATTCTCTTAATGAGTAACATTAACGAATGCGGATTGTCACACTTTATGTCCGATTCACTCAACTTTCTTCCCTTTTCTCCCTCACCAGACTCGCAGGTGGACATGATTAGTTCAGATTTCTTAAAGGGTCCTTCTTGGAGATTCATTCTTGTTGTTAATGAATTCATCTTCTATTTTTACATCTTATTTTATGGAGTTGGTTTTTCTATTAACTATTTTGAGAGATATTCATGTTATTGTACACTGATTTATGGCTGATATTTTATTTTCATAATACATGTGACATTTTATGGTTTGAGACTGAAATGAATAAGTGGCTTTTGGGATAAATATGATGTTTTAAGTTTTAAAAATGTTCCTGTTGTATTTATTATATTATGACTTATAAATCTGAGACTCTGCGATATATGTTTTTATACTTACAACGCTTTACATTTCTTAGCATGCCTCACTTTGGGGAATGTCAAAAAATGCAGGGTGCTTTTTCACATTGTCAATCAAAACCATATGAATCTAAGAGATCACGACACCGTCCGGATGTCGAACACCACCTCATTGAGAAAAAATTATATGTGAATCACTGATAACTTGAATGACAAATAGCAATGCACTCTAGCTTAAAGTTTTATTGGTTACCGATTTGAACTTTTGGAATCTCAAAATGAATGCTCAACAAAGTACAACTTTAAATAAAAAGGTATATGTATCTAATTTAGATTTACAAAAGAAATCGTAGTCAAAAAGTTTACGTTCGACAAACTAGTTTTACGACGGAAGTAAACATATGTGTCAACATCTGTGTTATCAACCCTTCACTTTGCGGAGGCGAAACAATGGATATGTGTTGACTTAAAAGTGTAATTTTAACGAGATATCTTTCCATCAGGAGAACATGAACACATACAAGGTGAAATTACTTTTAGGAATTTGTAATTATCAAAGCATAAATGCTAGTTTTGATGCCAGTGAAACCAAAATTGATTTAATATTTTGGTTTAGTATTCAGATTTGATCATATGTTTTACTGGTTTCGTAAAATGTATAAAAGTGGAAGTTATTTAGTCATTGCGGATGTTTGATCACAATTGATTGATAGTTTGAATTGAAAGACCAAAATTTATGAGTTTTAAGTTTGAAAGAGACAACCCTTTACATAGTCGTCGGAGTATGTGTTTATAGAACTACATTTTATTTTATTAAAGTCCACACCTTGGTTCTTTATGTAAAGATAAGGAAAATATTTTTCAACATTATATTTTAATTAGTTACATATTCCTATAATTCAATCTGAATTGCTATCCTGCTTTATCGCATTGCAAAATAAAATGTACATGAGTATTTAATACTGGAATGTACAAGTACAAGTGGAAACCCGTGCGATGCACGAGAGTATAGACTTTTGAGTGTTTTAGTTTGAATTCATCGATAAGCGATGGGAACATGTTGTATAATAGAAAGATATATAATGTAAGCGATATATGTATGTGTTAGGATTGTACTGTGGAAACTAAATTTTGCAGCAAGAAGTAAATAATGCATGTATAGCGAGTAGGTCTATGTTGCACGTAGGGTAAACAATATAAAATATTATGTATCTGTATAGAGTTGATGAAAAGATATATGTATGAAATAGGGAATAAGCAACCATATTATGTGATATTCTGAATTGGTTGTACACAAAGAGGATAGTAGACATGAGTACAGATTATAAAAAAGTAAATGCATATAATGAAGAAGTTATTTCGTATGAAATAGAACACATCATAACAGAGTGAACAATAATTACCAACCATAATGAATGAAGCAAAAGAAAAGTAAGCATCGAAAAACAAAATTTGTATCATAGAGTAAAAACAATTCAATAGTTTAAAATTCAGCACAATTAAAGATGTTGTATGTGGACACCATAACATGCAGCTAGTTGCATACTCCATTTGAGTTGATGTACCCCTGAAACAATAATTCGACAAAAGTAAGAGATTTTGAATATAGATAGATATCTAGTAACGTAATGTGGTATATTTGGAAAACATGTTACAATTAATTAGTGAAAATGTTTAAAAAATCGCAGAAGATGAATGTAATAATTATGTAACGAAATGCAATGTGCATTTATTTGTTAGGAGTGGAAGTATGTAGTAAAAAAAGAACTACCTTCGTTGTATTGAAATAGGGAGGATGCTTGATGTTTTTCTTATTGTAGGATTATAAAAGAACTTTAGGATATATGACATTTGTAGTATTCATCTTGTCTTTTGTGGGTATAAGAACCGAAACATTATTAAATGTAGTGCATCTAGAGAGAGCAACATACAAATGTCCATGAGCAAAGACAGGAGTCCATAAATCAATGCCAACATACTTCACAGACTATCCTTGTGCTTTGTTTATAGTCATAGCATAAGCTAACTTTACAGGAAATTGCCTTCTAGACATGTTTATGGTTAATTCTGAAGCTGATGATTGAATAGATATTCGTGGGATAAAAACTAATTTCCCAGCCTTATCACCTGTTAGTATCTGAGCTTCTATAATTCTTGTTACACATCAAACTACTATTAATCTAGTTCCATTGCAAAGACCATCCTTTGGAGCCAAGTTTCGAAGCAGGATTATAGGACATCCAACCTTTAATTCAAGTTTGAAAGGTGGTAACCCATTACATTCCAAAGAGTTTAGGAACTCACTTGGATATCGATCATTTTCCTCATCCTCAACCAACTTATCAGCTGCTAAGAAAAGACAATTGTTGGATGGACATAAATGTAGGCATGTAGAGTTTATGGCATTAACATCTTCACTACATGCCGATAAAATAATACGTTCAGTATAGAATGATGAGGGTTTTGTAGATACGTTTAGTTCCGTGTAAATGGTATCTATTAAACCAATGAGGGTATGTTGTTTATGCATCATAGCCAAATCGACCATCGGTTCAGGATCAGATCCAACTTGATGAATTAAGGTAAAAAAAAGTTATACTGGTTGCATGGATATGCAGTATAAAGCAGAAAAGAGTTTATCCAAAGATAAATGTAGTACCTGATCCAAAAAAGCTGCAAAATTAGCACATTCATAGTCTTTGGATTCTAAACGCATGTTTTGGTGTAATGATAAGACATTGACGAATTTCCATAAAGGTGACTGTCTTAACATAGAAGAAACAATATCTTCTCGTACACCCTTTGGTATCACAGGTAGAATTTGTCTGAAATCTCCTCCTAAAACCACTGTAATCCCACCAAATGGCTTTGTGCTATCTCAAATTTCTCTGAGTGAACGATCAACTGTCTCAACACAGAATCTATGTTGCATAGGCACTTCATCCCAAATAATTAGACTTGTTTTTCGTAGTAGTTCTGCTGCCATAGATTGTTTTGTAAACCCACACAACGAGTCTTCTAAAATATTTAAAGGAAGAGAGAAAGTTGAATGTGCAGTTCTACCCCCAAACAATAACAAAGAAGCAATACCTGATGAAGCAACAGTTATGACGAAATACCCTAAATTATGAAGTTTGTCAGCGAGTGTGTTATATAAGTATGTTTTGCCAGTGCCAGCCCCACCATATAGGAAAAAAGTAGTTTCATTTTCATTAAGTATAGAGTTGTGTATGTTCGAATAAGCAACTCGTTGCCTTTCATTGAAAGAGAGGATATTTTTTTCAGCCTTGGCATCCTGGCCAACATATTGCAATTGTTTATGCTCCCATATGAGTCTATTCTCGAAGACAATGTTCTAATTTTCTGTAGGCAACGTTATTGGTGGAAAATCTAATAAACTTTTTCCACATTCTTGTAGTTGTTCGTTTAGAAGATGCAAACCATAGTCTTTAATTTGACAGTCGGAAGGGTTAAGAATTAAGAATTTTGTCTGAATGATAGGGATTAGATCATCGCATATGTTCATGGCAAATCTATTCCATAGAAACTAAGGCTGCAAAGGGGAACACTGAGTGAGAATAATACAAAAAAGTCTTCATAGCTGATACCCAGTATTCATGACTGAAGCTTCTTCCAAACATGTAACCCATTCATTATCGTCCTCTAATATGCCTCGAGCAATGCAAGCATCTTTGATTGTATGGTGAAGCTCACCATTTACTGTTCTCAAATCTTCAAATGATGTTGGATCTTTGATAACAGTTAATAGCAAACGAAGATAGAAGCGTTCTTCCGAGTTTGGACTTGCAAAATACATTCTATCGATGGCAGTGGAATTTGTACAGCAGAGGGACCAAATGTGTGTACCTTTATTCCATGTGAAATGCTCGGGAAACTCTTGATATGTATATTATCATGCTTCAGGGTGTTCTCTACAGAAATTGAGAAACTCTATAAGAGTAGATGTTTGGTTTTGTGCTCTTATTTTGATAGCATCAACCATTTCATTTGGATTGAAAGTTACTTGATGCATTCCAGGTAGATGCAATTGTAAACGGATAAAAGCTGGTTTTCCTCGTGCATATGATATCTAAAAATGTGCCATGCAGCCTCAGGTGGGCCTATATATCTAGAATCAAGATATTGTTTGATTTCGTCTTGTTCTCCCACTACCATTGTTGTTCGATCTTGACCCTTGTATATGTATTTATGTATATATTTAACAGCACGCACGCTAGCACAACCTTCTACATTAATGTGGCAATCGTATCGTTCAGAAAGATAAGGGTTGTATGGCACAACATCTCTATTATCGACATTCGTGCCTTTTATTATGTAAGATCGCTCATCATTTTGACGCCGGTAGATAGGATATCCATCCTGATCCATTGTTGTCATTTTAGCCCAATCTCGGGGGTAATGTTTTTAACACTTTCCATTTTCCATGCATGAAGCATGGCTATTTCCCTTACATGGTCCATGAACCATGCACTTCTTAACCGTTTCAAAAAGTAATAGTTGCTCTGTTTCACATGGAAATTCTGCACAAATTAGCTTGTTTACTTGATCGATCGTCCTTATTTTTTCAGCTGTTTTTAAAAAAAATAAGGCATGCATATGCGGTAAACCACGCTTTTGGAATTCGATAGTGTAAACATGCGAAACAACTGATCCAAAAATACCATTCTTTGTAATTTCTTCCATTAAACTTCTTCTTTTAAGTCCGAAAACTCGAGCTATGATATCTGGGCGATCTTGTGGCTTTTGGTTTGTCTTGATGCTTTGCAGTATTTCCGGCCAATTTGGATTTGCTATCATTGTTAAGAAGATATCTGGATGCTTATTGTAACGTGTAATAGCTAATGAGTCTTAGTATATTTCATACATATGCCTTGGAGTTCCGATGAAACTCGATGGTAAGATGTACCTTTTACCAATTTGGTTAGCTTGTAACATATCTGTTTCAATATCTGTAATGCCACAGTAAAGATCGCGTCTTAGGTCAGTCTGATGGTTTCTTGCCCACTGCAATATGTTTTGTTCAGTACATGCCCATCCGTCTACAATAAATTCTTGCAATAATTTTCGTGCAAGTAGAATTGTAGAATACTCACGTTGTCTTTCAAAAAGTCGATAACTATAGTATGGTTGTTATGTCAATCTTTTGGGTGAAGGACAATTTGAACTTGAATTCCATTGAGTATGATTAATATCCCACCGTAAATCACCATATGGGAAGAGGAGAACATAATGAAGTGGCAGATAAGCGGGATGACATTCACTAATCCGTTCCAGACGTGTTCCTCCATGTAGATGTAGCATAATATCTCTATTTCCGCTTATTTGAGTTCCATCCCCTGGTACCACAACTGTAATTTCATCTACCGAAGGCATATTATACACCCGTTTGTCATTCTTTTTATTATATTGAAGGCAAACTGGTAAGTCGTAACCTTGGCCGGATGACAATTTCAAAATATCGTATGCTTGATGGTATAACTCAGTAAAATCGTTGTCTCATAGTAGAACCATTTGAATGACTTGCAATACCCTTTTGTTTAAATGTTTGTTTCTTTCATAACGAAAATTCAAAGCAGTATTTGGATCATAGATACACAACCGTGAATAGATAGGTGTGTTTCCATTATTTGGTAGGAGTGCACCTGTTCTATGCCGCAATTCTCCATGATTTGTAAAAGATTTTATTCCACGTGTACCCATAGTTCTATTATCTAGTTGGCATCTAAGACTTGTGAATGCATTTGCAGCATTATATTCTCGAATGTATTTGAGGAATGAAGCAGAAACTGAGTCGTTACCTTCGTATAACTGATGAAGTTCCACTGGAGGTGATTTTAATCTTGGTAGCTTAACCTTTCCAGATTTGCAGCACGTTCCAAAAATAGGATTAGATATGGAACTATCTTTCAGACGCTCATCAATCCAATGTAGTGCTTTACAGAATGGACATAATATAGTCATTAGTCCCAAAAAATGACGTTCGACGGGTTGAGGCCGTACTTCATTAGTATATTGTGCATCACATGTAGGTTCGGCTTCGTGATTACTACCATCATTCATAACTCTACAGCTGATGATAAGCATAAAAGTTAATTCATATTATGTAATGTTAAAGATACAATTTGACAAATTTTATTTAAAAAAATGTACGTACGAAGACATATGAGATGTGTTATTTGCATGATTCATGTTCTCGAAGTTAGCCGAGGAGCTTGAAGATGCTTGATTATGTACAGGAAACGAACATCCTACGCCGTGAAATGGCACATTGCCCCACGTTTGGTGCTCAAATGAAGAACTCGAAATTTCTAAATTTCTTGCACGTTTTTCTCTTTCTCGTCGCATTGTTTGAGCAATTGATCGTTTAGATATCGTATTTGGTTGTGGCATAGGAATCAAGCCTAAGGATATTTGTTGGGATATGTAAGAAAGTTATTTCCGCACATATAATATCATGTGAATGAAAAACAAAAGGTTGGAGAAACAGTGAGGTGGGCTTACATATTATCGACCGATATGGATGTTGGTTTCATGGTCATTGTGTGTTGTGTGTTGTCCATAGTTCTTCTAGACGTTTGTAAGCTCAACAAAGTACAACTTTAAATAAAAATGTATATGTATCTAATTTAGATTTACAAAAGAAATCGTAGTCAAAAAGTTTACGTTCGACAAACTAGTTTTACGACGGAAGTAAACATATGCGTCAACATCTGTATTATCAACCCTTCATTTTGCGGAGGCGAAACACTGGATATGTGTTGACTTAAAAATGTAATTTTAATGAGATATCTTTCCATTAGGAGAACGTGAACGCATACAAGGTGAAATTACTTTTAGGAATTTGTAATTATCAAAGCATAAATGCTAGCTTTGATGCCAGTGCAGCCAAAATTGATTTAATATTTCGGTTTAGTTTTCAGATTTGATCATATGTTTTACTGGTTTCGTAAAATGTACAAAAGTGGAAGTTATTTAGTCATTGCGGATGTTTGATCACAATTGATTGATAGTTTGAATTGAAAGACCAAAATTTATGAGTTTTAAGTTTGAAAGGGACAATCCTTTACGTAGTCTTCGGAGTATGTGTTTATAGAACTACATTTTATTTTAGTAAAGTTCACACCTTGGTTTTTTATGTAATATTTTAACTAGTTACATATTCCTATAATTTATCCTGCTTTATCGCATTGCAAAATAGAATGTACATGAGTATTTAAAACTGGAATGTAAAAGTATTTATTAACTGAATCACTCCCTCCTTGATTCTATTTCATCTACATATAGAGTCACAGTGGTGAACTTAATCGTACTCCTCACGCTCTCTGGAACTCCCGAAAAATAAACGGCAGTGTCCGTGACAGAATCTCGCCACCTCCGTCGTCTGAACTCGAAATAAATATCACCTGCCGTTCCCTCTTCGCTTTTCAAATCGTAAACTCCATTAAAATCGATCGAACTCGGCAAAATGCTCGAAGAAGAAGAAGAGCAACGCGAAGAAGACGAAGAATTCTACGAGTCGCTGGATCGAATCCTTTCCTCTTCCTGTTCCTCCACCTCCTGCTCCGATGACGACTCTGATCACCGCCTCCGCATCCCTCGTATTCCTCCTCCGGCCGCCACGTCTTATGATGCCTGGACTGCCCCTCCCGCTTCCATCGAGGAGCGCCGCCGCCGCCTTCTACTACACTTCGGCCTCAATCCCCCTTCCCGTTCCAGATCCATCGCCAATCGCTCGTCCGTCGTTGATCAACAAATATCCGGATCTGTCGGCAGATCTGTTTCCGGCTACGAGTTTTCGAATACAGGTAATCCTGTAAATAGTCGTGAAGATAGCCGGAATGTTGAATTGGATGTCGATGCTAATGAGGGTACGAGGACGGATGTGGATGTGGATGAGGAACGGAAATGTATCATAAAGAATTTGGACAACGGCGAGGAGTTTGTGGTGAAGGAGGATGGGATGTGGGGAAGATTAAGAGAATTGACGTTGGAAGAGTTCGAGATGTGTGTAGGGAAATCACCAATTGTGCAGGAGCTTTTGAGGAGGCAATCTGTGGATATCACAGGTAAAAATGAGGAATTTTCTGGGCAGAATGGCAATTTGAGGGTTGATGGAAAGATGAAAAGTTTCAAGAAGAAAGGTGGATGGTTGAAAAGCATCAAGAGCATTGCAGGTAATGTGGTAGCAGGTGGGTATTATAGAGAAAGAAGGAATGCCGAGGAGAGAGATTACTGGAGTTCAGAAAGAGGAGGGAGGAGGTCGAGTTCTGCCACAGACGATAGTCAGGATGGGTCCCACCAAGGAGTTCAGAGGATGAAAGTCAGGCGGTATGGGAAGTCCTTTAAAGAGTTTAATGGTTTGTGCTTGACTCAGGAGATTCAATCACATTCTGGGTCAATATGGTGTATTAAGTTTAGTCTGGATGGCAAATATTTGGCAAGTGCGGGTGAAGATTGTGTTATTCATGTATGGAAAATTTCAGTCATGGAGAAGAAGAATGATTTTGTCCTAGAGAATGGATATGGTAATCCATTTAGCAATAATGAGTCGCCTGAGTTAGCAATGGCAGCGGCTTTTATTGAGGGGAGTCATATGGAGAAGAAAAAAGGGGCAAGGTTGTCGAATAGAAAGAAGTCGGTTAGCTCAGATCATTTAGTTGTGCCTGATCAGATATTTGCTCTTGGAGAAAAATCGGTCTGTTCTTTCAAGGGACATTTAGCTGATGTTCTTGATTTATCATGGTCCAAATCAGAGGTAATTTTTTCATAAATATAATTCTGTATCATACTATTATACGGCTCCGTATCACTTGCTTGGTTTATCGCCCAAATTACTAATGGATGCTACTGAGAATTTGAGATTATGGATGACCATCGTCAATTGATCATACTGAACTGGGTAGACAGAGTTTGGATGTACTAAAAAGTAGAGCACATGTGTCTAAAGTGAAACATGGGTGAACTGGATTTTAAGATGGCTTTGACATTTGACATCTGAAATCCTATATATACATATCACATATGTAAATTGTGAGTTCCCTTTGTCCACCGGCATCAAATGTTCATGCTTTAAATATTTGCATAACCACGATTCTGGCTCTATGTACCATGCATACTGGACAAATATAAATACTTAATGTCACACCTAGTTTTTACACGGTTAGTCTTTTTTGAGCAATAGTTAATTATTATAAACACCTGATTATTCATCTAGAGCATTGCTTAGGAAGTTGATTTCACCCTCATCCGCATATTATGTAACCTTAGAAGTCATCACTCTGTTGTATTAGCCTTTTGACATTCCCTATTTTAGCTGGAAGACAACTTCTTGTTTCAGGTAATATGAGATACAAGATGAAAATTGAATAGGGATACTGAATTTCTTAAAAAGTTTGTCCTTGTCTATGGTGAAGCCTAGAAATCAATCATTGATCCAATATGAGTACCTCCGCAGGATAGACCTTGTGCGTTGGTGTTTTTTTGTTAAAGACCTAGAGACAGATCATAGAAACAACAAGACGTTTAAAATGTCAGTTATGTTCTTCTTATGTAGGCACACCAAATTTTACCTTGTTGTATATGATAACATGCAATCCCCTAGTTTTCTCATCTTGTATGCCTATCATAAATGGTTCTATTGACGGTAAACAAAAATTATTTTTGTTTCCACCAAATATACACATCGTATTCATGTACAGCAACACTAGATTCATACTTTTATGGCTTAGTGAATGTGGAAGGACCATTAGGACTTATTGACCTTTGGTTTGCTTGTCATCAATACTTAAAGACTTTTTTCTCAGCTGCCACTAACCCATGTATGATCAATAAACATAAAGTATGGCAGTAACGATTCCACCCCCCCCCCCCCCCCTTTTTCTTTTTCTTTTTTTCTTTAGATGTGTTAATAACTTGTAACTCATAGATGAATAACTATAGCATCCACAAATCAGTTAATACAGGTTACTTGGTAATACATTGTCTACAAGAAGGATTTTATTTTTATTTTTTACTTAAGTTTGTCATTGTTCTAAAATATCCTTAAACTTGATTTTACTACATTTACTAAACTTAACCGTTCAACTTGGATAATCATACTGGGTGTGAATATGGTCCACCTGAGTCCTAGACATACAGATTTGATCAGAACTTTTTCTTGTGTGCGGTCCAACCTTTATAAATATCAGTTCAAGTAGCATCACTTCTCTGGTTACGTTACCTACCTCTGAACCAGACTTAACAACAGACTGTATTTTCATCCAACTCTGGTCAGGAACTGCGATGCGTATTTATTTTTGATATTTTGATCTGTTACTTTGTTTATGATCAACGTTCGTAACTCTGTTAGGGATATAGATAGAGACTGATTATGACTAGACTTGTGAAATATTAAGAATTTTATAAATGAAAATAAATGTATCCTTATTCCTTTATATCCGTGGTATTTTATGACAATTTTAATCATGTAACTAAACTCATATGATATTATTGTTCGGTGGATGTATTTTGTTCTCTTTTACTGGGCCTTGTTTGTTTCAGTATAATTGCTTAGTGTCATCTAACACTTATTGCAATAAATGCTTTGTTACTAATTATGACTATTAAGCATCAATTACTTTTGTCGTGTTTAGGGAAAGTCCACTGCTTATTGCATTATAATACAATATAAACATAAATATCCAACTATATATAGGCATGCTTATAACTGCAAACTTCTTAGATAAATTAAACAAACACAACTTCAGTGACAACATTGATGTCTAGGAGTTTTGAATTCAATTGTTTTAATCCATCGGATAGCAGGTTAATTTTTATTTTCCAGTGAACATATTTGGTTTTTGTTTATTTAATCCATTGACAGATCTACCTGTAAATACAATAATTGGGCTTGCCTGTGTTGATCCTGTCTATCTGGCTGCATAGGTTAATAAGTATTTATGAAATTCTGTTACTTGAATATTGTTCCTGCCTGCATTTTTGGTAATTGTAAATGCACTTCCGTTCTTCATACTTACTTTTTGAATAAAGCAATCTTCAATTTTCTTCATCGGCGTATTTTAATTTTACAGAGACTCCTGTGAAGAAAATTAATCCAACTTGCACTTTTTTGAAAATTGATTTCCGCTTTCCGCACATTCTTTGTTAGTTGAAATCAATCTTGTTTACTTCAGTTTTTCTCAAAGAATCTTGTGGATATTACTACACACGTTAACTTCCAATTCTAACTAGTGACGGAGGTATGTGATAGCTGGGGTGGTGAAATGACCACGTTAGGATTTGTGGAAAACTTGGTCTTCCGTTGTTTTAACATAAACATCGGACCAAATGTGTATGTACAGTGTACGCACTTGCATTTTTGGCCTCTATGAAGTACTAGAACATCAGATTTAAAAAGTTCTTTCATGTATTTCATTATATTTTCCTCTTCTTATAGACAGATTGTGTTGTTAAGTTCATGGTACTATACTTCTGAATTTTTATGTTTTAGGACTCATCCAATCATCTCATCTTAATAAATTGTTGACAAAGAATTTCATTATTATTTTTCCCTTTCGAATTGCATCCATTATATAAATTGTTCGAAGGTGTCAATCAGTACATGTACACTCCTAATTCAGTACAGTGTTAATATATTACTTCGAATTATCGCTGAACAAATTGATTCAAAATTATTGCATTATCTGTTTGAACATAAATATAATATTTGTAACTACAAATGGCTGGCAAAAAATTCAAGTGCAATCCCTCTTGCTTGGAAGCCACCAATTCTTGTTCAATTTGTGACCTCGCCGACTTCAGTTTCTAGCTATGCCACTGATTCTAACTTACGTCTAAATTATTATAAAATTAAATCCCCAAATGTCTATCTCAGAGTTATGAAAGTGGTAAGTTCTTTGAGAAGCAGAGATTGATTGATTCTATTCGGTTTTTTCATTCTTGACCAAATTGATAGAGATGGATTCATGTGAAGAATATCAATACAGCTTCAGCTTGTTTTTCTGTTTCCCTGCTAAGGAGTGAGGGAAAAAAAATCCACTTTCCAAACAATTTCCTTTTCCTTTGGTTGGATTCAATTTTATATATGTTGTCAGTTTATCTTAGAGACTAGTGTATATGCTGCAGCTGCACAGATCTAACTTACATCCAATCAACATTAGGTATGCACGTTTAGGCAGAAAGCTATTCTCTGCTGCATTTTTGTGAATGCAAGTATGCTTTTGTTTTTCAGATGTATGGGATTGAACAGAAGCAATATACGAAAAAAAAAATCAAAGCAGCTTTTGTTTTTATTTCTAAAAGAAAAGAACAGGAAAAATGATTTGCATTTCCCAAACATTTTTGGTAAAAATCAATTTTATTTAATTTTATCGGTTTTTCTTATATGTTTATGTAGATATTTCAACTACACATGAACTTCCAATTCTAACTTGCATCCAACTCAATATAAAGTTTGCGCTTCTAGTTTTGAACAAAAGATAAATTCAAAATATTTACTTGAAGGTTATGAAGGCGTTGTGTTCTTTGGGGAGTATTACCTTATACTTTCCTGTAAGTGTCTCAGCATAGGCAAAGCTAGCAAATTTGATATAGTGAAGCATGCTGTAATTTATTCTCCTCAAGCAGCAAGGTTTTTGATTTACACAGAATTTGCTGCAGAATGGTGGTCATGACCAATGATGGTTCATGGGGACAGGATTTCTTAACTCATTCTGTAGATTTAAGTTATTGGTTTTGTAAGTTTTATCTCATGTCCAATCCATGACCACTCCCCATACCCATTGTCGGTTATTTTTCAGGCTAATTTGGCCAGAAACTTACAGCGTGGGCAGTTAACAATGGAGTTGTTGAATTTGATTGATTTGTTTGTTCATTGTTTGTAATTTAACTATCTGCATGTTCTATAAAATAAAAATCAAGTGCTAGAAATAGTTGTTGAAGAAAAAAAAGGTTGGAAAGTTACAAGTAGCTTCTTGATTGAAATCAACTGTTTGTAGCGTCATTATTCACTAATGCTGCTTTTTAGATACATCTTAAACTGAATATGTGTAGTTTTGTTTTACATGATATGGAGATGGCTTTTGAATACCCTGTTTCTTATCCTTAACTCTCACGAAACCCTTTCCTCCAAATATGTAAGAATTGTGCACTTGCATAAGCTATGTGATCTCTGTGTATGTCTTGAGAAGTCATTTAAATTTCTTAGGTATCTCCTTTGCATTGTGTTACCATATGCTGGTGTGGATTCTTTTTTGAAATCATTTACGCGGTCCACAAGATTTCAGCCCGAGTGGGTCAATTGTGGACCAACTGTACACAACCTTACTTCATCATCATTGGAAGGATTATTTTTGTAGCTTGATCGGCTAACCAAGCATACACAAAAACTGAATCTAATTATGCATGAATAATGCTGATAATAGGCATACATATTCAAAGCAAATTGTATTGCATATAACATGTAGTTTACTATGTGTCCATAAAATGAGATGACCAACTAACAAACATAGATTAGACATCAGTTTGTGAATTCCTATTCAGCATACCCAAGGCATGCAAAGGAAAGCAAGACTTGGAAATTGAGTTGAAACAACTCTCCCAATGTCCCGTTCAACCATAATTTTTATGTTTTGTGTTTTCAAGGATTACGCTTAATCTATTAAATAAAAAGTAAACAAATGCACAGTTAAGAATTTAATACATTACACATCTCTTATATACTGAAATTTTAATTAAGGTAAATAAATAATATAGTGCGGCATTAATTGTGTATCCCGCTAGTGAGAGAACTGTTAATCAGTTGTATTGTTTGTCTATTTGTATAGTCTCAATGTTGTTACTTAAAAACTAATGATACAAAATGTTTAGCAGTAACGTTAGCATGTCACTGTATGTGCTATATTGATAACTGAGAGTCCTCCTCTTTAGTGTTGTTCTATCATGTTTCTTAATCAGAACTTGTTACTTGCATATTCTGTTTGCATATCATTTCATCTGCTTCTGCTAATACGACATTAAACTTATGAGTATTCTGAACCTTCCAGTACTTGCTATCATCTTCGATGGACAAAACAGTTAGGCTGTGGCACATGTCTAGCAATTCATGTCTAAAAACTTTTTCGCATTCCGACTATGGTACTTCTTTTCACACTTTTCACCATCCGCTTGTTCTTATGCTATAATGCCTTGGCTAATGAACCGATGATGTTTATCATTCATACAGTGACTTGTATTCAGTTCAATCCAGTCAATGACAACTATTTCATAAGTGGGTCTTTGGATGAAAAGGTCCGTATATGGAGCATTCCAGATCGACAAATTGTTGACTGGACCGATCTTCATGAAATGGTTACTGCTGCATGTTATACTCCAGATGGTCAGGTATAATGTTATCATCTTATATGACTCATTATATCAGTTTCTGAGTTTGAAGTGGGTGATCTCTTGACTAGCATTGCCTGACTCATTTTTTGATTTTTTTTCCCCTTTCCCTTCATTGTTTCGCCTACACTAGGGTGCATATGTGGGTTCTCACAAAGGAAGCTGTCACCTTTATGATACATCTGGTGTGAAATTTGTCTATTCTTCTATATTAATTTATATATTGCGACATCTAAAATAGCTATGTTGTAAACTGTTTTTTTACCAGATAATAAGCTTCACCTAAAAAGTCTGATTGATTTGCAAATCAAGAAAAAGAAGTATAGCAGCAAGAAAATAACAGGATTTCAGGTAATTATTAGCTGCATGATATTTGCAGTTTTTTGCTGATGTTTTTTACATTTAATCTGAGTGTTTTAATGTTTCTGGTTTGTTGAATTGTTTTGAAACAGTTTGCTACAGGTAGTTCAACAGAAGTAATTGTCACATCTGCAGATTCCAGAATCAGGGTGATTGATGGGGTTGATCTAGTCCACAAGTTCAAAGGTAGAACCTGCATAAAATATGCTAGGTTACACACACACACACACAAGAACAAAGAGGTAGATCTAATTAACATGGGAAGAATAATTAAAATGATCTAAAAAAGTAGGTTTAACTAAAATTATGTTTCAAGGTACAAATTTCTGGAAAACGAGAATTCATTCGAGCACCTCTATTCATTTGGGAAAAATAAAAGGACAATGATGGAGTACCTAATTATTTAGTAATTAGTACTGCTTATATAAGTTATATGCTTATGTGGTGTGCAGTTAAAGCGTTTGACGGTTCTATAACGGTAGAGGTGTAAAAAGCTATAGCAGGGATAAAACGGGAAAATAACAGAGATATAGCGGAGGTGCAAAAATGTTAATTAGATGTAAGACAATATAATTAAAATTAATTAATCATCATTCTCACATCATTTGTGTAGAAGAAATGAATATTAATTAATATTATATAACAAAATCAAAGAATGTCATGGTTATACACACTAGATTCGAGGATTACTATAGATTTCTATCTTATATAAGACACTTATGACTTAAAATTAGCTCTTTACATTAACTTTTTTGATTACTTTAAAAGAGAACTGGTCAAATCATCCTTTGTATATTAATATTGCTAAACCGGGTGTTAAATAACATTGATTTAGCGGGTGCAGCAGAAAATAATGGGGCTTAAAGCTGAATTAGTGTTCATCGGCGCTAAATTGAAATAGCTTAGCGGTTTGAGAGCACTACGGGCAATAGTGGGGATTTTGCGGGCTTTAACTGCATAGTTATGTGCATATATTCATGATAACACTAAACGTGAACAATTATTAGATTTTAACTACTTGGTTGATAGCGTTGTTAGCATTGTTAGCAATGCCAATAATACTGCTTATATAAGTTATAATGTTATATGCTTATGTGCATATATTCATGATAACAATGAACGTGAACAATTATTAGATTTTAACTACTTGGTTGATAGCATTGTTAGCAATGCTGATAATACTGATTATGGTTATAATGTAAAGATGGCATCATTGATGTAATATTGCTAATCATATAGTGCATATTGGTACGAGGTTGATAATAAAGTTAACTACTTGGTGCCACCAAATAACCTCCTCATTCATTCATTTGTGATTTGGATGAAGGTGTAAACCCTGATTGGTAAAACGGTGCCGAAGATGAAAGTAGAATTTGGCTTGAAGGTTCTTTCGCATTTTCAATATGTAATGTCAAATGACATAGGAGACGAGGGGTTGAAAAGTCCTAATCTTTCCAACAACTATTTCTTAAATCAACCGTTTTACATTCCTCCTCTTCTATGTTGGAAACACAATACATAACTCTGTTTCCAAGCGAAACACTCCCTAAAGAATCAAATATTTTTAGACTGCGTTTGGTTTGCTTTTTAGTTTTAAGGTTTCCATTTAGACAAAAATGCACACAAGTATGTATTTTTGAAAAACAACAATTTTAGAAAATGAAGTTACCATACAAAATGGAAACATATTATTTTGTCTTTCGTGTCATGAAAATCAACAAAACACGAAAAACAGTTGATTCCTCCGGTCATCCTTCTATTTCCCATTCTGTAAGATAACGCGGTTTTAAAAACTAATTTTTGTGTTTTGTGTTTTTATTTTTTTAGTACTTGTGTTAATGGGAGTGAGGAGTTAATGGTTTGAGCATCCTAGTCAATCCAACTATGGGAAAAAGAGACGAAAGAAGTTAGATATTAACATATAAATTTTCGTGTTTTTGTAATGGATGTTAAAAACACAAGAAATCAACCGGGCCCTTAGTTTTTCAAGTTGGAAAATTAGGATAACATTCGGTAGCTCTGAATTCTGCAATATGTAGTATTATGCAGTAAGTGTTTAGTATCAATTTTATAAATTATGGACGGTCAGTGATATTCCAGCATGATCATAATTCTTTTATATGTAAATAGCAGGTAATACCGTCCACACTTGTGCTTCCCCGGTCCCTTTTCATGTTAAACATGAAATATTCTCCGTGCAGAAGCACAAAACGAAGTATGGACAGCATTGCCCTCTATTTCATGTAGAAGCATTATAATCATATTGGTGTTTCAGAAGCTATCGTCAATAATTCATAAAAATGGTATTAAATACTAACTGAATAATTCTATGTACTACATAATACCAAGTAGTGTAAACCACTTTAATTGTGAGCAGATTTAACATAAACATTTTCCTGTAGTAACACTATAACATCATTTACATGATGATCGACTAATTTAAACTTTACTTATTAATGATGATGATACATTATCTCAACCTAACTTGACAGGTTTTAGGAATACGAGCAGCCAAATTTCAGCCTCCATAGCCTCAACGGGAAAACACATAATATGCGCGAGCGAAGATTCGTACGTTTACATATGGAGATACAATTCAGACTCCCAACCAAACAACCGAGGCAGCAGATCCGCCCCCTACACATCCCAGTACGAACACTTCTACTGCAAAGATGTCACTGTGGCAATCCCATGGCCAAACCAGCCCAACCTTCAAACCGCCATCATAGACAAGTTCTCAAGGTGCAATTCGCAAGAAAGCAACGCTAGCACTGGTACTCACAGTCCGTTTGTCGATAGGGTGATATCGGCGACGTGGCCTGAGGAGAAACTCCTCACCTCGTCCAATCACAGCAGCCCTAGAAGCAGCGTGGATGTTAATGGTAGTAACAATGGGAAGGGTGTTGCACAGAGCAGGTCGGCTTGGGGTATGGTCATTGTCACTGCTGGAAGAGGAGGTCAGATAAAAGTCTTTCAGAATTTCGGGTTCCCTACATGAGAGGGTTTGGGACGTGCCTGCCTTGGAAATTGTGAATATATACATTTAATAAGCATTCAGATTGTCTCATGCAGCCGTGTGTAGGTGGGAGGTTGCTGAAGTGCTGTGGGACTGTAGAGGTTGATTCATTCTTTTATCTGTAATTTTCATATATCGTTTCATATAATTTTTTTTTTGGGTATATGTTATGTGGTGGTTACATATTTATGTTCGTTCTTTGTAAGAATGACTGACTGGATGCAACCAAAGAAGTATAGTTTTCATGGTGTCCCCTTTTTATTGGGAGCCCATATTCTACATTTTACTTTTGCTGCGGTTTGTCATTTTTCTTTGCTTTTTGGGAGGTATCGAATGTTGAACTTAACCATCAATCTAAAAATAACAACGGTCCGGTGGATCAAACAAGATAAAGTACGTACAGAAATACATGTACATCTTTGCATTCAACCATAAAATATCCATAACAAGCCTCCAATTGCAAAGCAACTATGGCACAGTTTTTGGACAGTACATCAACATCGACAATTAGTCTATAGAGAAGAAAACAAATTCAAACTGAAAATTAAAATGCTTTTCGTTCAGATTCGGAACTACATTCTGAAGCACTAACCATTAACAGTCGCTTTATACTGAAAATCCATGGAGCAATTGCTGCAAATATAAGAAGAAAAATAGCAGCAATACCAACAGGCCAAGCTCTATAGGGAATTCCTAAAGCCAATTCATCGCACACGATATTGAAGTAAACCACCCGACTATCTTCCACATTTCTCTTAGCAACAACTCCATTTGATCTAACAGTCACGATAGCATACATGGATTCACCGCTAATGGACTTGAAGATGATTTTCTCTGTATCTAATAACCTTCTGTTTTTGCTAACCCAAAGGCTATTTATGTCGTTCGTGACTTGGATGGAGAAGCTTGCAGGTATGGAAGCCGGATATGATATCTTGATTTCATACCATTGACTTTTTATGATGCCGTGTATGATGTAAATCTGCTGGCCTGATTTTAGTGGTAGAATTTGGTTTTTTAGCTCGATACCGACATTTAGCTTTTCAAAATTTTGAAGTTCTTCATTAGATTGACTGACTGTTAGTGAACTAATGAATAAGCTCTCGAGTGAAATCAGCACACATAGAACAAGAAGTGACTTTGTCATTTGGATAAGCAAAGCCTATAACGAGTGCAAGTTAATCATAATAGTTGGTATCTTAACTAGGCAGCCGAAATACTCTCAACTGGGTGGTCGAGTCAGAATGAAGGCAAAGCAAGCATCTGCACAGTGTTACTGTAGCTGCAAAGAAAAGCAGTGAAGTGAGCTTGGTGATGCAATAAACCGAAATTCAATTATTGTTGTTGGCAAGAGGTGAGATTTATATGCTGGACAACAAAATAGAATAATATGTGATACATCTCGAGACCATATATTGCTGCAAGCCTGCACCGGTGTCTAATCAAGATTTATTCAATATACATATATTCCTTCAGTGTGCATTCCTCCCAGGTGATAAACTTCCTATTGAAGAAAACTGAGACTAATGCACATTCCGAGCGTATATAACCTAACATTAAATCTAGTACCACCAAATTCATCGTAGTTACATACCCGCTGCACCCTTCAAAATAACAAGCCAATATGAACAATCAAGAATGTTTGTTTCAACGATTTGAGATGTAATTTCGAAGCAGATACAAATCTTAAAACGGCTTCAAACTTTGCACAGATAACCTTTGCTAATTAAAATAAATCTACAAATATTCACCTAGATCTACAAATTTTTGCACAAAAATACAAAGAGGGGATTTAAGGGGATAAATAAAAGCCATCTAGATCCTACTTATATGCATGTTTCATGATTGTGCACCAAATTTACTTTATGGTATCTAACAACCTAGAAAAAGAATGAGAACCACATTGAATATTAGCATAGTAGTATACTTTTTCTTTTTTACTTTTCCCAGATTAAAATACAGCAAACGGCTGTTTGAAATCGATTTGATGTTCAAAATTGGAATGAATTCGGTATTTCATTCATCAGTACCGAAATTTAATTTGAACTGTTTACATATCAAACTTTGAATGTGAATGCTACATGTTCCTAGATCCAAACAAATAAATGTTACCTCAACGGTAATGCTAATAATCACTGTCATTATCGATAAACCAAATCATAACCTCCAAATATGGAAATAAAAATACTTTTCTTGAAAGCTTGCTTAGAAAAATACATTTTGAGCAAAACTCGATATTTCTTAATTGGACTTGAACGAGTGTTGCAAATTACGAAATCATAGCTGCGCAATTTAAATTACAATTTCGTAAGGACCACTAATGCAAGTGGCACACCATTTTAGATTGGCGTTCCAGAAGGCATGCTTTTGAATTCCCAACCAATCAAAATAAGTGCTTGTACTTAAATAAGATACCGCTTTTATTTTAAAAAGTGTTTGTTTCACATATAATGAGAAAAATATGGCATTAAAAATTAGCAACAAGGTTTCAAAATCAGTAAACATATAACGATGAGAATATGCTAACGAAGATTCAAAACCAGAAGTAATTATTGTGATGTTAAATGCTTCCTTCAACTCAAGAAATGTATCAATGCAGTCTATAGCGTTCATTTAGAGGGAAAAAAAAATGTAACAAGTATATTTTCCATAACCGAATTTTTTTTTTTTTTTTTTTTGGGTTCTTGTTTTGTATATTTTGCGTCATATCCAAACCATTCAAGACTCCAAATACAAGCACTACCATACTTTATGCATGTATTAAATATTTTTTATGTAAAATGTAATTGTATTATAGAAAATTTGATAAGCTCATATTGTACATTCACAGTAATTGATGGATATAATATATTTGTGTTCTACAAATTTGAAATTATTCTTATAACTATGAGTTATAATGAAATTATTTCTATATATCAATTATGGCGACATAAAACTCTAAGAAAAAATGCATGAAAATACAACTTTGTACAATGTTTAAAAAAAACACTAACAAGTACTAAGAAAAAAATTATAAATAAGAAAAGTTGTAAAGTGAAAATAAGATCAAATAAAAATAATATATGAAATCTACAATAACAAGATTCGAATAAACAAAAGTTAAACGTGATTCAAGTATACAATAACAAAACATAGACGTCATATTATGCGTCTAAATTTTTAAAACATAGTCATTAATTTTATCTAAATCATAACCGTTGATCATTATTTAAACGATCATCAATTTCTTCTTCGTTCGAGTCATACTCCAAGGCATCTTTCCTCTGAGTCATTATAAATACAATAGCGTGCTATTTTGGGTTTAATTCATAGTCCAAACATTTAAACAAAAGACAAAAACAAAATAGTGCGCTATTTAGAGCTATGCGCTACTTTGTGCTATGATAAAATAGTGCGTTATTTTTGCACTATAGGGAACCCTTGCGCTATTATAAGTATAGTAGCGCAAGCACTGCGCTATGCGCTATTTGTCGCTATAGCGAGCGCTTTGATAACACAAAAATGTATGATATAAAATTACACACCAAATTAACAAACAAGGTTGATAACTAATGCACAAGGTTGAGAAATAATGTTATACCAAATCATTTGTGAATAATGAAAGTAGAGTGCAACAGAAAAAAGATTGAGGGATATTTGATTGAGCAAAACCAACAAGAAGCCAAACACACATATTGAAAATTGGTACGCTTTATTAAAAACCAATCATATACTATATGTCTATATGCCTCATCAAAACTTTGTAATCCCCCTATTGGGTACCTTGGAAAAAGAGTACATACAGATGTCATATATTAACAGTACGTTCATTTATAATACATTGAACAAATGGACAAACAATAAAACAAATTCAAAGCATGAAATAAATCTCGTTCTCTCTCCCCATCTAAACTTTCTTTGCAACCCGAATCACGGAGATCCACTCCCCATCACTGTAGAAGCTCGACGTTACGATCGTTGCACTCCGATTTGCTTCCGTTGTAGCGCACTAGGTAAGCAGCGTCGAGTCTGAGAGAAAGGTGGGGTTAAGGATGCAGACAATCGCCGTCAAAGGTGACAGACAATCGCAGATAGGGGTCAGAGGATTTAGGGCAGTTTGATTTCGAGTCTTTTCACCTTTGGCAAAAGGTGTTTTCACTCATCCACCCACATCCAACATTTTTGTGCGCATTTTCTCTCCCTTAAACAAAATTGTACTTTTCATTTTCATTCATCCTGTCTTAGATTATATTGTTACGTCAAATTAGTAAACACATACCTCACATTTGTAAGTTAGATAAACGAAGCAAATAGCCGGCAAGAGTTTTCAAGCTTATCTTCGGTTTGTCTTCCACGGATCTTCAAATTTATGGCTCGTCGAATAGAATGGTTAGATCGAAGGGAAGCAAGTAGTTGGCACGGGAAGTGTCAACAAAGCAGCAAGTTCCAAATTAACTGATTAACTCATTGAATTGTATTGATACATGGTATGAGCATTTTTGTTTTCGATCAAGACTCAACTTTTGGTTCGATCTTGGCATTGTTGGAATTAATATATCTAGTTGAGTAGCGGTTTTTTTTTGGGTTGGGGGGGGGGGGGGGGGGGGAAGAGATCTAACTTTGTGTCATTTTATGAAATTTAAGTTATTCGGTGACTAGTACTTTATTTTTTTTGGGTTATATATAACCAGGTGGTTGATCCCACATATTTGAATCAAATTTGGCCTTGAACATCATGTATGCAGTGTTGAATTCCCACTTTCTAAATACAATATTATTACAAAACTATTTCTGACCTAAGTTAAATAACAGCTTTTAAAGTTGTTATCAATAACTCTCACACGTTTGATGCACAAATTATTCAACTTTCAATTTTCATTAATGTTGCTTCCTTTTGTATAAAATACAGATCAATGTTATAATCTAGCTTGCTTCTTTTGTAAAAACAATACCATGAGTATATACAGGGCTGGTCCAACATTGGGTTGCCTAGACGATTACAATATTTTTTCCCCCTAGAATAAAACAAAGTTCACATAGCAATGATAAAATATTTTTTAAATATATAACATATTATCACAAAAAAATAAACTTGTGCTAATAAACCGTCATCGGTATCTAGCATTCTAGCATATGACCACACACACATACATTATATATATATACACACACACATATATACATACATACATATATAGCATTTTAGTAGTATTTCTTTAATCTTTTGGCCAATAGGCCAATAAAAGCATAAATACATTCTGTGTTCTTTGGCTAAAACAATGATTGTGTATTTCATTATTTACCAAACAACTAAAATATTCTTCCATGATCGAATCATATTCGACGCCAATTTCTATATGCTGGCAAAATTTCCACTGTTCTTCTCATAAATCTTCTCGTTAAATTCATGAAACGGTAAATACAAATTATAAATCTTCTCGTTAAATTCATGAAACGGTAAATACAAATTATAAATCTTCTCGTTAAATTCATGAAAAGTTGTTATCAATAACTCTCACATGTTTGATGCACAAATTATTCAACTTTCAATTTTAATTAATGCTGCTTCCTTTTGTATAAAATACAGATCAATGTTATAATCTAGCTTGCTTCTTTTCTGAAATCAATACCATGAGCATATACAGGGCCAGTCCAACATTGGGTTGCCTAGACGATTACAATATTTTTTTTCCCTTGGAATAAAACAAAGTTCACATAGCAATGATAAAATATTTTTTAAATATATAACATATTACCACAAAAAATAAACTTGTGCTAATAAACCGTCATCGGTATCTAGCATTCTAGCATATGACCACACACACATACATTATATAGCATTTTAGTAGTATTTCTTTAATCTTTTGGCCAAAAGGCCAGTAAAAGCATAAATACATTCTGTGTTCTTCGGCTAAAACAATGATTGTTTATTTCATTATTTACCAAACAACTAAAATATTCTTCCATGATTGAATCATATTCGATGCCAATTTCTATAAGCTTGGCAAAATTTTCACTGTTCTTCTCATAAATCTTCTCGTTAAATTCATGAAACGGTAAACTGGTTGGAGAGGACAACGCACTTACGAAGTTAACATTACTTTATTATTACCTGTAGTTCTTCCCCAATCAAACAAAATAGACTAACAAACCATTGCAATTTAGCAATCCATTAATATCCACTGTAATGACTTAAGGGTACAATCATACATCAGAATTTTATCAAGCATACAACCATTACAAAATACCAATTTTATTCAGCATGCTGTGAACTTTTAAACAATTTTCTACATACAAAACCAAAAATCAAACTTTTATTCAGCATTACATAAGAACTGAAATCGGAAAATAGAAAATTGTATCAGAGAGAAAAAAATAAAAGCAGTACCTTTTAGGCTTTTCCGATTAAGTTAGCAAATTAGATGGTGCAAATCAGATCAACTACAACCTGGAGATGGAAACAGCAGAGAGTGAGGCAACTGGAGTTTAGGTGGAGAGTCGGGCTCGTCGGAGACTTGGAGTCCGGCGCTCGAGGAAGAGGATTGGAGCACGGACTGTGCGATTCAAGGTCAAATTTAGTAAGAGACGTGCTACTTCGACCGGTGATTTTCCGATGAAAAAGATCGGATCTTGAAATTTACGGATGCAATTCAATGGGCAAAACATATCGTGCGGCTGAAGTTGCTGCCGCACAAATTCACATACTAACATACTAAATTGAAAAGTTTTCTGCTCCTTCCAATGACAAAGCGAATCCTGTAGCCTATGTTGGGCCAAATGATCGCATGCAGTCTCAAACGACAATATTATGCCATCTATAGAGCATTTTTCATTTAGCCTCTTTTTTTTTTTCCCCTTTTAGCCTCATTTTGCAAAATATTACAAATATAGCCCTTTTTTGCCACGTAGGTAAATGTTATGTTTGTTCATTTATACATACGCAATCAAAAATTGCGCCAATATGAACAATTCTTCGGGGCGCAATCCATGATTACGCCCCGAAGATTCTCTTTTTAAAAAAAAACAGTCGTCCGACCCCTTTTCTCCTCATTTCTCAAACTCTTCCATTTACAACCCAAAACCCATATACCTCAATTAAATCAAAACTCAAATTTCTTCAACTAAATTCAAGTTTTCAATTAAATATGGCAAGCTCTTCGACACAAAAACAAGCTTTAGGTAATAATCTCTTTAAATTATGTCTCGTTCTTTCAAAAATTGAATTTAGTGTTTTTTGATTATACTTGGGATTTTGTGCACAGTTGATTCATTGCTAGTTAATAATGATCTATTGTTGTCTAATACATGCAATTGTGGATTTCATGATAGTTTTATTGAGATTCGAAGAAATTAGGTTTAGCGTTGTGGGTAGTCATAGAAATTGAAATTTTATGGTAGTTTTGTAGAATTGAAGATTGCTAGATCGTTTCATTATACTGAGTTTGTGTGGAATTGAAGATTGGTATTCATGTATTTGTTTTGAAGAAACATAATACTAAATTTGTTAGCATTGAATATTGTAGATTGCGCGGAGATGTTGGTCGCACCCGTAGATGGGAGCGTCTTATATTTACAGTCCGAACATCGTTCGAACAATGTGGAATTGATGTCGATAAGCATAGAGCACTCATCCCTTCGTTGTTATTGTGCGTGTTAAACTAGTTGAAAAATCAATTTTGTTATTGTGTGGCAAGCCAAAGATCTTGTTGAAACCATAGAGCACTTGTCTTCGTTAAAGTCGGTCACTTCAAATCATGTCGGTGTGTTAGCACTTCTTGAACGAGCAGGCTTTTTTTTGATACATCGACTTGGATCCATACAAATTGACCGTCATCTCATAACGGCTTTGATTGATCGATGGAGACATGAGACATCGTGTAACACCCCGAATTTTTAACAACATTAAAGTGGATAAATTAAAGAATAATTAATTTAATATTCAGAACTAAGGGAAAGGGACTGCGCCATTGCGTCCGTCTCGAAATTCTGATCAAGATAGATACCTAGTTTGCGTAAAACGGATAACGTATGAAGTTATGGATGGTAGAAGTTTGGCAGAAAAAGCAGAAATTCCCGGCACTTGACAAGTGCGCTCATGTATTTTTACACTGACGCACCTGTAAATTGCGCTCATATATGTTTTTAGGCATCCGAACCCAATTGGGTGTCGGCCCGTGGCCCGATTCACTCTAAGGCTGAGGTGACATACAAATTATGTAACCTAACAGCTATAAATATACCTTAATTCTTTTGTTTTCTTCACAGAGAAACAATGGCGGCTAAACTTTGCCAGAATGCGAACTAAGACGGATTCGTTTTCTTCAACAACGTACAATATTTCAATTTTGCAAATCAAATCCAAAAATTCAAGATCCATTCTCTCTATTCTCTAAACCTAACGCTGTGAGTTCTAGTTGCTTTTAGGTTTAGATAAATAAAAGTAAATTATGGAAGACTGTGATTTGGATATGTGTAAACCATGAATCTATGCTATTATCATATCTTATGATATGTCATGATAGATCTATTTCCCTAGATCCCATTTCAATAATTTTATTCTACTATGTTATTATTGTGGGTCTCTGTTAATTTGGACAGTATATCATTGGATAAACCTAATCATTTATGTAAATCATGAACATATGTTAACTTGAATTGGTTAGGATTGGATCTAAATCTTTATTTTAATGTAACTTCTATGACTTACTATGATGTGGATTTTTGTAGATCTATTTCTAAATCGGTAGATCTAATTTATGTGGACATTGAAAATGTTAGATCTATTTTAACATCTATATCTGAATTATGTGATCTAATTTATCACCTTGTGTTAACATGTTAGATCTATTTTAACATCTAGATCTGAATTATGTGATCTAATTTATCACCTAGTGTTATCATGTTAGACCTAAACCGATTGAACATCTAAATTGCTAATTTAGATCTTACTATGCTTATTGTGACATCATAGTTATGTTAGAATCAATTGACTGTCAACCGTTCATCAGTTTTATGTCCACCTCGTTATGATGACAATTGCATGTTCATACCAGTATGTATGTTCACCTTAATATCATGCTAGTTTATGTTTATGCCAAGATGATCACTTTGGTTATATTCCCATTATTTTCCCTATTATCGTTTATGACTAGGCTATTGTCTAGCCTAGACATGCTGCCAAATTTATGAGTACGCTAGTTAAGGAACCGGGGAAAAAGGGTTAATATTGGCATAATTTGAATATGAACATTTTTGGATATATAATTCAAATTATTGGGTAAAATGGGTATTAACACCTATGAAAAGAAAGGTTTAGTTAATTGATTAATTAATTAAAAATGAAATGTTTAGTAATTACAATTAGGAATTGTAATTGTACTTATGACACGAGGTTAGGTTACATTAGTGGTGGAAGTCTGCCCGGACCCGACCGACATATCCAGCAGCCACTAATGTTGAACCTAATGTGGGAGGTCTAAGTACGTAAATACGAATCGGGCTATGACACGAGGTTAGACCCAACTGTAGAATAAGTCCGGCCGGACCCGATCGGCATATCCAGCATCCATATGTTGTAAGCCTAATGTGAATGGACATGGTAAAAATTTTGACTACTTAACCTAAGTTAATCCATAGGGATTGTATGAACTTAAATTTAAGTTGGAGGTTAAGTAAACTTGGTTGAACAAAAGGGGTGGGTTAAGTAAATCTGAAGGGGGTGGGTAATATTCACATATAGGCCCACAAACTTAACATGTTAAGGTTATGTAATTAAAGCCACATAGTGGTATACATAACCGGAGGAAATAATAAAGTTATGTAATTAAAGACACCCTTTAAGATAACCATAACTGGTAGAAATAAATAAGGCTATGTAATTAAAGACACCTAGTGGTATGCATAGTCAATGAAAACCTAGTAGGGGATACAAGACAAAGGGGAGAACTTGCATCATATTGTGTGGGACTCAATTTCAGTCAGTAACCTGGAGTAGGTATCAGACAAAGTACTACGTACTAGGCGAAGAAGGGGCACACTTACTGATTGATTATAAGAGATCCAAACGTGGAGGACGGTGTGGGTGGCGCAAACCGACCGGGCCATGTGCGTGCATGAGCAGTGGGGGATAAGACGACCGTGACACCTGTAGATATGGTTGTGCACATTATTACGACGAGGGGTTGCCACTTTAGGAAGTGATACCTCCTACTGCCAGCACAAGGTATCTACGAGGGTTAAAAAGCCGATCGATCAGGGTAGTAGTTAGGATACATTCAGACGTATACCTAATTCTACCACCTTATAGTTGAAGGGACCACCTCTTTCTGGATATACTAGTAACAATGCAGAGTAATCATTAGAAGCATATACACCTTATCATGTCTACCTTGTCACACTTGTCATTTGTGTAGTGATCTCTCTTATCCACTTTATATGCCTATCATGTTACTTTTATTTATTTACTGGGTAAAAGTAACTAGACTCGCCAGACTTTATGTCTGACCCTTTTTGTTTCTCCTTCTTTCTTCCATTCTCCCCCCCCCCCCCTCCCCCCAAGGTTCTCAGGGAGGAAACACTCAGACTTGACCGTGATTTTTCTTATTTTGCTGGAGCTGTTGATATGTATGGCTTAAGCTCCTATCCTTGTTGTTATGGCTATATTTTGTTCTTGGGAAATTTTATTTTTTTTATGTACTATGATATTTCTGAAGTACAAGACAGTGGTTTTTATGTTGTAGTGGGCTTTTATATTTCAGACAAATGATGTTTTGGACCATGGTATCTTATGATTAATAAAGTTGTTTTATTCCGCTGCAAAATTTTATATCTGTCTTGTAATATTCTATGTCTGTTTACCTAAAACGCTTCACGAAACTTAATGCATTCCCTTAGTGAGTAACATTAACGGACTTGGGGTGTCACACATCGTCATTTCACCTCAGATGTAGTGAATGTGTCGATCACATTGGAGGATGTAGCGGTTCTGCTTGGCATACCAATCGATGGTCGTCCATTCACACAACCTGAACCAACTGATTATGCCGAGATGTGCGAGAGACTGCTAGGATTATCTCCTCCAAGAGATACGTGGTGGGGGTCCGAGATGATTACTATGAAGTGGTTTAGGGCACAACTAGCGGCAGACATTCCTGAGGATGCTTCGCAAGTACCAGTGGAGCAGCGTGCGTGTGCGATAATAATTCACATTATCATGTCACGTTTGGTATGTGACCATTCGAAGTCTCGGGTGTGGCTTAAATGGCTACTTTACTTGGAGGATTTAGATGTATGTCGGCAGTATGCTTGGGGTAGCGCCGTGCTTGGCTACACGTATGCGGAACTATCACGGTTGATTTTAGGGCGAGGCGATTCCATTGGAGGTTGTCTAACATTAGTGCAGGTATTACATCTTATGTTTTATTACACGTATACATCTTATGTTCTATTATACACATACGCATCTTTGGTTTTATTATGCATATACTCGTTTACAGACTTGGTACCCGGTTGGGAGAATAACAATAAAGAGGTTGGAAATTGATTTTTCTTTTCCTTTTGCTTCGAGGTATTATTACTAGAATTATAAATTGCAGATATTTATTTTTTAAATTGCGGTAATAAATCTTGAATGTTTTTAATAGGCGGGTCAACCCGAAGAGCTCGTTGGCGACGCCCAGACACAATGTTAAGTTCTATCGTAACGAGTTCGATGTACTCGATTACGATGTTGTTTTTCATGGACCCCCTACACCGAGGCATTTCCTCATCTAGCTCCACCGTGCGTTGCTTCTATCCAGCTTTGGACAGCAAGCGCGCTGCTAATTTGTTTTCAAAACATCTCGAATCATCTACCAGATAGAGTGATGAGACAGTTTGGCTTGCTACAACACATTCCTGAGAACCCACCGCACTACATGGTTGAAGCCGGGAACAACGAGGCCTATCAAGCGGCAATCAATATATGGAACCATTGCTATGATCATGTGCAGGAGCAAAGTGCGGCTGCGGTATCCGATATGGAATACTACACATGGTATTGGAACATCACGCGTCGTTATATTGTCATTCCCGTAGACCCGCCTCTAGATGTTCCTCAAGGCGCGGAACCATACATCCCAAGAGCGCCGCTTGAGTGAAGTCTAGTATGTACATTTTGTTTAACATCAAACCATATATAAATTGACTTGCTCATAATTTGTGTATTACAGACGGATGGAATTTACCATGCGGCCGAGTTGGTTGACAGGTTAGTGGCGGAGGTGGCGGAGCCATCGAAGTCAAAGTGCTTGGGTATCAAACGCATTCTCCAGACGATTTTATGGAAGAACAAGCTTGCACAACCGTCACTACCTCCATATGTATGTCCTCCTGCGGTTCCCACTCATAGGTCCACTCGTAAGGGGAAAAAGACTTTAGCTTCATCTTCTCAGCCTTCCTAAACTGAACACGTGCCCTGTCCTTCTCAGCCAACCAAGTCGCGGGATCCAACTCACAGGCTTCCCAGTGGTTAAAGATGGAAAGTAGGAGTGTGTAAGAGTCGTTGAAATTAGTCGTTGCATTTTGGTTTGTTTTAACTTTACATTTTGGCATGTACTTCGAATTAATTTGGTCGTCGTTTTGAAAGTATTAGTGGTTGTAGCACGTTTGAACTAATGTTGAACTTAATGGTTGGAATGAATGGTTTTGTGCGATCGGTTCCAATCTATTTATGTGGTTGTAATTGGTTTGTTTTTTTGTTTGTATTGGATGATTGTATTGCTTTATCGGTTTGTACTGACTTATGGTATTACTTGTGGCGAATGATAGTTTTAGTCAATGTGTTGAATGATGGTATTGCTTTTTCTGCCTATGTTAGTGAATTTTATGTTGAAAATCTACCTGGGGCGCAATTAAGGACTGCGCCCCAGGTAGATTTTCAACATTATATTGCTCTCGACATCTCTTAGCGCGATCATTGATTGCGCCAAGAGATGACGAGAGCAATATGATGTTGAAAATCTACCTGGAGCGCGATTAAGGATTGCGCCCAAGGTAGATTTTCAACATCATATTGCTCTCGACATCTCTTGGCGCGATAATTGATTGCGCCAAGAGATGACGAGAGCAATATGATGTTGAAAATCTACCTTGGGCACGATTAAGGATCCCGCCAAGAGAAGTCAAGAGCAATTTTGCTACCTGTTTGTCTACAATATGAATTCGGGATACAAATTTGGTTTCGGCTTGGCCCTCGACTTGTCTACAATCTGAAAGGAAATTGCCCACTTCTCGACAAATCAAGACAAACTCAAAATACATTAATTCCAACCATTCAATACAATTCTAAATACATTAATTCCAACCATTCAAACGAACTAAAATTAGTACACCATTGCACTTGAGGCAAACAAACTACTAATTACCCACTAATCGCAATTGTTCAATAACATTTTCGAGACATCTAATCTCTTGTTCGAGCTCGTTTGCATATACTACTCCCCTTGGGCACAAACGTTCGTCTATCCATTCTGTGTAATTGCATCCATTTGGATAGGCTGGACATGTCTGCATGCGCCGACCTATATTGTTGCCTTCCGCATGAACCGCAACTTCAATGGTGTAACCGCAATAGCAACAGACTGGACAAGTATCAACATATGGTACTCGATATGTCTCAACTTCGAGCAGTGGTTGAGTGACCATCTGTTCGTACGAGAGTTGAACATGTGGCAATTGATCTTCATGTTCAGGTTGTACGTTCATCCATTCGCTCATTGGTTGTTCCTCAAGTCCCATTAGGAAGTCGATTTCGTCTGCGAGCACTTGTAGTCTCATCTCTTCATACACCTACTCGTCAGAGTCTGCGGATGATGGAAATGAAGGCATTTTGTATGAGGTGATATAAGAGAATGAAGAGATATAAGAGAATGAGGTGATATATAAAGATGTAAATTGTTTATGAGTGTTGAATTAGGACAAGAGCCTAAGGTTTTGGTAAAAAAAGCAAAAGCAGATTAGTTGTTGCCTACAAAAAGCAAAGCAGTGTCCTCTTTGACTAAGGGTTTGAAGAAAATCATCGGGGCGCAATCATGGATTGCGCCCTGAAGATTTGTTCACATCGCCGTAATTTTTGATTGCGCCTATATAAATGAACAGATATAACATCCACCTACGTCGCAAAAGGGGGCTATATTTGCAATATTTTGCAAAAGGAGGCTAAAAGTGGGAGAAAAAAGGGGCTACAAATGAAAAATGCTCCCATCTATACTTTAGTTTTTGTCCTCTAGAAGTAGAGTACTGTTACTGAATGTGACACAACTAAACTAGTATTACCACACAACGGTGAAATAACCGACCGTTAGATTGCATAGCATCAAAAATTAATAGCGTTGTTTGAGAAAAAATGGAAACGTGGAAAAAAATTATTTGCTAGAAAACTACGAGTAATACAAAAATTGCACACATAATACTTATATTTTTTGCACTTGCATATTAATATACCATTAACGATAACATGCCCCAAAAATAATAATTATTCATATTATAAGCAACAAAATACAAATACTGATGAATGAATAAAATGATATATTAACAAATTTATATATTCAACGGAGGTGGAAAAATGATTCTTACTCCAATAAACACAATTAAAATAATAATGAAATTTACATGTTCAACTACAATAATTGTTACAAATATTGATAAAGGAGTGCGAATAGATTGGATCTGATCCATAAGAAAATAGATGGTGGTGATACATTGAGCACGTTCACTGCCCCGCCAACGTGGCACGATTTCTTCGAGTGAATGTAACATCCTTTCTCCTCTGATTTTATCCAAATCAATCAAAAGTTTCGTTGTGTCTTTTTCAAAAAAATGCTCCCCACCCAAATAAAGATAACATTGCAGTGTAAGAGTTTCTTGCCAATATGGAATATGCATTTAAGGCTCATCCACTTTTGGATGACAATACAGAGGACAATGGGAAAGTGATGGTCAGGGATCAGAGAAAATGGCAATGACAAAACCATATAAAATTTCAGAATTTGCCTCATCACAGAAATAGTGCACAAAAAATCATTTACCCAACTTTCGTAGAAGTAAATGCAACGTGTACAATCCATAGTTTGTCATGTTATTGTTCGTAATGAGTCAATGACCCGCCTAAGCATTTCTGAATATGGTAAATATTTATTGTATAGTAACATTAATGGTAAATTATTTTCCAAATTTTCCAAGCATGGCAAGACGCATATGCTACCAGTTAAACAAACTACAAGGGGTACCCAATTGTGTATCCATCATAATCAATGCTTTTAATGGGATGAAGAGAAACGAAAAACCTTTATTCACAAAATTGCACTGAAAGCAGCATGCATAAATCAAAGACTGACATAATCTACGTATGGTACTCTTACAAACAGAACACCAGGTACAACAGAAAGCCATTTATAATGATAGATTCCACCTTAATGCTCTTCAATAATGTCTCCGCTTCTTAGCTTGCGCAAAAAGAAAAACAGATGTAAACAATTGTTAGTAACTAATTAGATTTAAGGAAATAGTTCGCGCTAACGTACTTGTATTTATACAAAATCAACGTACAAACCATAAACCCTAGCTTATAAAAATGATACATGATATGTAATGGCAAAATCAATTATACACTAACACAGCATAACCAGAGCAGCAGTCCTAGACAGAAACACACATAGTAAATCTAATACCGAAGGCAAATTTCTGGTTTCATCCAAAAATTTATAATTAGTGTGGTAGGAAGTCTTAAAATTGCAGACTAGTAGGTTTCGAATAGGAGGTCAAAACATAGAAAGTTGGAAAAAAACTTGCACCATACGGTGAAATAATGAATGAAAATAGTAGGTTAACATAATTATGGAAGGGAAGAAAATTGTAATACCCTCAGCATGAATTAAAATCTTCACCATCACAAAAATATGCATTTGCCTCATCACAGAAAAATGCCAGACTTGACGACAAGCTGCTTGAGAAAATATCATTTCAGAATTTCATAAAGCCATAAAATATGGATATAAAGCCAACCTTTCAAAATGAATCATCTTGGCTGCTTACGCAGAAAGAACTTTAAAAGATCAACGTGTACAAGGCTCCTAGATACAAGCTTGTTTGTATACTAAACTGTTGCAAAGATATCTACAACTTGCTATTAAATACTTTTATTGCGTCAAGTGCTAACACTCCTAGTGCAGATAAATTCCTCCATGTTCTCATTTATGTTACAATAGAGGCAACCCTCCTCAATTGCATTCAAATCTGCGATACATACAAAGACATCGATGCTATCTCATTTAGTTTAAGAAGCAGCATATTTCTTTATAAGTATTCTCTCATCCGAATCCTTCATTTCAAACAACAACACCTAATCTATTTCAATGGACGGGGATGAGTACCAATGTAAGATAGAATCTGTTCGAGCACTCTAATTAGGATTATCAACTAGACTAGAAGCGATGATCTTACCCAATCTTTGGACCAAAATGCAGAGGCAACAAAAACTAAAACATCTCTAAACAGAGATCAACTGATTACAAAAATGCCTTTTATTTTAATTTGGAAAAGCATGGAGCCTCTGAATAAAAAAGGATTAGCTCAACAAATATAGACTATCCATTTTTATACATGCAGACTTGGTGATCTAGCAATTGATGACGTTTAAAATCTTTTGAACAGTTATAAAAAATTGTACTAAAATACGTATCTCTTTGTAGAAGAATGGGTAAACCTAGCAACTCTTCCCTTCCAATTTTTATTGTTCAAAGTAATTCAAATACTTCAACTGAGCTGATAAATGAAAAATGTGAAGTGCAAGTATGAAAGGATATTACCGATGAATCGAGTAAGTAGAAAGAATCAACCAATGCAAAATCTGATGAGAAACTTGAAGGATTGGTAGGTAAATAGTTGAGATATTTTACTTTCTGGTACGGAAGTAAGCGAATCAAAGTGGCCTGTGGACGAGACGATGGCACATCACAATCCGTTGAAGTAAAGAATGACTAATCTTTGTGTTATTATAGTTTAAAGCTTTACATCAATATAATGAACTTAATGCTGATAATTGAACAAAGGCGACAAGTAAGATGATCAAAAAGATATACATTGTATGTTGGCGTTTTCTTGTTTATTCATTTATGAAAAACAACCACAATTTAGTATAATATTTGCTTGTTCAAACAAAATAAATTCTTTAGGAATATTCACTGGTAACTAATACTAAATTAATTTGTAATAGTAATTTCTCGTTCATCAAAGTAATTCCATATTGCAATGCCATTATGATGTAATGTCATTATGATGCAAGAAATAATTGAAACATAACGAGTAACATAATGAAATAATAAATCAAAACAATTTTCCATACTACTTACCATGGAAACAGAAGAAAAAAAACAATTTGCTTGAACTGCATTCAGAATTAAGCTCCAAAACCATGAAAGGAACTACGCTTGCTGGAAATCAAATGCATCTAAGTTTCAGATCTACTTAGAGATGCGCCAAGAATTTTCTTCATGTCTCACTGTCAATGTATAAAGCATATAAGGTTTGATTTGTTAAGTATGAGGATCATTAATATGGTACACCTGAACGATCCAAGTCGATCGGTTATTATGCAGCTTGCCTCAACAAACCAGGGGAAAAGTCCCTATTAATTATAAACCAACATAGATTAAAAAAAAAATTCTTATGAACCCAACATCATTCAGTGTACCATTGTAGCATCAATTAACAGACACAACAGTTACACAAATATTTTCGAGTATGATAAAGAGATTCTGGAAGGCGGATGTTATTCAGTTATAAATTAAACTTGAATTCTTCACTTTACATTATCATTAGGGTTTGTGATAATCAAAATTTATCATTGGGGTTTGTGATGAAAAAAAATTATTTAACCTCAAACAGTAAGCAGTCAAGAGGTTGCAGCACCATCAATATTATAATATATAGCCATACTTTTTCACAGTTTGGCTTCCAATATCCTCTTTAGAATTACCATAATACATTATTATAAATTAAAAAAGGTAGAAAATCTACATATTATTATTTTTACTATTAAAAGAATTAATTTTTGTAAATAACGGCAAAGTATTTGCAAATGTTATTCTTTTATACTGCAATATAGATAAAATACAACAAATTACTTTAATTTATAGTATTAAGCCCATGAAATCATATTATTATAAATCAAACAAGTAAGTGTTGAATCAAAATGATAGCAGCTCAAAATCAATGACTATATACCCAGCCAAATTCCCCAAAAAAAAAACCATCTTTTCACTTGTAATCTAAATTCACTGCCAACATAGACTAAGATAACGGCAAACCATGGATCTAACTCATAATGACAAATACCTTACCTTACCTAGATTTGCAATTGAATAGCACTAACAATACTTAAATGGTCATGTTTGAAATATATAAAGGAAAGACTTACTGGTTGCGGCTTTTTCAAAATTCTCTCCATTTGATGCAACTCTTCATATTTTTGATTTGATGCTAGAAGCGTCGTTGTCGTGTGTAGAATGGTTAGAACTACCACTGCCTCGGGAACAACCCGTCTTCGGTGTTAAAACTGGGTTAACAAAACCCTAATTCGAGAATTGATAATTTAAGATCGCCATGTATTTGGGGCCACTTTTATAAAAAAGCAATTTTATCTATGGAACCAGGGAGAAATGGCATACACGACCTATAGAACCAAAGAGAAATGGTACGCGTGAGGAGAAATAGGGCAAGCGAGGAAAAAATTGCCCGGGAAAGGGTACATGTAAGGACAATCGGATGGAAATCAAAATCTGATAGTGAAATCAGGGCGCTCGCATGAAATCCTGTTCGTGTAAAATTGGCTTCAGAGAGTTCAGTTTTCCAAGCCTCTTACAGCAGGGAAACCTTCCTAACCGTCGGTTTGAATAAAAAAAACTTCGAAGTAATTGATGCTTAAATTGTGGTTTTCACGTACGAGCAATGTTTTAAATACCAATCCAATTCCGGTTCGACCGCGATTAACCTTCGACCTTGGAGCGTCATGACTATGAAAATGAAATAACTTTGCACGTGCATAAATCCGTGGTTTAACCTCAAAACCCTTTTAAAAACCCTAGATCAACCTCTCTGAAGCTCATGGTTCTTCAAATTTAAAAAAAATGTTTCACTCTTCATTTTTTCATATAATAAATTCAACAAATAATTTCATAGTGTTTGTCATTAAATTTGAAATGACATAATTGTTGGAGATGCGGATTAAGGATCTTAAAGCAAGTCAAACACAAGAGGGGGTGAATAGTGTTTAATGGAATTTATAAAATTTCTTGAAATCTTTTTGAATCAACCACACGGTATACATATCACAGTAACAAACAAACACAGAATCAAGCACAGGATGCAGAAAGTAAATGTAAAAGCAATAAAAGGAAAGTACGCACCGAGATTTTATACTGGTTTGGGACTCCATTACATTTAGTCCTACACAACGCTGGGTTTATGCGAAATTTTATTCAACAATCTCCAATTACAATCCTTGATTTCAGGCCTATAAGGGCATACCCCAACTGATTCCAAGTACATTGAGACTTAGTTGATTTTGTTGTACATAACAATTATATGATTTTTGTTTGATTATAATAAACATATATATACTATTATAAATGTGTTTGTAGTTATACTATTCTACTACATCACAGACAATATTAAATATATATATTTAAATAGAATACCACTTCACAAGAATTTAAATATTCAAACTATATTTTTATTTAAATATAATATTTTACAACAATATTTCAATAGTACGAATTTCATAACTCCACTATTGTACATCTCTGTAAACAGTTCATTCAGTTTCATATACATTGGCTCCTTACTACAAACTCTCAGTTTCACTCAGTTATACAGTCATTCATACATATTTCACTCAGTTGTACAAACTCATATACAGATTCTCTCTCTCTCTCTCTCTCTCTCTCTGTTACACATACAGATTTTCTCTCACTCATTTACTAACACATCACTGTTTCTTCAATCTGCTTCACAACCAGTCCAGTCATCTGCATACCTATCACAGAAACACACACAGTAAACTAGAACAAACATACTTTTAAATTCTAGCATATATAAATTTATTTTAAAATTTATTTACCTTAGAATTTTGGTGTGTTTCTCATCATATTTCATGACTTGGTCTGATATGCATATTCATCCATCTATGTCTAGACAGCTTGTGATATTCAGTGATTCACTGTAAATACCACAAGGTAGAGTGTCTCTAGTGCTCATATATATATATATATATATTCTGCACATACGCAATGTGTATGTATATACACATATATTTTGTGCAGGGGCAATATGGTCAAATATCAGTAAGTGGACATGAACCAAGAAATTCAATGTAAGTGGCAAAGCACACATGAATCAACACAAGGAAGAATGCATGGACATGCAATTCAGACTAACATGGAGCGGTAGTGTTAACTTGGTTTAAAAACCCACGACCCGAATATAACAAAACATATAGTGCTAAGAAATCAAGAGCTAGCCATGTTCATGGGTCGCTCTCGACCCATTGTTTATGGATTGGGTCGAAGGCCCATGCAGCAAAACACATGGATCGGGAAACATATATTGAATTAGGAAAGACGGTGGATCGGGTCGGTAGAAGAATGGTTCGGCCATGTTTCAATTACTGATCCAACGCATGGATCGTTGCCTATAGTCGTGACTCGACCCAAGGAAGTAGAAAGTTTGTGAAAGAACTTGCACTCCAAAAGAAGGAACCATGGGTCATTCACGACCCATGGGCATGGATGGGTCGTCCCCGATCCATGAAGAATAGTGATACGTTAGCCGATAGCTTCATGGGCAAGGAGCGTGAGTCATAAGGGTCACAGGTCGTATATGGATCGTGTACATCTCAATACAAGCTTTATAACACTTCTACCTCCACCTATAAATACTGGACCACTTCCCACATAAAAGGGGTTAGATTTTCTCCCGCCAAAGCTCTGCCATTGTTGATCTCAAGCATCATTCTACTCCAGAAACTACCAAACTTCATCACCGGACTTAATTATCGAGATTGACTCCGATAATCACCGATATTTGTGGAATTTGAGTGTGTTTCTATTGTGGAGTTTGTAAATCATAGAGAATCATTGTAATCGAAGATCAATCTTGTAACTTGATATGGAGAAAGCAATAAAGTGTATATTCAAAGTGGATGTAGACCTAAACTGCGGCTGAACCATTATAAACTCTACTTTCTATTGTACTTTTCCGTTAATTACTGCTCTTAACTTGGTTTTTCTGCAATCGAAAGGTGTTTACACACCTCTCTGTGTTTTAGCCTATTTTTGTTGTTAACATTTTGGCGCCCATCGTGGGGCTCGAACCCATGATCACAAGGTTAAGAGCCTTGATTTGGAAGATTTGAAGCATGTTCTTTCACTATAGATTCACAAGGTCAAAAAGCCTAGAAGCGTTGAAAGGATTTCTCTAAAGACTATAAGGTTATCTGTTATTATGGTGCCTTCGAAGAAGACCAGTAAATCTGCAAGACTTTCTGGGAATGTTGTTGATGATACCATAGCCACTCCTCTAACTAACAATCCGACCATTGCTTAAAATCCGGGAGGTGGTGTAACTTGGGGAGAATTCGATGTCGTTGCATCAGCAGACGGGCACTACAAATAAGTTTTTGATGGATAAACTAGATGCTTTCCTCGTCGCCCAAACCAATCCTGTAAATCTCAGAGTTGAGATTGATTTAAAATAAATTGCACATTTCTCTGCTTTAGATCGCTCCAGGAGGAGCCACAGACCTAGTCAAGAAAGGAACTAGGGTGAAGAAGAGAATCGTGGTTTCCATGTCGAGGAAGTAGATGAGTCAGATAAAATGTCAGTGTCAATTGCCAAGAATGGCATCGTTATTGAAGACTCTAAGGTGAATGTTGATGTGCTTAAAAACAATTTCGGTCAAGAGAAAATCATTCTAGAAAACATGCTTCTCAAAAAGTTGCAAGTCCTACCGGAGGGGCACCTCCCCAAGTTGGAGGTACTGGGCTCCAGTTCTCTGACCTTGATCGCTTGCCTAGACAAGCATCTGGGAAAAGGAATGGCGTCCTCCCCATGGAACAACGCAATGATGAGGAGTATATTTTGGGAATGATCAAGCAAATTATGAAAGAAAGTTTGGCTAGGAAGTAAGATGAAAGTGAGTAGGATTTTGCTCCGAGCAAGACTCCTTACACTAAAAGGATTCGGCAGGCTGAATTTTCAAAGAAGTTTGTCCCTCCAACCTTGCCCGCATATAATGGAATCAGTGATCCCAATCTGTTTTTGTTCAAATATGAGTGGCATATGAATGATGCAAGGGCGATAGACGAGATCAAATGTCTTTACTTTCCTATTTATTTAGAAGGAGTAACCTCATTATAGTTCACTAAGCTACCTCCAAAATTTGTATAGCAATTCTCTGATTTTGCAAAGAAGTTTAAGGAGCAATTTAGATTGTATACCTCAAAGGCCAAAGATATCATGTCGCTGTCAGGAATAAGTCAGAACCCAGGAGAGTCAGTGAAGGCTTTTCTTAATCACTTCAATACTGCTGTGACAAAGGTTGGAAATTTGGAGCCCAGGATGATACTAATGGCATTGGTCCGAGCTGTGGATAAATGCACTAAGTTTGGAAAGTGGGTAAAGATGAAAGAACCCAACACACTCGAGAAATTCTACAAAAAGGATGAAGAGTTTATGAGGTTGGAAGAAGTCCCTTCTACAACCCACAATATGGTCGGAAGCAATACCATGGAAGACAAGAAAGGTAATGATGCTCAAAGCAATAAGAAGGATGTTGGGGGACATAAATGGGAACACGAAGGGAAAGAAAAGAAGAATAGCAAGAGGATTCATTTTTTCAGATCTGAAGAGTTGACCCCTTTAAGTGATAACCCAGAGAATATCTTCTTTGCCACCAAGGATGTTGGTTATTATCTGAAACCACCACAGTTGAAGATAGGAGATAAGGCAGCAAATTCTGGAAGATTTTGTCGCTTTCACAACCAGCCCGATCACAGTACTAATGAATGTCAGCATTTAAAGAGCTTGATTGAGGAATTGATTAAGCAGAATAAGTTGCAACAGTTTGTCAGAAAACCACAAGCTGCAGATCCTTCTCCAGCTCCTCAGGGGCAAAGTGTACCCACCAATCAGCCAGGCCCGAGTGATAGAGCTTCAGCATAGAATAATGCAAGACCGGTGATCAATACTATATCTGGTGGTCCTCATCCAGCTGATAAAAGTTGGGGGAGATGGAGAGATATGCAAATGCTCTGAAGTACACTCTGAGAGAAGAAAGATGCCTGATCCTTAATAATACCATTCCCGTAAAGAAGCAGAAAACTTCTCATGATGACATTGTGTTCAAAAAGAAAGATTCAAAAGGCGTGGAAGCTCCAACCCTTGACCCATTGGTGGTCATAGTCGGAATAGGTCTAACAACGGTCAAAAGAGTGTTGGTTGATTGTGGAGCTTCTATCAATGTCCTTTTCCGAAAGATATTCAATCTGATGAATCTGTCAATGACCAATGCGCTAGCTTGTCAAATGAAAATCCAAGGGTTCACAGATGAGCCGAAGTAACCAATTGGAACTATTGACTTGCTTGTGGAATTAGGGAAAGGAGATAGGAATGATGTTTTGGAACAAACTTTTATGCTTGTAGATAAAGTTTCAACTTATATTGCATTCATTGGAAGTCCCACTTTGGCTGATTTCAAAGTTGCACCAGCACCGTGGTGTTTAACAATGAAGTTTCCCACAAAGAAAGGTGGTTGTGTGGTAAGAGGAGATCAGAATGCTACTAGGGAATGTTACTTCATTGAACTGAGCGAAGCTAAGAAGAAGGAAAAAGGGAAGAAATTGGACAACTCTCGCTGAATTTGTGAACATGTCTTATAGCAACTAAAGCATGGCCCCTGCACTAGTGAACATAGTAGGGCTCAAAAGGAAATGGATCCTCGAAAAAAGAGTGTAGGGGATAATCGAGCAGTGCCCGTGGAGATCATGATACCTATAGCAGTTCATCCAAAAGATCCTAATCAAGTTTTGAATATTGGGTCTCAATTGGGCCAAAAATTGCAAAAGGAATTGATTGTTTTTCTGAAGACTAATTTAGACGTGTTCGCCTGGAGTCATGCTGATATGCGTTGCATATCCCTAGAAGTGGCAGTTCATGCGTTGAATATATACCCTCATTTCTCGTCTGTAAAGCAGAAAAGAAGAATCCAAGACCCAGAAAGATCAATGGCTATGAAAGAAGTGGATAGATTGATGGAAAATTGTTTCATAAGAGAGTCCATGTATCCAGATTGGGTATTCAATCCTTTCCTGGTGAAGAAGACAAATGGAAAATGGTGTATATGCGTAGATTACTCAAACCTCAATAAGGCATGCCCTAAGGATAACTTTACGTTGCCTAGGATTGATCAACTGGTAGATTCGACAGCACGACATGAATTTTTATCATCTATGGATGCTCATTCGAGATACAATCAAATAATAATGCATGAGCCAGATCAGGAGAACAAAAGCTTTATCGTGGATGCGGGACTGTATTGCTATAAAGTCATGCCATTTGGATTGAAAAACGCGGGGGCAACTTACCAACGACATGTTAACGCAATGTTTAAGTCACAAATTGGAAAGACCATGGAAGTTTATGTCAATGATATGCTCGTTAAGTCGAAGAAGGCGACCGATCACATTGAGAATCTAGCTGAAATGTTAAGTATTTTAAGAAGATATGACATGGGGCTGAATCCACTCAAATGTTCATTCGGAGTTGCATCCGGGAAGTTCCTAGGGTTCTTGGTGAATGCTAGGGGAATTGAAGCTAATCCTGCCCAGATGTCGACATTAAGAGAAATACGGGCTCCTCGAACCAAGAAAGAACTCCAAAGTCTAAATGGGAAGATTGCTGCATTGATTCGCTTCATCTCGAAAGCAATCGATAGGTGTATTCCATTCTTTTTGATGCACTGAAAAGGGGAAAGAAGAATTTTGAATGGACTTCAGATTGCCAAACGATCTTCGATGAATTAATCAAACACATGGAGACACCCTCGATGCTTTCTAAGCCCAGTGATGGAGATAATTTGTTTCTATATTTAGCATTATTGTCTCATGCTTTGAGTGCGGCCTTGGTGCGAGAGGATTCAAAGATTCAGTGGCCTGTGTATTACATCAGCAAAAGGCTCTCCGGGGCTGAGTTGAATTAACCCAAGCTAAAAAAACTCGCTTATTGTTTGGTCGTCGCCTCAAAGAAGCTCAGGCCATATTTTCAAGCTCATTCCATTAAAGTGCTCACAGATCAACCACTAAAGCAAGTCTTGTTTCATCCTGAAACTTCGATTCGGTTGTTGAAGTGGAATATTGAGCGTAGCCAGTACGATATCACATACTACTCCCGAAGAGAAATCAACAGACAAATTTAACAGATTTCATTATCGAATTCACGGATAGAGATAAAGAAGAGGATCAATCTATAGATGTCGTGGTCCAGTGGAAGTAGTTTTTCGATGGGGCCATGAATGAATACTTTTCAGGGGAATGAGTGGTTTAAGAGACTCCCGATGGACGTTCAGTGTGCTACGCATTAAGAATGGAATTTCCATTAACAAATAATGAAGAAGAATATAAAGCATTGATCGTTGGACTAATAATGGCCAAGGAATTGAATTTGAAATCTTTGTAGATTTTTAGTGATTCACAATTGGTGGTGTGTCAGGTCCGAAGAGAGTTTCAAGCCAAAGGACGAAATCTGTCGACTTATTTGTCAATGGCTTGGGAAGTCCTGAACAACCTTGACTATTACACCATAACTCACATCCCCAGAGAAGATAACATGAAGGCGGATTTGCTCGCCAAGTACGCCAGCATAGGAGAAGCTCAATTGTTAGGGTTAGTGCTCGTGGAGGTCCTATCCAATCCCATCACGAACGATATTGATGTTGATTGAGTCATGGAAATCCCTGAAGAGCAAGAATCATGGATGATTCCAATAAAAGAGTACCTCCTCAATGGAATGCTCCCAACAGACCTAAAGAAACGAAAGAAGCAACTGCGGAAGGCCCCTCTATTTCTCATACATGATGGTCGTTTATACAAGTGGGGCTTCTCTATGCCTTTTCTTCGATGTGTTACTATAGAGGAATCCAGGACAATTTTGGTAGAATTGCATGGAGGAGAATGCGAAGGACATTCGGGTGGTCAAATGTTAGTCAAAAAGATCATTCGATATGGTTATTTCTGGCCTGAGCTAAACTGAGACTCTGGAAAGTACACTAGAAACTGTGATAGATGCCAAAGTTTTTCCAAGATTCCGCGAGCACTATCCACCGATTTAACTCAAATGGTCAACCCATAGCCATTTGCTGTTTAGGGAATTTATCTGATTGGAGCATTATCGACTGCCAAGTCTAACATGAAATATGCCATTGTAGCCATTGATTATTTCACTAAGTGTGCCGAAGCAGAGCTGCTTGCCACCATTACCTCAAAGAAAGTTATTAACTTTGTGTTAAAAATATATTATTTGTAGGTTTGGTGTACCTCAAAAGATAATAACGGACAATGGAACTCAGTTTGAGAGTGAGGAATTCAAGAATTTCCATGCAAAGTACAAAATTCAGAAGAGCTTCGCAGCTATGGCTCATCCGCAGGCAAACGGGAAAGAGAGGCAGTGAATAAAATTATCAAATCAACCATTAAAAAGTGACTAGAAAGGGCTAAAGGTGGTTGGGTAGATGAGCTTCCAGTTGCACTATTGGCATATCAGACGACTCACAAATCTACAACTAGGCATACACCCTTCTCTTTGGCATTTAGCTCCGAAGCATTGATCCCCGTAGAACTGGAAGTTCCCACTCATCGAAAATTTCGTTTCAATCAAGCAGAAAACGAGCGGCTACAATTGGAAGCTCTTGATCAGCTTGAAGAGAAAAAAAGACAAAGTCAAGCTTTGGACTGCAGTACATCAAAAAGGGATAGCCAGGCACTTCAACACCAAAGTCCGACAGAGAACTTCTGAAGTTGGAGACCTCATATTAAAGTGGATGATGACTGGCACTGGAGTATTTGGCCTAACTGGAAGGACCTTATATAATCAGCCAAAAGCTCTTGGATGGCACATTCAAGCTAACAACGGTTGATGGAGTTCAGATACCGAGAGCATGGAACAGTGACCATTTGCGTCAATACTTTACTTAAAGCATTGTTCAATTCTTTTGAAAATTATTGTAATTTTTCTTGCAAATTTAAGCTTCCCATGCTTAAAGGGGGTATTGTAACTGAACATTTATTGCATCATCTCTACCAATAAAAGTTTGCACCTACTTATCTCGATCATACATTTGCAAAAATTTGTTAAATAATTCAAAAATGGCTAAAAGTCAATTTAATATTGCAGTCTATTTAAAAAGCGCTTGCTTACCCACGACCCGACAAGACCTAGTGACCCCTACATGACATTTAGACACAAATACCCCAAGCGTCGAGCGTTATAAACATCACTTTGCACATACCACAAGCTCATCACGACATTGCAATAAACAAAAGACTTGCACCCGAAAAAGAAGTGAATACATTGGAAATAAATGAGCTAAAGTACAATGAACAAAGAGCAATTTCATTTCACTAAGAATTTTTTTACAAAGTACAAAAGCGAGAACCGACACTCGCACAAAATCTGGTCAAAAGAAACTACAGATAACAAGGCTCAACAATCAGATTAAGCAGTCAAACATCTCAATCCTTCTTCTTCCCTCCTTTAGAAGAGCTGCCCGACTTTAATGGGAGTTTGTCAGTTTTGGTCGAAGGAGTTGTAATAACGGACTGGCTCACATCTTTGTCTTCTTCATCATCCTGCAGAATGTTCGGAGGAGGCGAAACATGTGTCTTCTTACAGGCTCTATGTTTCCTCCCACGTCTTTTCGACGAAGACTTGATATACGAAGATGGAATCTCTAAATGGTCAGTAACGTCTCTCCCCGGGTTGTCTTCTTGATCTTCAACATCTTCTACTACCCCTCCAGATAAGATGATCAGGTCATTTAAATCGTGAAGTGCAACAATCTTCTGTGATTGTGACCTAGGCTGGGAAGCGGAAGCGGGGGTAGACTCGAGAGCTGAAGAAGAGAAGTCTCGCAGAGGGGTAACAGTCAAAGTGCTTGTTGTTACCTATATAGCTGGAGTGAATATTACTTCGGTTTCCGTCCCTTCAGGCATGACATGAGAAGGCTTCAGGGTGTCCAAGCCTAATTTAACTGAATAATAAGCAAGGAATTCATCGAAACCATATGGAGTGGATAAGAAGTTCGATCGCTAAGGCATGCTCCTTCCTAAGCTCCTGTTTTCCCCTGGCAAGGGCAACACTGGATTCATCATCCAAATAATGCTCCAAGAGCTCCTCTTCTATATAACCGCTGCCCTCGAGCCATGCAAGAATTGCCTTCGAAAAATCAGCCAGAGTAATCGCATACTTATCTTCCAGGAAAGAAACACTTCATCGACCCATGACGTTGAGAATGTAAAATTCGAATATAGTTGAGCTGAATCCAGCCTTGGTCTTAGCATGAGCTTGCTCAGCAGTCACCTTATCTGAGATAGCTTGATCCCTTTCTCGCTCAATTTCTTATATTCTGGACTTCAGCAATGAGATTTCCAACTCCTGACAATTAACCTTTTTCTGCAATCTGGTAGTGTTTTCTTGATAAGTTTCGATAACTTTCTGCTCCACGGCCAATCTATCTTCGACATTCTTCTGGGTAGTGTGAGCATCCTTAAGTTGGGTGGTTAACATGGTTTCCCTCTGCTTATGGGAGGAGGCAATATCTGTAAGCTCGTCCTTAATCCTCTTATTTTCAGTCTCTAGCCCCTCATTCCTCTTGGCAAAAAATTCAATGTCAGTATCGCATGCCTTGAGTGTTCTGTCCCATTTGACCTTGTCATTCTCCATAGTCAGCAGGGCCTCACAATTAAGTTTGTTGACTCTTTGGAGTTCATCAACTAGCTTTTTCCAATTAGTCAACCTCTCGACATCATCCTTCATTGTCTCGAGATTCTTAAGCATTACCTCTCTGTCCATTGGATTTATGTCCAAGTCGAAGCGAACTCCTTTTAAGAACCAATGAGGAAATCATGTAGAGAGTGTGCTAAGCGCTGATGGGAGAGAATAGGGTGGTCTTCGGATGATTTGGTGGATGTCAACAGGAGGGTAAGTGACAAACGGAGGTGTAGTTGGAATAAGGCTTGTGGAAGTTTGAACAGCAGGAACAAGATCCTTGTTTGTTCTGGCACGTTTGTGCGAATCATCCCCACCATAATCTTTTTCCCTGCCATCCCTTTCCTTCCTCTTCTTCCAGTCATCTTCCTACCATATATCCTAGTCGTGACGATCTTCACATGTTTTCCTACTCCACCCATCCCTATTTTGTTAGTCCCATTCCTCTTGGGACTTTCTTGCACTTCTTTCTTCATCAGTGTCCCTATATGAATGAGATGGTGCATAATACCGCTGATCATAAGAGCCTTTGTAACGGTTGAAGTCATCTAGATATGAACGGTTCATGGCTGCGCTTGAAACAAAGGAAAACGGGAATTGAGTGTTTAAACAGGAAATACTGGGGCAAGATAGAAAGATACACATGGAAGATATCAAAAGCCATAAGTGTGTGTTATGTGTGATCTAACGCGCATCGGACAATGAACCGCTTGTCATTTTTGGAGTCGAAGTGGCCACAATAATAGAGATGGATTTTCGAGGTGGAAGAATAAGAGCCAAGCCAGAAAATGTCTCTGAAAATCGATGTAGTAAGTTTGAACATTACAATATCACTTTGGAAAAGCTCGCCTGAGGGTATAATGAGGTCGCTCATATTACCATATATTTCAGAAAATTCGCTCTCAGTTGTGAATGGAAGCATGGGGTTGGCGTCGCTTCTTCCAACATTAGAATCGCCTTTACCTGCGAGCTCTCCCTTTGTAGGTTCTTCACCAATCTTTGCAGGAGTTTTTCCTCCACGATGAGTAGTTTCCCCTTCTTCGGTGATGGAAGGCAGCTTAGGCTGGGCAGACGATCCAGCTTCATCAGCGGGGCCCGAACACTTCTTTAATATGATCTCCTTGATGAAGTTTTTTGATGCAACAACTCCTTCAGAGGCTGGGGCATCTGATGCCACAGTTGTAGAACGAGAAACAGAAGAAATCTCTCGAGGAAGAAAAGAATGAGAAGGGTCGAGTAACCCAAAATGACAAAGGAATTTTTCCTTGATAAAAAACTTTTTACTCCTCTCCTTATCGCTAACGGCCTTCAGAGTTTCGAGAGTAGATTAAACGCTAGAGTCTTAAACAGGAGATGGCAGTTCTACAAAAGAATAGGAAAATTTAATGCGTAATGATCGAGACTTAGGAAAAATAGATGGAAAGCTTTGAACATATATGCTCACCTCCTTCCATCCAAATTCCATAAAATCTCTCTGGGCATCGAACAAAAAAGAATAGGTTCAAAAATCCTAAAGCACTATCTTGTAAATTGAGAATGAGCCGACGATTTTGAGGTCCTTCAAAAAATACAATAGAAGGATGGTCTTTTTTTCTTTTGAATACGCATAAGTAGCAGATGTCCTGAAAAGTAGGCATACAGCGAACTGTTCTCATAAAAAGCACATATAGCCCTATTAAGATGGCATAACCATTCGGGTGCAACTGAAAAAGGGCAATCTCTAAGTGTCGAAGGACCATCTGCAGAAATCGATTAAAAGGAGGAATTACTCCACTCATGAACATATGTCTATTCATTGCAACAAACCCAAAGGGCAGACGATTGGCAAAATCTTCTTTCCCCGGTAATTTTGCGTTAGTTTCGGGAACGCCAAATTGAGTGCATACTTGATTAAAAGCACGTTGAGATAACGTTGAAGAGCATCTCTCCGAAGGATTGTCAAGAGGACAAGGAATAGGAATAGGATGATGTGCTTCCGACCCTGAAGCTGCAGTCGCCCTAAGTTCAGAAACTTGAATAGAAGCTCCAGTTTGAGCGGAAGTAGTTATCTCTTCAGAATGATGGCGAGTCGTCTGTCAAGTATCCATTCTGCATAAGGAATCTCGTTTTTAAATAACTTACAGGTGCGCATTTCTTAAAGTGTGAAGTGTTGTGCAAAATTATATAAGTTATTAAAAGACAAAGCTTGAAATTTGTAGTCGGGGTGTGTCAATCAGCGGATCCCAAGTGTCATCGCAAATTCAAATTGGAATGTTTTGTCTATACAAGCAATGTTCGGCAAGTCATAAGTGGAACGACTTTACATAGGCACTCCATTCTATTCAAACCAAGAAATTCGCTATGTTTCATTTTCAATAATTAAACTAATACATCATTGACGTGGGCAATCTACGACGAAATATTCGCATAAATTGGTGCAAAGTTTTCTTGATTGCAGGACACATTAGCAATAAGAACCTGAATCAATACGCTTAACCGTTTTCAACTTGGATCGCCTCCAATAACTACAACGACCAATTAGGAAGCTAACTTCATTGACCGTTTGCAAACTAAGGCCAATCAATGCATTTGAACTCGAGCCTAGCAGCCTCCGACCAAAAGACCAACGGTCGTAGGTCTCCGATCCCAATCCATTGTTTGGTTGAAGTGAACGATCCGCAAAGGAATGCGACCGAATTCTCCCATTCAAATCCACAAGTAATTACACTAGATCTAAAGCGCAGTTCACAAAAAATTGCAATCGGGTTCTGTTACCCTGACCCTGAATCGCTATACTCAATTTGAAGCACGAATCATCAAAACGTGGAATTAACACATGAATTCATACATCGCCAAAAAAGCTTAAGCCATCGATATACCAAAATTCAGTTCAACATGATATTCGAAGGAAACTAGATCTTACAATGATTGGCGATGATCATAAGTAATCAAATCTCGGCGTAAGAGGTTGGAAAAAACATGTCGGTTCAGATCTGAGAAGGATAGCCACAAATTTGTGCGAACTGGGTGAAATGGCAACGATGACTGGATTCAGGTATGGGTCGAGGGATTCATATGATCAACGGTAGCGACAAGGCAGCTTGGTCGGCGACAAAGCAGGAGATTCAAGATAAAGTGATTTTCTCGAGAGCTCCGTCCATTAAAGTTTGTCCTCAGCAAACAGAAATAGGAAAACGATGGATCTAAAGGAAATATAAAGAAGCTTTCAAAAAGACATTTGCGATCCATAAAAACGGGTTGCTCATGGTCCATGAAAGCAGTTCGCTTATGATCCATCCAAAGTCATCAATTTTGATCCATATCAGAGCACACCTCTTCTTCGAAAAAGTGTACTCTGGGGGGGGGGGATGTTAACATAATTTAAAAAACCCACGACCCGAATATAGTAAAACATATGGTCTAAAGAAATCAAGAGCTAGCCACATCCGTGGGTCGCTCTCGAACCATTGTTTATGGATCGGGTCGAAGGCTACTACAACAAAAACACCATATTACAACTTTAATTTTACAACGGTGGTAAAAGCACCATTGTAATAAATATTTTTTACAACTTTTTTCCAGAAAAGTTGTAGTAAACTTACTTTTAACAACTGTGTTATTTTGACAGTTGTAATAAAAGCCTATCACAACTTTTATTTTTTGACTGTTGTAATATATGACTATATTTTAATATAATTAACAACTAGTAATTAATATTTAATATATTTATATTGATTATTTATAATTAATAACTAATATTTACTATTAATAATCAATTAGGAAGTAATAATTAATAATCAGTATGTAATATTTAATACTTAGCAATTAAGAAGAATAACTAAAAAATATAGTTAATATTACATAATTACTATTAAATAGTTTATAATTAAAATATAATAATTAATGCTAATCATGAATAATCAATGATTGCTATTAATAATTATAAGAAGTAGAGATTAATAACTAAATTATATTTAATAATTAATATTTAATAACGAATGATTAATAAGAAATCTTTAATAATTAAAAAGTAATACTTATTATTAGTATTTAATATTTAATAGTTACTGGTAATAATTATATTTAACATCTAATATTTCAAAAAAAGTTTAAAATTTTCTAGACAAAACTTATAAAATATTGAAATTTTCACAAATTAATTAAAAAAAATTATTGAACTAGTACTTTTATAAAATATCTAAAACTGCTAAAAACTTGTTAGTTTTTTTCTTATGATAATTGAACCTTAAAATCAAAATGAATATTTAAATGACTTAACCAACGTGATTTATTGATTGTTGAAATTGGTTAATTGATTCCTATGAGAAATAATATTATGTATAGTGCTGAAAACAATTGAAATATAAGATGTAATTTTGATGATATTTGGGTTCATGCAATTTTGATGATGGTATTATAAAAATGTTTTCACGGGATCTGAAATTAAAAATTTAGAATTACTAATAAGAAGTGGTAAATAGTTATTAAGAAGTAATATTAGTTAATTAAAAAACAATATTTAATATTGTAACAAAAAATTTCAAGCTACTTTTATAATATTTTAATACAATTTTTCAAAAAAATAAAGAAAAGGAAAATCATAAAATTAATAAGTAGTTTTTATATATCATTTAACTTACCATATTAAATGGCTTTCAAAACAATATATCTTCAAAATAGCATTTAATTAACTTATCATACTAAACCACTTTCAAAACAATTTCACCAAATCTTAAAATTTTTGCTCCATTGTTGAAAATTCTGGCTCCAACTCCAAAAATTGTCCGCCCGCACCTATTCAAATTTCAAAACTTCATTGAAAATTTTGGCTCCAAGCCCATGAAATGCCCGCGCACCTAGTCAATATTTTGAAACTTTTCACCATACGCTGGAATAAAGAAACCCGATATTTTGCTAATTACGTCACCTGTACTACTTCCAAACCAAATTCTCACCATTCGCTGGGAAAGGTTCTCCTTCGCCAAAGAAAGCCATGAAGGAATGAAAGACGAGGAACGACCCCAAAATCTCTTGTAGGCCACCGACCCATCACTGTCAGAACCTCCCCGCGCCACCAGATCCTCTCGCGCACTACCTGAATGAAAGTGAAGAGGTGACAATTGCAGTACGAAATCCGATTTTGCCCTAATTTTAGTTTAACTTGTAATGACCCGGATTCTTATGGGTTAATTTTAAATATTCAATACAGATTTAAAATATCGAGTTGATAATATAAATGAATACTTATATTAACTTATTAATTTAATAATCAATTTCTATTTAATATCGAATATATTAAATCAACGTAATGCGAAAATATAACTCAGTTCGAGATTTAAAACTGAATTAAATACAGTTCAGACTTCTGTTTGAATTCGAATAATAATATTAATTTATTATCGCATAATTTATTATTTTAAATTTAATTTATATCGATTTAAATTAATATCTTCCACAGACGATCGAACTGAACTTTGAAACCTGTCCCAGTGTGTTCAGAATAGTGGTATAACCCTAGGAATGTCATTTGTTGGGTTCAGAAAGGAGTTCGGAGTCATGAAGTATTTTAATAAAAGGATACCGGTGCGATTCAAAGACAAAATAAATAAATAAATATTTTCTCGTTGGCACTTTTATCACCACAAACCAAACATGTCGTGCCTTCTCTATTACCACAATTTAAAACAATGCGTGCCTTCTTCCAAACCGCAAGAGCAAAAACAAACGTGGCCTTCTTTTCTTCCTCTCAAACTGTGAATCCTTCTTATAAAATCTGAAAGCCCCTTTCCTTCTGCAGATCGAAATGAAAACCGTGCCTCGTTCTAAATCAAAGAAAAACCCAAATGGCGAATCATGAGTCCTTCTGGAGCTCGATTTTTCCATCGTCGCAAGCCAAGGTGAAGTCACGACTTCCGCGAGTGGAAGAAGGGGCAACCAACGCAGATTCTGGGGACTGAAGCTATAATCAAGATGAACTAGGGGTCGCCTGGATCGACTGCGATGGTCAGTGATGGTTGATTTGAGGTCGCGTGTCTCCTGTTGATAACATACGAAGTCGCGATACCCAGGAACAGGTCGATGACATTTAGGGTTGGACGAAGTTAGGGCTTGCATTGGAAATGGTCGATGTCGGTTGAGGCAGTAAGGAGGTAAACGAGATTTTATGGAATCAGGGTGTTCGATTGAGGCATGGATGAGTTCAGGTGGCTGTTAAGAGCTGCTGTGGTGAACTATTGGCAGCGTTCAGATTCAGGAAGTTTTTCTTTTGACAAGCAAGGCCCATGAATATTTGAAACAATTTATAGTAGAAATGGCAGTGGACGATGGGGAAGTAGTGATGGATGTGGAGTCCGTGAATGACCGGGATATGGCAAGGACTGGTCAAGGCTCAAGTCAACATGGGTTCTGTAGGCAGGTTCTCTTTTAAATTGGAAGGTAATGTTTAAGGAAAGGTGAGTGAACAAATTTAATAATATTTGGGAATATTTCAATAAATCGTTAACTCTTACAAATTATTAACTCTCATGTGCTAGTCCTAATCGAGACGCCATTGATTTCATTAAATCCATCTTGACGATATCTATGTATACAAAACGAGTTGACATGATTTGGAGCTAAGTGGGATTTGTGCCTAATTTTAAATGATCGTTTAAAATTAGATAAAGACGACGACAAATCATCAAATTAAAATCACGGTGAGTAAATCTCACTCACCTGTTATTTAGAATTATTTTTATTTGTTAAAAATAATTGTTTGTTACTCGTTGAATGCTTTCTGATTGTATGGAATATATTAATTATTTAGGGTTGACTATTATATATATATTGGGTTGATGGTTGGATTGATTCCCGCAGTCTCATTATCGGATGCCCGCGGTACCATAGCGGATGATTTCCCAATGTGCCCCACAAATATATTAGTGGATCACCTTATATACCGCGATATCCTCCCTCGAAGCAGGATGGGTATTATTTGTGTTGACTAATATATTTGGATGCAGGAAAACAGGTTGGAGGAATCTGACTGTATTCCTCAAAAATATATTATCTGTTTGTTTATTTGTTTGCATATATACTGTCATATATGATGTGTTCGAAAACCTGAAATATATGATTGGTTGTGTGGTGTTTAAATATCACTGGGCTTAAATGTTGATATTTTAAAAATATCGAAAAAGGAATTTTCCAGAGTAAAAAAGGAAAATTCTAGTTTTCTAAAATAGAATTTGAAATTTGAATAGAATAAAAATATTAACTTGTTTTAAAGAATAAAAACAAGTAGTTCTTTTATAAACGAAGTTTATAAATGAAGTGAAAAGAATTATCATTGGATAATTCAAAAATAAAAATACAAGTGTGAAATTGAAAAAGGGAAATCTATTTTCCCAAGTAGAAATATCGATTTCAAAAGGAATTGAAATCGAGACTTGTTTAAGAATAAATAAAGAAGTAAAATAAATGGTGTTTGCAAATAAAAAGGGAAAATTTTTATCATTTTGATAATTTAAATATTTTAAATTAAAAGGGTGAATTTAAAATAAGAACTTAGAATCGTTTTAAATAACAAACGATTAACTTTATTCGGATATTCGGAATATAAGTAAAGTTGAATAAATCCTTAGGATTTATGTTTAAATTCATCTATGTCGGATTTATAAAATAGATTATTCCCAGACGAGATATTTAAATTTAATTAAAATAGAAATTTAAATGGAATTTGAATATAGAATTCAAATAGAATTGAAAATGGAATTTGAAAATAAAATTTAAATCAAGAAAATTCAAATAGAATTTGAATAAAGAAAATTCAAATAGAAATTGGATATAGAAAATCCAAACAGAATTTGAATAAAGGAAATTCAAATATAGAATTTGAACATAGAAATTAAACGGAATTTAAATAGAGGAAATTCAAATATAAAATTTGAACGTAGAAATTCAAATAGAATTTGAATAAGAGAATTGAAATAGAATTTGAATAATAGAAATTAATTTGAATAAGAAAATTCAAATAGAATTTGAATAAGAGAATTGAAATGGAATTTGAATATAGAATTTCAAATAGAAGTGAAATAGATCGGAAATATTATGTTGAGTTGGAAAAATGGATTTGATATATATTAAAAATATATCAGAATGGAGTTGAATTTATTTTAAACGAGGTTTAAATGTTTATATTTATAAATATAATTAAAACGAACTCGCCGCAGCGCGGCAGTTCGTAAATTGGCGATTCGAACTTCAATTGAGTATATAGAAGTCAAATTAAGTCGGAATTCTTTGAAACAAGAACCGTCAGGACCAGTTAGATAATAGTTTTCTAATAGAAGAGTAAAATCTGGATTTCGTTGAATAGATTTTGAGATATGTCAAAATCAAATTTCTAAAAGTGCAGCGCCAGAACCCTTATAAAACCATAAGGGTTTATTTAAATAAATATAAGGATTTTAAACAAATAAAATCCGAGTTTCCATTTGAAAAATCCAGATTTGAGTTGGGAAATAAATACGAGCTCAAGCTGTGTAAATGAAATGATTTTTGGGGCAAAAATCATATTTTGAATTTTTGTATAGAGTTAACTAATTGAAGAATAATCAGTTAATGGGATTTTGATTCAAACTTGACTTTGGATAAGAGAATTGGGTTAGTAAATTTATATTCGAAATCGAATATGAAACATAGGTCGAGAATGGAATTTGATTAGTGTATAAACAAGTTAACGTATATCTAAACAAGTTATATTCAAATAAAAAGCGTGAAATAGGCAAAACGGTTAATTGGCAACTAGTTAATGGAAATTTTGAATTGAAGTTGAACCTTGAAAGGTGAATCGGATGTGTGGATTTCATATTCAAAATCGAATATGAAACTTAAATTAAAAATCGAATTCAAAGAATTTATAAGCGAGTTAGAATTTTATTTGAACATGTTATATTCACATATAAAAGTAAAACAGGAAAAGGAGTAAACTAGCAAGTTAATTAACGAATTGAGTAAAACGATTGGATTAAGTTGGAAATAAATTGGACAAGTATAGATATACAGGAGACAGGTATGGATAAGGTATGAAGGTATATACATAGAATGCTCGACAAAAAGGTACGTATTTAATTCATATATGAGATTTTATGCGCTGTAACGGCAAGCCCCTTGGCTTTTTCTTTTGGATTGGTGAGGGCCATGGGAGGCTATTCGAAATATCCCGATGCTCCCGGTACAAAGGAGGTTATGGCGAATTTTTCCGGAAATTTAAGGAGTTAGAATATTTTTTAGAAGTTTGATAACTAGAATCTATATATCAATATATATAGAAGTCGATAAGAAAACGAACTTAAAAATAGAATAGTATAATCAAAAAGGAAGACTAGGAATAAAATCTCGTAAGAATAGAAAGAGAAAGTGTATACGTGTTTAAAAGCGAATAAGTAGTTGTATGGTATTGATTATTCGAGTAAGTAGTCATATCTGTTTTGACGTTATAAATGTTATTCAGTCAAGGTCTGAGAGGTAGTTATACCCCAACTTGATTGATTTCATTATTAACAAATAAATAGTAAGATTTCAGGCTCGAAGATCAATGTTGGATAAGAGTTAGTTGAATATAGTATTTGGGTTGTCGTAGCAATGTTTTACACAACATCCGTTTTGACCCAAATAAGTGTAAACTTGGAAATAGAATAATAAATATTTCCTAAGTATAGAAATAAACGAGATCGAAAAAGAGATAAGTAATTGGAATATTTTCCAATTATAACTATCATATATTTTCTAAGTTTAAGAAAATAAAGGAAGGCGATATTCGAAAATGTTTTCCAAATAGCGTAAAAGGCCAATATGGTTATTGAGAATATTTGGTTAACAAATATTGATAAGGAAATGGAGAAGAGAATTAATTAATGAAATATTAATTAAAGAGCCCAGTGATTTGTTTGATATGTTGAATGAACACTTGTTTTCTTCAATAGTTTAATCATCGACTATCGAAACACTTGTTTTTATTCGATAGTTAAATCACAGACTATCGAAGTTTTTGACCATCGTTGTCAATATGGAGAGACCGGTTGGATTCTTATCCAAAGAACCACTCCGTATTGTCATAAGCGTTGATGAATCATATATGCCAAAGAAAATTGAAGACGCAGTAAAGTGCAAGGGCTGTTGTATAAGTCCTAGGTAGAGATTGCCTAGGATGGATGTACTGAATAGTGCCTTCGGTTTCATTCAGTCCCAGAACGAACGTATATGGACGAGTATCTGACAGAGTATTTCCAATGATCGAAAGGGTTTGTTTGTATAAATATATATGGTTGCAACGGATTTATTCCCTTATCATAATATCCAGAATATTTGTGCAGATTAATTAGTGATTAACGGATCTGATAATGTGGCATTCAAAGTGATCGTGTTATCAATGAATGGAAAGTAATCGTAGCCTCTGGCCTCAACAACCGGGAAATGCCAAAAATCGGGCAGGCAGCATGGCTATGTGGGTAGCTTCCATTAGGGTGTATCATCACCTATCTAGAGATTCAATTAATTCCTTACTCTATTCAATGCTGTCCCATTCGGGAAATGGTCGCTGATCCTAACCGTTGGTGATATACATTCGATACACTCAAGCAAAATGAGTGGTCAGTCATGTATGGCTGAGTTGCAAGATGTTCTTGTTGAACTCGGTGTATTCTCCTCTAGAGATACACCAGCGGCAGGTGGTTCCATACCTTGTCATAGTTGGAAATCCATTACCCAATAAGTGCTTGCGGTTTTGATTGTATATATATGTGGAACGTGAGATGCAAACGTTCCACTAGATTGTTATTTACTTGATTTATACACTATCATAATATCAAAAGAGTTTTGAGATAAAGATTATCGTTCCTTTCAAAAGGATTTGAAAGTTAAATCAAGTGGTTGGATTCTCATAAGGGGAAAAACCCGTTCTGTGTTATACGGCGTGGTCTTATGAGAAATCATTTAGTTTCTGAAACTATTTTAAACTGTTTACTCATACCAATCCCATGACTGACCCGGAGTTTATTTTGTTTTGTTCTACCTAAACTCTTGGGTGATTAAATTTGTACGGACAGTCAAGTAGTTCAGGATTTTACAGATCTATCTAAAGGAGCTTGGAGCAGGAGGCTTCAGCGTTAGTTATATAGAGTTTTGTTCCACTGTGTTGTAAGTGTTGTACTCTGATAAGTGTATGTTATACAGTTGAAATTTTGTATTTCAAAAGTTAGGATATATTATATTTTGTTCCGCTGCGATGTGAGATTCTGTGTTATTATTTCTGTTCTTCTTCTACCTTTTTCTTCTTAAAAAAATGATTCGTATTTTCGTGATATTTGGGTTGGATGTATGATGTATGTAGTCAACTCTGATATTACGGATTTGCGGGCCACTACAGTTGGTATCAGAGCTTAGGTTGAGCGAATACCTAGGCTGTGGTGAAATTGTGCTCATTAGAGGTAGGGTCAGTAGCACCCTAGAATGAGTTGAGTGTATATATATATATATATATATATATATATATATATATATATATATATATATATATATATACATACGAGAGAGCGTATTTGTTGATTGATCAAAAATTTGTTTTATATTGTTTTGGCTAGTCTGTTAAGTGGATTATAAATTTTGGTCGAACCGTGGGACGCCACGAAGTCGATAGGAATTTATAAACACTTGAACTAAGAAATTCAACGTAATAATGTTTTAAAGTGGGTAAATGAAATAACTTTACCCAACACTATATTTTGATATAGAAAGAATAATTTTCTGAAATTATTATCATATATGGATGCGTTGGATGTTAATATTATAATCAAATGAGATTATAAAATTGGAATAGTTATATATAACCAAATAATGTTGTATATGAATGAAATATACAAATGAGATGAACTGGAATTAAATTCAGAACCAGAATTGAGAATTTAAAATCCTGGGAAGTTTGAAAATATTTTCTGAAGTATATTTGAGCAATACAACTTTGTGTTTGAAGGACTTTTCCTACCTTAGTAATTTCGGGGACGAAATTCTTTTAAGAGGGGAAGATTGTAATGAACCGGATTCTTATGGGTTAATTTTAAATATTTAATATGGATTTGAAAAATCGAGTTGATAATATAAATGAATATTTATATTAAGTTATTAATTAAATAATTAATTTCGATTTAATATCGAATATATTAAATCATCGTAATGCAAAAATATATTTCAGTTCGAGATTTAAAACTGAATTAAATACAGTTCAGACTTCTGTTTGAATTCGAATAATAATATTAATTTGTTATCACAGAATTTATTATTTTAAATTTAATTTATATGATTTAAATTAATATCTTCCACAGACGATCGAACTGAACTTTGAAACCTATCCCAGTGTGTTCAGAATATTGGTATAACCCTAGGAATGTCATTTGTTGGGTTCAGAAAGGAGTTCAGAGTCATGAAGTATTTTAATATAAGGATATCGGTGTGATTCAAAGCATAAATAAATAAATAAATATTTTCTCGTTGGCACTTTTATCACCACAAACCAAACATGCCGTGACTTCTCTATTACCACAATTTAAAACAATGCGTGCCTTCTTCCAAACCGCAACAGCAAAAACAAACGTGGCCTTCTTTTCTTCCTCTCAAACTATGAATCCTTCTTATAAAATCCAAAAGCTCCTTTCCTTCTGCAGATCGAAATGAAACCGTGCCTCATTCTAAATCAAAGAAAAACCCAAATGGTGAATTACGAGTCCTTCTGGAGCTCGATTTTTCCGTCGTCGCAAGCCAAGGTGAAGTCACGACTTCCGCGAGTGGAAGAAGGGGCATCCAATGCAGATTCTGGGGACTGAAGCTATAATCAAGATGAACTAGGGGTCGCCTGGATCGACTGCGATGGTTGATTTGAGGTCGCACATCTCCTGTTGATAACATATGAAGTCACAATACCCAGGAACAGGTCGATGTCATTTAGGGTTGGATGAAGTTAGGGCCTGCGTTGGAAATGGTCGATGTCGATTAAGGCAGTAAGGAGGTAAACGAGATTTTGTGGAATCAGGGTGTTCGATTGAAGCATGGATGAGTTGAGGTGGCTGTTAAGAGCTACTGTGGTGAACTATTGGCAGCGTTCGGATTTAGGAAGTTTTTCTTTTGACAAGCAAGGCCCATGAATATTTGAAACAAGTTATAGTAGAAATGGCAGTTGAGGATGGGGAAGTAGTGATGGCTGTGGAGTCCGTGAATGATCGGGATATGGCAATGACTGGTCAAGGCTCAAGTCAACATGGGTTTTGTAGGCAGGTTCTCTTTTAAATTGGAAGGAAATGTTTAAGGAAAGGTGAGTGAACAAATTTAATAATTTGTTGTTTGTGAATATTTCAATAAATCGTTAACTCATACAAATTATTAACTCTCATGTGCTAGTCCTAATCGACGCCATTGATTTCATTAAATCCATCTTGACGATATCTATGTATACAAAACGAGTTGACATGATTTGGAGCTAAGTGGGTTTTTGCCTAATTTTAAATGATCGTTTAAAATTAGATAAAGACGACGACAAATCATCAAATTAAAATCACGGTGGGTAAATCTCACTCACCTGTTATTTAGAATTATTTTTATTTGTTAAAAATAATTGTTTATTGCTTGTTGAATGCTTTCTGATTGTTTGGAATATATTAGTTATTTAGGGTTGACTATTATATATATATTGGGTTGATGGTTGGATTGATTCCCGCAGTCTCATTAGCGGATGCCTGCGGTACCATAGCGGATGATTTCCCTACGCGCCCCACAAATATATTAGTGGATGACCTTCTATATCGCGATATCCTGCCTCGAAGCAGGATGGGTATTATTTGTGTTGACTAATATATTTGGATGCAGGAAAACAGGTTAGAGGAATCCGACTGGATTCCTCAAAAATATATTATCTGTTTGTTTATTTGTTTGCACATATACTGTCATATATGATGTGTTCGGAAACCTGAAATAAATAATTGGCTGTGTGGTGTTTAAATATCACCGGGCTTAAATGTTGATACTTTAAAAATATCGAAAAAGGAAATTTCCAGAGTTAAAAAGGAAAATTCTATTTTTCTAAAATAGAATTTGAAATTTGAATAGAATAAAAATATTACTTGTTTTAAAAGAATAAAAACAAGTAGTTCTTTTATAAACGAAGTTTATAAATGAAATGAAAAGAATTATCATTGGATAATTCAGAAATAAAAATACAAGTATGAAATTGAAAAAGGGAAATCTATTTTCCAAAGTAGAAATTTCGATTTCAAAAGGAATTGAAATCAAGACTTGTTTAAGAATAAATAAAGAAGTAAAATAATTGGTGTTTGTAAATGAAAAGGGAAAATTTATCATTTGGATAATTTAAATATTTTAAATTAATAGGGTGAATTTAAAATAAGAACTTAGAATCGTTTTAAATAATAAACGATTAACTTTATTCGGATATTCGGAATATAAGTAAAGTTGAATAAATCCCTAGGATCTATGTTTAAATTCGACTATGTCGGATTTATAAAATAGATTATTCCCAGATGAGATATTTAAATTTAATTCAGATAGAAATTTAAATGGAATTTGAATATAGAATTCAAATAGAATTGAAAATGGAATTTGAAAATAGAATTTAAATCAAGAAAATTCAAATAGAGTTTGAATAAAGAAAATTCAAATAGAAATTGAATATTGAAAATCCAAATAGAATTTGAATAAAGGAAATTCAAATATAGAATTTGAACATAGAAATTTAAATGGAATTTAAATAAAGGAAATTCAAATATAAAATTTGAACGTAGAAATTCAAATAGAATTTGAATAAGAGAATTGAAATAGAATTTGAATAATAGAAATTCAAATAGAATTTGAATAAGAAAAATCAAATAGAATTTGAATAAGAGAATTGAAATGGAATTTGAATATAGAATTTCAAATAGAAGTGAAATAGATCGGAAATATTATGTTGAATTGGAAAAATGGATTTGATATATATTAAAAATATATCAGAATGGAGTTGAATTTATTTTAAACGAGGTTTAAAAGTTTATATTTATAAATATAATTAAAACGAACTCACCACAACATGACAGTTCGTAAATTGGCGATTTGAATTTCAATTGAGTATATAGAGGTCAAATTAAGTCGGGATTCTTTAAAACAAGAATGTCAGGACCAGTCAGACAATAGTTTTCTAATAGAAGGGAAAAATCTGGATTTCGTCGAATAGATTTTGAGATATGTCAAAATCAAATTTCTAAAAGTGCAGCGCCAGAACCCTTATAAAACCGTAAGGGTTTATTTAAATAAATATAAGGATTTTAAACAAATAAAATCCGAGTTTCCATTTGAAAAATCCAGATTTGAGTTGGGAAATAAATACGAGCTCATGCTGTGTAAATGGAATGATTTTTGGGACAAAAACCATATTTTGATTTTTTGAATAGAGTTAACTAATTGAAGAATAATCAGTTAATGGGATTTTGAATCGAACTTGACTTTGGATAAGAGAATTGGGTTAGTAAATTTATATTTGAAATCGAATATGAAACTTAGGTCGAGAATGGAATTTGATTAGTGTATAAACAAGTTAACATATATTTGAACAAGTTATATTCAAATAAAAAGGGTGAAATAGGCAAAACAGTTAATTAGCAACTAGTTAATGGAAATTTTGAATTGAAGTTGAACTTTGAAAGGTGAATCGGATGTGTGGATTTCATATTCAAAATCAAATATGAAACTTAAATTAAAAATCGAATCCAAAGAATTTATAAGCGAGTTAGAATTTTGTTTGAACGTGTTATGTTCACATATAAAAGTAAAACAAGAAAAGGAGTAAACTAGCAAGTTAATTAACGAATTGAGTAAAACGATTGGATTAAGTTGGAAATAAATTGAACAGGTATAGATATACAGGAGACAGGTATGGATAAGGTATGAAGGTATATAAATAGAATGCTTGACAAAAAGGTACATATTTAATTCATATATGAGATTTTATGCGCTGTATCGGCAAGCCGCTTGGCTTTTTCTTTTGGATTGGTGAGGGCCATGGGATTCTATTTGAAATATCCCGATGCTCCCGGTGCAAAGGAGGTTATGGCGAATTTTTCTGAAAATTTAAGGAGTTAGAATATTTTTAAGAAGTTTGATAACTAGAATCTATATATCAATATATATATATATATATATATATATATACACAGAAGTCGATAAGAAAACGAACTTAAAAATAGAATAGTATAATCAAAAAGGAAGACTAGGAATGAAATCTCGTAAGAATAGAAACAGAAAGTGTATACGTATTTAAAAGTGAATAAGTAGTTGTATGGTATTGATTATACGAGTAAGTAGTCATATCTGTTATGACGTTATAAATGTTATTCAGTCAAGGTCTGAGAGGTAGTTATACCCCAACTTGATTGATTTCATTATTAACAAATAAATAGTAAGATTTCAGGCTCGAAGATCAATGTTGGATAAGAGTTAGTTGAATATAGTATTTGGGTTATTGTAGCGATGTTTTACACAACATCCGTTTTAACCCAAATAAGTGTAAACTTGGAAATAGAATAATAAATATTTCCTAAGTATAGAAATAAACGAGATCGGAAAAGAGATAAGTAATTGGAATATTTTCCAATTATAACTATCATATATTTTCGAAGTTTAAGAAAATAAAGGAAGGCGATATTCAGAAATGTTTTCCAAATAGCGTAAAAGGCCAATATGGTTATTGAAAATATTTGGTTAACAAATATTGATAAGGAAATGGAGAAGAGATTTAATTAATGAAATATTAATTAAAAAGTCCAGTGATTTGTTTGATATGTTTAATGAACACTTGTTTTCTTCAATAGTTAAATCATCGACTATCGAAACACTTGTTTTTATTCGATAGTTAAATCTCAGACTATCGAAGTTTTTGACCATCGTTGTCAATATGGAGAGACCGGTTGGACTCTTATCCAAAGAACCACTCCGTATTGGCATAAGCGTTGCGAATCATATATGCCAAAGAAAATTGAAGACAGAGTAAAGTGCAAGGGCTGTTGTATAAGTCCTAGGTAGAGATTGCCTAGGATGGATGTACTGAATAGTGCCTTCGGTTTCGTTCAGTCCCAGAATGAACGTATATGGACGAGTGTCTGACAGAGTATTTCCAATGATCGAACGGGTTGGTCTGTATAAATATATATGGTTGCAACGGATTTATTCCCTTAGCATAATATCAAGAATATTTGTGCAGAATAATTAGTGATTAACGGATCTGATAATGTGGCATTCAAAGTGATCGTGTTATCAATGAATGGAAAGTAATCGTAGCTTCTAGCCTCAACAACCGGGAAATGACAAAAATCGGGCAGGCAGCATGACTATGTGGGTAGTTTCCATTAGGATGTATCATCACCTATCTAGAGATTCATTTAATTCCTTATTCTATTCGATGTTGTCCCATTCGGGAAACGGTTGTTGATCCCAACCTTTGGTGATATACATTCGATACACTCAAGCGAAATGAGTGGTCGGTCATGTGTGGCTGAGTTGCAAGATGTTCTTGTTGAACTCGGTGTATTCTCCTCTAGAGATACACTAGCGGCAGGTGGTTCCATACCTTGTCATAGTTGGAAATCCATTACCCAATAAGTGCTTGAGGTTTTATTGTATATATATGTGGAACGTGAGATGCAAACATTCCACTAGATTGTTATTTACTTGATTTAGACACTATCATAATATCAAAAGAGTTTTGAGATAAAGATTAGTGTTCCTTTCAAAAGGATTTGAAAGTTAAATCAAGTGGTTGGATTATCATAAGGGGAAAAACACGTTCCGTGTTATACGGCTTGGTCTTATGAGATATCATTTAGTTTCTGAAACTGTTTTAAACTGTTTACTCATACCAGTCCCATGACTGACCCAGAGTTTATTTTGTTTTGTTCTACCTAAACTCTTGGGTGCCTAAATTTGTACGGGCAGTCAAGTAGTTCAGGATTTTACAGGTCTATCTAAAGGAGCTTGGATCAGGAGGCTTCAACGTTAGTTATATAGAGTTTTGTTCCACGGTGTTGTAAGTGTTGTACTCTGATAAGTGTGTTTTATACAGTTGAAATTTTGTATTTCAAAAGTTAGGATATATTATATTTCGTTCCGCTGCGATGTGAGATTTTGTGTTGTTATTTCTTTTCTTCTTCTACCTTTTCTTCTAAAAAAAATGATTCGTATTTTCGTGATATTTGGGTTGGATGTATGATGTATGTAGTCAACTCTGATATTACGGATTTGCGGGCCACTACATAACTGCTGCTCCTTGCTTCCTTGTTTTGTGCACAGTGCTCTGCTTCCCTACCCTGTGCAACAGATCTGACTGATTTTGTAAGTTTTTTTTAATTATTATTTTAAAAAATAAACACGGATGCTGTTTTGATTGTTATTGAAAATATGATTGTTGTTGGGCTTGGTTGAAAATATGAGTTGTTGTAACGGAATATTGATTGCTGATGACATCCTATTACTCACACTTGTGAAATATTGACTTCCTTTTTTCTCTGGTTTAGTAAATTTTGATTTTTAACCTAAACAATGGAAAAATCTTTTATTTTTTGATTCAAAGATTGCATTTGTATTGAACTTAAGAAAATGGGAGTGCGATTTGATTATGCTTCGACAGCTCTTTTATGTACAGAAGATAATAACAGTATTTCTGACTTTGATGACTTTGATGAGGAAAAGGGTGATGTGGGTTTCGGAAAAGAGGGGAAAAGAAAACTTATTTGTAAAAAAAGATGTGATTTTTTTTTTGAATTTTTCGTCGAGTTTTCCTGTACTGTCTGATAAGAGCTTGAGTTTGATGATTAAAAAGGAATGCGAGTTCCTTCCTAACGCTGGTTATTCAAGGAGAGTGATAAATGGAAAGTTGGTTCGAGCTCAATTCAGTTTCGGACCTTTAACTGTCTGTTTATCTATTAACTACTTAGATAGATTCTTTTCATATTATGAACACCCGAAAGGCAAAGAATGGATGGCACAACTACTATTTGTGGCTTGCTTATCTTTAGCAGCCAAAATGGAGGAGGCTAATGTTCCTCTTCTTATAGATTTACAGTTGGGTGAAGCAAAATATGTGTTTTAATCAAAAACTGTGCAAAGAATGGAAATTCAAGTCCTCAGCACTCTCGAATGGAGAATGCATGTAGTGACTCCAATATCTTTTTTGGACTACTTTATCAACAAATTCAACATTGGCAAATTTGAGATCATGGCAGCTGAGATTGCTTTGATTGCAATTCAAGATGTTCTGCTAATGGAATACAAGCCTTCGGAGATTGCAGCAACACTTGCTTTAGTTTTCTTAAAAGAAATCCAACCATTGGACGTTGATCAAATTTTAGTTGGTTGCATCCTTGTCAGTAAGGAGAGAACATTAAAATGCTACAAAATAGTCGAAGAGATAACAATGAAGCAAATTCACATATCCCAAAACTAAAAATTCTTGCTTTCAAAATCGATGCAACAAAGTCCTCTTGGTGTTTTAGATGTCATGAACTTGAGAGATAAAAGCAATGATTTTTCAGTCGTTGGATTCCAACCAGATTCTTGTAGTAATTCACCTCTTGCTAAGAAGAGGAAGTTTTAGCGGCATAGAATGAAAACGATTTAGTTGCCTTCTTCTTCTTCTTCTTCTTCTTTTTTCTCCCTTTTTTTGAGAATTTAGTTTGATATAAGAGTGGGTGAGAAATAAATAAAGAGAGTGGAAAAATATCCCTTATTTTGTTGTATCATGGTTTGAGTACCCAATTATGTTGCGGATAATCAATTTATTGCTGATTTCTCTATAAGAATTTTGTCTGAATTATGGCAAGAATACTAGGAGATTCAAAATAACAATTGTGTTGTGAATTTTGTGTGTTTGATGTACTTGGAACCCTATTGAAGTATAGCATTTTAACTTTTTTTTTGCCATTGTTCTAGATAACCTTAGTAATGCATCAACTAGCAGTGGATCTCTGTATATACGTACTCGTGAGCAGCACAAAGTTATTCAACCATTATGTGAACAAGTGAATGCTACACTGCTACCAAACCAGAAACCAAGTTCGGTTATAGAAGCTCTGGGGATGCTGGAGTTTAGAAAAGCTTTTTTGATCTTAAGCTACATAGGTAGGTAATATTTTGTAATTTATTGATTAATATTTTAGTATATAGTCATGTTTTTTATGCCATTTAGGTTGCAAAACACTTGTAATATGATGCTTGTTAGACTTTGTTAATTGCAACTTTTCAAATTGTTTAGGGTGTTTTCTATCCAATGCTTACCGAAATCAAGATGAGCATTCCGGTGCGCATAAATTTTGTTAGTGTAAACTTAGAACCTTGTCCTTTATATTTACATGTTCAGTAATTAGCTAATTTTATGTTCTCGCAAAGTAGTAACTTTTACCTTGTAAACTGGTAGATGAAGTCTAGCTTGTGCAATGATAAATATAGCTCAACAACTCCTCCAGGCAATGTAAGGGATTGCATTCCATGTGAGTACAATATCTTACTTAGGAGTTGCTAAAAAGAGTGATGATGATGGAGTAGCAAAACAGCCGATGGGATTGTTGTTGTAGAAGGGGCATGAGTTGAATTGTATGATGTGGTAAATGAACAATCATTGAATGAAATGCAGGGATGAGGCATTGAAATTCTGGATTGTGGTTCAGTATGGATTATGTATGATTCCTTAGTTTTGTATTTTGAATATAAAGTTGTAACCTTTTTTATATAAATGGAACCGATGTTTTGAATTTATATTAATTTGTTTAATGTTTATCCAGCTCTTGTTGCATTTGTAAGATGTATTCAACTATAGTTGTAGGAAAGTATATTATAACTGACAGTAACATTTGTAATAATTATACTGCCTTAATGATGCATATCAATTGTAGTAGGAATTACTACAACGGTGAAAAAAAGTTGTAATATGTATTACTACAACAGTGCAAAAATGTTGTAGTATGTATTACTACAACTGTGGAAAACAGTTGTAAAATATACATTTCACAACTGTGTCGCAACGGTGTAAAAAAGTTGTAAAAGATTTTAGTCTATTACAACTTCTTATTAGACGACGGTGGCTCCACCGTTGTAAAAAATCTTTTACAACTATTTTTCCACCGTTGTAATATGGTCAATTTGTTGTAGTGGGCCCACACAGCAAAAGGAATGGATCGGGAAACATAGATTGAATTAGCAAAGATGGTGGACTGGGTTGGTAGAAGGATGGTTGAGCCGTGTTTCAATTACCGATGCAACGCATGGATCATTGCCTATAGTCACGACCCGACCCAAGGAAGTAGAAAGTGTGTGAAAAAAGTAGCACTCCAAAAGAAGGAACCGTGGGTCGTTCATGACCCATGGGCATGGATGTGTCGTCCCCGATCCACGAAGAACAGTGATACGTTAGCCGGCAGCTTCATGGGCAAGGAGCGTGAGTCATAAAGGCTGCAGGTCATTGTATTTGGACCGTGTACATCTCAATACAAGCTTTATAACACTCCTACCTCCACCTATAAACACTAGACCTTTTCCCATATGAAAGGGGTTGGATTTTCTCCCTATAAAGCTCTGCCATTGTTGATCTCAAGCATCATTCTACTCCAGAGACTACCAAACTTCATAACCGGACTGATTATAGAGATTGACTCTAATAATCACCGATATTCATGGAATTTGAGTGTGTTTCTACTTTGGAGTTTGTACATCATAGAGAATTATTGTAATCAAAGATCAATCTTGTAACTTGATATGGAGAAATTAAGAAAGTGCATATTAAAAGTGGACTTAGGCCTAAACAATGGCTGAACCACTATAAACTCTACTTTCTATTGTACTTTTCTATTAATTATTGCTCTTAACTTTGTTTTTCTATAAACGAAAGGTGTTTTCATACCTCTTTGGGTGTTAGCCCATTTTTGGTGTTAACAAGCAGCTAAAAAATGGACAAATATACAAGTGTGAACTTCAGCAAGACACAAACATACATATATACACACACATTTGTGCATATATATATGTATATATATATATGTATATATATATATATATATATATATAAGGAGTGAGGGGAAGCTCGTTAATGGCAACAGGCGGTTTTATTTCGCTTGATTTCGATGTGTGTGAGTTCTCCCCTATCCCAAATTTTCATCTCCATTTCTTTCTGATTTCTTCTTGATAACCTTTAATTTTCTATCTGATTTCTTCTTGATAACCTTCAACGATTACCCTTTCATCATTCATTGATAAGTCACCAGAATATTATTGTATTTTTACAACTAAAAAGCAAGATCTAGATCTAGATCGTTTTCGTCTAGATAGGTTGCTATCTGTACCAGTCGCTCTTCGTTGCCGATGAACATGATTAACACTTCTCAATCTCATTTGGTTTGAATTAGCTTCAATTAAAGAAGGTCAAGCCTCTGTGGATTTGGGTTTTGGTATTGCCGACGCAACTAAACTTGCTTAGTTCCAAATTCTCCAACCGATCTATCCTCTGTTGAACTAGATCGATATTAGATTTGGGTTTGGGTAAGACTAATTTGTTGTTATTGGCTAATTGATTTTGTCTGCCTTTTAAGTCTTAACTAGATCTGGTAGAACCGATCTGAATTCAGGGATATTTTATATGCGATCAATATAATACTCCTATTTGTTACATGGTTTTTGGATTCAAATGCGATGGTCTGCTGATTATATGCTGAAAGTTAATCACCCCAAATTAAGCATGTTAGCTGAAAGTTAGTGATGCAGTTGGTCTCTTCGTGTGTAATTTTTGAGAATTGTTTTGATACTGTATAATTTTGCTTCCCAGCCATATTCATGGATTCATACTATTGGACAGGGTCAATAGTTGTATAACAATATAGTCGCTCAAAGGTGTTGCCTTACATCTGATTTGTAGTAAATGTTCAGATTGGTTCTGGAAGCAATTAATTCTGCATTCAGGTGTTAATTATCGTGGGCTTTTATTGGTTTATATTTGGTGCATCTTTGAGTTTACTGCATGATGCATTCTTTTACCAGATGATTTCTGCATGCCATGGGGATAGTCTTGATATATGATCTGGTTTTCATTTCTGTTGTGGAAGAAGAGTAGTTTGGTTTTCTAGTACCCATATGTATAATCCAGTACCTTGATGCCTCAATGATCAGATATATAGCTGAGTTTTTAAGAATTTGGTATTTGGATTAGATGAGGAATATGTTCCTCGTTTAAATGAAATCCACAGACCCTTATATGATTGTGGGAAACAATACATAGGGTATAGTCCATTTTTTGAAGGGCTTTGAACTGTTCAATTCAATTCTGGAAGCTCTTTACATCTGGATTATTTTGGATTTCTTCATATTATCGACATGGGATATTAGTATTTTCCCTAACTGTTATACATTTGATTACATGGGTATAGAGCATCTTCGATAATACATAGTTAGGGGTGCTGATCTTGTTGATCAAGCTCAGGGTTACAGTTTAAAGATGGGATTAATGCATTTAGTGAAACATGCTACTGGCACATCAATATGAAGAACAATAACTAGGAAGAATTTTTAATCATGGCATAATCATGGCAGCTTCAAGTTCAAGTGGTCAAAACAAGTCAAGCCTGACAATCAAGAGTGGACATAATCAAATGGTCTCATTCACACGTACAAACTTATTCAGACCATAATCTCAAGTGCAAAAGCAAATGAGTGCACAACAATGCAACATCCCAGATAAGCTCAAGTAAAATGGAAACATGGCACAATGTACAAGCCATGTACAATGATATGGCAGATTCAAATACATGCAACAATGAAACTCGGGTTCAAGCTCAGGAAGATGGTGCAGCATGCTAAGTAATATGGCAAAGTGAAAGGTCATGTACACAAACATTTTTTTATATATGTGTACATTTATGCAAACTATGTACAGACAGAGGTTTCATGTGCACGTGGCAAAACAGTTTGCATAAATATGAAAGCAAAGGGCAGAAGAACATGGATGAATGTTGAGCAAGAAACAGGGAATGACATAAGCTTCAAGTTACAAATACCAAAATATTCATGCACAAATAAACAAATGCTAGTACAAATTACAGAATTAATCTACAACAAACATCTTTGGAAATATGTTATTTATTTCGAACAACATGCAAAAACTTAGGAAAGCTTTTTTCTCATGCAAGCATATTTTCCAATCAACAATATCAATGGAAGATGTTGAAACAGAATAAATTCAAGCACATATGGCTTTTTTTAAAATCAAGCATGCAAGGAAAATGAAAGAGATTTTTAATGTTCATTTTCTAGCAAATCAATATTTGGTAAGATAATATTGCATGTTATTTTCTCAAAATTGGCAGCATGCAAATAACATGGCATTTCTTTAAATATAAACAAATTGGTTTTTGGCAAAAATTACGCAAGAAGTGAATAGTGGGAATGGAAATGCTTTGAAAGTTTTTTATGCAAGAATATGTTTTCTAACAAATCATGGATTTTTAAGAGATAACTACAACAAATATATTTGGATATTTGTTATTTCCAAATCAATGTTTCCTAATTTACACAGTATGATAAAATTGGCATGCATGAAATTTAGAAACAGATTAAATTTGCAATCTTGGAAAATGTTAATACAAGCAAAATTCAATGCAGTTTGTTCGTATCAATAGTGTTCAACGCAAAAACAAGAAGAACGTTTTTTTTTTTTTTTTTTTTTTTTTAATAGGTGCATGGAGCTTTAATTTCAAACAAATATTCACAGTAAAAGGCAAGTGGTAAATCTGACATGTAAGATTGAAAATGGTTTTCATAGACAAGAGTTTATCAATATATTCATAGGAGAGGATTCATGACATGGCATCATTCACGCATGTAATCAACACAAATCAGATCAAATCAACATGCAGTGAAATCTGAGAATTAAAAGGGTTTCTAAACCTGATTTATACACCAATTCATGGGCACGCATGAAATTAGGAAAATGATTAAATTTGCAATCTTGGCAAATGTTAATACAGGCAGAAATTCAATGCATCTGTTTTTATAGTGGTCAACGCAAAAACAGGAAGAAAGATATTTTTTTTAAACGGATGCATGGAGCTTCGATTTCAAACAAATATTCACAGTGAAAGGCAAGTGGTAAATCTGGCACGCAAGAATGAATTTAATCATGCAAGAATTTCTGGAAAGTGTTCAAATCCGCAAATATAATGTTTCCAGATTTGAATGGTGCTGTGTTTGGAAAAACAATTTTTGGAAATGGTTTTCAAATAGATAAGAGTTTATCAGCATATTCATAGGAGAGGATTCACGGCAAGGCATCATTCACGCATGTAATAAACACAAATCATATCAAATCAACATGCAGTGAAATTCGAGAATTGAAAGGGTTTCTGAACCTTATTTATACACCAATTCATCACTGGCAAAAAAACATCGAAACCAAGCAACACAAATTCGAGATCAAAAGAATCAAAATACTCACAATTTTCTTTAATAAACCCTATTCACCCCATCTAGGGTTAATCTAGACCCAACAAGTGGTATCATAGTAGGTATTTCATTAATTCTAGAGTCATGTTTTCCCCTATTTGTCAATCCAGTGAGAGTTAATCTAGTCGTATTCCAACTATTTTTAACGGTATATTTTTTTTTTAAATTTGAAATCAGTAATGAAATCTTATTTAAAATCTATTAATATTGAATGTTGGGATATTGTTATAAATGGATATGATATGGTAGATAGGAATGATATTGGGTTAATTCTCGTGCCATACTTATTTTATATTCTTATATTGATGATGACCAATATAGCCTTATTCCTATTGTTTGACTTTATAGGAAATCTGGGGAACTCTCAATACATTGTATGGACAAAAAGACAACGACGGCTCAAAACCCCCCAAAATGTCAACTTAGATTCAGAATTGTGCTTAACAGGTCTTACAGATAAAACTTCAAATGAACCAGATGATGGAGATTCAACAGACGATGAGACAGGAAATTTCTCATATTAAGATTTGGTTTATATGTGTATCGATTTAGTTAAATCTATTGATAAACTCCAACGAAAAAACAAATCTCTGAAATCTAAAAATCATGAGTTGACTAGCAAAATTAATGGTTTGGAATTAAAACTCAAAAACGTCAAGAAATCTGAAAACTCTTATTGCAAAAATTGTTTGAATTTAGGAAATAATCTTGTTCATCTCAATAAAAATATACAAAAGCTTGAAAATGAAATTCTGATCTTAAAAGAAAACAAGACTGGGTATAAAGTACAAACAATTTTTTGAAAAAGGAATTGGATAAATTTAAGACACTCGAAAATACCAAACTTAAAATTTTTAAAAAGGAAAATTTGTTGAAAAGAATAATCAATCCTGAATGATCTTGAAAAAAAAATTGCGAATTTCAAAGAACATGAAAAACTTGAGTTTGAAAAACAAAAACGTTTTGAATCTGAATTTACTGAGTCCAAGACCAAAATCAAATTGTTTGAAAATGAAAATTTGGTTTTGAAACAATCAGATGTTGAAAAGAAGATCGGTAAAAATCATTGTTCAAATTTGATAAAAGAAAACAAAGATCTTAATACCAAAATTCAACGACTAGAATCAAATTTGGAAAAATTCTAATGGGGAAAATCGTTGAATATGTTGTTACAAAACCAAATTTTTGTTGGAAATAAAAGTGGTTTTGGTTTTGGAAAACTTGATAAATTTTATCAAAAGCTGAATTCAAATGATTTTAAAGATCCTTTAAATTTCTTTGAAAAAGATTGTTTTGAAAATTTGAACGTTAAAATTTTCAAAGGAATTTAAAATCATAAACAAGATGAAAATTTGTTGTGTAAAAATCCATTTAAACAATCCTGGATCCCAAAAGGAAATAAAATGATTTTGACTAAATTCAAATAGTTTTGGGTTCCTAAGGGTGCAAAAGTTATTTTAAATGGATTGTTGTATAAACAAGTTTGGGTACCAAAATGTATGAACGAAACTGTGAATGGTTTTACAATTTTTGTTAGACCACTCGATCTACTAAATGCTTTAGTACCGAAGGATGGCTAAGGAACAATTGTGCAACAGAAAAATTGAATTCAATTTGTTCTCCATTATGGAATCATTCAGAATTCCTTTGCTAAGGTTGTTGAGTTAGAGATTATTGGTCCACATTGGTTTCAGGTTTGATATCTAAACTCATTTTTGTTTATATTCTCTGTTTATAATCTTCTTTTTATTCCTCCTCTTATTTTACATTTTATTCTTCTTTTATTCCTTCTTTCTGATTATTCTGATTCACTTTGACACTGCCATATCATTTGAAACATTTTCTTCTTGAGCTTTATAACTTCAAACTGCAATATTCATGATTTTTTGGAAATTATATTCATGCATCTAAAACTCTCATGTTTTGTTGATTCCCGTATTCTGAATTCAAATTTGTAAATATTTACAATTGTTTTGAATTTTTATTTTTTACTTTTTTGAATTCCTAACTGTGCTGAAGCATTCTTATCACATCGTGAACGCTTTTAATTTGAATTCTAAAATTTTGAAGATCTTAAAAAATAATGAAATTTCACACATCTCTACTGTTTTGACTTTCTTCTAATTCATTTTGGAAAGTCTTCAATAATTATACTCATTGCAACAAACTATGATTTTTCAGTTGTGATAATTTCATTAATTTTAATGGATTGGCTTGGGTATTTTAAATTGAAATCATTTGATATTGATTGTTGTGTTGCATCATGAAACTCATTTTTAAATCATGATCACTTGGCATGGATATTTGAATTTTGAAATCATTTGAAATTGTTGATATCTTGAATCTCACACATTTCTTAGATTCGAAAATCTTATCTTGTGTGATCGATTTATTGAACCTTGAAATTTTCACATCTTTTCAAGTGATTTCAAGTATACTATTTTTAATCTTGGATCATGGTCTATCTCTTGTGCCTGTTACAAACAATTACGAAAAAAAATTCTTGAAAATCTTGCTCTGAAATTTGAATGACTGTTGCTCTGATAAAAAGTTTGAATTGTTAGATTTGTCTGCTTGGGCTTGATGATTGGAAAGTTTTTTGAGATGCATTAGAATGCCATTATGGATAATTAGGGGCTCTAAGTGGTATTAGTTTTTATAAGTCTTGAAAAAATTTCTCATTCAACTGTCTGATTCCTTTTTGAACTGGTTTCTCACCTTGCATAGATCCTTCAAAATCCCTCTTGTAATTGATATTTTCAATTTTAAAATCATTTATTGATTATTTATTCTAAAATTGAAATCAATAACCAAATTGAACTGTACTTAGAATTTATCAAAATTATTATCATATTTTTGACATCGTGATGAGTTGTGACTGCATTATACTTCACAACAAGAGGAAATATTATTTAAATTTTCATGACGATTGAACAGTTTTTATAATATCTTTGAATTGGTACTTATTTCACGAACATCCTCTTTTTCTATCATCCTTTTATCATTCATCATGATTTCATGTTAATGTAGAGAGTTTGTTTTTTTAAATCATCTTAAATTTGCAGTTTCAAAATTTGTGATGGAAATGTGATTGTATTTTTTCTAGAAAAAGAGATAATCGAAAATTTTCAAAAATCCTGGTATAATTGAGCATATTTCATAATATGATTAATTTAGAAATTTATTTCACAACCATTTCTGTACCTACCATATTTCTATCATCCATTTTGGTTTTATATACTGAGGAGATTTTGTATAATTAGTGTTTCTCTAACCCGATTTAAAAATCCAAGATCTGGTCATGTATGGTTACGAGATTACTTATCATTTAAGTTGCTACTGATCCCATTTAAAACTATAAGATCTGGTTATGTATGGTTAGTGTGCTCTTAAAATGAAAAGAAAAAGAAAATAAATAAAATATATATATATGAAATCCTTCTTGTTGTGTAAAAACCAGCCTATCAATCCATTTTCTAATTGGTGAAATGTGTTAATATTTTATGGTACATTATGATTTGTTGATTGAATCACCGGAATTTGAGATTATTTTATTTTGTCACTTAATTTGAATTTATAATTATAGTCCAAATCCATCACTGTTTTGTGCTCAAACTTTTTTTAAAAAAATTATTGAAAATAAATTGGAATTCATATGGTTTATAATTAACTCTCTCCATTTTATAAAATTCATCATAAATCCATCGGTCTACAATGTGAAATTTGTCACTAGTTCTTAAAATATTATGATTTTTTTTGATTGAATGAGATTTATGATATACATTCTCTCTCTTGATTTGATTTTATATTTCTAATAAATTTTTCATTGCTATTTTAATTTTTGTATCCTTTTGATGAAACAAAAGGGGGAGAATGGTTAAGATTTCGATCGAGGATTGAATATTCCTTGAATATTTTAATGTTGAAGTTTCAATTATTATTTTTCTTTTCACTCGTGCACATATCTAGGGGGGAGTTCTATTGCAGGAGGAGCATATATATAGGGGGAGTTCTACACTTCACTGTCAAACACATTTATTATATTCAAAATCTTATTATATGTTTGTCATCATTAAAAAGGGGAGATTGTTGTACATAACAATTATATGATTTTTGTTTAATGATAACAAACATATATATACTATTATAAATGTGTTTGTAATTGTACTATTCTACTACATCACAAACATAATTAAATATTTATATTTAAATAAAATACTATTTCACAAGAATTTAAATATTCAAACTATATTTTATTTAAATATTTTATTTTATTTCAACATTTTAATAGCACAAATTTCACAACTCCACTATTGTACGTCTCTGTAATACTCATCTAGTTTCATATACATTGGCTCCTCACTACAAACTCTCAGTTTCACTCAGTTATATAGTCACGCATACACATTTCACTCAGTTTTACAAACTCATATACAGATTCTCTATCTCCGTTACATCTACAGATTCTCTCTCACTCATTCACCGACACATCACCATTTCTTCAGTCTGCTTCACCGTCAGTCTAGTCACTTGCATACCTGTCACAGAAACACACACAGTAAATTGAAACAAAAATAATTTTAAATTCTAGAAAATATAAAATTATTTTAAAATTTATTTGCCATAGAATTTTGGTGTGTTTCTCACCATATTTCATAACTTGGTCTGATATGTGTATTCCTCCATCTGTGTCTAGATAGCTTGTGATATTCACAGTGATTCAATGTAAATAACACAAGGTAGACAGTGTCTTTAGTGCTCATATATATATATATATATATATATATATATATATATATATATTATGCACATACACAATACATGTATACACATACGTGTATGTATATACACATATATTTTGTGCAGGGTAATATGGTCAAATATTAGTGAGTGTTGTGCAGTTAAAGTGCTTAGCTGTGCCATGGCGGTAGAGGTGCAAAAAGGTGTAGCGGGGATAAAGCAGGGAAATAGTGGGGCTATAGCGGAAGTGCAAAAAAAGTTCATTAGATGTTGAAACCAAATATTTAAAACTAACTAATTATCATTTCCATATTATTAATGTAGACAAAACCAATATGAATTAATCTTATGTAACAAACTAAAGAATATCATGATTATGCACACTAGATTTGATGACTATAATATGTTTCTACAATGTATTAGACAATTATGCATTAAAATTAGATCTTTACACTGACTTTACTGATATTTATATAAATAAAACTAGTCAAATCAAGCTCTATTCATTAATATTGCTAAAGCGGACGCTAAATAGCCTTGATTTAGCGGATGCGGCGGAAGATAGCGGGGCTACAAGCGAATCTACTGTTCATCAGCGCTAAATTGAAATAGCATAGCGGTTGAAGAGCGCTATAGGCTATAGCGGAGATTTTGCGGGGATTTAACTACGTAGAGTGAGTGGACATGAACCAAGAAATTCAATGCAAGTGGCAAATCACACATGAATCAACACAAGTCAGAATGCTTGGACATGCAATTCAGAATAACTTGGAGCAAAACCTTAAAAAATAGACAAATATACAAGTGTGAACTTCAGCAAGACACAAAAGACACAAACATATATATATATATATGTATACAAACATACACACATCTGTGCATATATATGTATGTGCGTATGTATGTATGCATGCATGTATATATGGCGGCATGTACATGTTTAATCATGGAAGTTTCAAGTTCAAGTGGTCAAAGCAAGTCAAGCCTGACAATCAAGAGTGGACATAATCAAATGGTCTCATTCACACGTACAAACTTATTCAGACCATAATCTCAAGTGCAAAAGCAGATGAGTGCACAACAATGCAACATCCCGGATAAGCTCAAGTAAAATGGAAACATGGCACAATGTACAAGCCATGTACAATGACATGGCAGATTCAAATACACGCAACAATAAAACTCGGGTTCAAGCTCAGAAAGATGGTGCAACATGCTAAGTAATATGGCAAAGTGAAAGGTCATGCACACAAATATTATATATATATTTATATATGTGTGTATATTTATGCAAACTGTGTACATGCAGAAGAATCATGTGCACGTGGCAAACAGTTTGCACAAATATGAAAGCAAAGGACAAAAGAACATAAATGAACGTCGAGCAACAAACAGGGAATGTCATAAGCTTCAAGTTACAAATGCCAAAATATTCATGGACAAATAAAAATTTCGAGTACAAATTCTAGAATTAATCTACAACAAACGTATTTTGAAATATGTTATTTAATTTCGAACAACATGAAAAAACTTGGGAAAGCTTTTTCTCATGAAAGCATATTTTTCAATCAACAATATCAATGGAAGATGTTGAAACAGAAATAAATTCTAGCATATATGGCTTCTTTTTTTTAAATTGAGCATGCAAGAAAAATGGAAGAAAATTTTTAAGTTCATTTCCTAACAAATCCATGTTTGGCAAGATAATATTGTATGTTATTTTCTCGAAATTGACAACATGCAAATAACATGGCATTTATTTATATACAGACAAATTGGTTTTTGGTAAAAATTAATCAAGAAGTGAATACTCGGAATGGAAATGCTTTGGAAAGTTTTTTTTAATGCAAGAACATGTTTCCTAGCAAATCAAGGATTTTCAAGTGATAAACTACAACAAAAACATTTGGATATTTTTTGTTGTCAAATCAGTGTTTCTATATTTACACAGTATGATAAAATCGGCATGCATGAAATTTGGAAAGTGATTAAATTTGCAATCTTGGCAAATGTTAATACAGGAAAAAATGCAGTCTGTTCTTATCAATAGTGGTCAACTCAAAAAAAGGAAGAAAGTTTGTTTTTGAACAGACGCATTGAGCTTCGATTTCAAACAAATATTCACAGTAAAGGAAAGTGGTAAATCTGGCATGTAAGAACGAATTTAATTATGCAAAAATTTCTGGAAAAGTGTCCAAATCTGCAAATATAATGTTTCCAATTTTGAATATTGTTAAATTTGGCAAAACAGTTTTTGGAAATGGTTTTCAAACAGACGAGAGTTTATCGATATATTCATAAGAGAGGATTCACGGCAAGGCATCATTCATGCATATAATCAACACTAATCACATCAAATCAACATGCAGTGAAATCAGAGAATTGAAAGGGTTCCTAAACCCAATTTATACATCAATTCATCACTGACAGAAAAGCATTGAAACCAAGCAACACAAATTCGAGATCAAAAGAATCAGAATACTCACAATTTTCTTTTTGGAGTTTTGATCAACAGTAGGCCCAAACAATTGACCAAGTACATCAACGTTAAAAGATCATCAGAGAACAATTTCGGAAAAGCAATCGAAGTTGGGATTTGGGATTTTTGCAAAAACCTAATTTTTGGATCGATCGACATTATTTTACAGCAAAGACATTTTCAAAGGATATAAGGGAGGCCGACATTTTTAATTTTATTATTTAAAGGGGTTTCAGTGTTTTATTTTTATTTTTTTATTTTTAGAAAACATCTGTATAGTTTTCTAGTTTACTTCGAACTAGGGTCTACGAGTTATGGGATTGTATTTTGGGGAAAATCTGATCTTAGAGATAAAGATAAGTACAGGGTTTTGAGCGTAGGATTAGAACAGTTAGTAGCAGGTGTCACGAGTTTACAGGGATTTTGTAAGCATAGAAATTGTTTTAATTCTAGTTAAAAAAACCTTAGGAAATGCAGTTATAGGCAGGGTTTGCTGAAGCCAGGTAAAATCTATGTCATTTATTTTCTCTGTTGAAATCTATGCTGTGATATTTTTAATATCTTGTAAAACTCCAATAAACCCTATTTACCCCTCCTCTAGAGTTAATCTAGATCCAGTAGATTTATCGGGTCACAACTTTATACCCAATCGATTTCCGGGACACAATCACACCCAGTCACTTTAAATGTGATAGGACCACACCCTTCTCTTATCGATTTTTGTAGAGTTAACTCTATAGGGATTGATCTTGGAATCTTTGATTACAAACTGCCTATAACTCTTCAGAAGCACTTTAATTCAGAAAGTATTTGGTATAGAATTAAAAAAGAAGAAGAATGATATGATTTCTATTGAAATCAGTAGAGTATTAGTGTATAAACTTAAGAATTAAAGTACTCTAATTGTAATAAGTTAAGAGAGGAAGAAGAAGATGAAAACTTATTAAAAAGTTCGAATTTCAAAAGGTGTTTATAGGTTTCCAATAGTCACAATGTTTTTGAAAAGATTTATATTTAAAAGACACTTCTTTTCAAAATTTAAAAATTCCCTAACGGCTTGTATGTCGACATGCCTATTTATATATGTCGACATATGCTAGGCAAAATTGAAAATTAAAAGTTTAAATCAATTCAAACAATATTTAAATAAACTATAATGAATCCAGGGTTTAAACAAATTAAATTCCTTTATATTTAAACATTCTTTTCAAAGTGAAAATATATTTCGAAACTTATATAACGATATGCTAAAAATAATTAAGAAATTAAATATAAAATGATATCAGAGTACAAATACATTAAACTATACATATATATTAAAAACTTAATATAAGAAAAAAGGTTAAACATCATACGTAATTATAAAACAAGTAAAACTTAAGTTTGAAACATAAATTTGAATATAATCTTAGTTTTCAGGAGTTTAGAGAACAATCGTCAGGAGTTGAAATATTATTAAAACAAAGAAGTATATATTTTGAATAAGGAAGTAGTCTTGAAATCATTTGAAAAATATATTTAAAATCAAGTAAATAAATTTGAAATTATTTTGAAATCAAGTTTGATATCAAGATTTGAAATTTAAAATCCGAATTTAGATTTGAAAATAGAATCAAGTGCTAACCAGAGTTTTAACAGAATTTCTAGACATACTTACTCTATAATTCTTGAACTCTATAATTCTTGAACTCTTAAAACTCATGAATCTTGAAACTCGAACTCCTCTCTTTGAAATCTTGATTCTTGTAAACTGTACAGTCTTCAATTATAAAATATCTGCATAGATTTCCTATATGTACATATGTATATATATTCTAGAGAATTGTGTTAGTATATATTTTATAACAATAATAGAAACAAAGTAGAAACAAGGTTGCTGTCATCAAAACTATCATTATCACCATCCTAGTCCTTAACAATAATTCGTTATTGGTATACACTTTATGAATTATTGTCGTATTAATCCCCTTCCATTGTAAAAAATAATTTTTTTATTGTTTTATATAATTACTCCAATTAGGTCATATATAACAAACTACTTGATAAGTGAATTGAAGATGAAAATCGAGCACATGACATCTTACATCATATTAAAGCGTCACAATCAGTTTAGACAAGGGCCCTTGTCATAATCGATTAAATTTTATTTATATTTAAAATTATTTTACGTCTAAATCAAAAAATAGTAATAAACTATCAACGCGGTTCTCACGGTCTAACTGGTTGAATCACGTCAACCATGGACGCCCTTGCACTACCACGGTTTGACTTACGGTTCAGTCTTCACAACTATGCGTACGAGTAACGTCATTTGTTTCCTAATACTAGAGTACGAGCAGAAAATGAATATCTATTGCATCTATTTATATAGAGCCATTTCTTAGTTTTCTGATAGTAAAAAGCTATTCAATTTGACTTTCAAACAGCTAAAAAGTAACGAATATAAATCGATTTAAACATGTTAAACAAAATTATTGTTCTGCTATCGGCATTCACGTTTATGTTAGTGGCCACATGATCGTCTAACAATCGCAAATCAAGAATAACATTAAATAAAAATATGTACTGCAATCGACATCTGCATTTGTGCTAACGGTCAACATGATAAGCACGCAACCACCGAATGGACTCTGCTTCGTTCGACGGTTGACCATTGACCTTAGTTGTAAATAAAAAAAAATATGGTGGCCTTAGCATAAACTCAAGCAGTGATAGTGACACACTAAAATAAACTTAGAAGAAACAAGTTTATGTGCAACTTCAAAACAGAGAGATCTCCATATTAAGTGTTGTTACGTGCTCAATTCAATCTCACCCCATATCACATCATCTAATTGTTATTAGGACCTATCATAATGTTAATTAATGGGTTGATGCAAAATAAATAAATGATTGGTATGAGTTTGAGACAGTGGACATGGCTCAATTTACATACAAACTTTTTGCTTTACATTTTAACTTGAACATGCTACATATGTCATGTTACTACACCTTAAGATTATGGGTCCTTCACGTTTTTCGCCCTTGATCGGATGACTGTTTGTTCGCTCGCTTGCTCAAAATAAAATGACTAATTTTTATTCAGTTTTGTATAACCGATAGAAATGAGTTTTGGCAGCATTTTTTCTAAGTTAATTTTAATAGCTATTTAAGTGGGGTTAGTTATAGTCAAGGAGCGTACGTATAGGCAACCAGTTACATAAATCGGTGGTTCAGACCGCACTCAAGTATATGCCTTTTTCATTAACATTAATATTGAAAATCCACGCTACACAAGTAGTTTTCGTTAACATACCTATGAAATTATAATATAAGAAAATATTCAGAAAGACAATAATACCAGACTTTTTAACGTCAAGACCAGCCTACCGAATTTTTTTTCTCAACGACAATATTTAAGTTTCTTGCATTCTCGTGCGTTCATCGTCTTTTATCATGCGGAAAGCCTCATCGTGCCCTTATATTTTGCGAAAAATTAAATTGTGCGTGGATCAAGTTTATTGTGCACGGAATCGATTTCTCTTCCTTTCCTTTTACTTTCGATCTTCATCTTCTCCGATTTGATCGTCATCGTGCACAAAATCGTTTGTTCATTATTTGATCTTAATATTCTCTGGTTCGATTTTCTTTTTTTATTTTTTTTATTTTTTACTTTGTTGTGAAAATCATTTTAATTTTTTGTTATTAATTGCGATTAGGTTTTTTCCTTTTGATTCATACTGGATGTTTAATGGATTCATTGGACATTAGCAGCATGTTATACTTTTTATTCTTTTTCTAAGTAATTGTTTTCTTATTTTTTGATTCATTTTTGCAACTGTATTTGGTATGTAATTCATATTGTTCTATCTTGTATATTAAAACATCGTAATGTGTAATTCTATATGGTATCGGTTTTTTTATTGTTATGATACTAATTTAATGATCTAGCAAAGTATTGAAATATGTTTTTGCATATAGTACCATTTTTTATGTACTGTAGTATCTGTTTTACTGGAGTAATAGTATATTTTATTCAGTTTAGGGATGTGGTATCATTTTTATACGTTTTCTGGTATTGGTTTTATATTAAAAAATTAATAACAAATATGTGGTATGAGTTTTATATGTTTTGTAGTATCTGCTTTAATGAATTACTAAAGTGCTTTTTTCTTGGTATCTGTTTTGTATTTTTTTAAGATATCAGAATTATAGCTGTGTGTATTTAGTATGTAATGTAGGTATAACTTTTAAAAGTAATCATTTGTTGATTGCATTTTTTTTATATAATCGCTTTTGTAGTGGGTTTTTTGTTCAACAGTACTACCTACAATACTCTGCTGCCCATAGATTGTTCATTGTACGATTTGAAGAATGATTTATGCCATCATTGGTTTCAACTAACCCCTCTTTCAATTGATATTAGTTATTTTCTTGAGAACAAAATAATATCTGTTGATACTGATTCTGATCTTCAAAGTACAATCTGCTTTCAACTACATAAAAAGTGTGTTTTCTTTTCTTTGACTATTAAGCAGAAGGATTGTCAGTTGCAAAATATTAATGACTGTTTTCTTTCAACTGCATCCAATGTTTCATCTACTGCATCTTTGTGTTCTAGTATAGTTGTACATGGAAAAAGTTACTTAAAAGACATGATGAAGAGAGGATCTACTCTTTCCATTTCTGATTTTACTGGGTTCTGTTTTGGGGAAGCTATTAAGTTTAGGGAATTATTGAAGACATATCAAATTCAGTCAGAATATGAACTGCATTTTTTAAAGAATAGTTCTTCTAGAATAACAGTAGTTTGCCCTTCTTCCTCTTCTACTGGATGTCAGTTTAAAGTTCATGCTACTTACAATTCTGAATAGCTTAATAGGTTTTTCATTTGAAATTCGGTTAGTGAGCATTCTTGTGGTGGTGGACTTAGAAATTTGAGCAATCCCTATCTTTCTAGCTCGTTTATTAAATCGTTGATTATAGATGAAATTCATCACCATCCAAGTAAGAAGCCTAAGGAGATCATAGCTGATTTTCGTAGATATTGAATTGAATTATCCGTTTTCTTATTCTGCAAAGCAAATTGCTTTGACTGAATTGTATGGTAATGATGCTATGTCTTATGATGACTTGAGATGGTATTTGGAGGCACTACAAAATCATAACCCAGGTAGTTACATTGCCTTAAAGATTAATACAATACTAACAAGTTTAAGAGAGTGTTTATTTCCCTCGCTGCTTGTATACGTGGGTTTGAGTATTGCTGAGCCATAATTTTTTTTTCGGACGCTACTCACTTAAAGAGACGACCGAGTGTTTTGATGGAAGCTACTGCAAATAATGGTAATCAAGGTATAGTTTTATTGTTTTTTGTATTCAGGTTTTTTTCTTGTCCTTAAATATTGGTGTCAGGTGACTTGTAGTATCATCTTATGTTATGTCCCCTTTTTTATAGTTTTTATATACCAGTTTTTAGGTGCTTATTTGTTACAGTTTTTATGATTTATTGTTAAAATTTATTTTTTGGATTTTCATTTATCGGTTTTGGGTGCTTGTTAGTCTCACTTTTAATGATTTCTTGTTAAAATTTATATTTTCCAGTTTTCATGTATCAATTTTATGTGCCTGGTAGTATCATATTTTGAGATTTTTGGTTTTCATTAATTATTTCCAGCTTTCGTATATCATTTTTAGGTACTTGCTGGTATCTGTTATTGTTTATACGTATCGGTGTTTTAATTTGATTATCTATTTCCTTTTTTTATTTGCAGGTTTTTTCCTTTAGGTGTTGGTGTAATCTCTATTGAGAATGTGGATAATCGGAGATGGTTTTTATGTCATTTGAAGTGAATGCTTGAAGAAACACGTGATTTGGTTTTTATATCAGATCGTCATCAAGGGTTAGTTTTGGGTATTTGTGAAGTTTTCCCAAAGGAATTTCGTAGTTTTTGTTATTTTCATGTGGAACAAAACATGCTTTCAGCTGTTAAGTCAAAGAATACAAATATTTTAGTTGTTGAGTTATTTAAATTATGTTCTAGAGCTTCAAATTAACATGAATTTAAAGTTGCATGTTCTAGATTTTTGGACATTGGAGGTATTGCATGTGCGAACTTTTTGAAGGACAAACCGTTTGATAAGTGGGCTGATTTTTTTTTAAGGGTAAACGATATGGAAGTATAGTTCTAATGTGGTTAAAAGTTTTAATAGTTGGATTATAGAGGAAAGAGCATTGCCAATTACATCATGCTTAGATGGAATTAGGATTAAAATTATGGTACAAATGGCTAAAAGGAGAGCGAAGTGTCCTTTGTAGACTACCATTCTTTGTCCATCCATGGAGTGTAGGTTAAAAGGGTTGATTGATGATGGTTTTGGTTGGGTTGTTTGCAAATCTCCGGAATTCATTTTTGAAGTCAAGTCCCCATTTTCTCATCGTGTTGACCTTTGAAATCAGATTTGTACTTGCAGTCAATGAAAAGTTACCGGATTTCCTTATGCTCATGCTATCAAGTGCATTACTAGATCAAAACTTTGTGTATATGATTTTGTTGAACATTATTTCACCGTAGATGCTTATTGATTTTCTTATGCTAATGCTGTGAATCCAATTCGAAACTATGATAATCCCATTGTTGATCCTTGCATTGAAGATGTCATTAAGCCTCCTAAAGACAAATGTGGTGTTGGTAGACCTTCTACTAAACAAAAAGGTGAATTTGCATTTTTTCAAAATAAAAAAATCGATGTGGTATGTGTAAGCAATATAGCCACAACAAGAGCAACTGTTACGCTTCAAAGAATTGGTATTTTCTTACATTTGTATTACAGATTTTACATATTTTTTTCACTTTATGCATTCAGATTTGGAAATGTTTGTGAATATACAGTGTCATGGTATCACTTTTGGAAGCACACTGGTATCAATTTTGATACTTAGATTCTGTTTGTGTTTATCCCTTAAGAATCATGCATGCATTAAAGGATTAAGCCTGTGTTAGAACCGTAAGACGAGCACACACGAAGTTCGTGTATTCATGCCCTAACCAAGGTCATTCGTGCACAACAAGGTCGGACATAGGCCATCGCTCGAGCATGAGAGCAAGGGTCGGTCACTTATGGCAAACAAAGTCGCTTGAATATCAGAACAAGATGGGTCATCCGCTTAACATGGACAAGATTGATTGTACAACACAACAAGACCATACAGAGAGGTCGTGCACTTCATGCTAGCTCAAGAATGGCACGACGCGAAACATTAAGGCTCGTACATCTTGCAAAGATCGCCCATATTAAGGAAGTCTATCATCCTTGTACCAAGGAAACCGGTCGTACAAGCGAAGAGAAGAATTGATTCAAGTCATATGATCCATTCTGCAGTCGTTCGTTCATGCTATCCCGGTCGATCGTGCATAACAAGAAACACGAAGAAGCCAGAGGTTGCACATATATCCCGTGTTCACTCATAGATTGCAACCACAATCGCCCGCTCATTCCTCACTCAGTTGTTAACGCTTCGATCAGATACTAGCTCCTCAAGGGTCGCGCTTACATTTTGATTTACAAGCCTTGGTCGCTCACCTATAAACTATGGTGTTGTTCGCCCGTCCAATCTGCTCAGATCTATGCCAACACTCACTCCTACAAAGTCGCTTATATTGACAGCTGGAAACAGTAATCAACATATTGGATACAACTAGGCGGTGGCATTTTAGTAATTAATGAAACGGGCGGCCCGCAACCTGCGTATATGGATTGCGACTCATTTCTTCAGGGGAGTTTACTTATGAATATGCCATGGCTTCCACCAAGGAAAGAAAAACTTTTTTGGCTACCATGAAGTGCTGATGAGTCTTTTCCTCCACCATTCCTTGGCATTTCAATTACCGTCATCATCTCCATTGGGAAGATCTTTCATCCATTTGGCCATGGTATCTATTGAGGCCGCCTAAGTGGCTGAGAGACTAAAGATCATCTTCCATCCTCCTCTCCAACAGGGACATTCTTCCTCTCCAACGCCAGCCTATCCTCCTCCATTGCAGACTATATCATCTCTCCATCGAATTCCACGAATCTAAGTGTGACTCGCATGTAAAAGAATGTATCTTTTATAAAAGGGAGAGATAATGTATGTTTAAATAGAGAGTTTATGCCTTGTAATCACCATCATGATGATGCAAAATACCTTTATAGTGGATGTAGGCCTAGATTAGGGCCGAACCACTCTAAAACCTCGTCTCCATTTTACTTTCCTTACTTTTTTACTTTTAATTTCTATTGAGTACGGCTCCATTTACTTTCTGACCATATTGCTGAAGAACGGTTCTCCTACCATTGGTGTTTGAGCCATTTTTTGGTGAAAACAGTTTGTACAAATGTGGTATCAGTTTTCCAAGCTAACTGGCACCAGTTTTGATACTTAGATCTTGTTTATGTGAATATGGTATCAGTTTTGCAAGTTAGTTGGTATCAGTTTTGATACATATTGGTTACCAAACATGCACAATTATATGTTGAAATAACAATGTCAAGGTATCAGTTCTAGAAGCACACTAGTAGATTATGTTTTTATAAATAAGGTATCAGTTATGCAAACGTAATGGTATCAGTTTTCAATATGGAATTTTGTTTACATGAATATGGTATTAGTTTTACAAGCATTCTATTATCTGTTTTCTTACTGAGATTATATTTATATAACAGAGCCCTTAACGAGTCCATAAATGAGCCTATAACCGAGCCCATAACCAAGACCGTAATCGAGCACATAACCAAGCTCATAACCAATCCTATAACCAAGACTATAATCGAACTCATAATCGAGCCTATAACTGAGCATATAATCGAGCATATAACCGAGCTCATAACCGAGCATATAACCAAGCATATAACCCAGTCCATAACCAGGCACATAACCGAGACTACAATCGAACCTAAAATCGGTTACATAACCGATCCTATAGCCAAGCACATAACCGAACCCATAACCGAGCCCAAAACGAAGCATATAAATGTGTTGGATCTAGATTAACCTGGGGGGAGGGGGTGAATAGGGTTTATCACAGTTTTTAACTGAATTGAAAAACTGACAGGATATTAAAATAATTAACAGATCACAGAATGCAACAGAAATAAAAGTGCAGAAAATAAATCACACACAGATATACCCAGCTTCGGCAAAACCCTGCCTATTGCTGCATTCCTAAGGTTTCTACTAGGTGTTATAAACAGATCCCGCATACATGACCATGTACACTCGCAGTGCCTACTACTGTTCTAACCCTACGCTCAAAACCCTAGACTGATCAATATCCCCTCGATCAGATTTCCCCTGATTACGACCCCGTAACTAGTAACCCAGATTTTACAGACTCTGTCAGCTGTCAATCAACACCCTGATTGAAACTCCCCTAGATTTTATAGACCTAAAACTGTTCAGAATTGATTTTACAACACAATTTAAAAAATAACAAAATAAAGAAAACAAGTAAAACGCTAGTTAAAAGGAATTTAAATTCCCATTTTAAAATAGACTTGGCTTAGTCCAATTAAACATAGACCGGCCCCTTTTTAATTTCCTTTAACCCGTTCTATATTCCTCTTTGATCTGAAAAAATGGCGGCAGGGCGATTCGGAATTTGGCTAGGGTTTCTCTCTTTTATCCCAAATCGAATCAATTGATTTGCTGAAGAAAATATTGATGGCTTTGTGTTCTTGCGTGTTACTTCGTGGTCGATTGCTGATGCTCTTTGTCTCACTGATTTGGGGTTCTTCGGTTCGATCGAAAATCTCCTGAGAAATATGTGAGTTCCTTCTGAATTAAAATTGATTGCTCTGAGTTTTAGCGTTGATTTTTTCAATCCTCATCTATCTGCCAATGATGTAACGCGTGTAAATATAGGGTTAAAACGAAACCCTAAAACTCTGATTTCAGAAAAAATGGCTCGATCTGATTTTAATTGCTTTCCTTTTTTTGACTATCCTCGATTTTAATTACAAGATTGTTGTATATTCCCCTTTTTGGTTTGTGGCTTTGATTGAATAACCTTTTATGTCGATCTGGAAATTCTAGAAAAAAGTTTCCCCCCTTTGTGTAGCTTGATTGAATGTCGTGAACCTTGCTAAAAAAAGTGATTGCAGTTTTTCTGGAACTGATTTGAATATGCCATGGAAATGTTATCCCCTGATTTCCATTAATTATTCCATGAAAAAAAATTGCTTGCCAAAAATTGTTGTTAACCATTTTGGAAATAAATATGAATTCTTTCCCTGAATGTCGAACTGAATTTTTGGAATTAATTTTTGGCTCCTTTTTAAAAAAAATGTTGAGCATATTTGGAAAGAATTTTTTTCTTCGAATTTCTTGATCTCTGGAAATAAATGCTCATGTAAATTCTTTGTGAATCATTTATTGATTTTGATGATTTAATACTGGAGATCAAATTTCTATATTTTCCCATATTGCTTCATGTAAATTTCTTGGCATTCTTTATTGTTGTGCACCATCTCGTATTTGCATGTAAAAAAAAACTTCCTTGAACCATACCATATGAACTATGTTGTGTCTGCACCATTTGTATTTGAACTCGAGACCATATTCTTGCAGTCTTGATGCACTGCCCTATGCCATTATTTTTTGCACTGTTTCCTATGAACACTTGAACACTGTTTGACTGTGCTTATCCCTTTTTACATGCTGCACCCTTGTTTAAAAGCTGAATCATTTCATATTTGTTCATAAAAGTTTTATTGGCTGTTAAGACCATCTTGGCTTCACCATTTTGTACATAGTCGAGTTCCATTTTCACATGTCATGTGCACCTGCATTGCCAAGTTTGTTTCCATCATTCATGACCATGTGTACAACATATTTGTGCTTGGCACTTGCTACCATACTTGCTATCCATCTGTAGTTTCCTAAAAATTTTCTTGACCATATAAATGAATTGAGTTGCTTAGCTGCTTTGTACTTATGTCATGATTGATAACTTGTGTACATGCCATGTTGTACATTGTTCGCATTTGCTATATTTAGTTTGACCATTCTGAATTGTCACACCACTTTGTTAGTTTACTTAAGTCAAAACAGCTCGACAAATGTTGCACTTCATGATCACATTGCTTTGTCTATACATGTTGTTGTTTCACATATGTAAAACCATTTGACATGTGCTGCTAGCCATTATGTTGAGCTGAGTTCACTTGTTTGCTGTTCTGGTCCATTGATACTTCATTTCTTGCACATGCTCCATGCTTTTCACCATGCTGATTTATACCATTCATGTGTTGATTGTGTTTATCCCCTGTATAATCTTGTGTATGCTCCATCACCACATGCTAAAAGAATGCTTATACTTGTTTGCTGAAATCATTTTGTTTAGCCATGCACCAATTTTGCTTGCTGAATTGATATGTTGTTTGCCTCGACCATCTTTGTACTATGTTGCATTTTATATTATGCTCGGCCAATTGTGTTGAGCTGTCTTCATGCTTGACCATGGTTCGACCAATTTGATATGTTGTGCACAGGGTTGAGATGGTCCATGCGGCTACTCCTCAGTTGCTCGCTGATTGGCGAGGCAGTGCACATGTGTATATTTATACACGTGTGTATTTGCTGTCGATCAGAAAATTTCCTGTCCCTGTACATATACAAACTGTCTAGACACAGATGAAACAGATCAAGTCATGAAAAAATGATGAGAAACACACCAGAAAACTGAGGCAAATAAAAAATATATATTCACATGTATTTTGAAAATTGTTTCTGTTCCATATACCGTGTGTGTGTTTCTATACATGACAAGTGTGAAGACTGGACTGACTGTGAAGACAGAAGACTGAAGATACAAGACAGAAGATGAAGCAATGTGTGTAAAAAGAATGTATATAAGAAAATGTGCGACTGAGTGATTGTATGAGTGTTGAGTGCTGTGTGAGGAGCTTTGTATTTGATGAAATTGATTGAAATAGACTGTACTGTATTTCTGAGATATACAAATTGTGGAGTTGTAAATCTATACTGTTTAAATATTGAAATAAAATATTATATTTAAATAGAATACACTTTGAATATTTAAATTCGTGTACAATAATATTCTGTTTAAATATAAATATTATATTCCTGTATGTTATGTATATATGAAACTGTACAGTACAAACACATTTATAATTATATATATATTTGGTTGTTATCATCAAACAAAAATCATATAATTGTGTATACAACACCGTTATATACAGCAATCTCCCCCTTTTGATGATGACAAACAAATAAAAGATTTTGAATACAATAAATGTGTTTGATAGTGAATTTTGAACTCCCCCTATTTAGTAGCTCCCCCACAATAGAAACTCCCCCTATAACTATGCATGAGTGGAAAGAATAAATTTTCAAAATTAAAAATATTTATGAATTATTCACTCATAAATCAAAATCTCAACCCATTTACAGTGAATTTTGAACTTCCCCTATTTCGTAGCTCCCCCTACAACATAGATTCCCTCTATAACTGTGGATGAGTGAAAAGAATAAATTTTCAAAATTAAAAATATTTATAAAATATTCACTCATAAATCAAAATCTCAACCCATTCTCCCCCTTTCGTTATCACCAAAAGGATACAGAATTTAAAATATAGATGAAAAATGACTAAAAAATGTAATTTCAGCTGAAGAGAAAGAGCGATCACCATAAATCTCAATCAGTCAAACAAAAATCATAATAAACTGAGAATAGGTGGCATATTTCACATTTTAAAGAATGACGAATTTACGATGAATTTATAAAAATGGAGAGAGAGTTTAAAAAATATGAATATTTTCCAATTATTTCCAAAAGAATAATATAAAATTGAGCACAAAAACAATGATGGATTTGGACTATAATTATTAATTCAAGTTAAGTGACAAAATCGAATATTCTCAAATCCCAATAGCTATCAATCAACAAACCATAATACGTCATAAGATTTCAACACATTTCACAGATTAGAATATGGATTGATAGGTTGGTTTTTAATCACCAAGGAGAATTTCATATTAATTTCAATTTATAGCACAATATTTCCTTTTTCTTTTTATTTTATTTAAGAGCACACTGACGACGCATAACCAGAGCTTGAATTTTTAAATGAGGTCAGTAGCAGCTTAAATTATAAGTTGTCTCTTAACCATGCATGACCAGAGCTTGGATTTTTAAATGAGGTTAGAGACACACTTATATATTTATTATATATGTTTATCATTATAGCTTTTAAAAGGAGAAACTCCTCGGTATAAAACCAATATATGGATGATAGAAAATGGGGTAGGTACCGAAATGGAATGTGAAATAAATATCTAAATTAATTATATTATGAAATATGCTCGACTGTACCGGGATCATGAAAAATCTTCAATTATCACTAATTATAAATAACAACATAGTCCCATTTCTATCACAAATATTTCCACTGTTATTCAAAAAGATTTTAAACATATTAACTCTCCATATTAATATAAAATTATCATGGATGGCAGAAAAAATGATAGATAAAGGAGATGGTCGTGAAATAATTGCCAGTTCAAAGATATTATAATAAATATTCAACCATCTTGAGAATCTAAATAAAGTCTCCTCTTATTGTGAAATATACTGCAATCATAATTCATTAGAATTTCAAATTCTAATAATAATTTTGATGAATTATAAATACTGTTCAATTTGGATATTGATCTCAATTTCTGAATGAATAATCAATAAATAATTTTAAAATTGAAAATCAATTACAAGAGGAATATGCAGATCTATACAAGATAAGAGGGATCAAAAAAAAAATTATACAGCAAAAACATATTCAGCACTTCTAACCAACTGATACCACTTGTTGTCTCAATAAATGAGGATTTTAACATGATACGGGAGACGGGCAAGTATATCATAGACAAAAGAATTATAAGTACAAAGCCCAAGCCGACAGAATTAACAAATTTGCACATTTTTCAAAGCTACAGACAAGAACAAGTAGTTATTCGAAACAGTATCAGAGCAGCACAGAAAAAACAATATCACAGTAGACTTGTCAGAGGATGATCACATAAGATCATTCATGATCCAAGATTAGAAATACCGTTTATTTGAAATCATTTGAGGACCATGAAAAAGAACTCTAGATTCAATGAATCGATCACACCAAATTATTAGTTTCACATTCAAGATATGCGTGTGATTCGGTAAATCAATAATTTCAAACGATTTTAAACAAACAAATATTCAAATCAAATCATCATGAAATAACAGTGATTTTCAAAGACTATTTTTTCAAATGGAATTTTCAAGATATTTCTGACAAGTAAGAGAAATTTCAGATCATTTACATCCAGTTTGAGAGGTATTCATGATCCAGAAAATTTAGAAAATAATTTATTTGAAATCACTTGAATCAATTTCAAGTTTTGAGATATAATGAATTAGTCACACAAGGTTGATAATTTCAAATTTAGAGGTGTATGATATTCAGAATATCAAGAATTTTAGATGATTTCAAACAAATTAATTTCAACAATAATGATCATGAATAAAGATGAGATTCAAGATGTATCACTGTAATTCAAGACAATTCAAAAATATCCAAGCCAATCTGAAAAATAATGAAATTATCACAACTGGCAAGTATTGGTGTGCTGTAATGAATATAAATTTTCTAGCCTTTCTAAACTGAATTAGAAGAAACTCAAAACAGCATAGATGTGTGAAATTTCAATAATATTTCAGATCTTCAAAAAAAAAATTAGAATTCATATTAACAGTGTTCAAGATAATAGAAGAATATGTCAACGTTGTTAGGAATTCAGAAAACAGAAAGTGAACTTCAAAAACAATTGCAGATATATACAAGTTTAAATTCAAGATCTGGAAAAGATTAAAATATCATATTTTCATTTAAGTAAAGCAAAATTCCAGACAGTCAAGAGTTCTGCAACTGGAAGTTAAATGATCCCAAGATAAAAAACATATGGCAGTGACAAATTAAAACATAAATAAAAAATAAACAGAAAGGACAGAAGGAGAAATAAACAAAGAAAATAAATACTTACAAAGGTGAGTTCAGAGATCATACCTGAAATTGATGTAAACTAAAGAAATCTCTAACTCAACAAATCTTGGCCAAGGAACTGTAAAGAATACAGAAGTATAACTCAGCTTGATTTCAAATTTCTTTTTGCACAGCAGTTCCTCAGCCTCCACTAGTACCTAGCAAATAAAGGGACCGAGTGGTCTAACAAAAGTAGTAAAACCACTTACGGTTATATTTGTACGTTTTGGTACCCAAACCTGTTTGTATAATTATCCATTCGAATCTATCTTCGTACCCTTTGGAAACCAAATCTGTTTGAATTTAATGAAGTTTGTTTTATTTCTTTTTGGGATCCAGAATTGTTCAACTGGATTATTATAAAACAAATTTACATCATGTTTATGATTCCAAAATCCTTTGCGATTATCAGAGTTTGAATTTTCATATCGATTCTTTCCAAAGAAGTTTAAAGGATTTTTAAAATCATTTGAGTTCTGATTTTCAAAAACATTATCTTTCTCAAATCCGAGTCCATATTTATTTCTAGCAGAAAATTTGTTTTTCAACAACATATTTAAAGATTTTTCTCCATCAGAAAATTTAACCAAAGTTGACTCTAGTTGCCGAATTTTGAATTTAAGATCACCATTCTCTTTTATTAAATCTGAACAGCGGTTATTAGTGATCTTCCTTTCAGCATCATATTGTTTCAAAACCAAATTTTCAGATTCAAGTAATCCAATTCTGACTTGGGACTCAGAAATTTCAGATTCAAATCGTTTTTGTTTTTCAAACTCAAATTTCTTAGATTTTTCAATCTCTTTTTCAAGTTCTTTCAAAATCAACTCAGATTTCAACACATTCTCCTTTTCAGCAATTTCAAATTTGGAATATACATCAATCTTAAAAATTTCAAATTCCTTTTGTAGAAAACTGTTCAAACTTGACAACTCAATCTTGTTTACTTTTAAGATCAGAATTCCCTTTTCAAATATTTGAATATTTTTATTGAGATGAACAAGATTGGTTTTCAATTTCAAATAATTATTGCAATCTGAATTTGAAGGATTTTTAAAATATTCAAGTTGTGATTCCAAATCAACAATTTTGCTGGTCAACTCAGAATTCTTAGATTCAAATTTTTGTTTTTAGATTGGAGTTTGTCAACAGACTTAGTTAGATCAGCACAAAAATAAACCAGATCTTCATAAGAGAAATTTTCTACTTCATTTTCTATTGAGTCTCCATCAGTTGATCCTTCTGTATTTTCATTTGTAAATCCTGTTAAACAGAACTCTGAATTTGAGTTGACTTTATCGGGTTTTGAGCTGTGGTTGTGAGATCTTCCATACTTCGTATTGAGAGTATCCCAGATTTCTTGTGTAGATAAACATTGATAGATAAGATTAAACTGTTCAGTATTATGATAATCAAATATGATTTTCATAGCACGAGCATTGAAAGTAATATCTACACTATTAAACCCAGTGATAACAACATCCCAACATTTAGTATTAACAGATTTTAAATAAAATTCCATTTCGAATTTCCAGTTTGAAAATTTTGTTCCATCGAAAATAGTTGGAAATGAACTGGACTGACTCTCTATCGGCTGACAACTAGGATCCATGATTCTAGGGTTAATGAGATAACCAGGCTCTGATACCAATTGTTGGATCTAGATTAACCCTAACGGGGGTGAATAGGATTTATCACAGTTTTTAACTAAATTGAAAACTGACAGGATATTAAAATAATTAACAGATCACAGAATGCAGCAGAAATAAAAGTGCAGAAAATAAATCACACACAGATATACCCAGCTTCGGCAAAACCCTGCCTACTGCTGCATTCCTAAGGTTTCTACTATGTGTTATAAACAGATCCCGCATACAAGACCATGTACACTTGCAGCGCCTGCTACTGTTCTAACCCTACGATCAAAACCCTAGACTGATCAATATCCCCTCAATTAGATTTCCCCTGATTACGACCTCGTAACCAGTAACCCAGATTTTACAGACTCTGTCAACTGTCAATCAACACCCTGACTGAAACTCCCCTAGATTTTATATACCTAGAACTGTTCAGAATTGATTTTACAACACAATTTAAAAAACAACAAAATAAAGAACACAAGTAAAACCCTAGTTAAAAGGAATTTAAATTCCCATTTTAAAATAGACTTGGCTTAGTCCAATTAAACATAGGCCGACCCCTTTTAATTTGCTTTAACCCGTTCTATATTCCTCTTTGCTCTAAAAAATGGCGGCATGGCGATTTGGAATTTGGCTAGGGTCTCTCTCTTTTATCCCAAATCGAATCAATTGATTTGCTGAAGAAAATATTGACGGATTTGTGTTCTTGCGTGTTACTTCGTGGTCGATTGTTGATGCTCTTTGTCTAACTGATTTGGGGTTCTTTGTTGCGATCGAAAATCTCCAGAGAAATATGTGAGTTCCTTCTGAATTAAAATTGATTGCTCTGAGTTTTAGCGTTGATTTTTTCGATCCTCGTCTATTCGCCAATGATGTAACGCGTGTAAATATAGGTTAAACCGAAACCCTAAAACTCTGATTTCAGAAAAATGGCTTGATCTGATTTTGATTGCTTTCCTTTTTTTTGACTATCCTCGATTTTAATTGCAAGATTGTGGTATATTCCCGTTTTTGGTTTGTGGCTTTGATTGAATAACTTTTTATGTCGATCTGGAAATTCTGAAAAAAAAGTTTCCCCCCTTTGTGTAGCTTGATTGAATGCCGTGAACCTTGCTAAAAAAAAAGTGATTGCAGTTTTTCTGGAACTGATTTGAATATGCCATTGAAATGTTATCCCCTGATTTCCATAAATTATTCCACGAAAAAAAATTGCTTGCCAAAAATTGTTGTGCACCATTTTGGAAATAAATATGAATTCTTCCCTTGAATGTCGAACTGAATTTTTGGAATTAATTCTTGGCTCCTTTTAAAAAAAAAAAATGTTGAGCATATTTGGAAAAAATTTGTTGTCTTCGAATTTCTTGATCTCTGGAAATAAATGCTCATGTAAATGCTTTGTGAATCATTCATTGATTTTGATGATTTAATACTGGAGATCAAATTTCTATATTTTCCCATATTGCTTCATGTAAATTTCCTGGCATTCTTTATTGTTGTGCACCATCTCGTATTTGCATGTAAAAAAAAACTTCCCTGAACCATACTGTACGAACTATGTTGTGTCTGCACCATTTGTATTTGAACTCGAGACCATATTCTTGCAGTCTTGTTGCACTGCCTGCGCCATTATTTTTTGCACTGTTTCCTGTGAACACTTGAACACTGTTTGACTGTGCTTATCCCTTTTTACATGCTGCACCCTTGTTTAAAAACTGAATCATTTCATATTTGTTCATAAAAGTTTTATTGGCTCTTAAGACCATCTTGGCTTCACCATTTTGTACATAGCCGAGTTCCATTTTCACCTGTTCATGTGCACCTGCATTGCCGAGTTTGTTTCCATCATGCATGAGCATGTGTACAACATATTTGTGCTTGGCACTTGCTACCATACTTATTATCCATCTGTAGTTTCCTGAACATTTTCTTGACATACAAATGAATTGAGTTGCTTAGCTGCTTTGTACTTATGTCATGATTGATAACTTGTGTACATGCCATGTTGTACACTGTTTGCATTTGCTCTATTTAGTTTGACCATTCTGAATTGTCACACCACTTTGTTAGTTTACTTAAGTCAAAACAGCTAGACAAATGTTGCACTTCATGATCACATTTCTTTGTCCATACATGTTGTTGTTTCACATATGTAAAACCATTTTGACATGTGCTGCTAGCCGTTATGTTAAGCTGAGTTCACTTATTTGCTGTTCTGGTCCATTGATACTTCATTTCTTGCACATGCTCCATGCTTGTCACCATGCTGATTTATACCGTTTATGTGTTGACTGTGTTTATCCCCTGTATAATCTTGTGTATGCTCCATCACCACATGCTAAAAGCATGCTTATACCTGTTTGCTGAAATCATTTTGTTTAGCCATGCACCATTTTTGCTTGCTGACTTGATATGTTGTTTGCCTCGACCATCTTTGTACTATGTTGCATTTTATATTGTGCTCGGCCAATTGTGTTGAGCTGTCTTCATGCTTGACCATGGTTCGACCAATTTGATATGTTGTGCACTGGGTTGAGATGGTCCATGGGGCTACTCCTCAGTTGCTCGCTGATTAGCGAGGCAGTGCACATGTGTATTTTTATACACGTGTGTATTTGCAGTCAATCAGAAAATTTCCTGTCCCTATACATATACAAACTTTCTAAACACAAATGAAACAGATCAAGTCATGAAAAATGATGAGAAACACACCAGAAAACTGAGGCAAATAAAAAATATTTATTCACATGTATTTTGAAAATTATTTCTGTTCCATATACTGTGTGTGTTTCCATAAATGACAGGTGTGAAGACTGGACTGACTGTGAAGACAAAAGACTGAAGATACAAGACAGAAGATGAAGCAATATGTGTAAAAAGAATGTATATAAGAAAATGTGCGACTGGGTGATTATATGAGTGTTGTGTGAGGAGCTTTGTATTTAATGAAATTGATTGAAATAGACTGTACTGTATTTCTGAGATGTACAAATTGTGGAGTTGTAAATCTGTATTGTTTAAATATTGAAATAAAATATTATATTTAAATAGAATACTCTTTGAATATTTAAATTCGTGTGCAATAATATTCAGTTCAAATATAAATATTATATTCATGTCTATGATGTATATATGAAACTGTACAGTACAAACACATTTATAATTTTATATATATTTGGTTGTTATCATCAAACAAAAATCATATAATTGTGTATACAACGCCGTCATATACAACAAAATGAGCTTATAACCGAGCCCATAATCGGTTATATAACTGAGCCCATAACCGAGTTTATAATCGAACACATAATCGGGAACAAAACTGATCATATAATCTAACCATTAACCAAGTACATAAGTTTGGACTTTGCATCCGGATGTCTTTCACGTGCCATAAGTATCCGATCAGACTTTGTGTGCGGATGTATATTACGTTCATAAGTACCCGATTAGGGTTTACGTTTGGATGTTTTTTACATGCCCTAAGTATCCGCTTGGTTAAACAATCCCTACTGGGTACAGATTCGTTGTTGAAGTACCCAATTAGGCCTTGCGTGCGGATGCCTTTTACATGTCATAAGTACCCGATTAGGCCTTGTGTACGAATGTATTTTACGTTTCGTAGGTACCAACTCGGTTAAACAATCCCTACTGGGTACAAACTCGTTGCTGAATTACTCGATTAGGCCCGACATGTGGATGTATTTTACGTGTCATATGTACTCGATTAGGCCTTGCGTCCAGATGTCTTTCACATGTTATAGGTACTTGCTGGGTTAAACAATCCCCACTGGGTATAGATTCATTACTGACGTACCCAATTAGGCCTTGTGTGCGGATGTCTTTTACGTGTCATACGTACCCGATTCGGCTTTGCGTACGAATGTCTTTCACGTGTCATAGGTGCTCGCTCAGTTAAACAATTCCTATTTGGTACAGATTCGTTGCTGAAGTTCCTGATTAGGCCTTATGCACGGATGTCTTTATGTGTCATAAGTACTTGATTAGGTCGTACGTCTGAATGTCTTTCACATTGTAGGTGCTTACTCGTTAAACAATCTCTACTGGGTGTAGATTCATTGTTGAAGTACCCGATTAGGCCTTGCGTGCGGATGTCTTTTGCATGTCATAACTACCCAATTAAGTCTTACGTCCGATTGTCTTTCTCGTGTCATAGGTACTCGCATGGTTAAACAATCCCTACTAGGTGCAGATTCATTACTGAAGTACCTGATTATGCCTTGCGTACAGATGGCTTTTACGTGTCATAAGTACCCAATTAGGACTTGCCTCCGAATGTCTTTCACGTGTCGTAGGTGCTCGCATGGTTAAGCAATCCTTACTGGGTGTAGATTCATTATTGAAGCATCCGATTAATCCTTGCGTGTGGATGTCTTTTACATGTCCTAAGTACCTGATTAGGCCTTGTGTGTAACACCCCGTGAATTCTATAATGCTAAGCGTGACAAATTAAAGTATAATTAATTCTAAATGAAATAATTAAGGGAAATGGGTTACGCCATTGCGTTCATCTCAGAATTCTTCTTGAGATAGAGTCCGAGTTTACGCGAATCGGACTCCGTATGAAGGAGTTATGGCCATCGGAAGTTTCAGAATCAAATTTGAATTCAAACAGCTCAGTTTAAATTTCAAAATTCGAATTTCAGGTTCAAACTGGGCTGGGCGAGAAAATTCCCTCCCAGAGACCAGGTCGACCATAGGGTCGACCATGGTGTCGACCTGGTCACCCCAGGTCGACCATGGTGTCGACCTGGTCCCCCCAGGTCGACCATAGTGTCGACCTGGGTGTCGACCTGCCTGGTCGACCTGGCTGGCCAGGTCTGGCTCTGGCTCGAATTTATGTGGCTCTGTGTGTCACTAGGGCTGACGTGTCACCTCTTGATTGGCTCTCCGAACTTTGAATGGCCTAGATTCCTCCTGTCTTCATCTGACGGCTTAAAACAACTTAAAAATCTATAAATACACCCTAAGTCTCAACTGAAAATTCACACAAAAAAATGAGAAAGGAGTCGTCATGCTGCTAGGGAGGAATTGAACATAGCCGTCAAGAGAGAAAGGCCTAGAGACGAATCAAATTAAGAAGAAGATTAAAGTTAATCAAATTAATCAACGCAACATTAGTCTACCCAAAGGAGCGCATCTCAATTTCAGAATTCAGAATCCAGAATTCAAGATTCTGCATTCATTGTAAGTATAGTGACCTTTCAGAATATGAATAAAAATTGTGATGTGATTCGATGTAAATGAAAATAGAATTGTGTTATTGTATTGTATAAACTCTTTGTATTGTGATGGTTCTATCATGACTTGTGTATTGATGTTTGTGGCATAAATTGGTTGATGCAAGCCTATTGAACAATTGTATATGAAAACAATGACACTTGTAAGTTTGTGGCAAAAACTAGAAATTGATCCCTTGTTGTTTATGCCTATGACATGGACCTTATGCATTCATTAAGCCTAAATTAAGGCTTATGTAAACATGATTTAGACTTGAAACCTTTTATGCCTACATGACTAAAAACCTATGATATCACTTCCATGTTTATTTGCAAGTATAATTGGATCTATGTTAAGTATCATTTGTGTTTCATAAACTATGCAAGTTCATATTTATTTGCAAGTGAAATTGGATCCATGTTAAGTATCATTTGGGTTTCAAAAACTATGCAAGTTCATGTTGAAAAAGGCTATGTGATTAGATGTTATAATTGGACCTTTTGGTGGATATACATCATGCTAGTTTTGTATTTGACATTATGCCAAGTTAAACATATTTAAACACAAGTTTGTATTAGCCTAAACTATGCCATTTCATATGTCACCTACTTAGTTATACTTTGATTTTAATGCAAGTTCACATGACCCATCATTTATGTTAATATCACTAAATTGCAAGTTCATGCGCCACACACCCTTATATGTTGTCAACTATTACATGTTCTTGATTTCCCCTTTTCTTACGCTTATAAAGTTGGGCTGAATTGTGTCGAGCCCAAATTTGTTATAACACTGCGAACGTATAAACGGGGGTAATAACGTTGGGTGTAAAACATGAAAATATATGTTGGCATGGTTGGCACATGCCAACGACAATGACATTTAAGCGGTATGAATTGATATACCCAAGAATAAAAGACATGACATTTACATATATAATTGAGAAGTAATAAAATATGTAAATTTAGAAAACACGATATGCTTAACCCGAGGTTGGATTGAGTTGTGACGTAAACCTGCCCGGAACCGCCTGGCTGTCCAGTAGTCACAACAATACCTATCCAATGTGGGTGGTTAAGCATTGAGCCCAATAATGACCCGAGGTTAGACTGAGCTACGGTGTAAACCTGCCCGGAACCGACCGATATATCCAGTAACCGTAGCAATACCTGTCTAATGTGAGTGGTCAGGTGCTCCTAAGAGGCTAAGGACAGATGGTAGGGTTAAGTCAACTATAACACTTAACCAAATTCAACATGTTAACAAGAATTGATGGGTGGGGTTAGGTAAATACAGACACTTAACCACTTAACATGTTTGACTAGAAAATCCTGGTAACGAGGGACCTGTTTCAGCAGTAACCCAAGTTATGTATCAACGGTACCCTGAAACTAGGCTGGGTAGGGCACGATTACTGGGCTGATTGTAAGAGGTCAAACGACGGTGGTGGGTGCACAGTGCAGGTATAACGGGGTGCGGGCGTGCACACACTCCGGAGCAGACAACCAAGGCACTGAGGACACCAGTAGTATAACCTATGCCTTGTAGAATTTTGTGTCGGGGCCGCCACCATGGGTCTTGATACACCCCATGGTGGGACCAACATAGGTATCTACAAATCTTGGGGGCCGTATGACACATGTTAACGCGAGTAGGAGACGATCTTTAAATAAAGTTGAGGATCACTTCACCCTCACCATGGGGTGCCAGTTAGAGTAAACTCAAGTAGATGTAGAGATATAGTATGGGTGCGATAGTACATTCGGCATTCCCTTAGCTTGTGACACCATCCTATTTTCAGTATATATCTATCATGCCCTTTTCTTATTCACATACTGAAGAGTTACTAGATTTACTCAGGCTTTATGTCTAACCCTATTTTCTTTTCGTCTTCTTTTCTTTCGTTCCCCCCAGGTCCACAGGGAGGAAACAGCTCAGCTCACTCAGGCTCTGTACAAGCTCCAAGAACGTAGATGTATGATTTGGGTCTCTTTTGCTCGGACTATGGCTTTGGATATCACTATGGGGATTTTTGTCACTTTATTTATGTTTTCTGCTTCTTTAATTATCAAGACAGTAATGATGTTGTAATGTTGGAAGTATTTTGAGACAATTATGGAATGTTTGGTTTTGAACACATATTGATGAAATAAAAGTCTGTTTGGTTTCCGCTGTTTAAAATATGTGTATTTATATCTGTCTTGAGTTTATCTGTGGCTTTTACTTATAAACCTCCACCAAAATTAAGGCATTCCCTTTGTGAGTGACCTTAACGGAGGTGGGGTGTTTCACTTGGTATCAGAGCATAGGTTTACCAGACAAGATAAAAGTTTTTGAAATTGTTTTCAAAAAGAAAGTTTAAAGAAGCATTTTTCAAGAAAAAGTGTTATATTTATAAAAGACAAAATCCCCCAAAGCCATGTGCCCCATCTATCTCCCTCTATCCTTCATTTTGAATTTTTCCTTTCTGTTTCAGCATGTCTAGAGACCTTAACCTCCCGGAAGGAGTGCCGATTCCCGGCTGGTTTCGGAGGTACTTAGAAGCAAGGGCCAATGGCGCGGGCCCAGCAAACATCCCTCCTCCAGTGGCCGCGGTTCCTCCTCCGCCTCCTCGTGGAAAAGCCTTCGCAAAAACATGTAGAGATTTCAAGGCAATGGATGGAAAAGACTTTTATGGGACAGAATCCTTTGTAGGGGCAAGAAACTGGCTAAAGGAGACTGAGGCTCTATTTGTCATCTTCGGGGTTGATGACAGGCAAAAGATACAATTAGCAGTATGGTTGCTTAATGATGAAGCTTCCTATTGGTGGGAAGTTACCAATGCTCAGAGGGCGGTAGAAACATGGGAAGATTTCAGGACAAGGTTTGAAATGAAATTTCTCTCCCAAGCTGAAAGAAGCATGCAAATGGAGAAGTTCCTAACTCTGAAACAGGGGAGCATGACGATCAGGGAATATGTTAATCAGTTTAACCAGCTGGCCAGATTTGGATTAGACTTAGTAAACACCCAACACAAGAAGGCACATCGCTTCGTCAAGGGTTTGAACGAGCCTATACACAGCCTTGCCATGACCCATGTATCCACGGGAGCTGTAACACCCCACCTCCGTTAAGGTCACTCACAAAGGGAATGCCTTAACTTTGGTGGAGCATTTTGGTAAACAGAACATAAACTTACAAGACAGATAAAACAGTACTTGAAAAATTTTAACTTTATTACAGTAGAAACAGAAATCAATATGGTTACATCCTTTCAAATCTCAGAATTCAAGTACAAATATCAGTCTTGTACAAAAACCTTCAAAATGTATGTTTAAAATCATAATCCCCATGGAACGGAAGCTATACAGAGCCAAGCCATACTTTAAGCACTTCAAGCAAAGAGAAACCCGGATCAAGCTAAAGTATTTCCCACCTTGGATAACCTGGGGGGGGGGAACGGAAGAAAGGAGGCGAAACAACAAGGGTCAGACCAAAAAGTCTGGCAAGTCCAGTGACTTTCAGCATATGAACAGATAATAATAATATGATATGAACATAAAACTGGATGTGAGATAACTATAACAGGTGTAGCAGATATAACAGAAAAACAGAATGATATAAACTATTGTTTTACACTTCTCTGCACTAATACTAGTATAACAGAATTAGGTGTCACCCTAATGTCTAAATTGAAGCAGGAACGGGTACAGAATTCTTTAACAGAAACAGAATGCTAATAATGGGCCTTTACTACCCGATCAGAAACAGATAGAAGCAGAAACAGCTTTATCCCTACGGAAACAGAATGTAGAATTAGGTGTACACTAGTAATGGGCCTTTACCACCCGAACAGATGGTACCACACAGAAACAGACAGGTGTTACCACCCAACAGAAACAGACGGTACCAACAGAAACAGAAAGAACTAAGCGTACCCTAAAACCCTACCCCAAGCGATCGGCTCCCTAATACATAAATATCCTGTGTCGGCCCCACAGTAGGGTGTATCACTCCCTAAAGTGACAACCAATTGGCACAGACCTATTTACAGATGTCACGGCGTCTTACATCCTCAGAGGCAGACCGGGATCCATGCACGCACATGACCCGGTTGGAACGCACCATCAACACCCCTCGCCATTATCAGAATGAACCTCTTATAATTAGTTCAGTAAGCGTGCCCGGACCCTACTTACTGTTGGGTCAAAGTTTTGATACCAGAAAGGGTTACTGACTAATATGGGTCCCAAACAACAGACGACACAAGTAATTCCCCTCCTAACCTTGTGTCCCCAGACTAACAGATTTCAGATTAACTTGTTTACAAGTTCAGACATACAAAATTCAGATTTACTAATTCACAAATTAAGTTAACAAGTTTTCAGACTAACGGGTCAGATGTACAGATTTTTCAGATTTGTCTAACTTTGTATTGGGCCTACAGATTCATGGACGGGTTTTACTACATCTATTAATCCCATTGGTTTAACCCTATTTTCCCCAATACGTTTTAGACGTCATTCTTATCTTTGATTTCAAATTAATTATACTTTAATTTGTTAATTCCACAGTTGTAGAATACGCGGGGTATTACATTCTCCCCCACTTAAAAGGATTTCGTCCCCGAAATCTTCAAGTTAAGAAGAATGTGTCCTACCATCCAATCACCCATCTACTCAACCATCATCCACAAGCATCCATTGTCCTTAGAAAACTTCTAATGTTGTATGAACATATGCAAAAGTGTGTGTATATGTTCCTTATCTAATGCAAAGATCAGGCGGTCTACTGATTCAGTTGACCTCCTTAATGCGAATTATGTCAGTGCCATGAGTCCAACATGTATGCAATAGAATTCTGATGATATACATTATTTCTATATGAGTGCACAACCATTCACTCAAATGCAACATCCATGTGCTGAATCAACCATTTTGCATCCACAAGAATTGAAAAATGCTCACCCATCCATATGCAGTATGAGAGTGTTTTCGAGCCGATCTAGTGCCTAGTGTGTGTATATGCATCCACGGGCAACCACTAGCAACCACTTGCATCCACTTGCAACCATCAAACATAACATGTCTCAAACACATGTTTACACCCATTAGTTTCTACCTAAAGTTCAAACATTCGATCGATAGGATACAGTCGAATGATGGAAGCGAGTACAGATAGAACGAAAATTTGGTTCCCATTAGACATGGGTCCTAAGTATCGGCCCCAAAGACCGAAACCAATATCAAATTGACACCCAGAGGAGTACCTTCTTTAGACAATGTCAAAACTGGAAATCCTATAAAAAGTATTTAGATATTTACAGACTACTGGTACAGATCAGGTTCCCTAATGATTCTTAGGAAGCTAAGCATGATAAAATCATACCCTACGAAAACTCAGAATGTATGCGTCATACTTGACGCCTAACACAGATATCCCTCAAACCCCAATCTCAAACAGATGATCCATAACCCTTATGGGTCTGAGTCTATAGCGGAATTCAGAAATAATACTAGTATTAAAGTGCAGAGTATCGATTACAAAATCAAAATACCAGAATCAGAAAAAGTCTTAACTCCATAATCAGATAAATAAATTAAACCTACTATAGAAATTTTCCTATTTCTATCCTAGCCACTAGCCTCAAGAGTGTTCGCCTGCCCTCCTTGTCCTCGTCTCTTCGGGCAGTCCCTAGTGAAGTGTCCCATCTCCCCACAGTTGAAGCAAGCGCCCTTCCTTTTTCTGCAATCCTTGTTCAGATGAGTTGAGCTCCCACAAGTAAAGCACTTTTCCCCCTTCTTATCTTCTGACTTCTCATCCTTCTTTTGTGTTTCCTTTTTGGGCCCCGCTTTCTTATTCTGTGGTTCTTCCTTCTTTGTCTCTTTCGGGCCCTTGTCTTCCTCGTGCAGTAGTGCCATGTCCACCAATTTCTCGTAAGTCGCTCCCATAGGTACGTGGGTCATGGCTAAGCTGTGCAGTGGCTCATTCAATCCTTTAACAAAGCGGAGAGCCTTTTTATGCTGAGTGTTGACTAAATCCAATCCGAACCTAGCTAGTTGGTTGAACTGGTTGACGTATTCCTTGACCGTCATACTTCCTTGCTTAAGAGATAAGAACTTTTCCAGTTGTAAACTTCGTTCAGCTTGCGAGAGGAATTTTGTCTCAAACCTTGTTCTGAAATCCATCCATGTCTCGACCGGCCTCTCGGCGTTAGTGACTTCCCACCAGTAGGAAGCTTCGTCTTTGAGCAACCATACCGCCAACTGTACCTTCTGCCTATCGTCCACCTCGAAGATAACGAATAGATCCTCAGTTTCTTTGAGCCAATTCCTTGCTTCTACGAATGATTCAGTTCCTTTGAAATCCTTCCCACCCATGGCCCTAAAATCTCTACAGATTTTTGAGAAAGCAATTGCACGAGGAGGGGGTGGAGGAGGGGGATCATTTGCTGGACCTGCAGTGGCGGTCCTAGCCTCAAGATATTGACGAAACCAACCGGGTACATGAACACCCTCTGGTATCTCAGATGCTTCAGACATGCTGGAACGAAAAAGGAAAGGTTCAATACAAAAAGGACTGAAAGAAAGATATATGGCTCTTGGGGATCATGTTTTTCAAAATAAGCTTTAATTTTGAAAATACTCCATTTTAAAACCTTTTTGAAAATAGTTTTCAAAAACTTTTATCTAATCTGGTAACCTTTAGCTCTGATACCAAGTGTAACACCCCACCTCCGTTAAGGTCACTCACAAAGGGAATGCCTTAACTTTGGTGGAGCATTTTGGTAAACAGAACAGAAACTTACAAGACAGATAAAACAGTACTTGAAAACTTTTAACTTTATTACAGTAGAAACAGAAATCAATATGGTTACATCCTTTCAAATCTCAGAATTCAAGTACAAATATCAGTCTTGTACAAAAACCTTCAAAATGTATGTTTAAAATCATAATCCCCATGGAACGGAAGCTATACAGAGCCAAGCCATACTTTAAGCACTTCAAGCAAAGAGAAACCCGGATCAAGCTAAAGTATTTCCCACCTTGGATAACCTGGGGGGGGGGGGGGGGAAACGGAAGAAAGGAGGCGAAACAACAAGGGTCAGACCAAAAAGTCTGGCAAGTCCAGTGACTTTCAGCATATGAACAGATAATAATAATATGATATGAACATAAAACTGGATGTGAGATAACTATAACAGGTGTAGCAGATATAACAGAAAAACAGAATGATATAAACTATTGTTTTACACTTCTCTGCACTAATACTAGTATAACAGAATTAGGTGTCACCCTAATGTCTAAATTGAAGCAGGAACGGGTACAGAATTCTTTAACAGAAACAGAATGCTAATAATGGGCCTTTACTACCCGATCAGAAACAGATAGAAGCAGAAACAGCTTTATCCCTACGGAAACAGAATGTAGAATTAGGTGTACACTAGTAATGGGCCTTTACCACCCGAACAGACGGTACCACACAGAAACAGACAGGTGTTACCACCCAACAGAAACAGACGGTACCAACAGAAACAGACAGAACTAAGCGTACCCTAAAACCCTACCCCAAGCGATCGGCTCCCTAATACATAAATATCCTGTGTCGGCCCCACAGTAGGGTGTATCACTCCCTAAAGTGACAACCAATTGGCACAGACCTATTTACAGATGTCACGGCGTCTTACATCCTCAGAGGCAGACCGGGATCCATGCACGCACATGACCCGGTTGGAACGCACCATCAACACCCCTCGCCATTATCAGAATGAACCTCTTATAATTAGTTCAGTAAGCGTGCCCGGACCCTACTTACTGTTGGGTCAAAGTTTTGATACCAGAAAGGGTTACTGACTAATATGGGTCCCAAACAACAGACGACACAAGTAATTCCCCTCCTAACCTTGTGTCCCCAGACTAACAGATTTCAGATTAACTTGTTTACAAGTTCAGACATACAGAATTCAGATTTACTAATTCACAAATTAAGTTAACAAGTTTTCAGACTAACGGGTCAGATGTACAGATTTTTCAGATTTGTCTAACTTTGTATTGGGCCTACAGATTCATGGACGGGTTTTACTACATCTATTAATCCCATTGGTTTAACCCTATTTTCCCCAATACGTTTTAGACGTCATTCTTATCTTAGATTTGCATTAATTAATTATTAATGCACAGACCTCTCACATTAGGTCGGTAGCTTGTGGCCGCTGGATATGCCGGGCGATTCTGGGTAGACTTCTGCCACAAGCCAGACCTAACCTCGTGTCTTACGCATGTTATGACTAACTTCTCACATTAGAACCTATTGTTTGCGGCCACTGGATGTCCCGGGCGGTTCCGGGAAGATTTACGCCGCAAACTCATTCTAACCTCGAGTTAGCCATGTTTATCTTTGCGGCCAATTAATTAATAATTTACCGTTTATGCGCACGCCCAATATATATATGCCAATTCAGATTGTATCAATAACAGGATGATTATATCAACATAGCAGATAACAGATTTTATATGAATTAACGGATTTTACAGATTTAGCAACTTAGCAGAATTTGGCATATAACAGGTCAGGCATTTCAACCGACAAATTTAATAGATTAGGCATTTCAATCTAATTAGCAGTCTAGGCAATATAACAAAACTAGCAGTTTAGGCAACTTGGCAAATTAGCAGATTTAGCAAATTTAATATTTCCAAAGGTTCTATTTACATGCCTTGCCTAGTCATAAATTAGCCTAAATTCATATGCCTACATAATTGTCATGATTCACAACATATACTCCATGTTTGCATAAGCGCAGAATATGGACATAATTTGCCATATAACATATGTTCCAATTTTTGTTAAACTAGCATTTTATAGCAGATTCACATATAAATTATACCAAATATAACCATTAATTTCAATGCATGCCATATATCCAAAAATCCCTATTTAGGTGTAATCACAATAATAGATATCCTAATTAATGTAAATCTTTACACCTAAGTTTCCATATCTTCTTATTTTTAAGTCATGAATCATTATGCAAACTATACCCAACAATCTTTAAATCATATCTTCTAAAAATCTGATCTTGACTTTTATATGCATTTTGTCCAAAGTCTCAAATCATATGTAATCATACAATGGTTCCTCTTTTCTTCTATCATAGAATATGCATAGATCCAAACCTAGTTTACAACATATGCTCATTAATTACAAATTTAAATTACAACATAACTATGCATACAACATGCATAAATTATATGTTCATAGTCAAATTTATGCATATGTCCAATATATTTTATGCCTCAGACCTAAAGTCATACATTCAATTTAGTCTTGTCAAATTTTGCATCATTCATCCCAAAATTTGCGTTCATACGTTCATCTCTTATGAGATTAGGCACAGGCTCGTGGTAGCCTGGCTATAGAAACAGAAAAGAAGAAAGGAATATAGAACAGTCACAGAAAACCGATCTAACAGAAGAGAATACAACCTCAAACCCAGATTTAAATGCATATCAAAATCATAATTAACCTTTATAGCGGAGAATAATTGTACTTGCCTTGATTGGATTAAAGAAAGAACTTTAACTTGTTGTAGAATCTTTGCAGAAACTTTAATCTCTAGTTTGAATTGAGTTGCTTAGGCTGATGTTGATTATCTTCTAGTTTTAATTCCAGCAGAGCAGAGACGCCATTTTTATTTTTAATTAGAAGAAGAGAGCAATGGAGGCTAGAGAATTGTGTAAGAAACCTAGGTAGAGTCTAGGGTCATTTTATAGAGTTTATGAACTGATTAGGACCATCGATGTTGCTTGGATTGATCGTAGCCATTCATTCGCAAGAGGGACCAATTAGAGCCTGCCACCTAGCCCTAATGACAAAGCAGACCACAGAAAATCGACCAACATAGAATAGGCTAGCCAGGGTGGACTGGGTTCGACCTGGGTCTGGACCAGGTCGACAGCCCTGTCGACAGCCCTGTCGACAGCCCTGTCGACCTGGTTAGACCAGGTCGACAGCCCAGTCGACCTGGGTGTCTTAGGCGGGAGTTTTCCCGCCTTGGCCAATTGGGCCCGGCTTTAATTTTTAAACTGTTTTATTCTGTTCGAATTTTAAACTTAATTCAGAAACTTCCGAAGGCCATATCTTCTTCATACGGACTCCGTTTTTCGAAAACCCGGACTCTATTTCGCGTATTTTTCCGAGACGAACGCAATGGCGTATCCCGTTTCCCTTAGTTCTTTGATTTCAAATTAATTATACTTTAATTTGTTAATTCCACAGTTATAGAATACGCGGGGTGTTACAGGAGCGACTTATGAAAGCTTGGTGGACATGGCGTTGCTACACGAGGAAGACCACGGCAAGAAAGAAACTAAGGTGGAAGAGACGAAAGAAGGTCTACAAGCAAAGAAAAGAGACTTCAAGAATGGAGGGAAGAACAATAAGCCCCATGAGAAGAGAATGTGCAATTTCTGTGGCATTGTGGGCCATATGTCAAAAGACTGCCGGAAAAGGAAGGCGAAGATGGGTGGTTTCTTTCATTGTGGAGAGACTGGGCACCAAGCTAAGGACTGCCCAAAGAAGAAAGGGCAGGGACAGAAAGTCGGATCCACTTCAGGGGGTCAGGTTCATGCGCTAGTGGCACCTCAGCAGGAACGAGGTAGTAACATTTCTGTAGAAAGTGTAGTCTATCTTTATGATCATCCAGTTCGTACACTTTTTGACTCTGGCGCATCACACTCTTTTATTTCATCTGCCTTAGTAGAATCTCTGCATTTAGACACTAGTATGGTAGAAGATCCCTTAGTAGTTTCAAATCCAATTCGGGGCTCCGCTTACTTGTCAATGGTTTGTTTGGGTTTGAAAATCTCTATTCTCAGCGTTGAGTTTAGCTGTAATGCCTTTGTCTTAGACTTCTCGGGATATGGTTTGATCTTAGGCATGGACTGGTTATCCAGTAATAGTGCCATTCTTGATTGTGAAAAAAGAGTAGTTAGACTCTTGACTCGGCTTGGTAACATCCTAGAAATTTCTTGTAATCCCTTGAATGCTGTTATGCTTAGTTATCTAGAGTCGCTTGGTGCTTCCGATGAGAATTTGCAATCAGTAAAAGTAGTCCGGGAATATCCGGATGTCTTTGAGGAGGTGAAAGGCTTACCTCCGAGGCGGGAAATAGACTTCCGTATATATCTTGTGGATAATGCAAATCCTGTAGCTTTACCTGTCAGACACATGGCTCCAAGGGGGAGAAAGGAGCTCAGTAAGAAGGTTAAAGAACTCCTCGAAAAAGGGTTCATTAGACGGAGCATTTCGGAATGGGGTGCTCCAGTGGTGTTCGCAACCAAAGCGGACGGTTCGCTTCGCCTTTGCGTCGACTATAGGGAGTTAAACAAATTGACCAAGAAAAATAGGCACCCTCTTCCCCGAATCGACGATTTGTTTGATCAGCTTGTTGGTGCGACGGTCTTCTCCCAACTTGATCTGGCAACTGGGTTCCATCAGCTAAGAGTAGCTGAAGATAGTATTGATAAGACAGCGTTCAGAACCCCAGACGGTTTCTTCGAGTGGCTTGTCATGCCTTTCGGCTTGAAAAACGCACCCGCTTATTTCGTAGACCTAATGAGCAGGGTGTTCAGAGAATTCCTCAACAAATTTGTGGTTGTCTTCGTAGATGATATCTTAATCTTCTCAAAGAGTGAGGAAGAGCATGCTCAGCATCTGAAAGAAATCATGGAAACTCTTCGAGCTCATCAACTAAAAGCCAAATTCTCCAAGTGTCACTTCTGGAGAAAAGAAGTAAGATTTTTGGGGCATATAGTGTCCAAAGATGGGTTGGTCGTGGACCCCGCGAAAATGGTGGCAGTGCAAGATTGGAAGACACCAAGAAATGCAACCGAAGTTCGAAGCTTTCTTGGGCTAGCCGGTTTTTACCGAAAATTTATTAGGGATTTCGCGAAAATATCAGCCCCACTCACAAGGCTAACAAAGAAGAATCTGGTGTTCACTTGGGATTTGGACTGCGAGTTTGCTTTCCAACAATTAAAAAGGGCTCTCACAACAGCCCCAGTTCTGACCTTGCCAGATGGAAGCAAAATGTTCACAGTATACACGGATGCATGTGGAACGGGACTAGGCGCTGTTCTAATGCAAGAAGGAAGGGTAGTAGCGTATGGTGGAAGACAATTAAAAGTTCATGAAAAGAACTACCCAACCCACGATCTCGAGTTAGCCGCCATCGTCTTGGCACCATTATCTCCTAGGTGAGAAGTTTGAATTATACACTGACCATAAATCTTTTAAATATCTCTTCTCGCAGAAGGATCTTAACTTGAGGCAGCAAAGATGGATGGAGTTTCTTGCCTCGTACGACTTTGAAATTTCCTATACTCCCGGCAAAGGCAACGTAGTAGCAGACGCGTTGAGCCGAAAGAAACTGACCTTAAGTCCGCTCTTTGTGGAAAGGCAAAGCCTGGAGTATATAGCCAGTTTTAACTTTAGGACCTCCTCAGATTTTGTACCGGGTTTGCTAGCATCTCTCGAAGTACGCCCTACTCTCTTGGACTCAATAGGGGCTGCACAACGTGAAGACCCTCAGCTTGTTGATGTGATTGATAAACTTATTAGGGGTGAGACTTCTAGTCACCTCAGTAGGTACGCCATCGATGATAAGGGTTGGCCGAGGCGAGATGGAAGATTATGCGTCCCACAAGCAAGGGAGTTGACAAAGAAGGTTCTCGAGGAAGCGCATCATTCCAAGATGACCATACACCCTGGCGGTGATAAGATGTACAAGGATATAAAAAGGACTTTCTTTTGGAGCGGCATGAAACAAGACGTGGCAGATTTCGTTTCTAAGTGCATGACCTGCCAACGGGTCAAGGCAGAACAGAAGAAACCTGGAGGACTACTTCACCCTTTAGAGGTCCCACAGTGGAAGTGGGAGAGCATTTCAATGGACTTCATTGATGGACTGCCTAGCTCGAGAAGAGGCAACACTAGCATTTGGGTAATAGTGGATAGGCTTACTAAAAGCGCCCACTTCATACCTATCAAAAGAAAAAGGACTGCCTCATCTCTAGCATCCCTTTATCTCAAGGAAATAGTTCGACTCTATGGGATACCCTCCAGCATTGTTAGTGACCGAGACCTTATCTTCACAAGCGAGTTTTGGAGAAGTCTGCAAGAAGCTGTAGGCACACAGTTATGTTTGAGCACGGCCTATCACCCCCAAACCGATGGCCAGACGGAAAGGGTGAATAGAGTTTTAGAGGATCTTTTGAGACTTTGCGTTCTTGACTTTGGAGGGACTTGGGAGGATCACCTTCCTTTAGTGGAATTTGCCTACAACAACAGCTACCAAGCTACCATCGGTATGGCACCCTTCGAAGCCTTGTATGGAAGACCATGAAAATCACCAACTTGTTGGTGGGAGTCTACAGATAAGCTTATACTTGGGCCAGATATGATTCGAGAGACTTTAGAGAAAGTGGACTTGATTCGTAGAAGGATGAAGACATCCCAAGACAGACAAAAATCCTACGCCGACAAAAGAAGGACCGACCTTGAGTTTGAGGTTGGGGACAGGGTTTTCCTTAAGGTATCACCTTTAAGGAACGTCATTCGCTTTGGATCCGCAGGAAAGCTAGCACCAAGATTTGTAGGACCGTTTCCTATCATCGAGAAGGTTGGGAAGATGGCATATAGATTAGGGCTACCCGAGAGACTGGTCGGATTTCACAATGTCTTTCATGTTTCTCACCTCCGGAAGTGTTTGCATGAGTCTGCGGAAGTGGTGGAACCAAGCATTCTAGAAGAAGACGAAGTGGAACGTGAAGCAACTGTGAGGACAGTTCCAACCCGCATCTTAGGAACTGAAGTGAAAAAGCTACGCAATCGCGAAGTCAAACTCGTTAAAGTCCAGTGGAGCGACGCCGAGGAAGACGCGACTTGGGAAACTGAGGACAGAATACGCGCTGCCTACCCTCTTCTTTTTGAGGGTACATCTTTGATCTCTCTCTTTTTCCTTAAGTTATGCTTTATCTATCTTTTTAGGGTATATCTCCTCAGTCCTTTTCCTAACTCCTTAGGTAGAAAACAAATGGATGCAAACATGTATTTGAAAACATGTTATGGATGATGGCTGCAGATGGTTGCTAGTGGTTGCTAGTGGTTGCTCGTTGATGCATATACACACACACCCTAGGTTATAGATCGGCTCAGTCACTTCATATTGCATATGCATATATGTATTCTCATTTGTATATGGTTGAAACTTGATATGCTGTCATAGTGGTTGTCACATTTGTATGAACAGTTGTGCACTCATGTAGAATTATGAGTAGGAAAATTTGCATACATAATGGATTCATGACACTTACATGATTCGCATTAAGGAGGTCAACTGAATCAGTAGACCGCCTGATTTCTGCATTTGATAAGGACATATACACATACTATGCATATGATCATGAAGCATTAAAAGTCTTTTAAGGACAGTGGATGCCTGTGTTTGTTGGTTGAGTAGATGGACTGTTGGATGGTAGGATATACATTCTTCCTAACTTGAAGATTTCGGGGACGAAATCATATTAAGGGGGGAGAATGTAACACCCCGTGAATTCTATAACGCTAAGCTTCACAAATTAAAGTATAATTAATTCTAAATGAAAGAATTAAGGGAAATGGGTTACGCCATTGCATTCGTCTCGGAATTCTGCTTGAGATAGAGTCCGAGTTTGCGCGAATCGGACTCCGTATGAAGGAGTTATGGCCTTCGGAAGTTTCAGAATCAAATTTAAATTCAAACAGCTCAGTTTAAATTTCAAAATTTGAATTTCAAGTTCAAACTGGGTTGGGCGGGAAAATTCCCGCCTAGAGACCAGGTCGACCATGGTGTCGACCTGGTCACCCCAGGTCGACCATGGTGTCGACCTGGTCACCCCAGGTCGACCATGGTGTCGACCTGGTCCCCCCAGGTCGACCATGGTGTCGACCTGGTCCCCCCAGGTCGACCATAGTGTCGACCTGGGTGTCGACCTGCCTGGTCGATCTGGCTGGCCAGGTCTGGCTCTGGCTCGAATTTTTGTGGCTCTGTGTGTCACTAGGGCTGACGTGTCACCTCTTGATTGGCTCTCTGAACTTTGAATGGCCTAGATTCCTCCTGTCTTCATTTGACAGCTCAAAACAACTTAAAAATCTATAAATACACCCTAAGTCTCAACTGAAAATTCACACAAAAAAATGAGAAAGGAGTCGTCATGCTGCTAGGGAGGAATTGAACATAGCCGTCAAGAGAGAAAGGCCTAGAGACGAATCAAATTAACAAGAAGATTAAAGTTAATCAAATTAATCAACGCAACGTTTGTCTACCCAAAGTAGCGCATCTCAATTTCAGAATTCAGAATCCAGAATTCAAGATTCTGCATTCATTGTAAGTATAGTGACCTTTCAGAATATGAATAAAAATTGTGATGTGATTTGATGTAAACGAAAATAGAATTGTGTTATTGTATTGTATAAACTCTTTGTATTGCGATGGTTCTATCATGACTTGTGTATTGATGTTTGTGGCATAAATTGGTTGATGCAAGCCTATTGAACAATTGTATATGAAAACAATGGCACTTGTAAGTTTGTGGCAAAAACTAGAAATTGATCCCTTGTTGTTTATGCCTATGACGTGAACCTTATACATTCATTAAGCCTAAATTAAGGCTTATGTAAACATGATTTAGACTTGAAACCATTTATGCCTACATGACCCAAAACCTATGATATCACTTCCATGTTTATTTGCAAGTATAATTGGATCTATGTTAAGTATCATTTGTGTTTCATAAACTATGCAAGTTCATGTTTATTTGCAAGTGAAATTGGATCCATGTTAAGTATCATTTGGGTTTCAAAAACTATGCAAGTTCATGTTGAAAAAGGCTATGTGATTAGATGTTATAATTGGACCTTTTGGTGGATATACATCATGCTAGTTTTGTGTTTGACATTATGCCAAGTTAAACATATTTAAACACAAGTTTGTATTAGCCTAAACTATGCAATTTCATATGTCACCTACTTAGTTATACTTTGATTTTAATGCAAGTTCACATGACCCATCATTTATGTTAATATCGCTAAATTGCAAGTTCATGCGCTACACACCCTTATATGTTGTCAACTATTACATGTTCTTGATTTCCCCTTTTCTTACGCTTATAAAGTTGGGCTGAATTGTGTCGAGCCCAACATTTGTTATAACGTTGCGAACGTATAAACGGGGGTAATAACGTTGGGTGTAAAACATGAAAATATATGTTGGCATGGTTGGCACATGCCAACGACAATGACATTTAAGCGGTATGAATTGATATACCCAAGAATAAAAGACATGACATTTACATATATAATTGAGAAGTAATAAAATATGTAAATTTAGAAAACAAGATATGCTTAACCCGAGGTTGGATTGAGTTGTGATGTAAACCTGCTCGGAACCGCCCGGCTGTCCAGTAGTCACAACAATACCTATCCAATGTGGGTGGTTAAGCATTGAGCCCAATAATGACCCGAGGTTAGACTGAGCTACGGTGTAAACCTGCCCGGAACCGACCGGCATATCCAGTAACCGTAGCAATACCTGTCTAATGTGAGTGGCAGGTGCTCCTAAGAGGCTAAGGACAGATGGTAGGGTTAAGTCAACTATAACACTTAACCAAATTCAACATGTTAACAAGAATTGATGAGTGGGGTTAGGTAAATACAGACACTTAACCACTTAACATGTTTGACTAGAAAATCCTGGTAACGATGGACCCGTTTCAGCAGTAACCCAAGTTAGGTATCAACGGTACCCTGAAACTAGGCAGGGTGGGGCATGATTACTGGGCTGATTGTAAGCGGTCAAACGACAGCGGTGGGTGCACAGTGCAGGTCTAACGGGGTGCAGGCGTGCACACACTCTGGAGCAGACAACCAAGGCACTGGGGACACCAGTAGTATAACCTATGCCTTCTAGAATTTTGTGTCGGGGCCGCCCCCATGGGTCTTGATACACCCCATGGTGGGACCAGCATAGGTATCTACAAATCTTGGGGGTTGTATGACACATGTTAACGCGAGTAGGAGCCGATCTTTAAATAAAGTTGGGGATCACTTCACCCTCACCATGGGGTGCCAGTTAGAGTAAACTCAAGTAGATGCAAAGATATAGTATGGGTGCGATAGTACATTCGACATTCCCTTAGCTTGTAACACCATCCTATTTTCAGTATATATCTATCATGCCCTTTTCTTATTCACATACTGAAGAGTTACTAGATTTACTCAGGCTTTATGTCTGACCCTATTTTCTTTTCGTCTTCTTTTCTTTCGTTCTCCCCCATGTCCACAGGGAGGAAACAGCTCATCTCAGTCAGGCTCTGTACAAGCTCCAAGAACGTAGATGTATGATTTGGGTCTCTTTTGCTCGGACTATGGCTTTGGATATCACTATGGGGATTTTTGTCACTTTATTTATGTTTTCTGCTTCTTTAATTATCAAGACAGTAATGATGTTGTAATGTTGGAAGTATTTTGAGACAATTATGGAATGTTTGGTTTTGAACACATATTAATGAAATAAAAGTCTGTTTGGTTTCCGCTGTTTAAAATATGTGTATTTATATCTGTCTTGAGTTTATCTGTGGCTTTTACTTATAAACCTCCACCAAAATTAAGGCATTCCCTTTGTGAGTGACCTTAACGGAGGTGGGGTGTTTCATTGTGTTTGAATGTCTTTCACGTGTCATAGGTACTCGCTTGGTTAACAATCCCTACTAAGTGCAGATTCATTGCTGAAGTGCTCGATTAGGCCTTGCGTGCGGATGTCATTTACATGTCATAAGTACCCGATTAGGCCTTGTGTCTGAATGTCTTTCACATGTCGTAGGTACTCGCTCGGTTAAACAATCCCTACTAGGTGCAGATTTGTTGCTGAAGTACCCAATTAGGCCTTGTGTCTGGATGTCTTTTATGTGTCATAAGTACCCGATTAGGCTTTGCATCCAAATGTCTTTCACATGCCATACGCACTTTCTCAGTTAAACAATCCTTGCTGGCTGCAGATTTGTTGCTAAATACCCGGTTAGGCCTTGCGTGTAGATGTCTTTTACGTTTCATAAATACCTGATTAGGCCTTGCGTCCGAATGTCTTTTACGTGTTGTAGGTACTCACTCGGTTAAACAATCTCTGTTGGGTGCAGTTCGTTGCTGAAGTACTCAATTAGGCCTTGCGTCTGGATGTCACTTATGTATCATGAGTACCCGATTAGGCCTTGCGTCTGAATGTCTTTCATGTGTCGTACATACTTTCTCGGTTAAACAATCCCTATTGGGTGCAGATTCATTGCTCAAGTACCCGATTAGGCCTTGCGTGCGGATGTCTTTTACATGTCATAAGTACCAGTTAGGCCTTGCGTTCAAATGTCTTTTACATGTTGTAGGTACTCGCTCGGTTAAAAAATCCTCACTAGGTGCAAATTCACTGGGCCTTGCGTCTGGATGTCTTATACGTGTCATAAGTACCCGATTAGGCCTTACGTCTGAATGACTTTAACGTGTCGTACATACTCGCTCAATTAAACAATCTCTACTGGGTACACATTCGTTGTTGAAGTACCCGATTAGGCCTTACGTGCGGATGTCTTTTACATGTCATAAGTACAGATTATGTCTTTCGTCTTGATGTATTTTACGTGTCATACATACTTTCTTAGTTAAACAATCCCTATTGGGTGTAGATTCGTTGCTGAAGTATCTGATTAGGCCTTGCGTGCATATATATTTTACATGTCATAAGTACTCAATTAGGCCTTGCGTCCGGATGTCTTTTGCGTGCCGTAGGTACTTTCTCGTTTAAACGATCCCTACTGGGTACAGATTTGTCGCTGGAGTACCCGATTAGGCCTTGCGTGCAGATGTATTTTTCGTGTCATAAGTACCCGATTAGACCTTGTGTCCAAATGATATTCACATGTCATAGGACTCACCCGGTTAAGCGATCCCTACTGGGTACAGATTCATTGCCGAAGTACCCGATTAGGACTTGCATGTGGATGTCTTTTGTCATAAGTACCTGAATAGGCCTTGCGTCCGGATGTCTTTCACGTGCCATTGGTGTGATACCTCACGTCCCTTAATGTCACGCATATGAGGATGTGTTCAATTTCGTGAAGCACAATAGGTAAACAGTAACTAAAATTCTCAAGAAAGATATAAATAGGTAGCGAAAACACAAACTATTATTATTAAATAAGAACATCGTTTCAGACTAGTTACAACATCATAATGTTTCAAATACCAAAAATCTCAATTAAAACCATTTGTCTCATAATACTAAACATCAGAGTACAAAGCTGAAAGATCATATCCCTCTTCAAAAGGCATAACAAGATAAAGCAATAATTAAAGTAATACATGAATAAGAAGAAGTCCAAGTCCAAGAATAAGATCATGACCACAGCTACTGTCCGCCATCACTCTGAGGACCTGAGGGTTGGAGGAAGGAAGAAAGAGAAAGGAAACAAAATAGGTCAGATATAAAGTCTGACTAGTTCCAGTGATTTTTAGCAATAGGATAAGGGAAAGTTTCAAGACAGGTAAATAATGTTGAACATGAAACTATTGTAAAATAGACAAGTACGAGATAACAAGATGACTAGGCAAAGGTAAAGTTCATATACGCTTCTCATCCTTATCCCAAGTATAAGTTTACTACAGCAATTACTAGAATTTAGAAGATTAGGTGTTACCCTAATTACTACCCATGCGATCGGCTCCCTACTACACAAATATCTTGTGCCAGCCCCAACAATATGGTGTATCAGTCCCTAAACTGATGACTTATAGGACATGGACCTATTTGTTGGTGTTACAACGTCTTAGTTTCCCCTAATCAGACCCATGCACGCTCATGACTCCTCTATAACGCGCCTGTACCCACCTTCCACCTTGAACCTCTTACAATCCAGGTCAGCAAAGCGTGCCCTGGCCCCTACCTAGTGCAAGACCCCTCTCTAAGATACTAACAAAGATATTGGTCGATATGGGTTCCACATTACAAGATTGACATAAGCCTCCCCCTAGGCTTGTGCCCCCACCCTAGGATTTTAGGAGTCCCAAAACCGGATACCAACAACAAGACTATGGGACCTCTTAGCTTATTAATCAACAAGTAATAACTTAGCAGGTTTAATTTTATTAATAAGCATGGTTATAAATGACATTTCTCATAAATATTATTTGGTGTACAACCCCCTTCCCCAAACAAGTACCTGCCCAATTGTATATGTAAATTAGGTTGCCTAATTTACTTAATTACATCTGATACCACCAACATATTTTATTTAATTATTAAATTAAGCTTAACCTAACATGTTTTGCATATTATCTCAAATTTTACAGTCATTGGATTACATGTTCAGTATGCTTAATTCTCCTTCTTACTGTTATTTTAAGTTACTCCAAGTTTACCCAATTTACGAAATTCGAACATGAATAGCCTAGACATTAGATAGCCTAGGTATATTGTAAAATATAAGGGGAAAAGGATAAAAACATAAATCTTATTCAGGAACACATAAACTAAATAAAATAGGCATAAGACTATAAATAAATCTAAAACAGAAATGGGGATAATAGGATATACATGTAGCAGTAAAACAACTAAAACTGAATAGATATGCGACTGTAAAATAATAACATATAAACATGCAAAATCTCATATTTAGATTTATTTACTGTCATAATACTGTTAAATTATCAAATCTGCAAATAACTAGAACTCACAATGGTTGGATTGAAGTTCAGAAAAATATTTCTTTTATATGTCGTTGCTGAAGAAAGTTCTTTTTTAGAATTGTTGCAGAAGAATAAGAATTGTCCTCTCTAATCTATGTTTAGGCAACATCTCAACATCTTCATATTTTTATTTTAGAAATGGTTCGGAGGAAGAAGAATGAAGAATAGTTTGCGTGTAAAAAACAACGAGGCTGCTAGCCTTTATATAGATTACGTAGGATAATCCTTAACCTTTAGATTTTAGGTTTTCAAATCCAACCGTATGCCCAATGCTGAATCAGCACACGAATAAGGTGAAGAAGTAAGTCTGAATACATTTGTGGGAACCCACCCTGCATGTAGGTGGGTCGACTCCTGGGTCAACCTGCCTTAGACATGGGTCGACCCATATATGAGATGGTCCCCTAGTGAATGTTGCTCTGCTGCGCTGTATGATTTTATAATTATGTATAATCTGTATATATATATTAGTGCATTCTTCTTAAGTCCATAACTTCTTCATATTAAATCCGATTTACGAAAACTAAGAGTCTATCTGAACCAAAATTTAGTAACGGACGCAACGATAAAGTCTTGTTTACCTAATTTTGAATATTTAATTAAGTAATATTCATTTTATTATCTTCATTATATGATTACTGTGTATTAAAATACGGGGTGTTACAGTAAGTACTCGCTCGGTTAAACAATTCCTACTGGGTATAGATTCGTTGTTGAAGTACCCGATTAGGCCTTGCATGCGGATGCCTTTTACATATCATAAGTATCCGGTTAAGCCTTGTGTCCATATGTATTTTACATGTCATAGGTGCTCGCTCGGTTAAACAATCCCTATTGGATATAGATTTATTGCTAAAGTACCTGATTATAATTAAGTAATATTCATTTTATTATCTTTATTATATGATTACTGTGTATTAAAATACGGGGTGTTACAATAGGTACTCGCTCGGTTAAACAATCCCTACTCGGTACAGATTCGTTGCTGAAGTACCCAATTAGGCCTTGCATGCAGATGCCTTTTACATATCATAAGTATTCGGTTAAGCCTTGTGTCCATATGTATTTTACATGTCATGGGTACTCGCTTGGTTAAACAATCCCTACTGGGTGAAGATTCGTTGCTGAAGTACCATATTAGTCCTTGCATTCGGATGTCTTACATGTCATAAGTACCCGATTAGGCTTTGTGTCTGAATGTCTTTCACGTGTCATAGGTACTCGCTCGGTTAAACAATCCCTTCTGGATTCAGATTCGTTGTTGAAGTACCCGATTAGTCCTTGTGTGCAAATGTCTTTTACGTATCAAAGTAACCGATTAGGCCTTGCATCCGAATGTCTTTCACATGTCATAGGTAATCACTCGGTTAAGAAATCCCTACTGAGTGCAAATTCGTTGGTGAAGTACCCGATTAGGCCTTGCATGCAGATGTCTTTTACTTATCATAAGTACTCGATTAGGCCTTGCGTCCGAATGTCTTTCACGTGCCGTACATACTCACTATGTTGAATAATCCCTAATGAGAGTAGATTCGTTGTTGAAGTATCTGTAAGGCCTTACGTGCAGATGTCTTTTCTGTGTCATAAGTACCCAATTAGGCTTTGCGTCCGGATGTCTTTTACGTGTCATAGGTACTCGCTCGGTTAAACAATCCCTACTAGGTGCAGACTTGTTGCCATAGGGTTTGCAAATGTGATGGTATCAGTTTTCTTTCTAAAATTCTATTTGCATGAGTATGGTATCAGTTTTACAAGCATTCTAGTATTATTTTTGTAATAAGAATGTCAAGGTATCAGTCTTGGAAGCACCCTGGTATCAATTTTTATACTGAGAATAAGTTTTATGACTAGGGTATCAGTTTTGTGATGGTATATGTATTCTTTCTGAAATTCTGTTTACATGAGTATCATATCATTTTACAAGCATTCTAGTATCAGTTTTCTTACTGAGATTATATTTATATAACAAATCCCTTCACGAACACATAACCGAGCTCATAACCGGGCATATAACGAAAACTATTATCGAGCCCGTAATAGTGCCCATAAACGAGCATAAAACCAAGCACATAGCCGAGCATATAACCAAGCTCATAACAAAGCCCATAACCAACCACATAATCGGGCACATATTCGAGAATATAACTGAACCCGTAACTGATTACATAACCGATCCTATAACCAAGACTATAACCGAACCCATAATCGAGCCCATAACTGAGCATATAACCGAGCTCATAACCAAGCCCATAGCTGTGCACATAACATGGCACATATTCGAGAATATAATTGAACCCATAATAGGTTAGATAACTGATCTTAAAACCAAGACTATAACCGAACCCATAACCGAGCACATAATAGAACATATAACCGGGCACGAAACTAGTTATGTATTCTAACCCTTTACCAAGTACATAATGAAGCCTATAAATAGTCAAATAAACAAGCCCATCACCGGGTACTGAGGTATAAGTTTTAAAAAAAAATTGATATCATTTTTTTTCATAAAATTTTTGTATACAAAGCAAGTACTTCCTCTGACCCCTATTCAGCCTCCATTAGACTGCTCTCTCATGGAGGTAGAAGTGGTGGTCTGATCTGGTGATGAATATCATATTTGGTGATGGATGTGCATTAGATTTTATTTTTATATAGTAGCATTTTTCTAGTATGAGTTTTGCAATCAACTGGTATCAATTTTGGAACTCTTTTTTTATTTACAACAATCGGGTGTTTTGAAGCAAATCTAGTATTAGTTTTTCACTATTTTTCATTTTTTGTTATAATTGCAGTAAGTGGTATCAGTTTTGTGTCGAAATAGGTATCATTTTTTTGAAAGTTTCTATTCATGGCGATAAGTATCAGTTTTGAAAAAAAAATGAGATATCAGTTTGATGGACACGAGCATAAAACAGTTTACAACACATGTTACTATACATTTTGACAGCATAAAACACATTTAACGTAATATTAAAAACATTTTACACCACATGGTAATGTTGAACATTTGCAATATTTAACATCATATACAACAACTAATAACAAGTAGTTTTCAAGCTGATATCATCGTATTTACATTTGCAACAGCCCAGCAATTTCAACTACCAAATCTAATCAATTTCCTTCCAAATGAAGATTTGACATATAGTCTCCTAAGTCCCAACAATAACTTTTTTTGCCAAAATATCATAGACTAGACACGCTCTACATTTCAACATGTTATTATTGGAAACCTTCAGGGGTATCTCTTTCCTATTTGATGATATTACAAATATCATAACATAAATCTCGCAATCAAGCATGTACGAAGGAAATTAAGTTGCTAATGGTATCAATACTCGTGTATGCTGGGTATCAAATTTAATATATGATAAAGAATTATGTGTCACAACCTTGTTGTGCACACTCTTCTTGACACATTTCACACGTATTGAGTTGCATATTTTTAACATTATTTTTTTCCCATAATTCCTGCAGTATTTGCTCGACTTTAGTTCTCTGTAAAATACATAAATAGATATATGAGTATTGACTTCGTTTTTATAAATATAGCAGTTATATCATTTTCATAGTTTCTTTTTTGATAACTATTTCATACCAATGTCATTGCATCTTTCAAACTATCATTATTTTTTGGGTTTGATCTTCTAGGCTGATTGGAGTCAGAATGCGACCACTGCATATTTGCATATGTTAAAGTCAATAGCTTCCAATGACTTTGACAATGTATTGGGAAGTAAATGACCTCCGTGTACTCATTTTTCACCGCTTTCTCTAGAATAGGAAGAGCTACTGCCTTTACAACTGATTCAATTTTCTCAATTATTGCTTTATGGTCACAAATAATAGTTTTACTATTATTTAATATTTGTAAAAAATACTGCACACATGTGAACTAAAATCATAATTACCGTTCCTATCGTTGGCATTGCATAATTGTTTTCGGTTAATGCTTAATGTTTTGTGAACCAATCAATGATCTGTAAAACCATGTACATGTAAATAAGAAGGAAAATTATATTACAAAATGTAACGATGAATATAATCTAATCTGGTATATGTGGTATCTATTTTGAGTAGTTGTATATATCAGTTTAATGCCTTGAAATTAATCAGTTTTTAGCTATCAGTTTTATATCGATGTAGGTATCAGTTTTTATTATATTTTTCTTTATAGTTTACAGGTATCAGTTTTATGCCTCGATAAGTATCAGTTTTTTGCTATTTTATTGTTTGCAGTTAATGGGTATCAGTTTTTTGCTATTTTGTTGTTTGCAGTTAATGGGTATCGATTTTTGAAAAGTTCAGTTGTGCATAAGTTTCACAGTATCACTACCGCAATATAATAGGTATCAGTTAAATAATTTGTCATGCAAAACAACAACATTATGAATATTCATTCATCAACATAAACATGAGTAACATTAGTATTTATACATACAAAATTTGATTTGCAAAACTGATATGCAAAATTAGCACCATTAGCAACATGTATATGACACTTGTCCATCAGTGAAGTTTCCTTCCAGAACATGAACAAGCGTGTCTTTCGTTATGATGCATCTGCCTACAATTGTGTCATCAATTTTTGCAACATCCCTGTTTTGTAGAAATGAAAATATTATAGTTAAATTCTAAACAAATCTCTATTAATATCTATAATAAAATGTGTACTTACAAATTATTTGCTTTTGCAAGGGAGAATTTTTTTTTAACCATAATATGTTGTTCTTTATTCATATACTTTACACTTTTGCAATGCGCAGTTTCAAATCTACTCATGGTGGTTCCAAAATAGGTATTGGCTTTTCAACTAAAACTGATTTTTGCTCTTGATTTTCTTTCCTTTTTGCACTTCGTTGTTCTTCTTGTTACTCTTGCTTTTTTCACATTTTTCATTTCTTTTTTAGGCCGCTCTTTACTATTTTTTCTGCTTCAACATTTGTTTTCTTTCCTTTTTTTTTGAAATCATTGGATAATCAAACAAGATTCTTCTTTCTTTTTCCTTTGTCTCTCTTTTAATCTCTGAACATATGAAGATAGTTCATCTTTTGTTGGCTCTTTCCTTTCTTCTTATTGAGTTGATTTTGTATGTAGCTCGTCAATAATTTGTATGAGGTTCAAGTCAAAGGTGGGTAGAGCGAATTATAGTGGTACATTTTTGCTGACTTTTGGGTCTTCTGCAGGTGTGATTATGTTTTCCACATTTTCATTATTTTCGTTTTTTCATGTTCATCTTTCTCAATATGAATACTATCTTGATTTTCATTCTTTGCATGCTCATTTGTCATTTCTTCCTTCTTCTTCATAACGTTGAGGAGGTGAATCAATTTCCGTTTCCTCCGAATCAGTTTTTGCAAGTTTTGTCTCTTCATTTTTTTGGTTTCTTTCCTTTCAACTGTTGTCTCAAATTATAAATCTCTTTCTGTTCTTCTCTTCTAAAAAATCTTTCGTTTTTCAATTTTTTTTACAATTTTTTGTTTTCTGCTTCAATTCATTGAATATGAATGTTCAAAATTCTCATACTGACTTCTTGCTCCGTAGATCCCATTGGTGTTTGCTGTTCTTCACGTTTTCTTTTTCTCGTTGTTTGACGTTCGTTTCCTTTCTTTGATCTTGAAGAGATTTCAGCTACTATTTCCAATAATTTTGATTCATCCGGATGTATGTTTTCAGTTTTGATATTAAGATGGTATAAGCTTATATTTTTTTCCTATATCATTAAAAATAAAAACAAGTATTAACTAAAATAGATACTAACATAAGCCTAAAATAAATACCTAGAAATTGAAAAAACAAATGAAAGCAATAATTAAAGAAAACAGATGCCATTGTTTGCCTAAAACAGATACCTACAAACTATAATAGTAACATATTTTTTTAAACTAAAACAGATACTACCATAAGCCTACAACGGATACCCAGAAAACATAAAAATAACCGAAAACACAAATTAAACAAAAAAGATAACATTGATTGCCTAAAACAGATACCTACAAACTGTAATAGTAACAGAAAATAAAAATAAACTAAAATAGGTATCTAGAAACTGATATTAACATAAGTCTAAAACCAACACTACCAGACACATAAAACTAATACATGAAAACTAGAAAAATAATTTTTAATAAGAAATCATGAAAACTAATACTAACAAGCACCTAAAACTAATACATGAAAACTGGGAAAACAAATTTTAACAAGAAATCATAAAAACTAATACTAACATAAGCCCAAAACAGATACCTAGAAATTGATTTTTTTTTTAATAAAACATATACCTGTCCTTTTGAGATACCATCCAGAAATTCTTTGAAAACAATTGACTTCAAGCCTCGTAAATCCCACCTTGCAAATCTTGGGTATGTATCGCTAACATTCCATCTTGGCTTTATTAGCTTCATATTCTCACACATGCAACAAGTTCATAAATGTTAGAAAAAAATTGAATATAATCAAATAAATTACCAGCGGAAACATTGCACATCCAGGCATGTTTCTTGGATTATGAACGACTTTTTTAACGAATTTTTAAAATTCTTTTCTATTGTTAAAAGCTAAAAAACTGTCTTTATTTTTCAAACACACATAAGAACTGCAGAAGTCTCAATCTCAATTTTGTTGGTTGTTGAGGAAGAAAAATGTAAGTAGAATATCCATGATGAGAAGAATAGGCAAGTCTTCCTCATTTTGCTTCTTCTTTTGTTTGCTTCTTCCTTTATTCTTTTTTCTATCAAAATTCTAGTCATATAGGCTGATGACCCAAAATTTCGTGAAGTAAAATTTTTAAAGTCAGATGATATCATTTTGCTAGTCATTATTTTGGTAGGATCTATGTTACTTCCAAGCATCGACATCCCAAAAAGTAAGCTAATATCTTTTGCCGTTACTATCATTTTTTTTCTTTGCCAAAGATTAAAGCGTATTCTTCCACTGAATAACACTTGTAGACTGCACCAATTTTTCTGTGTGTTTCCTATAATCCTTCAAATCTATTTTTTCCTTCATAGAAAACATTGAAGAATTTGAAGAATGGAGATCTTTTCAATAAGTCTAGTTGTTTTTTGCTTAACGCTTTCTTCTTCACAAGTTGTATCACTTTAAACACTAGTTGCATCCCACATCTAAATGCAGTTTACCATTTGACTTTTGTTGTTGTTTTATCTTCTGCATCTCGTGGTCGCGGATTAGCAAAATCATCATCCTAATTTTTGTGTGTGTGTGTCTATGTGTGTACATATATATATATATATATATATATATATATATATATATATATATTAGTGTTAAGCATTTTTTAGACAGTTTTTCAATATGAATTGCAACAACACAGTATTTGTTTTTGGCACTCCTAATTATCAGTTTTTAAAGCATATTTCAATATGAAAAACTAGTATGTACCTATTCAGGTACCAATGGCTTTCAAATCATTATTGAAAACTGATATGTACCAATTTAGATACCAAAATGACACCATATTTATGTAAGTAGAATCTCAGTAAAAAAAACTGACACCACAATGTTTTCAAAACTGATACCAGAATGCTTTCAATATTTGTACCATGAATCTCAATATAAAAACTGATACCAGTTAACTTGCAAAACTGATACCACATTCATATAAAAAGAATCTCAGTATCAAAACCGATACTGGTGTGTTTCCAAAACTAATCTTAGTATCAAAACTGATACCAGTGTGCATCTAAAATTGATACCATGACATTGTATATTACAACATTTAAGCTACAAATGATACGGGTACAATCAATAACTGATATCTAAAAATCAGTAACTACCAGTGTTCAAAGAATATTTCAGTATGAATTTCGCAGAGTATTTGTTTTTAGCCTGAACTAATAACAGTTTTCAAAGCTCATTTCTATAAAAATTACAACATGGTATCTGTTTTTAGCATTCCTAACTATCAGTTTTTATATAATATTTCAAAATGAACTGCAACATGTTAATCGTTTTTCACTAAGCATCATGTAAATGAAAATGATTGATAAAATATTGTTACCGAATTTTCTTCTGTATTTGTAGCCTGTTCACTCTTCTTTCTAGTACTATTCTGATCTTTCATCATACTTCTTCCATTATTTCTTTCTTTGGACCTTCTTTCTATTTATTAAACTGTTTTTTTTCATCTTGTGACAACCCGCCTTTTCTGAATAATCCAAGTTGACAATATAACCACACATGTCCAACTCGAACGATTCAAAACTAACAGATAATCAATTTAGGGTGTATAATAGAATCACATATACAGAATAACACATAATCTCGCAATGGAAATGAAATAATATACATAAGCAGTTCATGAAGCTACTTAAACAGTTACAATTTAATTATACAATATAGCGACTCATAAAGTTCGCAAATACAAGCCAAACGGAAATAGGAACTAATACTGGATAGGATGGAGTCTTCGACTAGGTCTTCGGCTCCAGATGAAGTGGTCCTCGAGAACACTGCAATACTCAGTCTGACCCGAGCGAAATGAGATAAACACAAAACACTCGAGTCAGGTCTAAACATTCTAATGTGATTAGATCTAAAGTCAAATGCAAATAACTCAAGAGATGTTACGGTATTTTCCATCTCTTAAGGATCCGTTAAACTATCTATATATAGTATAATACGCTATTATATGTAACGTCTATCAGTAATATAAAATATTAAAAATAGCGTTAAGGCTTTACATTGATCCCCCTTAACACGTTTTTAAATAATGTGGTCTATACAGGTCCTGTAACACAACCAGTAGAACGTCGGTAGCCAGTGAGTCCCCTATAAGCACATGTTAAATAGAAACTTGTAGTGGTCGCGCATAAGGATAAAACGTATGACAAGGCACGTGAGGCAATGCCCAAGGTAGGATACTACCAGTTTGCCTGATCCGGACTGGTGGTAACCCCTAACGGCACACCGCAACACAACACTTCCAAATTCAAGGGTGATCACCGAATATCAAAAATAGAATACACGAAGAAGTGTGTCTGCTAGAGGTAGCTAGCCTCAATGGCCCGGCACGGCTCCTGTTTTAGTCATTTCAAATTTGACATAGGTGTCGGTCATCCATTATCGTTCACTTTCTTCAATCCAGCCAACGTACACCGAAAACAACCACTTCATTCTGGATCATCACTTCACGAACATAGTTATCAAAGTGGTTCCAGTATTAACAGAGAATGTGTCCATAACTGGCTCCGGTCTCTTTGACAACTAACGTCATTCAATTTTATTTTTCAATGATTAATTTTGAATAGATCAAACCATAATTGTATTTCAACTTCCTTATATAAACTTGAACTATCAAATATTCCACTTTGAAATATTAACAATATTTTATCATTTACAATTATACGCTTAACTTTGTGTCTAATTCCAAAGTTCCGAATCAATAAACTAAAGTTTTGTTTTTCTTTTATAAAATTTACCATTTCCAACTATTGAATACTTCACTTAAGTTCACTTTCAAATTTCAAAATTTTACTTCATTTAACTAAATGTTTTTTTAACTAAATTTGTATGCAAAATTTACAATTTTGAAATTTATTTCCATAAATATTTAGGCTAATGTTTTTTTTTCCAATAAGAGATTCAACAATTGTTATTTCAATAAGTTTAAAATAAAATTTAATTCACTTAATATCCCATTCATCAATTTAAATCAAATTTTCATATTTATAATTTAAACCAAAGTTTAATCTTCGAAATTTGAAACAATTCTATTTTCTTTTCAAAATGGGAATTTAAAATTTGAAATACATATAGTGAAATGTAGAAGCTGTGAAAATTTCGTCGGAAAATTTGAATGTTGTCGGTCGCGCAATTTTCAGTGCAAAGTTGCGCATAACAGTTCAAATTTTAACGAATTTAAAATCTCTTCAAAACAATTTCGGACAAACATGAAAGATATTCTATTCGTTGACAGTAATTCAACGGTGAAATTCGTTTCGCGAAAATCGGACGTTTTGACCTTCGTTTCAAATTCGCATTTTACATTAAAGGGGTCCGTAACGCGTTTTTGAATGGAGCATGCAGACACTGCAAATTATATACCGTTGTGTCCGTCTCGTCGCAGTGATTACCGAAATATATTCACTTGTCAGTTTCGGTATTCGGTTCGCGCTGAAACTGTGAAAATGCTTGCACAATTCATTTTTAAAACAGAGTCATTTGAGTTCGATGTGTCCCTTTTACGATCTTACATATCTTTCAAAATATTTTGGGTCTGCAAAAGATGTCTTTTTATTTTATTAAACTATCTAATTATTTTTTTGTTTTCTTCTTCTTCACAATATGGTGAATGGGACACATTTATACTCACACAATACATGACACACTCACATGTATTTTTACATATACGAGCGTGCATATGTACACAACACCACACACATACCTACGCACTTTTAAACACACCTGCACACATTTAAACACACACCAAAAGCAAATATTTTAACACATGTGTACACCTATATACTCACGCATGCATTACATGCATGACTACGTACACATGCACACACAATCTTGCCTTTTTTTTTTCCTACACATGGAGACAAAAGAAAGGAGGATATAAACTTTCATTTATTCTTCATCTTTGTTGCTAAAAGTGAATTCACGCAACTCGCAAGGCACCTGGTTGAGCACTTTTCATTTTTCTTTTGGTTGCAAATCCAAACTCATGCAACAGAGAGATAAAGAAAACATTTCCTAAGCATACTTTTTTTTTCTTTCACTTCTTCCTTTCTTACCATTCTATCTACACTTCTATCAAAATGGACACAACAAGAAAGAAGCACTTCATTTTTTTTTTCAAAATATAGCGGATGGACATATTTAAGCTATGCGTCCAACACATATAGATAATATGCACGCACACACGTATATACTAACACACACAACACAAAATGCTTCCAGGCACATACACTACACACACATTAAAAACACACACATTATTTTTTGTGTGTAGAAAGAGACATTGGACTGGTATATGTATATAAACATGTATACGAGGGAGGCACTTGTTCGCATAGATGTTCACTGAACTGAGAAGAGAAAAAAAAAAGAAAAAAAATATAGCAAGGGAAGAAAGAACAAGAAAGTAGGATATGTTATGCGTGTGTTCTTCCTTCTTTTCTTGTGAGTTGCGTGCCATGCATGAATAGTCATGTGGCCATTTTTTTCTGAAATTTAAAGTTGTTTTGGAAACAATGAAGAGTTGCCTTCATTTCTTTCTTTCTTGAAAAAGAAAAAAAATGGATAGGAGAGAAAAGCAAAATGTAAATGACGTGTTGCATGAAAACATTCATGCGTGTCAAGTGTATAGAAGAGAAAAGTGGAAATATCAAAAATGAATGTGCCTTTGTGTATTCATTTCATGCGCTGGCAAAACATGAGGAAGGTGATTGTGTCTTGCCAGAAGTGAAAACAGAAGAATGAATGTGCCCATATTTCCATATGTGTATGAACAGATGCAAAAAGAAAGAAGAGATCAATGGATGTTTTGTTCTTTTTTTTCTTAGTAACACAGCAAGTTCTTGCGTATGTCCACAATGCATCCCAAACTCAACAAAACACACAGTAAGACACAAATACATCTACATATGCACATACACGTACAAGCCAAATGCACACACTAACATTTATATGTGTATAAATATATGGCGAACACATTAAAGAATGTTTAGACTTGAGTAATAACTTACATTCGGGTTCCGAAAGCTAAACGACGATGACGAGATGGACACGGCGGAAGAACGAACGACTATGGAAATTTAGCGGAGCTTGAGTTGTTGTCGCGGTTGATGTCGGAGCTCGATGCGGGCTGTCGGAGATAGGCGGAGGATAGAGTGTGGGCTGAGAGAGGAAAATGAGAGGGAGCCAACAAGGGAATGGATGCTGCTTCACTTCATGCATGCGTTTGGCATCTTCTTCTTTTCTTTTCTTTTTCTCTGTTGTATTTTTTTCTTTCGGAAGAAAATTTTGCTAAAGCAAAAAAGTTATGAATTGAGAAGAGATTGAAAAATGGAGAGAAAGTAGACGGAGATTGGGAGCTTAATATATTACGGTGGTAGGTGAGTTATTGTGGTGTCCATGACAAAGAAAATGATGCCTTGCATCACTCCTTATTTAATGCAATGAAGAAAAAAATAATGTGGCCATCACTCCTCATTAATGCAATGAAGAAAAATAATGCGGCTACATCACTCCTCACTATGCAACAAAGAAAAATAATGTGGTCTGCATCACTCATTTAATGCTCCTTATCCCCTTGGAGATATTTATATTTTGTTGTTTATTTGTAAACATTTGTTGGTCACATATATTTCAGTCTCATTATTTATGTTGCACTACTTTACAGGGTCACCTGTATGGAAATAACTGTCTACCCATTTGTCTTTACGGACACCAAAATAATTGTATAAATATACCATTGGAACCTGGACGTCGAGACGAATACAACGACACACAGTTATCAGTAATTTGAACGTTTTATAAAAATTCTATTTTTATTTTTAATTTCACTTTGTTTAATGAACGTTCATTCAAATTTATTCAGTTTAAATTTATCAGAATTATACGGAACGAACTTGTAACGTTTTGATTACAAATTTGATTTCAAATTCTTTTCATACAAATATTTTTTTTATTTTAAATTCAATAAACTTTGAATATATTCAGTCTAATAACTAAAATTTATAGTTTTAATTTATTTGCTTGTTTGTTTCTCAGAATTTATCGTTAAATGATTTTTTTTTTTGATTTGAAAACCCAGGTCGTTACATTCTCCCCTACTCAAACCTTTTCGTCCTCGGAAAGAACGGAACAAGGAAAAATAAAGAAATAAGCATAAACGTAAGAATGATTAAAGATGAATTGGGTACCTTATGCAAACAATTCAGGATTTGAGGCATGGATACTCTCCTCAGTTTCCCAAGTGCAATCTCGGTCATCTCTACTCCACTGAACTTTGACGAGATTAACTATCTTCCTTCTAAGTTGCTTCGTATCTTTATCGACTATACAAAGTGGTCTTCTTTTGATAGTAAGATTTGGCTCAACTTCCATATCTTCAAATAAAGCAGGTTGGACTATGGCTAACGGGTCATGTACATATCTGCGAATATGTGAAACATGGAATACATAATGCACACCGGATAGTTTCTCCGGTAAATCAACCCTATAAGCCAAACCGCCAATCTTTTCTAAGATAGGAAAAGGACCAACAAATCTCGGTGCAAGCTTCCCTTTCTTTCCAAAACGAATCACGTTCTTCAAAGGTGAAATTTTCAGAAATACAAGATCACCAACAACAAATTCTAAATGTCTCCTTTTTCCATCAGCATACTTCTTTTGCCTATCCTGGGCAATCTTCATCCTCCTTCTGATTTCTCCAACTTTTTCAGAAGCGTCCAAAATCATTTTAGGGCCCAGAACAAGTTGATTTCTAGATTCAATCCAACAAGATGGAGATTTACATGGCCGTCCATACAGAGCGTCGAACGGTGCCATTTCAATACTCGCCTGAATTTCAAAGATTTATTTAAGATTTACATTTATTAAAATATGACTTTTAATTTGAATCAAATTACCTGATAGCTATTATTATAGGTGAATTCAACGAGATGGAGATGATCTTCCCAAGATCCACCAAAATCTAAAGCACAAGCACGAAGCAAATCCTCTAGAATCTGATTTACTCTTTCGGTCTGACCGTCTGTTTGAGGATGATCGGCGGTGCTCAGGTTCAATTGAGTTCCCAAAGTTATCTGGAAAGCTTTCCAGAATTTTCTAGTAAAAATGGGGTCTCTATCACATACTATGCTAGACGGAACACCATGAAGTCGGACTATATCCTTCATATAGAGCTCGGCTAAACTTGAAGCAGTTCGAGTTGTCTTCACAGGAATAAAGTGGGCTGATTTGGTTAGTCTATCAACAATAACCCAGATGCTTTCATTTCCCCTCCCGGTCCTTGGTAATCCATCTATGAAATCCATAGAAATTTGTTCCCATTTCCAGTTAGGAATCTCTAAAGGCTGTAATAACCCGGCAGTCTTCTGATGGTCATCTTTTACTTGTTGGCAAGTGGCACATCTACTAATATGAATAGAAATGTCTCTCTTCATTCCACTCCACCAATAAAGCTTCTTCATATTCTGATACATCTTGGTAATCCCAGGATGAATAGAAAGTTTGGACTGATGATTCTCCCTAAGCACCTCCGGTCTTAGACCATCCACATTCGAAACGCAAATACGATTGTTGATCCTCAAAATTCCATTGGTACCAATTTCAACGCCCCATCCCTTCTGGACATTTACAACTTCTCTATTGAGAACGCTTTCCTTTATTCGCCTAAGCATTTCATCTTCTTCCTGCTTAGCAATAATGCGATCCATAAGAGCTGGAGAAGCAGTAATTTGGAATAACATTGCTTTGTTTCTACTCAAAGCGTCGGCTACCACATTAGCCTTTCCGGGGGTATAGTTGATGTCGAGGTCATAGGATGCTAAGAACTCGAGCCATCTGACTTGCCTCTAATTCAGATCCTTCTGAGAAAAGATATACTTCAACGATTTATGGTCAGTGAAGAGTTCAAATTTAATTCCCAAAAGATGGTGCCTCCACAACTTAAGAGCAAAAACTATAGCAAGTAGTTCTAAGTCATGCGCTGCATAATTAACCTCATGAACTCTAAGTTGTCTACCAGCATAAGCAATAACTTTACCATGCTGCATAAGAACAGCTCCCAAACCTTCTTCGCAAGCATCAGTGTAAACAGTCAAACCTTCACTTCCATCCAGAACAGTAAGAACGGGAGCAGAAGTTAACTTGCGTTTAAGTTCATTAAATGCTTTTATACACTTATCGCTCCAATCAAACTTAACATTCTTTCCAGTCAAAGCTGTGAGTGGTGAAGAATTTCGAGCAAAATTCTCGATGAATCTTCTATAATAACCAGCTAAGCCGAGGAAACTACGAATATCGGTTGGAGTTTCAGGAGTTTTCCAATCCTAAAAGTTAATTTATGAATACCTATATAAGGGAGATAAGATAAATCGAATAAGAATGAATGGATGTTTTAAATAAAGGGCTTACTTTGATTACGGCGATCTTAGCTGGATCGACCGAAATCCCATTCTCCGAAACAATATGTCCAAGAAATCTAACTTCATCTCTCCAGAAATGACACTTAGAAAACTTGGCCTTCAGTTGATGATCTCTCAATGTTTTAAGAACAAACTTGAGATGCTCCTCAGGTTCTTCTTTAGTTTTAGAAAAGACTAGAATATCATCAATAAAGACAAGGACAAACCTATTCAGAACATCCCGGAATACTCTGTTCATGAGGTCAACAAAGTAAGCTAGGGCATTAATTAAACCAAATGGCATAACTAACCATTCATAGAAACCGTTTTCTGTTCGAAAAGCTCTTTTGGAAATACTATCTTCAGAAATTCAAAGTTGGTGAAAACCTGTGGCAAGGTCGAGTTGAGAAAATATCTTGGCTCCGTGCAGTTGATCAAATAGGTCATCAATGCGAGGCATTGGATATCGGTTCTTGTGAGTAAGCTTATTCAGTTCTCGATAGTCTACGCACATTCTCAGAGAACCGTCTGACTTAGTAACAAATACAACTGCAACTCCCCATTCTGAATGACTTCGGCGAATTAGATCTTTAGAGAATAGATCTTCGATTTGCACCTTTAATTCAATCTTCTCCTTAGGTGCAATTCTTCTTGGAGCAAGTACAATGGGTCTAGCTCCTTGAATGAGATCAATACGGAATTCTATTTCACGATGAGGTGGTAAGGAAGTTATTTCTCCAAAAACATCAGGAAAATACTGAACAACAGGAGTAGTGCTAAAATCGCTAAGATATTAATCGAGAGAGAAAATGAAACATCCTGCAATATCTTGGGGCAATTGACATTCGATCTTTAAGGGTTTACCTTTGTCACAACGTAAAGAGACAGTTCGAGCTTGAGATAAGAACAAAATTTGAGAAATTTAAACTGAAGAGAATCCTAATTAAAGAAAATAGACTAAAGTTTAAAAAGAGATTTTGAAAATATTTTTAATTTTAAAACATTTTATACTTTCAAAATACGCTCTCTCGGAAATGATTCTACTCATTCTAGGGTATTTCTAACCCTATCAATAATGAGTTTTACCCCCAGGCTAAGGTGTTTCTAAACCTTAGCTCTGATACCAACTGTGACAACCCGCCTTTTCTGAATAATCCAAGTTGACAATATAACCACACACGTCCAACTCGAACGATTCAAAAATGACAAATAATCAATTTAGGGTGTATAATAGAATCAGATCATAGAATCACATATACAGAATAACACAGAATCTCGCAACGGAAATGAAATAATATACATAAGCAGTTCATGAAGCTACTTAAACAGTTACAATTTAATTATACAATATAGCGACTCATAAAGTTCGCAATTACAAGCCAAACAGAAATAGGAACTAATACTGGATAGGATGGAGTCTTCGACTAGGTCTTCGGCTCCAGATGAAGTGCTCCTCGAGAACACTGCAATACTCAGTCTGACCCGAGCGAAATGAGATAAACACAAAACACTCGAGTCAGGTCTAAACATTCTAATGTGATTAGACCTAAAGTCAAATGCAAATAACTCAAGAGATGTTACGGTATTTTCCATCTCTTAAGGATCCGTTAAACTATCTATATATAGTATGATACGCTATTACATGTAACGTCTATCAGTAATATAAAATATTAAAAATAGCGTTAAGGCTTTACATTGATCCCCCTTAACACGTTTTTAAACAATGTGGTCTATACAGGTCCTGTAGCACAACCAGTAGAACGTCGGTAGCCAGTGAGTCCCCTATAGGCACATGTTAAATAGAAACTCGTAGTGGTCGCGCATAAGGATAAAACGTATGACAAGGCACGTGAGGCAATGCGCAAGGTAGGATACTACCAGTTTGCCTGATCCGGACTGGTGGTAACCCCTAACGACCCACCGTAACACAACACTTCCAAATTCAAGGGTGATCACCAAATAACAAAAATAGAATACACGAAGAAGTGTGTCTGCTACAGGTAGCTAGCCTCAATGGCCCGGCACGACTCCTGTTTTAGTCATTTCAAATTTGACACAAGTGCCGGTCATCCATTATCGTTCACTTTCTTCAATCCAGCCAACGTACACCAAAAACAACCACTTCATTCTGGATCATCACTTCACGAACATAGTTATCAAAGTGGTTCCAGTATTAACAGAGAATGTGTCCATAACTGGCTCCGGTCTCTTTGACAACTAACGTCATTCAAATTTATTTTTAATTGATTAATTTCGAATAGATCAAACCATAATTGTATTTCAACTTCCTTATATAAACTTGAACTATCAAATATTCCACTTTGAAATATTAACAATATTTTATCATTTACAATTATACGCTTAACTTTGTGTCTAATTCCAAAGTTCCAAATCAATGAACTAAAGTTTTGTTTTTCTTTTATAAAATTTACCATTTCCAACTATTGAATACTTCACTTAAGTTCACTTTCGAATTTCAAAATTTTACTTCATTTAACTAAATGTTTTTTTAACTAAATTTGTATGTAAAATTTACAATTTTGAAATTTATTTCCTTAAATACTTAGGCTAATGTTTTTTTTTCAATAAGAGATTCAACAATTGTTATTTCAATAAGTTTAAAATAAAATTTAATTCACTTAATATTCCATTCATCAATTTAAATCAAATTTTCATATTTATAATTTAAACCAAAGTTTAATCTTCGAAATTTGAAACAATTCTATTTTCTTTTCAAAATGGGAATTTAAAATTTGAAATACGTATAGTGAAATGTAGAAGCTGTGAAAATTTCGTCGGAAATTTTGAATGTTGTCGGTCGCGCAATTTTCAATGCAAAGTTGCGCATAACAGTTCAAGTTTTAATGATTTTAAAATCTCTTCAAAACAAGTTCGAACAAACATGAAAAATATTCTATTCGTTGACAGTAATTCAACGGTGAAATTCGTTTCTCGAAAATCGGACGTTTTGACCTCCGTTTCAAATTCGCATTTTACATTAAAGGGGTTTGTAACGCGTTTTTGAACGGAGCATGCAGACACTGCAAATTATATACCGTTGTGTCCGTCTCGTCGCGCTGATTACCGAAATATATTCACTTGTCAGTTTCGGTATTCGGTTCGCGCTGAAATTGTGAAAATGCTTGCACAGTTCATTTTTAAAACAGAGTCATTTGAGTTCGATGTGTCCCTTTTACGATCTTACATATCTTTCTAAATATTTTGGGTCTGCAAAAGATGTCTTTTTATTTTATTAAACTATCTAATTATTTTTTTGTTTTCTTATTCTTCACAATATGGTGAATGGGATACATTTATACTCACACAATACATGACACGCTCACATGTATTTTTACATACACAAGCGTGCATATGTACACAACACCGCACACATACCTACACACTTTTAAACACACCTGCACACATTTAAACACACACCAAAAGCAAACATTTTAACACATGTGTACACCTATACACTCACGCATGCATTACATGCATGACTACATACACATGCACACACAATCTTGCATTTTTGGTTTTTTTTTTCCCTACGCATGGAGACAAAAAAAAGGAGGATATAAACTTTCATTTATTTTTCCTCTTTGTTGCTAAAAGTGAATTCACGCAACTCGCAAGGCACCTGGTTGAGCACTTTTCATTTTTCTTTTGGTTGCAAATCCAAACTCATGCAACAGAGAGATAAAGAAAACATTTCCTAAGCATACTTTTTTTTTTCTTTCACTTCTTCCTTTCTTACCATTCTATCTACATTTCTATCAAAATGGACACAACAAGAAAGATGCACTTCATTGTTTTTTCAAAATATAGCGGATGGACATATTTAAGCTATGCGTCCAACACATATAGATAATATGCACGCACACACATATATACTAACACACACAACACAAAATGCTTCCAGGCACATACACTACACACACATTTTTTTTGTGTGTAGAAAGAGACAGTGGACTGGTATATGTATATAAACATGTATACGAGGGAGGCACTTGTTCGCATAGATGTTCACTGAACTGAGAAGAGAAAAAAAAAGAAAAAAAAATATAGCAAGGGAAGAAAGAACAAGAAAGTAGGATATGTTATGCTGTGTGTTCTTCCTTCTTTTCTTGTGAGTTGCGTGCCATGCATGAATAATCATGTGGCCATTTTTTTCTGAAATTTAAAGTTGTTTTTGAAACAATGAAGAGTTGCCTTCATTTCTTTCTTGCTTGAAAAAGAAAAAAAATGGACAGGAGAGAAAAGCAAAATGTAAATGACGTGTTGCATGAAAACATTCATGCGTGTCCAGTATATAGAAGAGAAAAGTGGAAATATCAAAAATGAATGTGCCTTTGTGTATTCATTTCATGCGCTGGCAAAATATGAGGAAGGTGATTGTGTCTTGCCAGAAGTGAAAACAGAAGAATGAATGTGCCCATATTTCCATATGTGTATGAACAGATGCAAAAAGAAAGAAGAGATCAATGGATGTTTCGTTTTTTTTCCTTAGTAACACAGCAAGTTCTTGCGTATGTCCACAATGCATCCCAAACTCAACAAAACACACAGTAAGACACAAATACATCTACATATGCACATACACGTACAAGCCAAATGCACACACTAACATTTATATGTGTATAAATATATGGCAAACACATTAAAGAATGTTTAGACTTGAGTAATAACTTACATTCGGGTTCCGAAAGCTAAACGACGATGACGAGATGGACAAGACGAAAGAACGAACGACTATGGAAATTTAGCGGAGCTTGAGTTGCTGTCGCGGTTGATGTCGGAGCTCGATGCGGGCTGTCGGAGATAGGCGGAGGATAAAGTGTGGGCTGAGAGAGGAAAATGAGAGGGAGCCAACAAGGGAATGGATGCTGCTTCACTTCATGCATGCGTTTGGCATCTTCTTCTTTTCTTTTCTCTGTTGTATTTTTTTTTTCTTTTGAAAGAAAATTTTGCTGAAGCAAAAAAGTTATGAATTGAGAAGAGATTGAAAAATGGAGAGAAAGTAGACGGAGTTTGGGAGCTTAATATATTACGGTGGTAGGTGAGTTATTGTGGTGTCCATGACAAAGAAAATGATGCCTTGCATCACTCCTTATTTAATGCAATGAAGAAAAAAATAATGTGGCCATCACTCCTCATTAATGCAATGAAGAAAAATAATGCGGCTGCATCACTCCTCACTATTTATACGAAGAAAAATAATGTGGTCTGCATCACTCATTTAATGCTCCTTATCCCCTTGGAGATATTTATATTTTGTTGTTTGTTTGTAAACATTTGTTGGTCACATATATTTCAGTCTCATTATTTATGTTGCACTACTTTACAGGGTCACCTATATGGAAATAACTGTCTACCCATTTGTCTTTACGGACACCAAAATAATTGTATAAATATACCATTGGAATCAGGACGTCGAGATGAATACAACAACACACAGTTATCAGTGGTTTGAACGTTTTATAAAAATTCTGTTTTTATTTTTAATTTCACTTTGTTTAATGAACATTCATTCAAATTTATTCAGTTTAAATTTATCAGAATTATACGGAACGAACTTGTAACGTTTTGATTACAAATTTGATTTCAAATTCTTTTCATACAAATATTTATTTTTATTTTAAATTCAATAAACTTTGAATATATTCAGTCTAATAACTAAAATTTATAGTTTTAATTTATTTGCTTGTTTGTTTCTCAGAATTTATCGTTAAATGATTTTTTTTTTCTGATTTGAAAACCCAGGTCGTTACACATCTCTTCTAGGGTTTCTTTCGGTTCAGGCTGTTGTAAGGTTGAATCTTCTACGGTTTCTCTAGGAATTTTCCTAGGCATTTCAATTAGGGTTGATTGAACATGCATTCACATTGGCCTGTCATTGTTGCTCGTCGATTTCTAGGGTTTCAACATTTGAATCGCCTTGATTCTTTCGATTTTAAAGGTTTCGACATGCATCTGAAGTTTATCAGAAGGTATTTGGGGTCGATTTTTAATCGATTCACTTTGCGCTTGTTCTGAAATTCAATTTTCAGACGATACAAGAGGGTTTTCAGATGACATTTTTTGCAACTTTGGAGAGTACGAGAAATCAAGTTTTCTGAAATCAAGTGGAATGAAAATGATAGTGAGGAAAGTGTGTTTTTGAGTGAACCAGTTTGTGGACTGGGCTTTTGTCCTTCACGATATATTTTTACGGCCTATTCTTTTAGATAATTATTTTAAATTTTTTGTCCTTGTCAATTTTTTCCATAATAGTATTAGTTTACGTAATTGTAAAAATGATATAAAAATAGATTATACGTAACTATTTGTAAACACAAATTTGATAGATCTACTAATCCTCGTTAACTCATTATTTTTTTATTGGCACAATTATTCAAGGGTTATACTATATTGAGCTTTAAAAAATCCATTCATAGATGACTCAAATATGTTAATGAAAAATTACACTTTTTTATCAACTAAATTATCAAATCCTCGCCTTAATCGGGCACTTACAAAATGTGCTTATTGGGGTCGACCTAGAAAACCCATCCCCCCCCCCCCCGAAGATGATCACATAAAATTTATGCATTAGCCTAAATACTCCGACACTAAATTTCAACATTTGACAATTGAATATTCGATTTGATGCATAGCTTATATATGGGAATGAAGTATTTAACCGGACAAAAACTAAGATTTCTAGTACTGAAGACCTTCATGAGTATATCAAATAGTAGTAGCGAAGAAATACATAATAGATACCACCAAAATCCAGCTTGCTATAGACATAAGACATTTGAGCAAAATGCAACACAATGGCATTTTTACTTTAAGGCAGTCACTATTTTCCGTTTCACTATATCACTACAAGAAGAATAGTGATTACCAATGGGTATCAGCCATTGGAAAGCCGTTGATAACCGTTGAAAACCTCGTTAGTATACGTATCAATGGTTTGTAATGCTTTCCAGCGGCATCACGGGGGTTTTCCAACGACCTCTAATGGCTAATTCGGACACGTCGTAAATCCAGTATACCACAAGCCTTTTGAAACCGTTAGAAACTATTGAAAATGTCATTAGAACCTATTGGAAAACAAGTCGTTACAAACCGTTGAAAATCTGACTATATATATAATCTTTATCGCTGAATCATTTTATCTTTATATGGAAGAGTGGAGTTCATGGGGTTATCCAATGGTGTAAATTTACTGTGTCACCAACTGTGTGCAAATCTTGTGTTCAAATAGACTTTCCATACGTACATATATATATATATATATATATATATATATATATATATATATATAATAACAACTCCATTTCAAGCATATATACAACAAAAATAGTCAAATAGGTACCCAAACACAATATTCAACCCAAACCATGCATATACGTTCCAATATACACAACATAATACAATATATACAACATCCAAACCAACAATCAACAAAACGTAAGAAACCAGCATCATCCAAACTAACATACAAGCTGTCTAATCCAACAATATATACAATCCATGACAATGTACTAACTAAATCCCCATCCAGTTAAAGCGTATATGTACATACAACAAAACATACCTCAAATCACACATCGTCCCCTCCAAAACCACCTGACGGAAGGGAACCTCCTGTACTGCTCTATGAACTCCGCCAAACGTTTGTTTAGCTACTCTATCTACACGTTACGATGACAATCAGACTCCTTAAGCTCGACGATCCGAGTTCGTAGGCCTGTAATCCCTGCTTTGTCTTAAGTCCTCTGATACGCCTTCTGAGCTGTCTTAGCATGCAATCAAATAAAAGTTGTCATAGTGTTATCAATATTATAAACGTAGTTCACATAAATTTAATTTAAAATTACCACTTGATTTCCAAATTCATAGCGCCTGTTGTGGGTTCGTGGATTCATGATAGCCTCAAAATGGCATCCTCCTCATCAGTAGTGAACTCAGCTTGTCCAGTATCCTCCAATATCTGTTCATGTACTTGTTGGAACTTTTGCTATAATATAAAAGACGGTTGAATTTTACACAACATTATTTTAATTAACTTATAACTTTTAAATTAATTATGTTATACTTATATATGCGACATTTGCTTTCTGATTATGATCCTAAGGGTATGAAACTATGCATGAATCGTCGACCTGACTCATAGCGGTGCATGAGTGAAAACATCCCAATAAGACATGATAGCACCACGTTCTCTCTACTGAAATATGCACATATAAATATCTATTATACAATGTTATATTATCTATATTTTAACAACTTTAAGCTCAAAAAATAAAAATATAGTAGTTGCATGTTATCTTAATTAATAAATTTACCAAATCTTCATGGTGATGTTGGAATGTCATGGAACTACCGCGATGTGTGATGGGTTCCCTTCTTCTATTCGCCAAGTTCCTCTCTGACTCTCTCTGCAAATTTAAACTGAAAATAACGTTTTACAGTTCAAATTTATGCATTAAATGCACTGAACAGTTTAAACTAAATTATTTACTTGAAACTCCTCATTGCCCCCCCACCATTTGACATAAGCATCCCACATAGCAGCGCCCATCCAATTTGGCTTCTTGACCGTTTTTTATGTTAGCTATCATTTCCCTGTAGTTCTTTACGATTTTGTTGTTCCAGTGACGCTATACAAGGTTAGGATCATCCTTTTGAAGGTCCACTGCACCCTGCACGTTTGAAAAAAAAAGTTATATATTTTTATAAACATTATAAAAATGACAGTGTTATATAAATAACATGACAATATATAATGTGTTCCTTATAAACATTAATTAATATTCGAGCCAAAGAAGTATGATATACAACAAATCAGTGTGCATGTCTATATAATCTAATGAATGATATATCACAATTTAAGAAAGATTTTTTTCACATGTCGTAAGTAGCATGCATGTCTATTAAAATATAATCTGTAAATTAACAATGTAAATTTACACTTATCGAGAAGTCCTGCTAAATGGCCTCTCTCACGTTATCTGGAACCATCGGCCACTTCGACCAATATGTAGTCATGTGGCTTATATATGCCTGTCGAGAGATACTAAGAACTATACCAGATGGCTCAAACTTAAAACCACTATATTAAAAAGAAAAAACATTTAATATTTTATGACCATTATATATATATAATATACTGTACAGAAATGAAATTTGATTTTGAAACTTAATACTTACCCTTCATTAGCTTTAGGCTGCACCCACACCACAAGTCATGCTAGCTCCAATGATGGGTTGCTGCCATCGCCTCATATTGGAGGAGGACTAGTCCTTCTATAAGAGGAAGAGGCCAAAGATCCAGAATGAGAAAAGGTACAACTACGGGATTATTAACCATAAAATTATCGTTTTTACCTTCCCAAAATGCATAACATACCATTTTTAATGAGAATAGTATAATGTAAGAAAAATATAAAAATTGCATTTCCAAAATGTAGATTATTAGTTAGTCCTCGTCACTTTGGAATTCAAACTCTGTCTCGTACTCAATATTTTATTCCTATGTAGTCTCCAATGCTTCAGTTAATGCACTTGATTCATCATTTAGAGGTCAAAAGTAGGTTTGACCATCAATTATTATTATTCCTCTATTTTCCTCGACATCTGCTCGGTAAGCTTGTTCATCGGGAATATTACGTCCATCAAATGTAAGCATTGCCTTTGTTTTAAAAACAATCGACCAATCTGTTTTATCTCTTCTTGAAGATGGGTAACGAGCATAATAAACTTGAAGAGCTTATTTGGCAAGTACAAAAGAATCGTACTTATAATAACGCGAAGTATGTTTTATTTCTATAAGATTATATTTTGGGTGCATGTTAATTGCAGAATCTGAAACATTGTTGAATCATTGCATTTGAACAAAAATACATTTTCCGTAGGTCTAATGAAATATGTCAATTGCAAAACATAGGTTAGCACACCTTAAAAATCATCTATATAATCATTTGGGTTGTCATTACCTTTAACAAATACACCAGTATTGTAAGTTATTTTTCAGCATTGTATTCTTTTGTATTAAATTTGTATCCATTGACGAAGAATATTGGATAGGTCTTAACTTTTCTTTTTTGTCCCATGGCTAAATGTTTCAATCCTTCATCTACGACACAATTTGTCATATCAAAAACGTCGATATCGTCGTTTGGATGTTATGATTCATAAATAATGAAAGTATAGAATAAAATTGCATTATAATTATATTACACAAATGTAAATGATATAATGCATTATGACGAATATAAATATGTTGCCTAACAAATAGTACAAATTCAGCATAGTTAAGAAGAATATATATGTTTGCTACATGGTAATCTCTATCACCCAACCATACTTCCATACATTACCAGTAGGTCAATCATGATTTTAAAAAATAGATAAAGGCGCTTGATAGTCATCTTGGTCAATGCCTTTATCATTACGCATAACACTTTCAAATGATAAGTTCATATAATCGGCTTGGGTCAACCCAAAGTCAGTTTGGTCGACCCTAGAGTCGACCCCATGGGTCGGTGGGTCTACCCACTGACGATTTGGGCAGGTACATTGTAACAGCCTGCATTTTCCGTATCGAAGGATCATTAAATATTTTTGCTTTATTCCGTGAGGATTGGATCATTCTCATATTTTAATATGTTTCTTATAGGGATGTGAGACATGTCCATAACTTTTACCAATTTTGTTTATGACCATTTTGCCCCTATCATTCTTATACAGGGAATAACTTTTGACTCAGTTCGAATCAGGGGTTGAGACCTGTGCCATTGGAAAGGAAATGACGATTCCCTTTCTGTAGATTGGTCACATTAAAGATTTGGCTCAACGGTTTGGGAGGAATCGTTGTTTTAAGATTTAACAATTGGATGTTCAGGTTTGGTAAGCCATAATGGGATGATTTGTAGAGGCCCATTAGTGGGCTGGTGGAAAGCTATAAATAGGGGTGACGGATATGGAGAATAGTTTACTTTCCCCATTCTCTCATTTGGTGGCCTTGTGTTCCTCCTTCATCTAACACCTTTCAACCATTAAAATCAAGATCTAAGGAAGGGAATCCAAGATCTGCACCATTTGAAGTGAGAGTTCATCGAATCGAAGGATTCAGATCAAGTTCTTTACTGTCCAGAATCTAATTTCACCATTTTTGCTTTGATTTGGAGAATTGGTGAGTGATATGCATCTCTCACACGGATTCAAGCAAGTATATTAGTTGTATGCACACATTTTATCAATTTCAAGTCGTTTTCCTTAGATCTACGTCATGATAAGTCCATTTTTATATGAATCACCATAGGATCTTGTTTAGCAACTTAAAACCTGTAGTTTTCATGTTATTTACATATGTTTATGCAAGTTAGTTACATAATTATGTTCATATGTTCGTTACCATGATTTTGGTGAAGTTTACCTAATTTCAGTGAAAATCGTCATATTCATGTTGTTAGTGGTTTCATAACATGCTTATGATTGTGTTGAATGAACTAGAGAGTTTATTTCATCGATTGTGTCGATTGGCGAAGTTTTGGTCGAAATTAGGCTTGAATTGGCGATGTACAGGTTTTAGGTCGGTCGTATAAGCCACGGGTCGGGTACGTAGTACAAGTGTAGTACAATTGCAGTACAAGTAGGAGTACAAGTTTTGGGTCGGAACCAAAGAGAGTCGGTACCAAAGTGGGTCAGTCCCAAACTGGGTGGGTACCAAAATAGGTCGGTCCCAAACTAGGTGGGTACCAACTGGGTCGGTCCTAAACTGGGTCGGTCCCAAACTAGGTGGGTACCAAACCGGGCTGGTACTAAACTAGGTCTGTTGGACAATTCTGGTCGGACATTCCTAGTGATGATGTGACTTCAAAGTGAATTCAATGGGGAATGTCGAAGTGATGTGAAGTGTTCACTGCTATTCGTAATGCAACGGGTGTGATGGCAACTCAAAAGCGTTCTGAGCTTGTCGGAAATGGTTGGATGGTCGTCGTCGATGATGACCAGAGATACTAAAGGCCGAGGAATCATCGTTGTCGTAGGTTCTAGCGGGCTCAAAGCAAGGGTAAAATAGAGACATCTAAAAGACCGATTGTAGGTCGAGTACCCTGGGCGTCGTGTATGGCCTAGATATGTCAAATTGTATGACGTGTGAGTTTTTTGCTAGAACCGGGGTTTACCATTGACCCTTGGCAGACAGAAAATTGTTTGGCCGATCATACGATTAACAATGGTTTCGAAGCAGGATTGGCGGTGATAGCCAGAGTCTGTCATGCATGCCGGATATTTTGTTCGTACAGTCTCACGTGGATTATCCAACGTCGTAGGAGATGTTCCTTGGCTGCTTGTTTGATATTGGTTTAGGCCTCTAGGGCTTGTACATGAGGAATGTTGAATGGTTGAAATGTTTGATGTAAAGGCTATCACTATCCAATGTGGGGAAGACGAGAGTTGAGTTCTTCTCTGGTGTTGTGGGTAGATTAATTCGTTTATTTACCCATTCTTATATACTTTATTGATGAAGTTTGTTAGCTGTTTTATCGCTCACTAAGACTATTGTCTGACTCAAGGTTTTATGTTTCCCTCTGATTACCTTGGGATGTTCGTCCGATTGTTGGATGGGCAGACTAAGTGGCCGGTGACAGGTGATAGCTTAGTGAGGACGATGTTGCAGTACAGAGGCGAGTAGGAGGCTGGCATGTTATCTTACCTACTATATAGTATTTGGATTTCTGTTGTTTGCTATTCTTCTCTGAGTGTTGTAGTGAGGAAAAATTGTATAAACACTATTGTTGTAATTCAAATCTATGGATATTACTTCCTAATTGTTATGAAAGTTTAGTGTTTTCTGCTTCACAAATAATACCTGTTGTATATGTTCTATTATATTTTATCCTTGCGATGTGAGTTCAATTACAAGTTCATCTTGTGTCATCATACCTTGATGATCGTCCATAGCTGTCTGGCATGCCTTTCTACACATTATTCCCCTTGTTTAGTGCAAAGGTTATGGGCGGTCATCACATTTGGTATCAAAGCTCTGGTTATTGATTTTAGCCAAAGTTCGAAGACGTAATTACGTATGAGATACGTATTTGTAGATTTCAGTTGGATGTATACTATATGATACTATATAGTATAGTAGTGTTTGTACTTCTTTAGCAACTTTTCTTGCAAGTGGCTAATCATTCTAATTTGCAGATTTAGAACGAGTCAACGTGCTTCAAGACATACTGCTGGGGAAGAGGCTGTGCCTGGAGCGGGTAATGGCGGTACACCAGACTACCCAACCATGTTTGAAGCCATGATGGAGGCTTTCATGCAAAGGGTACCCCGCTCCAGTGGCGGCCACGGTAGATGTAGGTGTTCAGTTGCCTAGGGTTGTGGATTTTGCGAAGCTATGCGAAGATTATACATCTCTAGGAGGAAATCCGTTCAAAGGAACATAACTGTCTAAAGAGGTTCATAAGTGGATGGATTCTTGTGTTCATATCTTTGGAGACTTGGGGTTGGATGATGCAACTAAGAGAAAGCTTGCATCAAGGCAGCTGCAAGGCAGGGGATCATGGAATGGTGGAATTCAGTTACACTTGAGACTCTAGAGGAAGAGATTTCATAGGAGCAATTCCAGGCTAAGTTTGAAGTAAAGTTTATCTCCATAGCTCAGAAGTCTGCTCTATTCAAGAAATTTGTGAAATTGAAGCAGAATGGTCGTCCTGTGCTTGACTACATTTTTTATTTCGAGGCCTTGTCCAAATATGCTCGTTCATACATTGACACACCATATCAGAAGAACGAGAAGTTTGTGATGGGTCTGGATGCCTATATAGGAAGGCCAATGGTGGAACATCTTGAAGATTCCTTTGAGAAGCTTGCTGAAAAATCTATGAGACATGAGAGCTTGTTTCCAAAAGAGGAAGTCGTTGTTGTTGCAACTAAAGAAACTCCAAAACCGCAACAGGGTGGTAACAACAAGAAGAGGAAGCAACAATAGCAGAAGGGAAAAGATGGTCAAAAGAAGCAGAAAGGTGAAGTAACTTGCTTTAATTGCTGGCAGAAGGGCCATTATTCAGGGATTGTAAGAATCCCAAGGCTAAGAAGAAGTGTTTCAAGTGTGGAAAGCCTAGGAATGAGAAGAAGGATTGTCCAGAATCAACTAAGGGTAATCAGGTTGTGAAGGCACTTGGAAGTCGTGCCATCTTCTTCAAGAGCTCCTACTGTAGAGGAAAAGGGAAAAGGTGTCATCGTCCAAGGTACTCTTTCTGTCCGAGATGTTTCAGTTCGAGTTTTGTTTTATGCTGGTTCTTTCATTTGTAATGAGCTAGTGTGCCGCTTGGGTTTGGAAACCGAGATTTGCGATAGACCTTTCGTAGTGGCTAATCCAGTTGGGGGTTCTTCCAATCTTGGCATGATTTGTCGGGGTCTAGTGTAACGAACCGCATTCTACGCATCGGAGGATCGTAGGATATTTATTTCATTCACATACGAAGTCGTATGGTCGTGAAACTTTGGGAAACAACTATTGGGGTCATTTCCCATGTTCACGATTTTTGCCGAATTTTAAATGACTGTTTTTCCCCTGGGGAATCTTGTTTCGCCTATAACTTTTGATTGGTAAGGATTTTTGACCTAAAACCACTTCCATTGGATTCCGATGATGGTTTACCTTTCCGTAGAGTGGTCACATTAATCAAACAGACTTACCTCTCGGGAGATATGGCTGAAATAAGGTTTGGAAGATGGAAAACAGCTTAATCGGGCTTAATTTGCTGAATAGTGGTTAGGCCCATAACCCATTTCGGGATTAGGGTTATGGGAGATCTGAAAGGGTTTGGGAAAACATTTCATTTCAATTTTCTAGCAGCCACAAACATTTCTCTAACCCTAGTAATGGCCTCCATCCTCCAAATCTCATTCTAATCGCTTCCTAATCTCTAATTAACCAAAACTATATCAAATCAAGAGAAATTAGCATCAAATCAGAGATAAAGCTGCTGCTATATATAGAGATCCATACCATATCAGTCATAGTTTCAGATCTAAGATTCATTTGTGGCTAAGGTGAGTGATTTGCACTTTTATTCATGTAACAACCCGGAAAATCTGCACCAATTTAAAATTTTTAAATTGGCTATTTTAGTGGATTTAAATATTTAAAATAAATATTTTAAATAATAACGATGAAAAGTAAGTTTGAATCGAAGTTGAAATAAATATAATTACTTTGAATTGTAAACAAGGCCTGAAATGGCGCGGTAGTTTCAAAATTTGAATTCAAACTTCGACTGACTGTACCGAGTGCAAAACAAAACGGATTTGAGTGAAACCAAAAATATTTAAATCTGTTAGTGAATATCTTTCTAACAAATCTGAAAAATCGAAGTTTCATAGCGGAAAGCAAAAGTTATGGCTAAATGAATTTTCAGAAAGGTCGCTATGGAATTTATATAGCCCGTGAAATTGGCCACTTTGCAAACGAACTCGGAATTCGACGAAACCACTTTTGTTGGATCCGGGATGTCAAATTAGTGCTAGGTTTCAAATTTCATAATTTTTGAAGCTAGTATGTGAGCGTGGCGAAGGAAAATGTGTTTTGGCCAATTACAGTTAAATTGGATCAACCAGAAATGGGCCATTTTTCAAACGATCTCAGAATTCGACGAAACTAGTTTTGTTGGGACCGTATCGTCAAACATAGCTAGAATTATTTTTCTGGAATTTTTCGGATCAGTATGTGGCCCCGGCAAATTGAAATGTACGTTCAAATTAAATATTGAATGTTTTATATTTTAATTTGAATGAAAACTGACTGAAACATTCGAATGGGCCTTCGAAACATATCCCATTGTGTTCGGAATGGGGGTAATTAGCTAGGGGTGACAGTCGTTGGTTTTGATTTCGAGTTCGTCGGAGAAAACCCCAAATTTTCAAAATATATAAATATTGGCCAATCAAAAAATTCCTTTATAAAAAAATCGCTCGTTTCTCTCTCCCCGCTCCAACGCACGGCGGAAACACTTTCCGTTCATCCCACCTCGATTACGGCGAATCGGCTCAACGAAATCGATCGACACAGTTGGGGTTTTTGGAGATCTGAATCTCTCTCCAAATCCGTACCCATCACGTTTCCCCTCGCTTCGTATTCGTCGAGATATACGCCCCAGAAGTGTCGAACTTCAAACCGCCGCCGAACCTCATCCCTGTTGTCGAGTTCACCAATGCCACCACCCCTTGGAGCGCCTCTCGAAGCTCTTTCGCGTGGCGTAGCCCGATCGCCACCTCGCTTCAAGGATTCGCCGAAAACCTTAAACCTAGTTTTGAACATCAAGTTGAGGTATACGGCTAATTTATTTTGAACCGATTTTTACACTTTTAAGTGTTGCAAACTTGTAAAAATCATATCTTTTTCGTTTCTTGTCGAAATCCAGTGAAACAAGAGACACCGGGACCGTGAGGACGTCTTCTACATTCTAGAAGAGACCGCATATTTTTCTGATCCTCCTGCTATTTTTGGTGGAGTGGAACCCAATGTGAGAAATCTAAATTAAAAGAATTGGAATGGAAAATGTCATGTATAAATTATATAAGCGAAGTATAAATTATACACGTGTTGTATACCTCATGTACACGCATTGTGTACGCTATATAAGCAAAGTATGAATTATACATGCATAGTATCATAGATATATGTGTTGAAATAGAAGTGAAATGCTTACATATATATATATATATATATATATATATATATATATATATATATATATATATATATATATACACGCCCCTCGTCCACAAACCATGGACGATATTTATTGGTTGTGATAGGTGTGAAAATTGGTTGATAGCGAATGGTTGATTGAAATTGTTTGTGGTTGAAATTGATTGATTGTGGTTGAAAAATACCCGTTTGTGGTTGAGAAATATTTGGTTGAAACCACATAGGATTAGTCTGTGGAAATGAAAAAAAAAATTACATGCCGCCTGCGTGCGAACTAGATGCATGATTCCCTATTGTCAAAAGCTGCGAGGCTTTAAGGTAGAGCGAGGAGCCGTACTAGGGACGGTCCCGGTTTTAACTACCCTGCCGTTATGCTGTCGAAATTTTGAATAATATTCATGTGTTAGAATTATTTTCATTTGTTGAAACTATATTTATTCGTTGAATAGAAAACCTTCATGTGTTGAATTGAAATTCATTCATTGAATAGAAATTCATGTGTTGAATGGTATTCGTGTTTTAAATATAAAAATCACCTTTTTATCTATATATATAAACTATAGAAAACCTTCATGTGTTGAATTGAAATTCATTCGTTGAATAGAAATTCATGTGTTGAATGGTATTCGTGTTTTAAATAAATTGTTTTAACAATAAAAATCACATTTTTACTCTATGTATATAAACAATAGAAAACCTTCATGTGTTGAATTGAAATTCATTCGTTGAATAGAAATTCATGTGTTGAATGGTATTCGTGTTTTAAATATAAAAATCACCTTTTTATCTATATATATAAACTATGGAAAACCTTCATGTGTTGAATTGAAATTCAGTCGTTGAATTGAAATTCATGTGTTGAATGGTATTCATATTTTGAAAGAGAATGTTTTATAATAAAAATCCTATTTTTATCATCAATATGAACTATATAAAATAATCTTGTTTTGAAATAAATTGTTTTATAATAAAAATCCTATTTTGATCACCTATATTAACTATATAAAATAGTCGAGTTTTGAAATAAATTGTTTTACATTAAAAATCACAATTTTATTATATACATGAATCGTTAAAAATAGTGAAGTGTTGAAATAGAAAACAGTTAGATAAAAATATCATTTTTATCAAATGTATGAAAATCATATAGTTTTGAAATCGAAGAATCGATATATATATATATATATATATATATATATATATATAAATAGAATTGAAATATATCGAATAACGAAGCTGCAGTTCGTATTTTGAAACCGTGATTTCAAACGATTAGTGCGGGAGATCCGACCATCGGATTTTCCCGAAATCGCAACCGTTGGGTTCGCTTTGGAAATATATTTCCAACGACACCAACTTTGTAAAAATCCAACGGTTGGATTGTCTGGAATGTTTAATTCAAATATGAAGAAAAACAGCGCCAGAATCAATTATGTATATATATATATATATATATATATATATATAATTATATTAAATCGAATAACGACGCTGCAGTTCGTATTTTGAAATCCAAACTTCAAACGATTATACCGGGAGATCCGACCGTCGGATTTTCCCGAAACTGGAACCGTTGGATTCGTTTTGAAAAGATCTTTCTAATGAAGTAAATTTTGTGAAGATCCAACGGTTAGATTTTCAGATATGTGTAAATCAAATCTAAAGAAAAACAGTGCCATGGCCGCGTTATGGCTGAAGCGTCGTTTTGAATAAATTGGCTATTTTAAAATAAATAAAAATAGCGATAAATCGTTATAAAATATTATAAACGATATGGATGTGAAATTTAGAAACTAAATGAAGGTTGGCTAAGTCGAATGGTTTCCTGGATTTTGATTTGATGTTGGTTTCGGCCTTCGGGGTTAATATTTGGGAAATCGTTCTCTTACTGATTGACGGTTAGTGACTAATGAATTGTAATGATGCGTATGTAGTGTTTGTGTAGCACGTGTTTATTATATACACGAGTTGCTCAGAAAGACCGGGTTTATCCTATTCTGAATAACTGAATCGACGATAAGAAATCAAAGATGAAGACGGTGGTTGAAGACCGGAAATCTTCACCTCGTTTGGATGGTAACTGATGTCCTGATTGGGAGGCATCCCGAAATATGGATAATGAGTGGTGATCGTCCAGACGTACGTGGAGATCGATGGGTTTGCGAGGTATATAGTGCCTCCGGTTTCGTTCAGACCCAGGACGGACTTGTAAATGGACTGTGTGTCTGACATTGGAATTTATTCTATGTGATTGATAGCTATCAGTTGCATGGCGTGAATTGCCTATGTGACATGCTAAGATGCAGTGATCAAGGCTTCTGTTGAAAAGTAAAGTCTTGTGGTGATGATCAAAGCACCGCCTGTGTGGCGTAGCTTTGTGTATAACGTGAATTCGCGAGCCTCACACCCCGGTATGAACCAGAAACGGGAGAGGACCTCAGGGGGAACATGCGTTTCTTCCTAGCTAGAAGTGGCGTCAGTGGTTTTACACGCCCTGACGAGTTTGACTTATGTGGTTGTTACTGTTGCGAGGTGCCTCGGATATATCGGTCGATCCGGGACCGATGGAGTCATTCGTTGGCTCACTTACGCCCCAAAGGGCGGGGAAACGTAGTGTTTAGGCATTTTAATCCACATCGGTCGACCGGCCCTGATGATCCAAGGGTCACTCGAGCTCTGATCCTGAGACTTGGGCTAGGCAGTCTCGAAGTCGGAAGGACTATCTTTTGCCTTGGTTCATGACAGAAATTCAATTTCCAAATACGTGACTGAGCGGTTTTGATTGTATATATATATATATATATATGGCGACATGATATATGGTACCCATGCCATCTATGATTAATAGTTATGATTCGAAATTGTTTTTGAAACATGTAAACACTGGTAATAATATCAATTGCTTTTGTTTAATTCGTATCAACCATATTTTGGCCATTATAAGGTAAAACTCTATCCTCCGGTTTGCGTTGCATTGTGTGATGGGAACTGAGTCTTATAATGGCTTCATTTTTATAAAAAGCATTGCGATGTTTAAAAGAATTATTTGTTTTAAAGCACTGGCAATCCAATGGAGTAAACCCGTTCCATGAAAGTGGCGTGGTCCTGTGATTAGCCATATTTTAAATGTGTTGAGTAGATTTCTCATACCAGTCCCATGACTGACTCGTAGTTTGTTTCACTTTCAAACTCGGGTGCCCCTTTTTCTACACGGGCAGCCTTGTATTCAGGTTTTAGCTGGCTCTCTCTGGATAGCTGGAGCTGAAGATGGATTCTATCATTTATCTCTTTTTTATGCTGTTCTGCTCCTATTGTACATATTATGTTTGTTTCCGTTGTAGACATTTATGTATAGCTGAACTGTATTTGTTCTAAGTATGATCCTGTATACTGTGTAATTCTGATGATTAAGTTTATCCAGTGTATTATTTGTTCATTATCTGGTGTATTTATTAAATTCTGTTCTGCTGTTATCTGTTTATGTGTTATATTCCAAAGATTACCCTTGCCACCGTCAGTACGTGGTTTGGGGTCGTCTCAATTCACTAATTACGGCTAATTAGTGGTGATTAGTGATAATTAGCGAAATTATGCATCATAAAAATCTGGAAAAATATGTAAAAATTCTTAAATATTATTTTATTCCTATGATATAAATTTGGGTTAATTTGGATTAAGTTTGCTAATCCTATAGTTAAACATGGTTAAGGGGATTAAGGGGAAAGTCATGCTTTTTGGGTATGCTTGATCAAATGACCTATATGCTTGATGTTTTGATCTTTTTGATTGGACCCATATGTTATTACTTCTACTTGGTATGTTTTTTCATAGGAAAGTTAGAAGGTTGAAAATGCTATCGTGAGGCGAAAGTTAGCTTGTTGGAAACTGCTGTGTGGTACGGTTCATGACCCTGATGCACGAGTCGGGTCGAGAGGGGAGGACCACGAACCAGGTCGTAAGGGAGGCACCACGAGCCACAGGGGGAAGGTCACCATGAACCGCCAGGGGGAGCATCACCACGAGCCTCCATGAGGAGCATCACCACGAGCCGCCTAGAGGGGATCACCACGAGCAGCCAAGGGGAGCATCGCCACAAGCCGGACCCAGGCAAGGATCATGAGCCGGATACATACGAGGACCATGAACCAAAGAGTTGCGAACCAAGGAGATGAATCCGAACCGAATCGGAGGAGACCAAAACCCGAGATGCAAAGGAAGCCCAAATGGGAAGTTATTACTCATGATCCAGTTGGGAACCAACGAGTTAACTTCTAGAGTTGGGCTTTGCTACGAGACGTGTGCAAAGGGGTTATCGATTTCTATAACTTTGGTTCACCATTGAAGAGAGGGGGCATGTAGACGAACCGGAGCTAAGGAATTGTGGATGGTTCGCACTTAACCTAGAGCCAGGGATGTGTGGACTGGGTAGGGTTACTGAATATAGACCAGGGAAGTGTGGTCGTAGCAATAGTTGTATGAAGTTGCCGTCATAGCCCCAATAGATTTGGTGATTAAAGCGGTGGATATCATTTTCTTTACTCACTAAGTGAGAGACGTGAGGATGATTGCCATGTTTGATGCTTGCTATCACCATGACACGCACAATCCCATTTTACACTCTATGTTAGTCTTTACCTTAGAGTACTGTACATCTTGTTGTGCTACTCTTTGGTTACAGGTCCAGGTTCAGGTATGATCATCTATACCTGTTATTGCTTCATTTTGTTGCTAAATTCTTACCAGACTTTCATCTGATCCAGAGTTTTATGTCTCTTCTTATTACTACTCTGGGTGCTCCTAAACGAGAAGACTAAAGGCAGGTTAGGTGGTGATGTGCGAGTAGTTGTCCGGAGACGAGCAGGAGGCTTCCACGTATTATATACAAATATTCTCCATGTGTTGTTGATGGTCACTGTTTTGGGCATTGGTAGTGCACCTTCTTTATTTCCTTTTTAGAGACAGTATTTTGAAGTTGTAATAATGATTTGGATCATAAGCTGTATTTTGGATTCCGCTACTCTAATGGTTATGGTTTAGTTTCAGCTTATGCATTGTCTCGCCTGTTTTATACCTAGTTATGTTATTATTATATTTTGTTCCATGCGTTGTGAGATATACTACAGGTTCTTGGTGATTCATCGTTCCAACCCTTTTCTTTTGACCACCGTCCCGTGCTAGTCGAGCATTGGTACCGCATTTCGAGGAAATGTCGGTTGATGCGGGGCGGGCCATCACACTTGGTATCAGAGCCTAGGTTGCGTAGTTAACCTAGGGGAAGACATCAGGGAGAGATAGAATACGTATATAGGAGTGCGTATTTGTGATATTTTTGTTTTCAAAAACTATAAATATATATACTATTAGTATATCTAAGGAAGAAGTCGTACTGCACTGGCACCACTAAGGAGATGGTTAATCGTTTTCTCTTTACAGATTGGACGATGAGCCGAAATACGAGGAGTATGGGTTCAGGGGCCAATTATAGGAATGTCTCTGATATGAGGACGATGTTTACTACCTTTATGCGAGAGATGCTTAGAGATGTTCAGGGAGCAGTTCCTAATGCTGCTAATGGTGGTGGTGCGGTAGTGCAGGCGCCTAGAGCCGATTTCGCCAAGCTCTGCAAGGATTATACCAGTCTTGATGGGAAGCTGTTCCATGAAACGGAGTCGGCTACGGAGGTTCAGGATTAGCTTGATAGTTGTGAGCGCATCTTCGAGGCTTTGGGGATCGATGATGCGATGAAGAGAAAGCTAGCATCGCGCCAACTTCAAGGATGGGCAATGAATTGGTGGAATGCTATTAAAGCAGCTACTCCCGAAGATCAAGTTACTTGGAATCAGTTTAAGACCCGATTTAGTGATAGGTTTATTCCAGTTGCTCAGAAATCAGAATTGTTAATGAATTTTTTGGAGCTTAAACAGAATGGTAGGGCAGTCTTGGAGTATTTTGCTGAATTCGACACCTTATAAAAATATGGATTGTCCCTTATTGATATTGTCGAGAAGAAGAACGAGAAGTTCATAACTTGCCTAGATGAGTACTTAGGGGGGAGACTCATAAACCATATCGAGTCGAATCTATTATGGAAAAGGCATTGAGATCCGAGAGCCTTTACCCTAAGTCGAAGACCGAGGTTGGTATTACATCTGTAGAGGAGCCAAATCCGCAGGCAAGTGGTGGAGGCAAGAATAATTCCCTGAATAAGAGGAAGCAGAACCAGACCAAGGATGGTTAGAAAAAGAAGAATAAGAAAGATATCGAGTGCTTTAGCCGTGGCAAGAAGGGTCACTATGCCAAAGAGTGTCGAGCAAGCCAGGGGAAAATAAGTGCTTCAATTGTGGCCAAGTGGGACATTTTAAGAATGAATGTCCACAAACCCCTAAGGAGAAGCAAATGGTGAAAGCATATGCTATCAACGTTGTTCCTTCTTCGTCGAATGCCCCAACTGTGGCGTAGAAGGGAAAAGGTGTCATTATTCAGGGTATGCTTTCTATTTATGATGTTTCTGCATGAGTGTTGTTTGATACCGGGGATTCCCATTCCTTCGTATCTAGTGACCTGGTAGATAGGTTGGAATTGGAACCCGAGACAGTCGATAGACCTTTAGTTATTACGAACTCGATCGGTAGTTCGACTAACCTTAGTATGATTTGTCTTAATTTGGTCTTATCGAGTCATGGATGTATGTTTGCTTGTGATTGATTTGTTTTGGGCTTTACTGGGTTTGGCATTATTTTGGGAGTCGATTAGCTCCAAAGATATGGGGTGGTGGTAGACTTTGAGGGGTCTTCGGTGACCATTAGAGCGGACGATGGGCGGAGGGTGGTATTGGGTTGCCTACCTAGTGATGCGGTGATGGCTAGTTTTCTACATTCCCTCTACATCCCGCAGGATGAGTTATCAGATGTGCCTATTGCTGGAGAGAGAGATCGAGTTTCAGATTGATTTAGTGAAATATTCCAGACCTATAGTGATGCCTCTTCTTTGTATGGCGCCAAGGGAGCAGCGAGAGCTCGGGGTGTAAGTGGGCGACCTTTTGAAGAAGGGATTTATACGAAGGAGTGTTTTCGAGTGGGAAGCACCAGTTGTATTTGCTACCAAGGTCGATGGTTCCCTTCGGTTTTGTGTAGACTACCATGAGCTAAACATGGTGACTAGGAAGAATAAGTATCCTCTTACACGGATTGATGATTTGTTTGATCAAATGAATGGAGCAAGAGTGTTTTCCCAGCTAGATGTCGCAACAGGTTTTCATCAGCTCCGAGTAGCAGTTGAAAGTATACCTAAAATGACATTTCAGACGCCGTTTGGATTCTATGAGTGGTTGGTCATGCCATTCAAGTTGACCAATGCACCGACATATTTTGTGGATTTTATGAATAGAGTTTTCAGAGATCGATTAAATAAGTTTGTTCTTGTGTTCGTGGAAGATATCTTGGTTTACTCGAGGACAGAGGAAGAACACAAGGAAATTTGAGGATAGTAATGGAGGTGTTAAGGAAACACCAATTGAAAGTAAAACATTCTTAGTGTCACTTCTGGAGGAGGGAAGTGAGATTCTTAGGCCATGTTGTCTCAGAGAATGGTATTGCCGTGGATCTTGCGAAGGTGGCTACGGTGCAAGATTGGTCTACGCCCGAGAATGCAACGGACGTGAGAAGTTTCTTGGGGTTAGCTGGATACTATCGTAAGTTTATCCAAGACTTCTCCATGATAGTAGCACCATTAACTCAGTTGACCAAGAAGAATCAAGCTTTCGTCTGGGACGAAAGGTGTATGAACGCATTCAAGAGCCTAAAGGAAAATTTAACGTGTGCACCAGTGTTAGTTACTCCTAAAGGGAACGAAGAAATGACAGTATACATGGATGCCTGTGGTACCGGACTAGGTGTTGTACTGATGCAAGGAAGTAGGGTTGTATCTTATGCTAGTCGGCAATATAAACCGCATGAGAAAAGATATCCTACCCATGATTTGGAATCGGCAACGATCGTGTTCGCGTTAAAGATGTGGAGACATTATCTCTTAGGAGAAAGATTTGAATTGTTTACTGAACATAAGTCTCTAAAGTATCTTTTCTCTCAAAAGGATTTAAATCTTCACCAGCAGAGATGGTTAGAGTTCTTGGCTTCATATGATCTCAATATCACATACACACCTGGGAAGGGCAATGCGGTAGGTGATGCATTGAGTAGGAGACATGCCAGTTTAGGGGCTATGTTTCTTGAATGGAAGCAACTGGAGTATATCGCGGGGTATGATTTCAGACCTAAGTGCGAAATGGGTCCAGAGATGTTAGCAAGTTTGACGATCAGACCAGTTTTGATTAAGCGGATTGGTTCCAATCAGAGGGACGATCCTAACCTATTGGAAATCATCTCCAAGATAGATATAGGTATCATCAGTGAGGATATGAACAAGTATGAACTTGATTGAGAAGGATGACTTTGAAAGAATGGTAGACTGCTTGTACCCAATGTTAATGGATTGAGAGATGAAGTGCTTAGAGAATGTCATCACTCAAAACTGACTATACATCCTAGTGGTAACAAAATGTATCGAGATATGAAGCAGACCTACTACTGGGAAGGGATGAAGAGAGGCGTTGGGCAGTTTATATCCAAGTGCATGACTTTCCAATTGGTTAAAGCCAAGCAAAAGAAGCCTAGTGGGTTGTTACAACTGCTGGAAATTCCCGAATGGAAATGGGAACAAGTCTCAATGGATTTCATTGATGGTTTGCCAAGGACTAGATCGGGTCATGACAATATTTGGGTGATTGTGGACCAATTGACCAAAAGTGCAAGGTTTATACTGGTCAAGTCAAATAGGACGACAGCTAAGTTAGCGGAGCTGTATACGAAGTGGGTAGTGAGATTTCATAGAGTACCTAAAGGTATTGTAAGTGACCGAGATCCATTACTTACTAGTGGGTTTTGGAAGAGCTTACAAGAGGCTTTAGGGTCAGAATTACATCTAAGTACCGCGTACCATCCCCAAACCCACGGTCAAACAGCGAGGGCGAATCATGTATTAGAGGATCTCTTGAAAGCTTGTATAATGGACTTTGGAGGGTCATGGGATGAACATTTGCATGTGGTTGAGTTCGCATACAATAATAGTTATCAGTCCAGTATTAGTATGGATCCATTTGAAGCTTTGTACGGAAGACCGTGTAACTCACCATCATGTTGGCTGGAAACCGGTGAGAAATTTGTGCTTGGGCCAGATGTAACAAGAGAAACTTCAAATAAGATCAAGGTTATTCAATAGAGGATGAAGGGTGCCCAAGATAGGCAGAAGAGTTATGCTGATAAAAGACGAAGAGTTCTGAAATTCTTCGTTGGTGACTTAGTATTCACCAAGATTTCTCCATTGAAGAATGCGATTAGATTTGGTAGGAGAGGTAAATTGGCACCAAGGTTTGTTGGTCCATTTCCAGTTCTCGAACAAGTTTGAAATTTAGTGTATAAAGTTGGATTACTAGACAAGATGGCGGGAGTGCACAACATATTTCATGTTTCCCAGTTAAGGAAGTTCGTGCACGATTCTGATATGACTATTTCACCAAATCAGTTGGATGATATCGAAGTGGAATCTGAGGCAGTTGGGAGCCATAAAAAAATTTGTATTGTCGGACATGATACGAAGAAACTTCGAAGGAAGACGGTGAAACAGGTTAAGGTCCAGTGGGGTGATAATGAGAATGACTGTACTAGTGAAACCGAGGAGAGCATAAGGAAGTCATATCCAGAACTCTTTGCTTGGTAAGATTTTAATCGCGATATAGTTATTCCCTTGTTAATAAACCGCATGCTAGGATAGGCTTGTATTGTTATTATGTATGTTTGATTGTTTGTAAATGGTTGATAGGCATGCGGGCCACCACAATATGTTTTGGTTAAGGAATTTCGGGGGTGGAATTTCTTAAGGGGGAAGACTGTAACGACCCGCATTCTACGCATCATAGGATATTTATTTCATTCACATATGAAGTCGTATGGTTGTGTAACTTTGGGAAAGGACTATTGGGGTCATTTCTCATATTCACGATTTTTGCCGAATATTAAATGATCATTTTTCCCCTGGCGAATCTTGTTTCGCCTATAACCTTTGATTGGTGAGGAGTGATGACCTAAAACCACTTCCATTGGATTCCGATGATGGTTTACCTTTCCGTAGATTGGTTACATTAATTAAACGAACTTATCGTCTGGGAGATATGGCTGAAATAAGGTTTGGAAGATGGGAAATAGCTTAACCGGGCTTAATTAGCTGATTAGTGCTTAGGTCCATAACCCATTTCAAGACTAGGGTTATGGGAGGGCAGAAAGGGTTCGGGAAAACATTTTGTTTTAGTTTTCTAGCCGCCACAAACATTTCTCTAACCCTAGTAATGGCCTTTGTCCTCCAAATCTCATTCTAATCGCTTCCTAATCTCTAATTAACTAAAATTACATCAAATTAGAGATAGAGCTGCTGCTATACATAGAGATTCATGCCATTTCAGTCATAGTTTCAGATCTAAGATTCATTTGTGGCTAAGGTGAGTGATTTGCACTTTTATTCACTAAATACGGCTAATTAGGGGTGATTGGTGATAATTAGCGAAATTATGCATCATAAAAATCTGGAAAAATATGTAGAAATTCTTAAATATTATTTTATGCCTATGATATAAATTGGTTAATTTGGATTAAGTTTGCTAATCCTATAGTTAAACATGGTTAAGGCGATTAATGGGAAAATCATGCTTTTTGGGTATCTAAAATGACCTATATGCTTGATGTTTTGATCTTTTTGATTGGACCCATATGTTGTTACTGCTGTTTGGTATGTGTTATGATTCCATAGGAAAGTTAGAATGGTTGAAAACGCTGTCGTGAGGCGAAAATTAGCTTGCTGGAAACTGCTATGAGGTACGGATCGTGACCCTGATGCACGAGCCGGGTCGTGAGGGGAGGACTACGAATCAGGTCGTGAGGGGAGCACGACGAGCCGTAGGGAGAAGGTCACCATGAGCCTCCAGGGGGGAGCATCACAACGAGCCGCCAGGAGGAGCATCACCACGATCCTCCTAGGGGGATCACCACGAGCCGCTAAGGGGAGCATCGCCGCGAGCCGGACCCAGGCAAGGATCATGAGCCGGATACATACGAGGACCACGAACCGAAGAGTTGCGAACCGAGGAGCTAAATCCGAACCAAACCGGAGGAGACCAAAACCCGAGATGCAAAGGAAATCCAAATGGGAAGTTATTACTCGGGATCTAGCTGGGAACCAACGAGCTAACGTCTAGAGTTGGGCTTTGCTGCGGGACGTGTGCAATGAGGTTATCAATATCTATAACTTTGGTTCACCATTGAAAAGAGGGGGCATGTAGATGAACCAGAGCCAGGGAAGTGTGGTCTGGTTGGCCCTTAACCTAGAGCCAGAGATGTGTGGGCCGGGTAGGGTTATTGACTATAGACCAGGGAAGTGTGGTCATAACAATAGTTGTTCGAAGTTGCCGTCATAGCCCAATATATTTGGTGATCAAAGCGGTGGATATCGTATGCTTTACGCACTAATTGAGAGACGTGAGGATGATTGCTATGTTTGATGCTTGCTATCACGATGACATGCACACTCCCATTTTACACTCTATGTTAGAGTTTACCTTAGAGTACTATACATCTTGTTGTGCTAACTCTTTGGTTGCAGGTCCAAGTTTAGGTATGATCATTTATACCTGTTATTGCTTCATTTTGTTGCTATCACTCATATCAGACTTTCATTTGACCCAGAGTTTTATGCCCTTCTTATTACTTTAGGTGCTCCTAAACGAGAAGACTAGAGGCAGGTTAGGTGGTGATGCGCGAGTAGCTGTACGAAGATGAGCAAGAGGCTTCCACGTATTATATACAAATATTCTCCCTGTTTTGTTGATGGTCACTGCTTTGGGGATTAGTAGTGCACCTTCTTTATTTCCTTTTTAAATACAGTATTTTGAAGTTGTAATAATGATTTGGATCATAGGCTATATTTTGGTTTCCGCTACTCTGATGGTTATGGTTTAGTTTCAGCTTATGCACTGTCTCGCCTGTTTTATATCAAGTTATGTTATTATTATATTTTATTCCATACGCTGTAAGATATAATACAGGTTCTTAGCGATTCATCGTTCCAACCATTTTCTTTTGACGACCGTCCCGTTCTAGTCGGGCATCGGTACGCATTTCGAGGGAAAGGTCGGTTGGTGCAGGGCGGGCCGTCACATCTAGTGTTGTTGAGTTATGGTTGCTCTTTTTTGTGTGATTGCTTTGTTCTTAACTTCGCTGGGTTTGGGATTATCTTGGGTATGGATTGGCTTAAGAGGTATGCGGCAAGAGTGAATTGTGAGAAGCTAGAGGTGAGAGTTGGGGATGTGGAAGGGCGAAAAGTGTTGATTCGGTGTATGCTCGAAGATGGTGTCTTTGTGAGCTATCAATATTCGCTTGTGATTCCATAAGAAGACTTTTCATCTGTTTTTATCGCTAATGAGTATGAGGATGTCTTTGAGGAAGTCAAAGTTTTACCGCCGCATTGTGAGATCGAGTTTAGGATCGATTTAGTCGAGGGAACTAGAGCAATCGTTATGCCTCTTAGGAAGATGGTGCTTAAGGGACAGTGAGAGTTGGAAGTGCAAGTTCATGACCTTCTAGGAAAGGGATTCATTCGGAGAAGTGTTTCCAAATGGGGTGCACCGGTCGTGTTTGCAACCAAGGCAGATGGCTCGTTAAGATTGTATGTGGACTATCGTGAGCTAAACAAGGTGATCAAGAAGAGCAAGTATCCACTACCGAGAATAGATAACTTGTTTGATCAGCTTCACGAGGCCAAAGTGTTTTCTCAGATGGATTTGGCAACGGGATTTCACCAGTTGAGGGTGGCAACGGATAGTGTGCTAAAGACTTCTTTTAGGACACCATACGGTTTCTTCGAATGGTTGGTGATGCCATTCGGATTAACTAACGCGCCAGCGTATTTCTTAGATCGTATGAATAGGATTTTCAGAGATCAGTTGAACAAGTTCGTGCTTGTGTTCGTGGATGACATTCTGGTTTACTCTAGGAATGAGGAAGAGCATAAGACGCACTAGAGAGTCGTTTTGGAAATCTTGCGAAAGCATCAGCTGAGAGCCAAGTTTTCAAAGTGTCACTTCTGGAAGAGCGAAGTAAGATTCTTAGGCCATGTTGTTTCTGAAAATGGGATAGCGGTTGACCCCGCTAAAGTGGCAGCAATCCAGGACTGGGATAGACCTAAAAATGCGACAGATGTGAGAAATTTCCTTGGGTTGGCAGGATATTACTGACAATTTATCAAAGATTTCTCGAAGATAGCAGCACTGTTGACAAGGTTGACGAAGAAGAACCAAGTGTTCACATGGGATGCAAAATGTGAGCAAGCGTTTGGAATCCTGAAGGTGAAACCAACGAGGGCTGCTGTGTTGACCATTCCAAGTAGGAATGAAGAGATTGTGGTATACATCGATGCATGTGGTAAAGGTATTGGAGCAGTGCAAATGCACAAGGATAAGGTTGTGGCCTACACGAGTCGACAGCTAAAGTCGCATGAGAAGAATTATTCAACTCATAATTTGGAGTTGGCAGCGATTGTGTTTGCTCCGAAGATGTGGAGACGTTACCCTTTGGGAGTTCGGTTCGAGTTGTTTACGGACCACAGGTCGTTAAAGTATCTTTTCTCCCAAAAGGACTTGAATCTTCGGCAACAACGATGGTTGGAGTTTTTGGCATCATATGATTTTTGTATAGCTTATACTCCTGGCAAGGGTAACGTAGTAGCATATGCGCTGAGTCGGAGACACGCAAGTTTAGGAACGATGTTTTCGGAATGGAAAATTCTCGAGTATTTGGCAAGATTTGATTTCAGGCCAAGGTGTGAGTTGGAACCTGAAATGTTGGCAAGCTTATCGATAAGACCTACTCTTATCGAAAGGATTGGCGAGAGACGAAAGCAAGATGCAAAACTTGTCGAGTTTATTCAGAAGCTGGAGCTAGAAGACAAAAAGTTCGAGGTTAATCGAGAAGGTCGACTTCGAAAGCAAGGGCGACTAGTTGTTCCTGATATCAACGGACTGAGGGAATGCCATCATTTAAAGTTGACGATTCATCACGGTGGTAATAAGATGTATCAAGACATGAAGCGAGTCTACTACTGGGAGGGGATGAAGCGAGATATTGGAAAATTCATTTCCAATGCATAAACTGTCAATTAGTGAAAGTTGAACAGTAAAAGCTGAGTGGTTTGCTTTAGCCATTGGAAGTTCCTACGTGGAAGTAGGAGCAAATATCAATGAATTTTATCGATGGACTACCTAGAACCAGGGCAGGAAACAAAGGGATTTGGGTCATCGTGGATCGCTTGACCAAAAGTGCAAGGTTCATTCATGTCAAGTCGACTAGGACGGAATCGAAATTAGCTGAACTTTATGTGAAATGGACAGTTTGATTCCATGGTAACCCGAAGAGCATAGTGAGTGACCGGGTTCACGAGTGGATTTTGGAAGAGTTTACAAGAAACTTTGGGAACCGAGTTGCGCTTGAGTACGGCATACCATCCCCAAACTGAAGGTCAAACCGAGAGGGTTAACCGGGTTTTGGAAGATCTCCTGAGGGCTTGTGTGTTAGACTTCAGAGGATTATGGGAAGATCATCTACATATAGTTGAGTTTGCTTATAACAATAGCTACGAGTTGAGGATTGGGATGGCACCATACGAGGCGTTGTATGGTAGACCATGTAATTCTCTAGCTTGTTGGTTAGAAATCGGAGATAAGTTGATACTTAGGCCAAAGATGATTATAAAGACCTCAGATTGTTTCGAGATTGTTCGGCAGCGAATGAAGGCAGCCCAAGATCCTCATAAGAGTTATGCTGATAAACATCGATAAGATTTGGAATTTGACATTGGTAGTATGGTTTTTGTGAAAATTTCGCCACTTAAGCATGTGGTTAGATTCAGAAGCAAAGGAAAGTTAGCTCCTAGGTTTGTTGGACCATTTGCGATAGTCGAGCGAATTGGAAAGCTCGCATATAGATTAGAGTTACCCGAGAAGATGTCAAGTGTGCATAATGTGTTCCATGTGTCGTTTCTACAGAAGTTCGTGCATGATTCAAATGTGGGGGTATCTCCAGAGCAGTACGAAGACCTAGAAGTAGAGATCGTAGTTGCAAGACCTTGTAAGCCGCTTCGTGTTGTGGGGAATGACACGAAACAGCTTAGGAGGAAGACAGTTAAGCTAGTCAAGGTACAATGGAGTGAGGATGATGACGATTGTACATAGGAGACGGAAGAGAGCATGAAGGCGACCCATCCAGAACTCTTCATCGGTACGATCCATTAGTATCGTGTCACCTTACATCATTGTAGCTTGTACTATTGTGTTTGTGTTAGAATTCCGCTTGCTAGGATAAAGCTATGGATGCATGGCTTGATGGTTGCTAGTTTGGGTGATAGAATTGGCTACTCATGGACGATAGGCATGCATAATTTCTTTGGTTGCTTATGTTTGTTGCGATTTCGAGGGTAAAATTCTTAAAGGGGAGGAGAATGTAACAGCCCGCATTTTACATATCGAAGGATCGTAAAATATTTTTATTTTATTCCCTGAGGGTTGAATCATTCTCATATTTTAATATGTTGCTTATGGGGATGTGAGACATGTCCATAATTTTTACCAATTTTGTTTGTGACCATTTTGCCCCTGTCAATCTTGTACAGGGCATAACTTTTGACTCAAGCTGAATTAGGGGTTGAGACATGTTCCATTGGAAAGGAAATGATGATTCCCGTTCCAAAGAGTGGTCACATTAAAGATTGGGCTCAGCGGTTTGGGAGGAATCGTTGTTTTAAGGTTTAACAGTTGGTTGTTCATGTTTTGTAAGCCATAATGGGCTGAGTTATAGAGGCCCATTAGTGGGCTGGTGGAAAACTATAAATAGTGGGTGAGAGGTATGGAGAATAGTTTACTTTCTCCATTCTCTCATTTTGTGGTCTTGTGTTCCTCCTTCCTCTAACACCTTTCCACCTTTAAAATCGAGATCTAAGGAAGGGAATCCAAGATCTACACCATTTGAAGCTAGATCTACATCATTTGAAGTGAGAGTTCATCGAATCGAAAGATTTGGATCAATTTCTTCGCTGTCCGGAATCCAATTTCACCATTTTTGCTTTGATTTGGGGAAATGGTGAATGATATGCATCTCTCACACGGATTCAAGCAAGTATATGAATTGTATGCACACATTTTTATCAAACTCAAGTCGTTTTCCTTAGATTTACGTCATGGTAAGTCTATTTTCATATGAATCGCCATAGGATCTTGTTTAGCAACTTAAAACCGGTAATTTTCATGTTATTTACATATGTTTATGCAAGTTAGTTCCATAATTATGTTCATATGTTCATTACCATGACTTTGGTGAATTTTACCTAATTTTAGTGAAAATCGCCATATTCATTTTGTTAGTGGTTTCATAACATGCTTATGATTGTGTTAAATGAATTAGATGAGTATATTTCGTCGATTGTGTCGAGTGGCGAAGTTTTGGTTGAAATTGGACTTGAATTGGGGTTGTATAGGTTTTGGGTCAGTCGTACGAGCCACGAGTCGGGCATGTAGTACAAGTGTAGTACAAATGCAGTACAAGTAGGAGTACAGGTTTTGGGTCGCACTAAAATGGGTCGGTACCAAAGTGGGTGGGTCCCAAACTGGGTCGGTCCCAAACCGGGTTGGTCCTAAACTGGGTGGGTACCAAACTGGGTCGGTCCCAAACTGGGTGGGTATCAAACTGTGTCAGTCCCAAAATGGGTCGGTACCAAACTAGGTCTGGTCGGATATTTCTGGTCGGACATTCCTGGTGATGATGTGACTTCGAAGTGAATTCAATGGGGAAAGTCGAAGTGATGTGAAGTGTACATTGTTAGTCGTAATGCAACAGGTGTGATGGCAACTCAAAAGCATTCTGAGCTTGTCAGAAATGATTGGATGGTCGGCGTCGATGACGACCAGAGATACTGAAGGTCAAGGAATCAACGTTGTCGTAGGTTCTAGCGGGCTCAAAGTAGGGGTACAATAGAGACATCTAAAAGAACGGTTGTAGGTCGAGTACCCTGGGCGTCGTATATGGCCTAGATATGTCAAATTGTATGACATATGGGGTTTGGCTAGAACCGGGGTTTATCATTGACCCTTGGCGGACATCAAATTGTTTGGCCGGTCATACAATTAACGATGGTTTCGAAGCAGGATTGGTGGTGATAACTAGAGTCTGTCGTGCACGCTTGATATTTTGTTTGTATCGTCTCATGTGGATTATCCAACGTCGTAGGAGATGTTCCTTGGGTTCATGTCTGATATTGGTTTAGGCCTCTGGGAATTGTGCTTGAGGGATGTTGAATTCGATCAGGGTGGTTTACGTGAGATCTATACTCTGGATGCTATGAGTGCTATTGATGTTTGATCTAGTTTCCATGGATGAATGGTTGAAATGTTTAACATAAAGGCTATCACTGTCCGATGTGGGGAAGACGGGAGTTGAGTTCTTCTCTGTTGTTGTTGGTAGATTAGTTCATTTATTTACCTATTCTTATATACTTTATTAATGAAGTCTGTTAGCTGTTTTATCGCTCACTAAGACTATTGTCTGACTCAAGGCTTTATGTTTCCCTCTTATTACATTGGGCTGCTCATCCAATTGTTGGATAGGCAGACTAAGTGGCAGGGCACAGGTGATAGCTTAGTTAGGACGATGTTGCAGTTCGAAGGCGAGCAGTAGGCTGGCATGTTGTCTTACATACTATATAGTATTTAGATTTTTGTTGTTTGCTATTCTTCTCTGAGTGCTGTAGTGGGGAAAATTGTATAAACACTTTTGTTGTAATTCAAATATGTGGATATTACTTCCTAGTTGTTATGAAAGTTTAGTTTTTTCTGCTTCACTTATAATACCTGTTGTATATGTTCTATTATATTTTATCCTTGCGCTACGAGTTTTATGACAGGTTCCACTTGTGTCATCATACCTTGATGATCTTCCATAGCTGCCTGGCACACCTTTCAGTGTGTTATTCCCCTTGTTTAGTGCAGGGGTTATGGGCGGTCATCATATACGTTCTGTGAATCTGGACTATTTTCTGACCAGGTTCATTGCTGACTCAGCGCTACATATACAGTTAAGATTAAAACCCTAGAATCTAAAGGTTGAGGTTGACTCTGTGAATTTATAAATGGGTGGCTTATCCCATTCCAATACACATCATTTCTTCATGTCTTCTGCCTCTATAAAATTATTCTAAAAATATAAACATATAATCAGGGAACGCTACTGAGGACCAGATCTACAGAGACAACATTCAGGGCTTACATGCATACAACAACTAAAAGGATTGGATTGGACTTTTGCTAAGGCATATGCAATCTATACAAGCGAAACCAGGCCATACAACTCTATGTACTTGTACTTTCTCATTTAACATGTAAGTCTCACATGTGTGGAATTTAACAATGTTTCAATCAATTAACTAGTGTAAACTCGTTATTACATCCCTAACAAATTATACATATATCATGATATGTGCATGCAAACACAATTTCACCATCAAGTTATTTATTTCTAATAAAAATTTATGTGAAAATACATTCATTTTCAATGATTCACATGTCATTTACTAATATTCAAATCATATATACTCATATTTATTCCAAATCAAGTTATATAACCTTTCGATGATTCATATCAATTTATTTCCTTTCGTTTATAACAAAAACAAATTTTCTATGCAAATTTGACGTTATCCAGTTAATAAAATAGTCACTTATATTTTTTCAACAATTCAATTCGATTTTATTAAAGGAAATCTGAATTTTATTTACTTAAAATCCTTCCACTTTATTAAATAAATTGTTATGGTTTATAAATGACCATACCACGATTTTTATGGAAATTTGATTTTGACTTAACTCAAAATCTACTAGATGAATTACCAATTCTTCTCTTCCATTAGAAAATTATAATCCAATAGATCTGAAAGAATCTTGTTTCCAAGAATTCTGACTTATATTGAATCCTATATACTCAGTTAATTCAAATCGTAAAATTACAAACTACCACGACGCAGCGAGCTCGTTTTAATTAAATTTTTATTATACATTTAAACTTCGTTTAATTAATAATAAACTATAATGATATCTTCTTAAATTTTTAATAAAACCAATCCAGTTTTCGAATCTACCTTGAAAACTTCGATTGTCCAAAATTGTTGAATATTCCACTTAAGTTCAAATTCCATTCTTTATTTGACAACTAGATTTGATATTATTTCATATCTAATTCAGTTTAATTTAGCTCATATTAAATTCAAATTCATACCCTTCCTTTTTACAAGTTTAATTCATATAACTAAGTTAAACTTTGATCCCATATCATGATTGTTATTCCAATTACTCATTTATATGTTACAAAGCTTATTTTCCATCTTTATATGCATTTGATATTGGAATTGACTCCATCCAAAATTCATAACTAAGTTATATAATTATTTACAACTAAATTTTTCTATACTCAATTTCATTCGACTTCCATTTACCACTTCAATTCATTTAACTTTCATATGTTAAATGTTAAATTCAGTAATTTAAATTCCTAGTCATTTATTCAAAAAATTTAAAATAATATAAATACATGCATATATTTATTACCACTTGCAAATTCAAAAAATCTGAATGTTTTTAAAACTTGTTTTTCTCAAACAAATTTCCATTAGCAATTTTATTATAGTAGCAATATGTCACTTAGAAACTTGAAAATGAGCACTGATAATGCTGCAGTCATCATCAGAATTACTTTCCAATGATTTAAGTGAGTTCAGTAGTTTATCACCTTTAAAATCCATTCAAAATGGGTTTTAGTCAAAAATCCTTCCAAATAGTGCTATTTATTCTTTTCTAATACTTCAAAAAGAATTTCCAAATTCCTAGGTTTTAAATTCCAATTTCTGGTTTAAATCCAAGTTTATTTCATCTCATTAGTATATATAATCTTTATACAGATTATATTTGGTTATATACAACCGTTCTAGTTTTATAATTTCATTTGATTATAATAATAACAACCAGCACATCCATATACTATAATAACTTAAAAGAATTATTAGTTTTATACGAAAATATAATTTTTGGGTAAAGTTGTTTCATTTACCCACATTAAAACAATACTATGTCATTTTGCCAATCTAAGTGTTTAGAAACTCTTATCGACATCATGGCATCCCATGATTCAACCAGAATTCATAAGCCATCCAACTAACAAACCAACACAATATAAAACCTTTTTTATATCACTAACAAATATGCGCTAATATATACACACTCAAACTCATTCTAGGGTACTACTAGCCCTATCTCTGATGAGTAAATCCAACCGAAGCCTAGGTATTTGCCCAACCTAAGCTTTGACGCCACTGTAACGGCCCGAGAGATTTTCGACCTCGAAAATCGACATAAATACGTCCACTGTATAACATGTCAACTATTCAAGGATCGAAAATACTGGATCATTTGGGTTAAAGAAAATAAGATAGAAGGGAACAAAAATATACACAGAATCTCACAATCGCAACAAAATAAGATATAATATGATATTAACAATACTTGAAAACAGAAACAGTATATTACATATCTTCAGAGTACACCAACTATTTCTGGCTAAACATAGGAACAATTATAATTACCTGTTTCCAGATACATATATAATACACAGTGGAAAATATGACAGCCATAACTAAAGGTGAAGCCTCCTTCTTCAAGCTCCTTCAAATGCATCCGTGTAAGAACCCGAACTACTTGATTGTTCGTACAAATTTAGGCACCCAAGATTTTTTAGGGAAAACAAACAAAATAAACTCTGGACCAATCATGGGACTGATGTGAGTAAGATCCAAACAACTTGCTTAAATTTAGAAATCCTTTAAAATAATGGAACTCTCGTAAGACACAACCACATGTAAACATGGCACGTATTTTTCTCTTACGATAGCCAAATCACTTTTATTATAAAATCCAGTGATATTATAATAATGTCTATCAATTCACAAATAAAATAGGAATATAGCCAAAATTCTTGCATCTCACTTTTTGACATAGTTGGTTTACATCTAAAACCGTATGGCTCGTATTGGATTTGGATTTTCATACATGACTAGGTAAAGGACTTACCTTTCGATCAGTGTTCTCTACAGATAAAACATTGGGGTTCAATAAGAACATCTTGCAACCCAACCACACAGAACCGGCCACTCGTTCAACTTGAGTGTACCGAATATATAATCACCACGGTTGTTGGTCGTCCTGCTGTACTCATTTTGAAGCATACAAAAAGGGATAATCAATTTCTCTAGATCAGCTGATGATATACCCTAATGGGTATGATCGATATAGCATAGTTGCCTGCCCGATTTCAGTGATTTCTTGGATGACGAGGCTTAAGGATACAATTACCTTTTTGGAAACATCACATTCAACTTTGAATGCCACATTGTTAGATCTGCAAATCACTAGTTGATTTGAAAAAAGATACTCTGTGTGTTAAGCTAAAAGATGTTTAATTCTCCGCCACCATACTCGGTATATTTGTAAAAATCAACGTATGTGATTATTGGAAATACGCTTTCAGATATTCATCCATACAAGTTTATTCTGGGATTGAACGAAACTGAAGATACCCCAGATTGTAGGGAGTACTTCTACAAGTATAATCCTGGTAGCTAACAAGAGGCATCAGCCAATAGCCCGATTCCTTGAACCCACGTGTTATAAAGGAATTTATCGATAGTTGTTTTTTTAACTATCGAAGAAACAACATACAACCAAATGTTTCGTTTTCAAAGGAAATACAATGGTTAGGCACCAAGCAAAACCGAGCCCTTTTTAAATTAGTCTCTTATTAATTTAATCATTTGGCAACATTCAACTCCAATTTCTTTACAATGATATTTCCAAAACCCTTTTCCTTCTCATGACACTTGGAAAGCATTTCCATATTTCACAAAACTCTTTAGTTTTTATACTTAGAAAATATTCGTTATTGTATTTCCAAACTACACTTACTTGGGTTAAAATGAATGTTGCATAAAACATCGTTACAACAACAAAAAATACTGCGTATTCGTTAAAGTCTCATATCCAACTAAAACTATTTCTTTTCAGAATTCATTTGGCTTATACTTCAAATATTTCCAAAATTTCTTTACCAATACTCAAGAAAAAATTTAAAAAATATTATTCCAATATTTAACTGAATTTCACTTGGGAAATATTTCATAATTTTCTCGAGTATTCTTGAAGTTCACTTTGATTTCCACTTACCATTCCCAAAATCAATTATATTCATTTATAATCTCGACTAACAATTTTCAATTTCTTTAAAGAATAAAATTCATTTTTCCAAGTTCTCGTACTTAACAATGCAAATTTATAAGATTTATCTCGTAAAACCCTTTTTGTTATGAGAGAATTTATAATTGCTTCACAAATTTCAAAGGTTCTTTATTTATCAAAATTAGTATTTATATAAAATAATAGATTTTTAAACATTTGAATAAATATTTCTAAAAACAAACGTCTTCCTCAAACAAAGATAGTACAAGTTTTAATTTAAAATGAAGTTACGTTATTACAAAACTTATTTATAAAAAACATATAATTTATTCCTATACCTTTTAAATACTGAAGTACTAGCTTCTCAAAATATTTAACTTTAAATTTGTAGTTTAAACCAAAAAATAAAATCTTTTCTGAAAATAATTTAATTTTTTACTAAAACTCGACATAGTCTATTTCCAATTTTAAATCCCTCTTGATCTATCTCAATTCAATTTACCTTTCGAATTTCAGAATAAAATCCATTGTTTCCTTTTCAATCGATTCCCACTTTTTCTTTAAATTCACACTTGAATTTATATTCCCAAACTATCCAATGAATTTTACTTCATCTATAAACATCGTTTATGAATTAAATTACCTATTTTATCTGTTAAAAACAAGATTCTATTTCAAAACTCATTTGTAATTCAACTACTATTTAAAAATAGATAAATCTTCCTTTAAATCCTTTCATACCTCAATTCCCTTTTTAAACTCGATTTGAATTTCCAAAATCATATTTAACAAATATAGTAGTGTATTTGTTTAAATTTCTCATATAGAATATTTTTACAAAACTCTATAAAACTTTATATAAATAGTTCATCAATTCCTAAAGGTCGAGTCTTTATTCAGTTTCACAATCTTCCTTTCAAATTCCATTGATTTAATATAAATATTTCTAAATTCAAAATTCACTTTTAATTTCTTTAGATACAAATTCATTATATGGTATCTAAATACCAAAATTAAGGGCCAGTACTATTTAAGCTCCAAACACACAATAATTATCACAGATTATTCAATGCATCATGTATCACTTTATATGAAAAACAACAATATAAATGTTGAGGAATCCAGTTGGATCTTCCAACCTGTTTTCCTGATTCACATATGTTAATCAACATAAACGATAACAATTTCACTCTGATGCGGAATATCATGGTAAAGATGGTTAGCATCCAACTACTATTACTATACACACACACACATACATATATATATATATAATAGCAAACAATTGATTGTCAATCCATCCAAATAACCAACAAACAACATGTAAATATTATATACTAAATTAAAATTCTTTAATAACAATATAAACAAGCCAGAGATAGTGAGTTTACTCACAACTTTAATCATTGAAATAACGATTAGTTTCTATTAAATTAACTAGGCATTGCATTTAGCTAAATATTACAGTTGGCTCCAAAATAGTTTAATTCAATTCCATCACGAAGTTTCATCGCCACGATCCCAACATAACTTGTTTTCTGGAAATCTGATCATATATGAATTAAATACGATAGTTATAAGTTTTATCACGAATTAAAATAGTTAATTTAATTATCTAAGGATCATAAACCCAACTTAATGTGATTATATTTAATTAACCCATGGATAATTACGATTAAACATCATGATCTCCAGGCAATTGAACTCGACTTTTTTCCCCACCTTCCTTCGCCCACAATGATTATTGTCGGCCACCAGAGGTTGCCTAATTTCACTAGCCTCACTGCCATCCCGAGAGGTACCCACGCCTCCAGACCTGACCCACGAATTCCCCTACATCGACCAGAAAACGAAGTTAAACCAATTTCTTTCAACTCGAGAAGTCTCCATCCATCGACCGTTGTTAATGAGCGAACCACCATTTTTTGCTTCCTCTCCAAGTTGTGCTCTAATTTCCTTTAGATCACTCTACCTGAAAACACCTCCATATGCCAGAATCATAGAAAATACGAAACCCTCATCTTCACATTCTACCCCAGATCCACAACGATTTTCAGCGCCGATCGATGAGTCAACCGTATGGATTTGCAGAGCTAAAAAAGCTCTTCAACTTTGAAGTTAGAGTCCAGTTCTAAAAACGCATGGATGTGGAAAGATTATGGTAGAAGCATGGACCATTTTTGACCATTGAGTATTAATGGCAGTTGGGAAGGAGGAGTTAGGGTTTGGGTTATTTATAGGGAAATTTTGTTATTAATTTATTTTTTTTAGTTCTTTATTTCATTCCTCAACATTTTTAATTCGTATAATCGCATACATTATCCGATTGCCATGAAATTTGAAACCCTGCAATAACTTAGTATTCCTATTAGACCAAAAATTGGTTCTAACACCCAAATTAGCTATGATTTTAATGAAATAGAACTAAAAAGCAATGAAGAACACACGATTTATAGTGGTTCGGCGTTAAAGAGCCTACGTCCACTTTCTATTCTTTTTATTGATGATTTGAATGCAAATATGACAATGATTCTCAATCAACTTCACAATTACAATGCATAAACTCACTCAAATCTCTCAAAAATAGACTTTAAGAGATGATTTTGATCTGAATATGATTGTGAAATTCGGCTATGAAAGAAGTTAGAACTGAGAACTTGCCAAAAGATCCTTTCAAATGCCTCTTGATGGTGTATTTATAGGTGAAAAATCTCCTCGAAGTGGCTCCGGTTCGGAATTGCGTGGCACCCATCCCATAAGAATCAGGTTCGAAGGCCTCTAGATGGTGATAGCGCATTGATTTAGTAGGAGAACGTGGGAGAAAATGGTCATGCTTGGCCCGAGTCTTCAGGAAACGTGTATAGCAACGGTCACAGGTTCAGAGAAAAGGGGTTCGGATCGGCCACCTTCGATCCGATCCGATGGAGCTGCTTGCTCTCTTTTGGTATCACTGAAGTGCTTCTCCGATCCGAACCGATGCGATGTGTACGTCTTTGACTCCTTCTTCTTTCCTGCGCTGGTTCCCTCCGATCGGAACCGGTTGATGGCTTTCCCACTATTTTCTCTTTGTGTAGCCTAGTTCACAAAGTAGGCTAACATTTTGCCCCCTCGAAGTGCACTCTTATTTAAGATAAAGTGTGCTTCGAAGTAGTTTACAAAACATCCTTTAAATAAAAACCATTGAATGACCGCTTTCATTTACTTGTAGAGTTGTATCGCTTCATAACGTCGGGCCTTTTGTTGCTTATATATATCCATATGAATTACTTTCTTCATTTTCAAACAACTTTGAGAGCTCTTTTTAATGTTCAATGATTCCTCCAGGTGAGCTTTTCCTTTGCTTTTCTTTGAATTCAACCTGTGTTCCAAGTCAATGTGTATCATCTTTTTTGGTTCGGACCCGACCCGAATGGATTTCCCTCCTGTATTGTTTAACAGTGGTCTAACAGGCCGGAATGCATTTGTGGGCCTGAATCCCGGTCTGAACGGGGTAGAAAAGACTGGGAATACGAGTAGTCACCATAAACCTATATAAGTCTGCCTCCCGTCTTCTTCTTCCTCTTCTTCTTTTATTACTCTCGCCCAACAGATTTTGCATCAAAACCCTAAAACTTCAAAAACTCTGAAACTCTCTCGTTCTTCTTTAAATTAAACAATTTGGTAGGTTAAAAGCTTTGATTATCCTTGTAATAACTGATTTCAGTTAAAACTTGTGGTAAAATTGGGTGATTCAAACATAGAGTTCGTTTAATTCTTACGTCGTGGCCCTCTCTCTCCTCGCCGTCATCGTTGGTGGTTCTGTCACCACCTCGAGGCGTTGGGAGAGGGTATTACGATCTTACTGGATAGTTGAGCACGTAAATGCTTGGTCTTAATTGGGATTTGTGAAATGGAGTCGGGTTCGGTAATGATTAAGTGAGATGAAAAATGAAGAAGATGAAGAAGAGGAAAGGAACTGGGATCGGTTCCGGTGGAGAAACGTTGGAGTGAAGGAAAGGGAAAGATGTTTACAAGACCGGATCGGGTCAGAGGAGAAAAAGGCAAAAAAGGGAAAACAAAGCCTACCTGATTGGGCCGGATCGGAATAAGAGACAAGAAAAAGAAGGATTATTCAAGCTGATCTGATCCGCTCCGAAAGCCTACATCCGAACCGATCCGGTTTTGCTCACTGGGTGTGAACGTCTGCTTCTGACCGAAACATGACTTTGCCCTCCGATCTGATCCCAATACACATATCCGAACTGAACCGAAACAGTCTAACTCAATGTGCGAGAATTTTTCCAACTAGCTTAATCAATGCTTGGCATAACCTTCAACTTGATGAACAGTTAGGATAGCGCCTTACGAACATAACAAACATCAAGAACTATTCTGAAACATTATTACTCTTTTGAATCTTTATATCACGCTCTCATGTGTTTACTTTGCATCTTTGTTACACGTAGCACACACTTTAGTTCACATACACACACGGGGGACACAGGCAACTTTACTCTAATCCTTGCTATTGTTTCTTCAATAGTCTAGTGATCATGGCTGAGAGACGTTCATCTAGGTTAGCAAAGAAGATGGAAGTTGCGGAAACTTCTGAGAAAGTTACTATTGATGACATATCTTCTTCCTCAGACCCTGAATGGGACGATGAGGGCCTAGATTATGAAGTAGGAGCGCATAACAACGAAACACCTTCCGATAGTGAAGTTTCTCTGGGCGATGAAGAGGAAGGAGGAATAGGAGATAATCGAGCTCCTGATGAGTTTGAGTCTGCCATTATATTGGAGTTACCCAAAGACTCTGTTGAATCGACGATCGATGACGACAGACTTGTTCGCATATGTTTAAAGCATGGGATACTGAAAAGGGATACCCTGGTGCCATCGAAAGCTGATCGTCCCCACAATCCTCTGGAAGGATTTAGGGCAGTTACCCAATTGATGTTTATGGTTGGGTCTATTCCACCGTTTCCGCCTTTTGTTGTCGACTTTCTGAGACAGATGCGGATTGCCCCCATGCAGTTACATCCCAACTCTTATGCTTACTTATATACCTTATATATAGCATATAGAGAGATTTTAGGTACAGAGCCTACTTTCGATGACGTCCACTTTTTTTATGATTTCAAGCATCGGACTCAAGAGACTCCTTCCTTCTCCTATTTTGAATCAGTCCCAAAAAGGAAAATTATTTCAGCTCCATATAGCAGCAAGGCCGTGATTCTAAGCTCGAATGGTTTTATATCAGGCAACAGCCGGGGTGCGCCAGGAGATGGACCAAATCAAGTAAAGCACCGATTTTCTAGATCTCAATTTTGAATGTTCATGCCAACACATTAAACTGCTTTCTCTTTTGTTTGCAGTTGATAACCCAAAACAAATATCGGGTAAGTTGTACTTTGATTGGATGCATCGGCTTCTCAATGGCGATCAAAAATTTCTAACCATCGATGAAGTCTTAAGGATGAGTACCTCCATCATCACGGGTTATTATCCATTACCCGTAGCATAGGTCATGGGTCGGGCCCATATGTATACATCCCCCAGTGGACATTATTCTTGAAACAGGCGAAGGCTCGAAAAGTCCAGCAATACCTCTTCGGGCTTCACCTTCTCCATCTTCAACTCAGGACGATGAGTTAGCCAACATAGATGAAAAGCACAGAGAAGGGTATACCGTCCTTGATGATGCTATTTCTCCTGCGAAGCCAATGTCCCCTAAAGAGATGCCAATAGACGCTTCTCAAGGAGATGTCCCTACTACAGACGATTCCACATTCCAGGGTTTAGGAGATCTCCCCCTACCTGAAACCATCTACACTTCAGAGGACTTTGGCACAAATCCTTTAATTTTCACTTCTTCAGAGGAGACTACTCCCGTGAAGGCCAAAGAGCCCACTCGCGCTGGCCTGGCTTCGGACTCGGGTTTGTTGGGGGGAACATAACTTAGGATGCACCCAACACAATAGCACCACACTTCACAGCACTTACTTCTCATGTGAACACTGATTCTGAATTCCACTTACATTGTTGTGCATGTACAATGTCTCGCCCTACTATGATGTCAGGAAAATACGTCGCAGCATGACTAGACCCCCTTCCAATGTCGAGCATGATCATCGTGAAAGCCGGGGTAGAGAGGACAGAAGGCCTCATGATTCTTATCGGCCACACACCTCGCGCTCTCGCTCCCCTGTCCGGTCGGATCCAGACCGATATAAAAGCTATCAGAGTCGTCGAGGAGAAGACACATCGCAGCCCAAAGACCGAACTTCTCCTCAAGACAAACATAGTCGGGAAAAAAGTTTACCGAAACATACCGACTCACGAGACAAACATAAGGTTTCTGATAAGGGACCTGGAAAGGGTGATATAGCCATCGTGTCCACCAAACATAGGGACACTGAGCTAACATACTGCCAACCTCCACCACTGGATACTGAGTCTAAAGTTAATCGGGCATATGTGGAGAAGCAGTTCCCCAACCATTATTTTGAAAATCTAACTTTCTTACCTGCTCTCGAGCATATTTCCTCAAAGTGGGCAGATGAGGCTAAAGCGAAGATTGACACAGTCGAGAAGCAGTATTCGGAGATGTTCAAGTATTCACGTGATCTCCCCAGAATCATTCGGACTTTAATTACAGATGTTAATTCGATGAAAAAGACTGCAGATGCCGACGAAAAGGCCTTGAAAAATTTGGATAAGGACCTTGAGGCACACAGGCTCAACTTGTCATCGCTCAACGAGATGCTAACAACTTCAAACAGCAATTCGAGGAGTTACAGAAGCGTTATCAAGACTTGCTAGAATCTCATAGTCAAGAGCATTTGGAGTTGAAGAAACAAGCGGAGGATGCTAAGTCTGACAATGTCAAAATGCAACTGGCTTACAATACTCTTGAGCGAGAAAAAGCCGAGTTAGCGAGAAAAAATGTTGAACTGGAGAAACGAAACGCTGACTTGGAGTCCAAGTTGATGGAAGCCGAGAATAGGGCTGCCGTGGCTGAGGGGAATGTGGAAAATGTTGTTAAGTCCACTGAAGAGACCCGTAAACAGCTGTCAGAGGCTTAGGAAGAAGTGCACGGTTTTGGCGAATTACTGATTGAATTCTTCGTGCACATAATTCGTCGCTGAAACATCTCTTGGATTGAAGATTATCCAACTACCTTGGTTCACGTATGGAATCAAATTATCGAATGGGAGAAAGAGGAACTTAAGGTAGACTTCCTTGATGAAGATAAACTTACGGAAAAATATTTGAGAGATGATGAGCCGGCACGTCTGGCCGAGGGGCGTCACCTCATCGCCGCTGCTATAGAGGAGGAGAAGCGGATGGCCAAACAAAAGAATATCCCTGAGGCTGGTCCTTCTTCTGATACCGCTGAAACTTCTGAAGTCAAGGGATATGATCCCGAGAACCCGGGGATCCCTCAGGCATCTCTTTTATCTCCCATACCCGAGTCAGTGTCAGAAACGGCAGTCACTCCCGCTGAGAAATCATCGGAAGGTATTTCTACCTTTTCACCTCAATTCGTCAAGGCCGTCTCCACTTTTCACCACATAATCGGGCAATCGATGGAGAATCCTTTATTTTATCCTGAGTTGATAACTGTTGCTTCTCATTCTATAGGTGTTGAATCGACCGAGAAGGCTGGCGTGCATCAGGGAACCACCACTGGGGTAAAATCCGTGGAAAAGGCTCAAGGAGAATAGGATAAGGCTACCACTGTAGAGTCAGGAGGGGGAGCTGAACTGTCTAAGGCCGACACTTCTCATGATGACGAGATGATAGATGCCTTGAAAGACAATGGTGGTAGCGAGGGGCATGAGGAAGACCCTGATGTGGCTATAATTGGGGATTCAAAAAGCGCCGATGACATCACTTTGGCTAAAATGAAAGCCGAACAAGACAAACGTATGCAGCTAAAAGTTGAAGATCTGAACCCTGAAAGCCTTAAGCCTCTTGCAGTAGTGGATCCTGGATCAAGGTTAGTCGTTAAGCTTTTAACTAGGTCTATAACAGAAGAGCTTGCTAAAAAGTCTTCTCTTGATTCCAGTGTTCCGACTCCTAGGAAAAAATCAGCCGATTCTAACACTTCGATTGTAGAGAAGAAAAAGCCAAAGCGCATTATGACTGATGCTGAAAAAGAGGCTAAGAATGCTCAGAAGGCCGCCAAAAAATCCAAGTCCGCTCCAAATCCCAAGTGATGAAGTGCTTTGTTTTATTTTGATGCTCAATTGGTCCGAAATTGTTGCAGCGAGTGCGGCCCTCGCATCTTCTTTTTTGTTTGTTTTCCTTGTACAAACTCACATGTTTGTAAATAAAAATAGTTTATTTCCTGCAATGTCTGATAGTTATAGTTCAGCACTTAAGTGAAAATACAAAAGTATGTCATATTAAAGTTATATAATGAAGTCATAGTTGAGGGGAATATGTATGCACATATATGTCCCCAATTAATCTTGGATAACTGAGCAAGAATTATTCAAGATTGATTAAATTAAAAAATCCAATTGCCCCCGATTCTCTGACGGGGCCATATTCCTTTCGTTGTCGATGTCTATTCTTTCTAGCATCTTTATACTCTCATGTCTCATAACCAGGTTAGAGTATCATTGAGGCGGTCTCTCATTTGGGTGCACCTTCACGCCTCAGGGGACGTCGTCTTCCCGTCCTTTATACTCTCTCTCGATTTCTTGAGAGTTAGAGTTAAGAATGTTGTCTTCTCATTCTTTTATTTTGCAAACGATCGTTTTATTTGTTCCTGCACATAGGTCATCTTCAACTTTCCAAATCTAATTTAGTATTTCATGTTTCGTGGTCATTATGGAATAATTGTTGAAGATTAAATAATGCAGAAAAGTAAATGACACACGATATTTTTATAGTGGTTCAGCTAAATCATAGCCTACATCCACTTCAAAATCCTTTGTTCATATAAATAGATTTTTTAAGGCAAGTCATGCCTTTTTACATAGCTTATAGAAACAAAAGGGATGACATTTCATATCTAGCTCAGATATCGTCGTAAGTGCTGAGCGTTCCAGGCTCTGGGAATCTCCTCACCGTCCACAGTCGTTAGCTTGAATGCTCCTGTATCAAGCTTCTGTTGGATGGTGTATGGCCCTTCCCATTTTGGACCCAATTGGGTCGAAGGTGGGAAGACTCGTTTCAGTACTAGGCCTCTTGGTTCGAAGGTTTTGAAGCGAACTTTCCGGTCATAATAATGTGCTACTTGATGTCGATGTCTCGAGACACGCAAGTCGGCTTCATCTCTTTTTTCTTCAATCATATCAAGAGATTCTAGGAGGAGTGCTTTATTTTCCATCAGATCATAATACGCAACTCGATGAGAAGGGACTTCCAATTCTACCGGGATCACTGCTTCTGACCCAAAGGAAAGTGAATAGGGAGTATGGCCGGTAGCTGTCTTAAAGGTTGTCCTGTAGGCCCATAAAGCTAATGGCAACTCATCTACCTATCTAGCTTTGGCCTGCTCCAATCGCTTTTTTAGAATTGATTTAATGACCTTGTTTATGGCTTCGACCTGGCCATTTGACTGCGGATGAGCTATTGTAGTGTATCGTTTATCAATCTTGTATTTCTGGCAGAAGTTTCTGAACTCGATGCTGTCAAATTGCGTCCCATTATCAGTTATGGCGGTCTTCGGTATCCCAAATCGACAAATGATGTTTCTGACCACAAAACGGATCACCTTCCTCACCATGATGGTTTTTAAAGGTTCAGCTTCCACCCATTTCGTGAAGTAATCCACGACAACGATCGCGTACTTAGTTCCTCCTCTAGCAATGGGTAACACTCCAATAATGTCAATTCCCCACATGGAAAATAGCCACGGACTTACCATCGACTTGAGCTGAGTCGGAGGCGCTCTGGGAACTTTGACAAATCTTTGACATCTATCGCAACGTCGTGAATAATCAGCCGCGTCTTTATTCACGGTAGGCCAAAAATATCTGTACCGTAATACTTTCTTTGCTAGGGTTTGGCCCCCAGTGTGATCTCCACACTCACCTTCATGCACTTCTTGCAGTACACGTTTAATGTCGTCGTGTGCGATACACCATAATTGGGGCATTGAAAACCCTTGACGATAAAGGACATCGTCCTGTAAAACGTATCTTGCAGCCTTGCGTCTTACAGCTCGTCTTTCACTCTTTTTTAATGGGAGGGTTCCATTCTTGAGAAAATTCTTAATTGATGTCATCCAGGATTCTCTTTCTGGTTCAACTTCCAAGGCTAGCTCTACTTCCATTAGGTCGAAACTCGGTGATTCCAACACCTCTATCGGGACCATTTCACTTTCTTTAGGATTATCAGAACTTGCTAGCTTCGCCAGTCGATCTGCTTTTTGATTTTCCGCTCTTGGGATGTGTGTTCTGCTATAATGCTCCAAACCTCCCAACAACTCCTTTACCTTTTTGAGATAAGTAATGAGTCGGGGTCCTTTAGCAGTAAATTCTTCCCGAACTTGGCACACAACTATCTTGGAATCGTAATATATATCTAGTGTCTTCACTCCCAAATCTTTGGCGAGTTTTAGCCCGACACTCAGGGCTTCATACTCGGAATCGTTGTTAGCAGCAGCAAACTCTAACTGTAATGCATAGTACATAGATCGTCCTTCAGGAGTTATCAAAACAACTCCGGCACCGGACTTTTGATCATTCTTGGCTCCGTCCGTATATAGCTTCCACGGACTAAGTTCTAACTCTCGATCCAAAGCAACTACCTTGTCACCCACCGTTTCTTCTTTAGGAATTGTATATTCAGCTATAAAGTCAGCCAATGCCTGCACCCTTATTGATCTTCGTGGCTGAAAGTTCAAATCAAATTGACTTAGCTCGATATTTCATTTAAGTAACTGCCCTTATGCTTCGGGTTTCTGCAACACTTGTCTCAATGGTTGATCAGTATATACAACTATCGGGTGTGCCTGAAAATAATGGCGAAGTTTGCGAGAAGCAATAAGGAGGCTATAAGCAAGCTTCTCTATCTTTGGATAATTTCGTTCTGCAGCAGCTAGCTTTTTGCTTACGTAATACACAGGTTTCTGGACTTTATCCTCTTCACGTACTAATGCTGTACTGACGCCGTGAGATGATACCGCCAAGTAGACGAACAAATCCTCTTGTTCCACAGGCTTTGATAATATTGGAGGCTTTTGTAAGAAGTCTAATAGTTCTGGAACGCCTCCACATAGTCGGGAGTCCACTCAAAATTTCACTTTCCCCGTTTTATGAGATCGAAGAAAGGTACACACTTATCCGTTGCTTTGGAGATGAACCTGCCCAGTGCTGCTACCTTCCCAGCTAAGCTTTGAACATCCCTAATCTTTCGCGGCTCCTCTATATTCCGGATTGCTGCTATTTGGTCCGGATTGATTTCAATTCCTCTGGAACTCACGATAAAGCCAAGGAACTTGCCTGATGCCACTCCAAAGGAACACTTCAAGGATCTCATACCTTCGTAGTATACCGAACATTTCTGCTAAGTACTTCGTATGATCGGGAGATTGCTTGGATTTCATGAGCATATCATCTACATAAACTTCCATGGTTTTCCCGATTTGATTGTAAAGCATGCGGTTGACTAGGCGCTGATACGTGGCTCCCGAATTCTTTAACCCAAATGGCATTACCACGTAACAATATAACCCCAAGTCTGTGATAAAGCTTGTATGCTCTTGATCTGGTATGTGCATGAGAATTTGATTGTATCCGGAATAGGCGTCCATAAAGGATAAAAGCTCATGCCCGGCCGTCGAATCTACTAGTTGATCAATTCTGGGGAGAGGGAAGCTATCGTTCGTGCAAGCCTTGTTCAAATCAGAAAAGTCAATACACGTTCTCCACTTCCCGTTTGACTTTTTGACCAGGACAGGATTCGATATCCAGTCGGGATATTTCGAATCCTTAATGAATCCATTACCTTTTAATTTCTCTACTTCTTCTTTTAAAGCTACTGACCGCTCTGGGCCTAACATATGTCTCTTCTGCTTGACTGGTGGGTGCTTTGGATTAATACACAAAGAGTGGCTCATGACGGTAGGCGAAATACCATGCATGTCAGCGTGAGTCCAGGCAAACACATCCAGATTTGCCTTTAAGAAATCAGCCAATTCTCTCGCCCTAACTGGATCCAGTTGCGAGCCGATCTTTAGTACTTTTGTTGGATCTGTTTCATCAATAGGTATATCTATTGTTATTTCGCTGGGAGTTGCCTTCCTATCCCCGGGTTCTCTATCCTCTCTGGGATCTATATCCTCGAGCATGTCTGAGGGCGACTCTCTTGGGGCAAGACCCCTTAATTGCTATGCTGAGGCCTCCTTTGCAGGGGCGGAATCGTCCTTAACTTCTATATTCAACCCCTTCATTAACATCTTTAACTCTGTCATGTAACAAGCTCGTCCTGTAGCTTGGTCGCCCCTCATCACCCCAACTCCTGAGTCAGTCGGGAATTTAAGCAGCAAGCACCAAGGTGCAATACATGCCCTAAATTCGGCAAGGGCCAGTCGGCCTAGGAAGGCATTGTAAGGCAACTCCACATCCAAAACTACAAATGGCGGGATCCTTACTCTCTGGCGATCTCCCTACCCTAGCGTGACTGGTAGTTCCACGAAACCCATCGGAGCTGTAGATGCTCCGTTACAGCCATGTATCCATCCTTCACATAGCTTTAAGTCTTTTGCTTCGAGTCTCATTTGTTCGAAAGCTTTCTTGAAGAGGATATTGACCGAGCTCCCGTTGTCCACTAACACTTTATGGACTAAAGCAGGGCCAATTGTTGTGGTAATCACTAGTGGATCGTCGGTTGGAGATTGAACTCCGAAATCATCTCTATTGCGGAATATGATGTCATCCGACATCATCTTTTGTTGTTTTACTGGAGTAACGTCTTTGAGGCTACTGCATTCTCCTACCTCAAAATGTTTGGCGGCGTTGACATACTGGTCCATTGCTTTAAAACTACGACCAACTAAGTGAGGTCCGCCTATAATAGTACTAATGACGATCCCCTTACCTTTTTGCTGAGCTGTGGGTTTTGAAGCAGGCTGGTTTTGGTTCGGGGCTTGTCCCCCTTGCCCCCTATCCCTTGGGGCGACCTTGTACTCATCCAACTTCCCCACTCGCAGCAATTTTTCGACGATATCTCTCAAATGACGGCATTCATTGGTGGAATGACCGTGGGTACCATGAAACAAGCAAAACTTTCCTGTTGCAATATCTTTCTCAGTAGAATCTCTGGGTGGTGGTTTTTTGTACTGCAATATGCTATATGTATCTAAATAAATATTCTCCAATGTATCATTTAACGGCGTATAATTTTCAAAAGTCTGGAATCTGGGTCTTTTATTAGAGCCGTTCCCTTGGTTTCTGTTCCTTCTATTGCCGTTCCCATTTCTATTGCTATTACCCCCGCTCTGGTTGCCAACATTTACTTCCACCTTCCCTGAACTGTCACCAGATTGTTTCACAACAAAGTTACTCTGGACACCTTCCTTCAAGGCCCCTTCGGACTTTCTCTTCCGATTTTCCTTAGCTTCTTCTCGCCTCAAGCGGGTATTAGTCTTTTCATAGAACAACTCTCTAGTAGGAGGTGGTTTTCCAGCCAAGTAATCCCCGAACTCTGTGTCAGGATCTACCCCTCCTATCAAGGCCATCAGGATAGTGGGCTCATGGGGATCACTAACTTTGGTGACAGCCAGGTTGAAGCGATCCAAATATGACTTCAAAGATTCTCCTGGGGCCTGTTTAATCCGTGACAATTCTATGACGGTCTTGGACTTTTGGGCATGGAGTCGTAACTGATTCATGAAGCGCTCACTCAATTCTGTGAAATTTGATACCGACCGAGGAAGGAGTCAGGTGAACCACATTAACGCTACGTCTTCAAGATATATTGGAAAAGCTTTGCATTTTACGGCATCTGGAGCTACTGCCGCATTCATGAACCATGCATATCTCATCAGATGCTGCCCTGGGTCTGTTCTTCCAGAATATCGATCCATCTGAGGCAAGTCGAATCGCCGGGGGAACTGGAAATTCAGTATGTCATCTGTGAAGGGGGTATGACTTCGTTCAATGCCCCAATCTTCATTAGTATACCTCCGGCTTTCGGACATAATCTGGAGCACCATTGCCCATACACCGCCATTTGTTAATGTCTGCACAGGCTCTTTAGATCTGATGTTCGGATTACCCCTTTGTTCCTAGTCAGGGGATAACCTCCTGTTTCTGGCGGCAGCTGCTCTATGTTTCTCTCTGTGCTCCCGATCGATCTCAGGAGGTAGAGGTGGGATCCGCGCATAGGTAGCAACATAGGCTGTTGCAGGCTCGAGTCATCAGGGCCCAATACACGAGCAGCGTCTTCTCGGGATCCTAAAGATCCAAAATTCAATTGATCGGGGTTCTGAGGTCGTTCAAGCGGCCTTCTCTCGCGGGGGCGTTCCTCGTCCGAAGAAGAAGAATCATCTGTAGCAAGGCGGCGTGTTGGGGAAGGAGTCTTTTGCCTTCGAAGCTCCTGTAGTTCTCTATCCATAGTGATCATGTTTTCCTGTATGCGAAGTTTGTCACGCCTTTGGGCTTCCAATGCTTCTTTAGTGCTCTGTAGTATGTCAAGAAAACGTGAAAAGTCTCCTTAGGTAATGGGTGCAGATGGATCAGGTTGAACATTAGTCATCGTGGCTGAAATCATAGCGTTGGAAGGAGCTCGAGTAGAAGTTCCAGCTTCATTCTGGTTCGGATTGGATCGATTCACAGTAGCCTGGTCAGGGCGGTTCGGCTGGGGAGAGTGAGTGCCCTCGACCTCATTAGACCGAATCAGATCGGTGCCTTCCACCTGGTTCGGATCGGCGCCTCCCATCCGGTTCGGATCCTCCTGATCGGAGCGGTCTGCTCTAGAACTTTGAGCGCATGACCTCGTTAACAAGATGGCTTGTTGATCTTCTCTTGTATCATTTCCCCTAACGCCTTGCACTTCTTTTCCTTTGGTCTTAGCCATGATACTCGATTCTTCAACGGTTAGTCAACAAGTACTAAAAGATGTCAGAGACAAGGGATTAACTTCTTTGAACTTGAAAGTCCAAATAGTAGAATGATAATCCCAAAAAGGCTGAGAATTCAAAGGTTTCTCAGTGAAAGCACAAAAATGTTAGACCAAAAATTGGTTCTAACACCCAAATTAGCTATGCTTTTAATGAAATAGAACTAAAAAGCAATGAAGAACACACGATTTATAGTGGTTCAACGTTAAAGAGCCTACGTCCACTTTCTATTCTTTTTATTGATGATTTGAATGCAAATACGACAATGATTCTCAATCAACTTCACAATTACAATGCATAAACTCACTCAAATCTCTCAAAAATAGACTTTAAGAGATGATTTTGATCTGAATATGATTGTGAAATTCAGCTATGAAAGAAGTTAGAACTGAGAACTTGCCAAAAGATCCTTTCAAATGCCTCTTGATGGTGTATTTATAGGTGAAAAATCTCCTCGAAGTGGCTCCGGTTCGGAACTGCGTGGCACCCATCCCATAAGAATCGGGTTCGGAGGCCTCTAGATGGTGACAGCGCATCGATTTAGTAGGAGAACATGGGAGGAAATGGTCGTGCTTAGCCCGAGTCTTCAGGAAACGTGTGTAGCAACGGTCACAGGTTCAGAAAAAAGGGGTTCGGATCGCCTACCTCCAATCCGATCCAATGGGGCTGCTTGCTCTCTTTTGGTATCGCTGAAGTGCTTCTCTGATCCGAACCGATGCGATGTCTGCGTCTTTGACTCCTGCTTCTTTCCTGCGCTGGTTCCCTCCGATCTGAACCGGTTGATGGATTTCCCACTATTTGCTCTTTGTGTAGCCTAGTTCACAAAGTAGGCTAACAATTCCAGATCCGATGAAACTAGTTTCGTCTAATTCTGAGACCATTCAAAAAATGCCTATTTTAATTTCAAAGCGTAAATCGGTATGCCTTTATATCGCGCACAATCAAATAATAATTCCAATTGACCCAAAATAGGAAATCTTACAGTAATTAACCATTTTGGATTTTATAAAATTGGTTTCGTTTGAATCCAAGGTCGTTTGGAAAATGGCTATTTTCACATGTTAAATTAAATCGACGATTTCAATAATAAATAAAATCATTTAAATTTCCGTATTAGAATTCTACTAACTTGATTCTAATTCAGATAGAATTTGTATAAGTCATTATAATTGTTTCGATTCATTTTTAACTTAGAATTAAATTATTTCTCATTTTCGTATTATGGTAATTCGGTATAATCAAAATTAAATCGTTTGTCGTTTACTAAATCGATAAACCTTATATTAAAAACCATTTATATTTCTAATCCAACATTTAAAACAAATCTAAAAATTCAAAACTAGATGACTAAAAATACAGGTCGTTACACCACCTTTCTCCCATCATCCATGCATATCGGTACCGACAACAGTTCACGATCCATTGATATTCAGTGTCTACACGGTTAGTCCACCCATAGTGTTACGTCAAACCTAATAGACCCTTCAAACAAATCAATCATAAGTAAAAGCGCACCCATAATTCGATAAGACCATATTTGATCTTATATAAACCGGTAGAGCCACCAACATTGTGACGACCGCCCACAACCCCTGCACTAAAAAAGAGGAATAATGCGCTGAAAAGTGTGCCAGGCAGTTGTGGGCGATCATTATAAGTAGGTAAACACAATCGATACCTATCGTAGAACTCATAGCGCAAGGATAAAATATAGTAAAGAATATACAACATGTAATAATAGAGAAGCATCAGATAACAAACTTTTGAAAGTTTCACAACATCCTGAAAGGTTATCCAAAGATCATAGGACATATCAAAGTCTATACATAAAGCCTCACTACAACAATCATAGAGTAACTCAAACAGCGGAAACAGAAATAGTAGAAAGTAATAAAACTGGTATGTAAGCCTCCAACTCGCCTCCGAGCTGCAACATCGTCCTCACTAATCACCTGTCACCTACCAACTAGTCTGCCCATCCACAACCGGATGAACAACCTAAGTTAATAAGAGGGAAACTTAAAACCTTGAGTTAGACAACAGTCTTAGTGAGCAATAAAACAACTAACAAACATCAACAATAAAGTATATGAGAAGGATAGATAAATATACTAATCTACCCACAACACCAGAGAAGAACTCAACCTTATCTTCCATACATCGGGCAGTGATATCCTTTAAAACAACATTATAACCACACATCCATGGAAACCAGAACACCCATTCAATCATGGCAAAACACTCATGACATGCAAACTATGTATCTTATGTAAACCGTCCTAATCGAACTCATCATCCCTTAAGAACAAGCCCCAGAGGCCTAAACCAATATCAGACAAGCACCCAAGGAACATCTCCTTTGATGTTGGAAAATCTACATGAGATGGTTCAAACAAGGAAACTAATCAACCATGACATACTCTGGCTATCACCACCAATCCTGCTTCGAAACCATCGTTAATCGTATGAAGGCCAACCTTGCCATATGTCAAGGGCTAATGGTAACCCCATTTCTAGCATAAACTCAATACGCCTTTCAACGATGCGTAGATTGTCCAACCTTGACAACTAGGCCTTTCAACGATGCGTAGATTGTCCAACCTTGACAACTAGGCCTTTCAACGATACCCAGGGTACTCGACCTACAACCGGACTTTTAGGTGCCCATATCGTACCCCTACTTTGAACCTGCTAGAACTTACGACAACGATAACTTCTCGGCCTTCACATCTCTAGTCATTCAACACGCGACTTTTCATAGCTCAAGCAACCCTCTCAAGCAACCATTATCCTCCAACTCACGACCTTTGAGTTGTCAGCTCATTCATTGTTCCATGCCGATCTAGCTTTTTTGTTCAGATCTGGGTCATACTCGAAGATATAATTTTTCAGAAATAACCCTGTATTTGCTCGGCGGACCATAAATGACCAATCGTCCATTACAAGCACGACCGACCTATCTCGGAACACCGACCCATCCTCTTGGAGCACTGACCGATCGGTTCCCCTGGAGCACACCCACCGACTAGTCCCCTATAGCATACACACACCGATCGGTCCCCTGGAGCTCATACACCGATCCAATCTCCCTGAAGCACATCACCGATCGATCCCGAAAGTACACTAAGGATCGGTCCCTAAAGCACACTATCGATCCGATCCCCCTAAAGCACACCACCGATTGGTCTTGAAAGCATACAACCGATCGGCCTCCCTGAATCACAAACACACCGATCGGTCCCCTAAAGCACACACCGATCGGTTCCCTGGACACCCACCGATCGGTCCTCCCCTGGCTTGTTCTCCAAACCACTCCACAACTGATCCTTCTTGACCGATTGGTCCACTATACAACCCCAATCCAACTCCAATTTCCACAAAAACTTCACCAAATGGCAAATTCGACGAAACCAACTCGTCCAATACATCCAATGCAATTATAAGCATGTTATGGAACCACTAACATCATGAAAATGACAATTATCATCAAATTATGAAAATTTCACCAAAAACCATAATAAATGAATGTATGATCTAAATTGCAGATCTAACTTGCATAAACATGCTAACTAGATCATAGGGTGATTCATATGAAAATGGACTTGTCAAGGTACTATGGTAAAACACTTAAATTTGATGAAAAACATGATCAAACATTCATATGCTTCATTGAATCTATGTGAGAGATGCAAATCACTCACCGATTCTCCAAATCAAGCTAAAATCAATGTATTTAGATTCCAGACAGCAAGCAACTCGAACCAAACCCCTTGATCCGATGAATTCAAACTTCAATTGATGTAGATCTAGCCTCCAATGGTGTAAATCTTCGATTTCCCTCCTTAGATTTTGATTTTTAATGGTGGAAAGGTGTTAGAGGAAGAAGGATCATAAGCCACCAAATGAGAGAATAGAGAAACTAAACCATTTCTCATATCTCTCACCCCCTATTTATAGTTTCCGCCAGCCCACTAATGGGCCTTCCGAAATCAACCCATTGTCGCTCCCAAAACCTGAACAACCAACTGAAAAACCTTAAAACAACGATTCCTCCCAAACCGCTGAGCCAAATCTTTAACGTAACCACTCTAAGGAAAGGAAATCATCATTTCCTTTTCAATGGCATAGGTCTCACCACCTGATTCGATCTGAGTCAAAAGTTGTTCCCTGTACAAGACTGGCAGGGGCAAAATGATCACAAATAAAATTGGTAAAAGTTATGGACATGTCTCACATCCTCCATAAGCAACATATTAAAATATGAGAATGATCCAACCCTCAGGGAATAAAATAAAAATATTTTACGATCCTCTGATGCGTAAAATGCGGGATGTTACAAATATGGTTTGTTACAATTAAGCATCGTTAATAATTATAGATTCCTATTTTGATTTAACTACTAGGACACTAGATATATAGGAATGAGAAGTTTGAGTATAAAAAAAACCATGAATTGGAACATAAAAAATGGAAACCATACCTTAGATGGTGGTGTCCTTTCCCTTCTCCTTTATTGAAGGGGCATTCAACAAACTTGAAAAAATGCTGAGCATAATCCTTTGCTACTTGTTTCTCCTTAGCTAACACATGATAATCCTTCTTGATACGTCCAAGTTAAAATTGTAACTTCCTTCCTTTAGCCTTACATCCTTACTATAAAGGCCCTTCTCTCCACATTTGAAACAAGTTCCTTTTGGCTTAATGTTCTTCTTTCCATTCTTGCATTGAGATTGCTTCTTCTTGTTATCTATTTCTTATTGCCTCCCCTACTCGCTTGTAGCTTCAGCTCATCCTTGGGGACATCAACAACAACTTTTGACTATGAATTATAACTCTTGTACCTCAAAGCTTTCTAACATTTGTTTTGAAGGTCTTATTGACATGGTTCAAAAGCTTTTCATCCATACTATCCTCCAAATCAAGACTAAAATTTTCACTCTCGGGTATCAAGGAAGAACGTCCCATGCTTTAACAAAGCATTAGTTATATTCAGCCACAAACTCAGAGACACTCGTATCTCTCTGCTTTAATTCTATATAGTTAAAAAAAAAATTAATTTGTGAGCAGCCGAAATGAACATCACCTTAAAACGAGTCGTGAACTAATTTTAGGTAAACCAATCCTTAGGATCGGTTATTTTCATGGCATACTCCAATTCATATCCCTGCCTTGAAATTGATGCTAACCTAACCTCCTCTTCATAGCATCTTCAAATCCGGTATCATCAAAGATTCACTCATAAGTATTGAGCCAATCTTGAAATTCCATAGCTAACTCTGTATCCTGGAATAACTTACCACATACACTCAGTTAACTTAGCAAAATCGACTTAGGGCGCCTAAGCTAGAGCACCAACCTCAGCAACAGCAACAACATTAGGAGAAACTATTTAAGCATTCTACATCATGTTCCTTATGAAGGCCTTAAATATGATCCGTGGATCGAGATTAGTTACCCCTGGACCAGTGCCCTCCTTCACTTAATAATTAGAATTTCTTGCAACATTACGCGTCCAATGATTCATCTTTCGATCATAGAGAAGGATGATTAGACTCCTTATAAGAAATTATGCTTGAATAGTGCTCATGCACAGTGTGACTTATGTTATACCGTATGTATACTACTATATAGTTTTGAAAACCAAATATATAATACGTACACACTCACATATATTTGTACTCTCAATGTGATGCCCCACCCCAGGACATACCTTATTATAGAGCATTACTTGGTAATACTTTCTATTACAACGAAGAATAGGGTTGGTTGAGGGCGATCAACCATAATCTTGTATTAGACGAGTATCGAAATGTTGATTGATTGTAAAAGTTTTTCTTTCTTACCTCGAAAATACAAAATTACAGTGGTTAAGGATCATATTCAAATCAAATTACAACACATCAGGTATAACAGATCACAAAATAGGTCACATATAGATACAACAACATAATATAATATATATGTGTATATGTATACATATATATGTGTGTGTGTGTGCTACATACATGAATTGTATAGATGACCATATATAAATACATAGAATCTCAAATAAATATACAACATATGTCTCAAACACTCAACTCAAGTAGTAGCACCAAAGGTAAAGCCAGAGTGAAAGCGGAGCAAGCTTGAATCTAATGATATACCTAAAACAACTCAGTCTGATCCAACTATAAAACACATGAGTTAGTCTAACTTAAACATATAAGTTAAAGCATGATAAATAAAAGATAACATCATATAAGGAGGAATATGACAAATATACAAACATCGTAGAATACATGAGATAGGATCACTAGTTCATAATCAAGTATCTCTTGTAAGGTAGTACACACACACACTACACAATACAACCATTTCCATCATCTAATGACCAAAGCTTAAGGATGTGATGGTATTAATAAATCTAAGTCCAATACAAAATAAGATGGAAAACATATAAATACATCATGTTAAACTTGATTAAGAGTTCATTGTGCAGTAATATAGTCACCATGAAATAGAACAAAATTATGCATAAAACTTAATATATATATATATATATATATATATAAGATGGTGAAACATCATAAACATAATAGAATTCTATAAATCAGTGAATACTTGAATTCTAGAAAATATAGCACCATACGGTCATCACACCACACAGTTCTTGGGGAAATTAGACAACATTGGACTGCATAGTTTGGATCCAAAAAGGAGAGACTCATCTATATCTGCAATGAACCACACAGTCGTCCAAAGCCAACTAGTACTAACTACATAGTTTTGGTGTCCCACACAGGTAGACTCTCAGGTCTAACATAAATTGCCTGTAACAGCCCACATTTTATGTATCAAAGGATCGTAAAATATTTTTATTTTATTCATTCCTTGAGGGTTGGATCATTCTCATATTTTGGTATGTTGTTTATGGGGATATGAGACATGTCCATAATTTTTACCAATTTTATTTGTGGCCATTTTGCCTATATCAGTTTTGTACAGGGCATAACTTTTGACGGGGATCGAATCAGGTGCTGAGATTGATTTCATTGAAAAGGAAATGGTGTTGCCAATTACGTATTGTGGTCACATTAAAGATTTGGTTCAGCGGTTTGGGAGCAATCGTTGTTTTAGTGCTGCACAATTTTCTGTACAGGTTTGACTAGGGATTAATGGGCTGATTTGGTATGGCTCATTTGTGGTCTGGTTGGAGGCTATAAATAGGGGTAGAGGCATGGAGAATAGTTTACTTTCTTCATTCTCTCATTTGATTAATCTCGTAATCCTTCTTGCTCAATCAAATACACCTTTTCACCGTTAAAATCTAGATCTACGGAAGAAGATTGAAGATCGACATCGTTTGAAGCAAGATCTACATCAAATGAAGAGAGATCGTATCGAATTGAGAGGTTTGAAGGTTGTTCATCACTATTCGGATTCGAGATTCATCGTTTTTAAGTTTGTTTGAAGAATTGGTGAATGATAAGCATCTCTCATGCAGATTCAATTGAGTATATGAGTTGTTTGATCTTATTTTCATCATTTTAAGTTGTTTTCACCTAGATATATGTCATGATAAGTATTTTTTCATTTGAGTCACCATAGGATCTAATCTAGAAACTTAAAACTGGTAATTTCAATGTTAATTGATATGTATATGCAAGTTTAGATCCAATATTTTGTTTAATCATTATTTATCATTGTAATAACCCGAAAATCTGGGCCAGTTTAAAATTTTTATTTTGGCAATTTTAGCAAAATTTGATTATTTAAAATGAATTATTTTGAATAAAATCGACGTGAAATTTATTTTGAATAGAATTCGACGTATATATTATATACGTCGTCGTTAGAATATAAATATTTATATATAATTATAAATAGAATTGAAAATGGCGCGGTAGTTCGATAATTCGATTTCAAACTTCAATTGGATGTACCGGGTGCAAAACAATCCGGATTTTAGTGAAACCAAAAACATTAGGATCTAATAGTGAATATCTTTCCAACGAATCCGACCAATCGAGATTTCATACTGAGAATCAAAAGATATGTCCAGTTGAAAATTCTGAATAGTCGCTATGGAATTCAGGCCATTAAAAATGGACATTTTGCAAATGACCTCGGATTTCGACGAAACCACTTTTGTTGGGTCCGTGATGTCAAGTTATTGCTAGGTTTCAAATTTCATAATTTTTCGAATCAATATGTGAGCGTGGCAAAGGAAAACGCGTTTGACCAGTTTCAGTTGATTTTAATCGACTGGAAAATGGCCATTTTTCTAACGGTCTCAGAATTCGACGAAACTTGTTTTGTTAGGACCGTATCGTCAATACGAAGCTAGAAAATATTTTTCTGCAATTTTTAGAGTTAGTATGCGACCCCAGTAATTTGAAATGCGCGTTTAAATTCAATATAGTGATTTAAATGTAAATTTAACGGAAACTGATTGTAACAGCCGAATCAGCTGACGATACATATCCCATTGTGTTCAGAATGGGGGTAAAACGCTATGGACGACAGGCGGTGGGCCTCGTTTCGAGGTCGTATGTGAAAGTCAACTCTTTAGGATAAAATAAAAAAATTAATAAATAAAAAAATAAAAAAAATATAATACCCTTCTCCCTATAACCTTTGCCCCCCCCCCCTTTTCTTCGATTTTCAGAATTAACCGATTGGGAAAAAAAAAAAAAAAAAAGAAAACGAAGATCGAAGGAGGAGCAGGCGCGCCCCCTCCTTCCACTGGCGATCGATCGCCTCTTCCCCCCCCCCCCCCCTCCCCAGCGAAGGCGGCGCCGCCCCAGTCCCTCTCTCCTCCTCCCACGACCATCGAACAACCACCGCAACCCCATCGATGAAAACCCACGACCCTCCCTCACCCCCTGCGACGCCCTACCCCCTCCAACGACCGCCCCCTACCTCCCTGGCCCGTCCTCTTCCTAATCCGACCCCCTATTCTTTCTCCCCTCTCCAAGCCGTTGCGTAACACCCCAAAAATCGCTGCCCCTAGGCCGTTGCCTTGCTTGCGCCGACCACATCAACGCCCCGGAGGCATCTCTTGTCACCCAAATTTCAGCGGTGAGTTTTAGTTATTTATTTATGCAAATAAAGTTAGAATTTTTGTACCGGATTAGCGTATGAAAGTAGTGATCTTCATATATACGTTAACAGAATGGAAAAAAAAAACCAATTTTTATTATATATGGTAGCAAGAAAGATCATATCTTTGAGCTAGAAAAGATAGGATCTTTATTTATATAAAGATGAGGGTTTTATTCATAATAAAAATATGATCTTTACTATATAGAAATAATAAAAATATGATTTTTATATTTTTAAAGTATTAAAAATATAATCTTTATAGGATAGAGAATATAAAAATATCATCTTTGTGTATGTAGCAAAATAAAAATCTGATTTTTATTTTCTATACGTCGAAATAAAATGCTGATTTTTATAAAGATGAAATCTTTATAGTTGAAAAGGCGAGATCTTTATATATAGAATAACGATGTAAAAATAGAATTTTTATCTATATAGTAGCGGGGTAAAAATAGCATTTTTATCCATATAGCGTGAAAGAAAAATATGATTTTTATATATTGAATAGCATAGTAAAAATTCGATTTTTAAATATATGAAGTGATTATAAAAATATGATTTTTAAATTGAAAGTGAACAAATAAAAATGTGATTTTTATTTTAAAGACAGCAAAATATAAAAATGTGTGATTTTTATATATGTAGTGACTACGGGCAACGAAGATGATAAACAGACGAGAATGAAGAAGATTTCTTTAAAAGAAGAGTCAAGATGTTTGGATAGCTATAGGTGAGAACTTCTCACTCAAAATTCTTTTTCTAGTTATATATATATACTAGGATGCAGACGGTGCTTAGTAGCACCCGACACCCGTCATCCACAGACCATGGATGGCTTGTTTGTTAAATTGTTTGGTTGTGTAGTTGGTTAGTCTAATTGATTGAAATTTGAATTGTTTGGTGAATTGAAATTGATTTGATTGATGTGTGAATGGCGTGGGCCTTCACTAGACCGGGGATAAGGCTAGGCCTTGTCCCGTTTCTAGTATCGTGCCGTTATGCCGCCGAAATTTTCTAAAATATGTTAGAAAATAAAAATATCATTTTATTGTGTAAATGAATTGAATAGAAATTCATAGGTTGAAATAAAATGTTTTATCGTTAAAAATATAATTTTTAACGTGAATGTGAATAAATGAATAGTTATAAACAAATCGGCCGATTTGTTTGTATATACACTGATTTGACTGATATTGACTGGGTCGATAAATTTCACACATCGCCCAACTGCACAAATAAAATATGCGGTTGATTGTTTGAAACCCCACACGGGTGTTGGGATGAAATTTGAAGTTCACTCATCCTGATTGATTAAATATGTCGATCGATTGATTGACAGGCTGTTATAAGCGTTGAATATCTATATTCGATGCTTATACAGTGTAGTGCACTTTGGTTGATGGTTGATTATTTTCAATGTCATTATATACATGTGTTGTATGAAAATCCATATAATTAACTTTATATGGTAATTGATTGGGCCTCATTCCAATTTGAAAAATAAAGAATATTATAAAATAAAAGTTCATGTGTTGACAGTACTCATCCATTGAGATTGGTCATGTGTTGAACGAAATATTTTGATAATAACAACTATTTTGAAAATAGAAATTTATGAAGCCGTGTTGATTAGATTAACGCCATTTTGACGTGAACGATATTTATATCGATTTTATTCATCTTAAAAATGAATATTGAAAAGTGATTTCGAAATCGAATATTTTGAATTGAATTGAAAACGATTTCGAAATGAATTGAAAACGAATTCAAATTGAATTGAAAACGATTTCGAAATAAATTGAATTGAAAACGATTTCGAAATGAATTGAATTGAAAACGATTTCGAAATGAATTGAATTGAAAACGATTTCGAAATGAAATGAATTGAAAACGAATTCAAATTGAATTGAAAACGATTTCGAAATGAAATGAATTGAAAACGAATTCAAATTGAATTGAAAACGATTTCGAAATGAATTGAATTGAAAACGATTTCGAAATGAATTGAATTGAAAACGATTTCGAAATGAATTGAATTGAAAACGAATTGAAATGAATTCAAATTGAATTGAAATTTGAATTGAATAGAAATGAATTTTGAAACGAATTTATAAAGAAGAATTCAATTTTGATTTGAATTGAAAAGGAAGTTGAAATTGCTTTTGAAACGAATTTAAAACTATTTATATAATTCGTTTTAAATAGAAATCGACGAAGTATATATTATATATATTATATATATAATATAATGGCCTGAATAGAACGTGCCGCGCCGCGGCAGTTCGTGAATTTCGACCATTTATTTCAAACGGACATTACGGGAGATCCGACCGTCGGATTCTCCTAAAACCGGAACCGTTGGGTTCGTATCGAAAAGAGCTTTCTAACGAATATTAGAAATTTGAAATCTAACGGTTGGATTTGGAATTATGTCCAAATCAAATTCGAAAAAGGTCGCTGTAAGTGCAGTTCGATGGCCATTGATGGAAATCGACTGTACGGGCCTTGATAAAATTATTAAAAATAGTAATAATTTATGTAAAATCATAAGAAATGATTTAGAAAGAATTGGGATGAAAAACTCCCTATTTGAAAGGATAAAAATAGATTTTTATCGAAATGAACTAGTTTTGAATTAGAATTATAATTATATTTATTTTTAAATAAATAAATTGAATTTGAAAAGGGTTTTGAAAATAACCAGAATATCCAATGATTGCATTGGAGTGGATTTGAATCGAAATTGTCTTCGGAATATTTCGATGTTGGAATTCGTGATTATACAGGTGTTGTTATGGAAATTTGAAAGATATATATTTATATCGCTATTTCCAATACGACATTTGTTAGTCGTGGAATTTGATATTGAATATAAGCCGGTATATTTTCTATTCAGAGCCTTGTATTGAATATCAAATGTGATTTGGGTTTGTCGTGAATGGTGTCTTTACTAACACTGTTCTTGAACCCAGTTGAGAAAAGATTAAATCTTTTTATTTAGATTTAATGAAGTGTACCAATTAAATAATATTTAATTGGAATGGAATTGATATTGATTTTTGGGTTTATCGTGAACAGTGTTTTAAATAACACTTGTTCTTTAACCCGATAATTAATGGAATGTGATTTTGGGTTTATCGTGGACCTTGTTTTAAATGACACTGATTCTTTAACCCAGTCGAAGATTAAAACTAAGTGGAGTTTTAATGAATCTTTAATTAGATTGAAATGATCGAAAGTGGAGTATCACCAGTTTTGCTCCAGGCGATAGTTAAATCTTTAATTAGATTTGAACGTGAAATGGTAATTGAATTTACCGATAACACCGTGGTGTTAGATATGAAGTATTACCAGTTTTACTTCATGGGATGAATAGGTTGGGATTGGGAAATTAAAACAAATGATTACTTCGGTAAGGTTCGCTAATCCCGACTAGTTTGAATTGATATTCAAAAATAGATTAAAGAATAAATTCAAGAATTTATCTTTGATAAAATTTATGGGAATCGTTCCCTATGAATGTGAAATTTAGAAATTGACTGTCGGTTAGCCAAACAGAATGGTTTTCTGGATATTGATCTGATGTTGGTTTCGGCCTTCGGGGTTAATATTTGGGGAATTATTCTCTTGATTAATTTACGGTTAGTGACTAATGAATTGGAATGAGGCGTATGTTGTGTTTGTGTAACACTTATTTAAAATATACGCGAGTTATTCGGAAAGACCGGGTTTATCCCATTCTGAATAACTGATACGACGATAAGTCAAAGATGAAGACGATGGTCGAAGACCGGAGGTCTTCACGTCGTTTGGGTGATAACTGATGATCTTGATTGGGCTGTACACCCAAGAAGATGGAAACAGTTAGTGATCGTCCAGACGTACTTGGAGATCGATGGATATGCGGGGTACTAGGTGCCTCCGGTTTCGTTCAGACCCAGGACGGACTTGTAAATGGACTGTGTGTCTGACATCGGATTTCATTCTGTGTGACTGATATCGGTTGCATAGGATGGTTTGCCTGTGTGGCATGCTAAGATGCAAATGATCAAGGCTTCTGTTGAAAAGCAAAGTCTTGTGGTGATGATCAAAGCACGGCCTTTGTGGCGTAGCTTTGTGTAACGTTTACCTCGCGTGTTTCACACCCGGTATGAACCAAAAACGGGAGACGGACCTCAGGGAGGACTTGCGTTTCTTTCTAGCTAGAAGTGGCGTCAGTGGTTTTACACGCCCTGACGAGTTTGACTTATGTGGTTGTTGCTGTTGCGAGGCGCCTCGGATTGATCGGTCGTTCTCGAACCGATGGAGTCATTCGTTGGCTCGTTTGCGCCCCAAAGGGCGGGGAAACGTAGTGTTCAGGCATTTTAATCCACATCGGTGGACCGGCCCTGTCGCTCCTAGGGTCACTCGAGCTCTGATCCTGAGACATGGTAGGCTAGATTGTCTCGAATCGGTTGAGGACTATCTTTTGCCTCGGTTCATAGACGGAAATCCAATTTCCAAATACGTGCCATTTGCGGTTTTATTTGTAGACCTATTTATGGCGACATAGTGGCATGGGACGCTCATGTCGCCTATGATTGATACTTATGATTCGAAGTTGTTTTATACACTATGCACTTATAATAGTATCAAACGATTTGTTTTAAACGTATCAAGCATTCTTTGGCTGTTATAAGGTAAAAACCCTATCCCCCGGCTTGCGTTGCATTGTGTGATAGGACCTGGGTCTTATAACAGCTTCATTTTTCTTTATTTAGCATTGCGCTGTTTGTTTTATGCACCGGTATTCTTGGGAGGAAACCCGTTCCGTGTTATACGGCGTGGTCCCTTGATTTACCTAGCTTTAAAAATAAAGAATAACTGTTTTAGTTCTCACACCAGTCACATGACTGACCTGGAGTTTATTGTTTTAACCTAAACTCTGGGTGCCCCTATTTTGACACGGGCAGCTAGTAGTTTCGGTTTTGCAGATTTATATTCACAGGATCCTGGTTTACAGCTGGAACGATATCCGAAAAGCTTTGTATCCGTATATCTCATTCTAGTTGTGTATTGTATTATTTTCCGCTGCTATGTATTTAAATGTAATTTAAATCTCTGATATTTCTGTGTAATATTCGTTTATACTCTGTATATTCTTGTAATCTGATGCATTGTTGTTATATACAATGAAATGTTCTTATGTATGCGTTCTGTTGTGGTTTGTTCTCGAACTATCCGACGCTTTCCTTTACGGGGAAGTTGCGGGTCTTCACATCATGGTTTGGTGAATTTTATACGAATGTTCATGAATAATTATCATTTAAGTGTTTTTGATGATTTCATAAAGTATTGATGGTTGAATCAGATGATTTGGATGAGGCTTTTGAATCGATGTTATCGTTATGTGATGATTTGGTCAAGATGGGAGTTAAATGAAAAATCCTGGAGTTGGGTCGTTTTTGCATGGGTCAGGTCGCGTGGTTTGTTGCCCAAGAAAGGAGGTCATGTCGTGGGTGGATAGGTCGCTGGAAGGACTTAGGTCGTGGAGGGCCTTAGGTCGTAGGAAACAGGTCACTGGGGTCTAGGTCGTTCGAAGCATGCTAGCAAAGCAAGGCAGGTTGAAGACTTCGGATTGTTCGGAGGTTGATCATGTCAGGTCGCTAGAGGGGCTTCGGGTCAGTGGGACGACCTAATGAAGGTAATGGTTCTGAGGCGGCTTGAAGAGAAAGGAAAGGAAGGTCGGGTCGTTCATGGGAGCTCAAGTCGTTCGAAGAATATCAGGTCGTTCGAAGAATATCAGGTCGTTCGAAGTCTGTGGACACTTGGCTTCGGGTCGAGTGGGGTCAGGTCGGATGAAGTTAGGTCATACAAAGTTGGGTCGGTTGAAGGTACTAACGATGGGTCGTTCGAGGTGTGAGTCTCAATGGGTCATTGGTGACGTTAGGTCATTGAACGACGTAAAGTGATATCACAACGTTTGTAAACACTGTGAATGGAGGTTTAAACATTGTGGTTTGTCTTTTATAGTTGGTAGTAGAGCTTAGTGAAGCGAGGATGCAGAGCGATGACGAGCAAGAGGCTGGCATATTAGTTTTTCTATTATACATATTGGATGTTTCGCTGTTGCTTATGTTGTATGATTCTCTGAGTGATTATATAATGAGGCAGTTTGTATAGACACTTATGTTGTAATCGAAGGATGTACAGATATTCTTTCTAGTTGTCATGAAAGTTCAAGTTTCTGCTCAAATGTGCTTCACTATTAATACCTGTTATATATATTCTATTGTACTTTATCCTTGTGCTGTGAGTTATACGATAGGTTTCGCATGTATTTCATATCTTGATGATCGACCATAGCTGCCTGACACTTTGTTCAGTGCATTATTTCCCTTGTTAAGTGCAGGAGTTGTGGGCAGTCCTCACATCTAGTATCAGAGCTCTGGTTAATCGATTTAAGCCAAAGTTCAAAGATGTATTAACATATGAGAGATGTACTTGTAGATTTTTGATGGATGAATACTACATAGTAGAGTATAGTATAATAGCATTTGAACTCCATTTGCAGTTTTCTCGTTCATGGTCTAATCATTTTATATTGCTGATTTAGAATGAATCGTCGACCATCGAGACATGTTGCTAGGGAGAAGACTATTCCTGGAGGGGTAAATGGTGGTACACCAGATTACCCAGCTATATTTGAGGCTATGATGGAAGCATTCATGAGAAGCGTACCCGCTCCAGGAGCAGCTGCGGTAGATGTAGGGGTTCAGGTGCAGGCGCTTTGGGCTGTGGATTTCGCGAAGCTGTGTAAAGACTTCACATCTTTAGGAAGAAAACAGTTTAAAGGGACAGAGCCGATTGAAGAGGTTCAAAGGTGGTTAGATGCTTGTGTACGGATTTCTAGAGACTTGGGTATTGACGATGTAACCAAGAGAAATTTTGCGTCGAGACAATTGCATGGCAGAGCCATGGATTGGTGGAACACTGTCACGCTTGAGACTCTAGAAGTAAAGATAACGTGGGAATAGTTCCAAGTCAAGTTCGAGACAAAGTTTATCTCTACTACTCAAAAGTCAGTTCTATTCAAGAAATTTGTGGAGCTGAAACAGAATGGTTGATCGGTGCTTGATTATGTTTCTGCTTTTGAGGCTTTGTCCAAGTATGCTTGTTCGTATATTAACTCTCCTTATCAGAAGAATAAGAAGTTTGTAATGGGTTTGGATACCTATATTGGAAGGCAATTGGTGGATCATCTTTACGATCAATATAAGTAGATAGTGGAAAAAGTTATGAGACATGAAAGCTTGTTTCCTAAAGAGGAAGTTGTTGTACTTGCAGCCAAGGAATCCCCAAAACCACAGGAGGGTGGTAATAAAAATAAGAAGAGGAAGTAGCAATAGCAGAAAGGAAAGGATGGAAAGAAGAAACCTAAGAGTGAGGTGGTTTACTTTAGCTACCAACAGAAGGGCCATTTCTCCAATGAATGTTAGAATCCAAAGGTGGAAAGGAAGTGTTAAAATTGTGCAAAGCCTGGCATCTTGAGAAGGACTGTTCAGAACCATCTAAGGGAAAACAGATTGTGAAGGCTTATGCTCTAGAAGTTGTGCCATCTTCTTCAAGAGCTCCTACTACAGAGGAGAAAGAGAAGGGTGTTGTCGTCCAAGGTATTCTTTCTGTTAGAGGTGTTTCAGTTCGAGTGTTGTTTGATACTGGAGCATCGTATTCTTTCATTTGTAATGAGCTTGTGTGCCGCTTAGGTTTGGAACCCAAGATTTGTGATAGACCTTTGGTTATGATTAATCCAGTTAGGTTTCGTCCAGCCTTTATATGCTTTTCTGTGTTCTTGTGTTATCGAGTCATGGTTGCTCTTTTGTGTGCGATTGCTCTGTCTTGAACTTCAATGGATTTGGGACCATCTTGGGTATGGATTGGCTCAAGAGGTATGAGGCAAGAGTAAACTGCAAGAAGCTTAAGGTGAGAGTTGGGGATGCAGATGGGCGAAGGGTTTTGATTCAATTTAAGCCCGAAGATGGTGTCTTCATGAGATTTTTATATTCGCTTATGATTCCACAGGAACACTTGTCATCTGTGTTGATCGCTAATGAGTTTGAAGATGTCTTTGAAGAAGTCAAAGGTTTGCCACTGCATCATGTGATTGAGTTTAGAATCGATTTGGTCGAGGGTGCTAGACCTATCGTTATGCCTCTTAGGCGAGTGGTACCTAAGGAACAACGAGAGTTAGAGGTGCAAGTTCATGACCTTTTAGGAAAAGGATTCATTCAGAGAAGTGTTTCCGAATGGGGTGCACCAGTTGTGTTTGTAACCAAGGCTGATGGATCATTGAGATTGTGTGTAGACTATCATGAGCTAAATAAGGTGACAACGAAGAACAAGTATCCGTTGTCGAGAATGTATGACTTGTTCTATCAATTTCATGAAGCCAAAGTGTTTTCCCATATGGATTTGGCAACGAGATTTCACCAGTTAAGAGTGGCAAAGGATAGTGTGCCGAAGACTGCTTTTAGGACATCATCTGGTTTCTTCGAATGGTTGGTGATGCATTTGGGTTGACTAACGCGCCAGCGTATTTTGTAGATCTTATGAATAGGGTTTCCAGAGATCAGCTGAACAAGTTTGAGCTTGTGTTCGTGGATGATATTCTGGTTTATTCTCGGATTGAAGAAGAGCATAAGATGCACTTGAGAGTTGTTTTGAAAATATTGTGAAAGCATCAGCTGAAGGCAAAGTTTTCGAAGTGTCACTTCTGGAAGAGCGAAGTGAGGTTCTTAGGCCATGTTGTTTCTGGAAATGGAATAGTGATTGACCCATCTAAGGCGGCAGCAATCCAGGACTGGGAAAGACCTAAGAAGGCGACGAATGTTAGGAGTTCCCTTGGGTTGGCAGGATATTATCATCATTCTATCAAGGATTTCTCCAGGATAGTTGCACCATTAAAATGATTAACGAAGAAGAACCAAGTGTTCGCATGGGATGCAAACTGTGAGCAAGCATTTGTAATCCTGAAAGACATACTGATGAGTGCTCCTATTCTGACGATTCCGAGTGGTAATGAAAAGATGGTGGTATACACTGATGCATGTGGTACTGGACTTGGAGCAGTGTTAATGCAAAAGCATAAGGTTGTGGTGTACGTGAGTCGATAGCTGAAGCTGCATGAGAGGAATTATCCAACCCATGATTTAGAGTTGGCAGCAGTTATGTTTTCTCTGAAGATGTGGAGACATTGCCTATTGGGAGTTCGATTCGAGTTGTTTACGGATTACAAGTCGTTGAAGTATCTTTTCTCCCAAAAGGATTTGAATCTTCGGCAGCAACGGTGGTTAGAGTTACTGTCATCGTATGAATTTGGTATGGCCTATACTCCTGGTAAGGGTAACATAGTTGCAGATGCGTTGAGTCGAAGACACGCAAGTTTAGGAGCGATATTTTCATAATGGAAGCACCTCGAGTACTTGGCAGGGTTTGATTTCAGACCAACGTGTGAGTTGGAACCTGAAATGTTGGCAAGCTTATCGAAAAGATCTACTCTCATCAAAAGGATTGGCGAAAGTCAAAAGCGTGATGCAATGCTTGTCGAGATTATCCAGAGGTCGGAACCAGAGGATAAGGAATTCGAGGTCGATCGAGAGGGTTGGCTTCGAAAGGAAGGACGACTGGTTGTTCCTGATATCGATGGATTGAGTGATGAGGTTCTGAGGGAATGTCATCACTCGAAGTTGACGATTCATCCCGGTGGTAATAAGATGTATCATGACATGAAGCGAGTTTACTACTGGAAAGGGATGAAGCGGGATATTGGAAAGTTCATTTCCTAGTGCATGAACTGTTAGTTGGTGAAAGCTGAGTGGTTTGCTTCAGCCATTTGAAGTTCCTACATGGAAGTGGGAATAAATATCGATGGATTACCTAGAACTAGGGCAGGAAATGAAGGAATTTAGGTTTGATGTTATGGATGAATGTTTGTTTGTTTTTCTTCGATAGTTAAATAACCGACTATCGAAGTGTTTGCCAATATCGTTGTTAATATGGAGAGACCGGTTGGATTATTATACGAGAACCACTCCATATTGGCAGTAGCGTTGCGAATCAGATTATATGAAGACAATCGAAGACGGAGTAAAGTGCAAGGGCTTTTATATTATTAGAAATTGTGCCTTTGGTTTCGTTCAATCCTAGAACGAACGTATATGGACGAATGTCTGACAGAGTATTTCCAATGATCGCATACGTTGGTCTATATAGATATATATGGTGGCAGAGAATTTATTCTCTTAGCATAATATCCAGAATATATTTGTGCAAATCAATTAGTGATTAACGGATCTGACAATGTGGCATTCAAAGTGATTGTGCTATCAATGAATGATAAGAAATCGTAGCCTCAGGCCTCAACAACCGGGAAAGGACAAAAATCGGGCAGGTAACATGGCTATGTGGGTCGCTCACATTAGGGTGTATAATCACATATCTAGAGAAATTCCTTTTACTTCTTTAATCTATCGATGTTCTCCCTTTTCGGGAAACGGTTGCTGATCCCAACCGTTGTGATATACATTCGATACACTCAAGCGAAATGAGCGGTCGGCCATGTGTGGGCCGGGTTGCAAGATGTTCTTGTTGAACCCAGTGTATTCTCCTCTAGAGATACACTATCGGAAGGTGGTTCCATACCTTGTCATGTTGGAAATCCAATCTCCAATAAGCGCCATACAGTTTTTGATTTTATATTATATATGGAGCGTGAGATGCAAGCGTTCCACTAGATTGTTTTTTGTTTGATTTAGGCACTATTATAATACCACTGGATTTGATATCAAAAATATTTTGGGTTGTCGTAAGGTAAAACCATCCGTGTTTATGTGTGGATCGGTCTTATGATTATCATTTCTTTCGAAAGGATTTTTAAAGTTAAACAAATGATTGGAGTTTACTCACACCAGTCCCATGACTGACCCAGAGTTTATTTTGTTTGTTTTCCCTAAACTTTTGGGTGCCCAAATTTGCATGGGCAGTCAAGCAGTCGGGATTTTTCAGATTCACTTGGAAGAGCTGGAAGGAGGAGGCTTCACCAGTTAGCTATAACTGTAACGACCCGCATTCTACGAATCAACAGATCGTACGATATTTATTTCTTTCACATACGAAGTCGTATGGTCATGTAACTTTGGGAGATGACTATTGGGATTATTTCCCATATTCATGATTTTTGCTGTTTTTTAAATGACCGTTTTGCCCCTAGATGATCTTGTTTCGGCCTTAACTTTTGATTGGAAAGGAGTTTTGACTTAAAATCACTTCCATTAGATCCGGATGATGGTTTACCTTTCCGTAAAGTGGTCACATTAGCCAAACGGGCTCACCGTTTGGGAGATATGGCTGAAACAAGTTTCAGATGGTGAAAAACAGCTTACCCGGACTTAATTTGGGTGATTAGTGAGTGGGACCATAACTCATTTCGAGATTAGGGTTATGGAAAGGCTGATAGGGTTAGGAAATTCAGTTTCTATCATTTTCCAGCCGTCACTTTTTGTTCCTTCAAGTTTAGCCATGGCCTCCACTTTCTAAAACACCCCAAATCACCTTCTAATCGCTAATTAAGCCAAATCTACATCAAATCAAAGCGGATTAGCACAAGAATCGAGGTAGAACTGCTGTATAGCCTTGGGAACAGCGCCAAACAGAGAATCATTTCAGATTTGATAATTTGTTCGTGGCTAAGGTGAGTGATTTGCATAGTTCCTCACTAATTATGGTTAATTATGGTGATTAGTGTTAATTAACGAAATTATGCATGTTAAAAATGTGGAAAAATATTGATAAATTTCAAAATATTGTTTTAGGTCTCTGTTAGAGAATTTGGTTATTTTGGTTAAGTTTTACTAATCCTATCATTAGTTTTGCTTAAACATGCTTAAGGGAAAAACATGGGATTTTGACTATGTTTGATCCTTTTTAACCTATCAAATTGTCGTTTTGGTGTTAGTGGTCAATTCTATATGTTGCTATGACTGTATTGTACGTTTTGTGATTGATTAGAAAAGTTATATTGGTCGAAAACGCCGTCGAATGGCATAAAACAGTCGCTGGAAAAAAGTGCAGGAAATTAGCCGAACCGGATCGGATCGGAGGTGGGGAGCACGAACCGGATCAGATCGGAGGTGGGGAGCACGAACCGATCGAGGAGCACTACCCGATCCGAACCGCTCGTGGATGGTGGCACCGAACCGATACCTTTCATTTGAAGCTCCGATTCTACCCGTCCATCTGGAGAGCCATCCGACCCGAACCGCTTGGAGACCCCGATCCGAACAGGAGTCGAGCTAGAACTGGTGATGAAGACCCGACCCGATCCGAAGCCCCATTACAAACCGATCGCGATCCGAACCGAACCGATTTGGATGGAGAAATCTGACCCGACCCGATGTGGATGATCACAGACAGAACTACTTCGAGGAGCACGATCCGAAGCATAGTGAAGAGGAGCATATCCGAACCGATCTGGAGAAGACCAAAACCCGAGATGCAAAGGAAGTCCAAATAGGAAGTAAAACTCATGATCCAGTTGGGAACCAATGAGTTAACTTCGTGATTGGATTTTGCTGCGGGACACGTGCTAAGGGGTTATCGATGTCTATAGCTTTGATTCACCACCAAGACGGATGTTAGGCTACGTATCAGTGTAGTGGGGTGGTTACTACTCCATGGGGCAGAGTGATCATAGCATGGCTATGAGCCAGTGCAGTGGAGTTGTTATGACTTCATGGGGCAGAGTGGACATAGCATGGACTAGTGGCTATGGATCAGTGCAGTGGTGTCATCATGACTCCATGGGGCAGAGTGATCATAGAAAGGAATAGGGTGATCAAAGTGGTGGATGTTGTATGCTTTACGCACTGAGTGAGAGATGTGAGGATGGTTGCTATGTTTGATTGTTTTTTTCCCTATGACATGCACACCCCCACCCCCGTATTCTTTACACCATATGTTAGTGGCACCTTAGAGTATTGAGTGGTATGTTGTGCTAACTCTTTGGTTGCAGGTCCAGGTTCAGGTATGGTTTAGTATACCTGTTATTGTTCTGTTTTGATGCTTATCGCTCATACCAGACTTTTGTCTGACCCAGAGTTTTATGTCTCTTCTTATTACTCTGGGTGCTCTTAAACGGGCAGACTAGACACAGCTGGTTGCGTACGAGTAGCTATCCGGAGACGAGCAGGAGGCTTACATGTACTATTTGCTATATATCCTCCCTGTGTCGCTGCTGGTCACTACTTTGGGCATTAGTAGTGTACCTTTCCTCTCTTTTGCTTTAGAGACAGTTTTAAAGTTGTAATAATGATGATGTGGAACATAAGCTGTAATTGGATTTTCCGCTGCTATGATGTTTAATTTTCTGCTTATGTACTATCTCACCTGTTTATGTCAAAGTATGTTATTATTATATTTTATTCCATGCGCTGTGAGATATTCTATAGGTTCTTTGTTAGTCCTGTTAAGTTTCCTTTCCTTCCCTTTCTTTGGCGACCGTCCCGTGCTGGTTGGACATCGGCAAAGCGCATTTTCATGGGAAATGCCGGCTGGTGCAGGGCGGGCCGTCACACTTGGTATCAGAGCTCTAGGTTGCGTAGTTAACCTAGGGAAAGACACCAGGGAGAGATAATACATATATGAGAGCGCTTAATTGTGATTATTTTGGTTTTCAAAAAATATATATATACTACTAGTATAGTTAAGGATGAAGTCGCACTGCACTGACACCACAAAGAGGATGGTTAATCGTTTCTCTTTACATATTGAACGATGAGCCAATATACGAGGGGTGCTGGTAGAGGAGCCAATAACGGTAATGCTCCTGACATGAGGACTATGTTCACTGACTTCATGAGAGTGATTCTTAGGGAAGTTCAGAGGGCAGTTCCTAATGCTGCTAATGGTGGTGGTACAGCGGTGCAGGCGCTTAGGGCCGATTTCGCCAAGCTATGCAAGGATTACACTAGTCTTGGTGGAAAGCCGTTCCACGGGACGGAATCGGCCACGGATGTTCAGGATTGGTTGGATAGCTATGAGCGTATTTTTGAAGACTTAGGTATCGAGGATGCGATGAAGAGAAAGCTAACGCCCCATCAGCTGCAAGAACGAGCGATGAATTGGTGGAATGCTATTAAGGCAGCTACTCCAGAGAACCAAGTTACATGGGATCAATTTAAGGCCCGATTCGGTGAAAAATTTATCCCAGCTTCTCAGAAGTCAGATTTATTTAGGAAGTTCTTGGAGCTAAAGCAGAATGGTAGAGCTATCTCGGAGTATATTGCTGAGTTTGATACTTTATCAAAGTATGGATTATCTCTTATCGACACTCCCGAGAAGAAGAACGAGAAGTTCATAACAGGCTTAGATCAGTACTTGGGGGAAAGGCTTATTAACCACATCGATGAGACGTTTGAATCGATTGTGGGGAAAGCTTTGAGATCGAAGAGTCTATAACCCAAGTCAAAGACTGAGGTTGCATCTGCGGAAGAGCCAAAGCCGCAAGTAAGCGGTGGAGGCAAGAATGGTTCTCAGAATAAGAAAAAGCAGAATCAGACCAAGGATGGCCAGAAGAAGAAGAATAAGAAAGATGATGAGTGCTTTAGCTGTGGTAAGAAGGGCCCCTATGCCAAAGAATGTCAGGCCAAGCCAGTGGACAGGAAGTGCTTCAACTGTGGCCAAGTGGGACATCACAAGGATAAGTGTCTGCAACCCCCTAAAGAAAAGCAGATTGTGAAAGCATGTGCTATCAATGTTGTTCCTTCTTCGTCGAATGCCCCAACTGCGGCGGAGAAAGGAAAGAATGTTGTTATTCAAGGTATGCTTTCTGTTTATGATGTTCCAGTTAGAGTGTTGTTTGATACCGGAGCTTCCAGTTCCTTCATATCTAGTGACCTGGTAGATAGGTTGGGATTGGAGCCCGAGATTGTCGATAGACCTTTGGTAGTGATGAACCCGATTGGTGGTTCAACTAGCCTTAGCATGATTTGTCATAATGTGGTCTTATCGAGTCATGGATATATGTTTGTTTGTGATTGCTTTGTTTTGGGCTTTACTGGATTTGGCATTATTTTGGGAGTCGATTGGGTCCAAAGATACGGGGTGGTGGTAGAATGTGAGGGCTTTTTGGTGATAGTTAGAGCGGATGATGGACGGAGGGTAGTGTTTGTGGTCTACCTAATGATCGGGTAATGACTAGTTTTCTAAATTCCCTCGACATTCCGCATGATGAGTTGTCAGATGTGCCCGTGGCTGGCCAGTATCCGGACGTCTTCGAGGAAGTGACCGGACTTCCACCACACCGAGAGATTGAGTTCCGTATTGATTTAGTGAAAGATGCCAGACCTATAGTGATGCCACTTCGTCGTATGGCACCAAGGGAGCAGTTAGAGCTCGGGGTGAAAGTGAGCAATCTTTTGAAGAAGGGATTTATCAGAAGAAGTGTTTCTGAGTGGGAAGCACCAGTTGTGTTTGCTACCAAGGCAGATGGTTCCCTTCGATTGTGTGTGGACTACCGCGAGTTGAATAAGGTGACGAGGAAGAAAATAAGTATCCTCTACTGCGGATAGATGATTTGTTTGATCAGTTGAGTGGCGCGAGAGTGTTCTCCCAGTTGGATCTCGTGACAGGTTTTCATCGGCTTAGAGTGGAAGCTGAGAGTATAGCTAAAACGGCCTTCCGGACGCCGTCTGGATTTTATGAGTGGTTGGTCATGCCATTCGCGTTGACCAATGCACCAACATATTTTGTGGATCTTATGAATAGAGTATTCGGAGATCAGTTGAACAAGTTTGTTCTTGTGTTCGGGGACGATATACTTGTTTATTCGAGGACAAAGGAAGAACACAAGGAACACTTGAGGATAGTGATGGAGGTGTTGAGAAAACACCAATTGAAAGCAAAGTTTTCTAAGTGCCACTTCTGGAGGAGGGAGGTAAGATTCCTGGGCCATGTTGTTTCAGAGAATGGTATCGCCGTGGACCCTGCGAAGGTGGCTACAGTACAAGATTGGTATACGCCCAAGAATGCAACGGACATAAGAAGTTTCTTGGGATTAGCTGGATATTATCATAAGTTTATCCAAGACTTCTCCAAGATAGCAGCACTGTTGACTCAGTTGACCAAGAAGAATCAAGCTTTCGTCTGGGACGAAAGGTGCGTGAATGCATTCAAGTGCCTAAAGGAAAAGTTGACATGTGCACCAGTGTTAGTCATTCCTAAGGGGAATGAAGAGATGACAGTATATACGGATGCATGTGGAACCGGACTAGGTGCTGTATTGATGCAAGGAGGTAAGGTTGTAGCTTATGCAAGTCGGCAATTGAAACCGCACGAGATAAGATACCCTACCCATGATTTGGAATTAGCAGCGATCGTGTTCGCGTTGAAGATGTGGAGACATTATCTCTTGGGAGAAAGATTCGAGTTGTTTACCGATCATAAATTGTTAAAGTATCTCTTCTCTCAGAAGGATCTAAATCTCCGACAACAAAGATGGTTAGAATTCTTGGCTTCCTATGATTTCAACATCGCATATACACCAGGAAAGGGCAATGCGGTGCTGATGCATTGAGTAAAAGAAATGCTAGTTTAGGGGCTATGTTTCTAGAATGGAAGCAACCGGAGTACATCGCTGGGTATGATTTCAGACCAAAGTGCGAATTGGATCCAGAAATGTCAGCAAGTTTGACGATCAGACCCACTTTGATTGAGCGGACTGGTTCCAGTAAGAGGCACGATCCTAACCTACTGGAAATCATCTCCAAGTTAGAGATGGGTAGCGATGAGGAGATGAACAAGTATGGGCTTGATCAAAATGGATGGCTTAGGAAGAATGGAAGACATGCTGTGCCCAATGTCAACAGATTGAGAGATGACGTGCTTAGAGAATGTCATCACTCAAAACTGACTATACATCCCGGTGGTAACAAGATGTATGGAGACATGAAGCAGACCTACTACTGGTGTAATGACCCGCATTGGCAGAGGTATTATAATTAATTTATTTAATTATATAAAAGGTGATTAGAAGGATTTCATGGTCGTGGAATAAAATAATGGTGAATATTTAATTAAAATAATAAATTAAATAATATATTTAATTCTGAGATAATCAGAATTGGCTGAAAGGGCGATATGGTGTGAACTGGATCATCTGTGATATGTAATTCAGCTTAGAATTGAATTTGAATAACGAATATATTCAATCGTCGACAGTTGAACGTATAGTTTATAATATAATTATAAACGAGCTCGAAATGGTGCTGCAGTTCGTAAATTGGCGATTCGGACTTCAACTGAATGTACAGGGTTCGTTTTAAATCGGATTTATGTGAAACAAGAAACGTGTGGAGCTGGTGGAGTATATCTTTCTAGTGGAAGAGAAAAATCGGGATTTCGTCGGGTAGATTTTGAGATATGTCCAAATCAAATTTCAGAATAGTCGCTATAGAATCGTTTATCGGCCCTAACGGTTATTTCAAAATAACTAGATATCGGGTGTGAATTCAGACAAGGTTCTTTTGGGACATAGTGATAATTTAATTTTTAGAATTTTATAGTAATTTTTAATTAATTTAATAAGCGACTTTTTATTTGAAGTATTTCGCACCCTAAAATCAATATTTTGAAGTTTCAAAATATGAGTTAATCTACCGATATTTTTTTATATCTGGAGTCGGGACACCTCACTCGTCACGATGGTGTTTTTATTTCTGTCCGTAGCAGTACGCAAGTATATAAATTAATAAAATAACGTTATAACTTATTCATGGATCTAAAACTAGGCCACGTCCACTCTTTCCTAAATGAAAGAATCAAAGAAGGCCACGCATAACGTTCTCTCAGCCACAAAATTGGATCGAAGAAAACCCAAATAAATACACAGCACTTAATCATTTATAAACGGTGTTTATATGTGAAATAGAATGATTTTTATTGGATAATCAGGGAATTGAAGTGAATTTATAAACAGTGTTTATAAATAAAGTGGAAAAATTATCATTGGATAATTAGAATATTTAAATTCAAATGTGAATTTAAAAATAGAAATGGGAAATCGTTTTAAAGAAATAAACGATGGAATTTATTCTGATGTTCAGAATATAAATTGAACTAAAATAAATCCATAAGGATTTATGATTTGAATTCGATTAATTCGAATTTATTTAAATAAATGTTAAATTGAATATGAAAATAAATTGGATGTTATATATATAAGTTATTATAAATAGAAATTTCCAAAATATGATTTTGGTTTTAAGTAGATTTCGAAATAGACTTGTTTAAATATAAAACAAGGAAATTTATAAATGGTGTTTATAAATATAATGAATCAATTATCAAGAGATAATTTGAATATTTAAATTCAAATATGAATTTAAAAATAGAATTTGAAATCATTCGAAAGGGAACAAAGGTTTTTATTCCGCAATTCGGAATATCAAAGGGATGGAGTTTCAAATAGAAATTTGAAAAAAAGGAACTTGTTTATATATATTGAAACAAGAAAGTTGAATTTATAAATAGTGTTATAAGTTTGGTGAAATAAATTTTCATTTGGATAATTTAAACCATTTAAATTCAAATAGTAATTTAAAAGTAAACTGGGAAGTGTTTTGAAACAAAACGATTGATTATATTTCGGAATTCGGAATATAAGCTGAATTGAGAAGAATTCAACGGGTTTATAATTGAAATTCGATTATATCGAATTTTATAAATAATTTATTTATAAAAGGAATTCGAATTAAATATAGAAGATCAAAGTATAAATAAATATATTACCGAGTAAGAAAAATCAACAATTATAGATAATCGAAAATATTATTTTTAATTGGGAAAACTTATTTGATATACATTAAAAATATATCAGAATGGAGTTGAATTTATTATAAACGAAGTTTAAACGTTTATATATATAAATATAATTAAAACGAACTCGCCGCAGCGCGTTAGTTCATAAATTGGCATTTCGAACTTCAGTTGAGTATATAGAACTCAATTTAAGTCGGAATTCTTTGAAACAAGAATCGTCGGGACCGATTTGATAATAGTTTTCTAATGAAAGAGAAAAATCTGGATTTCGTCGAATAAATTTTGAGTTATGTCAAAATCAATTTTCCAGAAAAACAGCACCATAACCATTATAAAACCATAACGGTTTATTCAAATAAATAAAAGGATTTTAAGTAAATAGAATCCGAAAGTCCACTAGAAAAATCCAGACTTGTGATATCAATAAATATGGACTCTAGTGGAGTAAGTGTAAGTGAACTGGGTTTTAAAACAAAATCAGATATTTATTATTTAGGAGGGTTAACTAAGTTAAAGGATATTTAGATAATTGAATTTCGAATTAAGTTTTGAATCAAGTTAACATTGGATAAGTAAATTAAACTTTTGAATTTATATTCGAATTCGAATATGAAACCTGAGTCGAAAATGGAATTCGATTGGTAATAAGCAAGTTAAAATTTTATTTGAACATGATATGTTCAAATAGAAAGTGGAATAAGCAAAAGAGCTAATTAGAGAATTGAATTAAAATGGCCAGATTGAGTTGGAATAAAATGTAAATGGATGTATGTGGATTAAACAGGTAGGGAATTGAAGTATATGAAGATTATAATTTGTGTGCCTGACAAAAAGGTACATGTTTAAATTTCATATGAGATTTTATGCGCCGAATCGGCAAGCCACTTGGCTTTTTGATTTTATTTTCCAATGGAAAGGGCCTAGAGAGTCGAGTTGAGGTTTGAACTATCGACCGGTACAAAGGAGGTTATGGCGAAAATTTCTGGAAATTTAGGAGTTAGAATATTTTTAAGAAATTTGGATAACTGGAAATCAATGTATCGATATATATAGAATTCGATAAGGAAACGAACTTAAAAAAAATAGAATATTATAAATAAAAGGAAATCTATAAATTAGATTTGTTAAAAATAGAAAGAGAAGCGTATACATGTTTTAGAAAATGAATAATTGGTTTTTTTATGATGTTGATTATTCGAGGTAAGTGGTCTTGTCCGTTTTGAAGTTAAGGATGTTTTCAGTCAAGGTCTGAGAGGTAGTTATACCCCAACTTGATTGATTTCATTTTTAACCAATAAATAGCAGGATCCAATCTCGAAGAGAAATGTTTGAATAAGAGTTAGTTGAATGCAGTGTTTTGTGTTGTTGTAACGATGTTTTACACAACATTCGTTTTAATCCAAGGAAGTGGAATTGTGGAAATATAATAAATAAATATTTCCTAAGTATAAAAATAAACGGGCGTGAAAGAGATAAGTAATTGGAATGTTTTCCAATTATAAATAGAAGATATTTTCTACGCATAGAAAATAAAAGAAGGCGATATACGGAAATGTTTTCCAAATAGCGAAAAGGCCAAGGTGATAATTGAAAATATTTGTTTAACAAATATTGATAAGGAAATGGAAAGGGTGATTTAATTAATGAAATATTAATTAACGGGCCTAGTGATGGTTTGATGTTATGGATGAATGTTTGTTTGTTTTTCTTCGATAGTTAAATAACCGATTATCGAAATGTTTGCCAATATTGTTGTTAATATGGAGAGACCGGTTGGATTATTATCCGAGAACCACTCCGTATTGGCAGTAGCGTTGCGAATCAGATTATATGAAGATAATCGAAGATGGAGTAAAGTGCAAGGGCTTTTTATATTATTAGAAATTGTGCCTTCGGTTTCGTTCAATCGCAGAACGAGCGTATATGGACGAATGTCTGACTGAGTATTTCCAATGATCGCATATGTTGGTCTGTATAGATATATATGGTGGCGGAGAATTTATTCTCTTCGCATAATATCCATAATATATTTGTGCAAATCAATTAGTGATTAACGGATCCGACAATATGGCATTCAAAGTGATTGTGCTATCAATGAATGATAAGAAATCGTAGCCTCAGGCCTCAACAGCCGGGAAAGGACAAAAATCGAGCAGGCAGCATGGCTATATGGGTCGCTCCCATTAGGGTGTATAACCACCTATCTAGAGAAATTCTTTTTACTTCTTTAATCTATCGATGATGTCCCTTTTCGGGAAACAGTTGTTGATCCCAACCTTTGGTGATATAAATTCGATACACTCAAGCGAAATGAGTGGTCGGCCATGTGTGGGTCGGGTTGTAAGATGTTCTTGTTGAACCCAGTGTATTCTCCTCTAGAGATACACTATTGAAAGGTGGTTCCATACCTTGTCATGTTGGAAATCCAATCTCCAATAAGCGCCATGCGGTTTTTGATTTTATATTATATATGGAGCATGAGATGCAAGCGTTCCACTAGATTGTTATTTATTAGATTTAGACAATATTATAATATCACTGGATTTGATATCAAAAATATTTTGGGTTGTCGTAAGGTAAAACCATCCGTGTTTATGTGTGGATCGGTCTTACGATTATCATTTCTTTCGAAAGGATTTTTAAAGTTAAACAAATGATTGGAGTTTACTCACACCAGTCCCATGATTGACCCAGAGTTTATTTTGTTTGTTTTCCCGAAACTCTTGGGTGCCCAAATTTGCACGTGCAGTCAAGTAGTCGGGATTTTTCAGATTCACTTGGATGGGCTGGAAGCAGAAGGCTTCACCAGTTAGCTATAGACTATTATATTTACGTTGTGTATTATGTTGTATCTGGACACTGGTGTTTATAACTGTTCCAGGAATAACTGTTGTGCTCTGATAATGGTATGTATATACAATTACTGATTTGTATTTCCAAAGTTATGTTATTTAATATATTTTATTCGTTCCGCTATGAGATTTGTGTTCTTCGTTTTTCTTATATTCTAACTTTTATTTCTTTCTATTCCTCATCCTCTAACTTCTTTCTAATAATGATTCGTATTTCTGTGCAATTTGGGTTGGATGTGTGGTGTTATTAGTCAACTCAAATAGTACGGATTTGCGGGCCGTTACATTTACAACACTAATGTTTTTTTTTAATTTAGGTAAATTTATTGCAATAAATTCCTAGTTTTATGTAATTTATTTTAACATCAAAGAGGGAAGATGATGAAATATAAAAGGGTAAATTTGTGAATGACATGGTGTGCGAAAAGAAAATTTTGATGTATACTATATCATTTCACGGTGTGTATTAAGAAATTATGGGTATATGAATAGAATTAGTCTTCTTTTTTAAGAAAAATAATGAGAATGGAAGAGTAAATTCAGTCTAAAAAAGCAACCAGATAATATATTTACGAAAAAAAAGAATAACAACAAAACTCAATAGGACGATGGCCCACACTGAGCCTCACATAAGTATGCCCTTGAACCCACTATAATCATTTGGTTGTCTCCATTCCACGCACTGATTAATATCAAAGTGGAATGTTTACATTGAAGTTTCATGTTTTATTAAATGAATGCATAAATGAGATGCAAGAAGGAAGCTTTCCGAAGAAGTGATGGAAAATAACAATAAAGGATTAGAAAAGGAATGGAAATATGAACATGAAAACGCTGTCCATTTGCGTGTTTTTCACGGAAAATGGCAAACTTGGAGCAAAAGAAAACAGATTTTGACGAAAGGAAAAATATTAGACAACTTAGAATTTAATTTGAATTTTTTAATATATTAATTTTCAAATCTTACAATTTTTGGAATTTCAACTCAAATTCAACTTTAGAGTAATGTTGACCAAAATGAATTTTCAAAAAAAAAAAAATCTAGATAAATTTGTACAAACAAAATATCCAACATTACAACTTTAAACAAATTAGAACGGAGATGACCATAATTATGAGAAGATGGGCTTAAATGATGGGAAATGATGGAAATAAAGTATATAAATGAGATGAATGAAATAATGGAAATGAATGCATAAACCGAAAATCATCACACCAAGATTTCTTGTTTGATCTAGTCTTTGTCCACCAATTGAAAATTCTCGATCGAGACATCTAACAGTTATCAAATAACTATAAGTACATAGTTCTTTGTTGTTCCCAGTAACCATGAGTAATACACAGCCTAACACTTAGACAGCGTTATGTATTATGGTACCAATATGTGTATCGATATCTTTTCTCGAAGCATTGTAATGATAAATATTTAAAATAAAATGTTATTTAAGTTATGACTAGTTACTCACGATTGCAGCAATTTACAACTAAGATATATAACATTTTGTTCGAGGATTTTTCTCATTCATACATTATAAAATAATCATTTATATCATAGTATAACACATCATATAAAAGAAAATAAATGTCCTAAATAACTTTAGGCATTTGAATTATTCGCATCCAGTGTTACATGGATGAATATACTACTATTTTAACTAATTCCATCTTTCCACCTATGTCCAAAAACCGGTGACTCGATGAATCAAGTTTTCGATTGATTCTATCACCGAGTTCCATATAGTCATCTAATTTGAGCTTACTGAAGAGAGATGAATGTCAATCTATTTAATAATAGTAAGGAAGAATCATTTAAAGCTTTCTCCTTAATTATAGGACTTTTCTCTTTTTTCTCTTCGGATATTTTATTTTTAAATTAGTTTATCACTTTACATTTATTTACTATTCTCTCAAATTATTTTACTTCTTCTGCCATCTTACATTTTGATATAGACGTTTTAAAATTTACACAATTCTTTATTACAAAGGTAGCTTCCAACATTTTATATTTAAGTCCACATATCTAAATTAATTACAAAACCAATATTTAAGTAATTTAAATAAATTTAATTAACAAGAAAATAGTACCATATTTTACAATTAATTACACAATATTAAAACTATTTAAATAACTTTAGCAAACCATTATTCATTAATTCACTTAATAAATCACATCAAGATTAACCATATCCATATTAACAAAAAAAATCAAATATATAAATATATCAATAATATAACATAAATTATGCACATAAATAACTATCACAAGTTCAAAGTTGAAATCATTTACGTCAATATATTTACCGTGTTTTGCATCGTAATATTAATGTCAAACGCCTACATTTTAAAATTTATTTAGTTATTTATAAAATACTGTACAATATAATTTAACACTGTACATTTAAGTTAATATGTTTAAATTAATTATGTGATTTTGAATTTAACAAATGAATTCAATAAGTAAATTGTTGTTAATTCATCTAATTAACGTTAAGTGTGCTATTTTAAAATGTACACCATGTTCATATCGATAAAAATGTCAAAATTAGTTTTTTCTTTCGAATATAAAGTTAAATAAGTTACACGTTTTAAATAATATATGTAGATAGTAATAAAAAAAATTAATATATTATTCACTTATCTCAATAAATTATCATAAACTAAAGGATACAATTCCCGCTTTAAATACCTACATTTTAATATTTCTACAATTATTTATTGAACCACCTCAATTCTTTCTTACATTTTATTTTTCAAACCATATATTTAAACAACTCATGAAATCTTAAATTCTAAATGTTTAAATACCTTATAGAGTATTTGGTCCATTTTTTAATAGCTCTTAAAAATATACGCCAATTTTACTATGTATATTCATATTAAAAAAAGATAATTTCTCATGCAACTATAAATATGTATAAATCACATAACGTGAACTATGTATATCAACCGTAATGACAAAGTTAATTTGTAAATTAGTAATGAGTCATTTATATCAAGAATTTACCATATATTATATTATAAAATTGTTTTTGGACGTCAATAACTCAATAAAAAATTTATATTTTTTTTGTTGCAAATTTCTTTTCAATTCTTGCTACTATGTTGTACAGTTAAATTAACTTCGTAATTTTACATTTAACGAATAATATTTGCTAACTCATCGAATAAATTAGTAACATACATCAATTTCAAAATGTACATCTACACTAATAAAAATGATTAAAAAAAATTCTCAATTGTTTATGTAAGCTGTAAGACATAAATTACACACAAACAATAATAATAATTTTAATTAGTAGTTTATGGATTTCACGTCAAAATTTATCATATATTTCATGACAAAATTCTCATTTTAACATTAAAATAATAAATACTATTTTTAGTAATATTGTCGTGTGCATTCCACGTGTTACACAAGTTATATTTAATTGGTGAACTCTGTGCAGTTAAAGCGCTCAGCGGATCCAATGCGGCAGAAGTGCAAAAAGTTGCAGGGGAGATAAAGCGAAGAAATAGCAGAATATAGCGAATGAGTTTTAAATGAGTTTAAAATAGCATATAAAACTCATATTTAATGCTTTTACAAATATATAAATGATAAATAATTGAAAAATTGACGTTCAACTTAATTATAATTAGTATATTATTAATTTTAAATGAAAGCATATGTGAATATGCAAATAAATATAAACATTTATCTAACTTGATTAAATTTAATATAATATTATAGTATTTTCAATTCTGAAAAATATATGTTAAAAATTATATTAAAAAACTAATTTTATAATGTATAAATTTCATTTTAAAATTCATTTCTTTTATAAAAGATATAGCGGCATATAGCTGAAATAATGGGATATATCGGGAATATCCGAATATAGTGGAACTTAAAGCGGAAAGCTTATTTCAAAGGCTATTTGGAAATAGCTTAGCGGTAGAAATACGCTATACGATATAACGAGAATACGGCGGAGTAATAGCGGGGCATAAACTGCACAGGGTGAACTGCACATTTGAACATCATGGAATTGAGTTACTTGCTCTTCTTCACTAACCCGTTGACCAAAAAAAACTTCTGTTTTATGCTTAGTCATAGCCAAATTTTCAATCTCCTTTAAGTTATTTATAATACAAATTATGATGCATTATCAGTGTTAGCTTAATTGAAAATTAGCAAAACAGCTGCAATATATTAAGTGCTACATGCTGTACATCATATATTAAGGGTAAATGGCCTTTCTGTTGTCCACAACATGGTAGAAATATATTCCACAGCAACTCCGGAAAGGTTTGATGGCGAGGTCCTCATATCTAATACCTATGTTGCTTGAAATAAACATATGAGATAACTGAATATGTTGAGGTTGAAATGCACCAATAAACGAGGAGCACAAGTTGAGAAGGAGAGTCCATCATAAGCAACATATGTTGGATGATTTCTTTGTTAAGCTTGTTATATTCTGAAATATGCTTTCTGAAGATGAATTCTGATACGTTAAAGCTTCAGATCATCTCGTAAGTTAACAGAGAGCTCCCTGTTATGCCCTTGCCATAAATAAATGCGAGATTGCATTGGTATAAGAGCTGTTTTATGCAGAGTCGCTTGCACGACCGTCATGGCCCTTGAGAAGAATTTGGGGCCCCCACTATTTTTTTAAAATAAAGCATGCTCCACCACTTTTCTGTAATGGGGCCACGAGTATAAGCACAGTCATGCAAAGCGCAACTGTGCTTAGTTTTTCTGTTGGCATAAATCTTAAAATGAAGAAATTAATGCATACAAACTGTGTAAAAAAAACAACAACGAACGTTGGGTATATGATCACATGCAACCAGATACTCCCATTTGCCATCAACTAAATAAATATCAAACATTGATTTGTAAGTATAATTTACTTCTAAAGCATCTCAGGTGACCTTAACTTACTAGAGAAGTAGATAACAGAACGATAACAGAACTAAAACACATACTGTCCCATCCTTGCATTTCTTATTAAAATACAATGCCACCATGTAAATAACATTACTTCCTTTCATGCAGTGAACACTAAAACATCCATAAGCTTCAAGAGTCACGAACTCCAGTGAAATATACGGAGGCATAACCTTGAAGGCATAACTTTATATTGCGGACTTGAGCATCTTTTTGTAGTCTTGGAAAGTGCCTGAGAAAGGAGTGACCTTGCCATCCGAAACTGCCCATAACTCACCAACACTGCCCGATATTAGATGTTCATCGTGACTTACCTGCCAGAACAAATAAAACAAGGCTGTTATATGAAAGCAGGGAGAAATATAATATGAACTAAAAAGATGGTATAAAAGTAAAGAGTAAATCACCATGAGAACTCCTCCTTGAAATAGGACAAGACCTTGGATAAGTGCCTCAACCGCATCCAAATCCTGCAAAACATGAGCTTTAATCAGCTAAAACTTAGGATGATTTTTTCTACTCTGTAACTACCAGTAAGGAAAATATGTACATATCATAATTGAATGATATAAGCACAATGCTACTTGTGATTCTTGATTTTCCTTTCAATTTACAATTGTTACGTTTTGTTCTTATATTTCCTACCAACAAAAAGTGAACTGTATAAAGCACAACGCAGAACTATTCTTTTGTTGCAGCTAATCCGGAATGTAAAGCAAAAAGCCTTAAATAAATAAAAACACACAAACACAATTCATGAAGTTTGTAGGTTTGGGTAAACTTACAAGATGGTTTGAAGGTTCATCAAGCAATATAATATGTGGTTTTTTGAAGGTGATTTTGGCAAATGCAACCCTGCTTTTTTGACCCCCTGAAATAAATAAAAAAGGAAAAGTATCATTTACAGTATTGAAAATAGTAAAGGAAAAAAAGCCAGCAAATGCATAATCTGAAATATATTCAGAATGAATGAAGGATGTCGTAACTAGAGTTTCCAGATATAATGCATGAAGTTAATCTCACTCATTATGTGATTAACTTCCCATACACCCCACATAGAGTGGAAAAAATTATCTTTCAATAATAAGAGTTGTACTACATTCAAGCAAAGCATTCGTTTTAATATCTCAAAGGTTCAAACTCATGACATCTAAGACCTCAGCATACAGCATTGTACCACTTACCATTTGATCTAGTGGTCCTTGACCATAATTCACAATTATAAAGGGATTTTTGAACTAACTGTACTGTACAAATTACAAAGAATTATACGTACCAGATAAAGTGTACATCGGCTGAAGAGCAAGACTTCCAGTTACACCAAAAGAACCTAAGTGAGCCCTGAGTTTCTGTTCAGGTACTCCCTGCAAAAAGCATATCAAATTCAAGGATTTGAAAAAGAGATACAAGACATTATTAGTCACAAAGTCAATAACAAAAAAATTCAACTGTTCATGTTTATTAATGTATGAGCTATTTATTTGACATATTTCGGAATGCTGCTTAAAATAAAGTTGTTTTTTCTTCTAATCAGCTTTAAGGACATTTTTAGCAAATATAAACCTGGAGAATGACTATTCATTTACGTAATAACAAAATGCACATCACAAAATTTGGCATTTATTCCAAAAAAATTGAAGTATGATCAGTCGCTGGTAATTAAGTACTGTTGAGGACTTACTGGGAAACAGCGCATCATATAAAGAAGAGGATTTGAAGATAAATCGAGCCCATCAACGTGGTGTTGACTAAATACTGCCATGCGAACCTGCAAAATTGGAAGGAAGAAACCTTTGTCGGTAACAGAAAGGTGAATGAGATCTAAAGAAAATATTTACAAGACAGTTCTACATCAGATTATGCAATAATAAGAACGGTGCATTGCTCTTTTATGCCAACGTAACAAAAATCTTCATTTTACGCAAGAAAACAAACAAAGGAAGAGAGAAAGACATGGAAAAGGAAAGAGAAGGGGGGGGGGGGGGAGCATGTAAGGAGCAAATTTTACCTGTTATTTATAAAATTAGATCATGACAATTGGGCGCAAAGGCTTCGATCACATAAAAAATAAGACTATGAACACAAGAAAAGGTCTAATACCTTAGCAGAGCGGTATACAGTTCCAGAAGTGGGTTGAAGGTCTCCGGATATCAATTTTAGAATAGTTGACTTCCCAATACCATTTGGACCAACCACTACAATTAAAATAATAAAACTTCATTTAGCACCAAGATCATACTTTTATGCAGCCAGTCCCTAAGATCCAGGGTCAAAATAAGTCATTGAGGCTCTCTCCTAAAGCACAAGAAACTTCCATTTTTTACTACTTGATTTGATCAGTGTGCCGCAATTACGAAGAACAGATACACAAAATTTATGATTCTTGAGTTCCCTAACATGCTCATAAAATATTCTTGCAAGAAAAAATGGTTAACATTAAAGGTGGCTGAATGAGCATAAAGAGATTCCAGTATTGTGTTTGTTTACCCATGTATACTTACGAAATGTGCACACTCAGAATTATGAAAATTATTCCGTTTCTGAGTTAAAAATTATGACAGCACACTTCTCAGTGTCCAGCACTAGAGACTATCTCTCTCTATATGCACGTGAGAGTGTGTGCTACTGCATGTATTCATAAATATTAACTCCATGCATCGGTGCTTGATGTCTAATCCACCTTAGTTAGTCGGGTATCTCGTTTCATGGAAGGAAAAAAATACATATTGTATGTGCCAGGGTTTGCTTTAAAAATGTAAACCTGATGTCAGTCTTATTCACACATCATCGGATATGGAATTTGTAGATGCTTCGTATCAACTAGAACAGTTTATCCAGTAATGAGAGTAAAACTGTGTACATCTTGCACCACAACTCTGCTCAAAAGGGAGTCTTGTGCACTTGGTGGAGAATGATAAATGATCAAGATTTGAGAATTAGCTATTGGAATACAAGTGCTCCAACTCACACAATCTGGGTAAATCACAGGTCAATGCAGCTGGCAAAGCTTAAGCCTTCAACCTCGAGAATTCGGTTTCCATCATACTATTTTTTTTTAATTTCAAACAATTTCAGAAATCTCAATTTTGGTTTCAGTCCCGAATTTCAACAGTGCATTAATGAAAAAAAAAAAGGTAATAATGATCTTTGTATTTATACTAATCCTAATTCAAATTAAAAATAACAACAAATTAAACTAAACCTTAATTATTTGATGGCCCAAATTAACCATCCCTCAGATTAAAATAAGAAATTGACTGGCAGCTCCAATCAGCCCAAGCCCAAAATAAACATTCCAATGCAACCCAGTATGAAACATCATCCCCCACTCTCAAATCGATGTTGATTGCTAGGGAATGGAGGAAACAGAAAAGAGGAGGGGAAGGGGAAAGAAGAGAGGGAGGGAGGGGGGTAGGAAGAGAGAGGGGGGAGGGGGAGAGGGAGAGGGAGAGGGAGGGGGAGGGAGGGAGGGAGGGGGAAAATACAAGATCTGAAACCTGGACTTCACTAGCTAAAAATGAAAAATACAAGAAGTGTAAAATTACATACTTGCAATACGGCTGTCCAGATCGATACCGAAATTCAAATTCTTGAACAATAGTGGTCCCCCTGGATACCCAAATGACGCATCACTGCAACAGGAAAAAAACAGATTGGACATGGTTAGGGATGAATATGATATTGGAGATCATTTCCATTATCAAGTAAGAAAAGAGAAAATTTTCAACAATCAACAAATTGCCAGCCATAGCTCCACTGAAAATTGACAGTGGAGAAATCATTCTAACTATCCTAGTCATACAATAAATTCCTGGTTTTTTTTTTCCTTTCCAAAAGAACGCAATGGTCCATAAAATACTGAAAAATACTTCTAGTTACGTTGGACATCCATAATACATCAAAAACATACTAAATATCGAAATAACTGTTCAAACTGGAATCAAACTAACAAAAAACGTTATTGTCAAATTGACTATTGCCATCCTCACATTTACCATCAATCAGAGAAATTGTTTATTACTGTCATGCTCATGCATACGTTGACAAATAAATCAATCTGCTTAATTCTACAAAGGCTCACAAGCTATGCCCGTGTATAGGAAAATACACAATGCTCCTATCAACAGCTTGATATGCCTTCTCTATTTAGTATTTCTTCAATAATAATCATCTGTTTTATAACATTTAACAATATGACTGTTGCATCACTGATTCATAGGCTAAAACAGTGCAAGTTGTTTTTTTTTTCATGCAATTCAGTTATGCTATTTATTATCACTGTCAACAAAAAAAAAAGGTTAGCAAAATTAAGTCAAGTGGCCTTGCTGACTTAGTAGTAGACATTTTCTCCTCCGCTAATTTATTCCAAATACTGCAACAATTTTTATCTTTCTTCCAATGCCTACTTCAAAAACTACTAGTCTCCCTAGCTTTATACAGTCACAAGATTCATGATCTTACATCAAACTTGATATAACAACCCATGCAAAAGATTAAGGAATTTTTTAGTCACTTTCTTCTTGCTTTCAATTGCATTTCATTGTTTAATAAAGGATTGTAACGTGTTGTGAAGCTTGGATTTTTCCTGTTTGCCTCAAACTACAGCGAACATGCCACATATTCAGCTGGTGATATAATTACTTCTTCAGAATAAAATATGATAGCAAATTGAATCCATATATTCCAAGTTATGCCTACTGGACTAGTTTCAGTTTAAACCTTGCATCCTTATATTAATCTATTAGATAATAGTAAAGCAGAAGAATTTTTTGCATTCTTATTAATCCTAGAAATTTTCTTTTCTTTCCTTAATTCTCTAAAGATGTTTCATTTTTAAATCCATATATAATTTATTATTATTACTATAATAACAATGTTCTACTAATTGTTTATCGTCTCATTTTACATTTACATAACAATTTCTACAATTCTTTCTTCCAAGTTCCCTCCTATTATTTACTTTTAAGACTATATGCATTTAAATCAATTATGTGATCTTAAATTTGAACTTTTTAAATAATATTAACTAATATTTGTTATTTGGTCTAATAAATTCAAAAAATGACCTATTTACCACATTCATATTGACAAAAATAGTGAATCTAATTTTTCATTCCAATCCACATAATTCAAAATTTTCATAATTATGCATGAAAATTATCTTCAATTCTCTTACATCACACTAAATTCAAATTCATCCAATTTTTTTTTAAAATATTTGGCATTTTATTATACATAAACATATGAATAATTATTCTTTCTAAAGGACTTGTTAAGATCAGTATAGTAGTACAAACATACACAACAATTTTCCTTTCTAAAATAGGTACACCATCGATAGACTTTACATTCATTAAGAATGACGTTAGAATTAATAACAAAAAGATGAACAATTTTTGCTATATAAATCTGAAAAATAATTATATTTTTAATTAATATGTTTTGTGAAAGTGTTAATTTTAATAGTTTATTTTGATAATTCATTTTAACCATAGACAAAAATATACAATATCTTAATTGATTTTTTTTTGGGTATTTTATTGTTTTTTGAGATAGATGCTAATCATTTTTGAAAATTTCATGTATAAAATAAAATTATCGAGGTATAAAACATGGATTAAAAGTTAAATTATTATTTTTACATAGTTGTAATAAGAATATGATTAGTAGTGTTCCATGTTTTATTTCTATTTAACGTTTTTTTAGTTGTTTAACATATATTTTGTTCGTCGCTTTAATGATATCATATACTTCTTTAATATTTACTATAAGAGCTTTGAATGCATTTAAATATATCGACCAATACTATCACACATTTCTTTTTAGATATTTTTGTCACCCTCAAATAATATTTCTAACCAATTTAGAAATTGCTTATTTTTAAATAAAATGTACTACATGCCAAATAAGGAATTAAAAATCTAATGTACATAAATATTTTATCTACGGAAATTTATAAACATGTTAAATTTAAAATTAATTAAGAATACTAACATATATTTATTTGCTTAATAAATTAGTGTATGACACACTTTTATCTGCAAAAATGACAACTTAATTTTTATTCCAGTGTAAAAAAATATTAATCACACAACAAAAATTACATTTGTAATTACTTTAATGCATAACTCGTTTATCTTAATAAATTCATCATATTATGTATAATAAATTTAAGATTTGAAAAATATTTAATTAAACTATTTTTTTATAACATAGCATCGGCAACGCACGGGAAACAAAAGGAATTGCATAACTTCACATCTTATGGGAATATTCATCTGTTTAAGCATCAAACAATACCTGAAGCTTATGATTGGTGGTCCAGGCCTGTCATCTGGTGTAGGGAATTCAAACTTGTAGCTGCATAAAGCACAGTAATAATTAGCTTCCTATTTATTGAAGGCTGATATATCATGTTCAACTGACATCAAAAAGAAAACTGAGATGGGTTTCAAAGGGAAAAGTTGATCGCAAAAAGCCCTCTAATTACCATGAAATAACCTTATGAACCCAGAACCAGTTATTTGCACACAATTTTTTGGCACGTCTATTGCATGTGCATATAAAATTGATTTTGTATAATGATATGGAATTATTAAATTTCAGTTTTATATATAGTTTCAAAAAGGATAAATTGAATTGTATAAAGGGGAAAATGTAATTTTGTTGAAACAGAAATTTGAACATAATCTTATTTGTGTATCAAACTTTACATTTGAAAATATTTATTACTTTTTGTTCTGCAGGGGGTTTGAACTTTTGAACTCTTTTTTCATATAAGAGCAATTTTGGAAGGTCACGATTGGACCTAGCATTACTCTTCCAATTATTGCTAAAATATATACACCACGCCTCCTTTTATTAATATTATAGTTATTTTTAGTTATATTATTAAGTTCAAATTTTGCCCGATAAGCATCTTGAGGTTGCTGGGAATCGATCCTGGCGCTCCTTGGTTAGTGGCATGATGTTGACCAAATGGGCTCAGCACACCTCTCAATCGACTTAGGAGTGTATGATTTGTTTTCTTTCTACGAGGGGTTATAGGAGGATGGATTAAATCATGGTGAACTAGAGGGATTTCTGTAATAAAACAAAATGAAAACAGCATGAATTTTAGGAAAATACTCTGGATCATTAATGATTTCATCCACACGACCCATACGCTCCAACGCCTGAAAGATATTTAGCATAAATTAGTACAGTGCAGTATATCAACTTCAGATCCAAATCCAATAACAGACCAATATCCAAATATGAACACGAGTTTACAGTTCTGATCAGATACTATGTTCATACCAACTTGGATATCAGCCAATATAGGACTTGCACATTGCATTAATTACACAACCATCCTACCACAGACGAATGAAACTCACCTTAATTCTTGATTGAACAAGTGATGCTCGTTTTGCATTAAATCGAAATTTATCAATGAAAGCCTGCACATGGAGAGAGGAGGATTCAGGTACAATTGATTGACTTGCAGATTGCAATGATATTAAAATGAACATCCGTATTAGAATTTCACCATACTGAAACATGGAAGTCTTAACATCATCACATAAAAGGCAAGCTTATACAATACAGTTGATCATATTTGAAATTTTAATAATATATACAAAATTAATAATCAGCTACCATGATACAGTGATAAAAATCTCGAAAATGATTTTTACGTTCTGACAGCATTCATCATTATTCAAAAAAAATTGTCTGTGTGCTTACTAGCAAGTGTCTAAGCATTAATTCACACATGTGCTTGCACACTTGTAGGGCATATACGGAAAAGACAATCATCGAACTAAATTGTTCATATTTGATAGTTCATAGTATCAAACAAACTAGCAAAGATCTACAAAAATAATTATAAAAGTTCACTAGAGATCTAATATCTATGCAGATCGAAGATCAAACAATAAGCAATCTGATACGGTGCAACATGTACAAGATCGGGCTTCTGCTAACAGTAGGCCTACACACATCATAAAAAGGCCTACTAGGTTATGGACTAAACTACAAGCAGCAGGGAGTCTTTCGGTGCATAGGACTAGAAGCTTCTTTTATTTTATTAATTAGTTACACTTTCTCTTAAGAATGCAGCATGTCGTTAGGCCATGTGGCAAAATATGAATGAACAATGTTGTATTAGGTTTTCTATAAAATGTCTGGTAGCTTGTACTGTTTGGGGGTATGGAATTAATATAAGAAAAGAGTCCTCTCCGATTCTCTCTTTTTTTCATCTTCTTCCTTGTAACTTCTACAATTCTCCTTCACACTTAACTTCCTGAGTTAGATGCTATTATTTGGCGCTTTCACCAAGAACAACTCGACGAAAGTTCAAACCATTAAACGGCCGACCTATAGGCTGGATTAAAATACTGATAGCTAAGTGAAGCCGTCCAAAAGAGAGGACTACCTTCAGGTTAGTGTCGGTAGACTGGGCCGACGCGGACGTCGTACTTTCGAAGAGTGGTAAAATGATATGTCCAACATTGAGAAATATGTGATACACTGACTAGTATATAACCCATTAGGCACCCCCTTGCAAGCTAGCTTTTAAGGGTGAGCTCTACCGAATGAGTTATATACTAATCAATGTATCACATATTTCACAATGTTGGACATACCACAATCCAGCAACATGTTTCTGTGCCAGCAGCCGCGGTAAGACAGATATTAATGAACTCTATAGAAGGGTCACCTATCAGAATACTCTTACTGATTTATCAGCAATAAGTAGGTCTACGCTAGGAGAATTAGTGATATGTCAGGAAAAATTAGTACAAGAGGCGGTGGAATGAGCACCGGCTAACTCTGTGCTAGCAGCCGCGGTAAATGTCCACAGCTTCTATCGTATTTGAGAAATGTATATTAAAATAATAAGCATTCTCAACTATACTAGGCTAGGCTAGTATACAGAAAAATGAAGAAATAGTAAACATTCTCAACTTTACTAGGCTAGACTAGTATACATAAAAGTGAAGAACTGAGTTTGAACGCCACAAAAACTACACCCAAATATGATCTACACAATGCTGTAATGCTACTTGTTCAGATTTGATATTCTTTCATACTTTGCTAACAATTAATAATGGCATTTTCCTAATTGAGTGTAGAAGTTATAAACATTTGTTCACTAACTTTGTTTTGCTTTTCATTGTTGAAGGCAAAATCTATTAGTTACTTCACATTATTGAAATGAATAAAACTAATTAAACTTGTTTAAAAAATGTATAAAAATATTGCACAAACAACGTTATGGATTCGAAAAGATTAGGTAAATCAAGCAGGTAGTAGGAAGAATATTCTCACCTGCATGTGATCTCTCGCCTTTTCACTTGTCTCTAAAGCTTTTTGCTGGTTTCTAAGCTTTTCCTCTCGCGTTCTCTCAAACGTGTCATAATCTCCTTTGTAGCATGTTAACTTTTGCCCATGCAAATGGATGATATCTGTGGTTACCTGAAAATAATATACTAAATAATTGTGGCTAAAATATCAACGACTAGTGTCAAACTGTCAAATACTAGAAAGTGGATCCTAAATTGTATACTATGACCATTTTTCTCGAAAATAGAGTTCGTAATTTCAATTTACATTACTGGGAACATATAACATCGTCACTGGAGCTCAGTAAAATGGCTATCAGAACATTAAGGAGATATGGCATGGTTTAGGTCGTGTTGATGAATGCAATCTAAATGCTTAACTCGTGTCATTTGTCTTATTGGAAAATCTGATGTGAAACATAGCATATTTGATGTACAGAAAACTTACTGTATTTAAGAACTCTCTGGCGTGAGAGACTACAATAAATGTCTTTGGCCATTTCACAAGATAGTTTTCAAGCCACAAAACAGCATGAAGGTCTAAGTGATTCTGCAAACAAGTTGCTTTATAGTTAGTTATCAAAACCCATCATCAATCATAAAAGTTGAATCAATGGCTAATTGATTTCAGATGATACCGTTGGCTCATCAAGTAATAATAAATCAGGTTCAATAAACAGAGCACGCGCTAGAGCTATTCGCATTCGCCATCCACCAGAGAATGCCTTTGTAGGCTTCTTCTGCATTTCTGGTGTAAAACTAAGACCCTGGAAGTCGCACCCAAAAAAAATTAAGAGAACAGAAGTACCACAAACACCTACAATGGTGAGTTGGTCAATCCCAGTCATTAATAATATAATTTTGGATAGAGATTATATTTATCAATATATAGGTTAATATCATTTGTATGCAAAATGTTTAAAGAACGGCATGTCACGAAGCATAAAACTTTGAACACTAAATGTCTAATATGTCAGAAACACTAACGGCAAGAATGGAAGCTGCTCGCGACTCAGAAGCATCAGCATCAATGAATTCAAGTCTTTTATAAATATGCTCAAGCTTTTTGTTGATTTCATCTTTATCAAGTCCTCCAATAGTCTGAGCACCACCTTTCCCATCTTCTGCTTCATACTCTAAATCTCTCTACAAATATTCAACAATGTCATCAGTCTTCGTGGTGAAAAAATATAGTTTCTCAGAAATGTAAGCTTATAGTATCAAATTGATCAAGTATCACACACATTACACACACACACTCTTAGTATGTTTGGAGTATAGATAATATTAAATGTTAGGATAAGCGAAAACACTACTAATCAATGAAAATGCATGATAATTATATACATGATAAATAAATGACCTGTAAAGCAAGCAGACGACTTTCTTCATCCAACAACTTAATCCTTTCAACATCTGAATTGAGAACACACTGTAAGGCTGATGTGTCATCTCCCACGACTTCTTGCTCAACGTGTAATATTTGGCAATTCCTCGGAATGCCATCAATAGCATGCATGGCCATATGCCTGAGAAAAGATGTTTTTCCGGTACCATTTCTTCCAACAAGACCTAAAAAGTATCAACCATAATAAATTAACTATGCACACTAGAAACATATTTACAAAAAAATATGGTGGGGCTATGTTATTAAAGTCCTCGCCAAGGGGCGCTTAAGGGCCAAGAAAGCTTAGGGCTAATTTCCCTTTCAAAGCCCCGAAGCTATGTTACAAAGTCCTCGCCTAGGGGCGCATGGGCCAAGAAACCTTAGGGCTCTTTTTCCCTTTCAAAGCCCCGACTGTACGGAAGGCACTAAAAAGGTTCAAACGGCATTATAGCGCCATAGGTCTGAAGCATTGAAAAAACATGCCTTATGCAGGGATGTCGAGGAGCCAAAAAAAAAACTGTATTTGGCACAAAATGGATCCCAGTTACAAGCCTGAAATTATTGAAATAGAACATTTTGAGCCTAGAAATTAAAACCTAGTTTATTAGGAAACCAACATCAAATATCAAGAGAGAGGGGGGGGGGGGGGACCAAGTCAGAAAAACTTAAGTGCCACCGCCGATTTTCCTCAGTGCCTCAGTCGCAGCTAGTGTTCTACGCTACTGTTGTCGCCAGCATTCTAGCCGCCACAAAGCTGATTTATGTTCTAATTGATGAAAAATCTTATTTTATGCATACTGATTTATATAATTAAATCTGACTGATGTTTTTGTAGATTTATGCCATTACGTAATTAATTATTATTATTTTGATTACACAAGTCCTTTACCTGATTTATCATTTATATAAATTAAGTCATTTATATTACAATTTTTAACTAATAACTACACATACAAAATTTAGATTTGAATTGATGTACAATTTGAAAATGATAATTTATATTATAGAACTAAATTTGTATAAATTTCATAAAATTTCATGAGTAAAAGTTTTAAATTGATTTATACTAAATAATACAAAGTGTTAAAATTAAAATTTTAATTATATTTCTAAGTGATAATTCACACTAAATTGCAATTTAAAGTTTAAAGTTTAAACAATAAATATTAATTTCTAAACATATTATATAAGAGATAGGATCAAGAGCACCCCAAACAGAGCAACACCCCTTTAGCTCCCTGATTTCCACCACACATCTCAGTTTCTCTCTCCTCCCACTATCTCTCTCTCTCTCTCTTCCCTCACTAACTTAATTTACTATAAATATATGGTGGAAATAGGGGGCTAAAGAGGTGCTCCATTTTTGAGGTGCTGTTGAAAATTCCTAATTTTATACACACACACACACACACACACATATATATATATATAAGGTTTTGAATAGTATTTATATACAATTTTTGTAGTCAAAGTTTGAGTTTTAGTGCATATTTAAATTGCGGTTTTTTGCTGTATAACCAAAAAATAAAATAAAAACAGTTATGCCCAAGATACTCACCCCAAAAAAAAAAAGAACTAGGCGAAGCCCTTGGCCTTCTGGGGGCTTGATAACTTTGGGCGGGTATCGTTAGTGTGATCGTATTCTACCAATGATGATGAACTAAGTTATATTCATAGATCTAATCGCTTCAGTTATTAAAATAAATTGTATAAATTTTCACTTATAAGGATACTGCAGAATGCAATGTTGACTATAAAACATTGCTGCAACTCACACAACTAAAATCCAAAATTACGAGTTCTAAACTGATATATTATGGGTCTAGGAAATTTCCATATAAATTATACAAGGTACTTACTTGAGTGCTGATAACAACAGTATAAGTTATAAATTGGTGAGTGATAATGCTTCAAAGCTCAAACTAGCATTGTTTACCATAGTGCCTCCCAAAGGCAAGGGTAACTGAACCGTCTTGAATAAGATCACGGCCACCAACAGTAACAGTGAAGTTCTCCATGTGAATATCCCTAGCACCTGATCCACCCCCCTCATTTCCATTATGATTTACACTCACAACAGGCATGCCTGCTTTGATTGCTTCCATCTCTGCCAGATGCATTTGGTATTGGGCCTGCTCACATGAAAGCAATTCACCGCACAAACAACATTAAACTCCTCGAAAGACAACAGTTTATTGGTCTAACCTTTTTAAAATAGAGCTGCTATATACACCACCCCGAGAATACGAGGCAGAAACCCTACCTAATTTTGACTTTTTTTTCCCTTTCATATTAACACACCAAAATTTATTGCCTGTTTTATAAACAGCTGATACCTTATGTAACTCGGTCACTAAAAGCTGAGTGTGAATTCAGTAGAACATAACCAACTAATCTATGTTTCACCCAGTTCTATAAAACTTGCTAATTTTGGGTTGTGAATGTGCAATTTAATCACACAATCGCACACACGCACATATAAAAAAAGGTATACCCAAATAGTTTTGCCTTATTCAAAATGCATAAAGCTATCTGAAATAAAATTAAGATAAGAGATTGAATTTGCCTCTCTTTGGCGCTCCTCTTTCCTCTTTCTTCTTTCAATCTTAGCACGATCACGTTCAGACATCAAGGGGCCCTCGAACAACTCTTCCTTTTTCTTGGGAGCTTCTTCTTCATCCATGCCATCAAACATACGCAATGGCATTGTGAGACTCCTAACAGCTTGTTTGGGTTTAACAAGACCATGCCTTCCAAACTTGTCGCACAATGTCCTACAAACCTGTTGTATTTTTATTTTTTTTACATAAAGGTATACATGACTCTAAAAACATTACAGCTCAAATAAATGCTACGATTTCACTTCCGGTTCATTTTTGTAGAAAATAGTTTACAATATAATTACCGCAGGTACATGTTGACTTTTGTTCTTACATCAACTTATCATGGAATTAGTCACTTTATTGTTGAGTGGGCATGGTGACTAATAACACTTACATAACCAAAAGTAACGAAATATAGATTATAAGATGTTCTATTTTGATGTTTTTGGCAGAGTAACAAATAAGTTAGCAATTCTTAAATAAGAAAAAACTTGCTTCCCTATCCAAACACTTCTACATTTTATTATCCACTCAAAGCTAGCTAAGAGTTAGCTCAAATCTATTTTAAAGTCGTTTTAATAAAGTAGCTGCAAATAGATTTTGGATTAAACACATCACACCAGCAAGCTACTTACTAAGATCAAGAATAAAATTGACAAAGAAGCTAAGGGGATGTTTGAGTTATCATCTCTTCTATCATTTCACTCAGTTGAAAACCGCTGTTCAAACGGTACCATGATCTACAGCTATGAGTTTTCCAAAGTAGATGGGAAAAAACTGCGGATTGTTGTGTAGACGTCGATGTAATTTAGAAAACGGTATTAGGAAGAAGAAACCATGGATGCATAGCACCACTATAGAAATGAGAAAGAATAGAAACAATCAAACTGGAAACCTAAGCTAACTACAGCTAATACGATCAATCCGAATACATTAGCAACATATTTACGTGAATATTTTAGGATATCGCTTAAACTGTATTTTTATGTTCAACGTATATCAAAATAAGGGATCTTTGCAAAAGAAAATAGAATAAATAGGTGAAAAACGCTTACAGATCGGCATTCGGGGACGTCTAAAACACATCCAGAATCGACGAGAAGCTCGCCAATGGCATCGAAGGCGCCGTCACCATCGAGGCCGAAGTCAAAATCTTCATCGGCAAGGACGTTGATGATATAGCTTATTATCGGTTCATCAACATCAAGTGCTCTGCGGCCAAGCACTTCGTGTACGACGGAGCTCGCCACTTCCGTCATTTTATCGGGTTTATTTAGTTACTTTTTGGGAATTAGATGCTGCGGCCATATAACATTGGGAACTCTCGTCGAACTTTAAGGTGGACTGGGTTATGTACCCGAACGGCTATTGGGTTGGGCTTAGATAAAAGACGTAAATAATAATGTGCGTATACACATCATGTAGGTTCTACGCATGTGTTCGGCCTTTCAAGTTCTTTCATGAGTAATATTACTCAGGTGGAATAGAATGGACAAATGTCCGTCTAGGTCCATGTTCTATGATAGATTCGAACAAGCGTGAATCAAACAAAATTTAAGTTTCAATATTTGTTTGTACGAGCCAAAAAACGAATGAAGGGAAACGTCGAACAATATTTGATGAACTTATTTTTCATACATTAGTTTCTGTTCTAATTCATGTTCAAAATGAAAAGCATTATCAAGTTGAAAATAAAATAAAAAATTGAACCTTAGTTCTCCATACCCGCAATCCATTAAGGAAACCATAATTAGAGTTAAGTCATTGATTATGAAATTAACGTTATTGTATCCATAAAAATTGTTGATTAATGCGAACAAGTGCAGTTATTTAATATTCCAACTTTTTAACCCTATCAGAAAAGAAAAAAAAGAGTCTTACCACTTTACCAACGGTTATTTGCTATGAGCATTAAGGAAATGATAAACCCTTGGAAAATCAGAGAGGAGAAAGTTGAAAGTGATGCAGACTCAGGACCTTAAGGCTAGATTAAAACTAAGAGAGGTGTGATGTTTTAAGTACAGTTATGAATCTTTTAGAATTCTTTTCGGTTATGAGTATACGTATAGAATGATCACATACTCAGATAAGCAAATAAAAATGCAATAAAAGTAAAAGAGCAGTGAAGAAAAAAAAAACACCAGTAATTTTTATATTAGTTTGGAGTTATCCTATCTCCAACTCCACACCGTATATAGTCTTTATTAATATCAACAATTACACCCCTTGATCTCAAGACCATAAGGAGACACGCTCCAGAATACCAACCGCTGGGCAGCCCGATCTAATTTGCGGGCCATAAATCGCAATCCAACTTGATTTCTAGGCAAATAAGTTACTCTCAATTGCTTTAGACGGGCACAATCAAGCCCTACTAGATTCAGAGTTTTCTAGTCACACCCTTATAGCTTTTTAATGGTGTATACAATGAATGTAGACTTGGATCTTTCGTTCTTGATTATAATTGTTCTTATAACTCTGGTTTGAGCTTTAGTCTTGGTAGAAATGGAGAATGTTTGATGTAGAATCAAATCGGACAAGAAATAACTTGATTCGGATGATAAATCTATAGTATATAGTTATATGATTTAAGATTTTCAAGAGAGGAATAAAAAAGTGTGAAGAAATATGAAGGAAATTGGTCAATCTCGTTTTTGGAAGAAGGATACATATAGTGGTAAAGGGATATGACTGTTAGAAACAACTTATTGCGAAAAGACTTCCTTTCATAATTGAATTTTGAAAATTTATTGTTACATGTCAACTTGTTGATACACTTATGTGGATGTGTCTTATGTTCGCAAAAGGAATTTCTATTGAATTAGAAAACCGTTAACATGAAATATCGTGATAATACCGCAAGCGCACGGCGTACAATTATTAGTACGTGGCGAGTACGAGTCGATCCGCTGGGAAAGAAACAACTTTAATCTTACTCAATCAAATTAAACCAACTTTGGATTGTTTACCAACAAAAACTAAAGAAAACTAGAAACTAAGTTGAGAGCTAAATATGATATTAGAGAGCAATTTAGAGGTAATTCTCCTCTCATATTTATGAAAATTAACAAACATACAATTTATGATCTCTATTTTTAATATTAAGTGACATAAACATTGCATTTATCATAAGTGTAGCTTATTTATGCTATTAGTTAACATAACATAAACTATCAAACTATAGCACAACAATTAAACCGCTCATTATTCTCATGAAAATGAAAACAAAGCAAAATCTATTTTAAGTATGATCTATTCACTATTGTAATTAGTGACATAAATCATCAAATTTTGTTCTTGTTTATATTTCATAATCAAAAACCACTTAGCAAATACTGATGTAACTTGTGTTTATATTGAATAAAATAGCTCATTTGCAAATGTAACATAAGCTATCAAACTCATATGTATAAACTTACATCAATATCTACTATCAAGAAGCACAAAATTACAGATCACAAATCATATAAATGTTGAACTTACATAAAATTAGAGAGCTTCATTACCCCTAAATTGTAGGGGCTTAGCTTCTAATGTATGTTATCATATTAACACATGTAAGTTTCAACATTGGAAAATAAAGCAAAATGAAATAAAATCCAAATAGAACAAGAAAAGAACTAAACTAAGTGCATGAAAATAAATCTAAACTATGAACATGAAGTAGAGAGCATGTAAATAAATCTAAACTATGAACATAAAGTAGAGCATAGAAATTAAAAGAGACATAAGATAGACATAAAAGAAATAGGCTTGGAAGCCATTTTTATTTATTTGATAACTTACACTTTCATATGCTAAAAAAGGAGATACAAAATATATGAAACAAAGGGGTATATATGCATAATCTAAAACTCTAGTCACTTTCCTTGGGAATTCCCCAAAATGCTCATTCATGAAGCTTCTAATTGATATTAGCCACTAATATGTCATGTAGAATGCATGAGGCCTTTTGTCTCATTCAATAATATGAAGCTTAAGAGCAAGTGGGCTAGTTGAAAGATGGGCCCTCCACTATCCATAAGATGAATTAATTTCTTTGCCTCCTCTCGTATATGTGCATGCTTTCCTTCATCTCTTCGTGTGTATATATCATTTTAGCTCCTAAATTCCTATAAGAGTTAATAACAAGGAACAAGTAAAAGATTTCACAAATTAAAACATCCACAAGTTACCCCCTTTTTTCCCAAAATAAGTGATGATTTCGAAAATATTTAAAACATGGTTTGATCATATAAAATACCCAAAAATGTTCATTTATTGAACTAAACACGAATAAATATATGGATATAAATATGCATTTTTACGTGTACATCAAATACCCCCACACTTATCTTTTTATTCGTCCTCAAATAAAGTAAAGAAACAAAGATAAATCCACTTTCGTAGGGAGCACGATTGCATTGAGCGTATGCAACAAGCCGTTAAACCTCTGGATGTCAATAGGACGAGTGTTGTCTCGTGAGTGTTTTTAGTGGATACTACCCACAAAATTCAAATGTTAAATGTAAAAATATTTACAAAAATTCATTTTTTCGAAAGAATATTTACATACTGGCACTTTTTAAAAATGAAACGAAGAATTTAATACAAATTGGGTCGTCACTATGAAATTTTAGTCCGTTACTAATCAAAACTTCAAACAAAAGTTAGTTATCGTTACAAACTCCTCCAGCTTGGCTAGTTGTTTTGGTAGAAACATAGTGCAAATATGAAATGAATTCTATAACCGATATCAACAATCGTAAAATGGCATCTTTATTTACTTTTGGTTAACAAGTTAGGTCAAATAAGTGAAGAGTGTGCTTGGGTTTCAAGTGCTAACTCTCTCTTTATTAAAAAATATTTATATTATTACTATTTACACACACACCTAGGTATACTACCCCTACACTGCATTACGACTTACGTGAGGGTCGGTAGTCCCTAGGCTTCCAACTCATGAAATGAGACCAAGGTATACCAACGTTGACTTTGTCAACAAGGTGTCGGAAAGAGCTTGGCGGGTTTGCACACCAACGCCCGATGTACCAGCAATGTTGGATACCCTTGGATTATTATATCTATATACATTCCTTTTCCTTTTTTGAAATTTCTTTTTACATAAGAGGGAGAGTTAAGCAAGAATATCTTAGCATAACTTCACTTAAAAGTTCTAAAATGTTATCGCAAATAGTCTAAATTAACCATTCATTTAATTGGATTACAATTTAGAAAACATTTCATACTCATCACCTACGAATCTCCCTATAAACCAGTTAAATTTGCTCATAATTCAAACTTTTCTTTCGTTATCCATTAAGAGAAGTAGATTTCCAAACATTTTAATTGAACGACCAAAAATGTATGTGAATTTCATCATGTCATATTTTAAAAGTAAATAAAAATGCAATTTTTTTTTGGTTTTAAAAGAAAAAGGGAAACTTTACAAACTTAAACTATGCAAAACAGAATGAAAATGAGATCCCCCCCCCCCCACACACACTTAATTTCCACTGTGTCCCACAGTCAATGCATGACACAATGAGTGAACGGAAGAGAAATATTTACATATTTACAAAGAAGGGTTAACTTAACTTTCTTACTTGACGTAGCATGGCTCATGAAGAATCATGAGCTCCTCCTCTTGATCAGTGGGTAATTCCAAGAATGATTTTATATGTTGGCCGTTGACTTTGAATATGGATCCATCCCTCAGGTTTTCTATTTCGATGGCACCATGTGGAAAAATAGTTCGAACAACATATGGTCCGGTCCATCTTGACTTTAACTTTCCAGGTAATAAATGAAGTCGTGAGTCATATAATAGAACTTTTTGGTCTGGCAAAAACATTTTTCTTACGATTGACTTATCGTGAAAAACTTTGGTTTTTTCCTTGTAAATTTTTGCATTTTCATAAGCGTCATTCCTAATTTCTTCTAATTCGTTGAGTTGCAATTTTCGGTTTTTGCCAGCTTGTTCAAGATCAAAGTTTAAGTTCTTTATTGCCCAAAGTGCTTTATGTTCAAGTTCAATGGGTAAATGACAGGCTTTACCGTAAACCAATCGGAAAGGGGACATTCCAAGGTTAGTTTTAAAAGCAGTACGGTAAGCCCAAAGCGCATCGATTAATTTCTATGACCAATATTTTCGATTTTTGTTTACAGTTTTCTCCAAAATATGTTTTATTTGACGATTCGATACTTCGACTTGACCACAAGTTTTCGGATGATAAGGAGTAGACAACTTGTGGGTTATCTAGTATTTTTTCATTAAGGATTCAAAAGATCGATTGCAGAAATGTGTCTCATTGTCGCTTATTATTGTGCGAGGTGTGCCGAACCTCGAAAAGATGCTTTCTTTTAGAAATTTCACAACAATTTTATGATTATTAGTTTTACTTGATATGGCTTCAACCCATTTCGAAACGTAGTCGATGGCGAGAAGAATATACAAGTTTCTGAAAGAGTTTGGGAAAGGTCCCATAAAGTCAATACCCCAAACATCGAAGATTTCGATCGTAAGGATGCGGTTCAAAGGCATCTTATTTCATCTAGAAATCTTTCCTAGCATTTGGCAACGATTGTAAGTTTTACAGAATTCGAACGCGTCTTTAAAGAGAGTGGGCCAATAAAAACCACACTGAAGCACCTTTTCAGTGGTTTTCCTAGGACCAAAATGTCCACCGCATGCATGATCATGGCAGAACGAGAGAATACTCCTAATTTCGCTATCAGGAATGTATCGACGAATGATTTAGTCTGGACAATACTTAAACAAGTATGGGTCGTTCCAGTAGAAGTATTTCACTTGGGACAGAAATTTGTATTTATCTTGTTTAGACCAAAAAGAGGGAGTTTCCTTAGTGACTAGATAGTTCATTATGTCGGCAAACCAAGGATCGATTGAAACAGAAAGGAGTTGTTCGTTAGGAAAGTTTTCGTTGATTGGCAAAGAAGATGGCGCGTTCGAAAGACGAGACAAGTGATCGGCAATAACATTATCAGATCCTTTTCTGTCTTTGATTGTAAGTTCGAATTCTGGAAGTAAAAGGATCCATCGAATTAAGCGTGACTTAACATCCTTTTTAGCAAAAAGGTGTCGAAGAGCAGAATGGTCAGTGTAGACCATGATGTGAGAACCAATCAAGTAAGATCGAAACTTCTCGAGCGCAAAAACGACAGCTAAAAGTTCTTTTTCGGTGGTCATATAATTGAGTTGAGCGTCGTTCAACGTCATACTTGCATAGTAAATTACGTTAAGGATTTTGTTGATGCGTTGTCCTAAGACAGCACCAACCGCAAAGTTAGAAGCGTCACACATGATTTCAAAAGGTAGTTCCCAATTGGGCGAGCAAATTATCGGGGCTGAAATGAGTTATTTTTAGGATGTTTAAAAGAAGCGACACATTTAGAGTTAAAATCGAATGGGATGTCCTTACCTAGAAGAGTAGTAAAAGGACGAGCGATTTTGCTGAAATCTTTCACAAAGCGTCGGTAAAAGCCGGCATGCCCAAGAAATGAACGAATGTCCTTAACGCATTTTGGAATGGGTAGTTTTGAGATAATGTCAATTTTCGCTTTATCTACCTCAATGCCATTCTTTGAAATTATGTGTCCAAGGACAATGCCTTATTTGACCATAAAGTGGCATTTTTCCCAATTCAACGTTAAGTGTTTTTCTTTATATCGATTTAAAACAAGTTCAAGATGATGTAAGCACGAGGAAAAAGAATCGCCAAAGATCGAAAAATCATCCATAAAAACTTCAAGAAAGCGTTCGATCATATCGGAAAAGATGCCAACCGTACATCGTTGGAAAGTCGCAGGAGCGTTGCAAAGTCCGAAAGGCATACGTTGATAAGCGAAGGTACCGAATGGACATGTGAAAGTCATTTTTTCTTGATCTTCGGGAGCGATTGGAATTTGGTTATAGCCAGAATAACCATCAAGAAAGCAATAAAATTCATGACCGGCTAAACGTTCGAGCATTTGATCGATGAAGGGAAGAGGAAAGTGATCTTTACGTGTTGAAGTATTCAATTTTTGATAATCTATGCAAACATGCTAACCCGTTTGAGTCCGAGTAGGAAGAAGTTCGTTTTGTTCGTTTGCGACGACGGTAAGTCCGGACTTTTTAGGAACAACGTGAATGGGGCTGACCCATAAGCTATCAGAAATGGGGTAAATGATACCGTTGTCAAGAAGTTTAAGAATTTCTTCGCGAACTACCTCTTTCATCTTAGGGTTAAGCCTACGTTGCGCTTCGCGAGTGGGTTTGGCTTCGTCAGTTAAGTGAATACGATGTTGAACAATTGCGGGGCTAATTCGCTTGATGTCAGAAATAGACCAACCAATTGCATCTTTGTTTTTAGAAAGAATTGAAAGAAGAGAGATTTCTTAATCACGAGTTAAATTTGAAGAAATTATGACAGGATAAGTTTCGTTATCACCTAAGTAGACGTACTTAAAGTGATCGGGAAGAGGCTTAAGATCCAACTTTGGTGGTTTCTTGATCAAAGAACTTGTTTGAGATTCGGACTCAACTGAAAGCGATCCAAATGGAAGCGTGTATTCGACTTCGTTAGGAGCGTCTTGGAACAATTTTCCGTATTCAGCCTCACATTCATCATTAAGATTAATCGACTCGTTTTCGGAATTTTCGTGAATGGCATTAACTTTCAAGGTTTGGTCACATGATTCATTCGAATGACTTTCAAGATTGAAAATATTAAGATCTAGAGTCATGTTTCCAAAAGAGATTTTCATTGAACCGTTGCGACAATTTATTTAAGCATTTGAAGTAGCCAAAAAGTGTTGACCTAAAATCAATGGAATTTGACTCGTCGGATTATTGGCAGGTTGAGTTTCCAAAACAATGAAATCGGCCGGGAATATGAATTGACCCACTTTTATGAGTGCATCCTCGATTTCTCCAAAGGGTTTTTTAATTGAACGATCAGCAAATTGAAGAGTTATTTTCATTGGTTTAAGTTTACCCAAACCAAATTGTTGGTAAACGGAATATGGAATCAAACTGGCACTCGCACCCAAATCAACTAGGCATTTGTTAATTGTTTTATCTCCTATCGTGCACGAGATCGTAGGGCATCCAGGATCTTTGTATTTGACGGGAATCGACTGGGTCAAGACTTCGCTAAGTCCGGCGGCTAAGAAGACTTTCTTGGGTACATGAGTATGTTGTTTTTGGGTACACAAGTTTTTGAGAAATTTAGCGTAGGTGGGGACTTGTTGAACGATGTAAAGAAGAGGGATGTTAACCTTCACTTGTTTGAAAATTTCCAACATCTTTTCCATTTGGTCGGATGTTTCTTTGGTCGAAGACGATGAGGAAATGGAATACGAAACTCAGTAGGTCGGTCTACTTGAGTTGGAGAAGAATTAGACTCGGAATTTGGATCAAGATCATTCGTGGTTTTAGAAGAGTCGAGAGGAAGATCTGCTACATTATTTGGGTTTTCAACTTTATTATATATTTTCTTACCAGATCGTAAAGTCGTGATAGCATTCAATTGAGTTAGATGGCTATCCTGAACGACATGAGCTTGGCTTGGACTTGGATTTTGGCTCTTAGGGTTTGGAATGGGTTGACTTGGGAAAGTGCCTCTTTCCTATTTACTTACGGATGTGGCTAACTGACTCATTTGCATTTCAAATTTAGCGATCGATTGACTCGTGGTTTGCATGTACAAAGTCAATAAAATTTCCAAATTCTTATTTGATTGGATATTTCGAGTCGTTTCTTTAGCCAATGTTTCGAGACTTTTCTCAAGTGAAGTCAATCGTTTATCGTCTTGGGGAACGAACGATTGTTGCGCTTGGTTCCGATAAGGTGGAGCAAAATTTTGAAATTGATTTTGAAAAGGAGCATTTGAAGGATTATTCGAAAATGGTTGAAAAGGGGGTCGAACTAAATTCGAATTTGGGTTGTTTTGGGTCTAAGAGAAGTTAGGATGATTTCTCCAACCATGATTGTATGTTGGAGAGAATGGGTCGTTCCTAACTTTATTAAACGCATTGAGATGTTCTAACGAAAGTGGGCACTGATTGACAATGTGGTTAGGATCATTACATTTGTAACATGAAGGTTGAGAAGCTTGAGCTTGATTCATTCGATTTGATGAAAGGACGTTATCGAATTTGGTTAACATCGCATCGATTTTCGCTTTTATGGCCAATAAAGATGAAGATCCTACCGAATGAGTGTTTGATCGAGAATAAATTGATTTCTTGTTAAAGCATTCCCATTGAGACGATTTTTCTGCCAAGTTTTCGAGAAATTGCCAAGCGGCATCATGATCTTGGGCTAAAAAGTTTCCTTGGCACATTGATTCGAGCATGGTTCGAGAGTTATTTTCAAGTTCGTCGTATAAAATTTGGCAAAGAGTCCATTTTTCAAAATTGCGATGTGGACATTGGACCAAAAGTTCTTTAAATCTCTCGAAATATTTTGAAAAGGATTCACCCCCAAATTAACGATTTCGTTTCGAATTTTGGACAGTTTTTCCAAGGGGTAAAATTTCTTTACAAAAACTTGCATAAATTCCCTCCAAGTTCCAATCGAATTTGAAGGCAAGCTATACAACCATTTTTCGGCATAATCGGTAAGTGCAAATGGAATCAACCTAAGTTTGACTCCATCGTCACTTAATTGTTGAAGTTTCATGGTTGCACAAACTTGTTCAAATTTGGTTAAGAAAATGTAAGGGTCATCACGTTCAAGATTACCAAATTTTGGAAGAATATTTATGTGATTAGAATGAATTTCAAATTAATTACCCGTTGGGGCGGGCGATATGATGCAAGAAGGAATAGAAACTCAATCGGGGAAAATTCTATCCATAAGAGTTCGAGGAGGGTTTTGTTCGCCCATGGTTGAAGGAACGTTCGTTCGAACTAAACGATTAGTGGAAGAGTCACGTGTCCAGCGATTCGTATTAGTGTCGTGAGTCCAAATACTCATGCACTAGCGAGAAGAATAAGAGAAGAAGAGAAAGAACAAATTTGAGAAGAGAATAGAAGCTAAAAAAAATTCTTTACAAAATGAGAATTGTTTTGAATTTTTTTTTCTTTTGTTTTTTTTAAATTTTGATTTTTTTTTGGTTAAAGAAAGAAGAAAAAAACAAAGATGGAAACAAGATGTTAAAAAATTTTACAAAAGGATTTTTTTGTTCTTAAATTTTTTGACTTTTTTTTTAAAAAACAGAAAGGAAAACTGATTTTTACAAAATGAAAATCTTTTTTTTTGGAGTTTTTGTATAAGAGAAAAAACGATTTAATTTACAAATGATGATGAATTTTTTTGGATTTTTAATTTTTTTTCTATTCTTTTTATATATGCATGAATCTAATGCAACTAAATGAATGCAAGGGTTAACTAAAAAAGTTTCTATACTTAGTGGCTCCTAACCCAAAATTATAAAGTAATACGTTTGATTACTTAAAACAAAAGATTTCTCGTCTAGTCAACGGACAGGAGTTATCGGTGCACCAGGAATCACCCTAGAAATGCAACTGAAGGTTTAAGTACCTTCAGAGTAACAACCGATATAATATTTACGAATCACTGTAATATTTATAAGCGGTTATTTCTTTGTCGTAGTCTAGACACCAAGAAATAATTCGTTCCAAATATATCAACTATCACAATATAATTAAGCCCTAAATGAGCCCGCGACTCCCTTAAGTCTAATGTCTAACCGTTATTATTAGTCAGATTCTACGATGATATGCAATTTTTTGGGCTAAGGAAGGGTAACGAACTCCCCACCTTATGTGAATCGGGGTGTGCCCTAAAGAAAAGAAAATAAAATGATATGAATGCAAAATAGAAATTAAACGTGATATTAACAATGCAACTACAAATGAATTTTTATTTTGTTTTTGGATTTTTTTAAATGCAAATGTAAGCAAACAACAATGCAATTAAAATAAAGGAGTTAAAACATGATACCTGAGTGTGTAGATTATTAGCAATTAATTTTTAGCGGCAAATTTTTTATTTAAGCAAGCACGAGCATAACCAAAGCGATCCAACCAAGCAAAGCAAGCAATTACTTGTTTTATCTGCTTTGACTACCTAAAAAAGGAAGACGAGATATAAACAAATCAAAGGAGAAGGATTTTTGTTGTTTTTTTTTCTTCAAGAGAAAATCAAACTAAAAACAATATAAGTGAAAAACAAAAGAAAAATCAAAGAAACTAAAATAAAAGAATTTTTTTTAACTAAAACAAAACTCAACGTAAAACTCACAACACTTAAACAAAAAAAACAGACAAACCAAATATTTGAACACCCATTCTTTTATAGAAAAACTAGAGAGATGAACTAAACACAACAAAACAAAAATAACACAACTACTTTTAGAACTTAAACGCATGGGCCCCAAACCAATCTTGGCCCAAGCAAAGTATCACTCACAGGTCCACGAAGCCGAAAGAAACAAAAGGCAACCGACCTTCTGTCAAAATACACTTTCAAATCAAATCAGCGAAAGAAAAAGAAAAATAAAGGGGAAAAGAATAAATGAAAAGGAAAGTTGGGTTTCAGTAGGATTTGGGGGAGGTGATTTGAGATATTCGAAGTTGCGAATTGGGCGAAGGGTGATTTTCGTGATTTGCGGTTTGTGTTGCGAGGGTGGGAGTAGTTCGATAATGGAGGTTGATTGTGAATTATGGTCAGTTGGTTATGACAGGAGGGGCTGAATTTTTTGGTTACTGGTGAGGAGTTATTGAGGATTTGCTAAAGGTGATGGGTGACGTTCGTGGTAGTGATGAATTGTGTTTGAGGTAGATTGGCAATTGAAAGTTGGTCGAGGATTGAGATTTGATGTATGGGTTTTAAATGATTATTGTGTGCAGGCAATGGTGTTGAGGATTGAGGTTTGGTGTATGGGTTTTAAATGAGTGGAGGAAGATGTATTGGGTAATAAGAATGAGGAAGAGTGGTCTGTTTGTGGTTGGATGACTGAGGATGGAGTTGTCGAAGATAGTTGGAGTGGTATGAAGAGTTTGCAACAATGATGCTTGTATATTGATGTAGGAGGTGAATTTTTCAGGTTGTCGGGGCTTTGTGTGTGAAGGGGGGAGTAAAACTGTTTAAGGTGAACAGTTTTGTGGACTGCTGTTATATGGACAGTGGAGTTTAAGTTGTAAGGATGTGGAAGTGGGAAAGTTCAAGTCAAAACAGTAGGGTAATGTTGGTGAAACAGTGAAATAATGGTTTAGTATTAAAGAGGAGGTTGTGCGAAGGAGAGGCTTGTGACAGTTTCGGTTAGGGGTAGCTAGCTGTGGTTGAAAGACTTTGAAAAGTGTAAGTTTGTTGAGGAGTTAAGGGGAGTGGACTGTTCGACTGTTTTACTTGGCTGATGACTGTTTGTGTGAGAAGTGTGAGGGTGTGGTTTGTATTAACAGACACAGGTATGGTGATTGATGGGTAATGAAGATGTAGTAAAGACAGTATGATGGCTTATGTTTTGAGAGTGGGACAGAATGCAGTGAGGAGGTGGAAACTGGTTTGTGGTTTGGGGTTGGAAATAGAATGTAATGAAACAGAAGAGGGAAAGGAACAGAATGTAATAACAGAAGAGTGTGAAAAATAGAATGTAAAAGAAGTACCAGAAAACAGAATTCACAATAATGCAATTTTTTTTCTTAAATGTGAACAGCAATGCAAAGATAAACAGATCAGAAACTATGACTAAATGAAACACAGTAACCAAATGTAAGAAAATGACACGGCAACAGTATTTTTTTTAATGATGAACACACAAGGAAAACACAGGAGTGCAAGTTAAAAAAATAATAGAAATAGACAGTGAAGAGGGAACTTGAAAACATAACAATGAGACTTTTTTTAGAAAAAGAACACACACAAGTAAATTCAAATAAACATAAAAGAAAATGAAACAAAAAAAAGTGGGAAAACAAGCAAAAAAAATTATTTTTAAGAACAAACAAGAAAATTAATTTGAAGAACAAAACTAAAATTAAATTCTCTCCTCGACAACGGCGCCAAAAACTTGTTTGCAAACGGAAATTCTATTGAATTAGAAAACCATTAACACGAAATATCATGATAATACCGCAAGCGCATGGCGTACAATTATTAGTACGTGGTGAGCACGAGTCGATCCACGAGGGAAGAAACAACTTCAATCTTACTCAATCAAATTAAACCAAACTTTGGATTGTTTATTAACAAAAACTAAAGAAAACTAGAAACTAAGTCGAGGGCTAAATATGATATTAGAGAGCAATTTAGAGGTAATTCCCCTCTCATATTTATGCAAATTAACAAACATACAATCTATTATCTCTATTTTGAATATTAAGTGACATAATCGTTGCATTTATCATAAGTGTAGTTTATTTATGTTACTAGTTAACATAACATAAATAATCAAACTATAACACAACAATTAAACCAATCATTGTTCTTATGAAAATGAAAACAAAGCAAAATCTATTTTAAGTATGATTTATTCACTATTGTAATTAGTGACATAGATCATCAAATTTTGTTCTTGCTTATATTTCATAATCAAAAACCACTTAGAAAATATTGATGTAACTTGTGTTTATATTGAAAAAGAATAGCTCATTTGCAAATGCAACATAAGCTATCAAACTCATATGTATAAACTTACATTAATATCTACTATCAAGAAGCACAAAATGAGAGATCATAAATCATATAAATGTTGAACTTACATAAAATTAGAGTGCTTCATTACCCCTAAATTGTAGGGGCTTAGCTTCTAATATATGTTATCATATTAACACATGTAAGTTTCAACATTGGAGAATAAAACAAAATGAAAGAAAATCTAAATAAAACAAAAAAAGAACTAAACTAAGTGCATGTAAATAAATCTAAACTATGAACATGAAGTAGAGAGCATGTAAATAAATCTAAACTATAAACATAAAGTAGAGCATAGAAATTAAAAGAGACATAAGATAGACATAAAAGAAATAGGCTTGGAAGCCATTTTTATTTATTTGATCACTTACACTTTCATATGCTAAAAAAGGAGATGCAAAATACATGAAACAAAAGGGTATATATACATGATCTAAAACCTTAAAACCCTAATCACTTTCTTTGGGAATTCCCCAAAATGCCCATTCATGAAGCTTCTAATTGATATTAGCCACTAATATGTCATGTAGAATGCGTGAGGCCTTTTGTCCCATTCAATAATACGAAGCTTAAGAGCAAGTGGGCTAGTTGAAAGATGGGCCCTCCACTATCCATAAGATGAATTAATTTCTTTGTCTCCTCCTGTATATGTGCATGCTTTCCTTCATCTCTTCATGTGTATATATCATTTTAGCTCCTAAATTCCTACAAGAGTTAATAACAAGGAACAAGTAAAAGATTTCACAAATTAAAACATGCACAAATGACCCCCTTTTCTCCCAAAATAAGTGATGATTTTGAAAATATTTAAAACATAGTTTGATCATATAAAATACCCAAAAATGTTCATTTTTTCAACTAAACAAGAATAAATATGTGAATATATATGTGCATTTTTACGTGCATATCATCTTAGTTAAAAAATTAAACTAGTATGTTTTTGAAATTATTTTGAAAATAGAAACATATATACAATGTTTTGAAATTTTGTAAACATATTTAATCATAGTAAATGTATAATTTAACCATAGTAATACTTAAAAAACTTGTCTAAAAATATTTAAAATAATTTTAGTAAAAGTACAATAAAACTATATGTAATGGAGTATATGAAACTAAATATTAAAATTATAAAAGTTTTAAATCATAATGAGTTAAAATCAAAATAATAATGTAAAGAATCTTATGTAAGATCGAAATCTAACATATAATACAAAAATATAAGTATGAGTATAAAATCAAAATATATTAACAAAAACCAAAGTATAAAATGTATATATTTGAAATTTAAACTACAAGTATAAAGTAAGAACTATAAAATCAAAATTGGTTTTTAAGATATAAGTATTGAAATCAAAATATGATAATAACAGTATAATAGTAAAGTAAAAATATTGAAATCTAACTGTAAAGTATTTCAAAATAAAATTAGTATAAAGTTTACTTTTCAAAAAGATCTTCAAAAGGACTGCTTTGACATCAAAGGATATGTGGAAATATTTTGTAAAGAGATTTGAAAAATCCTTTTTTAAAATATTTTGAAAATATATATTTTGAAAAACATGAATGTTTTTGAAAAATCATTTTATAAAAATGGATGGAGATTAGATAAGAGCAACCTGAGTTTTAACATAATTTTTAAGACTTTATGGTATGTTGAATTCTTGAACTCTTGAAACTCATGAGTCTTCATATTCTTAAATCAACATTTTGAATCTCCAATATTGATATTGTATAGTCTTGAATATTAATACCTGCATAACATCCTATAATACATCTTGCACTATACAATCAGAGCCGACCCTTAGCCTGAGCAATCTGGGCGACGGTCTATTGCCCAGTTTTCAAATGGGCCTAGGTTTCTCTCTTATATTTATTACACAATTTAGACAAAGTCCGGCTGTAATGAATTAGGCCCATATAAACATTGTATGGTTCGTGTCCGCACTATAATCAAGTCAGACATCATATCAGGTTCCCTTGATTTTCTTCTCATGTCCTACATTTTCGAGAAACCCTACCTATTCTCTTTTTCCATTTTTTTCTTTTTCTATGCATACGGTTGCATTATTTACAAATAAGCAGGATAGTTTCATTACTAAACTTAATGAGAACATTCCGAGAAGAACAACACAAATTTGTCTCTATCAAGAAATGTTCCTGATTTCAAAATCTTATTAATTTCAATTTCCTAATGATGTTTTTATTATTCACTAGAATTAGATATCCAGATTTAATATTTGTCCATTTTCTTTTAAGAAATAATTTCGGTATGGTGATGGGAAAGCAAAATGTTAATAATTTATTTAAATCATAAATTAATCTGTTAGTTAATACGTTTAATTGGAAGCAAAATATGTTTGATGATAACCAAGAGCACCATTATTAAATTGTATGAAACTAAGGGCAGCCCTTATTTTTGGTTATAAATAATATGAGATATGAAAAGTAAATGGTAATTAGGTAAGTATTATCACGTTGACTTTTGGATTTGTTGGGATTTTGAAATCAGGTTTGAACAATATAGGTTTTTGATTATTCTCTCGACCATGGTATCTACTAAAACTTAAACTTAATATACGACATCCATGTCTAAAGATTTTGGTGTCATCGTAAATCATATTGATCCATGATCTTATGAGGAGATGTTGATGATTATTACATGAATAATGACTTTGCAAAAAGATATTTGGAACGGTTGAGGTATTTTTTTCCTTCATAAGATCTGGTAAGTTGAATACTTTTTAGTGTAATCATAATAAGCAATGTCTTTAAAAGAATTAATTAGCTGATGCAAATTGCGTAATTTTTTTAGTACTATTTGGTTGTAGTAAAATTCACCGTAATGTTCTAATTAATATTTTTTTGAAGGGCTCAATTCAGAAGTTTGTCCATAGCCTCCATTTGACCTTGGACCGACACTGTATACAATATATATCTTAGATAATGATTAGTACATGTTCGATATAAAATATTCATTATTTGTGGTTGTTATCTTCAAAAATACCATCTATAATACTAACAATCTCCCCATTTTTGATGATAATGATCATTTTATAAAATATCCCCTTATCTTCTTCATAATTTCCTCTGAATTCAATAACTTCCTCTTAATTCGTCCTCCCCTTAATTTACGCATATTTTATACTTTCTCCCCCTTTGTCATTAACAAAAAACTATCATGATTTATTTCTTAGTCCGAACTAAATCTATGTCTAATTTTCTAAACACACCTCAGATATTTATGATTATTATGAAATGATAAGAATAATATATAATAAATGAAAAGTGTAAACACATCATGTAATATATTTATTCATATACCAATTCATATATACATCAAAAGTATCCATAAATCTAATATACATAACCCTACTACAACTATAAAACCAGTATACATAAATATAAACTAAACTATCAATCCTTTTTAGTCTTCTTAATGATATAGACATATGAATAGGACATAATGGATAATGTAAACAAAAGTTTTTTGTTCAATAAGAATACTATTTCTATCAGAAAACATTTCTTCTACACAACAGACTTCGATATCTTTGTTATCTTCGTCCAAGCCATCATCATTTGCTTCCTTTTCCTCCTCGTTTTCATTTTCATCTTTTTCTTCATTGTCCTGAAGATGGTTGTGAATGGTTATATTGAAGGATTCATCCTCTATAATAATAAGATTTATAGAATTATCTAATTTTTTTTATGAAGATTCCTGTAAAAACCCTAAAATGTGAATAATAATAATAATTAATTAAAGATTTAATTGATAAAATAAGAAGTTTGCAAAATTATCAGAATTTGGTTACAAGAGTTGCACCATCGAGTCCGCGATTATTTTTTAGTCAATTTTCATATATAATATGTCATAATCTGAGTTCGTATGGAGGAGATAGGAAAGAAACAAGCTAAACATTATATATATATATGGGATCAGGTCGACCCCTAAGTAGACCAATAGGTCGACTTAGCTTAGAGTCGGGTCGACCCGCCTAAAAGCTTAGGCGAAATTTCTCCATGGTACGAAGTGTGATAATGTTTTATTTTGTTTTGCTGACATGGCTAACTCCTATTGGGTGAATTTGAAAATTGAGCTGACGTGGCACGTTCTTATTGGTTGAGTGACGTAGCTGACCTAGATTTAATTTAGAAATCCAACGTTCTATAAATCCTTGTACACACTATAAATAGACCCCTAGATCTAGCTAATTTCTCGCAACACAATCACTTCCTCTTTGGGTTCTCTCTTTTTGAATGGACATGACCTAAATTTTTCTAGGGAAAAGGTTTATTAAATAAAATATTTATGTACACCTTTTGGTGAAGGGGTCTACAGAGACCACGGAGGAAAACTTAGGATCATGGGCGAGTGTATAATTATTTAGACTTTTGGTAATTTAGGAAAATATAGTTTATAATAGGTGTAAATTTTTCTATAGTTTTCTTACAGTTTTAAGTAGTTTTTTGTAAGTTAGTGTTTCTGTAAGTTCTTTTACTATAACTTATTTTCTATATGTATTTCTTAGTCTTTTCTTACTGTTTCTTTTTATTCAAGATTTGTAAAATAGTCTGTCAGTCTTTTTCCCTTTTTTGGTATTTGTGTTTGTCGATTATTTTATAGTTTCTGCACTTATTTTTGGTTTATGACCAAAATATGCCTAAATATGTAAATATTAGTTTATTGATGACTGATTTACTCCTTTTAATTTGCGTGCGGAAAAATAGAATTAAAGTAATAATTTTGCAAGCACAGATTAATAGAAAATGAACTAAATTTACATAAAAAATGTGCATAAAGCATAGATCTGCAATTAAAAAGGAATTGGGCTAAAATAGGCAGATTAATATAAATTTTCAATAAAATTATAAAATGGGTTTTAATGAGAAAAGACTGGACATATTTGCACCGATAATATTGTGATAATTGTATGGACACATAAATAAATCATAATGGACAGATTAGGCTTATTTGCAAATAGATAATATGAGGGTTATAATTGAATAAATAACGAAAAGGCATAATATAAATATAAACATAGAACTAGGATTAAGTTAATAAGCATGTATAAACTATGGTCCGTTCCAGCAACAAGGGACTAATAAGGAAAAATAAGTAACAAATGATTAAGACCCAGATCAAGGGGGATTTGGACTAGGGTTTATGTTAACCCTACTAAAGCACCAGATTGGTCAGTTCCAATGGACCAGGTCAGTCGCAGATATGGAATGGCCTTAACAATATGGTTCGGTCGGTCAGAATTAATGGACCGGATTGGTCAGTATCGAAGAACCAGATCGATCACTATTAATGGACCAGATCGGTTAGTTCCAATATTCGGATCGGTCAGTACCGCGGAACCGGGTCAGTAGCTTAAAAATAATTGATCGACATCTTATAATATAATGGACTAGTTTACACATGGATCAGAAAAATGCTATATGAGTTAGCACAATGCAAGACCAAGGCCACGTGAATTCTTCCCATAACATGCCATAACGAGAGCATGACACGTAGATCAGCCTTAAACAAGTGTGCATGATACCAACGTGGACAAGGAAATGGTGTTCCTGCCATATACAAGGGCCGCATTTACATTATGACACAAGCATGGACCAGTTTCATTTAATATAACAAGTTGGCATCATTTGTAAAGCACAGTGAATTATAGAACGTACGCACCAAATATACACAATGTATATACGATGAATAAAGGAGCCATGTAAATTGAGTTGAAGACAAGATGTATAGTTCAGTTTATTCCAAAGAAGCTAACATGGTAGTTAGAAGTGAAAGCAGAATATAAAATATTGGATCGGTATGGAAGCTTCTCATATGAATCGGTCTTGTACTGAATAAAATGGGTCGGTTCCATTCAATAATAAAGTGGGTTGACACATCGCTTAAAGAATGAATAGGTCCCATTTACTAATTTTGGATCGGTCATATTAAGTAGAAGTGGTATGTTTTGAGGCGGTTCCAGTAAAGCAGGTTAGGATCAGGACACTAGAAAAGGAATGGATCGGTCATTGTTAAAGAGGCGGTGGCACAAAACGTAAATAAACTGGTTCGGTCCTATATGAATTAAAGTGAATCGGTATGTTAAAGCATTTCTATGAATAGTGTTTAGGCCGATCCAAGTATACCCCGATCCAATTTTACGCCCGATCCAACTTCATGCCCGATCCAAGTTACTACCCGATCCAAACTCTGTACCCCGTAATTACGAAACTGCCACTACCTTCAAACTTCTTCTATAAATAGCCCCTTGCTCCACAATTCAAGGGACCGAATTCTTGACCCCGAAGGGCTGCCTAAACCATTCCAACACCCCTCTAAAAGCTTCAAAAACATCATTAATGGCTTCCTAACTTTACTCCATCATTCTTCAACAACATGAAGATCAAATCAATTCATTTCTCCATTCAAAGTTGATCTAACTCGAATCTAATGCTCTTTAATCGCCATTAGCTATCTCTAAAAATCCGGATCTAGCACAAACTTCATCAACAAATCGAGGAGAAGCATCTACATGCTAAAGTGATCAACGATTCATACATCCTCCATCACGAAGCTAGAAATCTCAACAATTTCTTGCCAAATTCAAGCGTAATTAGATCATAAAATGAGAGAAGTGAGAAATGAATGTATGAGAGATTTCATGTGTGTTGTAAAGCAAAATTCTGTAATGAGAAGTGAGTACATTGAATCAAACCACTATAAAAATCTCGTCTTCTTATTGCTTTTACTTTTATTTTATGTTCGTGGCTTCACAATTTCATACCATTTACTTGGTGACATGCTTTTCTAGCATCATTTGGTGTTTGACCATTTTTGGTTAAAACATTTGGTGCCCACCGTGGGGCCGTGTTCGTTTCTCCTACCTCCTCTCACACTCTCACAAGGGTAAACACTTTGCCATTAAAGTTCTAAGTCGCATCCTTCTTCAAAATTATGGCTAAGTCTAAGAAGACCGTTAGCAAAACCGTGGTAGAAGCCAATGATGTTGCTAATGAAGAAACACTGCTCGCAAACCGCTTTGAAGTTGGCGAAAATTCAGAAAGCGGAGCCGGTGTGACCATAAATGAATTAAAAATCGCTATTGCCAATGTCAACAACCGAATGATGCCTCTACTAGAATGATGATGGAGAAACTTGACGTCATTCTTAATGCTCGATCAAATCCAACCCCTCCGAATGTGCATGTGGATCTTGAAGAGAATGATAAATCGCCCGCTTCCGATCATAACCGCAACGACAATATGGGAGACGATTATGATTGGGCAGGTGACAGTGACGAAGCTAACATTGAAGAATTGAGATCAAAAGCTAAAAATCATTCCGAAGTGAATGCTCGAAAGATCGCTAACCCTATCACGGGGGCACCCCCTCATCGAGAAGGCAAAGCACCTAAGCTCTCTAATTGAGATCATTTGCCTAGACGGACATTTGGTAAAGAGCTTAGCTTTACAGAGCGCCATAACACTGAAGAATACATTTCGGATATGATAGAACGAGTCATGAAAAAGAACCAAGCTAGCAAAGACGACGAAAGAGAATGGGACTTCTCCCCCGATAGGACTTCGTTCACTGAAAGGATCCTCAAAGCAGAATGTCCAAAGAAATTTAATCCTCCGACTTTGCCTCCATACAACGGCCTCGTTGATCCCAACTACTTCCTATTCAAATATGAGTGGCATATGAGCGCAGCTAAAGCGACTGACGAAATGAGATGCACCTACTTTCCTTTTATCTAGAAGGTGCCATATCATTATGGTTCACAAAGCTACCACCCAAATCCATAGACCGTTTCTCCGACCTAACCAAAAAGTTCAAGGAGCAGTTCCTCTTGTATGCTACCAAAGCCAAGGACGCTATAACTCTCTCAGCAATGAAGCAGAAGCCAAGGGAAACTGTCAAAGCCTTCCTCAGTCGATTCAATGTTGCCTTGTCTGGAGTGAGGAATCCAGAACCACGCATAGTCCTCATGGATCTACTCGATGTTATAGACAAAACAAGCAAATTTGGAAGATGGACAAAGATGAAGGAACCGACTACGCTTGACAAGTTTTATAAGAAAGCAGAAGAGTACAAGAGAAGTGACAATAATCCTATACCTCTTCAGATCATTGGCGGTAACCAACTCCTTGAGGCTCCTAAAAGTGCAGCTATTCAACCTAATCAGAAGAGTACGCAGGGCCAGAAGTGAGCCAACAACGGAAACGACAACAAAGCTAATAAAAAATTTTGTCCTCTTGACTCGTCTGATCTAACACCTCTGAATGATATTCTTGAGAAAATTTACCTTGCCACAAAGGATGTAGAAGATTATCCAGAGCCTCGGCCAATGAGAATGAATGACCATCTGACAAAATCTGGGAGGTTTTGTCGGTATCATAATCAGCCAGGCCACTACACCAATGAGTGCAGACAACTGAGATCATTGATCGAAGAGCTGATTAAGAAGAACCATTTGCAACAGTATATGAAAAATTCTCAAGATGCAAATCCTTCTGCGACTACCTAGGGGCAAGGGGCATCAAATGACCAATCTGGTCCAAGCAACGTAGCTTCTGCTCACACTATGCTAAGGCTGATAATCCACTGATGACCATTGATGATGATCTAATATCTACAGCTCAAAATAAGCGATCTCTATCGCATTTACTTTCCATCTCGCATTATTTTACTTTCCGCTATGTTCTAATTTTTTGTAACTATGTTCTACTTTTTTGTAAATATTCTGTAATGATTTACATGCATTGTACCGAACAATGACATTATGAATGAAGTATTACTTGCCTGTATAAATCTCTGACTTGCCAAATTTATATGAAAAATTTGCTAACAGATGGTTTCTCATTACAGGATATCCGACGAGCTCTTGCTTCCTCACAACCCAATAACACTGATTCAATGGTAGATCAAGAAAGTCCCGATGAGTCAAACACTCTAGAGATTAAGAAGTAGCCATGGATCCAAAACCCCAAGGGTTCGCGGGAGTCCAGGGCACCTCGGTCGGGCAGCGATCGCTTACCAAGTTAAGTGACTCCGATCGATGACTGGGGTTCACTCTGCGGATCGATGCAACCTTAACCTTTACCTCATGGTTCATGGAGGTCCAGGATGCTTCAGTTAGGCAGCAATCACTTACCGAGTTAAGTGACTCTGACCGATGACTGATCACCGCTCCGTGAACTTTACCTCATGGTTCATGGAGGTCCAGGATGCTTCAGTCGGGTAGCGATCACTTACCGAGTTAAGTGACTCCGACCGATGACTGATCATCGCTCTGTGAATCAACCTTAACCTTTACCTCATGGTTCATGGAGGTCCAGGATGCTTCAGTCGGGTAGCGATCACTTATTGAGTTAAGTGACTCCGACCGATGACCGATCACTGCTCCGTGAATCAACCTTAACCTTTACCTCATGGTTCATGGAGGTCCAGGATGCTTCAATCGGGCAGCGATCACTTACCGAGTTAAGTGACTCCGACCGATGACTGATCACCGCTCCGTGAATCAACCTTAACCTTTACCTCATGGTTTATGGAGGTCCAGGATGCTTCAGTTGGGCAGCGATCACTTACCGAGTTAAGTGACTCTGACCGATGACTGATCACCGCTCCGTGAATCAACCTTAACCTTTACCTCATGGTTCATGGAGGTCCAGGATGCTTCAGTCAGGCAGCGATCACTTACCGAGTTAAGTGACTCCGACCGATTACTGATCACCGCTCCATGAATCAACCTTAACCTTTACCTCATGGTTCATGGAGGTCCAGGATGCTTCAGTTGGCAGCGATCACTTACCGAGTTAAGTGACTCCGACTGATGACTGATCACCACTCCGTGAATCAACCTTAACCTTTACCTCATGGTTCATGGAGGTCCAGAATGCTTCAGTCGGGCATCGATCACTTACCGAGTTAAGTGACTCCGACCGATGACTGATCACCGCTCCGTGAATCAACCTTAACCTTTACCTCATGGTTCATGGAGGTCCAGGATGCTTCAGTCAGGCAACGATCACTTATCGAGTTAAGTGACTCCGACCGATGACTGATCACCGCTCCGTGAATCAACCTTAACCTTATCCCAAAAGTTCGCGGGAGTCCAGGGCACATCAGTCGGGCAATGATCACTCACCAAGTTAAGTGACTCCGACCAATTACTGATGTTCGCTCTGCGGATTGATACAACCTCACCCCTCACCCAAACTTCGCGGGAGTTCGCACTGCAAAGCGATGCGACAAGCAAAAATCATTTCCATAAAGAAAGCAATTTCTTCACAAAAAAATACTTCTCATAATGAAGACTGGTAATGACCTCCAGAGCTGGGGCACCAATAATCAAAAACTTCTCCAAAAAGAAGCAGAGAATAAATCACAAATACATATTTCTCAAATGTGAAATACCATACACCATCATATAAGTTATTAAAGTGATAGCATTCAAAATCCACAGTCGGCTCAGTCGATTATTTGATTTTGAGCGTTAATGCGAATTCGAATTAGAATATCGTATTTGTACAGGTAACATTGATAACATTTAACGAGTTTTAAACTGTTAAATGAAACAATTCCATGCTGATACTTTATTCAATTCAAAAATAAAATTCGCTATAATTCCTTAACCCGCTATCGATATGGACGTCCGATAGTGAAGTATAAGTCCAAAATTGCACAGATGCTTGTTTTAATTACAAAACAGGTGACATGAAGCATATGAATTCAAAGAATGGTTCGCCATCAAGAAGAAAAGCTATAACCGGATCCTAATGCAGAATATATCAACACAGACAACATTAATGTTTTTTTCGAATCCCGCATTTCTTACAAGCAAAAAATACAGGCTTCGAAGGGAAATATTAACCCTGCTAAAAAACCCATCGGTCTGTTCCAATGGACCAGGCCGGTCGCAGATATGGAACGGCCTTAACAATATGGTTCGGTTGGTCAGAATTAATGGAACGGATCGATTAGTATCGAAGAACCGGATCGGTCACTATTAATGGACCGAGTCGGTTAGTTCCAATATTCGGATCGGTCAGTACCGCAGAACCGGGTCAGTAGCTTAAAAACAATGGATCGGCGTCTTATAATATAATGGATTGGTTTACACATGGATCAGAAAAATGCTATATGAGTTAGCACAATGCAAGATCAAGGCCACGTGAATTCTTCCCATAACATGCCATAACGAGAGCATGACACGTGGATCAGCCTTAAACAAGTGCGCATGATACCAACGTGGACAAGGAAATGGTGTTCCTTCCATATACAAGGGCTGCATTTACATTATGACATAAGCATGGACCAGTTTCATTTAATATAACAAGTTGGCATCATTTGTAGAGCACAATTAATTGTAGAACATACGCACTAAATATACACAATGTATATACGATGAATAAAGGAGCCATGTAATCGAGTTGAAGACAAGATGTATAGTTCAGTTTATTCCAAAGAAGCCAACATGGTAGTAAGAAGAGAAAGCAAAATATAAAATATTGGATCAGTATGGAAGCTTCTCATAGAATCGATCTTGTACTGCATAAAATGGGTCGGTTCCATTCAATAATAAAGTGGGCTGACACGTCGCTTAAAGAATGAATCAGTCCCATTTACTAATTTTGGATCGGTCATATTAAGTAGAAGTGGCATGTTTTGAGGCGGTTCTAGTAAAGCAGGTTTGGATTAGGACACTAGAAAAGGAATGGATCGGTCATTGTTAAAGAGGCGGTGGCATAAAACATAAATAAACTGGTTCGGTCCTATATGAATTAAAGTGGATCGGTACCTTCAGAATTAAAGTGGATCGGTATGTTAAAGCATTTCTGTGAATAGTGTTTAGGCTGATCCAAGTATACCCCGATCCAATTTTACGCCCGATCCAACTTCATGCCCGATCTAAGTTACTACCCGATCCAAATTCTGTACCCCGTAATTACGAAACTGCCACTACCTTCAAACTTCTTCTATAAATAGCCTCTTGCTCCACAATTCAAGGGACCGAATTCTTGACCCTGAAGGGCTGCCTAAACCATTCCTACACCTCTCTAAAAGCTTCAAAAACATCATTAATGGCTTCCTAACTTTACTCCATCATTCTTCAACAACATGAAGATCAAATCAATTCATTTCTCTGTTCAAAGTTGATCTAACTCGAATCTAATGCTCTTTAATCGCCATTAGCTATCTCTAAAAATCCGGATCTAGCACAAACTTCATCAACAAATCGAGGAGAAGCATCTACATGCTAAAGTGATCAACGATTCATACATCCTCCATCATGAAGCTAGAAATCCCAACAATTTCTTGCCAAATTCAAGCGTAATTAGATCATAAAATGAGATAAGTGAGAAATGAATGTATGAGAGATTTCATGTGTGTTGTAAAGCAAAATTCCGTAATGAGAAGTGATTGAAAAGTGGACGTAGATTCACATTGAATCGAACCAATATAAAAATCTTGTCTTCTTATTGCTTTTACTTTTATTTTGTGTTCGTGGCTTCACAATTTCATACCATTTACTTGGTGACGTGCTTTTCTGGCATCATTTGGTGTTTGACCATTTTTGGTTAAAACAGGTTTCAGATCTCGAATTTTGTAAAATATCTCGGCTTCATATCTTGGTTAAAATGGGGGAGATTTAAAACAATTACAATTGAAAATGTTGTCAAAACTCGGATCTCGCGTAAATTCTCAGATTTTTATCTCGGGCGAGACGAGGGATAGATTTAAAACCTTGATTTGGACAGAGGCACAAATTAGAATATTCGTTTTCTAGGATCTGTACCACCCTCATTGTCTTTTAGGTTTATTACTGATGGTCTCACAACAGGTGACGATTGAGGCTAGGCACACTTATGCTAACTTGAGTAAGTTGGGTATAAACAGAGATAGGGCCATGTGTGGGTACGTTCCAGCGGTGCACAAGCGTGAGGTGGCATCGACAAAGGAAGATAAGTCACTATTGCATCTAAAAGCAATTCATTATGTGTAACAACCCAGATTTTTCACAAAATGCTAAAAACCCAAGTTTACTAAAACCCGAGTTGGTTTGTCTAGTATCATACAGAAAGTCAAAGATAAATATATTAGAGAACATAATAGAAATCTCACAAGGGAAGGGAATAAAATATAATAGTAGGTAAACTCTTACCAATATATTGGCACTATCTAACAAGTGTCTCTAAGCTGCAGAATCTAAACCACCTATCTAACATGTGGGTTTTTTATGAGGAGGGGGTCAGAACAAAAATTCTGGTGAATGGACAAATTATACTTTCTACATATAACTCTACATATACTGTTATATCACAGATTTATATTTATTAAGTTATTCGGGTTTGTTTCATAATATACTTTTGATTTTTCCTTATAAATTGTACATATCTACTCCCCAGTAGATTAACCTAATAATATATATATATATAGCTATTTGTCCAATATATCAAGGTATACTCTATATAGCATCCTCCTCGAGTGGTCCCCATAGTTGTACTATGAAATCATGTTGGACCTCCAATGCTACGCCACGAAAGCGTACTATGCTACGCTGTGAAAGCGAATAAGCCTCTACCGCTATGCCACAAGGGCGCCTTAGTCCCTAAGATCCAACATGGAACTCAGTCGGGGACTTTATACATATATGTAAAGGACTGTCTTGTTAGGCCTACATTATATATATCCAAAGATAGGTCGGTCCCTTTCGGTGGCCCTCCAAGGCCCCACCCATTTTACCCCCATACTAATGAATGACTATTCAAAGAGCTAAAGGACCGCCCTAACATCCAATCTAAACAAACATGTGGTCCCTCATCTAATGACCCGATAGTAAATGATCATTGGCCTCTTGGCTTAGCTTTAGTCTTTCCCTCACATGCTTCGACTGGCGATGACAGATATCTGATGACCTACTATCCTTTTTTGGGTCCTAACCACGAAGCCTCCTACCCCGAAGTGTCCGCTAAATCTTCCTGAGACCATTCCGATCAGTCTTTAGGCTGCCCACCGTCAAAGATGCAACCGAGGCATACTCACCGGATGGAACCGTTCAAACCATGCCTCTGTGGGTATAACTTTATTAAACCTACCACAGAGGGCCATCTCAGAGTATCCTCGTATCCCATAGAAGTTTCACACTTCCCTCTAGTCCCGTCGGATAATAAGCTAGACGTGCTTCACTCGTGTCTCCAGACACCTTAGATGATCTGGTCCATTGGGCTCTTCACACACTTGCGTACGGATTGTCCCAAGAGCATCACATTATTACATCATTAGACCCTATGTCTAATCTTTAATTATGCCCTTGTTTTATTTACCCCATTGCTAATGAATTTAAACATTTACTTGTTTACCCTTCATTCAAGTTATATGTTAATTAGCTTTAGTTAGCTAGTTAATTTCCCTAATCAACTTTTCGTTGCCGGAATAGGCCACTGCTTATTATTATATTCATTAAAGTTAAATACTCAATTATAGGTTTATCAATAATAAGCCTACTCTATTCTTTTCCGTTTAATTATAACCTCGTATTATAATATTACCACAATGTTGTGGGTTTTGTTATTAAACTAATCTCTCATAGACTAAGCTTATTTATAATAGGCCTCTTACTTCCCATTTCATCATTTAATTATAACCTGTATGTTATAGTCGTACTTGTCCCTAAGACAAACCTATCTATTATGTTACATTTGCATCTTATACGATTTATTATAATAGGTTACCTTTCACTGATGTTACCTTTTTCCGTCTTTATAATTTATTTTTTAGAAGATTGGACTTATTCCTAATTGATTGGTTATTAAAACTGCACAAAATCTATTTCTATAGTTTAAGGTAATTACCGCAACGCAAACCCATAATTGCAAGACATTTTTTTAGGCTATGGAATAGTGCGCAATAAGGAAAATCCTTATTTCACACTAATACACGTCTTTATTTATTTTTAAACTTGCAATTAAGTTTTCCACTTCTTTAAAAAAACAAAACCATTGAAATATATCCTCTTTTCCTAACTAATCAATCTAGGCTACTACAACTTCCGAATTTAATTGATATACATTAATTCCTATCTCTAACTTATTTTTCCCTTTTTTGGATAACTATAGTAAAATTGAACACAATTAGGTATAAACCCCTTTTTCTTTCAATCCCTACCATTTCTGCATTATTTCCATTTTAAATCTGAAAAGTGTTTTCTTACAAATAATATGAAAAGTCTCAAACTTACCCTTTTTGCTGTGTATTTACTGAACATAACCTTGTTCATGTCATATCAATCTTTATCACATTAATTTAGCAAGCCTTGCTAAGTTTGCCTACTTTCAAATTTCCCTTTTATTATAATTTTGGTATAATACATTCATTTAGCCCCAAATCATCAAGTTTCCCCTTTTTATTACAATTCCCATTAATTTGCACATAACCACAATTAAAGTAATTTGCACCTAACCATAATTCAATTATTTGCGCATAACTACAACTTAATTAATTTGTGCCTAACCACAACTTAATTATTTTGTGCATAACCACAATTCAATTAATTTGCGTGTAACACCCCATATTTTAATACATAATAAATATGTAAAGAAGACAATAAAATGAATATTAATTAATTAAATATTCAAAATTGAGTAAAACAGACTTTACCGTTGCGTTCGTTACGAAATTTTGGTTCAGATAGACTCTTGGTTTTCGTAAATCGGATTAATTATGAAGAAGTTATGAACTAAACAAGCTTGAACTAAATATATATATATATTATATATATATAGTTTAATATAACTGGACGCAGGAAACAATGGTCACTGGGCGACCCAGCCAGACATAGGTCGACCCATATGTCGACCCATGCTGCAGGTGGCTCGACCCACCTGCATGTAGGACAGATTCCAATGCTTGAATCTGGACTGTTTTATATGCTATATTCTTTGCTGACTCGACTTGAGGGTACAATTTGATTTGACAACCTAATATCCTACGGTTTATAATTATCCTAACGTATCTATAAATAGGCTACCAGCCTCGCCATTTTCTTATACATAAACATTCTTCATCTTCTTCCTCCTCTAATTTATTTTTGAATAAAAATTAAGAAAATTTCGAGGTGCTACCAGAACTTAGATTGAAGGGAGAATTCTTGCTTTTCTTCTACAACAACTATTATAGAGACTCTTTTTCTAGATCTATTCAAATCACTATGATTTCTAGTTATTTTTAGATTTGATATTTAAAAAGTATTTTTGATAGTAAATAATTTGGATCTGAAAAGTAACCGTGCTTATAAGTTTATATGTTATTATTATCTTTACTATTATTTACCTATTTCAGTTTTTTGTTATTACCTGTACATGTACATATTTCTTATCCCCTTTATGTCTTAGTTTTACTTACAGTCTTATGCATATTTATTCAATTTGTTTACTTCTGAGTTGGATCTATTTTTCTCCTTTTTCCTTTTTATTTTGCCATGAGCATAGGCCATCAAGAGCCTAGGTCATTTCCGTTAGAATTGCGTAAAATTCAGATAACTTGTAATGATAATAAAAGGAGATTAAGGCATATTGAAACATGAAAACCATCGGTCGTATAGTTTGGATAATATGTAAACATGTTAATATGAATAGGTTAAACTTAATTTCATATTAAGTAGAACATGTTATGTAAAGATATGTGAATCAGATGTAATTAAGTAAAATGTGTAAATTAATCTATATACATCTGAGCAGGTTCCTGTTTATTTTGGGGAAGGGTTGTACATAGAATTACATTTAATAGGAAATGTGATTTTCAACCATGCTTATTAATGAAACTAAACCAACTAAGTTATACATGTTTAATTAATAAGCTAAGAGGTTCCACGTCTGTTGTTAAGATATCATATTTTTAGGGGAACTCTTAAAATCCTAGTTTACTTGGGGGTACAAGCTTAGGAGGTGGCTTATGTCAATCTGTTTTTGGGACCCGTATCAGCCAGTATCCCTATTGGTATCTTATCGGTGCCTTGCACTAGGTAGGGGACAGGGCATGCTTTACTGATTGGATTGTAAGAGGTACAAATTCTTGGAGGTAGGTACAGACGCGTTCTGACGGAGTCATGAACGTGCATGGGTCCAATGGGGGAAACGAAGACGCTGTAAGACCGGCGAATAGGGCTATTTCTTTAAAGTTGATGGGTTAGGGACTGATATCCCCTACTGTCGTGGCTGGCACAGGTTATTTGTGTCTGTAGCGAGCCGATCGCTAGGTAGTAATTAGGGTAAAACATATTCCTATTATTCTGATAGTTGGTGCAGAAACTTGTTCTTGGGATATGAATAAGAAGCTTACTTGACCTTTACCTTGTCTCGTTTACTTCGTACTTGCATATTTTACTGTATTTTCATAAATAGTATTATTGATATGTCTTGATACTTCTTATCTTATGCTGAAAATCACTGGAACTTGTCACACTTTATGTTTGACCTATTTTTTTCTTCTCTCTCTTCCTTTACCCCTAGGTTCTTAGGGTGGTGGATAGCAGTCTTGACGTTGATTCTTTTCAGGTTGGACTTGGATTGCTTCTTACTCGATATATTGTTTCAGTTTCTTTTCTATGTTTGTTGTTTTGGCACACGAGGGATACTATTTTGTGGTTTTGTACTCTGATGATTTATGGGATAGATATTTTATAATTATGACATTTGACAATGTAATGCTGTGTTTGGTTTGAAATAAAAGTTTGAAGAGTTGTTTTTCTGCTGCATTTATATATTTTGTCTTGTGAAATTTGTCTTTATATTATTATTTTGCTTCACAGAACCTAAAGCATCCTCATATGGGTGACATTGGGGGACGTGGGGTGTCACATTTGGCATTAGAGCCTAAGGTTACAAGATCAGAGGAAAAGTTTTTGAAAAAGTATTTTCAAGTAAAACCTATTTTGAAAAATATATCCCCTCAAGCCATTTACAATGTTTCTTCGATCTCATTTTGAATCCCTATTTCTTCTCTTTTTCAGCATGTCTGAGGCTCCTAACTTCCCTTAGGGCATGCCCATTCCGACATGGTTCCATAGATACGTAGAGGCTATTATACATGTCGAAGTGCAAGCTAATGTCTCCACCCCCAGTTGCAGCCGCAGTAGTTCCACCCAATCATGTAGTCAACTTCTCTAAGCTTTGTAAGGACTTTTGTGCAATGGGAGGCAATCCATTTCGTGGTACTGAGTGTTACGTGGAGGTTCACAATTATCTTAGAGAGACAGAGAACGTGTTCAACTTGTTGGAGCTAGATGATAGGAGAAAGATTCAGCTGGCCTCTTGGCAACTGAAGGAGGAAGCATCTTATTAGTGAGAGGTGACTCAGGCGGGGCAAGCAGTAGCCACTTGGGATGAGTTTAAGCGTAGATTTGAGAGTAGGTGCTTGTCACAAGTTGTGGAAGGAAAGAAAATGGAGAAATTCTTAAATCTGTAGCAAGGAAGCATGACAGTGAAGGAACATGTTAATAGTTTTAATCAACTGGCGAGATTTGGTTTGGACTTGGTAAACACTCCTCATAAGAAGGCTTTGAGGTTCGAGAAAGGGTTGAATCAACCGCTACAAGGACTAGCATTGACGCATATCCAGATGGGAGAAACTTTTGGGAGATTGGTGGATATGGCTTGGATGAATGCGGGAAAGAGAAGAAGAAAGAAGTTAAGACTGAGGAGGCATAACCCAAGACTAATAAGAAGAAGTGCTAGCCCAAGAAGGGGCACCAAAGAAAGGTGGAAAACCTGATAAGGCACAGATCAAGACAAAGGTTAAGTGTCATGGCTGTGGAGATTTGTGGTTTTGATTGTAGGAAGACCAAGAATGCTTGTTTCAGTTGTGGTCAAGTTGGACATTTTACCAGGCAGTGCTCTAATAAGAAAGGATAGAAGGCTAAGTCGTTTGGAGGGAAAGTTCATGCGCTAGAGGCAACTCGGGATGGAGGACCGGATCGTGGTAGAAAAGTCATCGTCGAAGGTTTGATTTCCCTTTTTGACTCTCCTATTAGTACTCTCTTTGATTCCGGTGCTTCTCATTCATTCATTTCCAATTATGTAGTACATAATTTGCACCCAGATACTTGTATGGTTTCTGATCCTGTTGTAGTCTCAAAACCCATAGGAGGTATGACTCACTTGTTTATGATATGTAGGGTTTTGATAATTTTTGTTATGGGCGTCGAGTTTGAATGTGACATATATGTTCTTGGATTTATGTGTTACGGGCTTATTCTAAGAATGGATTGGCTAGCCATGTATGGTTCCATTCTAGATTATGAAAGGAGAGTTGTTAGGCTTTTGGAGTGCCGTAGGAGAACTCTCGAGATTTTTTGTGACCCACGGGGGTCAATTATGCTCAGTTTCCTAGATTTTCTTGATGGTTATGTTGACGATCTTAGATCAGTACCCATAGTTAGAGATCTACCGGACGTGTTCGATGAGGTTAGAGGATTACCTCCCAAACGAGAGATAGAATTCCGGATTTACTTAGCGAAGAATGCAAAACCAGTCGCCTTACCCGTGCGTCACATAGCTCCTAGAGAAAGAAGGGAGCTTAGCAAGCAAGTAGTGAGATATTCGAGAAGGGATTCATTAGACGGAACATTTCTGAGTGGGGAGCTCCAGTCGTCTTTGCGACCAAGGCAAACGACTCTCTTCTTCTATCGTGGACTACAGGGAGTTTGTGACGGCCCGCCCCGCACCAACCGACACTTCCTCCAAGTGTGCGCTGTACACATGTCCAACTGGCACGGAACGGTCGTCATAAGAAAAGAAAGAAGAGAATGAACTAATCAAGGAACCTGTAGAATGTCTCACAGCGCATGGAATAAAATATATTAATAACATACTTGACATAAAACAGGTGAGACAGTGCATAAGCTGATAACTAATAATAAATGTCAACATCAGAGCAGCGGAAATCCAAATACAGCTTATTACAACTTTTCAAAATCTACTGTCTCTAAACAAAAGAAAGCTAAAGTGGAAGATACACCACCAATGCCCAAGCAGTGATCTTCGACAACACAGGGAGAATACTATATATATATATTACGTGGAAGCCTCCTGCTCGTCTCCGGATCATCTACCCGTGCATCACCAGCTAACCTGTCTCTAGTCTGCTCGTGTGAGCACCCAGAGTAATAAGAAGAGACATAAAACTCTGGGTCAGACAAAAAGTCTGGTATGAGCGATAAGCAGCTAAACAGAACAATAACAGGTATACTAAACCATACCTGAACCTGGACCTGCAACCAAAGAGTTAGCACTACATACTGTACAATACTCTAAGGTGCCATCAACATATGGTGTAAAGAAATACGGGGTTGGGGGTGTGCATGTCATAGGGATAGCAAACAATTCAATCATGGCAACCATCCTCACATCTCTCACTCAGTGCATAAAGCATACGATGTATACCGCTTTCAACCACTAGACCCATCGAAGTAGTGACGGAGTTCGGCTTGTACAACTACTGCTACCACCAAGCTTACCCCATGGAGTCATGACTAAACCTTTACAAATGACCCCACTTCATTGGTCTATAGCTCTTTTAGTCGTACCTAGACCACTGTGGCCCTGAATCCGTTCACGTACCCCCTATACATAGTGATCCAAAGTTACAGACATCGACAGCCCCTTAGCACACGTCCCGCAGCAAAGCCCAATCATGAAGTTAACTCGTTGATTCCCATCTAAATCTTTGGTACAAACTTCCCATTTGGACTACCTTTGCATCTCGGGTTATGGTCTTCTTCGGTTCGGTTCGGGTCTCTTCCTCCTATTCGGTTCGGTTCGGGCATCCTCCTCCTATCCGGTTCGGTTCGGGTCTCCTCCTCTATTCGGTTCGGTTCGGATCTCCTCCTCTTATCCGGTTCGGTTCGGGTGTCTCCTCCTATCCGGTTCGGTTCGGATCTCCTCCTTCTATTCGGTTCGGATCGGATCTCCTCCTTCTATCCGGTTCGGTTCGGGTGTCTCCTCATATCCGGTTCGGTTCGGGTGTCTCCTCCTATCCGGTTCGGTTCGGATCTCCTCCTTCTATTCGGTTCGGATCGGATCTACTCCTCCTATCCGGTTCGGATCGGATCTCCTCCTCCTATCCGGTTCGGATCGGATCTCCTCCTCCTATCCGGTTCGGATCGGGTGTTCTTCCTAACCGGTTCTGAAAATCTGCAACTTTTTCCAGCAAGCTATTTTCGCCGAACGACGGCGTTTTCAACCTTTCTAAACTTCCTATGACATTACAAAACATTCCAAACAGCAGTAACAACATATAGAATCAATTACAAACATTAAAACATCATTTACATGAAATACTTTAGATCAAACATACCCAGAAACCCATGTTTTCCCCTTAATCCTTCTTAACCGTGATTATGCATACAATTAGCAAAACTTATCCAAATTAGCCCAAATTTTTATCAGAGCCATAAAACATCATTATAGAATTTTAGGAATTTTTCCAGAATTTATTAATGTATAAATTCGCTAATCTTCACTAATTACCCATAATTAACAGTAATTAGTGTAAAAGCAAGCAAATCACTCACCTTTGCCACCACTAAAACCCCAAAACTGAAATATTCTCTGATTTGGCGCTGTTCCCAATCTTACACAGCAGCTCTACCTCGGTTCTCGTGCTAATACTCCTTGATTTGATGTTTGCTAAGCCTAATCTTCAATTAGAAAGTGATTAAGATGTGTTTTGAAGAGATTTAGAGGGTGGAGGCCATGGCTAGGTTAAGAGGAATGAATAGTGACGGCTGAAAAATGAGAAAAAAGTATTCTCCAAACCCTAACAGCCCTTTTAAACTCCTAATCCCGAAATTCCCCTTTGGGCCTAGCTGTTAATCACCCGGTTAAGCCCAATTAAGCTGTTTTTCACCATCTGAAACTTGTTTCAGCCATATCTCCCAAACGGTAAGTCCGTTTGGCTAATGTGACCACTCTACGGAAAGAGAAACCATCATCCGGAGCCAATGGAAGTGGTTTCAGGTCAAAATTCCTTTCCAGTCAAAAGTTATGGCCAAAACAGTGATAACTAGGGGTAAAATGGTCATTTAAAAATCGGGAAAAATCATGAACATGGGAAATGACCCCAATAGTCGTCCCCCAAAGTTACATGACCATACGACTTCGTATGTGACAGAAATAAATATTCTACGATTCTATGATGCGTAGAATGCGGGTCGTTACACTCTCCCCCCCTTAAGAAATTTCGTCCCCGAAATTCCTTAACCCAAAACATACAAAGGATCCCGCATGCCTAACAGCCACGTACAACAATCAAACATGCAAAACAAGCAAACAAGCCTATCCTAGCATGCGGAAAACTAAATCGAAGTCAAAATCTTACCAGGCAAAGAGTTCTGGGTGTGACTTCTTAATGTTATCCTCTGTCTCCCAAGTACAATCATTCTCGTTCTCGCTCCACTGTACCTTGACTAGCTTCACCGCCTTCCTTCGAAGTTGCTTCATGTCGTGCTCGACAATACGGGTCGGCTTGCGGTTCCCAACCGCCTCGGGTTCTACTTCGAAGTCCTCCAACTGATCAGGTGAAATAGTCATATGCTGGTCGTGAACGAACTTCCTTAGTTGGGAAACATGAAATACGTTGTGGACCCCCGCCATTTTCTCTGGTAAGTCAATTCTATATGCCAAATTCCCGACTAGCTCGAGGACAGGGAATGGGCCAATGAATCTTGGTGCCAACTTGCCTCTCCTGCCAAATCGTATTACGCTCTTCAACGGAGAAATCTTGACAAACACCAAGTCGCCAACGGAGAATTTTAAGTCTCTTCTCCTCTTATCAGCATAACTCTTCTGCCTATCTTGGGCAGCTTTCATTCGTTGTTGAATGATCTTGATCTTATCTGAAGTTTCCCTCACCACATCTGGTCCAAGCACAAACTTCTCGCCAGTCTCTATCCAACATGATGGTGAGTTGCACGGTCTTCCATACAAAGCTTCAAACGGAGCCATACCGATACTGGATTGGTAGCTATTATTATATGCAAACTCTACTAGATGCAAATGGTCATCCCATGATCCACCAAAATCCAATATACATGCTCTCAAGAGATCTTCCAAAATACGATTCACCCTCTCCGTCTGACCGTCGGTCTGAGGATGATATGCGGTACTGAGATGTAACTCTGACCCTAGAGCTTCTTGTAAGCTCTTCCAAAACCCACTAGTGAACAACGGGTCTCGGTCACTCACAATGCTTTTAGGTACTCCATGGAATCTCACTACCCACTTCATATACAATTCTGCTAACTTAGCTGCCGTTCTGGTCGATCTGACCGGTATAAATCTTGCACTTTTGGTTAATCGGTCCACAATCACCCAAATGCTATCATGTCCCGATCTAGTCCTTGGTAAACCATCAATGAAATCCATCGAGACTTGCTCCCATTTCCATTCGGGAATTTCTAATGGCTGTAACAACCCACTAGGCTTCTTTTGCTCGGCTTTAACTAGCTGGCAATTCATGCATTTGGATATAAACTCCCCAACGTCTCTTTTCATCCCTTCCCAGTAGTAAGTCTGTCTCATGTCTCGATACATCTTATTACCACCGGGGTGTATAGTCAGTTTTGAGTGATGACATTCTCTAAGCACTTCATCTCTCAATCCATTGACATTGGGTACAACGAGCTTTCCATTCTTTCTAAGCCATCCATCTTGATCAAGCCCATACTTGCTCATCTCCTCATCGATACCCATCTCTAACTTGGAGATGATTTCCAATAGGTTAGGATCGTCCCTCTGACTAGAGCCGATCCGCTCAATTAAAGTGGGTCTGATCGTCAAACTTGCTAACATTTCTGGGTCCAATTCGCACTTTGGTCTGAAATCAAACCCCGCGATATACTCCAGTTGCTTCCATTCAAGGAACATAGCCCCTAAACTGGCATGTCTTCGACTCAACGCATCGGCTACGGCATTGCCCTTTCCCGGTGTATATGCGATGTCGAAATCATATGAAGCTAAGAACTCTAACCACCTCTGCTGACGAAGATTCAAATCCTTTTGAGAGAAAAGATACTTCAGCGACTTATGATCAGTAAACAGCTCGAATCTTTCTCCCAAGAGATAATGTCTCCACATCTTCAATGCGAATACGATCGCTGCCAATTCCAAATCATGGATAGGATACCTCTTCTCATGCGGTTTCAGTTGCCTGCTTGCATAAGCTACAACCCTACCACCTTGCATCAACACAGCACCTAGTCCGGTACCACAAGCATCTGTATATACCGTCATCTCTTCACTCCCCTTGGGAATGACTAACACTGGTGCACTTGTCAACTTTTCTTTTAGACCCTTGAATGCATCCTCGCACCTTTCGTTCCAAACAAAAGCTTGATTCTTCTTTGTCAACTGAGTCAACGGTGCTCCTATCTTGGAGAAGCCTTGGATAAACTTACGATAATATCCCGCTAATCCCAAGAAACTTCTTACGTCCGTTGCATTCTTGGGCGTAGGCCAATCCTGTACCGTAGCCACCTTCGCCGGGTCCACGGCAATACCATTCTCTGATACAACATGGCCCAAGAATCTCACTTCCCTCTTCCAGAAGTGACACTTAGAAAACTTTGCTTTCAGTTGGTGTTTTCTCAACACCTCCATCACTATTCTTAAATGTTCCTTGTGTTCTTCCTCTGTCCTCGAATAGACCAAAATATCATCAACGAACACAAGGACAAACTTATTCAACTGATCTCTGAATACCCTATTCATAAGATCCACAAAATATGCTGGGGCATTGGTCAGCCCGAATGGCATGACCAACCACTCATAAAATCCAGACGGCGTCCGAAATGCCGTTTTAGCTATACTCTCAGCTTCCACTCTAAGCTGATGAAAACCTGTCGCGAGATCCAACTGAGAAAATATTCTCGCGCCACTCAACTGATCGAACAAATCATCTATCCGCGGTAGAGGATACTTATTCTTCCTCGTCACTTTATTCAACTCGCGGTAGTCTACACACAAACGAAGGGAACCATCCGCCTTGGTAGCAAACACAACTGCTGCTCCTCATTCAGAAACACTCCTTCTGATAAATCCCTTCTTCAAAAGATCGTTGACTTGCACCTCGAGCTCTCGCTGCTCTCTTGGTGCCATACGACGAAGTGGCATCACTATAGGCCTGGCATCCTTTACCAAATCAATACGGAACTCAATCTCTCGGTGTGGTGGAAGTCCGGTCACTTCTTCGAAGACATCCGGATACTGGCCAACCACGGGCAAACCTGACAACTCACTATGCGGAATGTCGAGGGAGTTTAGAAAACTAGCCAATACCCCCACACTGGGTAGACCACCAAACACTATCCTCCGCCCATCATCCGCTCTAGCTGTCACCAAAAAGCCCTCACAGTCTACCACCACCCCGTATCTTCGGAGCCAATCTACTCCCAAAATAATGCCAAACCCAGTGAAGCCCAAAACAAAGCAATCACAAACAAACATGCATCCATGACTCGATAAGACCACATTACGACAAATCATGCTAAGGCTAGTAGAACCACCAATCGGGTTCGTCACTACTAAAGGTCTATCGACAATCTCGGGCTCCAATCCCAACCTATCTACCAGGTCACTAGATATGAAAGAACTGGAAGCTCCGGTATCAAACAAAACTCTAACAGGAACATCATAAACAGAAAGCATACCTTGAATGACGACATTCTTTCCCTTCTCCGCCGCTGTTGGGGCGTTCGACGAAGAAGGAATAGCATTAAGGGCGTATGCTTTCACCATTTGCTTTTCTTTAGGGGGTTGCGGACACTTGTCCTTGTGATGTCCCATTTGGCCACAGTTGAAGCACTTCCTATCCGCTGGCTTGGCCCGACAATTACTAGCATAATGGCCCTTCTTACCACAGCTGAAGCACTCAACATCTTGTTTATTCTTTTTCTTCTGGCCATCCTTAGTCTGACTCTGCTTTCTTTTATTCTGGGAACCACCCTTGCCTCCACCACTTGCTTGTGGCTTTGGCTCATCTGCGGATGCAACCTCAGTCTTCGGCTTAGGGTAGAGACTCTCTGATCTTAATGCTTTCCCCACAATCGACTCGAACGTCTCATCGATGTGGTTAATAAGCCTTTCCCCTAAGTACTGATCTAACCCAGTTATGAATTTCTCATTCTTCTTCTCGGCAGTATCAATAAGAGATAACCCATACTTTGACAAAGTGTCGAATTCAGCAATGTACTCCGAGACAGCTCTGCCATTCTGCTTGAGCTCCAAGAATTTCTTAAATAGCACTGACTTCTGAGCAGCTGGAATGAACTTCTCGCTAAAGCGAGCTTTAAACTGCTCCCAAGTAATCTGATCTTCGGGAGTAGCTGCCTTTATAGCATTCCACCAATTCATTGCCCGCCCTTGCAGCTGACGGGACGCTAGCTTTCTCTTCATCGCATCCTCGATACCCAAATCCTCGAAGATACGTTCGCAACTATCCAACCAATCCTGAACATCTGTGGCCGACTCCGTACCGTGGAATGGCTTCCCACCAAGGCTAGTATAATCCTTATTCAGCTTGGCGAAGTCAACTCTTGGCGCCTGCACTATTGGACCACCACCATTTCCACCATTGGGAGCTGCCCCCCGTACATCTCTAAGCATCTCTCTCATGAGGTCAGTAAACATCGTCCTCATGTCAGCAGCATTCCCATTATTGGCTCCCCTACCAGCACCTCTAGTATCTCGGCTCATCGTCAATCTGAAAAAGGAAACGATTAACGATTCCATAGTGGTGCTAGTGCAGTACGACTTCATTCTTATACTAGTAATAGTATATATATATATAGCTTTTAAAAACCAAAGTAATCACAAATACGCTCTCTCGTATACGTATATTCTCTCCCTGATAACTTCCCTAGGTTAACTACGCAACCTAGAGCTCTGATACCAAGTGTGACGGCCCGCCCCGCACCAACCGACACTTCCTCCAAGTGTGCGCTGTACACATGTCCAACTGGCACGGAACGGTCGTCATAAGAAAAGAAAGAAGAGAATGAACTAATCAAGGAACCTGTAGAATGTCTCACAGCGCATGGAATAAAATATATTAATAACATACTTGACATAAAACAGGTGAGACAGTGCATAAGCTGATAACTAATAATAAATGTCAACATCAGAGCAGCGGAAATCCAAATACAGCTTATTACAACTTTTCAAAATCTACTGTCTCTAAACAAAAGAAAGCTAAAGTGGAAGATACACCACCAATGCCCAAGCAGTGATCTTCGACAACACAGGGAGAATACTATATATATATATTACGTGGAAGCCTCCTGCTCGTCTCCGGATCATCTACCCGTGCATCACCAGCTAACCTGTCTCTAGTCTGCTCGTGTGAGCACCCAGAGTAATAAGAAGAGACATAAAACTCTGGGTCAGACAAAAAGTCTGGTATGAGCGATAAGCAGCTAAACAGAACAATAACAGGTATACTAAACCATACCTGAACCTGGACCTGCAACCAAAGAGTTAGCACTACATACTGTACAATACTCTAAGGTGCCATCAACATATGGTGTAAAGAAATACGGGGTTGGGGGTGTGCATGTCATAGGGATAGCAAACAATTCAATCATGGCAACCATCCTCACATCTCTCACTCAGTGCATAAAGCATACGATGTATACCGCTTTCAACCACTAGACCCATCGAAGTAGTGACGGAGTTCGGCTTGTACAACTACTGCTACCACCAAGCTTACCCCATGGAGTCATGACTAAACCTTTACAAATGACCCCACTTCATTGGTCTATAGCTCTTTTAGTCGTACCTAGACCACTGTGGCCCTGAATCCGTTCACGTACCCCCTATACATAGTGATCCAAAGTTACAGACATCGACAGCCCCTTAGCACACGTCCCGCAGCAAAGCCCAATCATGAAGTTAACTCGTTGATTCCCATCTAAATCTTTGGTACAAACTTCCCATTTGGACTACCTTTGCATCTCGGGTTATGGTCTTCTTCGGTTCGGTTCGGGTCTCTTCCTCCTATTCGGTTCGGTTCGGGCATCCTCCTCCTATCCGGTTCGGTTCGGGTCTCCTCCTCTATTCGGTTCGGTTCGGATCTCCTCCTCTTATCCGGTTCGGTTCGGGTGTCTCCTCCTATCCGGTTCGGTTCGGATCTCCTCCTTCTATTCGGTTCGGATCGGATCTCCTCCTTCTATCCGGTTCGGTTCGGGTGTCTCCTCATATCCGGTTCGGTTCGGGTGTCTCCTCCTATCCGGTTCGGTTCGGATCTCCTCCTTCTATTCGGTTCGGATCGGATCTACTCCTCCTATCCGGTTCGGATCGGATCTCCTCCTCCTATCCGGTTCGGATCGGATCTCCTCCTCCTATCCGGTTCGGATCGGGTGTTCTTCCTAACCGGTTCTGAAAATCTGCAACTTTTTCCAGCAAGCTATTTTCGCCGAACGACGGCGTTTTCAACCTTTCTAAACTTCCTATGACATTACAAAACATTCCAAACAGCAGTAACAACATATAGAATCAATTACAAACATTAAAACATCATTTACATGAAATACTTTAGATCAAACATACCCAGAAACCCATGTTTTCCCCTTAATCCTTCTTAACCGTGATTATGCATACAATTAGCAAAACTTATCCAAATTAGCCCAAATTTTTATCAGAGCCATAAAACATCATTATAGAATTTTAGGAATTTTTCCAGAATTTATTAATGTATAAATTCGCTAATCTTCACTAATTACCCATAATTAACAGTAATTAGTGTAAAAGCAAGCAAATCACTCACCTTTGCCACCACTAAAACCCCAAAACTGAAATATTCTCTGATTTGGCGCTGTTCCCAATCTTACACAGCAGCTCTACCTCGGTTCTCGTGCTAATACTCCTTGATTTGATGTTTGCTAAGCCTAATCTTCAATTAGAAAGTGATTAAGATGTGTTTTGAAGAGATTTAGAGGGTGGAGGCCATGGCTAGGTTAAGAGGAATGAATAGCGACGGCTGAAAAATGAGAAAAAAGTATTCTCCAAACCCTAACAGCCCTTTTAAACTCCTAATCCCGAAATTCCCCTTTGGGCCTAGCTGTTAATCACCCGGTTAAGCCCAATTAAGCTGTTTTTCACCATCTGAAACTTGTTTCAGCCATATCTCCCAAACGGTAAGTCCGTTTGGCTAATGTGACCACTCTACGGAAAGAGAAACCATCATCCGGAGCCAATGGAAGTGGTTTCAGGTCAAAATTCCTTTCCAGTCAAAAGTTATGGCCAAAACAGTGATAACTAGGGGTAAAATGGTCATTTAAAAATCGGGAAAAATCATGAACATGGGAAATGACCCCAATAGTCGTCCCCCAAAGTTACATGACCATACGACTTCGTATGTGACAGAAATAAATATTCTACGATTCTATGATGCGTAGAATGCGGGTCGTTACAGAGTTGAACAAACTCACCAAGAAGAATATGCACCCACTTCTGAGGATTGATGACTTGTTTGACCAACTAGTAGGCGCTTTGTTTTTCTCACAGTTAGATCTAGCCATAAGATTTCATCAGTTGAGGGTAGCCGATGATAGTATCGACAAGACGGCTTTCAGGACTCTGGATGATTTTTTTGAGTGGTTGCTCATGCCTTTTGGGCAGAACAGAGCACCCGCATACTTCCTGTATATGATGATTAGGATGTTTAGGGAGTACCTGAATAAATTTGTTGTGCTTTTCATGGACGACATTCAGGTTTTCTCAAGGAGCGAGGAAGAATATGCCATTCACTTAGAAGAGGTTCTACATACTCTCAGATCACACCAGTTTAAGGCTAAATTTTCTAAGTGTCATTTCTGAAGAAAGTAAGTAAGGTTCCTAGGGTATGTTGTCTCCAAGGATGGAATAGTGGTGGACCCCGCTAAAGTTGCTGCAGTCCAAGATTGGAAAGCCCCTAAGAATGCGACAAAGGTAGGAGTTTCTTGGGGTTGGCAGGTTATTACATAAAGTTCATTAAGGACCTTGCACGGATATCAGCTTCCCTCACCCATCTGACAAAGAAGAACTTGGTTTTCACTTGAAGCATTGAGTGCGAGGATGCATTCCAGAGGTTAAAGAGGGATCTGACATCAGCCCCTGTTCCGACTCTTCCCGATGGTAGCAAGTGTTTACGATCTACACGAATGCTTGTGGCATAGGGTTAGATGTTGTGTTGAGGCAAGAAGGAAGGGTGGTCTGCTATGGGAGTAGGAAATTAAGGGTTCATGAGAAGAACTACCTTACCCTCAATTTGGAATTGGAGGCTATAATGTTCACACTTAAGTCTTGGCAACATTATCTACTTGGAGAGAGGTTTGAGCTATACACGGATCACAAGTCGCTCAAATATTTGTTCTCGCAAAAATTTCTCAATTTAAGGCAACAATGTTGGATGGAGTTCCTTACGTCCTTTGATTTTGAGATAGCTTATATCCTAGGCAAGGGGAATGTGGTTGCAGATGCGTTGAGTAGGAAAAAGAATGACCTCGAGTGCTCTATTCGTAGAAAGACAAAGCTTGGAGTTTATCTCGACCTTTGATTTTAGACCATCTACGGATTTTACACCCGGTTTGTTGGCACCGTTGGAGGTGCGACCTACTATTATGGAGCACATTGGATCCACACTATGAGAGGATCAGTAGTTATTGGACATCTTGGATAGACTTAGTGGAGGTGACCTCTAGTCATCTAGCTAGATATTCTATAGACGAAAGAGGGTGGCTGCATCGAGATGGAAGGTTGTGTGTTCCCAGAGTTGGAGACTTGCTGAGGATAGTTCTTGAGGAGACTGATCACTCTCGAATGACTATCCATCTCGTCAGTGACAAGATGTACTGAGATATAAAGAGAGTTTTCCGTTGGACTGGCATGAAGAAGGACGTTGCAGATTTTGTGGCCCGATGTTTAACTTGCCAGCAAGTAAAGTCTAAACAAAGGAAACCTGGCGGATTGCTTCAGCCCTTGGATATTCCGTAGTGGAAGTGAGAGAGCGTCTATATGGACTTTATTGATGGACTGCCCAAATCAAGGAAGGGAAACATGAGTATATGGGTTATAGTAGACAGAGTAACTAAGAGCGCTCATTTTATCCCAGTCAAGGGCAAGAGGACAACAACTTGGCTAGCATCGGTATACCTTAGATATATAGTTCGACTTCATGGGGCACCTTCCAGTATAGTAAGTGACTACGACCCCGTCTTTACGTGTGAGTTTTGGTGCAGCTTGCAAGAGGCACTAGTTACTCATCAACCTCAACAAACTGAAAGGGTTAATAGGGTTCTCGAGGGTTTATTGAGACCGTGTATCCTAGACTTTGGAGGGACTTGGGAGGAGCATCTCCCATTGGTTGAGTTCGCCTATAATATTAGTTATCTATCGAGCATTGGTATGACACCCTTCGAGGCACTTAATGGACGACCTTGTAGATCGTCGACATGTCGGTGAGAGTCTATGGACAGACTTCTACTTGGGTCTGAGATGATTAGAGAGACTTCTGATAAGATAGACCTTATTCGTAGATGGATGAAAGTAGCTCAGGACAGGCAGAAGTCATATGCCAATAGGAGGAGGACTGACTTGGAGTTTGAGGTAGGAGATATGGTCTTTATCAAGGTGTCACCGTTAAGAAATGTTGTTCGCTTTGGCTCAGTAGGGAAGTTGGTGCCAAGGTTTGTAGTGCCATTTCCCATAGTTGAGAGGATAAGCCAGATGGCCTACAGAGTTATACTACTAGAGAGGCTGGCAGGAGTTCACGATGTGTTCCACGTTTCCCACTTGAGGAAATGTCCACATGATTCAGCAGAGGTAGTTGAGCCAAATACACTTGAGGATGTTGAAGTTGAAAAGGAGGCATCAATCAGAAAAGTGTCTACCCGTATTCTTGGATCGGAAGTTAAGAAGTTACATAACAAGGAGATCAAGTTAGTGAAGGTGCAATGGGGAGAAGATCACGGCGATGCGACATAGGAACCCAAAGACAAGATTCACGCTTCTTACCCTTTTCTCTTTGAGAGTATGTTCTTAATTCCTTTCTAAGCTTTTGAATTCGATTTTTTTCCTATCGTTTGAATCTTCGATCCTTAGGTAGAAACCTATGGTTGAAAACATGTATTTTGAAACATGTTATGATTGATGGATGCAAATGGATGCAAGTGCTTGCTAGTGGACGCATATACACATACATTAGTCACTAGATCGGCTCAAGCATTTACATATTGCATATGGATGTGTGCGCATTTTATTTTTCAATGGATGAAAATGGTTGAATCATCATATGGATGTTTCATTTTTGAATGGTTATGCACACATATAAAACTTATATGTACTATTAGGATTCTTTTGCATACATATTGGATACATGGCACATACATATATTGCATTAGGGAGGTCAACTGATTAAGTAGACCGCCTGATTTTTGCATTAGTGTAGGGACATATACACAACACCTTTGCATATGTTCATACAATGCATAGAAATTTTAAGGACAATGGATGCCAGTGGTTGATGGATGAGTAGATGGGTGTAGGGTTATTGATAACATTCTTCTTAACTTGGAGATTTCAGGGAAGAAATCCTTTAAGGAGGGGAGAATGTAACAACCCGTATTTTACTACACAATAAATATATAAAGAAGACAATAAAATGAATATTAATTAATTAATTATTCAGAATTGAGTAAAACCGACTTTACCGTTGCGTTTGTTACGCAATTTTGGTTCATATAGACTCTTGGTTTTCGTAAATCAGATTAAGCATGAAGAAGTTATGAACTAAACAAGTTTGAACTAAAATAATGTGTAACACCCCACCTCCGTTAAGGTCACTCACAAAGGGAATGCCTTAACTTTGATGGAGCGTTTTAGTAGACAGAACAAAATATTACAAGACAGATAAGTAGTACTTGAAAAATTATAACTTTATTACAGCAGAAGCAGAAATAAGTTTGGTTACATCTTTCTAAATCACAATACCAAAACTCAAGTACTAAATTATCAGTCTTATAAAAAATCCTTCAGAATGTAAAGTTTCATAGCCATAATCCCCAACATAAACTGCTATAAAAAGATAGAGTCAAAGCCAAGCAATACTCCAAGCACTTCAAGCAGAGAGAATCAGAATCAAGCTCCTATGTTTCCACCCTGAGCACCTTGGGGGGGGGGGAACGGAAATAAAAGGGGCGAAAACAAACGAGGTCAGACATAAAGTCTGGCAAGTCCAGTGACTTCCATCATATAAACAGATAATATTATCATGACATGTAAATAAAGCTGGATGAGAGATTACATCAACAGGAATAGCAGATATACTTTAAGTTAACAAAAGAAACAGAATGATGTAAACCAAGTTATGTTCCTTACTTACATCTTACTTCTCTGCACTAATACTAGTATAACAGGGTTAGGTGTTACCCTAATGTCTAAACTGAAACAGAATAATCTATACAGAAACAGAATGCTAGCAATGGGCCTTCACCACCCCAACAGACAGAAGGTACAGAAGCAGAATAGTAATAATGGGACTTTACTACCCCAACAGACAGAAGGTACGGAAACATAATACTAATAATGGGTCTTTACCACCTAACTAATGGGCCTTTACCACCCCAACAGACAGAAGGTACGGAAACAGAATCGGAAACGGAATCAGAGACGGAAACAGAATAATCCCAACGGAAACAGAATGTTAGAATTAGGTGTACACTAGTAATGGACCTTTACCACCCCTACAGATGGTACCACGCAGAAACAGACAGGTGTTACCACCCAATAGAAACAGACAAAACTAAGTGTACCCTAAGTCCTACCCCAAGCGATCGTCTCACTAATACATAAATACCCTATGTCGGCCCCATAGTAGGGTGTATCACTCCCTAAAGTGGCAACCTATTGGCACAGACCTATTTACAGATGTCACAGTGTCTTACATCCTCAGAGCAGACCGGATCCATGCACGCACATGACCCGGTTGGAACGCACCATCAACACCCCTCGCCATTATCAAAATGAACCGCTTATAATTAGTTCAGTAAGCGTGCCCGGACCCCTACATAGCGTGGAGTCAAAGTTTTTGATACCAGAAAGGGTTATTGACTAATATGGGTCCCAAACAACAGATGACACAAGTATTTCCCATCCTAACCTTGTGTCCCCAGACTAACAGATTTCAGATTGACTTGTTTACAAGTTTCAGACATACAGAGTTCAGATTTACTAGTTCACAGATCAGACAATCAAGTTAACAAGTTTTCAGACTAACGGATCAGATGTACAATTTTAATAGACTTACAGATTGTCTAACTTTGTATTTAGCCTACAGATTCACGAAACGGGCTTGTTAAATTCATCAGTCCAGTTGGTTTAACCCTATCCACCCAACACGTTTTAGACGTCATACTTATCTCAGATTTGCATTAATTAAATACTAATGCACAGACCTCTCACATTAGGTCGGTAGCTTGTGGCCGCTGGATATGCTGGGCGGTTCCGGGCAGACTTCTGCCACAAGTTAGACCTAACCTCGTGTCTAAGCATATTTTAGTTAGGCCTACGACCTCTCACATTAGACTGACAGTTTGCGGACGCTGGTTAAGCCGGTTGGTTCCGGGCAGGCTTCTACCGCAAACGGAGTCTAACCTCGTGTCATAACCACTTTATTCCATTACATAAAATATCAGACTAATTATGTCCTTTAGCAGATTTAACTTCTTTACAAGTTACGACAGATTATCCAAAGTTCTATTAACATGTTTTGCTCAATTTTAGACCGAGCCTCCAAATTACAATTATTCAGCTTTCAACAGATTAAGCAATTCAACAGATTTAGCAGATAATAGATCTAGTAGATTATGCAATTTAGCAGATTAGCAGAATAGGCAATTCAACAGATTTAGCAGATTAAGCAATTCAGCAGATTTAACATTTCTTAAAAATTCTATTTACATATCTTGCCTAATCATAAATTAAGCCTAAACTTACATGCTCAAATCATGGTCATAATTCATAATACAATATATGCCCCCAAATTTTCGTTAAACTTTGCACAGTACAGAACACTCTCTAAAAGCCCCAAATCATGATATGAATTATGCCAAATTATAGCCTTTAATGCCAATATCCAAAAATCCATATTTAGGCGCATTCACATTAATAGTTATCCTATTTTTATATAGGTCTTTACTCCTAAGTTTCATATTCCTTTTTCAAGTCATGAATCGTTATATAAAATATACCCAAAAATCTAGATCTTTAAATTATATCCTCTCAAAATCAGATCTTAATTTTTATATGCATTATGTCCCCAAGTTTCAAGTCATATGTTATCATTCAATGATTCCTCTTCTTCCAAATCACAGAGTATACACAGATCTAGATCTAATTTACAACATATGTCATTTTCTCAAATCAGCCATAGATCAATCATGTCCAATTATGCATTATTCATTATTTCCCCCAAAATTTAGTGTTCGTGCGTTAATCTCTTATGAGATTTGGCGTAGGCTCATAGTAGCCTGACTATAGAATAGAAAAAAAAGAATAGTCACAGAAAAACAGATCTGACAGATAAGAATATGCATAACCTCAGATTCGGATTTATAACCATGTCAAGATCATAATTAAAGTTCACATATGAAAATAACTGTACTCACAAAAAGGGAACGATTCTTGTATTCTGGAATCTGTATTCTGACACTGAATAGCTCTCCTTTGGCGTAGACTATCGATTAGATTAGAAAATAGTTGTTCTCTTTTAATTCTATTCAGATTGGAAGAAGATGCACTAGTTCTTGCTTAGATTTCAGTAGAGTAGCGACGTCATTATTTTATTTTAATTAGAATAGAGGCAGAGTATAGGCATAATGAAATTGTGTGGAGAGAAAGTGAGGTTTGGGGGGTGTTTTTAAAGGAGAATAGGGTGATTTAGAGCCTTTAGATAAGTCCAGAAGTCATCAGAACCACCCAGCTCGAAGACAGGTCATCCAACCACTCAAAAGAAGACACGTCATCACAGAAGACTCCAGAATTCTGTGCTGGATCGGTATGGGCGCACTTGGCAGGTGCACCAGTGTATTTTTGTACTGGCGCACTTCACAAGTGCGCCAGTGTATTCTGGCTTGTTTCCGGTTTTTCTGCCTAACTTCGTTCGTCCATATCTTCTTCATACAGTATCATTTTTATGCAATCTCGGACTCTGTCTCAAGCAGAATTTTGAGACGAACGCAGTGGCGCAACCCGTTTCCCTTAATTCTTCTCCTAAAATTAAGTATACTTTAATTTGTTACTTATACGTTCACAGAAAATACGGGGTGTTACATTCTCCCCTCCTTAAAGGATTTCGTCCTCGAAATCTTCAAGTTAAGAAGAATGTGTCCTACCATCCAATCATCCATCTACTCAACCATCATCCACAAGCATCCATTGTCCTTAGAAAACTTCTAATGTTGTATGAACATATGCAAAAGTGTGTGTATATGTCTATTATCTAATGCAAAGATCAGGCGGTCTACTGATTCAGTTGACCTCCTCAATGCCAATCATGTTGGTGCCATGAGTCCAATTATGTATGCAAGAAATCCTATTTGATACACATCATTTATATCTGTGTGCATAACCAGTCATCCAAATACAACATCCATGTGATGAGTCAATCATTTTGCATCCACAAAAATTGAAAAATGCGCACACATCCATATGCAGTATGAAAGTGTTATTGAGCCGATCTAGTGCCTAGTGTATGTATATGCATCCACGAGCAACCACTAGCAACCACTTGCATCCACTTGCAACCATCAAACATAACATGTCTCAAACACATGTTTACACCCATTAGTTTCTACCAAAAGGTCGAAGACTCGATCGATAGGATACAACCGAGTGATAGAAGCTTGTACAATTAAAACAAAAGTTCTGTTCCCATTAGACATTGGTTAAGAAAATAAATCCCTAAGTATCAACCCCGAAGACCGAAATCAACATCAGATTGACACTTAGAGAATTACTCCCATTAAACAATGTCAAAACTGGAAATCTACTTCATGCTTCGAGTAAAACCCCCTATCCTTTTCAGAAACATTCAAATACTTACAGACTGCTAGTTCAGATCAGATTATCAAATGATTCTTAGGAAACTAAGCATGATAAAACCCCACCATATCCCACAAAAACCAGAATGTATGCGTCACAGTCAACTTAATGCTTAACACAGATACCCTCAAACCCCAACCTATCACAAACAGATGAGTCGTAACCCTTATGGGGTTTGAGACTATAGCGGGATCAGAAACAAGACTAGTATTAAAGTGCAGAGACTCAACTATAGAATTAAAATGCCAGAATGACCAGATAAGGAAACTAAACTTTCTACGGAAAATTTTCCACCTCTATCCTGTCCACCAACTACGAGAACATTCACCTACCTTCCAGAAGATTCTACCCTTGCCTTCTGGGGCAATCCTTGATCAGATGTCCTGTCTCACCGCACTGAAACAACCAGTCTTCTTACATGTTAACAAGTCTTTCTCTAAAGTTGCCCCCATCGCGCGAAAAACCCTACGAAGCTCGAAAGAGGATTAACCGTAGGTGAAATTACTGTGGCTACAGATGGAAGTTAGGCACTTCTTTGCCCTTTGACAGGCACCGTAGTCTCATCATGCCTACAGAACCATGTCACGATGAGGTTACCTCCCAGAAAGCCAGGAGCTCCGTAGACTCAGAAAAGAAGGAAACAAGAATTAAACAAAAAACAAAAGATAGATATATGGCTTTGAGGACTATGTTTTTCAAAATAAACTTTACTTTTGAAATCCTTTTTAAAACCTTTTTGAAAATAGTTTTCAATTTTTTTTATCAAATCTGGTAACCTTCATCTCTGATACCAAGTGTAACACCCCACCTCCTTTAAGGTCACTCACAAAGGGAATGCCTTAACTTTGATGGAGCATTTTAGTAGATAGAACAGAATATTACAAGACAGATAAGTAATATTTGAAAATTTATAACTTTATTTCAGCAGAAGCAGAAAGAAGTTTGGTTACATCTTTCTAAATCACAATAGCAAAACTCAAGTACACAATTATCAGCCTTATAAAAAATCCTTCAGAATGTAAAGTTTCAAAGCCATAATCCCCAACATAAACTGCCATGAAAAGATAGAGTCAAAGCCAACCAATACTCCAAGCACTTCAAGCAGAGAGAATCAGAATCAAGCTCTTATGTTTCCACCCTGAGCACCTTGAGAGGGGGGAACGGAAAGAAAAGGGGCGAAAATAAACGAGGTCAGACATAAAGTCTGGCGAGTCCAGTGACTTCCAGCATACAAACAGATAATATTATCATGACATGTAAATAAAGCTGGATGAGAGATTACATCAACAGGAATAGCAGATATACTTTAAGTTAACAGAAGAAACAGAATGATGTAAACTAAGTTATGTTCCTTACTTACATCTTACTTCTTTGCATTAATACTAGTATAACAGGGTTAGGTGTTACCCTAATGTTTAAACTGGAACAGAATCGAAACAAAATAATCTATACAGAAACAGAATGCTAGTAATGGGCCTTCACCACCCCAACAGACAGAAGGTACAGAAGCAGAATACTAATAATGGGCCTTCACCACCCCAACAGATAGAAGGTACGGAAACATAATACTAATAATGGTCCTTTACCACCCAACTAATGGGCCTTTACCACCCCAACAGACAGAAGGTACGGAAACATAATCGGAAACGGAATCAGAGACGGAAAAAGAATAATCCCTACGGAAACAGAATGTTAGAATTAGGTGTACAATAGTAATCGGCCTTTACCACCCCTACAGGCGGTACCACGCAGAAACAGACAGGTGTTACCACCCAACAGAAACAGATGGTATCAACAGAAATAGACAGAACTAAGTGTACCCTAAGTCCTACCCCAAGCGATCGACTCCTTAATACATAAATACCCTGTGTCGTCCCCACAGTAGGGTGTATCACTCCCTAAAGTGGCAACCTATTGGCACAGACCTATTTACAGATGTCACAGTGTCTTACATCCTCAGAGCAGACCGGATCCATGCACGCACATGACCCGGTTGGAACACACCATCAACACCCCTCGCCATTATCAGAATGAACCGCTTATAATTAGTTCAGTAAGCATGCCTGGACCCCTACATAGCATGGGGTCGAAGTTTTTGATACCAGAAAGGGTTACTGACTAATATGGGTCCCAAACAACAGACGACACAAGTATTTCCCATCCTAACCTTGTGTCCCCAGACTAACAGATTTCAGATTAACTTGTTTACAAGTTTCATACATACAGAGTTCAGATTTACTAGTTCACAGATCAGATAATCAAGTTAACAAGTTTTCAGACTAACGGATCAGATGTACAGTTTTAATAGACTTACAGATTGTCTAACTTTGTATTGGGCCTACAGATTCACGAAACGGGTTTGTTAAATTCATCAGTCCAGTTGGTTTAACCCTATCCACCCAACACGTTTTAGATGTCATATTTATCTCAGATTTGCATTAACTAAATATTAATGCATATACCTCTCACATTAGGTCGGTAGCTTGTGGCCGCTGGATATTCCGGGCTGTTCCGGGCAGACACAAGCCAGACCTAACCTCGGGTCTAAGCATATTTTAGTTATGCCTACGACCTCTCACATTAGACCGACAGTTTGCGGTCGCTGGTTAAGTCGTTGGTTCTGGGCAGGCTTCTACCGCAAACGGAGTCTAACCTCGTGTCATAGCCACTTTATTACATTACAGAAAATATCAGACTAATTATGTCCATTTAGCAGATTTAACTTCTTTACAAGTTACGACAAATTATCCAAAGTTCTATTAACATGTTTTGCTCAATTTTAGATCGAGCCTCCAAATTACAATTATTCAGCTTTCAACAGATTTAGCAGATAACAGATCTAGCAGATTAGGCAATTTAGCAGATTAGAAGAATAGGCAATTCAACAGATTTAGCAATTCAGCATTTCTTAAAAATTCTATTTACATATCTTGCCTAATCATAAATTAAGCCTAAACTTACATGCTCAAATCATGGTCATAATTCATAATACAATATATGCCCCCCAATTTTCGTTAAACTTTGCATAGTACAGAATACTCTCTAAAAGCCCCAAATCATGATATGAATTATGCCAAATTATAGCCTTTAATGCCAATATCCAAAAATCCATATTTAGGCGCATTCACATTAATAGTTATCCTATTTTAATATAGGTCTTTACGCCTAAGTTTCATATTCCTTTTTCAAGTCATGAATCGTTATATAAAATATACCCAAAAATCTAGATCTTTAAATTATATTTTCTCAAAATCAGATCTTAATTTTTATATGCATTATGTCCCCAAGTTTCAAGTCATATGTTATCATTCAATGATTCCTCTTCTTCCAAATCATAGAGTATGCACAGATCTAGATCTAATTTACAACATATGTCCTTTTCTCAAATCAGTCACAGATCAGTCATGTCCAATTATGCATTATTCATTATTTTCCCCAAAATTTAGCGTTCGTGCATTAATCTCTTATGAGATTTGGCGCAGGCTCGTAGTAGCCTGGCTAAAGAACAGAAAAAAAGAGAATAGTCACAGAAAAACAGATCTGACAGATAAGAATATGCATAACCTCAGATTCAGATTTATAACCATGTCAAGATCATAATTAAAGTTCATATCTGAAAATAACTGTACTCACAAAAAGGGAACGATTCTTATATTCTGAAATCTGTATTCCGACACTGAATAGCTCTCCTTTGGCGTAGACTATCGATTAGATTAGAAAATAGTTGTTCTTTTAATTCTATTCAGAATGGAAGAAGATGCACTAGTTCTAGCTTAGATTTCAGCAGAGTAACGACGCCATTATTTTATTTTAATTAGAATAGAGGCAGAGTATAGGCAGAATGAAATTGTGTGGAGAGAAAGTGAGGTTTGTGGGGTGTTTTTATAGGAGAATAGGGTGATTTAGAGCCTTTAGATCAGTCCAGAAGTCATCAGAACCACCCAGCTTGAAGACAGGTCATCCAGCCACTCAGAAGAAGACATGTCATCACAGAACACTCTAGAATTCTATGTTGGATCGGTATGGGCACACTTAGCAGGTGCGCCAGTGTATTTTTGTACTGGCGCACTTCACAATTGCGCCAGTGTATTCTGGCTTGTTTCCGATTTTTCTGTCTAACTTCGTTCGTCCATATCTTCTTCATACAACATCCGTTTTACGCAAACTCGGACTCTATCTCAAGCAGAATTTCGAGACGAACGCAAAAGCGCAACCCATTTCCCTTAATTCTTCTCCTAAAATTAAGTATACTTTAATTTGTTACTTATACGTTCACCGAAAATACGTGGTGTTATATAATGTATATTATATAATTTAATATAACTAAACCCAGGAAACAATAATCATTGGGTGACCCAGCCAGACATGGGTCAACCCATGTGTCGACCCATGCTGAAGGTGGGTCGGCCCACCTGCGTGTAGGTAGATTCCTGTGCCTGAATCCATACTGTTTTATTAACTCCTAATTCAAATATTTATTACTTATAGATTTAATACTAATTTCATAGTTACTTATGTTTTCAATTTCCTTAGTTATGTTTATTAAGCTCTAAAGTATTTCTTATATTTTTGTAGTTTTAAATATATACTTTTATATTTAGTTTTTTAATCATTTTAAAATCATCTTAATATATTTTTTTAACTTGAAATACTTTGTTATAATATAAAGGAATATAGTTTGTTTTAACTCAGAAATCACCATACTTTATTTAATAATTATTTGCCTTGATTTAAAATTTTATTATTTGAAACATACATGTATATGTCGAGATATGTGCCATTGGTTTTATTTTTAATTTTGAAAAATTGTGTCTTTTGAATTCAAACCCTTTCTAAATGGTTGTGACTATTGGAAAACAATAAATAAGCTTCAGATTTCGAATTTTTTTAATAACTAATCATTTCTTCTTCCTTTCCGTCCTTACCGTTATTCTTCTTAATTTCTTAAAAATATATACTTACACTCTGCTGATTTTCAAGAGAATTATACCAAACTCTTTCTTTTTCAATTCTCCATCAAACTCTCTTTGAAATTTAAGTGCTACTCAAGAGTTGTAGGCTGTTTGTAATCAAAGATCGCAAGATCAAGTTCTATAAAGTCAATATTTCAGAACTAATACCGAGAAAAGGTGTGATTGTAACCCAGAAATCAATTTGGTGTGATTATAGCCCGGAAATAAATTAGGTGTTCTGGTTAAATCAAGAGAGCGCTCTATGCTCGGAAGAAGGTGGTGGTGAACCTCGTGGCTATTGAAATCGTGGATTGCAATTTGAAGATTATATTGAAAAGAAATCTGCACAACCCAGAGCTGTGCGGGACTGGATGTTGGGTAACTCCGAACTAGTATAAAATCTCAATTTGTACTTTCCTTTTACTGCTTTTTATTTTTATTTTCTGCATGTGTGATTGATTTTGTGGTTGTTGATATCTATGATTTGCATAACATTTTATTTAATCCAAAAAGATTTCAATAAATTAATAAAATCCGTTAAACACTATTCACCACCCTCTAGTGTTTAATTTGCCTTAAACCCCTTAATTCTCATCCCCAAAATGGTATCAAAGCATTGGTTTTTAAAAATTTAATAATCTGAATTTTTGAAAAGTTTAAATGGCAATTTTTGAAGATTTTTATCACATTAATTCAAAAATTTGCATTTCATCATTGTTTCATAAGTCCGCATTTAATTTTATTGAAAAATCAAATTTCTATCAAATCCATGTGTTGTATGAGAACAGATGTGTTACATGGCTATTGATGATTCAAAACTCGATGGACAAATGGTGTAAATCAAGAAAGATAAATGGATATTGGATAGTGATTGTTTAAGTCATATGACGAAAAATCCTGACTTAGTGAATAATATAATCTACGATGATGGAGGAATGATCATTAATTTTGGTGATAACTCGAGAGGATATGTGATTGGCATCGACAATGTCGGTAATTCTAATACTCCTAGTATTTTTGATGTTTTATTAGTTAATAAATTAAAACATAATCTACTTAGTATAAGTCAATTATGTGATAAAGGCTATAAAATAAAATTTGAAAAAGATAAGTGCTTTATTGAAGATAATAATTCAAATATAATTATTGAAGGAGTTAGAAAGAAAAATATTTACCTCTTAAGTATAAAAATTTCAAACGAGTGACCCTTGGATTTGGCATAAAAGATTTGGTCATTTAAATTTCAAACACCTATCTAAGATTTCCAAATTAGATTTAGTTAGAGGATTACCCAAATGAATTTCAAATTAAATCATTTATGTGATGCTTGTCAGTTAGGAAATTAAAAAAAGTTCATTTAAGTTAAAAGATGAGATCAGTACTTCAAATACATTAGAATTACTTCATATGGATTTATTTGGTCCATCTTAAACACAATCAATAAACCATAGTAAATACGTTACGTAATTATCGATGATTTCACTATATTTACTCAGACTTTTTTTCTTAAGAACAAAAGTGATGCTTTTGATCTATTGGAAACTTTTCCTAAGAGAATACAAATCTATTATCTTTGAAAATTAAAACTATACGTAGTTATCATGGCGGAGAATTTGAAAATGAAAATTCTGAGAATTTTTATAATAAAAAGTGAATTACTGATAATTTTACTTTTCTAAGAAATCCTCAACAAAATGGAGTAGTTGAGTGTAAATATAGGATGATCCAAGAGTGTGCAAGAACTATGCTTTCTGATAGTAATTTACCAAAAAAAATTGGGTTGAAGAAGTTGCAATAACATGTTATATTTTAAATAGAATTTTAATTTGACCATTAACTAACAAAACTCCAAATGAACTTCTTTATAATAAGAAACCGATGGTATTTTATTTTAGAATTATTGGAAGTAAATGTTTTATTTTAAATACTAAAGGAAATCTAGATAAATTTGACCCTAAGCCAGATAAAGGAATTTTTATTGGATATTCAAATAGAAGTAAAGCATATAGAGTTTTCAATTTAAAACTAATGCTATTGAAGAAATTCTAAATTTGTCTTTTGATGAAAATCATAATGATTTAAATCAAAATCATAATGAAAATGAATGTGATAATGATAATGATTTAAATGATATTAATAATGAAATTAATCAACCTAATAAAAGAATCAGACTTTTAAGAGATCATCCTGTAAAAAATATATACTATAAGATATTGAATCCGTAGTTAGAACTAGAAATCATTAAATAACATGAGTAATATAATTTTTATATCAACTATTAAACCTAAAAATCCGAAGGAAGCATCGTCTGATGATTCATGGATACTTGCTATGCAAGAGGAATTGAATCAATTCACCAGAAATGATGTATGGGAACTTGTTCCTAGACCAGAAGATAAAACAATAATAAGAACTAAATGGGTTCATAAAAATAAAATGAATGAACTTGGTGAGGTTGTTAGAAATAAAGAACGATTAGTTGCTCAAGGACATTGTCAAGAAAAAGGAATAGATTACGATGAAACTTTTGGCCTTGTAGCAAGATTAGAGCCTATTAGAATTCTACTTGCTTTCGCTAATCATAATAATTTAAAACTATTTCTAATGGATGTAAAAAGTGATGTTTTTGTTGAACAACCCCTATTATTCGAAGATGAAATTTTTCCAAACCACGTTTATAAGTTAAAGAAAGCCTTATATAGACTAAGAACTTATTTGTTACAATCAAATTTTGAAAATGGTAAAATAGATAATGCACTATTCATTAAGAGAAATGAAAATTGAAACACCCCATCTCCGTCAAGGTCACTCACAAAGGGAATGCATTAACTTTGGTGAAACATTTTAGATAAAAGGCACAGATAATTTACAAGACAGACATATAAACAACGGAAAACTGAAATCATTTCATAAATAACGTGGTTCAGTCGAAATATTACAAGTATTGTCTCAAAACCCAACTTCTAAATTATTACAATAAAACATCTGTCTTGATTTAAAATTCCAAGTACATAAAGAAGCATAAAACAATAGTAACCAGCATAAATCCCCAACAAAAGTGTAACTACAGCCATAGCCCAAGAAAAGAGAATCCAAGCAATACATCTACTCTCTTCTAGCCGGAAAAGGTCTGCACTAAGCTGATTTATTCCCTCCCTACGAACCTGGGGGGAGGGGGGAGGAACGGAAGAAAAGAAGACGAAAGAAAACGGGTAAGACATAAGCCTGATAAGTCTAGTGATTATTCAGCATGTAAACAGGTAAAAGGATCATGACTTGAATAAACTAAACATAGGACAATACCATAGCAATAAGATAACATAAGATAAGGCAAGATAAACCGAATATACTATCGCACTCATTTCCATTTCTCTGCCCCTACTAACGAATGTTTCGACTACCATCATGTGTTCATAACAAAGTGATCCCTTTTCCGATCGGCTTCTACTCGCATGCATTTATTTCTTGTGTCAATTGGCCCCGCTTGATTGTAGATACCTGTGCTGGTCCCACCATGGAGTGTATCAATTCCTATGGTGGCAACCCGACACAAATTCAAGATGCATAGTGTATACTACTGATGCCCAGTGCCTGTTTTTCCACTCCGGAGTCTGTGCACGCCCATACTTCGCCGGAACCTACACTGCTGCACCACCCACCGCTATTTTGACTGCTTATAATCAGCCTAGTAATCGTGCCCCACCCTGCCTAGTTCAGGGTATCGTGATACATCTATGTGGGTTACTGCTGAAATGGGTCCCCATTACTGGGGTTTCCTAATCAACATGTTATAACGGTTAAGTGTTCTCAAATTAACCTACCCCACCCATCTGTTTAATTAGCATGTTGTATTGGTCAAGTGTTGCCTTGATTAACTTAACCCTACCATTCTTAGCCTAATCGTCCCTTCGCTTTAATTCATTCATTAAAGCACCAACCTCTCACATTAGATCTATATTTTACGGTCACTGGATGTGCCGGGCGGTTCCGGACAACCTTACAGTGAAACTTAATCTAACCGCAGGTTTTTGGGCTTAATGTGCTAACCTCTCACATTAGATATGTATTGTTGCGGTCGCTGGATGTGCTGGGTGGTTCCGGGAAGTCTTACACCGCAAGTCAATCTAACCTCGGGTTAGGTATGTTCATCTTTAGCCGATTTACATATTTGTCATATGTGTCCAAGTTTAGGTCTTTTTATATCAATATTCTCCAAGTGTAGTCAGTACAAGTTTTATGCCACATTCGCTTGTTATGCCCAAAATTTACTTAATTAAATTATACCCAGTTTTTCCCGTGTTATAATCGCACGTACAACGAGATTCAATCTAAGTTCCGAATGAACCTAGTATTCATAAAAGGGAAAAATAGAGAAGGAGCATAAGAATTGACATAAGGAAAAATAGGCATGTAAAGGTGTACCCAATTCAAGAATCATATTTCCAATAGGCATATTGTACATTAACAATAAGTGTGGGCAAGCTAAGCAATTTACACCATAGGTATAAAGATTATATAGAATTGGACTTAAGAGAATCACTAATTTTGATATACAACAAGATAAGTTACATTATATCAATCACAACAGTCTCATAGGCATGATAGGTTCCATTATGTCAATAACAACAGTCTTATAGGTAAGATAAGTTTCATTATGTCAATCACAACAGTCTCATAGGCAAGATAGGTTTCATTATGTCAATCACAACAGTCTCATAGGCAAGATAAGTTTCATTATGTCAACCACAACAGTCTCATAGGCATAGGCAATTCAGATTTGACAAAAGGATAAGCACGAATCAGAATTAGGCATAGTTCTAGATCATATTATTACAGTCATGATTTCTATTAGGTGTTTAAATCGGAATAATAACTGAACTTACAGAAAAATGATGGATCTTGTATTCTGGGATTTGATTTCTAAATTTGTTAAGCTTAATCCTTGATGTAGACGTTTGATTCTCTAGTTTGGATTTGGTTTGGAGCTTTCTAACTTGATTTCTAGTTTGGAGAAGATGGAGGCTAGGCTAGCTTAGACATGGACAACATGACAGCTTCATAGAATGAGGTCTAGGGTTGAGGTTTGGGGTGATTATATAGAAGTTTAGGATTAATATGGGCCTTTAGATCAACCTAGGAGTTTTCAGAGCCGTCTAGTCCAAGAAAATGTGTCATCAGTCAAATCAGAAGTCGCCACGTAGCCCTATGACTCAGAAAATCATCACTGGCACAGTTGGCAGGGGTCGCCCCCTATGGAGGGAGGGGGGTCGACACCTCTGAGCGGGAGATTTCCTGCTCAGCCAATTCCTGAGTTTTTGAATTTCAAACTGAAATGATTATTTAATTATTATTTTTAATTTATTTTCTACTTACACTAGAAATCTTCTAACCTCCATGACTTCTTCATACGGAGTCTGATTCACGCAAACTCGGACTCTATCTCAAGTAGAATTCCGAGACGAACGCAATGACGTAACCCATTTCACCCAATTCTTCTTCTAAAAATTAAGTGTTCTTAGATTTGTTAATTTTAATATTCACGGAAAATACGGGGTGTTACATTCTCCCCTCCCTAAAGGATTTCGTCCTCGAAATCTCTAAGTTAAGAAGAATGTATCCTAACATCCAACATCTAACATCCATCTACTCAACCATCAATCACAGGCATCCATTGTCCTTAAAAAGATTTCTAATGCTTTCATGATCATATGCATAGTGTGTGTATATGTCCTTATCTAATGTAAAATCAGGCGGTCTACTGATTCAGTTGACCTCTTTGATTCGAACCATGTCGGTGCTATGAGTCCATTATGTATGCAATTATTCCTAATCGTATTTTGTAACTTCTACATGAGTGCACAATCATTCATACAAATGCAACATCCATATGATATAACATCAAGTTTCAATCCACATACAAATACATATATGCATATGCAATATAAAAGTGACTGAGCCGATCTAGTACTTAATGTGTGTGTATATGCATCCACGAGAAACCACTATCAACCATTTGCAACCATCAATCATAACATGTTTCAAATACATGTTTACATCCATTGGTTTCTACCTAAGGATTAAGAATAGGACCAAGGAGATATACTTAAAAGATAGATACAAGCATGCGTAAACTTATGGAAAAAAGATCAAGGATGTTCCCTCAAAAAGAAAAGGGTGGGATGCGCGTATCTTGTCTTCAGTCTCCCAAGTCGCGTCTCCTTCAGCGTCACTCCACTGTATTTAACTAGCTTGACCTCACGATTGCATAGCTTTTTAACTTCTGTACCCAAGATACGAGTTGGAACTCTTCTCACCATCGCTTCTCACTCCACTTCTACTTCCTCTAGTATGATCGGTTCCACAACCTCTGCGAACTCATGTAAGCACTTCCGCAGATGAGAGACATGAAAAACATTATGAACTCCAGCCAATCTTTCAGGCATCTCTACTTTATAAGCCATCTTCCCAATCCTCTCAATGATAGGAAATGGCCTTACAAATCTTGGTACCAATTTTCCTACGGACCCAAAGCGAACGACATTCTTTAAAGGAGATACTTTAAGGAAAACTATGTCTCCAACCTCAAACTCAAGGTCGGTCCTTCTTTTATCAGCGTAGGACTTCTGTCTATCTTGTGCGCTCTTCATTTGTCTTCGTATCTAGTCCACCTTCTCTGAAGTTTCTCTGAACATGTCAGGCCCAAGTACGAGCTTGTCTGTAGACTCCCACCAATAAGTTGGTGATCGGTATGGTCTTCCATATAAAGCCTCAAAGGGTGCCATGCCTATGGTGGCTTGGTAGCTATTGTTGTAGGCGAATTCCACCAAAGGAAGATGATCCTTCCATATTCCTCCAAAATCAAGAATTCACAATCTCAAAAGATCTTCTAATACTCTGTTCACTCTTTCCATCTTACCATTGGTTTGAGGGTGATAGGCAGTGCTTAAGCATAGCTGTGTGCCTACAGCCTCTTGCAAATTCTTCCAAAACTCGCTCGTAAAGATAGGATCTCAATCACTTACTATGCTTGAGGGTATTCCATGCAGTCGAACCACCTCTTTAAGATAAATGGATGCTAATGATGAGGCAGTCCTCCTACTCTTAATAGGTATAAAGTGAGCGCTTTTAGTGAGCCTGTCCACTATTACCCAAATACTGGTATTGCCCTTTCTTGACCTAGGCAACCCATCAATAAATGCCATCGAAATGCTATCCCATTTCCACGGTGGGACCTCTTGAGGATGAACCAGACCACCAGGCTTCTTCTGCTCTGCCTTGACTTGCTGGCATATCAAGCATTTAGAGACAAACTCATCTACATCCTTCTTAATGCCATTCCGGAAGAAAACTCTTTTTAGGTCTTTATACATCTTGTCCCCACCTGGGTGTATTGTCAACTTAGAATGATGTGCTTCTTCGAGAATAGTTTTCACCAAATCCCTTGCTCGTGGGACGCATAGTCTTTCGTCCCGTCTCAACCAACCCTTGTCATCGATGGAGTATCTATTGAGGTGACTAGAAGTCTCTCCTCTTATTAGCTTATCCATCACATCAACTAGCTGAGGGTCTTCACGTTGCGCGGTTCCTATTGAGTACAAAAGAGTAGGCCGCACTTCTAGCGATGCTAACAAACCAGGTACAAATTCAAAGGAGGGTCTAAAGTCAAAGTTTGCCATGTACTCCAAGCTTTGCCTTTCTACAAAGAGATGACTTAAGGTCAGCTTTTTCCTACTTAAGGCGCCCGCTACCACATTGCCCTTGCCAGGGGTATATGCAATCTCAAAATCATATGAGGCAAGAAATTCCCTCCACCTTTGTTGTCTCAAGTTAAGATCTTTCTATGAGAAAAGGTACTTTAACGATTTATGGTCAGTAAACAATTCAAACCTTTCTCCTAGTAGGTAATGATGCCATGACTTAAGATCGAAAACAATGGCATCTAGTTCTAAATCATGAGTTGGGTAGTTCTTCTCATGTACCTTCAACTGCCTTCCCCCATCACAAACCACTTTGCCTTCTTGCATCAAGACAGCGCCTAGTCCGGTACCGTATGCGTCTGTGTATACCGTAAACATCTTACTCCCATCAGGCAATGTCAGAACTGAGGCCGTTGTCATAGCCCTTTTCAGTCGTTGGAAACCAACATCACAATCCAAATCCCAAGCAAAAGTTAGGTTCTTCTTCGTCAACCTAGTAAGTGGGGCTGAGATCTTCGCAAAGTCCTTCATGAACTTTCTGTAAAAGCCCGCTAGCCCAAGAAAACTTCGTACTTCGGTTGCATTCCGTGGAATCTTCCAATCTTGCACCGCAACTACTTTTGCGGGATCCACAGCTATCCCCTCTTTGGACACCACATTCCCAAGAAACCTTACTTCTTCTCTCCAAAAATAGCATTTGGAGAATTTTGCTTTCAGCCAATGTGCTCGAAGAGTATCTGTAACTTCCCTTAAATGCAAAGCATGTTCTTCCTCACTTTTTGAGAAAACCAAAATGTCATCCACGAAAACCACTACAAATTTATTAAGGAACTCTCTAAACACCCTACTCATCAAGTCTACGAAATAGGCAGGTGCGTTTGTCAAGCCGAAAGGCATGACAAGCCATTCGAAGAAACCATCCGGGGTCCTTAACGCGGTCTTATCTATGCTGTCTTCAGCCACTCTTAGCTGATGAAATACAGTGGCCAGATCTAGTTGGGAGAAAACCAAGGCACTTACGAGCTGGTCGAACAAGTCATTAATTCTAGGAAGTGGGTGCCTATTCTTCTTGGTCAGCTTGTTATCTCCCTATAGTCCACGCACAGGCGAAGTGAACCATCCGCTTTGGTTGCAAACACCACTGGAGCTCCCCATTTGGAAATACACCGCCTTATAAACCCCTTTTCAAGCAACTCTTTAACTTGCTTGCTGAGCTCTTTCCTCTCCCTTGGAGCCATGTGTCTAACGGGTAAAGCAACAGGTTTTTCATTATCAACAAGGTATATGCGGAAGTCTATCTCTCGCTTCGGAGGTAAACCCTTCACCTCTTCAAAGACATCTGAGTATTCACGGACTACTCTAACAAATTGCAAGTTTTCAACGGACACATCAAGAGATTCTAGATAGCTAAACATAACAGAATTCATGGGATTACAGGAGATTTTGAGAGTGTTACCGAGGCGAGTCATAAGTCTAACACTCTCCTTTCACAATCGAGGATGGCACCATTTCTGGATAAACAATCCATGCCTAGAATCAACTTATAGCCCGTGAAACCCAAAACATAAGCATTACATCTAAACCCAACGCTTAGTATAGAAATTTCCGAATCCAAACAAATCATTGACAAATATGCCGAACCCCCAATTGGATTTGAAACAACCATGGGATCATCTACTATACTAGTATCTAGGTGCAGAGATTCAACAAAAGCAGTAGATATAAAAGAGTGCCATGCGCCAAAATCAAAAAGGGTATGAAATGGATGATCAGAAAGATAAACTAAACTCTCAACAGAAATATTTCTACCTCTTTCTTGCAGAGGTGCAATAAGAGCGTGAATCTGCCCTCCAGAAGTAGATCCAGTCCTCTGCCCTTGCCCTTGCCTTCTTGGGCAATCCTTAGCCATATGTCCAATCTCGCCGCATTGAAAGCAACCACCCATCTTCCTTTTCTTCTTTCTGCAGTCTTTAATCAGATGTCCAAGTATGCCACAAAATTTACACTTTCTCTTGTCATGGGGTTTGTTATTCTTTCCACCTTTCTTGGAATTCGTCTTCTTATTCTACGATCCCTCCACTTTCTTGTCTAGAGGTTCTTCCACCTTTGCCTCCTTCTTTCCACTCTTGTCTTCCTCCTGCAACAGTGCCATGCCCACCAGTCTCTCAAAAGTCGCACCTATAGGTAAATGGGACATAGCTAGGCTGTGCAGCGGCTCATTTAACCCTTTAACGAATCGGAGAGCCTTTTTATGTGGATTGCTTACTAACTCCAGTCCGAATCTAGCCAGCTGGTTGAATTGGTTGACGTATTCCTTAACCGATAGGCTTCCCTGTTTGAGTGCTAAGAACTTCTCCATTAGTAGACTTCGTTCAGCTTGCGAGAGGAACTTCATTTCAAATCTCATTATGAAATCCTCCCAAGTTTCAACTGGTCTCTCAGCATTAGTAACTTCCCACCAGTAAGAGGCTTTGTCCTTAAGTAACCATACAGCCAATTGTATCTTCTGCCTATCGTCCACTTTGAAGATAACAAACAAATCTTCTGTTTCCTTTAGCTGGTTTCTTGCTTCCATAAATGACTCGGTCCTATTAAAGTTCTTTCCACCCATAGCTTAAAACTCTCTACATATCTTCGAGAAAGCATTCACACACAGAGGAGGAGGAGGAACGGCTGCAACTGGGGGAAGAGGAACTTCTGCTGGGCCTACGTCATTAGCCCTAGCCTCCAGATACCTTCTAAACCAGCCAGGTATCGGTATGCCCTCGGGAAGATTAAGATCCCCAGACATGCTGAAACGAAAAGAAAAGGTTCAAAACAAAGGATAGAAAGATAATGCATATGGCTTTGGGGATTATGCCTTTTAAAATAGAACAACACTTTTCTTGAAAATGCTTCTTTAAACATCTTTTTGAAAAATAGTTTTCAAAAACTTTTATCTGATCTGGTAAACCATCGCTCTGATACCAAGTGAAACACCCCACCTCCATTAAGGTCACTCACAAAGGGAATGCATTAACTTTGAAGAAGCATTTTAGGTAAAAGGCACAGATAATTTACAAGACAGACATATAAACAGCGGAAAACTAAAATCATTTCATAAATAACGTGGTTCAAGTAAAACATTACAAGCATTGTCTCAAAACCCAACTTCTAAATTATTACAATAAAACATCTGTCTTGATTTAAAATTCCAAGTACATAAAGAAGCATAAAACAGTAGTAAAGCAACATAAATCCCCAATAAAAGTGTAACCACAGCCATAGCCCAAGAAAAGAGAATCTAAGCAATATTTCTACTCTCTTCAAGCTGGAAAAGGTCTGCACTAGGCTGAAGTATTCCCTCCCTGCGGACTTGGGGAGGGGGGGAACGGAAGAAAAGAGGGCGAAAGAAAACAGGTTAGACATAAGCCTGGTAAGTCCAGTGATTATTCAGCATGTAAACAGGTAAAAGGATCATGACATGAATAAACTGAACATAGCACAATACCATAGCAATAAGATAACATAAGATATGGCAAGATAAACTGAATATACTATCGCACTCAGTTCCATTTCTTTGCACTTACTAACGAATGTTTCAACTACCATCATGTGTTCATAACAAAGCGATCCCTTTTCCGATCGGCTTCTACTCGCATGCATTTATTTCTTGTGTCAATCGGCCCCGCTTGATTGTAGATACTTGTGTTGGTCCCACCATGAGGTGTATCAATTCCTATGGTGGAAATCTGACACAAATTCAAGATGCACAGTGTATACTATTGATGCCCAGTGCCTGCTTTTTCCACTCTGGAGTACGTGCATGCCCATACTCCGCCAGAACCTACACTGTTGCACCACCCGCCGCTATTTTGACCGCTTATAATCAGCCTAGTAATCGTGCCCCACCCTTCCTAGTTCAGGGTACCGTGATACATCTATATGGGTTACTGCTGAAATGGGTCCCCTTTATTAGGGTTCCCTAATCAACATGTTATAACGGTTAAGTGTTCTCAAATTAACCTAACCCCACCCATATGTTTAACTAACATGTTGTATTTGTTAAGTGTTGCCTTAATTAACTTAACCCTACCATTCTTTGCCTGTCCGTCCCTTAGCTTTAATTCATTCATTAAAGCACTAGCCTCTCACATTAGATCTATATTATTGCGGTCGCTGGATGTGTCGGGTGGTTCTGGGCAGCCTTGCACCACAACTCAATGTAACCTCGGGTTATGCATGTTCATCTTTAGCCAATTTACATATTTGTCATATTTGTCCAAGTTTAGGTCTTTTTATATCAATATTTTCCAAGTGTAGTCAGTACAAGTTTTATGCCACATTCGCTTGTTATGCCCAAAATTTACTTAATTGAATTATACCCAATTTTTCCCGCGTTATAATCGCACGTAAAACGTGATTCAATCTAAGTTCCGAATGAACCTAGTATTCATAAAAGGGAAAAAAAGAGAAGGAGCATAAGAATTGACATAAGGAAAAATAGGCATGTAAAGGTGTACCCAATTCAAGAATCATATTTGTTTACACCAAAAGTGGTCTAAATACCCAAGGTACTAAGCTGTACTTCATCAATTCGGTAAGGAATACATGGAACCGTGTTTAATCAGCAATAAAAAGGTGAAAAATGCGAGAAAAGTAAAAGAGAGACGAGATTTAGAGTGGTTCAGCCGTTAACGTGGCCTACGTCCACTATGAAGGTGATTTCCTGTCTTATAATGAGAATTACAAAGTACATCAGCTTTCTCTCTTCATACATCTCTATATTCACTCAATATACACTCGTTTATATATTTTAATATGAGGAATTATACAAGAGAGTAGTAGAATTTGAGGAGAAGAAGGATGAATGGATGATTGAGAAGAGGGATGTCTTCCTTTTCCTTCATCGTAAGATTGTCCTTGACGCCATGGCTGAATCTGTGGCTGAGGATCAAATTCAGCAGTACTTCATCCTTTTTTCGCCGTTCCCCCCTTTATGTTGGTAGCCATGGTGTATTTATAGGTAAACTTCCCTTAGTGAATGATCTGGAATCCGTTTATCCAGGCTGTGGATCATTCATTCTGTTAATTACAATTATGCCACCGACTAGCTATAGCCAGCTATCTGTAGTTGTATCCAGTTATCATGTGCGGACGGTTCGTTAGAACGATTATCTTGAATAGCTAAGCGGGTAAGATGTAAGCGAGCATCCTATAAGCGCTTTGGGAGATCTTGTGAGAGCAGAATGCGGGTCTAGAGTTGATTCTCCTTTGATCCTTGCGTGACCATCCTTCTTGGTCCAAGGGCGCTCGTCCTCTTGCTGCCTTTGTATGGCGCTGTTTGGCTTTACGGCTATGTTATGAGGTCGCTCCCTCTTATGTTGAATGGGAGACTTGCTTTATTTTGGTGTTTGAGCGGTTCTCAGGATATGCGACCTTTATCTTTATCGGGTCGCACTTCTCATAATATGTTATGCCGTTATCTTAGGTCGCATCGGTTGACTAGACCTGCTCTGGGTCTGATATTTGGGTCTTGCTCTGTGCGGTTGCATCGTGCACGGATGACCCAGGTGATATCCGCCTTGTACCCTTTACCCAATGTGCGTATGGATTTTTAGGGATTAACACTTGCCCCTCAAAGTACGTAATTTCTTTTTGTATGGAATCACTGGCTTCGACATATTTGATCGCACATTGGTTGATGGGTTTGTCCTGACTTGTTGATGAGTCGTTCGTGCAGGGACTGAAATTGCTTTGTTGTAGCTGATTGGCATCTTACCTTTGGGCAAGATGTTTGGACTGCTTTGTCTTTATTGTAAATAGCTAAATTATGGAGAAGTGAATACCCCAACTGATCTTCTGATGGGACACCTGTTTCAGTACTCAAGTGTTATGCTGATGTGGCGAAGAGCACTTTTGAGGTATTCCTTTTAATCTCCCCTTCATTCTCTTATTTTTCATTCGATTTTGCTTCCATCTATCTTTCAGGAAGGTCTCTTAAATTTGGAAGAAAAACTTCGTATCTCTTTCCACTGCTACTCAGGTTTGTTGATTCTTTCTCGTGCTCATTCTTCCTTTGAGCCTTATGGCTATTCCTTGGTCCGTTTGCAGGATGGTCTCATTTCCAGAACAATGCCAAAAGGGGACTTTTGTCGATTTGAGCATTTCAAGGGATGAGATTCAGTCGGTTGGTCAACCGTCCATAAATTCTCCTTCCGGCCCTTTTTATATGGAACTTCAAGCTATCATCAACAGGCCTCGTCATGCTCCTGGTCCTTGTGGTCCCAGGTTTGCTAAGCGATTTCGGGGATGGAGCTTACAGGGGATCACTTCGAATGTGGATGTATCTTCGGCTGACTCTCTGAATTTCACTTACGATATGACTGCAGCGAAAGGTCAATTATTGGCTCGCCTCGAGACTGTTGTGCACCAATTTGGAAAACAAATGGATTTGCTGAAGAATCATTCCGCGAAGCGGATGATTGGCTGGCATAAGTTGGCCTATGACCTTCAGAAATTTCACAAGGACAACCTTGAGCGTATTTTTGTTTTGGAAAACGATAAGGCGAAGTTAATCCAGGCCCTTAGGTCCAAGGATAGCATAGTCGCTTCCTTTGCCCCTGGGGATGTTCAGTCGGTGATTTCCGCACATGCTGAAGGGCCTTCATCTTGTTCTGCTCTGGCGAAGAGGAAAGTAGGTAGGCCAAGGAAGGTTAGAGATCTGTAATCTCCTCCCTCTTGGTTTTTTTTTTTTGAATTTTAAGACCGGTTGTGTAAACGGGTGCCGGTCCTCACCTATGACATCATGTTGGTTGTTGTTTGTGACTTTATGTTTGGCATGTGACACTTTCTGTGCTCCTGATGAATGGTTACTTGGCTGGTTTTGTGATGCTTTCCATGTTTATGCTATGCCATGTCTCTTTACCCTGTTTTGACAACACACACACATTTTTCTTAAAAGTTTTTCGCAGCGACCGTGCGTTAGCATCGTATCACGAGGCGTTCGTTCGTACGTTAATATCGTATCACGAGGCGTTCGTTCGTACGTTGATGTCGTATTACGGTTAGTCTTGTATTGTTCTTATTAGGTTGGGATTATCCAGCTTTCAGTATTTGGCTTGGTTAGTAAGTCCTTAGTTGTTTTAACTTTGGCAAGTCAGCCATTTAGATTTTATTAAATATCCTGCTTTATTTGTTTGGGTTATTTTCGTGATGCATTTTTATGTGTGCCCCCATGGGAGGACTTTGGCTCCAATGTAGAATCCGATCTTGGCTTCATTTGACTTGGTTAACAATAAAGAACAAGAACGGGCACCCCCGTATGGCTAGGATTTCTGCTTTTGTAATCCAGCCTTGGCTTTGTTTGACTTGGTTAACAATAAAGAACAAGAGTGGGCACCCCTATATGGCTATTATTTCTACTGTTGTAATCCATCCCTGGCTTTGTTTGACTTGGTTAACAACAAAGAACAAGAATGGCCACCTCCTTTCGGTTGGGTTTCTATTTTTGCGCTGGTCTTTCCAGCATGTTTAATCCTTCCCCATTTTATGCTTCATCCGAGGAGCGGACACTAATTCATCTCATCGAGCTTTTAACTCAGAAGGGAAAAATTCGTGACTTTTACCTACCAAGGTAGGCGCCCCTTGAAATTGGCAATTTTCCATTTTGGGATATGCTGTTTTTTCCGACTTTGTGCTTTGACCTAGGACACAGACATTGGTTCGCCTCATTGAGTTTCTTTTTCTCAAGTTGGAAAACCCGTGTCCAGCACCTAGGAAGGTCACCTAAGAAGGTGCTTCTTCGGTGGGCTTAGCAATTTTATCCGTGGGACTTTTGAGCTGCTTTTACTCCAGCATTGACTCTTTTAATCTGGCACCAAGCTTTTGTTGGTCCTGTATTGAGAGGTCCAGTGTTTCCTGATGGAAGTTGGAATTCCTCGAGTTGGTGCTCCCTGATCGCTCGTTGGCCTACACAAGGAAGTCAACTTTTAGTAGAGGATTGTGAATGAGTGTTCTGTACATGTAATTAGGACTCCATATTCAGTCACTTCATGTACATCATTAAAAATGCGAAAATTTCATGAATCTTTACAACATTTTCTATGTATTTAAATAACATGCTATAAGAAATAACGATGGATATGTTCGCTATTCCATGCTCGTGGAATCTGGTTCCCATCTATGGTAGCCAATTTGAAGGTTCCGTCTTGGAGCTTCTAACTTATAACATAAGGTCCTTTCCAATTGGGCCGAAGACTCCAGTACCGACCATAATCTTTTTCAGAACAAGGTCTTCGATTTCAAAAGTTCTATGCTTGACTTTTGAATTGAAGTGCCTGACCACCCTCCTTTGATGCACGAATACTCTGAGTTCCGCTTCTTTTCTTCTTTCCTCGAGTTGGTCGAGGGCTCCGAGATGTAGCTTCTCATTCTCTTTGGGGTCAAAATGTATTCTTCGATGGGCAGGGACTTCCAACTCCACTGGTATCATATCTTCAGAGCCATAGGATAAAGAAAAGGGAGTATGCCCTGTTGCCGTTTTGTGCGTAGTGCGATACGCCCATAATGCCAGCGGGAGTTCATCTACCCATCCACCCTTAGCCTTTTCTAGTCGCTTCGTGATGGTAGTCTTGATGATATTATTTATTGCCTCCACCTGCCCGTTCGCTTGTGGATGAGCGACCGCTGAAAAGCTTTTTTGGATTTTATACTTGGCGCAAAAGCTTTGGAATTCTTCACTTTCAAACTGGGTTCCATTGTCCGTGATTATTTTTGTGGTACCCCGAACCTACATATGATATTTTTTAAGACAAAGTTAATAACCTTTTTTGAAGTTATAGTGGCCAACGGTTCTTCTTCAACCCATTTCATAAAGTAGTCAACGACAACAATTGCGTATTTGAAACCAGATTTTGCAGTGGGAAGGGCTCCTATGAGGTCGATGCCCCAGATAGCAAATGGCCATTGGGATGATCATGTGGGTTATGGTTATGGATGACATCCTTGGGATTTTTGCAAATCTTTGGCACCTATCACATTTTTTAGTGTAGGTCGTGGAATCTTTATTGATATCTGGCCAGAAGTAACCATATCGTAGGATCTTCTTAGCCAAAGTTTGTCCTCTGGTATGACCTCTGCATTCCCCTTCGTGCAGTTCCGCCATAATTGCCTTAGACTCCTTCTCTGTAACACAGCGAAGTAAAGGTGTAGAAAATCCCCATCTATATAATCGTCCATCTTGAATAAGGTATAAAGGAGCTTTTCGTAAGATCTTTCTTCGGAGTTTGGTTTCAGCCGGGAGTGCCCCAGTTGCGAGGTATTCTTTAATTGGCAACATCCATGAATTTGATTCATCAGTTATTTCCATGATCCAATCCATTTCGATCTGCTTTGTAGTTGGATTGAAAAGGACTTCCACTGGGACTAACCCCATTAGCTGTGCATCTCCTGTGCTAGTGTATTTGGCTAATGAATCAGCTTTAGTATTTTCTTCCTTGGGAATATGAGATATGGTGTAATGCTCTAAAGCTTCCAACAATTCCAAGGCTTTTGTAAGATAATCTGGCAAGTTACCCATTTTTGCTTGGAATTCTCCCAGAATCTGGCATACTATGAGCTAGGATTCGCTGAAGATCTGTATAGTTTTTATTTGCAACTCTTTCACTAGCTTTATTCCTACGATAAGGGCCTCGTACTCAGCCTCGTTGTTAGTTGCAGTGAATTCTAACCTTAGTGCATAGCATAAGGATCTTCCCTCAGGGGTTTCGAGAACTACCCCTGCCCCCAAACAGCGGTCGTTCGACACCCCATCTACGAATAGATTCCACTGGTTGTTAGTTTTGATATAATCTTGCTCCTTTACTTCCCCTCGGTCGGTAAATTCTGCAATGAAATCAACAAGCGCTTGTCCGTTGATCGCTTTCCGGGGGTGATACATAATGTCATACTAGCTAAGCTCTATATTTCATTTTAATAACCTTTCGGAGGTTTCTGGTTAGGATAGGACTTTCCTCAGAGGTTGGTCTATGAGCACCTTGATGGGATGAGCTTGAAAGTAGGGACGAGGCTTCTTTGATGCAATGAGCAAACAATAAGCAAGTTTTTCAAGTCTTGGATAATTAAGCTCTGCTCCGGATAACCTCTTACTGATGTAATAGACCGGTTTTTGTATTTTCAAATCTTCTCCGATTAGTGCTGCACTTAGAGCATGGGCAGAGACCGCCAGGTATATAAACAAGTCTTCCCCGTCACTAGGCTTTGACAGCATAGGTGGTGTTGCCAGATGTTGGATCAGTTCTTCGAAGGCTCTCTGGCACTCAGGGGTCCACTTTATCTCTTTTCTTCCTTTTCTGAGGGCATCGAAGAATGCAAGATATCTGTTCTTTCCCCTGGATATGAAGCGATTCAAAGCCGCGATCTTCCCATTTAAACACCGAAGCTCCTTCTTGGTTCCTGGGGCACGCATTTCTCTCAGAGCTGATATTTTGGCTGGATTAGCTTCTATACCTCTAGCGTTGACCATGTACCCAAGGAACTTGCCTGAGCCAACACCAAAACTACATTTCAAAGGGTTCAACTTCATGCCATATTGTCATAAGATGTCGAACATTCGGGCTAGGTCCTCCAAATGGTCTATTGCTTTCTTTGACTTAACCAACATGTCATCGACATAGACTTCCAACGTCCTACCGATTTGTTTCTTGAACATAGCATTTACCAGTCGTTGGTAAGTCGCTCCTGCGTTTTTTAGATCAAATGGCATTACCTTATAGCAATATAGGCCGAGATCAAAAATAAAACTGGTGTTTTCCTGATCTGGACCATACATCATAATTTGATTGTAACCGGAATATGTGTCCATGAAAGATAGCAATTCATGGCCAGCCGTGGAATCCACCAGTTGGTCGATTCTGGGGAGAGGGAAACTATCTTTCGCACAAGCTTAATTTAGGTCTGAATAATCCACACAGACCCGCCATTTTCCATTTGATTTCTTTACGAGCACTGGGTTGGATACCCATTTCGGATATGTAGATTCTCTAATAAAACCATTTTCCATTAGTCTGTCGATTTCTTCTTTTAAGGGGCACGATCTCTTCGGCCCCTGGGCTCTCCTTTTTTGTTTGACAGCCGGAATGCGCGGGTCATTGTTTAGCTTATGGACTGCAACATCCGGAGATATTCCGCACAAGTCGGAATGGTTCCATGCGAACGCATATAAGTTAGCTCTCAAAAAGGCAATCAATTGATTTTTCAATTCAGGGCTCAGCCGAGACCCTATATTCAACACACGGTTTGGGTCCTTTGGATTTATAGCTATAGGAATCGTGTCTTCGGCCGAGGTCGCCCTTTCGTCCTCTGCACTGGCTTCTCTAGGATTGATCTCTTTTTGCATTCCGCTATGCTCACCAGTGCACGGACCTTTCTTTAGTTGCTATAAGGGGGAGTTTTGGATGTGAGGGAGAACCTCTGCATCTTTTTTTAATTCTTTTTTCTTGGCCTCTTTTAGTTTTGTCACATAGCAATCCCTTGCGGCAATTTGATCGCCCTTGATTACACTGATTCCCCTTTCGGTTGGAAACTTCATGGTCAAACACCAAGGAGCTAAAGCAATCTTGAAACCTGAAAGAGTCGGCCTCCCAAGGAATGCATTGTAAGATGAGAACTCATCTATTATGTCAAAGGTATGTACCATGGAAACTTGACGCTCCCCATTTGCCAATTCGACAAGCAAATCTATCGTTCTGATGGGTTGCGTAGGTTGACCTGTAAAACCGTGGATCTTATGTAGGTACGTGCACACCTTTTCCATGGAGAGATTCATCTTTTGGAAAGTGTTTATAAAGATCACATTGACTGATGCCCCGGTGTCAACTAGGACCCTTTTTACCACTGCAGGCCCGAGACCAATTGTGATCACCATGGCATCAATAGTTGGCGTAATTAAGCCTTCTGCATCCTTATCTCTAAATATCACATCCTCGGTTGAAGTTTTGTGCATTTTCGTCGGAAGCTCATTGTTCAAGATCATGCACCCTTCCTCTTTCGTGACATCCTTCAATTTGCTAGTGTATCTTTCCATATCTTCCCAACTGTTCCCGACTGGGTGGGGAAATTGATTACTGGTCTCGGGTCGACTAGCATTTGGTCCTCTTCACTCGATTAAGGCTAGCTAGCCGCATTGTTATGCCCCTGCGCGACTGGAGTGCTTTGGGGATTTTTCACATACTACTGGAGTCGGTTCTTCCTGATGAGCTCCTCAATCAAACTCTTCAGGTACCGGCATTCGTTAGTGCTGCGCCCTGGTTGGCCATGGAAACGACAGAATTTCCCTGAATTTGCCTGCTGTTCAGTTACCTTCTGCGGCTTCATCCGAGGGAAAAGGCCCGAGTCCTTCGCGGCTTGGTAAATCCTCTTTGGGGTTTCGTTCAGGAGGGTTAGCTAATATGGTTTGTACATCTGCATCTTCTTATAAGCTTTGCTATCCCTCTCACCGTTTCCCCTCTTTTGTCCTACATCGCTCTTCTGCTCAACCCTGGGCTCATCTCTCTTTCCTTCTTTGGTTGTGTTATTTTCTATAGTCTTCTGGACACCTGGAACTTCATCTTCCATACTCATGTATTCCTCAGCTTTCTTGTAGAACTTCTTTAAAGTCTTTGGTTTCTTCATCTTAAGCCACTTTCCAAATTCTAACTTCTTATCGATGGCCCTTTCAGGGCTGCCAGCAAATACCAAGGTTCTGGTTCTATGACCTCCGCTGTCGCAGCATTGAAGCGTGTAAGGAAAACTCTGATGGTTTCCCCATGCTTCTGTTCCATTTCGCTGAGTGACATCACATCCCTTGTCTTGGTGGTTTGTAGTCTGAAATGATCCTGAAACCTCCTTGCTAGATCAGCAAACTGATCGATACACCTAGGTGGCCACGCCTTCTAGGCACACGGGAAAGTATAAGCACTTGATTTCGTCAGTGGCCCTAGCTCCATTCATGTGCTGGTCGTACTTGAACAGGAAATGGTTGGATCTCCAACTCCGCTATAAGGCGCTATTGCTGGTGGTATAAATTTCTTCGGTAATTTCGCTTGACGGATCTCCTCTGTGAATGAATTTTTGCTGGGAGAAAACTCCCATTCTTTCTCCTCATCCTCTCGAGTCGCCTTGTCCTTCATTACTCGCTGGATTAGGTCTGTGATGCGCCTTTCGTCGCCTGCTTGTTTATCAAGATCGATGCTGATGTTCTTATTAGCGCGGCCATGGTTTAAGTTTCGGTGCCTTGCATCCTTCTTGAGGGAGGTTATGTTGGTACGACTCGCCGCACATTCTTCTTTGCGCTGTGGAGATCTGACCTTAGGATCCTCAACGCCGGCCTTTCCCCTGTCTCTCACTGGGTTGTGAGGTCGTCCAGGGTCTGAGGCTGATGAGTCCTCTTTTCCATCAGCATTAGCCACAATATTTGGTGGTAATAAATTGGTTTGACTATTGGTCAAGACATCAAACCTTTCCATTATCATCTTCGTTGTATTATCCATTTTTTCGTTCAAGCCAGTTACGACCACATTCAATTCATCTCGCGTCGCAGATGGCCCAGGGGTTTCCCTGGCCCCTTGATTCAAGATTTGAGGTGTAGCTTCGTCAGCATTATCATCCTTATTGATCGCAACGACTTTAGTAGATTTACCGCTTTTCTTCAATCCAACCATGATTCCCAAAGGAGAGAACAATTTTGGGATGTTTTTACTGCTGAACTACAAAAGGAATTTATGAACACGGCCCCACGGTGGGCGCCAAAATGTTTACACCAAAAATGGTCTAAACACCCAAGGTACTAAACTATACTTCACCAATTCAGTAAGGAATAAATGGAACCGTGTTTAATCAGTAATAAAAAAGTAAAAAATGCGAGAAAAGTAAAATAGAGACGAGATTTAGAGTGGTTCAGCCATTAACGAGGCCTACGTCCACTATGAAGGTGATTTCCTGTCTTATAATGAGAATTACAAAGTACATCAGCTTTTTCTCTTCATACATCTCTATATTCACTCAATATACCCTCGTTTATATATTTCAATCTGAGGAATTATACAAGAGAATAGTAGAATTTGAGGAGAAGAAGGATGAATGGATGATTGAGAAGAGGGATGTCATCCTTTTCCTTCATCGTAAGATTGTCCTTGACACCATGGCTGAATCTGTGGTTGAGGATCAAATTCAGTAGTACTTCGTCCTTTTTTCGCCGTTCCCCTTTATGTTGGTAGCCATGGTGTATTTGTAGGTGAACTTCCCTTGGTGAATGATCTGGAATCCGTTTATCCAGGCTGTGGATCGTTCGTTCTGTTAATTACAACTATGCCACCGGCTAGCTGTAGCCAGCTGTCCGTAGCTGTATCCAGTTATCATGTGCGGATGGCTCGTTGGAGCGAGTATCTTGAATAGCTGAGCAGGTAAGATGTAAGAGAGTGTCCTGTGAGCGCTTGGGAGATTTTGTGAGAGCGGAATGCAGATCTGGAGTTGATTCTCCTTTGTTCCTTGCGCAACCGTCCTTCTTGGTCCAAGGCGCTCGTCCTCTTACTGCCTTTGTATGGCGCTGTTTGGCTTTACGGCGAGGTCGCTCCCGCTTATGTTGAATGGGCGACTTGCTTTATTTCAGTGTTTGAGCAGTTCTCAGGATATGCAACCTTTATCATTATCGGTTCGCACTTCTCATAATATGTTATGCCATTATCTAAGGTCGCATCGGTTGACTTGACCTGCCCTGGGTCCGATATTTGGGTCTTGCTTTGTGCGGTTGCATCGTGCACGGATGACCCAGGTGATATCCGCCTTGTACCCTTTACCCAATGTGCGTATGGATTTTTAGGCATTTACAATATTTCCAATAGGCATGTTGTACATTAACAATAAGTGTGGGCAAGCTAAGCAATTTACACCATAGGTATAAAGATTAGGTAGAATTGGACTTAAGAGAATTACTAATTTTGATGTACAACTTGATAAGTTCCATTATATCAATCACAACAGTCTCATAGGCATGATAGTTTCCATTATGTCAATCACAATAGTCTCATAGGCAAGATAGGTTTCATTATGTCAATCACAATAGTCTCATAGGCAAGATAAGTTTCATTATGTCAATCACAACAGTCTCATAGGCATAGGCAGTTTAGATTTGACAAAAGGATAAGCACGAATCAGAATTTGGCATAGTTCTAGATTCGATTATTACAATCATGATTTCTATTAGGTGTTTAAATCGGAATAATAACTGAACTTACAGAAAAAGGACAGATCTTGTATTCTGGGATCTGATTTTTGAATTTGTTAAGCTTAACCCTTGATGTAGATGTTTGATTCTCTAGTTTGGATTTGGTTTGGAGCTTTCTAACTTGATTTATAGTTTGGAGAAGATGGAGACTAGACTAGCTTAGACATGGACAACACGACGACTTCATAGAATGAGGTCTAGGGTTGAGGTTTGGGGTGATTATATAGAAGTTTAGGATTAATATGGGCCTTTAGATCAACTTAAGAGTTAACAGAGTTGTCTAGTCCAAAAGATGTGTCATCAGTCAAATCAGAAGTCGCCACGTAGCCCTATGACTCAGAAAATCGTCATCGTCCAGCACAGTTGGCAGGGGTCGACCCCTACAGGGGGTGGGATCGACACCCATGTCGACACCCGGGGGGGAGGGGGGTCGACACCTCTGAGCAGGAAATTTCCCGCTCAGCCGATTACTGAGTTTTTGAATTTCGAACTAAAAAGATTATTTAATTATTATTTTTAATTTATTTTCTGCTTACACTAGAAATCTTTTAACCTCCATAACTTCTTCATACAGAGTCTGATTCATGCAAACTCTGACTCTATCTCAAGCAGACTTCCGAGACGAACGCAATGGCATAACCCGTTTCACCCAGTTCTTCTTCTAAAAATTAAGTGTTCTTAGATTTGTTAATTTTAATATTTACGAAAAATATGGGTGTTACAAAAATTGTTACTACCAAAATTAATACCAGACAGGCTGATGGTGAAGGGGCATCGACTATCACAAGCAGAAAAGAATAATCCAAAGGCAAAAGACTAGGTACAGGATAAAATTGGGAGCATAAGAGAGGCATTCAAAATAACGAATAACCGACACCAACATCAAAGAAGATACCTCAGATCCGACATGAAGAAAGAATACCGATAGGGTAGTTCCGGCATGAAGGGTAACCAATAAGTTGCCTAATACCAGAAGCTAATGAAGAGAAAGACCAGGAATACTACAACCTAAGACCTAGAGGGACGAAAAGGCTATCGACGTTAATTTGCTTAATGTTGATACAAAAAGAGACGTAAGAATGAAAGGAAGCTTATCGGAAGCCAACTACTGGGACCCAAGCTTATTAATCACCGAAAGGCAGTTTCAGTAATCAACAGACAGGACGCCGGAAGCACCCCTCCGGAAGAACGAAGCCCACTTCAGGAATATGCCGAGAGGCAAGTTAAAGCTTCTAAAGAGACATGCTATCCACACTGATCCGCTTAGTGTTGATACCGAAAGGCATGGCAGTTCCCCAAAATACACACTGAAAGCACCAAGGCAAGCCTCTTGAAGAATTAATAGTAAGGCCGAAAGCTCATAACCGAAAACTCACGATCGGAAGCCAAAAAGCTTTCCTAAAGCTATCCATACTGACAGGCCCGATATCGATACAAAGAAGATAGATATGACATCAAAAAGAACTTCCAAAGACTGAGACCATTCTTCCAAGAGCTGGAAATGACACCCTAAAAAGCAATAAGCAAAGCCAAAAGAGCGGCCGAGAGCCAAAGCAACCAGAACCAAAGGGAAAAGTGGCCGACAGGGCTTCTGCTATCTCGATAGAAAAATGGGCCCCGATTTGTCTATAAATAAGACTCCAAGGGTCTCATTTTCGGGGCTGAATCTTCATTTCTCAATCTTGACCGTTTTCTCTCGAGAGAAAACCCTAATTTCTAAATCAAAATGGGGATTTCTTCAGTTCTTGTAATATATCTGCAATTAATAAAGAGGAGAAGTCCGAAACTTAACCATTTCTCGATTTGATAATCATATTATGTTCATAATGATTTGACAGGGAGTTAATGCTAACCTCTCTTGTGAAAGAGGTAATCATGGCTCCTTCGTAGGAGTAGAGGGGTGGGCGGCAAAACCAAGACTTTCTCCCCTTTTTTGAGCTGTTATCAAATGACTTAGATCTTTCATAGTAAGCCTAATGCAACCCAACCTCAGAAGGGAACTTGCTGTTGGCTTGTAGCTTGATAACTGACGCAACCAAGGCCCATTTTCGGGCTAGTTCGATGTGGAAGTATCATATAAGCCATTAAGTGTTATAACATGTAAACAACCCAGGCGTTGTAAGGCATTAGCATGTTTCCTCTTAGCACAATGTATATTATTTTATGCTAGATCTAAAGGTGACTATTGCGTAAGGTTTCAGTCTTATTTAACTTGTAAAAACCTTTCTCCCAAGACTGTCATTAACTTTGTAGTCTCGCAAGTGTGATACTCACCCCTCGAGGGATGGGTAACTAATCTTCAGACTTAAGGTCCTAATGCCTATAAAATGGTGGAACTTGTTAAAGAGGACTAATCCAAGGTTTCATTCCAATGACCTTTAGATCACTCTAGCCTCAGATTACTAAGTATACGCATTGTTCATCCTAGTTCGGGTGTTGACCAAAAATATCGTTAACATTTTGGCGCTAGAAGGAGGGCTTGAGCCTCCGCCCTTATATTTACCCTATTACAAATTAACTAGTGCGAACCCGTGCTTCGCACACGGATCAAAAACAAAATACATTTTTAAGTTAACATAATTATAAATTATTATCATTATAATACAGTTTTGGACTTAATTTCCCAATTATTCGATTACTTTCGAATAGCATTCACAAAAGTTACTATTCATCTTATATATAGATGCATACATACATACATACATATATATATATATATATATATATATATATATATATATATATGGGATAGGATTCAAGAGCACCCCAAATAGTGTAGCACCCCTTTAGCCTCCCTAATTTCCACCACACAATCCCTTTCTCTCCTTCCACTAACTCTCTCTCCCCCCACTATCTTATTTAATAATAAATGAGTGGCTCTCATTAAGGGACTTTAGAGGTGCTACAAATTTGGGGTGCCATGGAACCCTCCTCTACACACACACGCGCATAGTCCAACGGAAACTCTAAAAAGTAGTTTGGATGATAGTAGCGTGTGCATATGGATTAAATTTGGATTAATTTGGGTATCTGCAAACTATAAGAATTAACAATTTAGAAGTCTCTGCATTTGTAACATTTTGTCCAAAATGATGTAATATGGGGAAAAATCATAATATGTGAAAGTAGTCTAAGATGTGGCATTGCCATGAGGCAATCACTGGAGAAAATTTGTCATTTTGAATTTGTATCCTCCTCACAGAGTACAGTAAACATAGGGGCTTCATTGTATCATTCAGATTTATGTATCAAATCAGCAACAATCCAGACCAAACGATGAATTTCTGTCATGAAAAGGAGGGGATGATAACAGGATTGCAAATTGACTGTCTGTTCATAGTTAAGAGAACAAAATGAATTCACAGACCGCCAATAAAAATCAATTAATAATATTGATAAAGCAATATGAAAGTAGATAGGACTATAAATAGACACATTGATAGGAACCTGTTGATGAACATAACATTAGGAAGCAAGGGAACAGATAATAAATTATGATTAGAAGAAATTTCAACATACTAAAGGAGCAATACAACAATGAACGAAACAAAAAACCACAAGCAACAACAACACAATATGCATTGAGAATATTGTGACATTGGTTTTTCATCCTTTTGAAGTACCAGAAGTACTAAAATAATAATGTATATCACTGTGATGTAGTCACATAAAATCATTTGAAGTCTAGCCATTAGCTTTGTTCCATACAGGTAATGTTTTCCCAATACAGCAACAACCTAAAAATACAACTTAACTGTCCATGAATAATTTTGATATCATGCTTATATAATTCAGTTAATATTGCAGGAAAGAACAGATCTGTTTATGAACAGGCATACCCTGAATACAGGTCCAAAAAAGTGGACAATGAATGATGTTAAGCATAAATTTTTTGGCAGAGGAAAATTATTATTAATTGAAGGTGCAATTTAAACAAATGCCGAATATAGTGCATTAATGAAATATTTAATACCACCACTGCAACAGATTCTATGGGCTAAGGTTAAACAGTTGAGGGTTGAATTCTAAAGAATGAAACATGTAAAAAAAGTCTTAAGTATAATCACGACATCATACTATGCAATTCGATTGTAATTAAAGAAAAATTTGTGGAATTTACCCACCCAATAAAGCAAGTGAACGGAAAAAAAAAACAGATCCTTAAAGGATAGCCGAAAGTGGAGCATTGCATTTAATCTTTCTTTAAATGTGTTTAACCTATTGTTGATGCTATTTATGTTGAAGTGTTCATCACTATTTTAGTACTCACAAATTCAGGCTTTGCATTCAAGGTAGGACCTGGTTTTAGGAACTATAATCACTAGAAAAATATTGGAGCACGATGTATCAGGGCATATTATAATTAATACAAATAATGGTCAGATAATAATGAAATCAATTACAATTTTTTCTGTTTGCAACATTGAGTTAGAAAATCCACTTCCGTAAGATATAAACTCTAACAGAAAATAGATAGTGAAATAAATGAGTATTATCTCAAATGTGATAGTAACCACAATGAACACTGAGTTAAAACCAAAAAAAAACAATTTATCATAAAATATTATATAATAAACAAAGAAATCAATAAGAATGAAAATATCCACTCAAACAATTAAAAGTCGGAATGATTCAATTTTGTTAGTTGATGTTTAGAAAAATATGAAAAGAAAAACAAACAAAATGCCACAGTAAAATAAAAGGAAAACAGAAATAGAAATATGGACAAAAGTACAAAAGTAAGATAGATCATAACCAAAGCCTTTTTGATAAAATCGAAAAGCATGTGCTCTGGACCAAAAAATAATTACTTGCTTTTGCTTCATAATAATAAACTAATTTTAGGAAACTATGCAAAAAATGATCAAATTTTTCTAAGCTAACAGCAAAAAAATAAATTACAATATTAAAATAATATAAAATATAGCATTTCACATGCTTACTTGTTACCACTTTTTGAATACCCATTTGGTTTTTTTTTATTTATTTGCTTTAGAATGTATAATCTCTTTGATCAAACTGGAACTTAGCTATATATTGTAGTTGAGTGAATGTAGAATGCTGGTATTAAAATGAGCGAAAATTTTATTTCCTTAATACAATAAAAAACTCATAAGTACCATGCACAAAAATGGGGTTCACATTCAATTACAAAATAATATTGTTGAAATTAAATTCCTAAAAATTTTGCTATCTAGTGTATCACAAGTTTGTAGCTAGTGGATAACAACCATGGAATTTTTTTCATGATCAAAAAGTCAGCAGTTGTAGAGTTACCAAGTAAAATTCATGTTTACATTAGTATGTTACTATGTAAAAGTGAAACTGGACTAAGTCATTACCCAAAGGAAAAGAAATACTGAGAACATAGTAATAACTGATTGTAAACCAACGAAATTGACAATTCTGCTAAAGTAAGAAGCAATATAGACCTCTGTAAGAATAAATATCGGGTAACAAATCTGCATCTAATAATTAGGCTTTAAATACCATACAAAAAATAAACATGAGAAACATATCTAAAGCTTGTCCTCACCGGAAATTCAAGTTTTTCAAATGACAATTTCGATTACATTAATAAGTTAAAAAGCATGTAAGACAAATTAGATCCCACATGCATCCAATACAAATCAATCTTTGGTGGTTGTGGATTCAAATTTTATTTCGTAAATGTATTTCAAATCTAGATCAGTGACGGTAACAAAATAATAAATCTAAATCAAAATTAGTCAACTCAAACTATAAGGGATCTTACAACCAAAATACCAGTTGAAGCCTTACATTAAATATATTAATAGTCAACAACTTCGGTCATGACAAAGTAATAAATAGATATAAAATCAAAAAATCAAAATTATTTTTATAATATGACTATGATCAAAGATAGAAACTAACAGTTTGCCCACAAAGTTTACAAAATAACATGCCACAAAATTGGGTGTTAGAACTGAAGTTGAAATCAGACTTGGGATAAGTGCATGAAACAAAGCATGACAAAAGGGATTGGTGTTTTATATACATTGGTATCTTGCTCTTTTGAGGGATAGACTTAAGTGATAACCAAAGAGAGAAAGCAGGAAAATACTGGTCATAAAAGCTTCTTCAATCACTGCCAACAAATATCAAAGTCTTCATATCAAAGAAGTTTATAATTTTACTTTTCTTTCATGTCCCATACATGTGTACGCATACACAAATGGGTGCTGCTTAATCATGTTTTTATCATGTATAAAAATGATATGAAAGGTTATTTATTAATTACTTAATAAAGTAGTTGTAATGTAGAAAAATAAACTAAACTTGGAAAAAGTGGTCTGTACACGCAAAATAAACTGAATTTAGAAGATATATTTTGGATGTTATAAATACCTTAAAAAAAACTACGATAAAAAATTCGGTTGGATTGTTACTATCAGAAGAGAGCAGAGAGGATAGATGACTGACTTTGAATAGTGAATCATAAAGCAGGTTGTAAATCGAAAAAACTTTTGCTTTAACATGAAAGAAATATCATGGCATACACATTTAGTAATTAATATATGCTACCGGATCTACAGGGAGGATGGTATATTAAGGGTGGTAAATATATTCCAAATTTACTACATGAACAAATTTTTTGTTGAAGCAGCCATCTTCCTTTTGCTACAAAACTTAAATGGTTAGTGGATGTATAACACTGTTGCTTCTTGTGTAGGCTGTAGATCATTTGACCATAACATGAGCAGATATGTGTCATGTGAACTATATTGTATATTTACAGAAGCAACCAGAAGGGAAAAAAGAGAGACATGAGCTTAAGCATAAGTTGATTAATTTTTCAGAGCTGCAATGCAAATTTTTCATACCTTCCACAACTTAATTTGTAAACTCTGCATATTACCATGTTATATTTATTTATAGGAAGCAACAAACAAATATACTGTGTATGACTTAATAATTCAATATCTAGTGTATTACCATGTAATTTTTCATAGCTTCTATGTTAGAACTACTGGAGCAGACAAGGATTTTATCCACATAATTAGGATAGAGTTAGGATTTAAAATGACATGCATTTAAACAGCCTTCAGATAGAACTCTTGGTAGTAAAAAAATTCTAACCGATTTCAGAACAGGAAGAAACGTTTGGGTAGAAATTAAACCTATATCAGAATGGATGTGGATGAATAGCTATTTATGAAACCAATATACAAAACCTAGCAAGCACAAACGTCGGTGATACAACACAAGTAATAGTGTGCAAACCAAAAGGGAATAAGATTTCTTTACCAATGTCAAGGTAGTGAAGGAGGTTACGGAAGGTAAAGAAGAAGTTGATCTATGACGCACTCTTCATAGAAGGAATCAGACAAAGAGAAAGAACGGTGGTAGCCCGAACAGATGAATAGCGAAAGACTGGGACTTGTCGACGGTGGTGCAGAGGGGAAAGGGGACGTATGAAACCTAGCGGTCGAGGCCGTGGCTAAGGAATTCGGTTGAGGTAGAGGACAATTTTGTGGTCGATTTTTCAGTGCAATGCTGGGAAGGGGAGGGGAGCGATGTTGGGTGAAGAGGGCGGCGGAAGGTATTTGGGTACCAGGGTTTTGAGAATTCATTTTTAATGGTGTAAGCGGTCAGCAAAGAGTTAACGACGGATATTCTACTAGACGGCTAGGATTCAAATACAATACACATGTCAGTTTGTGGAATTTCTCAAGGATCTGGATCTGAAAGGTCTTCGAAGGAAGATTGTGCTTTCATATAATATAATAGATTTAGTAAACTTATTACTCCATGGCAGGGGAAGATGAATTCGAAAAAATTGGAGGAATGAAATAAGGAACCAACTCCTAATGCAACCCTTGAAGGAAACGTGGGTCCAATGTTGAATCTAAACAATAATGAAGAAGGAAAAACTTCCAACCCAGTGCAACCACCAAACCCAAATTCCATGGAGGAAAATGCTGCAAAAATCATGGCTCTAGAGAAACAGGTCCAGGAAATGCAAGCTCAAATGAATGCTAATCAAGTGCAGACACCAAATCCAGCTAAAGGGAGGTGGATGAGTCTCCAAAGAGGAAGGCTCTCGTCTAACACTCTGAATCAAACAAAAATCTCAAAGCAGCTTCCTCTAAGAAGAAAAAAATCCCTTTCAACAGGGATAGATCATCAAGGAAATCAATGTGACCAGGGGCAATTTGGGAGCTCTACTTCGAAAGGTTGTGATCCTAAGAGGATAAATTATGACAACACAGAAGCTTATCTCAAAGACATCGCTAGAAAAACTATCAAAGACCTATTGGGAAGCAAAGCGAAAAGAACCCAAGATGATAGAGTTAATGATAATGTAAGAGTAGTCCCTTTCACCGATGACATAATGAGCACTATAATACCATCTAGGGTGAAGGTTCCCACTATAAAGTATCTCAGAACTACTGACCCTGATGATCATCTAATGGATTTCGACAGTCAAATGGATCTTTATAATGCTTTGGGAGCCGTCAGATATCGTCTTTTCCCAATGACCCTCCCGGGAGCTACAACCAATTGGTATCGTCAATACAGAGAGAATACCATCTACTTATGGAAACAGCTGGCCCATGAATTTTCCGCACAATTTTGCATCTGCAAGGATCCGACAGTTGACTACACAATTATTGCTAATATCAAGCAGAGGCAAGGAGAGTCCCTAGGAGATTACCTGAAAAGGTTCAACATATAAGCATTAAAGGCAAAAGATATGAATGATCATGGCAAGTTAATTGTTGTGCATTCTGGGTTAATTAAGAATACCCCCTTCTGGAAGGAACTAAACATTCATGGCTGTAAAGACTTACAAGACTTCCAGTTTCAAGCTGAAAAATCCATTCGCATGGATGAATTGTACTTTACAAAGAAGAAGTTCGGACCTCGAGGGGAAGGAGGAAAGTCGGGCTTCAAACTGAAACCCCAAGCTAGAAGTTTCATTCAAGATGGAAACCAGAAAAGGCAAAGATGGGAGGATTCTAATTCCAACTCAGTCGCTTTAAGCAAGCCCATCTCCTTTGTGTATGTTGTGGAAAAAGAAAGGGTCAATAACTTCCCCATCTCTTTCAAAGCCAAGAATTTCCCTAAACCTCATGTTGGCGGAAAATATTGTGAGTATCACAAAACAAACGGACATAGGACTGACTAGTGCAATGTTTTGGATGGGATTATTCAAAAGCTTATCCGCGAGGGACATCTGAAAGAGTTTGTTTTAAACAAATCATTGTCCGCCCAGTGTATGAATGGACAATAAAAGGTTTCAGCCAACGCAGTAGAGGCCACTGTAGAGGAAGGTCATCTAGACTTGCGTCCACCAATAAATCGAATCAATGTGATCCATGGTGGGCCACACCCTACTGAAAATTGCCCAATAGTTAGGAATCGATACCTAAAGGAGGCTCGCAAAGGGATATTCTCCATTCGAGAGGAACCCTCATTGAAGAATGCCCATTACACTCTCAAGATGCACAACCTAGTGATTTCTCCAGACGAGATGAAGAAAGGGGTCCATCATTCACATAATGACCCTCTCGTGATAACAACTAAGATTGGGCTCTCTGTTGTAGCCAAGATCCTTGTTGATACTAGAAATGCAATCAACGTCATCTTTAAACATGCTTTTGATCAAATGGGAATCTCCGTGGAAAAGTTAGAATTAAGAAATGAGGCAATCTCCGGGTTCAACAACCATGGATCAATTCCAGTGGGATATATCAACCTTTTGGTCCAAAATGGGTTGTCTCCGCTCCAACAAACCTTTGAAACTCTCTTTGTTGTGATCGACCAACCATCTTACTACAATGTTTTCTTCGATCGGCCTACTCTGGAGGAAATGGAAGCTTTCTTCCAAATACCTGATCTTGAAATTCTCAACAAAACAAGGATGAGGTACCATCAGAGGGGAACAATTTAGCTCTCACAGATTGCATTTCGCAACAGTTGACAAATACAAAAAGGAGTATTCTTCGTACTTTGATTCCTCTACTATTTTTCAACCTTTGAATAATGGATTCTTACATCCAACATTTGAAGCTAAAATAAAAATCAATAAAACCGACAAATGTACAAACGATAGGTACACTTCCTTGAAGCGAAAAAGGAAGAGAGTCAATGACATAAATTTGGCAGAGGAAGAAGAATTTGTAATAGATTTGGATTCTCGAGAGGACACTGAAAGGATAAAACCAATAGAGGATTTGGAGGAAGTAAGCGTTGATCTAAAGGATGAGACCAAAGTTATCAAGATAGGGAAAAGGTTGATAGAACCCTTGAGGAGTGACCTAGTTCAGTTCTTACAGCTCAACAAGGATGTATTCGCTTGGAATCACTCATATATAGTTGGAATCAACCCCTCTATCATGAGTCATGCCCTAAACACCAACCTCTCTGTAATCCCAGTTCGACAAAAGAAAAGGCAATACAATAGAGATCGGTCGGAGGCTTTAAAAGAGGAAATCAAAAGGTTAAAAATAAACGGGTTCGTCTGAGAAGTTTTTTATCCCAAATGGCTAGCCAACCCTGTGCTTGTAAAGAAGTCCAATGGAATGTGGAGAACTTGCGTTGATTATACAGACTTAAACAAGCATGCCCAACGGATTATTATCCCCTTTCGCGAATAGACTAGTTGGTTGATGCAAAAAGTGGCCATAAGATACTATCCCTTATGGATGCTTATTCGGGGTATAACCAAATTCCCATGCACAAACCTGATGAAGAACATACGAGCTTCATCACCGACCAGGGGACATTTTGTTATAAAGTAATGCCCTTTGCATGCAAAATGCTGGAGCCACTTACCAAAGGTTGGTTAACAGAATGTTCCAAGAGCAGAGAGGGCTTAACATGGAAGCATACGTAGATGATATGCTGGTAAATTTCGTCAAATAAGAAAGACACCTCGAAGACTTAAAGGAGATGTTCAACATCTTGAGGGGTTACAAAATGAAGCTAAACCCACAAAAGTGTTCTTTTGGGGTCCAATCCGGAAAGTTCCTAGGGTATGTGGTAAGCAATCATGGCATTGAGGATAGCCATGAACAAATCCAAGCTATAAAGGATATGGATGAACCCAAAACAAGCAGGAAGTCTCAAGATTAAACGAAAAGGTAGCAACCCTCAGTAGGTTCATTTCCAAAGCCAATGACAAGTGCTTCCATTTCTTTGATGTCATTAAAAAAGATGAACTTCGAATGGAATGAACAATGTAGAAAATCCTTTCAAGAATTGAAAGATTACAAGGGGAAACCTCTGGTTTTATCCAGCCTTGAGAAAGGGGAAGATTTATACTTATATATGGTCGTTTCAGAATATGCAGTAAGTTCAGTCCTTATAAGAGAAAGTGATGGAACCCAACATCCAATTTATTATGTTAGCAGGAGGTTAAAGGATGCAGAAACTTGATATCCTGTAATGGAAAAATTAGCATACTGCCTAATACTTACAGCGTGGAAGCTCAGGGGTTATTTCCAAGCACATCCCATTAAGGTTTTAACTAATTTTCCACTTAAGCAAGTTTTCAGCAAGCCGAAAACCTTGGGAAGGTTAGTGAAATGGGGAATTGAGCCTAGCCAATACGAGATTGAGTTTCAACCTCGAGCAATGATCAAAGGACAAGCTCTCGCAGACTTTGTGAACGAGTGCACAAGCTTTATTGTAGAACAGTCAACCAACGAAAATGACCTAAAGGCTAAGTGGCAATTGTTCATAAATGGGGCTTCAAAAGAACAAGGAGCAGGGGCAGGATATATCATAAATACCCCTGATGGGCACCACTTGCATTATGCAATGAAGTTAGGATTTACAGCTACCAACAATGTAGCCGAATATGAGTCAATGATGGCAGGATTGAACCTAGCACTACAGTTTAAAATACGACGAATAGATATCTTTAGTGACTCACAATTAATGGTAAATTAGATTAAGCTGACCTACCAAACCAAAGATGCCTGACTGGCCCTATATGTAAAAAAGATACTAAAGATGCTTTCTCAGTTTGAGGACTTCTCAATACATCAAATCCCAAGGGGGGAGAACACCCAACTCGATTCACTAGCCAAACTGACCAGCTCTCGAGGAGCGCCCGAAAATGGGATAATTCCTGTAGGATACCAAGAAAGGCCTAGCATTGAGCATGAAGGGCTTGAAACAAGAAAAGAGTTGTTGGTCCTAACTAGGTCCCAAGCCTTGAGAAAGGGAGATGAAATAAGTAAAGAGGATGCTTCTGGTAAGGAGCCCTCTTCAGCAGAAACGGGTTACCATTATGAAAATACTTGGATGGCTTCTACAGTAAATTACCTCCTGAACAGAGTTCTACCCCTTAGTTGGAAAGACGCAAGGAAGATAAGACACCAATCCCCTACATTTGTGATTACAAATGGAATACTCTATAAGAAAGGGCACTCACTCCCCTACTTAAGATGTGTAAGCCTTGAGAACGAGTTTAGTCTGTTGAAAGAAGCACATAAAGGTTTGTGCGAAGACCATTCCAGTGGAATCAAGTTAGCCAAGAAGGATATGTGACAGGGCTTTACTAGCCACAAATGGTTGGCCAAGCAATTGAATATGTCAAGAAATGTGAAAAGTGTCAATGTTATTCTAAGATACCTCGGCTACATCCAAGTGAGTTAACCACTATCTCAATCCCGTGGCCTTTTGATGTATGGGGGATAGACTTGATTAGACCTCTGCCAGTCTCCAAGGGTGGAGCTAAGTATGTCGTAGTGTCTATTGCTTCCTTTACCAAATGGGTGGAAGCAGAACCCCTTCCAACAATCACATCTAAGAAGGCGTTGAAATTTGTGATAAAGTCACTCGCTTTGGGATTCCTTACAAGATCATATCAGACAATGGAACACAATTTGAAAGTGAGGAATTCACACGATTTTGTGATACGAATGGGATCATCAAAAGCTTTTCCTCAGTGGCACATCCGAATGCAAATGGAGTCATCGAGGAATCAAATAAAACCATAAATACAACTCTCAAGAAACGACTAAACCAAGCTAAAGGGAATTGGGAAAAAGAATTACCCTTAGTGCTTTGGGCATATAGAACTTCCGCCAAAACGGGAATAGGACACACTCCATTTTCTTTGACATATGGATGCGAATCCATGCTTCCAGTTGAGGTTGAAACCCCTTCACACAAAAGGATAGCCTACACATTAATCCAAATCAAGAGTTAAAAAAGGAATCCTTAGACTTAGTACAAGGATTAAGAGATGATGCTACAATTAGAACAGCCGAATACCAAAGGAGAATCACAAAGTACTATAACTCAAGGGTTAAAACTAGAGCATTCACAAAAGGATATTTAGTCTTACGAAGGGTAATGGTAAACACAAAGAACCCATCAGATGGGTCGTTTAGCCCAAACCGGGAAGAACCCTTAGTCATCCATCAAGAAATCATACCTGGGATGTATCGACAATGCAAACCAAATGTTGATCTCGTTCCAAGAACATGTAACTCAGAACATTTAAGGCCATACTTGTCCATGGTAAATGAATAAAGGAAGGTCTTCTTCAAGAACACTCATAGAACTAAGGGTATGGAAGCCCTCTCAAAGTTCAAAGTAACCCAGAAGGGTCAAACCACAAACGGATAAAAACCCTTGTCACCGCCAAGTTGACCAAGGCAAGGCACCCCCCGGAGGGGGGGGGGGTGATTTGTAAGACTTTCTCCGCGCCCAAGTCAGAAAGGGTTAGGTTGAAGCACAAAAAATGTAAGCCTCTGATCCTCGCCAGAAATGGTCAGGATAGAGCACCTAATTGGCACGCCCTGTCTCTGCTCGTAGAAGAGTACGCCCTGCCTCTACTATGAACTAAGCACGTCCTACCTCATCTCGCAGAAGAGCACGTCCTACCTCTGCTTATGTTCCGCGTTACATGCAGAAGGTAACACAAACCCTTATCATCGCCTACGATGGCTAGGATAAGGAACCTCTTAGGAGGGGGTGGAGTGTAAGCCTCTATCACTGCCTACGATAGCCAGGGTAGAACATCAAAAGAGTAAGCCTTAATTTTGCATCTACGATGACCCGGTTTAAGCATCTAAGACCTTATCATCACCTATAATGGTCAGGATAAGGCGCCTCCTGGAGGGAGGTCGGGTAAGTCATTGGGCCCTTCTTGTGGATAGGGTAGCCAAGCACACTGGACGCACAAAGCCAGAGAGTGGACAACAAAGCATGTACAACCTCTTCTTTGACAATCAAAAGCCCAGGAAGAGGCTTAAGAAGTACATACACCCTCTTCTTCCTTAAAAGTAAAACCCGAAGGCGGGCAACAAAGCTAATCACTAGAAGTTGATTTCTGGTCTACAATCTTTAATACCCGAATAAGGGTCGGTTCGGGACTTCTATTATTACCAGAAGTGGATTTCTGGTCTTCAATCTTTAATACCCAAATAAGGATTAGTTCGAGACTTCTATTATCACCAGAAGTGAATTTCTGGTCTTCATTCTTAATAGACCCGAATTTGAGTTAGTTCGGGAATTCTATTATTGCTAGAAGAAGATGTAATATCGTCAATCTTTAATACCCAAATCTGGGTCAGTTTGGGATTCCTATTAATATTAGAAGCGGACTTCTGATCTTCAATCTTTAATACCCTAATAGGGGTTGGATCGGAACTTCTTTCCGTTTTTCACCAAACAAAGCCACGACTTTTCATCATGAACATCTGAATATGGGGATTCCATCCCATCATTTCATATTTGGTGACTCACCACAAAGATGGTATCTTGGACACCTCATGACGGAATTCGATATTAAGAGTGGAATCTGCCCCCACACGATAAGCAGGAAGTTTCTTAAACCCTTCCCTTTGTTTTTCGATAAAATGAGAAGTATAAACGGGCGTAGAATCCGTAGATGTAGGGTTAATGCATTATTAAAGCTAAATAGTGAGCAACATCTAATCTAGTATATACGCAACTAATTACAGAAACCATGGAAAGGCTAACACAAATGTCAGCTATTGAAATTCATACAGGGAAATGCAAAAAAAAAAAACAGAAAGAAAGTTTGATTTGAAAAGACGAAAATACCCCTTCATAAGCGGAGGAGGCAAATGTTACTACCAAAATTAATATCGAGACAGGCTGATCGTGAAGAGGAATCAGACCATCACAAGCTGAAAAGAATAATCCGAAAGCAAAAGACCAGGTACAGGATAAAACCGGAAGCATAAGAGAGGCATTTAGAATAACGAATAACCGACACCATCACCAAAGAAGATACCTCAGATCTGACATGAAGAAAGAATACCGATAGGGTAGTTCCGGCATGAAGGGTAACCAATAAGTCGCCTAGGATCGGAAGCTATTGAAGAGAAAAACCAAAAAATATCGGCATTAATTTGCTTAATGCCGATACAAAAAGAGACGTTAACATCAAAGAAAGCTTATCGGATGCCAACTATCAGGACCCAAGCTTATTAATCACCTAAAGAAAATTTCAGTAATCAACAGACAGGATGCCGGAAGCACCCCTCCGAAAGACCGAAGCCCACTTTAAGAGTATGCCGAGAAGAAAGTTACTTCTAAAGATCTACACTGATCCTCTTAGTGTTGATACCGAAAGGCATGGCGGATCCCAAAATAATGCACTAAAAGCACTAAGGAAAGCCTCCTGAAGAACTAATAGCAAGATCGGATGCTCATAACCGAAAGCTCATGACCGGAAGTCAAAAAGCCTTTCTAAAGCTATCCATACCGACATGCCCGGTATCGATACAAAGAAGATAGATATGACGTCAAAAAGATGTTCCAAAGACCAAGATCATCCTTCCGAGAGCTAGAACCGGCACCTTGAAAAGCAATAAGCAAAGCCAAAAGAGTGGCCGAGAGCCAAAGCAACCAAAACCAAAGGGAAAGAGGCCGACAAAGGCTTCTACTGGCCCAATAACAAAAGGGGCCCTGATTTGTCTATAAATAAGACCCCAGTGGTCTCATTTTCGGGGTTGAATCTTCATTTCTCAATCTTGTCCTCTTTCTCTTGGGAGAAAACCCTAATTTCCAAATTGAATTGGGGATTTCTTCAATTCTTGTAATATATCCGCAATTAATAAAGTGGAGAAGTCCAGAACTTAACCATTTCTTGATTTGATAATCATATTGTGTTTATAATGATTTGACAGGGAGTTAATGCTAACCTTTCTTTTGAAAGAGTTAACCACGGCTCCTTCGTAGGAGGAGAGGGTTTGGCAGCAAAACCAAGGCTTTCCCCCTTTTTTTGAGTTGTTATCAAATGACTTAGCCCTTTCACAGTAAGCCTAATTCAACCTAACCTCGGAAGGGAACCAGCTATAGGCTTGTTGCTTTATAACTGACGCAACCAAGGCCCCTTTTAGGCTGGTTCGACGTGGAAGTATCATATAAGCCATTAAGTGTTATAGCATGTAAATAACCCGAGCGTTGTGAGGCATTAGCCTGTTTCCTCTTAGCATAATGTATATTATTTTACCATAGATCTAAAGGTGACTGTTGCATAAGGTTTCAGTCTTATTTAACTTGTTAAAACCTTTCTCCCAAGGTTGTCATTGACTTTGTAGTATCGCAAGCATGATACTTGCCCCTCGAGGGAAGAATAACTAATCTTCGGACTTAAGGTACTGATGCCTAGGAAACAGTGGAACTTGTCAAAGAGCACTGATCCAAGGCCGCATTCCAATGACCTTTAGATCACTCTAGGCTCAGATTAGTAAGTACATGCATTGTTCATCCTAGTTCGGGTGTTGATAAAATATATCGTTAACAAAAATGATATTTAATTAGTGTAAATCTATGTAGTCGATATAATTTTTGAATCAACAAACAATAAAATGAACCAAGAATTTTCAGAAATCATGGTAAAAGAATTTGAAATGTGTGAGAACTCACCTTATTTTTTGGATTACAAATAAGACAATTAGATAATGAAATATTTATTAATTAAGAAAAGTATGCTAGGTGTTTAATTAGTAAATTTAACATAGATAGTATAAAAGGAAAACCCACACCTATGACAACCAACGAAGCCTTAATTAAAGACGACTCTTCAAAAGAGGTAGATCAGAATTTATATAGAGGTATGGTACTGCGAGTAGACCAGATATAATGCATAGTGTTTGTCTATACACTATATATCAATCACAACCTAAGGAAACTCACTTAAAAGTCATAAAATGTATCCTATTATATGTTAAACATGCATTCGACTTTGGTTTATTTTATTATAAACACGATTCATTCGATTTAATTTTGTATTATGATGCTGACTATGTTGGTTGTAAACCAGATCCAAAAAGTACGAGTGGAACTTGTCATTTTTGGGTCATTCCTTGGTTTCATGATTTAGCAAAAAGCAAAATACCATTTCTTTGTCAATGAATGAAGCAGAGTATATATCTGCTGATTTGGCTTGTTCTCAAGTAATATATATGTAACAAACTCTAAGAGATTTTAGATTAAATATAACTAAATCGCCAGTTTACTACGATAATACGAGTTCTATAAATCTATCTAAAAATCCTACACATCATGCTAGAACAAAACATATTGATATGAGAAATCATTTCCTTAGAGATAATGTAAATAAGAAAAAAAAATTCATCAAAGTTTATTAAAACAGAAAATCAAGTTGGAGATATATTAACTAAAGCATTAAGTGTTTACTAAATTAAGAAGAGAGCTAGCATTTGTTCATTAACTAAGTAAAATAATTTATTATATATAATAAAATATAAGAAAAAAATAAAAATACCAAGAATACAACATTTATGTCGACATACAAAAAGTTATATGTCGATATATAACAGATTTTTTTTATAAATTTTGAATTCCTTCCATAGTTAGTTATTGATCTTATTTAAACTCTCCACTTCGAAAATTCTTCTCTTCTCACTCATTTTCTCTGTAATAAAAATTCTAAAACAATAAATCATTGGCTTCCACATCAAATAACAACAAAAACAACTCCTGTTAACGATATTTTTTGTCAACACCGGAGGTAGGTCTATGGAAGCGGACCTAAGGGGAAAATGGGGTTATTTAGTTCCTACAAGCTTCATTAGTTCACCGTCCCTTTGATACAAAGGTCTAAAATCTGAAAGATTAGTTATTCTTCCTTCAAGGGGTGAGTATCATGCTTTTGTGACTCAAAGACCAACAATTACCTTGAGATAAAGGTTCCCTAAGCACAACATAGGATAGGAAGCTAAGTGGTTTATAGGAAGGGGTTTAGGAAACCTAGGTAAAAGGGTGAGGCTTGCGTACGAAGCCTTTATCAAGAAGAGAGCATAAGGTAGATAAGTATCTGCTGAAAGGATTGGATTGAGAAGCATTAAACAACATAGCACAACAATATATCATGTATTATGCGAAATAGTAAAGAATATGACAATTTATAGTGGTTCGGTTTGGATTGAACCTATGTCCACTCTAAAGGCTTTGATGATTTTATTCATTGAGGAGATTACATGGGAAATCCCCAAATCGATTTACAAATTTGGGTTTGCTCTCTAGAAAATGAGAGCCAAGTTGTGGAATGAGGAAAAGTCCTTCAAAATGAGACCCCTAGGGTCTTATTTATAGGCAAATCGGGCCCCCTTTTGTTGTGAGCCCAGCAAAAGCCTCTCCTAGATTCTTTAACAAGGTTTCAGCCGCTCTTGTGACCTTTGGTTTCGGTAGAAAGGTTTCGACCGCCTTTCTTCTTATCGAATGTTTTCCTTGATGTCTTCTTACCTTCAGAATATCAATCTTGGGGTTCCGGGAATGGTTCCATTGACATGCCACTTGGTAGCTTTAAAGTTATTTCTCGGTGACGGTTGCAAATCCTCAACGTGTTGCGCATATACTTCCAGTATGGTCTCTTTCTCAGGATGGACGACTACAATTGGGCACAAAAAGATTTACGCTACGTGTTTGCGAGAGCTAGGGTGCTAAAGGAGGTGACTTTACCCATTACATACTCCGTCCATCTTGGGAATGCTCATTATGTTAACAGAATCGAAGACTGGGACCATTTCCACCCATCTCTGAACCCCAAAGACCTGCTTTTGGGTAATCAATGAGAGAACAACAACGAGTTCTTAATGGAGCCTTTCAACTTCAGCTTTCCGATGCCGGACCCAGAACCTCGATTTGACGCCATGCAGATTGAATCAACTTTACCAGCGCCTACCGAACCTTTTACCCCGCCTAGAACTACCCATCAGCAACCCGAATGCTCTTTAGAAGTCATCAGTCCCCTTGACTGGAACCCCTGGCTTTCTCTAGATCGTAATTGGGACCTAATCACTGATTTTGACTTAGACATAGACCTCACCAGCCCCAACCAACCCGTTGACCCCGTTGAGCATCCATCCATCCAGGACAATACCCCACCACCACCTCCTCCACTCCTTGATGCCTCTCACCCATGATTACACCAGCTCTATCAAGCTCTGCCGTTCGTCGAAGTGAACACATTCAAGCATCAACCTCAGGTAATCCATCCCCCTTAGGAAGATGGTTGGCTCTACTCACGAGGGCCCCTGGATTGTCGGGGGTGATTTTAATGTCACTCGCGGTCCCTGGGAGTGTAACAATCTCACTCCCACCAGAGACTCAGAAGACTTTAACGACTTCATCAATATTTTTGCTCTTCTGGACCCACCTACTTGCAATAGAAGGTTCACCTGGTCCAATCACTGGGATCAACCCACCCTAGTCAAACTGGACCGCTTCCTTTTCAATTCCACCTGGGATGACAAATTCCCCCTCTCCAAAGTCACCAGACTAGCCTCAACACTCTCTGACCACTGCCCCCTCCTCCTCTCCACCGACGATCAAACAAACCCCGCTCGCCCCTTCCGTTTTGAAAAGCTTTGGCTCGAGGAACCTAACTTTAAAGACTTCATAAAACTCGCTTGGTCCTACTTCCCCCCAACAGGCCAACCCCACTTCCACGCTGGTCTACAAACTTAGATGCCTCAGAAGATTGATCAAGCCCTGGGCCAGCAACATTTGGGGATCTATTAGTAGGTGAATAGAGGAGGTCCAGGCAGACATTCTGTTGCTTAATATTCGCGAGGAGACCTCCCCCCTCAGCGGCTCCGAAGCCACCAACCTACGTGATCTGCATGTGGAACTTCATCGCCTGCTTCGACAGGAGGAGATGGGATGGAAACAACGCTCCATTTTTAAATAGCTGGCGGAGGGGGATAGTAACACTGCTTTCTTCCATAGGTTCGCCAATGGAAGGAGGCGCCAGCTCTGGATTATTGAGATCCATGATGAGGCGGGTGGTGTTCACACTTCCGACCCGTAGGCTATCAACGATCACTTCACAACCTTCCTTAAGAGCTTGCTAGGGAACAACCCTTTTTCGCCGCCCTGTCTAGATTGGGCCCGCCTGTACCCAAATCATACCCATCTCCCAATTGATGACCCATTTTCTGAATCTGAAATTCTTTGCATGCTGAAAGGTATGGACGATAACAAGGCCTGTGGGCCTGATGGCTTTGGCCCAGCCTTTTACACTAACTTCTGGGCCTCCGTCAAACATGACCTCGTTGATATTTTTGAAGCCTTTTTCCATAACCCAAACCAAATTTCCAGACTCAACTACGCCAAAATCCTCCTCCTCCCCAAACATGAAGGCGCCAACCACCCCAACAGCTTCAGACCAATCAATCTCCTTAACTGCTCCTTCAAACTCATCACCAAAGTGCTTGCCAACCGTCTCCAAACTTATATCCCCGACCTCATCAGCGCTGAGCAATCCGCCTTTATCATCAGTAGAAACACCCATGACTGTATTGCCATAGTTCAGGAATTTGTCTCCTACTGCCACCGCTCCAATACCGAAGGGCTGCTCTTAAAACTTGATTTTCGTAAGGCTTTTGATACTGTAAGCTAGGATTTCCTTCTTCATGTCCTTATTGCCAGAGGCTCTCCCCTAAGATGGTGCCACTAGATTTCGGCGATCCTTAACTCCAGCCTCTCGGTTATATGTACTAATGGCACTGACGGAGGTCTAATCAAATCCAAACGAGGTTTAAGACAAGGAGATCCCCTCTCCCCTCTCCTTTTCATCATTGTGGCCGACACTCTCAACGAATGATTAATCTCGCATTACATAACAATATCCTCTCCTATATAAACACCTCACCCCCTAACCTTGTTGTGTCAACGTCCAATTTGCCGATGACACCATCCTCCTTACTACCCCACTCCTCACAATCTTCACTGTCTCAAACTGCTCCTTTACTGTTTCGAATTAGCCTATGGACTCTCCATAAATTTCGCTAAAAGCTCTATCATCATGCTGGGTAATGCAGATCATCTTGGACCCTCCATCTCAAACATGCTAAAATGTAAACTCCATGACTTCCCAATTACGTACCTGGGTGTTCCCATTCGTCCCACGAAGTTACATCGGAGCAATTGGCATCCTCTCATCGCCAAGGTAGATTCTAGGCTTGCCGGTTGGAAAGCTTCCTCCCTTTCCTCGGCTGATAGACTTGTCTTGGTGAGAGTGGTTCTCTCGGCTCTTCCTTTGTACTGGCTCTCAGTACACAGAGCCCCATGCTAGGTAATCAAGCGGATTGACTAGGCGCTCCGCTCTCTCCTTTGGCATGGGGGGCCAGTTAGGTCCCTCATTAGTTGGAAATCCGTCTGTCACAGCAGAGCTGCAGGTGGTCTTGGTATCCCTGACCTACGCTCCCTCAACCATGCACTTCTAGCCAAATGGATTTGGCGTTGCTTAACCCCAGGAAACTTCTTGTGGAAAACCCTCATTCTAGACCTTTACTACAATAACTATCCACTCGCTATACTCCACGGCAGACAAGGGCCTACCCTTCACCTTTCTGGAGCGGTGATCTAAGATCGCTACCTCGCATCAAGCATCTCTTTGCACTAAAAATCCAAAATGGATGGAGCTGCTTTCTTTGGAATGACACATAGATCTTTGAATTCAGACTGTTTCACTTCTACCCGAACCTTTACCCTTTATGGCCCAACCCTGACATCACCGTTGCTGAAGCGGTGCATTCCGGATTGACTGCTATCCTGCCAAACTCCTAATTTCATCCCACACTCATACGTGACATTAGATAGGTTCTCCTCACATTACAATCAAACACCCTCAACCAAAACCCTGATGTCATCTACTGGAAGAGCAGTCCCAACGGCATTTTTTCTGTCAGTTCATGCTACAACTATACCGACTATCATGGAAGACTATTTCGGTTTCCCAGACTTTGGAAGATTAAGGCGCCTCCAAGAGTGAAATTTCTTTTATGGAGCCTGGCTAGAGAACGGATCAATACCAAAGACAGATTAATTCGTAAAGGGGTGAAGGTTGATCCAAGCTGCATTCTCTGTCAAAGAGAGAACGAGTGCATCCCTCACCTTCTCGGGGAACATGACCTAAGTTTCTACCTCTGGACTTCTACTGTCACTAACATTCTTGGTCGTCCCTCAACTTTCTTCCACCACTTCAATCACTGGGAGTTTGAACCCCCATCACCAAAACTTGAAACCCTTTTCATAGCATTTGTTTGGACGCTTTGGAATGAACGCAATAATCGCTGCTTCAACAACCGTTTTACCTCAAACTATCAACTTTGCCACAAAATTACTCACCTTTTTCACCTTTGGTCAGGTACACCGCCGGAATCTTTCATACCAACTCTACTGGATACCGCCATCGTGTGGGACGAGTCGGAAGGAAGCACCGAAGCTGGCGGCGCTCAGCAACACCGTCACTACCCTCATCTGTGGTAAGTACATCTTGTGCAGCTCACTCTCTTGCTAAAGGAAAACATTTTTTGTTTTTGGCTTGTGGATGCTGATGATTTACATAATCATGCGAGGAGTTGTGTTAGTGGTGTTAGTTCGTGGTGTTTAGAAGTAAGTTTGTCTTGTTTGTTCATTAGCATAATATGTAATTAACTGCGCCATGCGCTAAAACTCCCTGCATGCATTTTTCCTACATTATTAGTACTAATGCTATCGATCTGGCTTGTTGACCGAATATGTTATTATTAGTATTATCTAATCGGGTGTGTAGAGTCACTTTACACAATCATTATGCTCAAAAAAACTTCCAGTATGCCTTCCGATGATAGTCTTTCGACTATGGGACATTGGATTCGATTTTCTTCTATGCTTGGCTTTTGACATCGAGTCATAAATACTTTAGTGTCGGTAAAGAGTTCCAGTTCTAACTGCTTTATCTTCCTATGTATTCGTTACTTGTTCTAACAGATGACGCTTTCGCTTGCCGGTTCCACTTCTAGAACCATGGGTAGGGGTATCTCCTCTTTTCATCTGTTTTACTCTAGCGTATCTGGTTTTGATTATGAAGATATGCTTCTAGAACATCTTTCGGTGATGTTGAAACCGCTTCTTGATGTTTGTTATCAATACCAGGCAAGTTGGTATTGATAGCCTCTTGCTTCCTTCTGCTAGGTCTCAGACCATATGCCTTCCGGCAACTCCTTATCACTGCCTTGCGGTATTATGTGGAATGCTTCCGGGATTATTTCTTTGTATCTTATTAAGTGTCGGCATTACCTTGTCGGTGTCTTTTCTTGTACTGGTTCTAGTCTTCCGCCCATTATGCTTGTATTGGTAGAACACTGGTTGCATCTTCCTCATTTCTTGCTGCTATCGGCGTTGGACCGAAAGTCTTGTACTCTAAATCTTCTTGGCTGCCGGTATATGCTTTTGGATTGCTGATGGCTTTCGGACTCTGCTTCAAGCAGCTCCTTAGCTCTGCCCTTTTCTTCATAATCCTAGTTCGCTGTCCGAAACCCTTTGTTCTTTTGGCTTTGGAGCTTCTTCTTCTTTATATTTGGCCAGCGCGAGTTTTGGTGTTAACAGTTAGTTCCCTAGTATAAAGAAGCTTTTGTTCTTTAGGGCAAACTCCAATGGATCCTACACAGCTTGCTTATTACTCAAGGGTCATTATTAGTTTTGTATAACCCAAAGTGTTAATGTGAGGGGAAGCATAAATCTTCTTTATTCAGATAGGACTTGAACTAAATCCTAGGTTATAAACTTTAGTGTGTAAAATCAAACATGCATCCATGTAGGGCCTTACGATTTAAATTTTAACATAATTTTGACCACAATCCATGGTAGTCAATATTAGCGGTAAATATGCCATGAGTTTAGAAAACTTACCTTTAAGAAGCATTGCGAGATCATGATCCCTGTTGGAAGGTTTGGATGGGATGTTCATGGTACCTTATTGTACACTAACTTAGGAACCTTTATCTTGGAACAATAGTGGTACATCCAAACTCCTTACGTAAACATGACGGAAGGGAATTAATATTCTCTCTGGAAACTTTCATAGAAAAATCATAATTAAACTTGATTGTTACAAGAAAACGGGTTTAGAGGTTTGTCTTTTGAAAATATTATAAATCTAGAATACTCATCTGGAAATACCAAGGAAAGAAGTTTAAAGCTCAGACTTGAACCCGTTCAACAAGAATTCAAAATCTTGAATGTAATGGGAAAATGAAAACTTATAAATAGAAAATCTGATATTAGAAACTCACATCTACAATTAGTAGAAATCTCGAGACTCACCCTCGGGTAAGAGGAAACCAGAAACCATATAGAAACCCCGAGACTCACACTCGGGTTAGTGAAAACCAGAAATCATATAGAAACCCCGAGATTCACACTCGTGAAAGCAAAAACAAGAAATCATATAGAAACCCAGAGACTCACACTCGGGAAAATGAAAACCAGAGATCGTATAAAAACCCCGAGACTCACATTTGGGTTAGTGAAAACTAGAAATCATATAGAAACCCCGAGATTCACACTCAGGAAAGTGAAAACAAGAAATCATATAGAAACCCAAAAATCACACTCGGGATAATGAAAACCAGAGATCATATAGAAACCCGAGACTCACACTCGGTTTAGTGAAAACCAGAAATCATATAGAAACCTTGTGACTCATCACACTCGAGAAAGTGAAAAAAAGAAATCATATAGAAACCCCGAGACTCACACTCGGGAAAGTGAAAAAAATAAATCATATAGAAACCTCAAGACTTACACTCAGGAACATGAAAACCAGAGATTATATAGAAACCCCGAGACTAACAATATGGTTAATGAAAATGAGAAATCATATAGAAACCCCGAGGCTCACACTCGGAAAGTGAAAACCAGAAATCATATAGAAACCCCAAGACTTACACTCGGGAAAGTGAAAACAAGAGATCATGTAGACCCCGAGACTCACACTCGGGAAAGTGAAAACAAGAAATCGTATTGAAATCCCGAGACTCACACTCGGGAACATGAAAACCAGAGATCATATAGAAACCCTGAGACTCACACTCGGGTTAGTGAAAACCATAAATCGTATAGAAACTCCAAGGCTTACAATCGGCTAATCAGAAATCAGAAATTCATATCAAAGAACCATATCTTAATTGAAAGTTATTAAAGAACATCATAGCTAAATAAAATGCCATAATATAGGCATAGCAGAATCGTAGAAGGTTAATTAAGGATCATCCAATGAAAGCATCACAAACCATCCAAAGATCATATATGTGCACAGTGTCAACCTATCCAAACATTATTGAAAGTGATCAAGCAACCATAAATTATCTTGGGTTCTTCAGAAATTTACTCAGAGGAACCACACAAGTGAAAGAGTCATAAATATTCTAAGGGGTAACTTCTGGGACACATATGCAGAGGACCTTTTTCAAAATAAATTAATCCCATCCTGAGTTGATTAGTCCCTTGCAGGGGGTTCCTCTCAGCTTTCTAACCATTGGGTATCTAACGTCTAGTCTTATTCCTAACCCATAGGATATGCAGATGAATGAACACTCTCTAAGAGAGTGACATTGGTCCCTCTATATGGGAAGACGTAGGCATTACTAGCCCACTTAGGGGTACTAGAATTTGTAGGGGGTGTTAGCCTCACTTAGGAGGCAACTCTACAAGGTAGAGATGTAACTTTCTTTATTAGCCCCACTTAGGGGGAAACTCCACTAAGTGGAGATGTAACTTTGTTTGTTAGCCCCACTTAGGAGGCAACTCCACTAGGTGGAAATGTAACTTCGTGGCTTCTCTTCTTGGAAGCTTTATTTATTGATGCTCCTCTTCTGGGGGCTTTGTTTGACTCTCCACTTCTAGGAGGTTGTGTTTGTCGTTGCTTCTCTCTTTTGAAGCTTTATTCATGTAGCTTCTCCTTCTGGAAGCTTTGTTGATGTAGCTTCTCCCCCTGGAAGCTTTGTTTGTTGTGCCTTTTCTTCTAAAGTCTCTATTGGTTCGTCCTTCCTTCTGAAGGCTTTACTGATTCGCCCTTCTTTCTGAAGGCTTTATTGATATCATTTATCAAGGGTAGGCTACACACCTTTCATAGAAGCATTTAAGTATGTCAATATAACATGTTTGTCAAAGTTTATGAAATTCTGATATAGTGGAGATAAGTTTTAGAAGAATCTTATTTAAGCCGAGCTATGATAGGTGCATAACCATTTCCTTGTTGCACATTTATCTAAACATCTTCCAACGAAACTTGTCATTGGTTGATAACTTTGTCGTGCATTTATTTATTCAAGCATTGCATTCTTTAAGTGCTCCCATTTGAACTTTCGTGTCCTCCCGCGAGACGAGACATAAGAAAAAGGTGCTCCTTCAAGCCTTTGTTATATGCATAAGCTTGAACAAGGTTCGGTTTTTACCTGTAATAACACTCGAACTTACATTAATATTTGTTTGATCATAAGTAAAAATACAAAGCTAAAAGAATAACAAAAGTAATCATTTGATATAAGAGGCTTATGTTAAATTCTCATTCCCATGATGTGTTGCCTCTGACCAGCTTTCCAACTAGTCTTACTTCAAATTTCTCAAATGAACTTCCTTTTCTTTTTGGCTTGATTTCTTTTTATCAAACTCCAACAATGTCTGGTTTTGTGTCCTTCTGTCTTGTGATAAGAACAATAGTCTTTCCTTTTATTCGATTTTGTAGAACCTTCTGCAAGGGGATTGGAACCAAGCCCTTCTTTCTTCTGTTCTTGCTTCAAGCTTTTCTTTACGTTAAGTATTTCTTCCTTAAGAATAAATTTATCAGCTTTGGAATTCAAATCATTCAAGCTTTAACATTCATTTAAGATAAGATCCTTCCAAAAGGGGGATGGTATAAGCAACCCTGGTCGCACAACTCTTAGCTTCTCTTTATCCGTTGCCCCTTTCACTTTGAGTGAATTATTGTGGAACCGTTTTTGTAGCAGTTAAGCGAATCCTCTAGACCCTGTTTGATTTTAGCTAAACCATAAATGTTATTTTCTGAATCCTTTTGCATATAGAATTGCGTGCTGAATGCGGTGGACAATTGTTTCCAAGTTGTAATGACTGGGCCATGATAATGCTTGCACCATTTAAGGGCTCTTCCATGAAGAGTTGTCACAAAGACCTTGCATCAAAGGGCTTCAGAAGTGTTTTACGTTGTATAGGCCCGTAAATCCGTACCAATTTGAGCTGACTAATATTTTACACATTCAACCCAAAGTGCATGAAAATACAGATCTTTAATAGAAAGAAATAAGAGGATGAGAAAGATAGGATAGAACAAATAGAATAGAAGAAGAACATCAGAATCTAAACAGTATCAAAGTAAACAAGAATCTCACAGCGGAACGAATAAAACATATTATATACATAACTTTGAAATACAATTCTGAATTTGTACTTACATATCATATCAGAGTATAACTCATATACATCACAGCGGAAATAATCTCTAAATAACTAAAGGTGAAGTCTCCTGCTTTGAGCTCCTCCAAGTGAGTCTGTAAAAGTCTGAAACACTTGACTGCCTGTACAAATTTGGGCACCCAAGAGTTTAGGGAAAACAAACAAAATAAACTCTGGGTCAGTCATGGGACTGGTGTGAGTAAACTCCAAACATAATGTTTAATTTTGAAAGCCCATTTGAAATAAAAGGATAATAGTAAGACCAGCCCACACATAAACATGGACGATTTTTACCTTACTATAACCCAAAATACTTTGATATCAAAATCCAGTGATATTATAATAATGTCTAATCAAATAAATAACCAAATAGATGAACGCTTGCATCTCATGCTCCACATACATAGTATAAAATCAAAAACCGTAGGGCGCTTATTGGAGATTGGATTCCGACTATGACATGGTATGGGACCACCTCCCGATCAGTGTACTTTAGAGGAGATACACTGGGGTTCAACAAGAACATCTTGCAACCCGGCCCGCACATGACCGACCACTCATTTAGCTTGAGTGTATCGAATATATTGTCACCCATGGTTGTTGGCCCTCCAACCATAATCCATAAGATACAAAATCAAAAGAAGAATAAATAATGAATTTTCTCTAGATTGGTGACAAATATACCCTGCTTGGGAATGACCCACCTAGCCATGCTGCTTGCCCGATTTTTGTCATTTCCTGGTTGTAAGGCTTGAGGCTACGTTAATCTTTCAGATCATCTGTTCACCATTCACTTTGAATGGCACATCGTCAAACCCATCAAATCACTAGTTGATCTTCCCAAAATATTACGGGTATAAAAAGCTAAGAGAAACGAATTTCTCCGCCACCAAACGTAATACCTTGGAAAGATCGTCTTATGTGATCTGTAAGGAATACTCTGTCAGACGTTTGTCCATACAAGTTGTCCTGGGTCTGGACAAGCAGAAAGCACCATTCTAGAACAGGACGACCCTTGCATTTCACTCCATCTTCAATTATCTTCAGCATAATCTAATTCGCAGCGCTTATGCCTATACGAAGTGGTTTAAGATAATATATCCAACCGGTCTCTTCATATTAACAACGATGGTCAAAACACTTCGATTGTCGGTTACTTATTTATCGAAGTAAAAACAAACATTCATTGAAATGTACAACAAAACATCACACAACCACGGGCACTTTTTATTTAACATTCGTTTTTATTATTCGAATTCCCATATCTTACCAGATATTTCTCAAATCCCGTTTTAGCCTTTTTCACACTTCATGGAAAAACATTCCCAGTTATTATAAACTCTTACTCTCCCATGTTCGAGAAAATATACACTATTAACGTTCGAAACATTTCCATTCTTTTCACATTCTTTATTTTCTACACTTGGATAATATATCCTATTTACACTTGGATAATATATCCTATTTACATTGGAAAATATACACGATTAACGTTCGAAACATTTCCATTCTTTTCACATTCTTTATTTTCTACACTTGGATAATATACACTATTAACGTTCGAAACATTTCCATTCTTTTCACATTCTTTATTTTCTTTACTTAGATAATAAATACCATTATAACTTGATGTCGACCTCCTATTTGATTAAAACTCGTTTAGCCTTCCTTTAGTTCGGAAATAACCATATATATTATTTGTTCAATATTCAATTACCATTTCTTATATGATCCAGAACAATGTTGAATGACATGTTATATAAACTCAAATGTTTTTATCACATTCCCATATTTTAAAGAGTTCCCTTCAGTACGGGTAATATATATCAGATCTCAATTATTTACTTCTACTCTAAACTTCGTATAATTCATTTACACTTCTTCGAGAAAAACATAATTATTCTTTTATCACTTGGGATAAGTGAATTCCAAACTTTTCTATTGAATAGTGTTATATATAATAATCGCGCTTAAGCTTGGTTAACAATGTTAATTTATCATTATAGTAAAAACTTGCAATACGCTGTTATATTCCCCTTTATAACTAATCTCGACATCACAGTCACGCTTAAGCCTGGTTAACAACGTTATTTTATCGTTATAGTTCAAAAACTTGCAATACGCTGCGATATCCCCTTTATAACTAATCTTGACATCTCTTTTCGTTACAAACTGATATCATTCCTTGATAATGGTGAAGTCGTTCAAGTTGGGGTATTTTAATTACCTCTTAGACATTGATCAACAACATTCTTATTTTAGAATAGATATAAGTTCGTAACTCTAACCCTTATTATTTATAATATTCATTAACCTGTATTTCTTGCTTAATTTTAATATGGTTTTACGATGCCATATCCTTATTTTGAAAACTCAGTTGTTTACAACTATTTGTATTAAACATTAACTCTTCGCTTTAACTCCATTTCACAGTTCTATTTATAACTTCTTTTACCAAAATCCGTTTACGTTCTTTGTCTTCTCACACTTTACTTTTATTTGAATCATTGTTCTTAATGCGTTCAACATCTCATTACCAACTCAATAACATCTTAAATGAGATCTATTTAAGAAACACTTATTTAAAAAATAATTAAATAATATTTTACTTCATCATTGCTGAAGTAAAAGAGATTACTTCATCTAAAATAACTAATTTTATTAGTTCAATAATCCTTCATTAATTAATAATAAATAATAAGAAATCTTATTAATTTTTGATCGCTTTATTGCTAAGCTATTTTCATTTGATGAATTTAAGGCCAATTAATCCAATAATCAATTTCTAATAAAACAATTGATTTAATCAAATTCAACCCATCAGTTAATTCGTTAACTGATTTTAATTACTTCTCTTCATTAGATTAATATAATTAATCCAATAATATTCTTTAACCTGATTGTCTTAAAATAGTTATGGAATATTTAATCGCAGGATAATTACAGCTTTATAAACTTATTTAATGTCAAACAATCGTTTATATTTACTTTAAAAAAACAAGCTGCATAATGTTTATAATAGAACTTCTATTATAATTTTAACTTCGCTTTAATTATAAAAATATAATTTTTATAATTTAACTTCGTTGATTTGTTTGGCGACAATTCAACGTCTTTAACAAAAAGATGAATTTACGGTCGTCTGCTGCCACTTTCTTTATCGATATCGTCTATTGATTAAATCAAAATAAATGTTGAATTTCCATTCAAAATCATTATCCACACAAGGTTTCAATGTCATTTGGGTTCGACCAGTGCATATATAAATGATATAAAACAAACAGTACATATAAATATTGAGGAATCCTGTTGGGTACCTCTAATCGGTTTCTTGCATCCACAGATGTTATTCAACACAATTAACACTAATTCTATACTAGGGAATATTATGATCGATCGAATCAGTATCCAATCAATGATGTGTACATATGCACCGATATATATATATATATATTTCAACCAATTTAATTGTAATCTACCTAAACCACCATTACACAGCATTCAACCATTATTATCAATATTAAAATATAATTATAATATTTTAAAATAGAACAGAGTTAGTGAATTTACTCAACTTGGCACATTAACCGTTAAATAACGATTTGCATCAGTTAATTCGAACCAGACGTTTAATTCTGCCATAATTCAAACGTGCTTCAAATTGCTCCAACCCAACTCATAGCGTAGCCAACTTCAGTACGATTCCAAAGTGACGGACAGTTCGTCCAACTTTACTTTGTCGGTCCATACTCATTTAAATTTCACTTCCTTCTTTCGTTCATCCACCATACACACCGTGAGCTCCAACATGTATCTCTCCTTCACATTTGCCATGCGCTAGAACAGTACCCCACATAAACCTTTTTAATAACATAATTAGCCCACTAAACCCGTCCCCTATCGTATTTTCTTTTTCTAAAAATTTGTCCTTGCCTTCCTTTTAATCAGTCCACTAAAACAATCAAGTGAATACCATTTTTCCTTCTTGCCGAATATTTCAAACCGCCTGCTCACGTGTATACTTCTTGCAGTCTCAAAACACGCCACCTGCTCATTTCATTACACATGCCATGCCACCCATTCTTAGCTAATTAAAATCCATGCCATCCCTCGATAAAAATACTCCACCATTGCAAACCGTCCCTTCCGTCTTCAATATATAATCCCCTCCACTCCATCACATGCATGCCTTCTATTGTTTCGTCATTCCACTTTTTGAGTACACTATACTCAACACAATACACATATATACATATCCCTCCACACCATTTACCTTCCATCGCCATTGATGTGTCTTGTTACCCCTAAATCAATTTACGATTACACAAACCATCATGATGCTTCCTCACTTTATATTTAAAATGGAGAGCTCCATCTCCCTAGTATGGTACACGCATGCCCCAAGCAGCTTCCAGTCTTCGAAGTCTCCACGCCCGTGCCTTGCTATGATGAGCACCCTTCACCTCTTTACTTAAACATTAACACTTCATGTTCCAGAGATGAAACCGCCATTCATTTATAAATGTTAGCGAATAAACACCCGCAACTTGTTGCTTCTAGGCCTTTGCCACAAACCATGCTTTTGCCAAATATGTGAACCCCTTGCTTCACATTTTTAGAAACCCAACTAATACACTCCTTGTCATGGTTGCGATATCCACACTGAAACCGTTCTTCTTCTCTTTCTACACTCACGCACACCACTTCTGAGATCACCAGCCTCCTCCCTTGTCAATGCCGTCCTCGTCCCACTTTGTTTTGTAATTGATTATTATAAGATATATATTTGTTATATTTTTAAAGAGGAGTTTCGCCCAAAAATATATGAGAACACCTGTATATTTATAGTGTAGAGGGAAACTTAATGGTTAAGGTATGGGTGATAGGGTAGCTAATTGAAAAGAGTAGGTACTTCTTTCTACTTAATTTGCTTGTGATTTCTTTGGTATGAAGTTATAGGAATTAGCTTAGTGTATAGTCGCATGTTGATTTGATAGAAGTGAAGTCCTGCGTTGGTGTACAAACTATGTCCAGAATGCATGTGCCTCTTCCAAATATAGGTCTACTATAACTTAGAGTAGGTGTATGGGTATGTATTTTCTCAATCATGTGCCTGCGTCTCAATCACTTTGCTTAGGATTTAAGCAAGGTTGTATATTTATGTTTTTATAATGTATGTGTACTGTGTTACGAAAAATTTATATTCACGTTGGAGCCGTAATGGGCAGATATAAGAATACGGTCGTGTCCAACGAGGTGCCGCGATCCCAAAAATATAATAATATCGGTAAGTTAACTTCAACACCCCGTATTTGCCGTGAACATAAGAATGAAAAATCAGAGAATAATTAAATTGTAAAAGAATAATTAAGGGAAACGGGTTATGCCATTGCGTTCTTCTCGAAATTCTGCTTGGAATAGAGTCCAAGTTTACGTAAATCGGACTCCATATGAATAAGATATGGCCTTCAGAAGTTTTAATAAAAACCAGCCCGATATTCAAAAATTCAGATTTCAAAATTCAAAACAGACACCCGGGCTGGGTGGGAAAATTCCTGCCCAGGACCTAGGTCGACACTAGGGTCGACCTGGGGGTCGACCTGGGTACACAGGTCGACACTAGGGTCGACCTCCCCCCTGTTTTCCCCGATCCAGCTCTAACCTGTTCTGCTACGTGTCGCTCTCTGATTCGCTGTGTGATGTGGCCTGCTGCTCTGGACGATTCTGATGGCTTCTGGACTGATCTGAAGGCTCTAAATTACCCTATCCTCCTATTTAAAAACCCCCAAACCTAGCTTTTTCCGTACACAATTTCATTCTGCCTATACTCTGCCTCTATTCTAATTAAAAATAAAAATGGCGTCGCTACTCTGTTAGAATCAAAACTAGAACTAGTGCATCTTCTTCCAATCTGAATAGAGTTAAAAGAGAACAACTATTTTCTAATCTAATCGATAGGCTACGCCAAAGGAGCGCTATTCAGTGTTAGAATTCAGATCCCAGAAATCAAGATTTACGTTTTCAATCGTGAGTACAGTATTTTCAGATAAGAAATTTAATAATTATCTTGACATTTTTATAAATCTGAATATGAGGTTATGCATATTCTTATCTGTTAGATCTGTTTTTCTATGACTATTCTATATCTCTTTCTTCTTTCTGCTCTATAGCCAGGCTACCACGATCCTGCGCCAAATCTCATAAGAGATTAACGCACAAACGCTAAATTTTGGGACAAATAATGGATAATGCATAATTGGACATGACCGATCTTTGACTGATTTGAGAAATGGACATATGTTGTAAATTAAATCTAGATCTGTGCATACTCTGTAATTTGGAAGAAGAGGAATCATTGAATGATAACATGTTAATAGAACTTTGGATAATCTGCCGTAACTTGTAAAGAAGTTAAATCGGTTAAATGGACATAATTAGGCTGATATTTTTTGTAATGGAATAAATTGGCTATGACACGAGGTTAGACTCCATTTGCGGTAGAAGCCTGCCCGGAACCAACCGGCTTAACTAGCAACCGCAAACTGTCAGTCTAATGTGAGAGGTCGTAGGCATAACTAAAATATGCTTAGACACGAGGTTAGGTCTGGCTTATGGCAAAAGTCTGCCTGGAACCGCCCGACACATCCAGCGACCACAAGCTACCGACCTAATGTGAGAGGTCTATGCATTAATATTTAATTAATGCAAATTTATGAGAAATGTGGTGTCTAAAAACGTGTTGGGTGGATAACGTTAAACCAATTGGACTGATGAATCTAATAAACCCGTTTCGTGAATCTGTAGGCCCAATACAAAGTTAGACAATCTGTAAGTCTGTTAAAACTGTACATCTGATCCGTTAGTCTGAAAACTTGTTAACTTGATTGTCTGATCTGTGAACTAGTAAATCTGAACTCTGTATGTCTGAAACTTGTAAACAAGTTAATCTGAAATCTGTTAATCTGGGGACACAAGGTTAGGAGGGAAAATATTTGTGTCATCTGCTGTTTGGGACCCATATTAGTCGGTAACACTTTCTGGTATCAAAATTTTGACCCCACACTATGTAGGGGTCCGAGCATGCTTACTGAACTAATTATAAGCGGTTTATTCTGATAATGGCGAGGGGTGTTGATGGCGCGTTCCAACCGGGTCATGTGCGTGCATGGATCCGGTCTGCTCTGAGGATGTAAGACACCGTGACATCTGTAAATAGGTCTGTGCTAATAGGTTGCCACTTTAGGGAGTGATACACCCTACTGTGGGGCCGACACAAGGTATTTATGTATTAGGGAGCCGATCGCTTGGGGTAGGACTTAGGGTAAACTTAGTTCTGTCTGTTTCTATTGGTACCGTCTGTTTCTGTTGTGTGGTAACACCTGTCTGTTTCTGCGTGGTACCGTCTGTTTGGGTGGTAAAGGCCCATTACTAGTCTACACCTAATTCTAACATTCTGTTTCCATAGGGATTATTCTGTTTCCGTCTCAGATTCTGTCTGTTGGGGTGGTAAAGGCCCATTAGTTGGGTGGTAAAGGCCCATTATTAGTATTCTGTTTCCGTACCTTCTGTCTGTTGGGGTGGTAAAGGCCCATTATTAGTATTCTGCTTCTGTACCTTCTGTCTGTTGGGGTGGTGAAGGCCCATTACTAGCATTCTGTTTCTGTATAGATTATTCTGTTTCGATTATGTTTCAGTTTAGACATTAGGGTAACACCTAACCCTGTTATACTAGTATTAGAGCAGAGAAGTAAGATGTATGTAAGGAACATAACTTGGTTTACATCATTCCGTTTCTTCTGTTAACTTAAAGTATATCTATTATTCCTGTTGATGTAATATCTCATCCATCTTTATTTACATGTCATGATAATATTATCTGTTTATATGCTGGAAGTCACTGGACTCGCCAGACTTTATGTTTGACCTCGTTTGTTTTCACCCCTTTTCTTTCCGTTTCCCCCTTAGGTGCTCAGGGTGGAAACATAGGAGCTTGATTCTGATTCTCTCTGGTTGAAGTGCTTGGAGTATTACTTGGCTTTGACTCTATCCTTTCATGGCAGTTTATGTTGGGGATTATGGCTTTGAAACTTTACATTCTGAAGGATTTTGTATAAGACTGATAATTGTGTACTTGGGTTTTGGTATTGTGATTTTGAAAGATGTAACCAAACTTATTTCTTCTTCTTCTGTAATAAAGTTATATTTTTTCAAGTACTACTTATCTGTCTTGTAGTATTCTGTTCTTTCTACTAAAACGCTCCATCAAAGTTAAGGCATTCCCTTTACAAGTGACCTTAACGGAGGTGGGGTGTTACACTAACTTATATTGTGAAACCCCAAAATATTGATATCGGTGCAAAATACTCCAAATAAAAAGTTGTGTATTTAATTAATTAAAAATTACAATAAAATTCTAAAAATTAAATTATCACTACGTCTCAAAAGAATCTTGTCCAAATTCGAATCCGATATTTAAATAACTATTATGGCCATAAACGAATATGTTGCTGTTTTTTCTTAATATTTAATTTGGACATATCACACAATCTATAATGCGAAAGTTCCATTTTTCACTTCCATTAGAAAAATACAGTTCAAAAGATTCCAACGTTTCTTATTTCCAAGAAATCCGACTAATAATGAATCAAGTAAACTCAGTTGAAGTTCAAAATATTAAATTACGAACTGCCGCGATATTATGGGCTCAATTATATTTAATATATATTTTTATACGTTCAACTTCGTTTTAATTAATATATAAATCCACTTATATTACGAATTCAATATTTAAACTGATTTAAATATTCAAATACAAACCGATAAAAATGCGGGATGTTACATACCTTCCCCCTTAAAAGAATTTCGTCCCCGAAATTACTAAGGTAAGGCAAATGCTACAATCCATATTATAATCAGGTTAAAAATCTTTTTGGTTTACTTAATAATTTCAGTTTCAACAGAACAGATTAATCCTAATTAAAATATTAATTCCTTCATACTAACGAGTACTTTCAGAAATTCTGAAAAATTCCTAACAGCTTATTTTTTTGGAGAATTTCGTCAACATCTCCTCTGCATGGCTCATTCAGTACAACTACAACTTGCCTCTCTGGGCATTTTCCAATCCAAAAGAAAATAAATAGCCAAGCGGTTTAGCAAAACAGACTCATAAATCTCATATACAAATAAAACATAAATTCGTACCTTTTTGTCGGACATTCAACTCTGCCTCTCCCATTGGCTACTAATCCATTCTATACTCCAGCATTCCAATTGATCTCAAATCCATTAATCATCAAACCCATAATCCTTTTATACCCAAGCCAAATTTTATTTCAACTCCAATTCCATTCTAAATTCCAAACTCTTAACCTTGTTGAGTTCTATTATGATATTCCGTTTACTGATTTATTTCCCAAATTAGTTATCTCCATCTCTCATTTCAAAATTTGATTCTTATTTTCCAAGAATCAATTCATTTTAATAACTCGAATCTCCAATATTTCTCTTTTACAATTTTCATTCTGGATCGTTCCAAATTCAGTCCAATTTTGTTTATCTTAGTTTAAGTTACACTTTTTCCATTTTAACTCCGTAAGTTAAATCTTTATTTCAGAATTCAAATTCCTGGGATTTATTTCAAATCAGTTTGAAATCATATATTATTCAAAACATTTGAATTTCTGACAACTTGTTTCCTCACAATAATTCAAAAACAAAATCTTTGGTAGTAATCCGTCACTTAGAAACTTGAAATTGAACACTGATGATGCGGCCGTCATCATCAGAATTATTTTCCAGTGATCGAAGTGAGTTCAATACTATATCACTTTCAAAATTCATTTTAAAACACTTCCATTTTGAATATTACTTCAAAATATACTTTTCAACACTTAGAAAACATCTCCAAATTTTCCCATTTTTTTTATTTCCATATATTTAATCCATATATTATTTCCAACTCTTTTCTAAGTTTCTAGAGTTTTATTTCAATTCTGGCTTTAAATTCAGATTTTTCTCATCTAATTTTGCATATTATACTTATATAATATTTCGATTGGTTACTTATATAACCAATTAATTATAAATCTTATTTGATCATAATAATGATCAACACATTATAATAATCTCAAGATATATTCTTCTTTTATATCAATATATTTTGGGTAAAATTAATGTATTTACCCAGCTTTGTAAGACAATACTATGTCGAATTTCTCTATCCAAGCGTTTATGAATCCCTATCGACCACGTCAGCTAAACGCGTCAATCTCGAATTTATATACCACACAAAAGATCATTCAACACAATACAAAACAGTTTTTATACTAATTTGCAAATACACGCTCATATATATACACTCAACTCAATCTAGAGTATTACTAACTCCATCTTTATTGAGTTACGCCACAGAACCAAGGTAATAAATTAACCTTCAGCTCTGATACCAAATATAAAGGCCCGTAAATCCATACCAATTCGAGCTAACTAATATTCTACACATTCAACCCAAAGTGCACGAAAATACAGATCTTTAATAGAAAGAAATAAGAGGATGAGAAAGATAGGATAGAACTAATAGAATAAAGGAAGAAGAACATCAGAATCTAAACAATATCAAAGTAAACACGAATCTTACAGCGGAACAAATAAAACATATTATATACATAACTTTGAAATACAAATCTGAATTTGTACTTACATATCATATCAGAGTATAACTCATATATATATATCACAACGGAAATAATATCTAAATAAATAATGGTGAAGCCTCCTGCTATAAGCTCCTCCAAGTGAATCTATAAAAGCCTGAAACACTTGACTGCCCATATAAATTTGGGCACCCAAGAGTTTAGGGAAAACAAAGAAAATAAACTCTGGGTCAGTCATGGGACTGGTGTGAGTAAACTCCAACCTTATTGTTTAATTTTGAAAACCCTTTTGAAATAAAAGGATAATAGTAAGAGCAACCCACACATAAACATGGACGATTTTTACCTTACTATAACCCAAAATACTTTGATATCAAAATCCAGCGATATTATAATAATGTCTAATCAAATAAATAACCAAATAGTCGAACACTTGCATCTCACGCTGCACATACATAGTATAAAATCAAAAACCGCCAGGTGCTTATTGGAGATTGGATTCCAACTATGACAAGGTATGGGACCACCTCCCGATCATTGTACTCTAGAGGGGATACACTGGGGTTCAACAAGAACATCTTGCAACCCGGCCCACACATGACTGACCACTCATTTAGCTTGAGTGTATCGAATATATCGTCACCCACGGTTGTCGGCCCTCCAACCGTAATCCGTAAGATACAGAATCGAAAGAAGAATAAATAATGAATTTTCTCTTGATTAGTGACAAATATACCCTGCTTGGGAATGACCCACCTAGCCATGCTGCCTGCCCGATTTTTGTCATTTCCTGGTTGTGAGGCTTGAGGCTACGTTAATCTTTCAGAACACCTGATCACCATTCACTTTGAATGCCACATCATCAAACCCATCAAATCACTAGTTGATCTTCCCAAAATATTATGGGTATAAAAAGCTAAGAGAAACGAATTTCTCCGCCACCAAACGTAATACCTCGGAAAGATCGTCATTTGTGATCTGCTAGGAATACTCTGTCAGACATTCGTCCATACAAGTTGTCCTGGGTCTGGACAAGCAGAAAGCACCGTTCTGGAACAGGACGACCCTTGCATTTCACTCCGTCTTCAATTATCTTCAGCATAATCTAATTCGCAGCGCTTATGCCTATATGGAGTGGTTTCAGATAATATATCCAACTGGTCCCTCGATACTGACAACGATGGTCAAAACAATTCGATAATCAGTTATTTAACTATCGAAGTAAAAACAAACATTCATTCAAATGTACAACTAAACATCACACAACCACGGGAACTTTTTATTTAACATTCGTTTTTATTATTCAAATTCCCATATCTTACCAGATATTTCTCAAATCCCGTTTATCCTTTTTCACATTTCATGGAAAAACATTCCCAGTTATTATAAACTCTTATTCATCCATGTTCTAGAAAATATACGTTATTAACATTCAAAACATTTCCATTCTTTTCACAGTCTTTATTTTCTACACTTGGATAATATATCCTATCTACATTGGAAAAATATTTCCAATTTCGTTTTAAACATTTTAATCTGCCAAATGTTCACTTTTAAAACATTATTCGCTTTAAAATGTGAATATCGTCCTTATTATAGAAATCTGATTTCGTTTATCGAATAATTCTTTACCTTGATAATAAATACCATTATAACTTAATGTCGACCTCCTATTTGATTAAAACTCGTTTAGCCTTCCTTTAGTCTGGAAATAACCATATATATTATTTATTCAATATCCAGTTACCATTTCTTATATGATCCAGAACAATGCTAAATGACATGTTATATAAACTCAAATGTTTTTACCATATTCCCATATTTTAAAGAGTTCCCTTCAGTACGGGTAATATATATTAGATCTCAATTATTTACATCTACTCTAAACTTCGTATAATGCATTTACACTTCTTCGGGAAAAACATAATTATTCTCTTATCACTTGGGATAAGTGAATTCCAAACCTTTCTATTGAATAGTGTTATATATAATAATCACGCTTAAGCTTGGTTAACAATGTTAATTTATCGTTAAAGTAAAAACATACAATACGCTGTTATATTCCCCTTTATAACTAATCTCGACATTATGGTCACGCTTAAGCCTGGTCAACAATGTTATTTTATCGTTATAGTTCAAAAACTTGCAATACGCTGTGATATCCCCTTATAACTAATCTTGACATCTCTTTCCATTACAAACTGATATCATTCCTTGATAATGGTGAAGTCATTCAAGTTGGGGTATTTTAATTACCTCTCAGACTTTGATCAACAACATTCTTATTTTTAGAATAGATATAAGTTCGTAACTCTAACCCCTTATTATTTATAATATTCATTAACATGTATTTCTTGCTTAGTTTGAATATAGTTTTACGACGCCATATCCTTATTTTGAAAACTCGGTTGTTTACAACTATTTAAATTAAACATTAACCCTTCACTTTAACTCCATTCCACAGTTCTATTTATAACTTCTTTTACCAAAATCCATTTACATTCTTTATCTTCTCACATTTTACTTTTATTTGAATCATTGTTCTTAATGCGTGTAACATCTCATTACCAACTCAGTAACATCTTAAATGAGATCTATTTAAGAAACACTTATTTAAAAATAATTAAATAATATTTTACTTCATTATTGCTGAAGTAAAACAGTTTACTTCATCTAAAATAACTAATTTTATTAGTTCAATAATCCTTCATTAATTAATAATAATTAATAAGACATCTTATTAATTTTTGATCGCTTTATTGCTAAGCTATTTTCATTTGATGAATTTAAGCCCAATTAATCTAATAATCAATTTCTAATAAAACACTTGATTTAATCAACTTCAACCCATCAGTTAATTCGTTAACTGATTTTATTTACTTCTCTTCACTAGATTAATATAATTAATCCAATAATATTCTTTAACCTGATTGTCTTATAATAATTATGAAATATTTAATCGCAGGATAATTACAGCTTTATAAACTTATTCAAATGTCAAACAATTGTCTATATTTACTTTAAAAAAACTAGCTACAGAATGTTTGTAATAGAACTTCTATTATAATTTTAACTTCGCTTTAATTATAAAAATATAATTTTTATAATTTAACTTCGTTGATTCGTCTAGCGACAATTCAACGTCTTTAACCAAAAGATGAATTTACGATCGTCTGCTGCCACTTTCTTTATCGATATCGTCTATTGATTAAATCAAAATAAATGTTGAATTTCCATTCAACATCAATATCCACACAGGGTTTCAATGTCATTTGGGCTCAAACAGTGCATATATAAATGATATAAAACAAACAGTACATATAAGTATTGAGGAATCCGGTTGGGTTCCTCCAACCGGTTTCCTGCATCCACAGATGTTAGTCAACACAATTAACACTAATTCCATACTAGGGAATATTATGATCGATGGAATCGGTTTCCAATCAATGATGTGTACATATGCACCGATATATATATATATATATATATATATATATTTCAACCAATTTAATTGTTATCTACCTAAACGACCATCACACAGCATTCAACCATTATTATCAATACTAAAATATAATTATAACATTTTAAAATAGAACAGAGTTAGTGAATTTACTCACCTTGGCGTGTTAACCATTAAATAACGATTTGCGTCAGTTGATTCAAACCAGATGTTTAATTCTGCCATGATTCAAATGTGCTTCAAATTTCTCCAACCCTACTCATAGCGTAGCCAGCTTCGGTACGATTCCAAAGTGATAGACCGTTCATCCAACTTTACTTTGTCGGTCCATACTCAATTAAATTTCACTTCCTTCTTTCGTTCATCCATTATACACACCGTGAGCTCCAGCATGTATTTCTCCTTCACAATTTCCATGCGCTAGAACAGTACCCGACGTAAACCTCCTTAATAACATCATTAACCCACTAAAGCCGTCCCCTATCGTATTTTCTTTTTCTAAAAATTTGGCCTTGCCTTCCTTTTAATCGGTCCAATAAAACAATCAGCCGAATACCATTTTTCCTTCTTGCCAAATATTTCAAACCGCCTGCTCACATGTATACTTCTTGCAGTCTCAAAACACGCGACCTACTCATTTCATTAGACATTCCACGCCACCCATTCTTAGCTAATTAAAATCCATGCCATCCCTCAATAAAACTACTCCACCATTGCAAACCGTCAGCTTCCGTCTTCATTATATCATCCTCTCCACTCCATCACACGCAAGCCTTCTATTGTTTCATCATTCCACTTTTTGAGTACACTATACTAATCACAATACACGTATATACATATCCCTCCACACCATTTACCTTCCATCGCCATTGATGTGTCTTGTTACCCCTAAATCAATTTACAGTTACTCAAACCATCTTGATGCTTCCTCACTTTATATTTAAAACAGATAGCTCCATCTCCCTTTCTACAGTATGATACACGCATGCCCCAAGCAACTTCCAGTCTTCGAAGTCTCCATGCCCGTGCCTTGCTATGATGAGCACCCTTCACCTCTTTACTTAAACATTAACACTTCATGTTCCAGAGATGAAACCGTCATTCATTTATAAATGTTAGCAGATAAACACCCGCAACTTGTTGCTTCTAGGCCTTTTCCACAAACCAGGCTTTTGCCAAATATGTGAACCCCTTGCTTCACGTTTTTAGAAACCCAACTAATACACTCCCTGTCATGGCCACGATATCCACCCTGAAACCGTTCTTCTTCTCTTTCTACACTTATGCACTCCACTTCTGAGATCACCAGCCTCCTCCCTTGTCAATGTCGTCCACATCCCACTTTGTTTTGTAATTGATTATTACAAGATATGTATTTGTTATATTTTTACAGAGGATTTTCGCCCAAAAATATATGAGAACGCCTGTATATTTATAGTGTAGAGGGAAACTTAATGGTTAAGGAATGGGTGATAGGGTAGCTGATTGAAAAGAGTAGGTACTGCTTTCTACTTAATTTGCTTATGTTTTCTTTGGTATAAAGTTTTAGGATTTAGCCTAATGTATAGGCGCATGTTGATTTGATAGAAGTGAAGTCCTTCGTTGATGTACAAACTATGTCTAGAATGCATGTGCCTCTTCCAAATATATGTCAACTATAACTTAGAGTAGGTGTATGGGTTTGTATTTTCTTAATCATGTGCCTGCGTCTCAATCACTTCGCTTAGGATTTAAGCAAGGTTGTATATTTATGTTTTTAAAATGTATGTGTACCGCATTACGGAAAATTTACATTCACGCTGGAGCCGTTATGGACAGATATAAGAATACGGTAGTGTCCAGCGAGGTGCCGCGATCCCAAAAATATAATAATATCGGTAGGTTAACATATATTGTGAAACTCCAAAATATTGATATAGGGTGCAAAATACTCCAAATAAAAAGTTGCGTATTTAATTAATTAAAAATTAAAGTAAAACTCTAAAAATTAAATTATCACTACGTTTCAAAAGAGTCTTGTCCAAATTCGAATCCGATATTTAAATATATTTAAATAACCGTTATGGCCATAAACGAATATGCCGCTGCTTTTTCTGAATATTTAATTTGGACATATCGCACAATCTATAATGCGAAAGTTCCATTTTTCACTTCCATTAGAAAAATACAGTTCAACAGATTCCAATGTTTATTGTTTCGAAGAAATCCGACTAATAACGAATCATATAAACTCAGCTGAAGTTCAGAACGTTAAATTACGAACTGCCGCGATATTACGGGCTCGATTATATTTAATATATATTTTTATACGTTCAACTTCGTTTTAATTAATATATAAATCAACTTAAATTACGAATTCAATATTTAAATTGATTTAAATATTCAAATACAAACCGATAAAAATGCGGGACGTTACATACGTATCCATGTAATTCTCAAAAATGGCATGGTATTCCTCTGGGTCTTAGTCCATTCATATGCGAATTTGTTCTCTTTTATACCGGATGGAACCTTTACCATTATTATCTCTTTAAAGAAGGGGATCCCTTGCAAATTCCTGTCTTCTATCCATATTATGTTTTTGTTTTCCTCTGAAGTGATCAACTCTTTTGATGCTTAGTTGTTTCCCCCCGAAACTGGACTGCTTTGTAGATTCGATGAAGAATCAGTTTGGTTATAAAGTTCTTGAGATGCTATTATTCTTGACACTGCTTCATAGGGTTTTGCTTCAGACGACCTTCGGAACAAGCCTGCTTCAATAGATCTCCTAGTGGTATCAATTTGCGTAGCCAAGTGTAATATTTCCAATTCATCTTTTGTTAAAGTTTAAGGTCCTCCAGTTTCTTGTTTGGCTATGTTGATTTTATTTTCTGGGATGGATGACGTGTTGAATCCTTCCTTACAACTCCTTCTCGATTGAATCATTCGTTAATTGACTCTGAGAGTGTCTTGTTATGATGTAATGAGAAATATGGTCGGATGGTTTAAGATAAGTATGGAGAGTGGGAGAATTAAGGGTTAACCACAAGGGCAGAAATATAAGAAATAAGGTCGGGGGTTCAGGGCTATGCCATTCTTCAAATAGCTTAGATCAATGATTTTGAAGTAGTCATTCGGAATTCAGAAGCTCCTTATCGAGACTTTATCTATAATCTTGCTTCTTCGAAGCTTAGTCCAACCCGGGACGAAACAACATAGTTAGAAATGTGGTAAGTCATCTGAAAGGTTAAAGGTAGGAAAGGGGATGGAGTTTCAAGCCTTACTTCTAGCGCCAAAATATTAACGATATTTTTTGTCAACATCAAAGATAGGTCTATAGAAGTGGACCTATGGGGAAAATGAGGTTATTTAGTTCCACAAGCATGGGTTAGTTCATCATTCCTTTGATACCAAGGTCTAAAGTCCATTAGTTACATTGGGATAAAGGTTCCCTAAGCACAACACATGATAGGAAACTACGTGGTTTATAGGAAGGGGTTTAGGAAACCTAGGTAAAAGGGTGAGGCTTGTGTACGAACCCTTTATCGAGGAGAGAGCATAAGGTAGCTAAGTATATGCTGAAAGGATTAGAATAAGAAGCATTAAACAACATAGCACAACAATACATCATATATTATGCGAAACAGTAACGAACACAGCAATTTATAGTGGTTTGGTTTAGACTGAACCTACGTCCACTCTAAGGGCTTTGACGATTTTTATTCGTTGAGGTGATTACATGGGAAATCCTCAAATCGATTTACAAATTAGGGTTTGCTCTCTAAAAAATGAGAGCCAAGTTGTGGAACGAGGAAAAGTCCTTCAAATGAGACCCTTGGGGTCTTATTTATAGGGAAATCGGGCCCCCTTTTGTTGTGAGCCCAGTAAAGCCTCTCTCAGATGCTTTAATAATGTTTCGGCTACTCTTGTGACCTTTTTTCTTATGAATATCAACCTTTCTTCTAATTGAATGTCTTCCTCGATGTCTTCTTTCCTTCCGAATATCAACCTTGGGCTTCTAGGAATGGTTCCGCTGACATCCCTCTCGGTATCTTTAAAGTTGTTTCTTGGTGATAGTTGCAAATCCTCAGCGTGCTGCACATATGCTTCCGGTATGCATTCTGATGATAGGCTTCTAGCTCTTGGACCGTTGGGTTCGGTCTGCTTCTGTGCTTGACTTTTGACATCGAGTCATAAAAACTTTAGTGTCAGTAAAGAGTGTCGGTTCTAACTGCTTTATCTCCCTCTGTATTCGTTACTTGTTCTAACAGATGATGCTTTCGCTTGCCGATTGCACTTCTAGAACCATAGGTAGGGGTATCTCCTCTTTTGCCCTGTTTCACTCTTGCGTATCTGGTTTTGATTATAAATATATGCTTCTGGAACATATTTCGGTGATGTTGAAACTACTTCTTGATGTTTGTTATCAATACCAGGCAAGTTGGTATCGATAGCCTCTTACTTCCTTCTGCTAGGTCTCGTACCATATGCCTTCCGACAACTCCTTATCACCGCCTTCCGGTATTATGTGGAATGCTTCCGGGATTGTTTCTATGTATCTCGTTAAGTGTCGGCATTACCTTGTCGGTGTCTTTTCTTGTATTAATTCTAGGCTTCTGCCCATTATGCTTGTATTGGTAGAACACTGGTCGCATCTTCCTCCTTTCTTGCTGTTACCGGTGTTGGACCGAAATTCTTGTGCTCTGAATCTTCTTGGCTGCCAGTATCTGCTTTCAGCTTGCTGCCAACTTTCAGACTCTGCTTCTAGAAGCTCCTTAGCTCTACCATTTTCTTCATAATCCTAGCTTCGCTGTCCAAAAGCCTTTGTTCTTTCGGCTTTGGAGCTTCTGCTTATTTTTATTTGGCCAGTGTAAATTTTGGTGTTAACAACTCCTTTTCATTTCTCTTGCCTACTTCTGGTCAATTCAACGATCTACGCTTGAAAGGATTATCAAATTAGAATAATTTGAGGACTCTGCTTCTGGCTGCTCCTTAGCTCTGCCCTTTTCTTCAAAATCCTTGTTTCGCTATCCAAAAGCCTTTGTTCTTTTGACTTTGGAGCTTCGACTTTTTTTTTTGGCTAGTGCAAATTTTGGTGTTAACAACTCCTTTTCGTTTCTCTTTCCAACTTCTGGTCAATTCAGCGATCTATGCTTGAAAGGGTTATCAAATTAGAAGAATCTATGAAAGATACCCGACAACTACTCACTAAAATTCAATTTCTACAACTCCGGATGACAAAAGAACAAGAAAAGCAAGGGAAGATTGTTAGGAATCTTCAGAAATACATAATGGATAACCAAAATAATCCAATTATTATTGAAGATGATTCCTCCAACATACAAGTTCACAATCCTATGGAGGAAGAATAAGAAGAGGTTGAAGAAAAAGAAGAAGAGGAAGCAAAGGAAGAAAATCAAGGAATTGACGAAGTGGATCAAGCGATTTGCGTCGACAAAGTTTGTTTCGATAAGGAAGGAAATGTGATTAAACAAAATGGAGAATTCTGCCTCCATTACCCAAATTGTCAAATTCACAAGTCTCCAATTGTCAAAAACAATTAATAGTTAGGTTTTGTATATTCGTCTATTTGCTATTATACGTAACTACTCTTTTAAATATTTGCTAAAAGTTCTCATGTATTTGTAAACAACAATTGGTATAATTGTTAATAAGAAATCACAAATATAAAAGTTTGTATTCATTTATAGTAGTTTTCCAGTTTATTGACTTGGGAATAGTATCAGAAATTAGAATTTATTCTAGATTAGATTAGTTTGGAAATAGAATTATATTAATCTTAGTATTAGAACTATGCCTTAATTTTAGGGGTAGTATTATAGGTTACGTAAGAATATATAGTTTTTTATTGATGAAAAAGGGGGAAAATTATAAAGTAAGGCTTAGAATAAAGGGGGCTTAGTAGTTTCAGAAGGAGTTAATGGAGTGAGGAGTAACTTGAGAATCAAAACATCAGGTATGAATATTTTATAAACCAAGGTTGTCATCATCAAAAAATGGGAGATTTTTAGAGATTGAGATGTTAATGATGATGGTTTTGATAACAACAACCTTGTTTTAATTATTATTGTTATAAAATATATACTAACACTATTGTCCAGAATATATATATATATATATATATATATAGAGGAAATCTTTTGCTTTTTCCAGTTGTTGCACTCTTTTTCCTTACTACTCTAGTAAGGTTTTTTAAGGAGGCAAAAACGACAAAGGTTCTTTACGTCATTAATAAAGAACCCTATTTTCAAATATATATATAAATATATAGGAAATCAAGACTGTATAGTTCAAGATTTCAAAGTAGAAGAGTTCAAGATTCAAGACTCATGAATATCAAGAATTCACGAGTTCAAGAAATATAAAGTAATTGTGTCTAGATATTTTGTTAAAACTTTGGTTAGCACTGAATTCTGATTTTAAACTTTTTTCAAATGATTTTAAAATTACTTCCTTGTCTTTAAATATATTTTCAAAACGATTTCAAAATCACTTTCTTATTTTAAATCTGTATCTCTTTATTCTTAAATCTATTTTAACTTGTGAAATTTATTTTAACTCTTATTGTAAAATTATACTTTATCTCTTAAAATGTTTTGACTCCTAATTCAAATATTTATTACTTACAGATTTAATACTAGTTCATAGTTACTTATGTTTTCAATTTCCTTAGTTGTATTTATTAAGTTCTAAACTATTTCTTATATTTATAGTTTTAAATATATACTTTTATACCATTTTTAGATCATCTTAATATATATATATATATATATATATATATATATATACTTGAAATGCTATATTTTAATATAAAGGAATGTTGTTTGTTTTAACCTAGAAATCACCATAATTTATTTAATAATGATTTGCTTTGGTTTAAAATTTTATTTCTTGAAATATACATGTATATGTCAACATATACATTTATGTATGTCGACATATGTGCCATTGGTTTTATTTTTAAAATTTGAAAAGTTGTGTCTTTTGAATTCAAACCTTTTCTGAATGGTTGTGGCTGTTGAAAAACTATAAATAAGCTTTAGATTTCAAATTTTTAATAACTACTTATCATCTACTTCTTCCTTTCTATCCTTACCATTATTCTTTTTAATTTCTTAAAAATCTATACTTATACTCTGCTGATTCTCAAGAGAATTATATAAAACTCTTTCTCTTTAAATTCTAATTAAATCCTCTCCGAAATTCAAGTGCTACTCAAGAGTTATAGGCTGTTTGTAATCAAAGAACGCAAAATCAAGTTTTATATAGTCAATACTTCAAAACTGATACTTAGAAAATGTGCGATTATAGCTCGAAAATCAGTTAGATGTTCTTGTAGCATTTTTAAATCAAGAGAGCGCCCTGTGATCGGAAGCAGGTGGTGGTTGACCTAGCCATTGAAATAAAGGATTTTAATTTGAAGATTATACTGAAAAGGAATTTGCACAACCTAGAGCTGTGTGAGACTGGATGTAGGGTAATTTTGAACTAGTATAAAATCCCGGTGTGTGCCTTCCTTTTACTGATTTTTATTTTCATTTTCGGCATCTGCTATTGATTTTGTGATTGTTGATATTTTGTAATTTGCACGGCATTCTGTTTATTACAAAAAGATTTTAAGAAATTAATAAAATCCATAAAACACTATTCACCCCCTCTAGTGTTTAATTTGCCTTAAGGTCCTTAATCCACATCCCCAACAAACACTACAGGTCGCGACATATTATACTGCCAAAACCCACAAAATCTTGCACGCAAGTGAAGCACACTACCACAAATTCAAATCTGACCTCTAATTTGCATACAAATGATCACAACATTAGAAATACTCAGCCCTAGCTCATGCTGATTTTTTTTGAGACCAACTAAAAACCCATCGCATCATGTGAAATACATACCGAGATGAAGCCCTAAATGATAGGAGCTTAACGGATCATGCCTCACTCGATTTCGTTAAGTTTTTGATTTTATATGATTTTAGAAAGACCGAGGAAGGATGCGGTTGTTTTGGTTGTTGACTGCAAATGAAGATGGAGGAAATGGGTTAGGGTATAAGATAATTTATATAGAATAGATTTATTATTATTATATTGATGCATATCTATTCATTTGATTTTTTTAATTTGTACGATCACATATTCCATCTGATCGCCATGAAAATTGACACCCTGTTATAATTTAATATTCTAGACCTAATGAAACTGATTTCGTCAAATTCCTGTAATGTTTGAAAATAAACACTATTTTTAATTCCAAACCGTTAATCGATATGCACTTATATTGCGCACGCTGACATATAACTCCGATTGATATGAAAATTGAAATCTAGCAATAATTAACTATTATGGATTTTATAAAAAAATTCATTGAAATCCGAGGTCGTTTGAAAAATGGCTATTTTAAAGTGTTAAATTAACTTGACGTTTTCAATAATAAATGAAATCATTTAAATTTCCGCTTTAAAAACTTTACTAACTTAATTCTCATTCAACTAGAACTTATATTAATCTTTAGAATCGATTCGATTCATTTTTGACTTAGAATTTAATTATTTCTCGTTTTCGTATGACGATAACTCGGTATATTTGAAATTTATTTGTATTCTACTTATTAAATCGATAAGATCCATATTAAAATCCAGTTATATTTCCAATTCAACAATTAAAACATCTAAATATTCAAAGTTAAATGGCTAAAATTCGGGTCGTTACATGTATGGTCCATATTGAGATTCACGTTAAGGTTTCTATATGAAAGAAATGCTAATAGACTTGGTACTTTATCTAGAGCTAACTCAAGTTTGAACTCATGCTTGCCTGGGGATTACTTCGGGTTGAGATGTTAAAGACTTTCAGGCTGTCTCTAAGTCTAGCTAAAATATACACTAAGATTACTTTTTGGCCGAAAGGGTTCATATTTAGGCTTTTGAAATATAAGCTTAGTTCGATAAATTGGTTTTTTCTTGCTTGGAGTATGATCCTGTTTATTTTGCTTAGGCATTTTTTACTTGTTGATTTGTCTCAACATAGTAGGAAAAACCCAATAAATTAGGAGATACCTTACATCTACGCATATATTATTTAAGAGTATTGTAAAGTAATACTGCTCGATGTTATAGAGAATGAGGCTATGTGGTGTACACATGTGAATATTTTCTTAGGATGACAATGATACATTTTTAAACATAGAATATATGCATACAACATCTACACAAAGCAATAAACATGTTGTTCTATAAAATAGAACAAAACATAATATACAACTAATAATAGAGAATACATAGTCGATAACACAGTGACAATATATAATATAAAATACATATAAAAGAGTAATTGAGTACAAGCTAACACAAACTATATACAATGCGTAATCAGTATACAATATAGCATGATATATATAAAATAAGTTCAGACTGCTGGGATACCTATGAAAGTAAAACTGCATATGTGGATTCTGATGCATGGGAACCTTAATATGATAAGTATGCCGAGGAGGAATTTTTTGAATATTTTAGAGAAATGACTATTTTGTGGGGAGGTGGTGAAGGACCACTTGCATTTATTTTGTTATTGTGATGTGGAATTCTACGTTTGGAGCAAATGTTTGGCACATTTGAGAATTGACTTTTGTTGGAGGGATGTTATTCAGATCAGTGTGTCTTTTGGGAGTCTGACCCTTCCAAAGATCTTGCTTTTGTTAATTTTTCTTACTATTGGGTGTTATGGAATGAAAGAAATTGTAGATGTTATAAAAATACTGCCAAATCTTCTAATGCCATTTTATTTCAAGTGCTTAATTTTTTCTATAAATGGGCAGGAATAGATTGTTGGAATTATGCTGATTTGATTGAAGACAACATAGGAGCAAGGGTGCATAACAGGCATTCTTGATGTTGTGTCATGTATTTTGTTGTTTTCTTTTGTTGGTTGGCTCCTGTGTGAGCAATATGTTATGTTAGTTATGTGCATATGTTGCTCCTGCGTGAGCACTCATCATATTTTAGGTTATTGTAACTAAATGTACTCTGTTTTGGTTGTACCGCCTTTAGTATTTATATATAACGTGGAACTCAACTGAGTTTCCACTACCTTTGGCTTCAAACAAAAAAAAGTTCGTGTAACGACCCGGAATTTGGGGCAAATTTATTTTTTATTTTTTATTTTTTTTAATGGACTTTGGACGTTCAAAATAGTTTATTTTAAATTATAACGACGAAAATTTATTTAAAATAACGCTGCGACGTATAAATTTATAATTTATAAATTACGAGCCTGAAATGGCGCAGTAGTTTCGAATTTCGATTTTTAACTTTGGAAAATCATATAAAATTGAAAATATATCGGAATCGGACGAAACTGAAAACATTGGGAGCGTATTGACGATATTTTTCTAATGAATTTTAGAAATTCAGTTTTCAGTTTATAAATTGTAAGTTATGTCAAAATTAAAATTTCAGAAAAATGCTGTGGAATTTATATATATTAATATATATGGCCCAAAAGGCTATTTTTGCATATGAATGAATTTGGACTCGAAACCACTTCCATTGAGTTCAAAATGATGTTTCTGCATTGAAAAAGTATAAACACTGATATATTCCGAGATTCGGAAATTATTGTTTTAAATATGTATTTTTATTATTAAAATATATACGCCTTAAAAATGGAAATTTTGCAAACGACATCTGAATTCGACGAAACAACTTTCTTTGGATCTGGAATATTAAATTATTGCTAGATTCCAAAATTCGTAATTTTTGGAGTCAGTATGTGGTCGTTATTAATTTTTCAATGAAAACGGTCAATTTTCAGACTTTAAAAATTCATTAATAATTCATACGGACTCGGAATTTAACGAAATCAGTTTCTATGGGTTCGTAATGTTAAGAATTAGATGTGTTCCAATTTTTCTGAAAAACTGGAATCAGTATGTGATCACACAGTTTTTAAAACGAAGAAAAGGACTAAAAATTAAAGAAAATTATGACATAAGGCTTATTATTATATAACTTAAAATAGACAAGGACTTGAATAGAAAGTTCACAACCTCTATATAATATCTCATTCTCTCATAATCCTAACTTTTCCTAAACCTATCAGCCTCCTTTTCCTTCATTTTCATGGCGGCTACACTCCTTCCTCTATAAACTTCTTTGCAAATTAGCCCCTGAAAACAAAACAATTTATAACTCTCAATAGAAACCAAATCTGACCAAACCCTTTCTGGGTTTTGTTCATCTTCTTATCTTCTATCTACCACGAAATATTCAAGACCTATCATCGCACGGATTCACCGGGATCTAGCTTGAAAGACAGAAAGCTGATTTCAGTTATTTGTTCGTTGCGGGCCCCACGAAGAGAGTTAGGTCGAGCGACTTCAGACAGTGGTAGAGGGGAAGCATAGGTTCTTTTGGCGGTGGTGGCATGGTCTCAGGTGGTCGGAGTTGGCCGTAATGTCAATTTACTAGAGGGGTGCTAAAACCAGGACAGTTGCAAAGATGAGCAATTTCCCGTCGATCCGGGCATTTTCAGGCAAAGTGACCTGATCGAAAGTTGTTCGGGAGGACGAGATCTAGCTAATGACAAAAATTGGTGGCATTTGAAGTACCGAGGCGGCCGCAACACTAAGATGAACAGAAACTGCAGTTTTCCGTTCAACTGCAGATCGTGGGCCCCACGTTGCGAACTGGAGGGGGGACCACCAGGCATTGAAAGAGGGGGAGAAGACAAAGAGAATGGCGCTGGTTTCGTGCAATTCCGACTTACGGTTTGTCCGTGGCGAGCATTTTAAGTTCAGGGTGCTGTTTGAAGAAAAAAGGTTAAGGGCTTAAACGCGAAACATTTATTTAATTTTATGTTCAATGTTTGTAATGCAATATCTTTTACATACGAGATCGAAATTTGACGATTTCAGGTCTGCTGCAATCATGGCGACGAGAGCTTCGCGTGGACACTAATTTTGTCCAATTTGGAGCAAGTTGAAAATTTGGGTAATTTTCATAATTTAAATTAATTATTTAATTATTACAAACTTCGAAAATTCATAACTTTGTGATACGAACTCGAAATCGCGCGAAACAGGATTTTTTGCGATCAGCGAGTCGAGAGCTTCGCAACGACACTAACTACGCCCAATTTGGAGCATGTTGGATCTTGGGCCAAAATTGGGCCCGAACCGTCATTTAAAGCCGACAAAGGTGAGAACTCTTTTGCTCACTCAATTTTCGAATAGTTATTTATTTTTATAATTAAATGTAAATAAATTATTGATGATGGAAGTAATTGTTTGTTGAACGGATTGTGGATTTGGATGTCGTGTCATGTTATGTTTGAAAATGAAAATATTCAACAGGTTAAATTAATGATTTATTATTTATGATAATTTAAAATGATGTTACACTGCCATTGACAAGTTACCTGACTTGTTGATGTTGATTGGGACGATTATTTTACACCTCGCCCAAGTGCACAAAATTATGTGTTGGCCGAAACCCCACACGGGTCTTGGGTTGATATTTGACTACACATCACCCTTGTGTTTAGTGTAAATTGCACTTTGGCTGTTATGTGAATGGTTGACATTATTATGGAATAAGTGCAGTGTTTGAAATCCGTGTAATTAAATTACATGGAAATTGTGTGAGTCTCATTCCAATTTTGAGTTAAAGAATATTATAATCCAATATTCAATTAAAAGAACCAAAGGATGGTTTCCATGTTTTCAAATGGGAAGGTATGTATTGTCAAAGTTACAATAAAAGGAGTGAATTGGAAAGATAACATTTTTATTAGTAAAAAGTTACAATAAAAGATTAGAATTAAAAGATGCCCTTTTTAATTGTCAACATGTTAAATTAAGAAGATTTGTCTCAAAACTGAACATCTTGAAAAGATTAATATTATTGTTATCAATTTTGAATTAATGAATATTTTAATTTATACTCAATTAATGGAATTAATTGGCGTTGATTTAAAAAGATTATATCTTTATTGTTTAAAAGTTATAATAAAGGAGATTCAATTAAAAAGATTACATATTTACTGTCCACATTTTAAGATAAGAAAGTTTGATTTCGAAATTTGAATGTTTTGGAAAGATTACATTTATTTGTCATTATGTGGCAATAAATAGATTTGATTTCAAAATAAGACATTTTGGGAAGATTATTATTAATTGTTATAATAATATGGAAAGTTCAAATATTTATAAAGATTTGAAAGGTAAGTGAAGATATTTGGAATCACGACATTTTAGAATTAAAGAATATTCAAAATTAAGATTCTTTAATGGAAAGGATATTTTCAAAGAGTATGTTTTAGAAAAGTTAATTATAATTATAAAATTATAATTGTACTTGGACACGAGGTTAGGTCACATCTGTGGTGGAAGTCTGCCCGGAACCGATCGGCATATCCAGTAGCCACAAATGTTGAACCTAATGTGAGAGGTCCAAGTGTGCAAATACGAATTAGGCCATGTCACGAGGTTAAGCCCAACTTGTGGGATAAGTCTGCCCGGACCCAACCGGCATATCCAGCATCCACGAGTCGCAGGCTTAATGTGGGAGGTCTGGCCCAGTATAAAATATAAATGAATAAGATAATGAATTGGGTTATTTAATCTGTTTTAAATAGCAATGCCATTTTAACCCGAACGTGTTTATCGATTTATTTTATCCATTTTATAATGCATATATAAAGAGCTAATTTCAAATTTAATATTTTGGAAATAATATTATTTCAATATGATAATAGATAGAATATTCAATTTGGAGAATGAATTGAAATATTACATTTTTCAATGTAATAAAGAATGAATTGAAATATTACATTTTTCAATGTAATAAAGAATGAATTGAAATATTACATTTTTCAATGTAATAAAGAATGAATTGAAAATATTACATTTTTTAATGCAATATAGAATGAATTGAAAATATTACATTTTTCAATGTAATAAAGAATGAATTGAAAAGATTACATTAAAAAAATTTCATTTTTATCCAAGATTGATTACATTAGAAAGAATACATTTTTATAGTTCATTTGTTTCATTAAAAAGATTAGATAATAAGAATGACATTTTCACTATAATATGGTTTTCAAGTATGATTTGCATTAAAAAGAATTTGATGTTAAAGTATGATTTGTGATTTAGAAATCCTTTAATTAAAATTTAACAGAAATTTCTAAAGAGAAGTTTTCCAATTCAATATATATTAAATTGGAATTGAAAGAGAAAAAAAAATAGATTTTGGGGTTGTCGTGAACAGTGTCTTTAATAACATTGTTCTTAAACTCCGATTAGAAAAGAATAAATCTTTTAAATAAGATTTAATGGAATTTTCCAATTAATATTTATATTGGAATTAAATAGTAAATATAAATTTGGGAAAAGATAAATCTTTTAATTAACATTATTAGAGTTTCCAATTATATTTAGTAATTGGAATAAAATGAAATGTGAATTGGGTTTATCGTGAACGTGTTTTAAAGGACATTCGTTCTTTAACCCAATTTACAGTGAAGTATAATTTGGAATTTATAAATCTTTTATTTGGATTTAATGAAAATTCTCCAAAGTAAAGTTTTCCAATTTTATATATTAAATTGGAATTGAATGGAATTCGATTAGTTAATAATCGAGATGAACTTCTGTGGATGAAGACTATTACTATATATGGGATTTAAAAGGCCTTGGCGTTATTCCATTTATATTATTAGTCTGATATAGAGATTTATATCGATTATATGTTGATCTAATTTCAATGAAATTCCATATTTTATGGAAGATGATTTTGGGCTTATCGTGAACTGTGTTTTAAATGACACTAGTTCTTTAACCCAGTTAAAGATAAGAATTATTTCTTAAAATTGGTTATCATTCAAATAATGATTTTTGATATTAAAACCAAATTGGAGTTTTAATAAATTTTTAATTGGATTGAATAGAATAAATTCAAAGGATTTTATCTTTGACAAATTAATGGGAATCTTTCCCTAGTGATAAGAATATTTTATTTAAAAGAATATTCTGAATTAGAATGAGGCGTTGGATATGTTTTTATAGCACTTGATTATAAAATACACGAATTATTCAGAAAGAGTCGAAGATGAAGGCGGTGGTTGAAGACCTGAGTTCTTCACGTCGTTTGGACGGTTATTGCTATCTTGATTGGACCGTACACCCAAGACGATGGAAAAAGTGGTGATCATCCAAACGTTCTTGGAGATCGATGGATATGCGAGGAATAAGGTGCCTCCGGTTTCGTTCAGACCCAGAACGGACTTGTAAATGGATTGTGCGTCTGACATTGTATTCCTTTATATTGTATTTGTTGATCTCTGTTTAACGTATAGCTATTTGGTGGTGGAGAATTTATTCTTCGCTTAACAACCGGTTATATATTGGTAGATGATCAATGATATGGTATGGTCTGACAATGTGGCACGCCAAGATGTAAATGTTCAAGGCTTTTGTTGAAAAGCAGGGCCTTGTGGGATGATCAAAGCATCGCCTATTTCGGCATCGCTTTGTGTTTTAGCGTTACTTTATGAGCCTCACACCCCGGTATGAGTCTGAAACGGGAGAAGGGAACGCAGGGAGTGCACACGTTTCTGTCTAGCTAGAGTGATGTCAGGGACCTACCAGCACTGACATTTTACTTATGTGGATGATGGATTTTGAGGCGCCTCGGATTTATAGGCCGTTAGTGGTCATATGGAGGTCCAAAGGGACCGGGAAGCGTGTGTTCAGGCATAACTAATCCAGCCAATATTGGCGGACCGGCCCTGCAGCTATCCAAGGGTTGCCCATAGGTGTGATCCTGAGGCATTTGCTAGAGTGTCCTCGAATCGGTAAGGAGCTCCTCCCTAGCCTTGACTCATGATGGAAACCCAATTTCCAATACGAGACATTTCGGTTTTGATTGTAGAACTAGTATGGGGACATGGTATATGGTACCCATACTGTCTATGATTTATACATTTACTTTCGAAATTGATTTCTACACTATGCACTTATAGTAATATTAAAAGATAAATTTCACGTACCAAGCATTTTTGGCTATTATAAGGTAAAACTCTATCCTCCGGTTTGCGTTGCATTGTGTGATGGGACCTGAGTCTTATAATAGCTTCATTTTCCTTTATTTAGCATTGCGCTGTTTATTTTTATGCACTGGTATTCTTGGGGGTAAACCCGTTCCGTGTTATACGGCGTGGTCCCTTGATTTACCTAACTTTAAAATCAACTTAATAACTGTTTGTGAGTTCTCATACCAGTCCCATGACTGACATAGAGTGTATTGTTTTAACCTAAACTCTGGGTGCCCATATTTTCCACACGGGCAGCTAGTAGTTTTGGTTTTGCATATATTATATTCACAGGATCCTGGTCTACAGCTGAAGCGATATCCGGAAAGCTCTATATCCGTGTATTTCTTTCAGTTGTGCTTTTGTATTATTTTCCGCTGCTATTTAAATGTAGTTTAAAACTCTGATATTGTATTTCCAATGTATATTATTTATTCATACTCTAGAATATTCTTGTACTCTGATGTAATTGTTGTAACAGCAATAAAATGTTCTTCTGCTTTGTTCTGATGTGTGTTGTTCTCAATTCAATCTGGGCTTTCCTTTACGGGGAAGTTTGGGTCGTTTCAGTTCGGATCATCTGTGTAACTTATAATAATCCTACATACAAAATCTCTGCTGTGCTAACTAAACACATGGTGGTCACATCGTCCATATATGCAAAATGTCTTGGGTTGGCTCGATTGTTACGTAAATAACACACGATTGGAATATGCCTAACCAAGAATCTATAAATATAAGCGATACATCATATGCAAGGAATATCATGCACACATATTAAAGTATCACAAGCATGACAACTCAAGTCGTATATCAAAGTGTCACACACACACACAAACATATATATATATATATATATATATATATATATATATATATATATATATATATATATATATATATATCTGTGTGTGTGTCATGCACGCACGCATGCGCGCGCGCGCACACACACACACACACACACACACATATATATATATATATATATTAGATTGTGTGTGTATGTATGTGTATATGTATTGCATTCAAAAAGGCATGCATGGCATTGAATTATAATGTCATGGATGCTTATTGAACCATAATGGTAAAAAAATCACAAGACTATGCATAAAGACGTGACTCGCTGAATCTACGATAAACGGTTGAATCATACATACTCAAGAGAATAAATAAAATCCAAAAATTAGCTATAAGTGAAATACCACTAAATATAATCAGGCAGGCAAGCAATAATGCCCAAAAATATATCTTAACCTCAATAAAGAAACATTGCCAACAATATATGTAGGATATGACACCTATTAATATGGATAACGACATGAGAATCCACTATACTCTAGACTTCTATTATAGGTACAATATCATGTCCTTATATATGAATATATCAAAATATATTACGGCAGGGAATGCCAGTATGATAAATATGGAGTCTCAAATAGAGTCATATATATATATATATGTATATGTATATGTATATGTATGTGTGTGTGTGTGTGTGCGTGTGCGTGTGTCGATAAGTAGGCCGCCTAATCCATACCTATAAACAAGTTAGGTGTACTACTAAGACATACTAACATATTACTCTGTTAGAACCAGAGGAGAGATTACAACATTAAGCCAACTCCACAATAATGAACGCTCTACAGTCTTCAATTATCTTCATGGTATCTTAACACGTATCCAGTAGTGTGTTCGTTAATGCGAGGACTTAAGAATCACAACACTACTTCTGCTCTTGTAGGTAACAAACTACCTTCCTAGGTGATACAGTCGCGAATGCAAGCAGCAAAAGTAGGAAGCTATATAAATATAATGTGCCACATATCTAGGGCATAACCCGATGATCAGGCCTCTATGGTGAGTTCTAGTAATTTCCCACTCCCCAACGTCAACAAAAGGATGCATCAGTATAATATCATATGATACCAATAAAATAGGCACAAAGCCATGCTTATCGTTAGGCATGTAGCCTTACTTACTAAAATGAGAATGAAGCCATACTTATCACTACATGTTTTACCTCACATGCGTATCATCCTTTTTGTAACGTGAGTGTCATCTTCTTATAATGAATCATATAATAAATATAATGGTGGCATACCATACCATTGTGTGATACCCAATCGTTTATTCACTATTTATAAACTACACTTGATCAACATAATATTTTATATAGTAAGTTTGAAGAATAACTAAAGAAATATTATTATCAAATGCTTCATTCCAAACGATACTATAACTTTATTTATTTAGATTCCCCAACACACATGATGGAAATATCACGAAATTATATAAAAGAATGTTATCACTATATTATATCAAAATCAACAATCGAATATGTATCAACAATGAATCATATATATCATTCAAATCAATATGGAAATAATGAGAAACCAAAAACGTATGAATAAATCTCATTAGTCATATTCTTAGGAAACATGTTATCTAGATTTCTTAATCAGATATATTACTTTAATAACCCTTTAAAACATTTACTAAAAAGTACTTCATATTTTTAGAATTTATATATGCATTATAACTTTAAAATAGTCTCATAAAAACTGAAATATATTCACCTTCAATTAATTTATCTACCTTTTAAATATAATAAAATACAATACCAAGTCAATAGTAAAATATTTATTCATAAACTTTCATGTAAATTATCATATTATGAACCATTAACACATCTAAACTCATTAAAACATGTTTATAATTAAATTTTAACATTTTTTTGACAAGGTCGACCAATTTTTATAGTGTTCCATAACACTTATTATTATAACAAATAATAATTACAAAATAAGTACAGGAGTTTGGCAATTTCCCAACCTACTGCATTTGATTTTTATAGTAGACCGTCCACTTATTATTATTCAAATTTAACATTTAAATAAACCTTAAATTTATTACATATGTGATTCTGTTAATCAAATGTAGATAAATATATAACATATTCTACTTAGAACTTATCATAGTATTTACTCGAAAACATATCGAATTTTTTTAAGTTATATATTTCTTGTTATCCATATTATAGACTTAACTTATAAATAATTTTTAAAGTTAAATATTTAATTTATTCTTTAATTAGTTAACTTTTTGAATAATCGAATGATACATTATTTTATAGTGTCGCATATAAACTTCTTGAAACACATTTTATCTATTTATTTTATCTTATTTTATTTATATTATATAAATATATATATTTACTTATTTATATAGTTATTAGTATTATAAAAAAATATGCCACAAGCCGACCCGTAGGTCTACCACTATTGATCGACTACAAATCTACCGCTTGCAAATACTGAAGCTAAAATAACCTTTTTATCGAATTTTGACATGTTAAATCCTAATTCTTACATCATTCTTCGACAATCAAAATCTACGATGTGTTTATCCAAATATTTATCACAATATATATAATAAGAGAAACATGGTGATATAAATATAGGTACATGAGTTAGATAACTTACATGTAATTTATTCATTCATTCACTGTTCGTTTGCATAACTCTTGACCTCTAAATTTTGTTTCAATCCCTGGTTTATTTATGCTTAATAGTGTAATAAAAAGTAAAGTCTAACATGCTACAATTTTGGAATGTATAAAAATTTATATGATATTATTTTGATTATCAAACGAAAAGGATTTTGGTTTTAGGGAAAAGGTATCGATAAGGAAGAAGTGCGCGTGAACATACACCGAGGAGAAGTAAAATCTCTAATATATAATGTTTGGAAAACGGAGTCGAGCTTAAGGTCATGGGCTTTGGGACGGTCATTTTATACTTTTTGAGACTATTCTTTGTAAATTCAAATAAACTCTTTTTGTTGTTTGCTTCGATGCACTTGGTCCAAATTCCAAATCGTTCCCTTTCCAAACAAGGTCTATACATTAATGTTATATGATTAATAATACGTTATTTCCACATTTTTAGTCTATTTTAATTTAAATATCTTTTCACAATCTACATACTCTTTGTTAAAAAATCTTTATCTCCCATTTCTATTAATTAAATTACTATTATTAGCTTTAACTAACTACCACTTAAAACCCAAGTTGTTATGTATTCACACTTAAAACATTTGCATTCTCGCAATTTATCCTTAGGGAAAATACACAACTAGCTAATAACTCCAAGTTTAACCATATAATTGCCCATTTATCTTTAAATATTAAGCAAATAGCCATCAAAATAATTTTACAACAATCCTCTTTTTTATTTCAAGTCATCATGTAAAGTAATATACATTGATTCATTAAGTAATAAGTAACATAGAATCAATGATCAGACCTTTCATAGGTGGTTTATTGAAAGAATCGATTCTATCTTTAAAGTATTAAAATTCCTAATAGTAAACTAAGAATCCTACAAATTCGTATCTAAATTTCATTCATACTATTTTGGATTTGACAAAAACAACAAATCTAATACTTTTAGGCATTTAATTCATATTCATCCCAGACAAATATATTTCCCACTCACCTAAGAGCTATCCGAATTTGAATTTGAACACAACATTTAGGTTTATGATTACCAAACCTAATAGATCTACAACTTATTTACAAAGGTCATTTACAAACAGAGTTAATTTGTAGATATGAAAGAAGAATATGAAAGAAGAAGGAAATTCAATAATATAAATTACCTATTACTAGAACCAACCCATTTAAGCAGATTTGGATTCAATATCCCCAATTCTTATTTGTTTGATTTGAATAGATTAATAATTTATAATTTTAGAATAGATTGGAGAATTAGGAATGATAGAGCTTTGCTACTACCTCCAGGAAATATGAGTAAAAAAGTGGGAGCCTAGCCCTTTATTTATAAGCATAGAAATGACCCTGACCATTAGATTTAATTTTATAAAGATCTATTCGTTATTATAAAATTTTATAATATAGATAACCATCCAACCTAGCTGTCACTTGGTTAGGATCAACCAAGAGGTCGATCCCAGGTCGACCTGCCCCAGTGGTAGGTTATAAATAATAATAAATATATGATATATTTCGTTTATTTATTTTCCTTCTAATTTCATATTTTTTCTATAACTTTTTCATGCGAACTCCGTTCGCGAAGTTTCAAACATGAAAGTTGACCAGAATTCAATTACAAATGCAACGGTGTAAGTCTCACGGTAAAATTCCACCATATGTGAAAATTCCATTTTTAGAAATTGAATTAGATCACTAAATTATTTATTGCTAAAATTCCGGGTTGTTACGGTTCCGAGATGGATTGCGTCATTTGACAGTGTTGAGGGAAGGAAGGTAGCAAGTCATGTTTTTAAATATGGGTTTAGAGTGGGTTCCCGGTAATTACCGGATCATGGGTGTGGAGCTGGTTAGGGTGACAGAGTTGGTCATTGACCAAAGTGGTGGAAGAAGCGGGTCAATGGACGTTCAAAGGTTTTGGGTACTATGGCAGGCTGAGGATTTTTAAATGAGTAAGATGAATGGGTCACGTGTTCTGAGGGTGAGGTAATTTAATTAAGTAAATAAATTATTTTTAATTTAGGTTAAAAAATTTGACACTTCTTATGAGGTCAAATTGGGATAAAACAAGTTGCATTGAGTTCATATTGACAAAACCTATGTGTACGAGTTGGATGAGATGAATTCTGAGCTGATTGAAATTTTGACTAATTTTAAACTTTTTTTTTGAAATTAGATAAAATGAAACCAAAACGTTAATTGATTTGGATGGTGAGTTAAACTCACACTCTCTGGAACATGGTTATGCCATATAATAATATTCATTGTTGTTTACCTATTTATTTGCATGAATGGTAATAGTGATTGTTTAAATGATTAATTGTTTATGCATTTGGTTGTGGTTATATATTCTCGCTGCGAAGTGGAGACCATTGACATTGAGGGTTTCCAACAACCATCGAAGTTCTCAAGTATATGGACTAGAGGTATAATTTTCAATAAGAGGGGTTGCACTCTCCTTGTCATTTGTTTGAAGAATTTCTCACTCGTTTACTTTGATTCCTAATTTATAAGTTTTCCTATTTTTAATAGCATTAGGTACTGATTAAAAAACTTCACAATTTTTACTTATTTGAGTCCATAGTTGAGATTAGATGTAGTTGTTATAAGTGACCTACTTCGCAGTTAACGGTGCGTCTTTACCAACTTCAAAATCCGACAGGGAAGAAAAAAGAGGGTCAGGGCACTCTTCATTATTTGGCTTCGTACCTCCCCAGAAGTATACTGGATCGGTCGTCCCTCCCAAAAATATAATGGACTTGGTATACCTTGTTATCTCTCTATATAAAAAAAGTTTCGGGGTCGCCTCACAATTAATATACTGGCGTCCAGAATTAATATACTGGGTGTACTGGACCTCTAATTAAGATACTGGGTTGCCTATGTTTATACTGGGTGGACCTCATGAAGAGGTCGCCTTGTTATCAAAACAGGGAGTTGGGTAAAGCAAACTCCCTCTTCGTTGGCATTCTTTTATATGGTATTCATTCCTTGTTTATTTCGGTGTTTTGATTTGTATCGATGCTCGTTTATATGTTATTCTTATGAGGTAAAATTTGGTTTACAGCGGGGACTCATAGAATTATTATATATCTCCATTTACTTGAGTTTTCTTATGTTGGTTTTCTTGACTGACCCGTGTGTTATTTCGTTATAACGCTTAGGTCAGATCGAGCATGTTTCCAAGTTGTCTTTGGTTGTATATGGAGCTCATGGAGTAGAGTTGGATGTCTACCTATCATAATACTTTATTTTCCGCTGTATTATATTTACTTATCATCATTTATAAGGTCAGAATTTTATAACTGCCCTGCTGATGTGATTTGATTTAATTATGATTTACATTGCAACTTAGAATGATGGCTCATTTATTATTATTATTATTATTATTATTATATGCTGTTGATTTCGCTGAGAGATTCTCTACTTTATCCTTTTCTTTTCTTTTACCCTGACAATCTGCATTTCTGATGATGGATGTTTAAAATTTAAATACATTACTCATTTTTAGTGTCGACTTTTGATGGTTGAAAAGATAGGTCATTACCATCCATCAGTTAGATCTTCTTATCTGGACGATCCAGGATACATGACCATTACTACCAATCCTAATTAGCATCCCACAATATCCTTTCTTTGAATAACGCTAGAAGACTTCGAGTTACCTACGATTCCTTAGCATGCCCCATCATCAAAATTTCATCGCTCCATCATATATTTGGGTATACCTTCAAATGAATCCATTATCTTGCAACTTCTTTATGCCACAAACTGCATCCATTCTCTTACTATCATGCTTGTGGGACCTATCTATCTAGCATGTTATCCTTCATCATCTTGCAACCTTGTTACGCCATGAATCGTACATCACACTCGTTCGACCACTCCCGTCATAATTCATAATTGAAGAGTCACAACCTCAATGGGTCACAACTTCCACATTGTAGTAATCGATGAACCACAAGTTCCTACAAGTTCCCGCCGAAGTACTCTATCACCACCATGGATCTCACCTCCATTTGGCTCTTACTGATGTGTCATTACTAATCCATCCTTAATGGGCCAACGTCGATCCATATACTAGGCTAACTTTTGGCTCAAGTTACTTAGGGAATTTTAAAGCTTCCCTCCAACTTCCCTTGAGTCCAAAGTCACGTGCCAATCCTTATGCGAGATCACTCTCACTGGGTCATCCTCCTTTAGCTACATGGAATATCCAAACTTTTCTAAAGCCTCCTATATTCCCTTATGTGCCTTTATTATGAATTGCATGCCAAAACAATGAAACATGATGTAACAGTGCCTATCCATAGTCTATGGATCGGTAATGATCCACGTATTTAGGTCCAAAATGCCCTAAATTTATGAGCGTGATCTTGACGCCTTCCAAAACCTACCCATCAAGTTTTGTACAATTCCTACAAACTTTTGTCTCGATATGCTCAATCTTCAATCTTGAATCTAAATCCTAATTTCAAGAAATTCTAACATGAAAACCAAGCATATCATCCAAAACAAATATTTCAACAAATCAATCAGCAAAGCATATGAACATCAATTGTATAAAAACATTCAAATACATAGAAAACATGAATCTATCGCATGTGAGCATAATTTAGGTTATTTAATAAATAATCAATCCAAACTCATCATTTTAATCCATTATATGTATAGCTGAGTTAGCTATGGGTTTACAAATCTAAAGTAATCAAGTCTTATCATATTTTAGGGTTATATAGATATGTATGAGATATAATATCATAATCTAAACATATAACGCAATATATTCTTTGAGAGATCAAAATCTCTAGCTAAACCAACAAAACTATAAGGATTTATGTGAGACCAACCTAGGACAACAAGGATCTGATATAGAAAGCCGCCTAAAAGAGGAAAACATGTAGATATATGTGGAACTAGTCTCTTTTAGGTGATTAAATGTGAATTTGAGTATTATTTAAGGTTTTAAGGAAGAAATAGAGTAGCTCGTAGTTCTATAATTGATAAGAAACGAGGAGAAAAGATTAAGTTAATCTCCTTCAACCTCTATTTTTGGTCGTTAGACTAATGAGCTAGCTAATATCAACCCATTAGAACTTTCTAATTCTTTCCAGAGGTCTTAGAAACTTAAAACCGCCATACCTTCCAAGTCCCTTGTCTAAATTCCTTATATGACCACTCTACGAAACGAGTAACCGTTATTTTAATCCAATAGAGTAGGTTAGAGCATCTAATTACGCTTCAATCAAAAGTTATGGTCATAACAACATATTCAGGGGGTAGAATGGTCCCATAATAACTCAAAAATCCTGGACGTTTATAAAACTTCAAAGAACATTATCATAAAATATTAGAATAATATGATCTCATGTGAATTAAATAGAGTTGTTTTGTGATCCTCCAACATGTAAAATATGGATCGTTATATTCTCCCTCCTTTATGAAATTTTCCCTCGAAATCCCAATGAAAACTTAGACACGCAAGTTAATTTGCATGTCAACCATCCATATGAAAACAATCTAACATACAATCTAGCATGCAATCAACTAACGGAGTACAATTTTCTAGCCTACATGTTGAAATCTAATAATATAAGGTACAATGATGCAGGTAGATGTGAAAAATGGGACATGCCACTCGAAAAGTTTTGGATACGCCTCTCTTGCACTCTCCCTCATCTTCCATGTACACTATCCATCATCTTTGCTCCACTTTGCTTCAACAATCTTCCTCTTAAGTTTTTCCATACTGTTCCCTACGATTTGAAGTGGCTTATGAGATCTTAAAACTTCTAACTTCACCTCTACGTCTTCAAGTTGTTCCACTATAATCCCTAAGTCGTGAACACCCACCATTTTCAAAGGTAGGTCCTTTGTGTTCCCAATCTCCAATCCTTTCAATGATCGGAAATAGTCGAACAAATCTCATAGCCAGTTTGCCTTTCCTATCAAACTGGACTATATTCCTAAGAGGAGAAACCTTCACGATTACCATATCTCTAACAAAGAATTTCAATTCTCCTTTTCTCTTATCGGTGTAGCTCTTTTGATGATCCTGGGAAGCTTCCACTCATTGATGAATGATCTCTATCTTATTTTATGTTTCCTAAATCATCTCTTACCTAAGTATCGCCTTCTCTCTAGCATTCCACCAACAAGACGGTGCATTAAAGCATCTTCCATATAATGCTTCATATGGTGTCATGCCAATACTTGCTTGATAACTATTGTTATTGAAACGACCGGCAAATCCGTACCCTTTGAGTCGACTAATAACACCACACGTCCAACTCAAATTGCACAGAAATACGAACCATTATTAGAAAGAAGTTAGAGGATGAGAAATAGAAAGAAAGAAATATTAGAATAGAAGAAAATGAAGACCACAAACTCACAGCGGAACGAATAAAATATATTAGATAATATAACTTTGAAGCACAAATCAGTATTTGTATATACATACCATTATCAGAGCACAACGATTATCCCCGGAACAGTTATAAACACCTGTTTCCAGATACAACATAGTACACAGCGGAAAAATATGATAGTCTATAGCTAAGTGGTGAGGCCTCCTGCTTCCAGCTCCTCCAAGTAAATCTGAAAAATCCCGACTACTTGACTGCCCGTACAAATTTGGGCACCCAAGGGTTTAGGGAAAACAAACAAAATAAACTCTGGGTCAGTCATGGGACTGGTGTGAGTAAACTCCAATCATTTGTTTAACTTTCAAAATCCTTTCGAAAGAAAAGATAATCGTAAGACCAATCCACACATAAACACGGATGGTTTTTACCTTACGATAACCCAAAACATTTTGGAAATCATATATTATCTGATATTATAATAATGTCTAATCACAAGTAATTAAAATCTAGTAGAACGCTTGCATCTCACGCTCTACATATATAATATACAATCAAACTCGCAGGCACTTATTGGAGATTGGATTCCAACTTGACAAGGTATGGGACCACCTTCCGAACGTGTATCTCTAGAGGCAAATACACTGGGTTCAACAAGAACATCTTGCAACCCGGCCCACACATGACCGACCACTCATTTCGCTTGAGTGTATCGAATGTATACCACCGACGGTTGGGATCAGCAACCGCCTCCCGATAAGGGACAACATCGATAGATTTAAGAACAAAAGGAATTTCTCTAGATAGATGGTCATACATCCTAATGGGTGCGACCCACATAGCCATGCTGCCTGCCCGATTTTTGTCCACTTCCGGGCTGATGAGGCTTGAGGTTTGAATTATCTTCCAGAACATCTAGCCACCATTCACTTTGAATGCCACATCGTCAGATCCATCGGAAATCACTAATTGATTCCCACAAAAATACTCAGATTGTTAGGCTAAAGAAGTTTCCCTTCTATGCCACTAACTTCGTACGTTTGAAGGAACCAACGTACGTAACTCCCTTTGGAAATACTCTGTCAGACACTCGTCCATACAAGTTGTCCTGGGTCTGGACAAACCGAAGGCACTATTCAGTACATCCATCTTAGGCACTGTTATCTAAGACTTATACAATAGCCCTTGCACTTCACTCTGTCTTCAAGATATTCAGCATACTTGATTCGCAACGCTTATGCCAATACGGAGTGGTTCTCTGGATAATAATCCAACCGGTCTCTCCATATTAACAACGTTAAAATGGTCAAAACTTTGATAGTCGGTGATTTACTATCAAATGAAAACATGTCGGTGTGCAAACAATGATATTATTTCCAGAAGGAAACTCTATCGACCAAACATCATTCAACGTTTATCCCTTTTAGTTCATTCATTTATTCATTTCCCTTTTCACTTTCATTTACATTCCTTATTTAATATATTTAGAAAATATACGCTATTAACATTGGAAAACATTTCCATTATCTGTCCTCTATATTCAGGAAACATTTCTGACTCCCATTTTGAAAACGTTTCCAAATCTCCTTCATTTGATTAAACAGATGTTTGAATAAACATCACTATGCCAAATCTCCTTTATTTGTTTTCCACTTAACCACTTTCCACTATCGAAACTTAACCATTTCTTAGTTAAAAACGAAGTCAATCAAGTTGGGGTATAATTACCTCTCAGATCTTAACTGAGCAACATTTCTAACTTCGAAATAGACAAGGTTCATCTTTCCAATCTTTTAACACGCTTCCTTATGTTGCTCTCGGATTCGATTATGAATCCACTTCCTTTTCAGGAATCACTTGATTATAACAATGGTGTTATAATTCCCTGCATCCGAAATATAATAACTTTAATATGACTTTTATTTTCTAACTTGAATATTGGAAAACATTTCCAATATATATAATTCCTTTATTGAGAAAATATCCTTTACTCTAGTTAGAAAACGTTTCTAAATCCTTTGAATTTACTGACGTTATAAACATCGTTATTATGACTTAAATCATAAATCATTCGTTAATTAACGATATCACTAACCAACCCTTGCTATCATTCACTTTGCAATATTCAGCGCTCACCACTTCAAACCAAACATTTCTTACGCGATTCTCGGATTTTGACCCACACACACACCTTCTTTATAAAAATGTTGATTATAACGGTAGCGTTGTAATTGATGTCTTCAAATGTTCGGTTTATAAAACATTGCTTTCAACCACAGCGTTAAAACCGCTATCTAGCATTATAAAACACTTATCATAACCATAGCATTAAGATTGCTATTAAAACAGTTATTATAACGGCAGCGTTAAAATTGCTATTTAGATTTACCAAGACATTTATTATAACAGCAGCGTCTAAAATTGCTGTATAGATTTACAACATCTATTATAACAACAGTGCTAAAATCGCTGTTTAGTTTTATAAAAGCATTTCTTACAAAGACAGCGTTAAAATCGCTGTTTAAAATTATAAACGCATTTCTTATGACAACAGCGTTATGATTGCTGTTTTGAATAAAATACCGTGTGCGACGCACACGCTTCCGTTGTTCATTTATAAACTCTGTTTATTTTAAACAATTCAAGTTCTCCTTTAAAACATATTTATAAACTATACATTCTTCTAACCACTTAATTCGATTTCTATAAATCCCCTTTTTATATATATTTTATTTGCGAAATATTTCCTTGTTTAAACTACTATTCTTTTACTTTAAGCATTTGAAAATCTTCCTTTAAACTTTCCTCTGTAATTTGCTAAATTCGGATCCATTTCCAAATATTGGTTTCCAAACCGATACTCACTTTCAAATATACATTCATATTTGAACTCACCTTTTGATTTATCCAAAGGTTAATGATCCACTTAATTTATATCTTTATTTATAACATTTTTCTTGGTTTACCCAATGGAATAGGTTTCCATTTGCAACTCAATGAAAAAGAAATTATTTCTAAGTTGGAAATAAACTCTGCTTTTAAATTCTAATTTCCTTTTTCACATTCGATGATATTTTACGGTATCTAAAATACCAGGTTCCTAAGGCCAGGGTAAATCAAACACACAAATTCAACCATGGATAATGTAGCATAACATATATCGCCATCAAATAAAACAGTAAATAAAATGTTGAGGGATCCAGTTGGATCCCTCCAACCTGTTTCCCTGCATCCACAGATGTTAATAACATCAATAATATTATTTCACATCAAAATGAAATATCAGAACTAATGATCAATTAATGGTGTAATCCTATCAACCAATTTAACCAAATTTACCAACTATTCAACCAATCAATCATTGCACATTATAAAAATATTTAAAACTCGTTTATATATTAAAATATAAACGAGAGGGAGTAAGTGAGTTTACTCACCTTGTTTTGCAGTTGTCGGTTCTGCTCTCGTTTCATTTAAAATTAATTAGGCATTTGATTTTATCACAAAATTCCAGCAGCCTTGTTTTCAACGAAATCAGTTCCCCCAAGGTAGACTTTGTCACTATGGCCCAACGTGTCCGGTTCCGTGTGATTCTGTTCACATATGACTAAGTTACACAATTTTTAAACATCCATGATTTTAAAATTCATATAACTATTTCCTAATTATAAAATTAGTTCAATTATTTAAACTTTAATTACCCTTTTAATACCCTTTCATAATCTCGTCTTCACATGATTTGCTTGTTCCAGCTACAGTTTTCTTACCCCCTATGACTTCGAACTCACAGTCATCCCCGCCAATTCCGTTCGAAGTCCTACTGGCCATCATCATATATTCTCTTTTTTCCACATCAGATTTGTAAATCGGTTTTCATTCCCCTGTTGGAAACTTAGAACAGTACTTCCCCTTCTATACGACGAAGAAACCCAAATTCCACCGTCTTAGAAGACAAGCAATTTTCTTGTCGACGTCCACTAATAATCTCCAATATACTAATTACCTTGCTTTGTCTTAATTAATCATGATTAGCCAAAAATCAGATCGCATGAACCATCTTCACGCCCACTAATTCTCACCAGACTTTCACCATCTCCCTTGAAAGAAATAACACAGTAAATGCTGTAAGAATTTGAATACCCATTACAGTCCATCCTTCCAAATTCCTTGATTAACACTTTAATTACCGAAATTAGCGCTTAAACCATCCTTTGCAATTTAAAACATCCTGTAACCCAAGTATACCTTTCAGGTGAGCACCGAACATAAATCTTCCACTACAGCCTGTCAATAGCAACTTCCAACGTTCCACTAATATCCCCTTCTTCCCCCTTTAAAATGTCTGCACTCTGCTACTTTGAAATGTCTTGCCAACACCCTTCTCAGTTCACTTCAAATGGCCCATACCCCTACCATTTCGTTACCAGACCCTTACTCCCCTTAAGACCCCACGTTTGAATCCTACTGCCATTATTCACGTTCCCTTCTCAAATACTCAAATCCAGTAAAAACCCATCACCGTCGCTCCTTAGGACAGCCGGACCCCACGCCGTTGATGCCTCTGCCATGCCCCCACCTCCAGCTGCCATCGCCCTGACCCTCAGCCTTCAAATCGCCACCGACCATCCAAACACCTAGCATAACCGGAAACCCTTCACTTGATCAAAACTCCGCCTGTCGACGTCGATAGAGCTCACCGGATCCGCACTCAAACATCTCGCCCTTTTCATTTTTTCGATTTTGTTATTTGATTTTCGAAGGGACTGATTTTATTTTGAGGATGGAGTTTCGGTTGTCTTTCCTTGCGTTGGTTTTGTTTTGGGTTTATTCTTGGTTTTTGATTTTACTCTAATTTACACAGGAATCGCATCTTGGTTTGTCTGTTGGAGGAGACGGAAGTAAGGACGGAGATTGGGAAAAAGAAATGGGCTGAGGGATTTACAGAAGGAACCGTGATTTGGGAATGATTTTATAGTGGATTTTTATATTATTATATTAGAATATTTAATGTAGTTTTATTACTTTGTCTCCACGGCTCAAAAACTTGGCGACAAAGGAATTAGCTTACCTGTGGATAGGTCGGCTCGGAGAGTCATCTCACAGTCCGTAGGACATTGAAACACGTACCACAAATGTTTGGTCTGTACTAAGTTTTAAATATAGAGTGGCATTTTATTTTATTTTTATATTGTACGAAGCTTAGCGATGAAATATCAAGTAAACTAACCACAGCCGACTTCTATTTACTGATAAAAAAGCTAATCTTGGTGTAAAAAGGTATTCTGAACCCAATGGGACAAGTTTCGTCGCATTCTGACATCGTATGAAAAAATTTCCTTTATAAAACCAGAAATGAACACGCGTTTAAAATTTTCACGATCACCAGATAAATCAAATCAACTCGAAACTGCGAACACCGACAATAACTTTTCGATACGAATCCAACGGCACTAGTTTCGTCGCATTCTGAGACTGTTGCCCCGGTAGACCATTTTTGGCGTACCGCAATGCCATTTTTAACGCCAAATTATCCGGTCTTTAAAATTAACAAACTATATAGCTATCCTGACTCTAATCGACGATACGAACTCAACGGAACTGGTTTCGTGGCCTGATTTGATCGTTTGTTCAAGTTACACTCTAATATCCCTTTATTCAGTTGAATTAATTTAATTGCACTGAACGAGCGTTTACGGCTACCGTAGTTACATACGACATCGGTTTTCCACGCCACTCACCATCGTACAATAATCTAACGCTACGGTCCCAATGAAACTGATTTCGTCGAAAACAGAGTCCATTTGCAAAACGGCTATTTTAACGCGTATAATTTAAATAACGATTTCCACAGCGACTATTTCAAAATTTGATTTGACCATAACTAACAGATTATAACACGAAATCTAGATTTTTCTCTTTCATATGAAAATTATAATCAATACGGTTCCAACGTGTCTTGTTTCACAGAAATCCGATTTATAACGAGTTCTGTATTCTCAGTTAAAGTTTAAAACTCTATATTACGAACTACCGCGCGATTTCGAGCTCGTTTTATATATTATACATATTATACGTTCAACTTCGTTTTATAAATAAATTCCCTATATATAATTCAAATAAAATATTTAAACTAATTTAAATATTCAGAATTCAACGGTTGAAAAATCCGGGTCGTTACATTCCTTTCCCCTTAAAATAATTTCGTCCTCGAAATTGCTAAGTAGGGAAAATACCACATACCTTATTAACTAGGTTCAAAAACCCTTTTTGTTTACTTCTTAAAACTGGACCAATTTATTTCAATTAAATATTTATTTATCCTTACTAATGAAAATTTTCAAAAATTCTGAAAATTTTCCTACATTTAAATTCTGAAAAATTTTGGTAGTATCTCTTCTGCACGGCTCAATCGGTACAACCACAACTTGCCTTTTTAGGTCTTTCCAATCCAAAAGAAAATCCAAAAGCCAAGTGGCTTGCCTCATAGGCTCCTAAAATCATCAACCCAACAATATTGTAAACATGTACCTTTTTGTCGGGCATAATTCTATCTCTTGCATTTGCTTCCCTCCAATATCTGCTCAGCATACATATATCCTTTCCACTTGGTTTCCAATCAAACCAACTTCCAACTCTAATCAACTTCTGATCAGTTCACATCCATTTTATCAATTCAAACTTGATTTCTATTTCCAAAACCAATCTACTTATCCTGCTTGGGTTCTAATTCATCACCCTTGATTCCAATTTACCACATCCAATATATATATTCAACTTGCTTATTCATATGTCGAATTCATATGAACAATTCGAGTCTCAACATCTCTCTTTATTTAATCTCATTTGGAATTATTTTTTTATTTAACTTATCTTAAATTTCAATTCATTTGATACATTTTTACCGTTTTAATCTATTCAACTTATACAAGTTAAATTTTAAATCTTTAGAATTCAAATTACCGGGTTTTATTTCAACTAGTATGAAATCATATATATTTATATACATTATAATCAACTCAATTCAAAACATTTGAATTTCTAAAACAACTTGTCCTTTTCAAACATATATTCATTTCCAAATTACTATGGTAGCAATCCGTCACTCAGAAACTTGAAAATGAATACCGATAATGTCGCGACCCATTATCAGTACTATTTTCTCGCCACTGAAGTGATTTCAGTGCTTAATTATTTCCAAATCCATTTAAACCTTTTTAATTCAAAAAAAATCTCTTCAAACCAATGCTATATTACCTTTAAAATATTTCAAGGAATATTTTCAAAATATCCGGGATTTAAATTCCAACTTATGGTTTGAATTTAATTTCAGTTCAGCTTATTTGTATATCCTATTCTTATACAAATTCAATTTGGTTTTATACAACCATTTCAATATTTTATAATTTCCTTTGATTGTAATAACAATCAACATATTCGATAATTTCAGAAAATTATCAAAATAACTTTTGGGCAAATTATATCACTTACCCACTTTAAAACAATACTGAGTCGATTTGTTCCGTTCGAGAGTTTAGAAACACCTATCGATACGGTTGTACTTCCTGTATCGACCAGAATTCATAAACCACTCAACAAACCAGCCAACTCAATATATAAAACAATTTTTATATCAAATCTACAAATACGCGCTCATATATATACACTCAAACTCAATCTAGGGTATTATTAATCCCATCTCTATTGAGTCACGCCACAGAGCCAAGGTAATAACTTAACCTTCAGCTCTGATACCAAATGAAACGACCCGCAAATCCGTACCCTTTGAGTCGACTAATAACACCACACGTCCAACTCAAATTGCACAGAAATACGAACCATTATTAGAAAGAAGTTAGAGGATGAGAAATAGAAAGAAAGAAATATTAGAATAGAAGAAAATGAAGATCACAAACTCACAGCGGAACGAATAAAATATATTAGATAATATAACTTTGAAGCACAAATCAGTATTTGTATATACATACCATTATCAGAGCACAACGATTATCCCCGGAACAGTTATAAACACCTGTTTCCAGATACAACATAGTACACAGCGGAAAAATATGATAGTCTATAGCTAAGTGGTGAGGCTTCCTGCTTCCAGCTCCTCCAAGTAAATCTGAAAAATCCCGACTACTTGACTGCCCGTACAAATTTGGGCACCCAAGGGTTTAGGGAAAACAAACAAAATAAACTCTGGGTCAGTCATGGGACTGGTGTGAGTAAACTCCAATCATTTGTTTAACTTTCAAAATCCTTTCGAAAGAAAAGATAATCGTAAGACCAATCCACACATAAACACGGATGGTTTTTACCTTACGATAACCCAAAACATTTTGGAAATCATATATTATCTGATATTATAATAATGTCTAATCACAAGTAATTAAAATCTAGTAGAACGCTTGCATCTCACGCTCTACATATATAATATACAATCAAACTCGCAGACACTTATTGGAGATTGGATTCCAACTTGACAAGGTATGGGACCACCTTCCGAACGTGTATCTCTAGAGGCAAATACACTGGGTTCAACAAGAACATCTTGCAACCCGGCCCACACATGACCGACCACTCATTTCGCTTGAGTGTATCGAATGTATACCACCGACGGTTGGGATCAGCAACCGCCTCCCGATAAGGGACAACATCGATAGATTTAAGAACAAAAGGAATTTCTCTAGATAGATGGTCATACATCCTAATGGGTGCGACCCACATAGCCATGCTGCCTGCCCGATTTTTGTCCACTTCCGGGCTGATGAGGCTTGAGGTTTGAATTATCTTCCAGAACATCTGGCCACCATTCACTTTGAATGCCACATCGTCAGATCCATCGGAAATCACTAATTGATTCCCACAAAAATACTCAGATTGTTAGGCTAAAGAAGTTTCCCTTCTATGCCACTAACTTCGTACGTTTGAAGGAACCAACGCACGTAACTCCCTTTGGAAATACTCTGTCAGACACTCGTCCATACAAGTTGTCCTGGGTCTGGACAAACCGAAGGCACTATTCAGTACATCCATCTTAGGCACTGTTATCTAAGACTTATACAATAGCCCTTGCACTTCACTCCGTCTTCAAGATATTCAGCATACTTGATTCGCAACGCTTATGCCAATACAGAGTGGTTCTCTGGATAATAATCCAACCGGTCTCTCCATATTAACAACGTTAAAATGGTCAAAACTTTGATAGTCGGTGATTTACTATCAAATGAAAACATGTCGGTGTGCAAACAATGATATTATTTCCAGAAGGAAATTCTATCGACCAAACATCATTCAACGTTTATCCCTTTTAGTTCATTCATTTATTCATTTCCCTTTTCACTTTCATTTACATTCCTTATTTAATATATTTAGAAAATATACGCTATTAACATTGGAAAACATTTCCATTATCTGTCCTCTATATTCAGGAAACATTTCTGACTCCCATTTTGAAAACGTTTCCAAATCTCCTTCATTTGATTAAACAGATGTTTGAATAAACATCACTATGCCAAATCTCCTTTATTTGTTTTCCACTTAACCACTTTCCACTATCGAAACTTAACCATTTCTTAGTTAAAAACGAAGTCAATCAAGTTGGGGTATAATTACCTCTCAGACCTTAACTGAGCAACATTTCTAACTTCGAAATAGACAAGGTTCATCTTTCCAATCTTTTAACACGCTTCCTTATGTTGCTCTCGGATTCGATTATGAATCCACTTCCTTTTCAGGAATCACTTGATTATAACAATGGTGTTATAATTCCCTGCATCCGAAATATAATAACTTTAATATGACTTTTATTTTCTAACTTGAATATTGGAAAACATTTCCAATATATATAATTCCTTTATTGAGAAAATATCCTTTACTCTAGTTAGAAAACGTTTCTAAATCCTTTGAATTTACTGACGTTATAAACATCGTTATTATGACTTAAATCATAAATCATTCGTTAATTAACGATATCACTAACCAACCCTTGCTATCATTCACTTTGCAATATTCAGCGCTCACCACTTCAAACCAAACATTTCTTACGCGATTCTCGGATTTTGACCCACACACACACCTTCTTTATAAAAATGTTGATTATAACGGTAGCGTTGTAATTGATGTCTTCAAATGTTCGGTTTATAAAACATTGCTTTCAACCACAGTGTTAAAACCGCTATCTAGCATTATAAAACACTTATCATAACCATAGCATTAAGATTGCTATTAAAACAGTTATTATAATGGCAGCGTTAAAATTGCTATTTAGATTTACCAAGACATTTATTATAACAGCAGCGTCTAAAATTGCTGTATAGATTTACAACATCTATTATAACAACAGTGCTAAAATCGCTGTTTAGTTTTATAAAAGCATTTCTTACAAAGACAGCGTTAAAATCGCTGTTTAAAATTATAAACGCATTTCTTATGACAACAGCGTTATGATTGCTGTTTTGAATAAAATACCGTGTGCGACGCACACGCTTCCGTTGTTCATTTATAAACTCTGTTTATTTTAAACAATTCAAGTTCTCCTTTAAAACATATTTATAAACTATACATTCTTCTAACCACTTAATTCGATTTCTATAAATCCCCTTTTTATATATATTTTATTTGCGAAATATTTCCTTGTTTAAACTACTATTCTTTTACTTTAAGCATTTGAAAATCTTCCTTTAAACTTTCCTCTGTAATTTGCTAAATTCGGATCCATTTCCAAATATTGGTTTCCAAACCGATACTCACTTTCAAATATACATTCATATTTGAACTCACCTTTTGATTTATCCAATGGTTAATGATCCACTTAATTTATATCTTTATTTATAACATTTTTCTTGGTTTACCCAATGGAATAGGTTTCCATTTGCAACTCAATGAAAAAGAAATTATTTCTAAGTTGGAAATAAACTCTGCTTTTAAATTCTAATTTCCTTTTTCACATTCGATGATATTTTACGGTATCTAAAATACCAGGTTCCTAAGGCCAGGGTAAATCAAACACACAAATTCAACCATGGATAATGTAGCATAACATATATCGCCATCAAATAAAACAGTAAATAAAATGTTGAGGGATCCAGTTGGATCCCTCCAACCTGTTTCCCTGCATCCACAGATGTTAATAACATCAATAATATTATTTCACATCAAAATGAAATATCAGAACTAATGATCAATTAATGGTGTAATCCTATCAACCAATTCAACCAAATTTACCAACTATTCAACCAATCAATCATTGCACATTATAAAAATATTTAAAACTCGTTTATATATTAAAATATAAACGAGAGGGAGTAAGTGAGTTTACTCACCTTGTTTTGCAGTTGTCGGTTCTGCTCTCGTTTCATTTAAAATTAATTAGGCATTTGATTTTATCACAAAATTCCAGCAGCCTTGTTTTCAACGAAATCAGTTCCCCCAAGGTAGACTTTGTCACTATGGCCCAACGTGTCCGGTTCCGTGTGATTCTGTTCACATATGACTAAGTTACACAATTTTTAAACATCCATGATTTTAAAATTCATATAACTATTTCCTAATTATAAAATTAGTTCAATTATTTAAACTTTAATTACCCTTTTAATACCCTTTCATAATCTCGTCTTCACATGATTTGCTTGTTCCAGCTACAGTTTTCTTCCCCCATATGACTTCGAACTCACAGTCATCCCCGCTAATTCCGTTCGAAGTCCTACTGGCCATCATCATATATTCTCTTTTTTCCACATCAGATTTGTAAATCGGTTTTCATTCCCCTGTTGGAAACTTAGAACAGTACTTCCCCTTCTATACGACGAAGAAACCCAAATTCCACCGTCTTAGAAGACAAGCAATTTTCTTGTCGACGTCCACTAATAATCTCCAATATACTAATTACCTTGCTTTGTCTTAATTAATCATGATTAGCCAAAAATCAGATCGCATGAACCATCTTCACGCCCACTAATTCTCACCAGACTTTCACCATCTCCCTTGAAAGAAATAACACAGTAAATGCTGTAAGAATTTGAATACCCATTACAGTCCATCCTTCCAAATTCCTTGATTAACACATTAATTACCGAAATTAGCGCTTAAACCATCCTTTGCAATTTAAAACATCCTGTAACCCAAGTATACCTTTCAGGTGAGCACCGAACATAAATCTTCCACTACAGCCTATCAATAGCAACTTCCAACGTTCCACTAATATCCCCTTCTTCCCCCTTTAAAATGTCTGCACTCTGCTACTTTGAAATGTCTTGCCAACACCCTTCTCAGTTCACTTCAAATGGCCCATACCCCTACCATTTCGTTACCAGACCCTTACTCCCCTTAAGACCCCACGTTTGAATCCTACTGCCATTATTCACGTTCCCTTCTCAAATACTCAAATCCAGTAAAAACCCATCACCGTCGCTCCTTAGGACAGCCGGACCCCACGCCGTTGATGCCTCTGCCATGCCCCCACCTCCAGCTGCCATCGCCCTGACCCTCAGCCTTCAAATCGCCACCGACCATCCAAACACCTAGCATAACCGGAAACCCTTCACTTGATCAAAACTCCGCCTGTCGACGTCGATAGAGCTCACTGGATCCGCACTCAAACATCTCGCCCTTTTCATTTTTTCGATTTTGTTATTTGATTTTCGAAGGGACTGATTTTATTTTGAGGATGGAGTTTCGGTTGTCTTTCCTTGCATTGGTTTTGTTTTGGGTTTATTCTTGGTTTTTGATTTTACTCTAATTTACACAGGAATCGCATCTTGGTTTGTCTGTTGGAGGAGACGGAAGTAAGGACGGAGATTGGGAAAAAGAAATGGGCTGAGGGATTTACAGAAGGAACCGTGATTTGGGAATGATTTTATAGTGGATTTTTATATTATTATATTAGAATATTTAATGTAGTTTTATTACTTTGTCTCCACGGCTCAAAAACTTGGCGACAAAGGAATTAGCTTACCTGTGGATAGGTCGGCTCGGAGAGTCATCTCACAGTCCGTAGGACATTGAAACACGTACCACAAATGTTTGGTCTGTACTACGTTTTAAATATAGAGTGGCATTTTATTTTATTTTTATATTGTACGAAGCTTAGCGATGAAATATCAAGTAAACTAACCACAGCCGACTTCTATTTACTGATAAAAAAGCTAATCTTGGTGTAAAAAGGTATTCTGAACCCAATGGGACAAGTTTCGTCGCATTCTGACATCGTATGAAAAAATTTCCTTTATAAAACCAGAAATGAACACGCGTTTAAATTTTTCACGATCACCAGATAAATCAAATCAACTCGAAACTGCAAACACCGACAATAACTTTTCGATACGAATCCAACGGCACTAGTTTCGTCGCATTCTGAGACTGTTGCCCCGGTAGACCATTTTTGGCGTACCGCAATGCCATTTTTAACGCCAAATTATCCGGTCTTTAAAATTAACAAACTATATAGCTATCCTGACTCTAATCGACGATACGAACTCAACGGAACTGGTTTCGTGGCCTGATTTGATTGTTTGTTCAAGTTACACTCTAATATCCCTTTATTCAGTTGAATTAATTTAATTGCACTGAACGAGCGTTTACGGCTACCGTAGTTACATACGACATCGGTTTCCACACCACTCACCATCGTACAATAATCTAACGCTACGGTCCCAATGAAACTGATTTCGTCGAAAACAGAGTCCATTTGCAAAACGGCTATTTTAACGCGTATAATTTAAATAACGATTTCCACAGCGACTATTTCAAAATTTGATTTGACCATAACTAACAGATTATAACACGAAATCTAGATTTTTCTCTTTCATATGAAAATTATAATCAATACGGTTCCAACGTGTCTTGTTTCACAGAAATCCGATTTATAACGAGTTCTGTATTCTCAGTTGAAGTTTAAAACTCTATATTACGAACTACCGCGCGATTTCGAGCTCGTTTTATATATTATACATATTATACGTTCAACTTCGTTTTATAAATAAATTCCCTATATATTCCTATATATAATTCAAATAAAATATTTAAACTAATTTAAATATTCAGAATTCAACGGTTGAAAAATCCGGGTCGTTACAGTTATTAGCAAACTCTACCAAATATAAATAATCATCCAAAGATCCTCCAAAATCTAAGACACAAGCTCTAAGAAGATCTTCTAAGACTTGATTCACTTACCCGGTATGTCCATTCATCTGAGGATAATAAGATATACTAAAATATAGCTCTGCCCTTATCATTTTTTGCAATTTCTTCTAGAATATATTAGTGAATAATGAGTCTCTATCACTTACTATACCTTTGGTCATACCATGGAATCGAGTAATCCATTTCACATATAACCCAACCAACTTAGATAATGTTCTGGTAGATTTGACATGTATGAACCTCGCGCTCTTAGTCAATCTATCCACGAGCTACCCAAATGCTATCATAATTTTCCTTTGTCCATTACAATCCATCAATAAAATCCATAGACGCCTGCTTCCATTTCCATTCTAGTACATCTTATGGCAGAAGCAATCCAATTAGCTTCTTTTTCTCAGCTTTGACTAACTAGTAATTCATGCATTACAAGATAAACTTTCACACATCACCCTTTATACCTTCCCAGTAGTATATTCTCTTCATATCCGGATACATCTTATTACCATCAAGATGGATAGTTAACTTAGAATGATGGAATTCCCTTAAAACCTATTCTTGTAGATCATCAATAGCTGTAGAGACTAATTTTTATCCTTAAGAAGCCAACCATCACGATAGATCTCGTATTGCCTTAATTCCTTTGAATCAACCCCCGTCATAATCTTTTTCAAATCTTTGCCAGCTTAGCATCTTGCTTCTGGCTAGTTCAAATCCTTTCGATGAGAGTAAGATGAATAGATTAACTTGCCAATTCTTGTCCCTTTTCTTAGAAGGCCTTTGCTTGCCCTACTACTATTGCTTTCTCTTTCTGTTTCATTTCTTCTTATCTCCATCGCCCTTAATAGTACAAATTATGCATATTGCTTTGCCTCATTTGCTTTGGATGCCTTTACAACTGATGCAAGTAGTGGTATCTTCATTGCTTCTTGAGGATGAAAATGTACCTAAGTAAATAATTTTATTTGCTTCAAATGTCCTTACAGCCGACGCAAATAATGTTATTTGCATAAGTTTCAGAGGAATCATTGCAAATGTATTAAAGAAAATAGTGTTTTTTTGCATCTTCTCTTTAGGAACTAATGCAAATGCACCAAAGAAAATAATGTTATTTGCTTTGGCCCTTTAGGAACCGATGCAATTGTTAATTATTTTATTATTTGCGTCGGTTTTTTAGGAACCAAAGCAGTTGGTATAAATTAAAATCAGAGAAAATTCACATATCAATAACAGCAAATAACGACTTATATATTCATTATTTGTAATTTACTGTGATTAACGATTATTAATAAATAATTTATAATTACTAATTATATAATACTATGCAATAATTTAATTTTAATAATTTGTAAATTATAGCTAATATTTGTTGGTTTTTTTTGGCATGGTCAATCGGTTTTTATAGTGATCCGTAATACTTATTATTATAATAAATAATAATTACAAATTGAGTACAGGAGTTTGGCAGTTTGCCAACCTACTACAATCGTTTTTATAGTGTACCGCCCACTGCAACTACACATGTTACAGAGCTGGAGCCAGAATAAATATCTAGACTACAAAAATATCTCCAAACTCTGTGCAAGGAGCGCAATTAAATCAAAGACACTATAACAAACACCAACAGGTGTGTATTACATTAAACATGAATAGCATACACCATTATGTTTAAATTACTTCAATCACAATGACACTGACTAAACCCATTGGGTAATAAATAGCATAATAGGAGTGCCATCACCAACATATGCCAAACATGTATCTCACTTACACCACATAAACAAGGGATGATGCTTGGCCTACAACATATGCAGTTAAAGCGCTTAGTGGTTCTATAGCGGTGTAGGTGCAAAAAGGTGTAGCGGGGATATAGAGAAAGTGCAAAAAGGTTCATTATATGTAAAATAAAATATTTAAAAATAATTAATTATCATTCTCACATTATTTGTGTAAGATAAAGGAATATTAATTAATATTATATGACAAGATCAAATAATATCATGGCTATTCAGACTAGATTTGATGATAATTGTAGATTTCTACCTTATGTTGGCTACTTCTTACTTAAAATTAGCTATTTCCACTAACCTTTTTAATTTGTTTTAAAAGAAAATGGGTCAAATCATAATTTGTCTACTAATATTGCTAAAGCGGATGCTAATTAGCCTTGGTTTAGCGGGCATAGCGGGAAATAGCTGGGCATTAATTGGATCTACTATTTATCAGCGCTAAATTGAAATGGCGCAGCGGTCGGAGAGTGCTATGGGCTATAGCAGGATATTGAGGTGCTTTAACGGGCATTTAACTGCATAGCCTACAACTAAGTTAAGAGCATCTAAGTAGAAGAAACAAGACTATCCTGAGTTCCTTACAAACAACCTAAGCCATCCCCAAAAGCACAAGAGAAAGGACTTCAACAAAGCGTCACAAACCGACCAAGAGACTACTACCAGAAAACACCTCACCTCAAACAAGTCGACACACCAACTATAACTAACTAAACACAAATAGCTGAACTAGAACTCAGATAAACACCAACAATCCAAAAAGCAGCAACCAAAAGAAAATTCAGACACGAAACTCACCAAGAAGAGGATAAAATCAGAACATTGCTACTCTTCCCACAGACAATAAACCGCCTTTGTAGTTGTGGGAACATTAGAGAAGAGAACAAACTTGGATAAAGATGAGCTTTAAGTGTTCAACATAAAAACAAGAAAAGGCAATAAAAAGGAGTAGTCGTGAAGTAAATCAAATTTTAGACGATGAAGGTTATGTTGAATACAATAGGGGACACCGCGATAAAGCCAAGTCTACCACACCTCAACCAAGTCGACATCAAAGCTACAAGCAAGACACAAGGAAAAAAACCATTATGGAAAATACTAACTAAAACCAAACTTCCACCATTACTCCAAATAAAAATCCAAGCAAAAAGAAACAAAAAACTCACTAAGAAAAATTGAACATTGCTTCATCGATCTTAAACATGCATCCGTCTACGTAGTTGTAAGCATAATAGGCGAAGACAAACTTGGATAACGAAGCGATTCAGATGATTAACATAGAGATCCAAAGTAGGAGAGAAGTAGTAGAAGTCACAAAGCAAGCAGAGTAGAAATCAACATGAGTTAAGCTAATGATCGAAGGGTACACCACGATTTAGGCATGGATGGAAGACCATCGAAGAATTGGACATGAGGAGGTAAGAGAAGGAAGATCCAGATATGAAGAATAAAGGGGAACAACTAACGAGTTGTATGAGCTTCAACCTAATAACTATGGGAAAAGCTAGAGAGGAGGGGGAGGAGAAAAAAGGAAAGAGTGAAAGGTAACGAAAGAGGAGGTAAAATAAGAAGATGGAGATGAAAAAGGGGGAACCCTAGTCCCCATAGGTGTTGGGAACGAAGCATCGCTGCGGTGTTTTAGTATTAATATTTGTTGGTTATATTCATTAATGAATAAATATAATTAATAACTAATATTAAATAACTAATAATCAATACTTAATATTTATTTAATTCAAAAGTAATATTTCATATTTAATAATTAAGTTTAAGTAATTACTAATAATAATTTATATTAATTAATTTGAAATTAGTAATTACATACTACTTAAGATTAACAAATAATTATTTATTTTAAAAATTGATTTAATATTATATTATTTACTGTTACTTTAAATATTATAATAGTTAGTAATGGTGGCTTGTATAGGTTTTATTCAAATTTATCATGTTTAATGATTGTTAATGAATAATATATAATTACTAATTATAAATATCTCAATAAACTACATTTTAGTACGATAAATGAAGCATTTTTTCTACTTGAGTTGTATTATGTAATATCCATGATTTTAGCAAGATATTATTCAATAATTTAATTTTGAGATTAAATTGTAATAACTGGATGGATGAAAAAATTGATTTGTGCTTAATAAATTAATTAGAAGGTTAGCCTTCGTAACCAAGCAAACTAAATAAAACATGTATAAGATTAAGGATAGGACACATAAGGAGGGCAAAATTGGAACTTTTGGTCCATGTATATGTGTATCATGTTCCTTAACATTTCATTAACAATCCTCACTCTAAAACCTAAAAAACGAAAACTAAAGGGAACTAGAGAAAGGTCAGCAATTACAAGCTAGGATAAGAAGAAGAAGATAAAACTGAAAATTTTAGAGCTTCAAATAATTCATTAAGAAATCTTATGATCTCTACCCAACCAAGGTGAATAATATACTTACCACTATGGTTTCGGTTATATTAGCATAATCTGAAAGTGTATTGATAATTTATGATTGATTCCGTGTGTGCTTGATGTTTCTTGTTGTTAGGAATTACCCGTGTTTAGCTAGTGATAATTGTTGATTTCGTATGTTATAGTTATACATGAAAAATGAATAAGTATAGGGCGAAAATGCTTAGATAGAGATCTCCAAATATTATGAAACTTTTTTATAATGTTTGTTGAATGGTTATGGAGAGAGGTTTTGGATTTTATGAATTGTTATAATGGTATGGATTTGTTAAGAATTTCCTAAGGGTGCATGCTTCAAAGAAGAACATGTGTTAATTCTGGTATTTGCATATATTATGATATGTTCATGTATTTTGTATTTTATGTAGTACAAAGTACTCGAAAATATTGTATACTTTTCCTTAATACTTTTTGTAAACTAATAGAATTACAACAAACAGCGTGGAGTTGGTAAAAAAATATACTTAATATAGTAATAAAACTGTTTTTCCTACTATAACTGTTAGTGCCATTCCCAGACTCGAAAGTAATTCTGGCAATGGTCGGAACTACCCTTCGGTAGCACTAGATGCTTGAAATATCACAAAAATGGTACACATAGTATTCAAGGCTTCCGCCTTTCACCTTTCCGTTTTAGGAATTGGTCCTGATATTTGTAATAAATTTTGATTTTACAAGATAACTGCTATAACGACTCGAAATCCCCCAATCTCCAAGGAGACGGGAAACAACGGATTGCTTTGAGAACACGACGCATTAGACACAAACAATAGAACATTTCATTGCAATTACAACAATTTACATTAGAGTGCAAGAATATCATAGAATAAATAATATTACACAGCGGAAAAATAATATCAAAGATTTAAAATAATTTACATAGCAGCGGAAATTTAAAATGTATAAATACATGAACTAACACAACTGAAAGAAACACACGGATATGAAGCTTTCCAAATATAGCTCCAGCTGTAATTCTAGATCCTGTGAAAAGAAATATTTGCAAATACCAAAACTACTAGCTGCCCGTGTGGAAAATATGGGCACCCAGAGTTTAGGTAGAAACAATAAACTCCAAGTCAGTCATGAGACTAGTGTGAGAACTAAAACAGTTATTAAATCTTTACTTTAAAAGTTGGGAAATTGAACCCAAATCGAATCCAACGACTATTGTCCCTAGCCAAATACGCCATTCCAGACACAATGGAATATGTTTTGTATGCCAATTCAACTATTTCGATCAGTTTTCGTCAAAATTAAAATATAAATCAATATGTATTGAATTTGAACCTACATTTTAATTTACCGGGGCCACATACTGACTGCAAAAACTACAGAAAAATAAATCTAACTATGTTTTGATGATATGGTCCTAAAAAAACTAATTTCATTGAATTTGGAGGCCATTTAAAAAATGGCCATTTTCCAGTCGATTAAATTCAAACTGAAATTACCAAACTAGTTTTAATTTACTGCGCTCGCATATTAATTCCAAAATTATGAAATTTGAAACCTAATAATAATTTGACATTACGGATCCAACAAAAGTGGTTTCATCGAAAATGGAGGTCGTTTACAAAATGACTATTTTTAAGGGCTATATATTATTTAAAAATATATATAAATTCCATAGTGATTATTTTAAAGTTTAAACTTGACATAACTTTTGATTTATATTATGAAATCTCAATTTTTCACATTCGTTAGAAGGATATTGTTAACTAAATTCAAATGTTTCTTGTTTTTACTGAAATCCGATTTATTTTGAATTATATATATATATATATATATATTCAATTGAAATTTAAAATCGAATTTTCAAACTACCGCGCCATTTCAGGCTCGTATTATAATTAAAATTAATTTATACGTTCTAACTTCGATTCAAATAAACTTTAAATCGTTATTATTTAAAATAATTTATTTTAAATATTCAAAACCCATTAAAATAGCTAAAATAAAAATTTTAAATTGGTTCAGAAATTCGAGGTTGTTACAATCTCCCCCACTTAAAATCTTTTCCTCCTCGAAAAGGAACGGAGCTGAAAGTTGTTTATCTAACTAACTCAACTTTTGTTTTGGCTTGAGTTCTGCAACTTTTCATTTTCTAAGAACTCTCTGATTTATCAAAAATTTGGCTAACGCCTTAAATTTCGCCATAACCTCATTTGTACGGGTTGATCGGTAAAACCACAACTTGCCTCACAGGGCCCTCATCAATCAAAATGAAAAAGAAGCCAAGCGGCTAGCCAATCGGATCATAAAATCTCAAACCCCAATAAATACAGTAAATATGTACCTATTTATCGGGCATACAATTTTATTCCTCTTTTTAGCTCACATGCTATGACCTGTTCATTATATACACGTGTACATATATGCAATTTCAATCAATTTTCAATTCAGTTCAATATTAAATTCGATTTGGCTTAATTTATCATCCATTCTCATATTGGTTAAATTAATTATCATTTCGATATTTTTATTAGTTGAACTACTAATCACACAACACAACTAGCAATCAATTAGTTGCTTAAATTTTCAAACATATATCTTTCTATATATACTTAAAAATCATATTATTAGTGCCAAATCACAAACAATGAATTCTAACTAAGTTTTGGTTCTTGCACCAGTCAATTGGAAATATGTAGACATCCCACTTTCAGAACTCGAATATAAATTCTGTTGATGTCCGGACAATCATCAGAATCATCCCTAGGCGACTAGAGTGTGATTTTATATCTACCCAGCATATTTGAGACTTCATATACACGTTTGCAAGGCGTATATGCAAAGTCTTCTTATAGTCCAAATTCAATTTAAAATAAATTACTCAAATACGTATAATAAGGTATATTTTTCAGAATTAAATTCGTTTTTAACAAATAATACTCTTCGAACTCATTCTAGAGTGTTACTAACCCTATCTCTAACGAGTCATTCTTATAGAATGTTAATTATCCTATCTCCGATGAATTCTTCCGTTTGGTTCTAATGTGTCTTGTTCTCGTGCTTTGTAAAACAAATCTCTGATACCAAACTATAACGACCCGAAATCCCCCGTTCTCCGAGGAGAAGGGAAATAGTAAATTGCTTTGAGAACACGACGCATCAGACACAAACAATAGAACATTTAATAGCTATTACAACAATTTACATCAGAGTACAAGAATATTAGAGGATAAATAATATTACACAATGAAAAAATAATATCAGAGATTTAAAATAATTTACATAGTAGCGGAAATTTAAATGTATAAATACATGAACTAACACAACAAAAAGAAATACACGGATACAAAGCTTTCCGAACATAGCTCCAGCTGTAATTCCAGGATCCTGTGAAAAGAAATATACGCAAATACCAAAAATACTAGTTGCCCGTGTGGAAAATATGGGCACCCATAGTTTAGGTAGAAACAATAAACTCCGAGTCAGTCATGGGACTGGTGTGAAGAACTAAAACAGTTATTAAATCTTTACTTTAAAAGTTGGGAAATCATGGGACCATGCCATATAACACGGAACGGGTTTACTCTACATGATTTTCAGTTTAAATAAAACAATGCAGTGCTTTTTTGGGAAAATGAAGCTATTATAAGACTCAGATCCCATCACACAATGCAACGCAAGCCGGAGGATAGAGTTTTCCCTTATAATAGCCAAACATGCTTGGTACATTTAAAACAAATCATTTAATACTATTATAAGTGTATAGTGTCCAAACAACTTCAAATATAAATGTATCAATCATAGGCAGCATAGGTACCATACATTATGTCACCATACTAGTTTTACAATCAAAACCGCACAATGTTGTATTGGAAATTGGATTTCCATCATGAACCAAGGCAAGGGATCTTCTGTTCGATTCGAGACACTCTAGCCCGTGCCTCAAGATTCAGCCGCAACTGCATGGATGTGACGGGGCTGGTCCACACTTACTTTAGTGGATTATTAATTACTAAACAATATGTTTCCCTGCCCTATGGGGCATAAAATCTGGTCAGTATGTCAACCATATCAACAACCACTAGGGACTTAAATCCGAGGTACCTCGCTTTCCAACAAACACATAAGTAAAATGTCTGGGCTCCATACCATGACACCACTCTTAGCTAGAAAGAAACGCATGCACTCCCTGCAGTCCTCTCCCGTTTCTAGTTCACACCAGGGTGTGAGGCTTGTGAATCAACGCTATACACAAAGCTATGCTAATTAAAGTTGTGCTTTGATCATCATCCACAAGACTATACTTTTCAACAAAAGCCTTGATCATTGCATCTTAGCATGCCACACTGACAATTTGTAACAACCCGGATTTTCAGAACAAATTTAAAATTTTTATTTTGGCAATTTTAACGGATATTGAATATTTAAAATGATTTATTTTAAATAATAATGACGAGAAATTTATTTCCAACGAAGTTAAAACGAATAAATTTATTTTAATTATAAAAGGAGCCTGAAATGGCGCGGTAGTTTGAAAATTCGATTTCAACTTTCAAATAAAAAACGAATAAATTTATTTTAATTATAAAATGAGCCTGAAATGGCACGATAGTTTGAAAATTCGATTTCAAATTTCAAATGAATATACAAAATTCATTGTAGATCAGAATTGGATGAAACAAGAAATATTTAAACCTGTTTGATAATATCTTTCTAATGGATGTAAGAAACTGAAATTTCACTTTATAAATTGTAAGTTATGTCCAGTTTAAAATTCAGAAAAGTCATTGTAGAATTTATATATATATTAATATAAAATATGGCCCTTAAAAATAGGCATTTTGCAAACGACCTTCGTTTTCGACGAAAACACTTTTATTGGATTCAGAATGTCAAATTATTGTTAGATTCCAATTTTCATAATTTTTAGAATTAATATGTGAGCATGGCAAAGAAAAACGTGTTTTGTCAATTTTAGTCAAATTGGATCGACCAGAAAATGGCCATTATTCAAACGATCTTCAAATTCAACAAAATTAGTTTTGTTAGGACCGTAATGTCAAAACAAAGCTAAATATAATTTTATAGTAATTTTTAGAGTCAATATGTGGCCCCGATAATTTAAAATGCATATTTGAATTTAATATAAATTGATTTATAATTTAATTTTGAGAAAAACTGATCATAACAACCAAATTGGGTTACGAAACAAGTTTCATTGTGTCCGGGGCGGGGTTTTTTGGCTAGGGACGATACTCGTTGGGTTTCATTTGGAGTTCGGAACGATACAGGAGTTATATTGAAATAAAATAAATAAAAATCCAAATACATATATAAATACACCGTATACGTATTCCATCCCTAAACCTAATACAGCCACCGCTCCAAAATTGATTCAATGGCTGACGCCTTCCACCTTTCTTCTTCTGATTACTCTTCACCCACAAATAAAAATAAGAAATTTTCAATGGCAAATCTCTTCATCTATATGAGATCTCCAACTTGAACGATCGTGATCACATCTTGATCACCAGAGCGCCTAAAATTGGAACCCGAAGTCGTCACCATCGGGCTCGATTTCGCGCTACCTTGGGTGTGCGAGTTCACCGCGCCGCCGTCCCCTGGGAGCCCTCTCGAAGGCGAACAAGGTGATATACCCCGATCAGCACCAAGTGCATCGGATTTGGAGGAAGATCCAAACCTAGTTTGGAACCAATGAAAAGCAACTGTCTGAAGCAAATCGACGGTGGAAGATGTTTATACAGCAACGCTTTCCTTAAAAGTGATTGATTAGGTTAATTTTTAATTAATTTTTAATTATATATTCATGTAATTAAAGGTTAAAAATCTGAAATTTATATTATTGTTTTGAAATTTAAAATTAATATTTATAGTATTTATTTAAAATGAAGAGCATTGTTGTTAAAATGAAAATCGCATTTGTTTTTTTATAAAATAGATTTGTCCTAGAAAATAAAAATACAACTTTATTTTGTAAAACAAAAACCACATTGTTTTGTAAATTCAAAATAATCTTGTTTTGTAAATAAAAAAAAAGAACATGGTTTGCAAAATCACAATGTTTGTAACAAAAAATCACAATGTTTTGTAACTGAAAATCGCAATGTTTTGTAACTGAAAATCATGGTTTATAAAAAGAACATAGTAATGTTTTTATAGAGAAAAATTTGCATCGCTTTGTAATAAAAGGAACATCGCTTTGTAGTGAAAAAGAACCTTGCTTTGTAATGAAAAATTAACATTGTTTGTAATGGAAAATTAACATCATTCGTAATGAAAAATTAACATTTGGTTTTGAAATAAAAATCACTTTGGTTTTGAAATAAAAATCACTTTGTTTTGAAATAAAAATCATTTTGTTTTTGTAAATAAAAGAAAAGACATTGTTTTTTAAAAAGAAATCGCATTGTTTTAGAAAATAAAAATCGCATTTTTAAAATAGAAATAGCAATATAAAAATATGATTTTTATATAAGCATAATGTAAATAAAAATATGATTTTTACCATATATATAAGCATTAAAAATATATTTTTAATACAAACTGTGTGGCATAGACTGCGATGGAACTGAATGGAAGTAGAACGGAATTCGAATCGTCTGCTAAAGAATGACAAAGTGGAATCGAAGGTGAGAACTCCTCACTAAAATTTCTACACTGTTATTTATTTACTTTTATAACTAAAAAATATATAGAATTGCCAGTTTATGTTTTTATCAGTTTAATCACTATAAACTGTACACTGTGCTTGATTAGATCACTCCTCTCGTCCACAAACCATGGACGATTTAAATTGACTATATTGTATGTTGTTTGTGATGTTGAAATGATTAAAAATAATGTTAACATAAATTTGGTAGTTAAATTAGATTATAAATATTTATTTATAATTTGAACAGTGGAATTTGGTTAAATTTATTAACCAATAATTTGTGTAAATAAACTGTTGTTGTTTGAAAAACCCACACGGGTCTGGGAACGATAATTTATTCACATCTCCCCTAAATTTAATTATATGTCAATCGATGGATTGACAGTCTGTGATGAGTGTTATTTATTTATTTTAATGCCAACACAGTTGTAAATTTCACTCTAGTTGTGATTTGACTATTTGTTGATTACTTATCATTATTGTTGCATACACGCGAAGTATGAAATCCATATAACTGAAATTATATGGTAATTGATTGAGTCGCATTCCGATTCAGTAATAAACAATGTTTTTTTATAATAAACAATATTTTAGAATAAAATAACATTTTAGAATGAAAATAACATTATAATGTAAAAGTATATTTTAGAAAGAAAAGACATTATAATGTAAAAAGTACATTTTAGAATGAAATAACATTTTGGAATTAAAAAGACATTTTAGAATTAAAAGGGCATTTTAGAATTAAAATGACATTTATATTGAAATAAAATAGTTGAAACTGAAATTTACATTTTTATTGAAATAAAATAGTTGAAACCAAAATTTATATTTTGTTGAAATAAAATAGTTGAAGCCAAAATATCATTTTTTGTTGATATGAAATAGTTAAAACAAAAATAACATTTTTGTTAAATAGATTTGTATCAAAAACAAAATGACATTTTTGTTAAATAGATTTGTGTTAAAACGAAATTGTCAATTTTTTTGGATTATTGTAAATAAAATGAAGTAATCATTTTAATTCATTTTGCTAAAATAGAATTGTTAACAAAATGAAGTTGTCGCTTTTTTAGTCATTTTGTTGTAATAGAATTATCAACAAAAAAATAAGAATCATTTTAATATAATCAAACATTTTTAATGTAAATAATGTACAGAAATATTTTTAATGTTAAAGAAACATTTTTAGTGGTAAAGAACATTTTTATATAAAATAACATTTTAATGTAAAAGAATATTAAAGAACAGTTTTATGTAAAATAACATTTTAACGTAAAGGAATATAAAAGAACATTTTAATGTTAAGGATTATTTTAAAATAAAGAATATTTTAAAGTAAAGAATACTTTAAAATAAGCAATATTTTAAAATAATATACGGTGAAGAATAAGAATATGATTTTGATGTCCGCCTTTGAATGGACACACAAATATTAAAAAAAATATGAAGTCGGGTTAAGTATAGAAACGCCATTTTGACCCGAACGGGTTTATCGATCGATTTTATTCATTTTATAATGAATATCGAAAAGAAGAGATTTCAAAATTTAATAATTTGAAAATATTATCATTTTAATATGATAAAGATATAGAATATCCAATTTTGAATGATGTTAGAATCGTTTTAAAATAAATTTATAAATGATTTATAAGACACGTTTTAAAGGAAATCGACGAAATATATGATTTATATATTATATATATTTAATGGCCTGAATAGAACGCGCCGCGCAGCGATTGTTCGCGAATTTTGACCATTAACTTCAAATTAGCATAACGGGAGATCCGACCGTCGGATTTTGCTAAAACCAGAACCGTTGGGTTCGTATCGGAAAGAGCTTTCCAATGAATATAAAAGATTTGAAATATAACGGTTAGATTTGGAGATATGTCCAAATCAAATTTGAAAAAGGTCGCTATGGATGCAGTTCGGTGGCCGTTGTTGGAAACCGACTGTACGGGCGATAATAAAATTATTAAAAATATGGAAAAATTATGTAAAATCATACTAAATGGGTTGGAAAGATTTTTGATGAAAAATTCCAGCTTTATAAAGATAAAAATATATTTTTATCGAAATGAACTATTTAGTGAACTAGTTATTAACTAGAATAATAATTTAATTATTTTTAGAAATAAATCAATTGGATTTGAAAATGGTTTTAAAATAACCAGAATTTTCTAAAGAATAAATTGGAATGGATTTGAATGGAAATTATCTTCGGGATATTTCGATATTGGATTCTGTGATTATAGGATATTGTTATGGGAATTTGGAAGATATATACATATCGTTATTCCCAATATGATATTTGTTGGTTTCAGAATTTGATATATAATATAAGCCGATATAATTTCTATTCAAAACCTTATATTTAATATCAAATGGGATTTTGGGTTTGTCGTGGACGGTGTCTTTAATAACACTGTTCTTAAACCTAATTTAGAAAAGAATAAAACTTTTATTTAAGATTTAGGAAATTTTTACCAATTAATTAATATTTAATTGGAGGATAAAAGAACTGGATTTTTGGGTTTATCGTGAACGGAGTTTAATTAACACTTGTTCATTAACCCAATTAACAGTGAAGAAATAATTTGGAATTTATAAATATTTTATTAAGATTTAATAGAAATTTTCCGAAATAAAGTTTTCCAATTTAATATATTTAATTGGAATTGGATGGAATTCAATTTGGTAATAATCGAGATGAGCCCCTGTGAATGAAGATCGATACTATATATGGAATTTAAAAGGCACTGTCGCTATTCCATTTATATTATTAGTTTGATATGGGAATTTATATCGATCATATACCATTATGATTTCCGTGAAGATTCCATAGTTAATGGAAGAAAATTTTGGTTTATCATGAACAATGTTTTAAAAGACATTAGTTCTTTAACCCAGTTAAAGATAAGGTTAAATTCTTAAGCTTGAATAATCATTAAGTAATGATTTTTGAGATTAAAAAGAAAATTAAAAAAAAAAATCTTTGATAAAATTAATGGGAACCTTTCCCTAAGAATGTGAATATTTTATTAAAAGAATATTCTGAATTGGAATGAGATATATGATGTGTTTTTATAGCACTTGTTTATAAAGTACGCCAGTTATTCGGAAAGACCAGGTTTATCCCATTCTGAATAATTGATACGACGACCAACAGTCAAAGAGATTGAAGACGGCGCAAGACCGACGATCTTCATATCGAATGGATGAGTTGCTACTGATGCCCGTAATTGGAGTAGCTACCTTGAAGGGGCTACAGTGGTAGCCATCCGGACGTACTTGTTGATTGTTCGGATATGTGAGGGCCTCTCTTCCGTATTGGACATACGGGTCGAGGAATAAGGTGCCTCCGGTTTCGTTCAGACCCAGAACGAACTTGTAAATGGATGGTATGTCTGACGTTGTATTCCTTTATGCTGCATTCGTTGATCTCTGCTATATATATATATCTGTTGGTGGTGGAGAATTTATTCTCTTGCTTAACACCCTTCTCTGAGACATATGTGCTCAGAGTTATATATATTGGCAGAAATCAATGGTATAGTATGGATTGACAATGTGGCATGCTAAGATGCATGGTTCAAGGCTTTTGTTGAAAAGAAGAGCCTTGTGGATGATGGTCAAAGCATAGCTTTAATTAGCATAGCTTTGTGTAGCGTTACCTCGCGAGCCTCACACCTCAGTGTGATGGTGAACGATTTGTTTGATTAGTAGGTTTGACCAATATACTTTATATATATATATATATATATATATATATGGATTTGGTCGGCCGAGTTGTGCTAGGTGTGGTCGCTCCACACCTTGAGATTAGGGATATGGCCATTTTCCCCTAATTCCCATATAGAGATAGAGTAAGCAGTCTTTTCTCTCGCTGGGACGTAAGCCGCGGTGATACTTGATTTCCCAAAAGTGCGGATGTGCATTACGGTGTTTTCTCTAGCTGGGACGTAAGCCATGGAGTATTGCACTACGCGATAGATCTTTCGAATCAGGAGCTATCACGATGGAAATCCAACTTTCCAATACGAGCTTTGCGGTTTTAATTGTAAACCTATATATGGCGACATAGTAGGATGGGGCACTCATGCCGTTTATCATTAAAACATTTATTTTCGAAATTGATTTCTACACTATGCACTTATGGTAATATTGAAAGAGAAATTTCGCGTATCAAGCATGTTTGGGTATTATAAGGTAAAACTCTATCCTCTGGCTTGCGTTGCATTGTGTGATGGGACCTGAGTCTTATAATAGCTTCATTTTTCCAAAAAGCATTGCGTTGTTTATTTTTGGTATTCTCGAGGTTAAACCCATTCCGTGTAATTCGGCATGGTCCCTTCATTTACCTAACTTTAAAATCAAATTAATAATTGTTTTTAGTTCTCATACTAGTCCCATGACTGACCTGGAGTTTATTGTTTTAACCTAAACTCTGGGTGCCCATAATTTCCACACGGGCAGCTAGTAGTTTTGGTTTTGCATATATTATGTTCACAGGATCCTGGTCTATAGCTGAAGAGATATTTGGAAAGCTCTATATCCGTGTATTTCTTTCAGTTGTATTTTGTATTATTTTTCCGCTGCTATTTAAAGGTAATTTAAATCTCTGATATTATTTTCTATGGTATAATTATTCATACTCTAGAATATTCTTGTACTCTGATATAAACTGTTGTAATAAGCAATGAAATGTTTTTCTGTTTGTGTTCTGATTTGTCGTGTTCTCAAAGCAATTCGGGCTTTCCTTTACTGGGAAGTTTGGGTCGTCACACAATTCACTCCATGCAACTGATGTCTATCAATATATAATCTCTAAACTCGTACGTCTCAGAGAAGGGTATTAAGCAAGAGAATAAATTCTCCGCCACCAAACAGATATATATTTAATAGAACACAATCAACATAGAATGAAATCCAATGTCAGACACACATCCATTTACAAGTTCATTCTGGGTCTGAACGAAACAGGAGGCACCTAATTCCTCGTCCCATATGTCCAATACAGGACAGAGGCCCTCGCAAATCCGGTCGATCTCCAGGTACGTTTGGACGATCACCACTTATTACCTTATCTCGGGGGATCTGCCCAATCAAGACATCAGTAATCATCCATACGACGTGAAGATCTCCAGTCTTCAACCACCATCTTCATCATCGATATTTAATCATTGGATCAGTTATTCAGAATGGGATAAACCCGGTCTTTTCGAATAACTCGCGTATTTCATAATCAATAACCAAGTGCTATAAAAACACATTATACGCCTCATTCCAATTCAGAATATTCGTTTATTCAAATGTTCACATTTTTAGGGAAAAGTTCCCATTAATTTTATCAAAGGAAAATCCTTTTAAATTTATTCTTTAATCTTCCTTTGGATATCCATTTCAAAAGATTTTATTTTATTTATCCATAATTCTAAACCAAATTAAGGTTTATAAAACTTGTTGGGATTATCGAGCCTTACCGAAGTAATCATTTATTTTATTTTCCAGTCCCAACCTATTCATCCCATGGAGTAAAACTAGTAGTACTCCATATCGAACACCCACTGCGTTATCGGTAAATTTAATTACCATTTCACGTTTCAAATCTATTTAAAGATTTAACTACCACCTGGAGTAAAACTGGTGGTACTCCATTCTCGATCATTTCTCTTGTTTAATAAATTTAATTATCTCATTCCCATTTCAATTAAAGATTTATTAAAACTCTTCTTAGTTTTAATCTCCAAAAATCATCATTTAATGATTATTCAACTTTAAGAAATTAATCTTATCATTAACTATGTTAAAGAACCAATGTCATTTAAAACACAGTTCATGATAAACGCAAATCCTCTTCCATTAACCATGGAATCTTCATGGAAAACAGATCAATATATAATCGATATAAATTTCCATGTCAAATCTATACTATAAATGGAATAACGGCCAAGCACTTTAAATTCCATTTATAGCAACGGACTTCCTTCACAGAAGCTCATCTTGATTATTACCAAATGGAATTCCATTTAATTCCAATTTAAAATATTAAATTAGAAAACTTTACTTTGGAAAATTCCACTAATCTTAATTAAAGGATTATAAATTCCAAATCATATCTTCGCTATTATTTGGGTTAAAGGACAAGTGTTATTTAAAACACCATTCACGATAAACCCAAAATCCAATTCGATATTAAATATAAGGATCTGAATAGAAATTATATTGGCTTATATTCAACATCGAATTCTGGAACCAACGGATGTCGTATTGGGAATAACGATATCGATATCTTCCAAACTTCTCAATAATATCCGTATAATCATGGAATCCAATATCGAAATATCTCGAAGATTATTTCCACTCAAATCCATTCCAATTCATTCATTGAAAAATCTTGGTTATTTTAAAACCCATTCCTCAGCCCAATTTATTTATTTAAAAACATTGGATTATTATTTTATTTCGTAACTAGTTCTTTTTGATAAAAATATATTATTATCATTTCAAATATGGAATTTTTCATCCAAAATCTTTCCAAATCATTTATTACGATTTTACATAATTTTTCCATATTTTTAACAATTTTAATATCGCCAATTCAGTTGGTTTCCAATAACGACCACTGAACTGCATCCATAGCGACCCTTTTCTGAAATTGATTTAGACATAATTTGAAATCCAACCATTCAAATTTAAATCTCTTATATTCATTGGAAAGCACTTTAAGATACGAACCCAATGGTTCCGGGTTTTAGGAGAATCCGATGGTCGGATCTCCCGTTACATCAATTTGAAGTTAGTGGTTGAAATTCGCGAACGGTTGTTGCGCGGTGCATTCTATTCAAGCCATATATACATAATATATTATATATTTCATCAATTTCAATTTAAAACGTATTTTATAAATCGCTTTAATTCGTTTCAAAAACAATTCCAACTTCCATTTCAATTTTAAAACAAAATTGAATATTCCATATCATCATAATTTGAAAATGATAATATTTTCAAAATATCAGATTTTGAAATCAATTGGTTTCGATATTCATTGTAAAATGAATAAAATCGATCGATAAAACCATTCGGGTTAAAATGGAGAATATCTACTTACTCGGCTTCATATATTTCAATATTTCGTGTCCATCAAAAATCGGACATCAAAAACCATATTTTGATTATTCACTAAATATTATTTTAAAATATTCGTTATTTTAAAATATTCGTTATTTCTGAATCGGAATGCGACTCAATCAATTACCATATAATTTGAGTTATATGGATTTCATACATCGCATGTATTCAACAATAATGATAAATAATCATCAACTATTCAAACATCATCCAGAGTGCAATTTTCAACTGTATAAGCATTAAAATAAATAAATAACGCTCAACACAGCATGTCAACCCATCGATTGACATACAGCTAAATAGTGGGATTAGTGTGTGTCAAATATCATCTCAACACCCGTGTGGGGTTTTCAAACAACAACAGTCATTTTAAATAAATCATTGGTTAATAAATTTAACCAATTCAAATTCGGTTTGAATTATTTTTCCAATTAACCAATTTTCACTTTTTAAATTATAAATAAATATTTATAATTTTAATTTCAACTACCACTTTAATATGAATATTATTTTTAATGTGTTAATCATTTCAACATCACAAACAAAACAAAATACAATCAATCAAATCGTCCAGGTTTGTGGACGAGGGAGGTGAGTTAACAGGAACCGTATACAATTTATAATGATTAAAACTGATAAAAATCTAACTGGCAATTCTATATATTTTTATACATGAATACAATAACATGATAAAATAATTTTGAGTGAGAAGGAGTTCTCACTTTGGGTTCCACTCCATCAGTGTTTATTTCTAAATTTCTGGTACAGTTCGGGATTGAATTTTTCCTGAACTTCTAATGTGCTATGTTTCTATCCTAGTCAGTTTCATTGTGTAGTGCTTATTGTCATGATCGCAACGCATTTTAAATAACGCAATTCCGTTTCTGTTCGAGAGAGATATGGCAGTCCAAGCACTTAAACAATTTTTATTATATTAAATAATTTAATTAAGATTTTGATTAACCTTAATTAAGGAATTTTGGCTGCAATACACTGTCTTCCTCATCGTTCTTTACTAGGTCACGTTCAAACTCGACATCGACTATCTAGGGTTCCTCTTTGCATCGCCAGAGAGCCACCAACCTCCGATCAAAAACTGCCACGCCATTCGTCATTCGCCCCTCCACTAGCACGCCAAACGAGGTGCACTTCGTACCTCTCTCCACCCAGAAAAATGCCCCAAAACCGTCGGGTTCAAGCACCAAATCCAAGAAATTGGTGGCGCCTTCTTAGATCTTGACCGTTGATCATGAAGAGCTCATTGAGCTCTTCGAATTTCAATTTTATGATTTCGCAAATGGGTTTGTGGTTGGAAAGAAATTGTGGAACGAAAATTGGATGATTCCGACCCTTCATTTTAACATGACGGCAGCTTCTATTTCTCACAAGTGAATTAGGTTTTTTTTAGAGAGTATAGGGTATTTATATAAATATTTTATATATTTAATTCGAAAAAAATCAGTGTTTTGTACCCGAACTTTAAATCGAACCCAACGACTATCGCCCCTAGCCTAATACCCCCATTCCGGACACAATGAAATATGTTTTGTAATCCAATTCAACTATTTTGATCAGTTTTTGTCAAAATTAAAATATAAATCAATATATATTGAATTTTAACGTACATTTTAATTTACCGGGGCCACATACTGACTCCAAAAATTACAGAAAAATAAATCTAGCTATGTTTTGATGATACGGTCCTAACAAAACTAATTTCGTTGAATTTGGAGGCCGATTGAATAATGGCTAGTTTCCAGTCGATTAAATTCAAATTGAAATTACAAAACGCGTTTTAATTTACTGCGCTCACATATTAATTCCAAAAATTATGAAATTTGAAACCTGATAATAATTCGATATTCCGGATCCGACATAAATGGTTTCATAGAAAATGGAGGTCATTTGCAAAATGGCTATTTTTAAGGGCTATATATTATTTAAAATATATATAAATTCCATAGCAACTATTTTAAATTTTAAACTGGACATAACTTTTGATTTATATTATAAAATCTTAATTTTTCACATTCGCTAGAAAGATATTGTTAAAAAGATTCAAATGTTTCTTGTTTTACTGAAATTCGAATTATTTTGAATCCTATATATTCAATTGAAATTTAAAATCGAATTTCAAACTATCACGCCATTTCAGGCTCGTTTTACAATTAAAATAAATTTATTGTTCTAACTTTGATTTAAATAAATTTTAAATCGTTATTATTTAAAATAAATCATTTTAAAATTCAAAACCCATTAAAATAGCAAAAATAAAAAAAATTAAATTGGTTCAAAAATTCTGGGTTGTTACAGCTAGCCCATATGAGGCTTCTGCCTCGGCTCTTTCGTATAGGCCGGATGGGGTTTTTTTATACTAAAGAACTATTTCTAAAATAAAGAATTTACAATAGTGACTTCGAATGGATCATAGTCTATATGCTTCTAGGTCTTTCAGTGGAACCGGAAGGGGATTCCTACCGAAGCCTATGCTTTCGAAACGATGGAAATCCCAGAAGTCATTTTGTACGCAAACATACCTTCATAAAACCGTTTTCTTAAACTACATCCTTAGGCACTAAAGGGGTCGTTAAGGAAATTTTCCCAAGCCAAAAGTTTTGAGGCTCTGCCTCTATGGATATATGCGTCGGTAATGATAACAAAGGATCTTTTATTTAACTATTTTCTAAATTAACGGATAAAGGCTCCGACTCTATTGTTTTCCGTCATTAAGGGACGACAAGTTTCGTTAGTGCGATTTCGAAAGGGTTGCCCTTTCGAAATAGCTTGTATACAGACTTTGATAAAATTGCGGGTATCGAAGTATATTGGAAATGACATAGGTTACGTATCCAATATAATGTATGTTGGAATTTGCCTAGAATCCCTGCAAATTTTATGTATTTGGTCATTGCCAACATTTTGACATTATAATGTGTGGGGACAATGGGAGCATCCCAGGGGTGGGAATTGATACTTACTAGTGAAAAAATAATAAGTAATGTTATCTGGATCCATCGCTTCACGCAGTATGAAGGATTTAGGAATGAGCCTTTGGTTTAGTGTTAGTGGAGAGGGACTATGCGAAGCACTGAGGGGACCAAGGGGGATGTTGGTTCTATGTATGTGGAATATGATACCATAAAATACGGGAAGGGAACCAACAATAGAACGAGGTTTCAGCTCTGTTGCCTAGCAAACTTATCCTTTGTAAAAGCACAGAAAAGGAGTAACTTTGGGGAGGGGATACATTGTATGTTGTATAATAAATATGAAGTTTGTTGTTGTCGTATATTTATGTGTTATTGTTATAGTTGAGCTAACCATTATAATGCTGGGTGCAGCATTAGTATGGTTTCCTATATGATACTAATGGGAGGGAAACTTGTTCCGCTATGCGACATGGTCTTGTTAGATAATGATAGTGTCGGGTTATCAAGTTATTATTAATACCAATCTTTTTGACCGACCAATAGTCTTTGTCTTTCCCCTTAAACTTTCAAGTACTCAATTGAGTAGACTAAGGGTTAGGGTATTCCATGTATCGTCTATGAATAAGCTTCCGGGGTCAAACAGAAGATGATAACTATTTAGGTTTCGTTGTGTTGTGTTTTTCAGTCTATTGTATGATCAATGAATGTATCATCATGTTTTATGATTGCCACTAATATATATGTACTTTGAACACCTGTAACACCCTAAAAATTTAACACACTATAACCATGCTTAAAGATAATAAATTGGGAATAACTTAATTAAATATTCAGAATTAAGTGAATATTCAGCCCAGGTCGACCTAAGGGGGATGGGTCGACCCTAGACCCAAGGGAGAGGTGGGTCGATCCATCCCTGATTCAGGCGGATACAGATCGCGAACCTGGACAGTTTCGTGGACTACAGTCTCTACTGACTAAGCATGACTTGTACGGTTTAGATTTAAAACCTAGGATCTAAAGGCTGAGGTTGGCTCTGTGCATCTATAAATAAGTAGCTTCTCCCATTATGATTTACACCATTTCTTCATATCTCCTCCCTCTGTAAATCTATTCTTAAAATACAAACATATAATGTGCTGCTAAAGATTGGATCAAACAGAGACAACATCAGGATTTGTATACATACAACTTGGATTGGACTTGGACTCCTATGGCATAGTGTTATATAATTATCTTCACCAAGACTCACTGTGAGTTCTCGTCATTTACAGATCTGATTTCTTAGACTTTGAACATGATAGTTAAATGAAACTGGTTAGGATCTACAGTGTTAGTAAAATAAATGTTATACCTGTTTTTACTATTAATTACCCATACTATTATGATCAGTTACACATATGCCTGTGATGTTGAATAATTAACAAGTTATACATATGCCTGTGATGTTGGAAAATTACCAAGTTATGTGTATTTGTCTTTCTTTTCCCATTTTTTGTGTTTTACGTTTATTTCTAGTCTTACCCATGTGATTTGGGTCTATTCTTCTTCCTCTGTTTTTTCCTTTTTATTTTACGCTAAGTCTAGGCCTTTTGGAAGTCTGGGCTGTACTCAATTTGAGTGTGCATATAATTGGGGCAATGATGGATGATATAAAAAGTTGAATTTAGGCATATTATTAAATTTGGGACTGAATGACTACACTGTAACGACCCGCATTCTACGCATCGAAGGTCGTAGAGTATTTATTTTTTCACATACGAAGTCGTATGGTCATGTAACTTTGGGAGACGACTATTGGGGTCATTTCCCATGTTCATGATTTTGCCGATTTTTAAATGACCATTTTGCCCCTAGCTGATCTTGTTTTGGCCATAACTTTTGGTTGGAAAGGAGTTTTGACCAGAAACCACTTCCATTGGCTTCGGATGATGGTTTACCTTTCCGTAGAGTGGTCACATTAACCAAACGGACTCACTGTTTGGGAGATATGGCTGAAACAAGTTTCAGAAGGTGAAAAACTGCTTAACCGGACCAAATGAGGTGATTAGTAAATAGGCCCATAACCCGTTTCAGGATTAGGTTTATGGGGAGGCTGAAATGAGTTAGGTTTTCATTTCATTTCAGTTTTCCAGCCGCCACAAACCCTCTCTTCAACCTAACAATGGCCTCCAACATCTAAATACACCTCTAATCACTTCTTAATCAAGTTTTGGCTTAAACTACATCAAATTAAGGAGAGAAAGCACCAAAGCAAGGTTAGAGCTGCTGTGTTACATTGGGAACAGCGCCAAACAAGGGATCATTTCAGATTTGGTATTTTATTTGTGGCCAAGGTGAGTGATTTGCATAGTTCCTCACTAATTATGGATAATAAAGAGTAATTAGTGATAATTAGCGAATTTATACACGTTAAAAATCTGGAAAAATATTTATAAATTCTTAAATGATGTTTTAGACCTCTGTTAGAAACTTGGGTTAATTTGGTTAAGTTTTGATAATCCTATCATTAACTATGCTAGAACATGCTTAAGGGAAAATATGGGGTTTTGGCTATGTTTGATCCATTTTAACCTATCATATTGATGTTTTGGTGTTTGGGTTCACTTCTATTTGTTGCTATGACTGTTTGGTATGACTTAAGATTGTTTAGAATAGTTGGAATGGTCAAAAACGTCGTTGAATGGCGTAAAACACTCTCTGGAAAATTTGTAGGAAATTGGTGCAGGTTTTCGGATCAGATCGACTGGATGGGCTCGGACCAGATGGTGGACTGTGCAAGAGATCACCGAACCGAACCGAGGCTTGGCACAAGAGAGAGTATGGCAGAAAGGAAGGCCACTATGTTTAAACTGAGATCGGATCGAGCTAAGGAAGGGGGAACCAGATTGACTTGAAGGGAAGTGAGGGGGATCAGAGCGGAAGAGAATGGGGAAGTGGATCGGACCGTGACCAGGAACCCGAACCGAATCGATGGAGCAAGGGTACACCGAACCGAACCGATGGAGCAAGGGTACACCGAACCGAAGCATGTATATCTGAACCGAATCAATGCGATGTGGAGGATCCGAACCGAGACGATGGCCAGTGACTGGGGCAACCCGAACCGAACCAATGGAGAGAGACCGGAACCGATCCAGTGATGACCAAAAACCCGACATGCAAAGGTAGTCCAAATGGGAAGTTTGTACTCAGGATCCAGTTGGGAACCAACGAGTTAACTTCATGAGTTGGGCTTTGCTGCGGGACATGTGCTAAGGAGTTGTCGATGTCTATAACTTTGGATCACTATGTGTAGGGCGTACGTGAACGGATTCAGAGCCACAGTGGCCTAGGTACAACTAAAGAGTTATAGACCAATGAAGTGGGGTCATTTGTAAAGATTTGGTCGTGACTCCATGTGGTAAGCTTGGTAGTAGCAGTAGTTGTACAAGTCGAACTCCGTCACTACTTCGATGGGTCTAATGATTGACAGTGGTGGACATCGTATGCTTTACGCACTGAGTGAGAGATGTAAGGATGGTTGTTATGGTTGATTTGTTTGCCATCATTGTGACATGCACAATCCCACCCCCGTTACCTTTACAACATCTGTTCAGTGGCACCTTAGAGTATTGTACGGTATGTAGTGCTAACTCTTTGGTTGCAGGTCCAGGTTCAGGTATGGTTTAGTATACCTGTTATTGTTCTGTTTAGCTGCTTATCGCTCATACCAGACTTTTTGTCTGACCCAGAGTTTTATGTCTCTTCTTATTACTTTGGGTGCTCTCACGAGCAGACTAGAGACAGGTTAGCTGGTGATGCACGAGTAGCTGTACCGGAGACGAGCAGGAGGCTTCCACGTTTGATATATAGATATTCTCCCTGTGTCGATGCTGGTCACTACTTTGGGCATTAGTAGTGCACCTTTTCTTTCTTTTGTTTAAAGACAGTAATTTAGGAAGTTGTAATAAGCTGTATTTGGATTTCCGCTACTCTGATGATGATGTTGATGTTGGTTTTAGTTATCAGCTTATGCACTGTCTCGCCTGTTTTATGTCAAGTATATTATTATTATATTTTGTTCCAAGCGCTGTGAGACATTCTACAGATTTTCGATTAATTCATTCTCTTCTTCCTTTTCTTTGGCAACCATTCCGTGCTAGTCGGGCATGTGTACAGCGCACTTTCGGAGGAAATGGCGGCTGGTGTGGGCCGTCACACTTGGTATCAGTGCTCTAGGTTGCGTAGTTAACCTAGGGAAGTCATCAGGGAGAGATAGTATACGTATATGAGAGCGCGTATTTGTGATTATTTTGGTTTTCAAAAGCTATATATATATATAATATTTGTATAGTTAAGAATGAAGTCGCACTGCACTGGCACCACTATGGAGATGGTTAATCGTTTTCTCTTTACAGATCGAACGATGAGCCGATACGCAAGAGGTGCTGGTAGAGGAGCCGATAATGGGAATGTTGCTGACATGAGGACGATGTTTACTGACCTCATGAGAGAGATGCTTATGGATGTGCAGAGGGAAGCTCCAATGCTGGAAATGGTGGTGGTCCAATAGTGCAGGCGCCTAGAGCCGATTTCGCCAAGCTGAACAAGAATTATACTAGTCTTGGTGGGAAGTCGTTCCACGGAACGGAGTCGGCTACGGATGTTCAGGATTGGTTGGATAGCTACGAGTGTATCTTCGAAGATTTGGGTATCGAAGATGCGATGAAAAGAAGGCTAGCATCCCGTCAGCTGCAAGGACGGGAAATGAATTGGTGGAATGCTATAAAGGCAGCTACTCCCGAGGATCAGATTACTTGGGATCAGTTTAAGGTTCGCTTTAGCGATAAGTTCATTCCAGCTACTCAGAAGTCAGTGCTGTTTAAGAAGTTCTTGGAGCTTAAGCAGAATGGCAGAGCTGTCTCGGAGTATATTGCAGAATTCGATATTTTGTCGAAGTGTGGACTATCTTTTATTGATACTGCCGAGAAGAAGAATGAGAAGTTCATAACTGGCTTAGATGGATACTTGGGGGAAAGGCTTATTAACCATATCGATGAGACGTTTGAATCGATTGTGGGGAAAGCATTGAGGTCAAAGAGTCTTTACCCTAAGTCGAAGACTGAGGTCGCATTTGCAAAGGAGCCAAAGCCGCAAGCAAGCGGTGAAGGCAAGAATGGTTCTCAGAATAAGAGAAAGCAGAATCAGACCAAGGATGGCCAGAAGAAAAGGAATAAGCAAGATGTTGAGCGCTTCAGCTGTGGTAAGAAGGGCCACTATGCCAAAGAGTGTCGTGCCAAGCCAGTGGATAGGAAGTGCTTCAACTGTGGCCAAGTGGGACATCACAAGGACAAGTGTCTACAACCCCCTAAAGAAAAGCAGATGGTGAAAGCATATGCCCTTAATGTTGTTCCTTCTTCTTCGAATGCCCCAACTGTGGCGGAGAAGGGAAAGAATGTCGTTATTCAAGGTATGCTTTCTGTTTATGATGTTCCTGTTAGAGTTTTATTTGATACCGGGACTTCCAGTTCTTTCATATCTAGTGACCTGGTAGATAGGTTGGGATTGGAGCCCGAGATTGTCGATAGGCCTTTAGTAGTGACGAACCCGATTGGTGGTTCAACTAACCTTAGCATGATTTGTCGTAATGTGGTCTTATCGAGTCATGGATGCATGTTTGGTTGTGATTGCTTTGTTTTGGGCTTTACTGGGTTTGGCATTATTTTGGGAGTCGATTGGCTCCAAAGATACGGGGTGGTGGTAGACTGTGAGGGCTTTTTGGTGACAGCTAGAGCGGGTGATGGGCGGAGGGTAGTGTTTGGTGGCCTACCCGGTGATGGGGTAATGGCTAGTTTTCTAAATTCCCTTGACATCCCGCATAGTGAGTTGTCAGGGTTGCCCGTGGTTGGCCAGTATCCGGACGTCTTCGAGGAAGTGACCGGGCTTCCACCACACTGAGAGATTAAGTTCCGTATTGATTTAGTGAAAGATGCCAGACCTATAGTGATGCCACTTCGTCGTATGGCACCAAGGGAGCAGCAAGAGCTCGAGGTGCAAGTAAGCGATCTTTTGAAGAAGGGATTTATCAGAAGGAGTGTTTCTAAATGGGGAGCACAAGTTGTGTTTTCTACCAAGGCGGATGGTTCCCTTCTTTTCTGTGTAGACTACCGCGAGTTGAATAAAGTGACGAGGAAGAATAAGTATCCTCTACCGCGGATAGATGATTTGTTTGATCAGTTGAGTGGCGCGAGAATATTCTTTCAGTTGGATCTCACGACAGGTTTTCATCAGCTTAGAGTGGAAGCTGAGAGTATAGCTAAAACGGCATTTCGGACGTTGTTTGGATTTTATGAGTGGTTGGTCATGCCATTCGGGCTGATCAATGCCCCAGCATACTTTGTGGATCTTATGAATAGGGTATTCAGAGATCAGTTGAATAAGTTTGTCCTTGTGTTCGTGGATGATATTTTGATCTATTCGAGGATAGAGGAAGAACAAAAGGAACATTTGAGGATAGTGATGGAGGTGTTGAGAAAACACCAGTTGAAAGCAAAATTCTCTAAGTGTCACTTCTGGAGGAGGGAAGTGAGATTCTTGGGCCATGTTGTTTCAGAGAATGGTATTGCCGTGGACCCTGCGAAGGTGGCTACGGTACAAGATTGGTCTACGCCCAAGAATGCAACGAACATAAGAAGTTTCTTGGGGTTAGCTGGATATTATCGTAAGTTTATCCAAGACTTCTCCAAGATAGCAGCACCGTTGACTCAGTTGACCAAGAAGAATCAAGCCTTCATCTGGGACGAAAAGTGCGAAAATGCATTCAAGAGTCTAAAGGACAAGTTGACATGTGCACCAGTGTTGGTCATTCCTAAAGGGAATGAAGAGATGACGGTATACACGGATGCATGTGGTACCGGACTAGGTGCTGTATTGATGCAAGGAGGTAGGGTTGTAGCTTATGCAAGTCGGCAACTGAAACTGCATGAGAAAAGATACCCTACCCATGATTTGGAATTGGCAGCGATCGTGTTTGCACTGAAGATGTGGAGACATTATCTCTTGGGGGAAAGATTCGAGTTGTTTACCGATCATAAATCGTTAAAGTATCTCTTCTCTCAGAAAGATCTAAATCTCCGGCAGCAAAGATGGTTAGAATTCTTGGCTTCCTATGATTTCGACATCGCATATACACCAGGAAAGGGCAATGCGGTGGCTGATGCATTGAGTAGAAGACATGCCAGTTTATGGGCTATGTTTCTAGAATGGAAGCAACTGGAGTACATCGCTGGGTATGATTTCAGACCAAAGTGCGAATTGGATCCAGAAATGTTAGCAAGTTTGACGATCAGACCCATTTTGATTGAGCGGATTGGTTCCAGTCAGAGGAACGATCCCAACCTATTGGAAATCATCTCAAAGTTAAAGATGGGAATTGACGGGGAGATGAACAAGTATAGGCTTGATCGAGATGGATGGCTTAGAAAGAATGGAGGACTAGTTGTACCCAATGTCAATGGATTGAGAGATGAAGTGCTTAGAGAATGTCATCACTCAAAACTGATTATACACCCCGGTGGTAAAAGGATGTACCGAGACATGAAGCGGACCTACTACTGGGAAGGGATGAAAAGAGACGTTGGGAAATTTATATCCAAATGCATGAATTGCTAGCTAGTTAAAGTTGAGCAAAAGAAACCTAGTGGTTTGTTACAACCATTAGAAATTCCAGAATGGAAATGGGAACAAGTGTCAATGGATTTCATTGATGGGTTACCAAGGACTAGATCGGGCCATGATAGCATTTGGGTGATTGTGGACCGATTGACTAAGAGTGCAAGGTTTATAACCGTCAAGTCGAACAGGACGACAACTAAGTTAGCGGAACTGTATATAAAGTGGGTAGTAAGATTTCATGGAATACCCAAAGGCATTGTGAGTGACCGAGATCCGTTGTTCACTAGTGGATTTTGGAAGAGCTTACAAGAGGCGTTAGGATCAGAATTACATCTCAGTACCGCGTATCATCCTCAAACCGATGGTCAAACAGAGAGGGTGAATCGTATATTAGAAGACCTCTTGAGAGCCTGTGTATTGGATTTTGGTGGATCATGGGATGACCATTTGCATCTAATAGAATTTGCATATAATAATAGTTATCCATCCAGTATTGGTATGGCTCCATTTGAAGCTTTGTACGAAAGACCGTGCAACTCACCGTCATGTTGGTTAGAAACTGGTGAGAAGTTTGTGCTTGGACCAGATGTGATAAGAGAAACTTCAGCTAAGATTAAGGTTATACAACAGCGAATGAAGGCTGCCCAGGATAGGTAGAAGAGTTATGCCGATAAGAGGAGAAGAGAATTAAAGTTCTCCATTGGCAACTTGGTGTTTGTCAAGATTTCTCCATTGAAGAGCATGATACGATTTGGCAGGAGAGGCAAGTTAGCACCAAGAATTGTTGGTCCATTTCCAGTTCTTGAGCAAATTGGGAATTTGGCATACAAAGTTGAATTACCAGAGAAGATGGCAGGAGTTCACAACGTATTTCATGTTTCCCAGTTAAGGAAGTTCGTGCACGACCCAGATGTGACTATTTGACCTGATTAGTTGGATGATATCGAAGTTGAACCCGAGGCGGTTGGGAACCGCAAGCCTATGCGTATTGTTGGGAACGATACGAAGCAACTTCGAAGGAAAGCGGTGAATCTAGTCAAAGTCCAGTGGGGCAAGAATGAGAATGACTGTACTTGGGAGACAGAGGAAAGCATTAGAAGACGTATCCAGAACTCTTCGCCTGGTAAGATGTTAACTTCGACTTAGTCTTTCCGCATGCTAGGATAGGCTTGTTTTTTTTTTTTGCATGTTTGATTGTTGTATGTGGCTGGTAGGTATGCAGGATGCTTTGTATGTTTTGGGTTAAGGAATTTCGGGAAAAAAATTCTTAAGGCGGGAGAGTGTAACGACCCGCATTCTACGCATCGAAGGATCGTAGAATATTTATTTCTTTCACATACGAAGTCGTATGGTCATGTAACTTTGGGAGACGACTATTGGGGTCATTTCCCATGTTCATGATTTTTGCCAATTTTTAAATGACCATTTTGCCCCTAATTGATCTTGTTTTGGCCATAACTTTTGATTGGAAAGGAGTTTTGACCTGAAACCACTTCCATTGGCTCCGGATGATGGTTTACCTTTCCGTAGAGTTGTCACATTAACCAAACGGACTCACTGTTTGGGAGATATGGCCGAAACAAGTTTTAGAAGATGAAAAACTGCTTAACCGAGCCAAATGAGGTGATTAGTAAATGGGCCCATAACCCATTTCGGGATTAGGGTTATGGGGAGGCTGAAATGAGTTAGGTTTTCATTTCAGTTTTCCAGCCGCCACAAACCCTCTCTTCAACCTAACAATGGCCTCCAACATCTAAATACATCTCTAATCACTTCTTAATCAAGTTTTGGCTTAAACTACATCAAATTAAGGAGAGAAATCACCAAAGCAAGGTTAGAGCTGCAGTATTACATTGGGAACAACGCCAAACAGGGGATCATTTCAGATTTGGTATTTTATTTGTGGCCAAGGTGAGTGATTTGCATAGTTCCTCACTAATTATGGATAATAAAGAGTAATTAGTGATAATTAGCGAATTTATACACGTTAAAAATCTGGAAAAATATTTATAAATTCTTAAATGATGTTTTAGACCTCTGTTAGAAACTTGGGTTAATTTGGTTAAGTTTTGATAATCCTATCATTAACTATGCTAGAACATGCTTAAGGGAAAATATGGGGTTTTGGCTATGTTTGATCCATTTTAACCTATCATATTGATGTTTTGGTATTTGGGGTCACTTCTATTTGTTGCTATGACTATTTGGTATGACTTATGATTGTTTAGAATAGTTGGAATGGTCGAAAATGCCGTCGAATGGCGTAAAACACTTGCTGAAAAAGTTGCAGGAAATTGGTGCAGGTTTTCGGATCGGATCGGCTGGATGGGCTCGGACCGAATAGTGGACTGGGCAAGAGATCACTGAACCGAACCGAGGCTTGGCACAAGAGAGAGTATAGCAGAAAGGAAGGCCACTATGGTTGAACTGAGATCGGATCGAGCTAAGGAAGGGGAACCAGATTGACTTGAAGGGAAGTGAGGGGAATCAGAGCGGAAGAGAATGGGGAAGTGGATCGGACCGTGACCAGGAACCCGAACCGAATCGATGGAGCAAGGGTACACCGAACTAAACCGATGGAGCAAGGGTACACCGAACCGAAGCATGTATATCTGAACCGAATCAATGCGATGTGGAGGATCCGAACCGAGACGATGGCCAGTGACTGGGGCAACCCAAACCGAACCAATGACTAGAGAGAGACCCGAACCGATCCAGTGATGACCAAAAACCCGAGATGCAAAGGTAGTCCAAATGGGAAGTTGTACTCAGGATCCAGTTGGGAACCAACGAGTTAACTTCATGAGTTGGGCTTTGCTGCGGGACGTGTGCTAAGGAGTTGTCGATATCTATAATTTTGGATCACTATGTGTAGGGGGTACATGAACGGATTCAGGGACACAGTGGCCTAGGTACAACTAAAGAGCTATAGACCAATGAAGTGGGGTCATTTGTAAAGATTTGGTCGTGACTCCATGTGGTAAGCTTGGTAGTAGCAGTAGTTGTACAAGTCGAACTCTGTCACTACTTCGACGGGTCTAGTGATTGACAGTGGTGGACATCGTATGCTTTACGCACTGAGTGAGAGATGTGAGAATGTTTGCTATGGTTGATTTGTTTGCCATCATTATGACATGCACACCCCCACCCCGTTACCTTTACTCCATCTGTTCAATGGCACCTTAGAGTATTGTACGGTATGTAGTGCTAACTCTTTGGTTGCAGGTCCAGGTACAGATATGGTTTAGTGTACCTGTTATTGTTCTGTTTAGCTGCTTATCGCTCATACTAGACTTTTTGTCTGACCCAGAGTTTTATGTCTCTTCTTATTACTCTAGGTGCTCACACGAGCAAACTAGAGATAGGTTAACTGGTGATGCACGAGTAGTTGTACCGGAGACGAGCAGGAGGCTTCCACGTTTGATATATAGATATTCTCCCTGTGTCGATGCTGGTCACTACTTTGGGCATTAGTAGTGCACCTTTTCTTTCTTTTGTTTAAAGACAGTAATTTGGGAAGTTGTAATAAGCTGTATTTGGATTTCCGCTACTCTGATGATGATGTTGATGTTGGTTTTAGTTATTAGCTTATGCACTGTCTCGCCTGTTTTATGTCAAGTATATTATTATTATATTTTGATCCATGCGCTGTGAGACATTCTACAGGTTTTCGATTAATTCATTATCTTCTTCCTTTTCTTTGGCGACCGTTCCGTGCTAGTCGGGCATGTGTACAACGCACTTTCGGAGGAAATGCCGGCTGGTGCGGGGCGGGCCGTCACATACACCTTGGGAAAAAGGATAAATTTACACATGCTTAGACTTGATGTAAACTGATAAAATGGGTAATGTGCATATACTTGATGTAAGTTGGTAGAAATGGATAATATGCATAAGCCTATATATGTTGAAATTTAGGGAAACTTAGTTGATGAATAATATGCATATAAATTGGACATGTTAAATTTGGCTTAAAACTGACATTAAGTAAATGACATGTTAAGAATAGGGTAAGTATCAGATGTAGATTAATAACTTGAAATAATGTGCGAATTTTGTACATCTGGGCAGGAGTTTTGGGAAAGGGTTGTACACTTGAGTATTAATAAGCTAAGAGGTCCCTTGTTCTGTTGTTGTAAATGACATTTTAAGAATAGGGTAAGTATCCAATGTAGATTAATAACTTGAAATAATGTGCGAATTTATACATCTGGGCGGATGTAGATTAATAACTTGAAATGATGAGCGAATTTTATACATCTGGGCAGGAGATTTGGGAAAGGGTTGTACACATGCGTATTAATAAGCTAAGAGGTCCCTTATTCTGCTGTTGTAAATGACATGTTAAGAATAGGGTAAGTATCAGATGTAGATTAATAACTTGAAATAATATGTGAATTTTATACATCTGGGCAGGAGTTTTGGGAAAGGGTTGTACACATGAGTATTAATAAGCTAAGAGGTCCCTCGTTCTGCTATTATATCAGGTTTTAGGGACTCTTAAATCCTATTTTTGGGGGCACAAGCTTAGAGGGTTTGGCTCGTGTCGTTCTGATGCATGGAACCCACATCAGTTAGTATCCCTATTGGTATCTTGTTAGTGTGGGCCTCGCACTAGGTAGGGGCCATGACATCCTTTACTGAACTGGATAATAAGAGGTTCACATGGGGGTGGGTACGGGCGTGTTCCAGTGGAGTCATGAGCGTGCATGGGCCTGACTAGGGAAGATAAGCTGTTGTAACACTAGTAAATAGGTCTGTGTTATATAGTTGTTGAGTTAGGGAGTGATACACCCTATTGTCGGAACTGGCATAGGGTGTTTATGTAGTAGGGAGCCGATCGCTTGAGTAGTAATTAGGGTACACCTAATCCTGTTGTTGTATAATTGGGTTAACACCTAATACAGTTATGTAATTAGGGTACGCCTAATCCTATTGTTTAATCCTACTGTTTATTTCTGCTGTTAATCCTACTGATATGTAATCCTATTGAACTTGTTATACTAGTATTGGTGCAGACATACCTAATTTAATATGTAAATGTGAAGTGGTACTCGATCATAAGTTTATTCCTGTCCATCACACTATTCAGTTTAGTTTAGTATACCTTCTATGACATTGTACCTTTCGCATCCAGTCTCATTTACCTGTCTTGGCATTTCTATTTTATGCATATTTGTAAGTCACCGGAACTTGCCAAACTTTATGTCTGACCCTTTTTTTTTGCCTCTTTCTTCCTTTCTCCCAGGTCCTTAGAGTGGAAGCACTCAACAGTGACTAGGATTCCTCTTACAGCTTAGACTTGGATTTCTTAAGATGTATCGTTTCGATTTGCTCTCTACTTTAGTATGGCTTATGGCGAGGGATATGACTTTATGTACTATGATATTTTGTTTTATGAGTTGGGTTATGAGACAGATTTGATGTAACTGGTTTCGTTGTAACTGGTTTTGTGAGACTATGCTTTATTTTGAATAATGAAGTCTAAAATTTTTCCGCTGCTATTTTATATCTGTCTTGTAAATTTTTTGTAATGATTACCCACTGCACTTCCCCGAAGTTAATGCATTCTCTTATGAGTGACATTAACAAACGTAGGGTGTCACACCACCCAAGAGTGCTTCTTCATATGTCACTCTCGATGTTATTTTGTAGTAACTATATTTCTCTAACCAGGTTATATATGAAGGGTTGTATGAATGAATTATCATTATCAATGAGTGCTTTGTGAAAATTTTCATACTCCTATGTTATTTGATGTTGATATTGAATAAAATTTGATTTTCTATCATCGGAAGTTGAAACTAAAGATGTCTGCGACGTTTGTAGCATTTAGCTTCCGTCCTTAAAGAATAAGGAGTTACATTTTGGTATTAAAGCGCAGGTTTATGTAATCTTAAATAACATTTTCTTAATAAAGATTTTCTAACTAAAACCCAAAGAACAAAGAAAAAATACTAAGAGTTTAGGCAACGATACTATAACATATTTGTATTTTATTATATACGTACGTATATATATCCTACAGTCTTAAGGTCACCCTTTGGTATCTTACTAAAGTTCGCCTATGGAAAGGAAGTAAGAAATGGAGAGAAGGAGTGCAAGGTTGAATATCGGCGGCAGAAGCATTAAAATTGATGGAAACGCTCAACCCCATGCTAGCAGAGGTCAAGGTCGAAGGGAACATGAGAATCAAGGTGTCACTACACCACTGGTAGATTTGGGGAACTAGTTCCATGCGTTTATTCAAATATAGCTAGCTGGAGTTTCTCTGGTCCCGGAGGAATTAATCCCGGAGCGCAAATTGGAAACAACTATGCAAAACTGAGTATAGATTATGTTAAATTAGCAGGAAGACTTAGGCTTTACAGATGAGAAAAAAAGGTTGGCTTCGAGAAGGCACAAGGATAATGCTCTATATTGGTTGAATGGAATTTCAGCAAAAAGGCCTGAGGAAGGAATCACTTAGGAACACATTCATAACATGATTAGAGTCAGATTTTTTTTTAGAAGTTGCACTATCATTAATAATGAAGAAGTTTGATGAACTGAAGCAAGAAGATATGACAATAGTGGAGTATGCTGCTAAGTTTGATGAGTTGTCATGGTATGCTCGTGGAAGAATGGATACGATTATCTTGAGGAATGAGAAGTTTATAAGGGATTTAGGTTTGAAATTGCGAATGCTACTATGCCTCGCTAACTATACCCTAGTGATATTGTTGTGGAAATGGCTATTTTAATGAAGTGATGCTTAAAGGGGTTGAAAGACTCAGTGGAAGCCAAGATTTTCAAGGAAGAAAAGATAAGTTCTTCGGTGGGAAGAGATCTAAGGAAGAAGGGAAGCCAAAAAAGAACAAAGTGGATGTGGTATGATTTAAATGCCATCAGAAAGGCCATTACTCTACTGAATACAAGGATAAGGATATCATTCCTAGGATCACCATCGGAAAGCAGAACATTAGGTGCTTGAATTATGATCAACTTAGGAACTATAAGAATAAGTGTCCAGAAGCGGCGTAGGGAAAAGTGCTTTCTATGAAGCCTTCGTCTTTTGGACCTACTGCCGCTGGGAAATAAAAAAACTGTGTTCGAACGTATGCTTTTATTTTGTAGCACGCCTGTTAAACTTTTGTTTGACACTGATGCATCACATTCATTTCTATCAAGACATGTAGTGAATTAGTTGTCCTTAGAACCATCATACCGTGTTACATCCTTTAGAGTAGTTAATCTAATCGGAGGCTATGTGACACTTAGGAGACATGCAATAACTTAGAAATTCAGTAGCTAGGTTATATTTTTGTTTGTAGCTTATATGCCTTTGATTTCGATGGTTTCAGAATTATTTTAGGGATGGACTAGTTGTGTTAGAGTTTATGCCCTAGAGGCAATCCATTTAATGGAATTAATAACATTGTTGATGTTATATATTATTTTGAATAATATATATATATATATTCTATTATGTTATATTTATTGCGTAACACAAATATTAACATAATACAAGAACTTAAAATAATAATACATAATTATATAGTTCAAGTAAGTGATTTGAACATGAGATTATATAATATAAAATAAGTATTATAATTCTTAAATGTCCCTAGTCAAGTTTTATTGTTTATATACGACAACAATAAAATATTAAGACAAGTATGTTGATTGACTGATGATCATATCTCATTGATCATTTATGAACGTGATATTAATATCAATACATAACTATGTATTGGAGAATAACGTATTGGGCTGACCCAACATGAAAAACTACATGGAATATAATTGATAGTATCATAAGATATCCTTATAGTGACAGTGATGTAATAGTCCTCAAACTTGAAATCATTATAAATTTATTCAAGGATATTTGTTTTTTGATATCATCAAAAGTTACTTTTAACCAAGTAGACGATAAAGGTGATTATTGGATAAATCTCGAATCGAATGAAAATCATGAATGATCTAGATGGAATTTAACCTTACGATATAAGTAGAGATATCTATGGGCCTCTTGATTGAGTGAAACTATGAAATGCAGGGACATGCTCAAATATTGATTTGTTTTAAATAGTCTACTCATCGTTTAAGACAAAAGGATTAAATTATAAAGAGGATGATACGTTCCATGCCTCGAGATTAATCCTAGATATATTAGTTAAAAGGATTATATTACATTGAAACACTGGTCATAAAAGGTTTTCGAATCGTTGATAATATTATAACTTGGGTAGCAGCGATGTATTGCTAGATACCGCTCACTATTCATAATTTTAAATATGATTTAAAATTATTGCCAACATTATAATAACCTATAGGGTCACACACTTAGAACGTTATAAAGGGAAAAACATTCATTGGATAAATAAAATATCAAATATGCTAATATTTTATTTAGCATTGAAATTGTATACCGGTTGTTTCCTTATTTCGTGGTACATGTTTGGTGTAACGATTTGGCGATCCTGAACATCAACAATAAACACCATGTTGACTATTCAAGTATCGAAAATACCGGATAGTTAATGAAAGAAAATAGATGGTGAGGATAGATAAGATAGAAACTTAGAATAAAAGAAGAAGAAGAACATACAACATCAGAGTAACACGAATCTCATAGCGGAACGAACAATATATAATAGATACATAACTTTGAAATAAAACTAGTATATGTATACAGTAACATTATCAGAGTATAACACTTACAACACAGCGGAAATAAACATAGCTATAAAATCCTGAAGCCTCCTGCTCCAAGCTCTCCAAGTATATCTGTAAAATCCTGACTACTTGACTGCCCGTACAAAATTGGGCACCCAAAGAGTTTAGGGAAAACAAAACAAAATAAACTCTGGGTCAGTCATGGGACTGGTGTGAGTAAACTCCAATCATTTATTTAACTTTTAAAATCCTTTCTAAAGAAATGATAATCGTAAGACCGATCCACACATAAACACAGATGGTTTTTACCTTATAATAACCCAAAACATTTCTTTATAAATAATACTCTTCTGATATTATAATAATGTCTAAATCAAATAAATAGAAATCTAGCGGAAACGCTTTCAACTCACGTTCCACATATATTATATACAATCAAACACTGCGGGCGCTTATTGGGTAATGGATTTCCAACTATGACAAGGTATGGAACCACCTTCCGATCAGTGTACTCTAGAAGCGATACACTGGAGTTCAACAAGAACATCTTGTAACTCGGCCACACACGACCGGCAATTCATTTCGCTTGAATCTTCCGAATATATTATCACCTTATGGTTGGTATACCAACATAACCATTCCCAGGAGATACAGAATTGAAAGAAGTAACATATATGAATATTCTCTAGATGGTGACAATATACCCTACTATGGTGCGACCCACTTAGTCATGCTGCCTGCCCGATTTCTGTCATTTCTCAGTTGATGAGGCTTGAGGTCATAACGTATCTTTTAACAGATCACTCCTTCATTTACTTTGAATGCCACGTCGTCATACCCTTCAAATCACATTGATTTCCCCAAAAATACCACGGGTATAAGCTAAGAGAAATGAATTCCTCCGCTACCAACGTAAATACGTTTGAAACGATCAACTTACGCGATCTACCAGACATACTCTGTCATACATTCGTCCATACTGGTTGTCCTAGGACTGGACAAACCAAAGGTAATATTCTATAAACAGGACAGCCCTTGCATAACTTCGTCTTCAATTATCTTCATCATATTTGATTCGCAACGCTAATGCCATACAGGGTGGTTTTCAGATAATATATCTGATCCCGGTCTCTCCGTATTGACAACGGAAATGTTCAAAATCTTCGATAGTCGGTGATTTAACTATAAAAGGAAAACATGTGTGCAAACAACGATATTATTTCCAGATGGGAATTCTATCGATCAATCATCAATCAACATTTATTCATTTCCTCATTTCTCGTTTCCATATATTCATCAAATCCTTATTTTCTAATTTTAGAAATATACGTTATTAACTTTGGAAAACGTTTCCATTTCTGATTCATGCATCATTATCTTTTATATCAGTCTCTAATTGTAAACTAGTAAGAGAACAACCCCTTACGTATTAACCTCGAAGGCCGAAACCAACATCAGATCAACACACAGAAAGCTATTCAACTCGTCTAATTTCCAGTCAGTTTCTAATTTCAGTAATTCCATTTAAATTCCTAATTCAAACCCCAAATTCCTTTATAATATTTTATTTGCAAAATATTTATTTTAAATCAATATCATGTTACACCCGTGTGCGAAGCACGGGTCTAAACCTTCCTAATGTAAAATTCTCTTTTTATAAACTCTATTCATTTTCCAAATGTTTCCTTTTTATAATTCTATTTACTATCTAAATCAATATTCCTTTTATAATTCTATTTATTTCATATAAATATTTCCCTTTATATAATTCTATTTATTCTATATAAATCATTTTACATAATCCTATTTATTTTATATAAATATTTCATTTTCAATATTCACTTTGAAATTTTCCTTTTTACATTCCAGTATTTCATATGGTATTTAAAATACCAAATAACAATGATCAATATCATTCTAACACACATAATCAATAACAGATTATATATCACATCATATATCATAATATATGAAAACAGTAAAATAAATGTTGAGGAATCCAGTTGGATTCCTCCAACCTGTTTCCCTGCATCCACTGATGTTAAACAATATAATAACATCGATTTCATTTCAATATGAAATATTCTGATAAACAGAATCAATGTTTGATTAACAATTTATATATATATATATATCGTTATCTATAATTTCAACCAATACATCAGCAATTCAACCAAACAATCAACACACAGCAATCAATCATCATTTATCAATACCAGATTATATTTATAAAAATATAAACTGTACAGAGTTAGTGAGATTTACTCACATTGGACGTTAATCATTAAATAATGATCAACGTTCGTTGATTCAGTTCAGTCATTTTATTTTCGCCTTAAATTCAGACGAGCTCCGAATCAATCCAAACTAGTTCCATGTTGTAATGTCCGTCCATATGATCCCGATGGATTCGACCATTCGCGAAACTAATAACTTATGTACAAGTTATTTAATTTACAAGATTCATACATTATTTAAATTTAAATTAAAAATAAACTTTAACTTAAATTGGGCTCACCCAATTTCCTAAGGCCCAACATGTTTTAAACCCTCAAGCCCGTTGGTTTTTGTTCTTCTTCCCCAATATGGAAATACTCCCGCTCCAGTAAAAATGAAATGGCCATTACCGATCATTCCAAGGCTCCATCCTCCCTCTTCGATCCATGATTCTCCAAACCAATCACCCCACAACACTCGTCTTCACTCCTTCTTCCTCTCCATACCATTTTACTCAAACTCGAAATCCCCGATTAGAATCCGTCGAACTCTTCTCCACCACAGTTACACAAAAACATCGAACAAAAGTTTCTTCGAATTCCTCAACATTCTTCCTGCTGAAGCTAAATTTCATCACGAATCCAAACGCATACCCTAAACGTGAATCGATGTTTGTATTCATAGATATCACGAACCCTAGGAATGCCGATGTCGAACAACAGCGAACTAAAAATAGTTTGAATCCAACATAAATCATACCAGCGTGAGATCCAGCAGTTTGTAGACTAATGAAATTAGTTTCAAGGATTTAGAGGATTTATTTGATTTTTTTATCGATTTTTCCATTTTCATGGTTTCGCTGAAAGAGTATTCCTGACGGCGGAAGTTTATTTTTGACCTAGGAGAATTGTTTTTAGGTTTAATGTAAGATGTGAGCATATTTATAGGATAGCCTAATATATTTTTATTATATTTTTATATTCCATTTTAGTAAATTTCTATATGTATTTGTCTTCTCAAAATTCCTATAATCACCCATGATATCCAAAAATCATGAAAATGGGCATGCAACTACAGTTCGACATTACGGACCCAACGAAACTTGTTTCGTAGAAAACGAAAGTCGTTTGCAAAACTAGTTATTTTTAATGCTCTAAATAAATCCATTTAAATATTAAATATATTTAAAATAATTAAATTTAATATTTATAAATAAATATTATCGTATATATTCACAACAGAATGTCATACAGCTTCAGAATATATATATATATATGGATTTACGACTCGATATTTTATAATCAGAGTTAACTGATATTCAATTAAAAATAGAAATCCTTTTATAAATTGTTATAAATTATAAAGGAATTCCATAGAGACTATTTGAAAATTTGATTTGGACTTAAATCAAAATCTAAACAATGAAATCCCAATTTTTCTCTTTCATTAGAAAGATATACTTCACCAGCTCCGAACGTTTCTTGTTTCACAGAAATCCAGCTTAAAACGGACCTTGTATATTCAGTTAAAGTTTGAATCGCCAAATTGCGAACTACCGCGCCATTTCGAGCTCGATTATAGTTATAATATAATTTTACGTTCAAACTGTCATTATTTAAATATATACGTTAATATAAATCAAATCTTAAACTGAAATATATATTTTAAATTATCCAATTCACACAATATTTCCATTTCAGTTAATTCTGATTATTTCAAAATTTAAATATATTATTCTATTATTTATATTAATTAAATATTCCATATTATTTAATTTAAGTTATCGATATCGCCAAATCGATATTTAGATAATTAAATAAATAAATTATTCGTCGTTGAAAATACGGGACGTTGCATTTGGTTTTAACAAGGGGTTAATCGTTCCTTTTAAGACACACACATGAACCATTGTTTGATATCAGATCAAGTAACAAAACCCAATCATATACCTTTTCAACCCAATTAACGGCAGCTAGCATCGTAGCCCTTTTTCCTTTCGATTCGTGAGACAATCGAAAGGAAATATGTTCGTGTGGATACCGATAAAGGCATGGCGTTTTGTCAAGCTTTCGATTTGATCCTTCCAGGATCAAGTGTGTTCAGATTCGAAGCAGACCAGATCCAGTTCAAATTCATGAATCCACGGAAACTCTGAGAGGTATAACGTTCGATTTACTCAATTTCACATAGATCTAATCGTAAATTGTTAAAATTTATAATATAAGGTTTCGATTAGATCGTTCTAATATCTAACAGTGGTATCAGAGCTAGGGTTTTGTGAAAATTAGTAATTTTGAACCCTAATTTCGATTTTGCATGTATTGGTCCATACGAAATCAATAGAGTTACGAATATCATTTCTCAAAAGGGTGGAATTGTTTCATTCTAAAATAATTTGTATTAGATACAATGGTTAAAGCATATCGATGTTTTTCTCTTTGCCATGGTTGTTTTAGATGTAAATAAATATGGTTTAATATATATTAGCGTGTGTCTAAGACCTGTCTGGATTGAATCCCATGTTTGAAAGATCGTGTTTGAATGTTTTGTTTTGTTTTTAACAAACTTTGTTAAAAATGGATTAATTGGAACAGGATTTATTTAAATAAATGATTTGGATCATTATAGAAATTTTTAGCAGACATGTTAATTAAGATTAACATATACAGTTGCTGGAATTCATAATTGGAATTTTAATTCGTCTACTGGAACAAATATTTGTTTGACAATGTCACAACCACTAAATCCACTACAAATAAGGCTGTAGCACATAAATATACACAAATACCCGCTGTGTATATTTACGACAGCTTTGGATAACCCTTATATATATATAGTGGACATATGACGTTAAGTTGTACATTTTAAGGAAATTTATTACTGGAATTTAAATCCGGTAAATCACTGTTTATAGACTGATAAATATACATATATTTTTTGTTCATTTACATATATGCATATGTGATGTGTATATATGATCAATAAATTTTCTCTGTGATAAATACAATACCATGACACGATATAAGTCATCTGAATTCCTACTGCATATATATAGTTTTATATTGGATAAAATTTTGGATCTGCAAAATTTTTATGCATTGTTTGAATGAATATATATATTTATATACGTATATACATTTTCAATATTATATTTTAACTGTAAGTGCATTTCAAAAGGGACATAAAGAAATTGGTTGCTAATGTTTATTATAATTATACTGCCAAATTTGTTTAAATGCCCTATTTTGCATTTATACTATTAGAAGACAGCAGTATCAAGATATAGAGCTGTCTTAAAAGGCTAATTACATATATTAATAATTACAAGGACCCTTTTCACGTATGAATTTTCTACATGCATATATATATATATATATGTATGTATGTATGTATGTATGTACATACATTGATGAATGCAAATACGATTTGTGATAATGACTCATCAATGTGTAATATATTGATTTTACACACACACGCACACGCACGCGTGCGCGCGCGCGCACACACACACACACACACACACATATATATATATATATATATATATATATATATATGTATGTATCTATGTTAAAACTTTTCACCCACATATTTTTGTAAATATGATTTACAATTTTAAATCTTTATTTTGTACATGATTTCAATCTACATATATAATATGTAGTACGAAATTTAAGTGACAATTACATGTATAATTTTATATACCTGTTTGCACCTTTTTATATATATTATATGGACATAAATGTATGGATGATTAGTGTATTATACACATGACTGAACATAAGCTAACTTGTAAACTTAACTGTTGCAAGTTAATTGAACATGTTTCCACCTTTAAAACGTATTGTATGTATATGTCCACTTAATAGAAGATGATAGATAGGATACATGCAGTGTGATTATGATATGGTTTTAGAAATATATATGATATTACAAAAGGAGATAAAAAAAATTTATAAGCAAAATTAGATCAATAGTAATAGTATTTATCATTAACACTCTTTCTTGTGTCTACACTAGATATACAGTGTTAGTTGGGAATGCCTAACTATACTATATTTTCTCAATTGTACACATATATGTACTTAGACATATCATTTGGTACAAAGATGGGCTCACATAATATTATATGTATATCTGATATATATATATATATATATATATATATATAATTCATATTTTAATATACTGAATGAATGGACCTTTAGTATTAAGATTTTAAATTCTAGCCATACTACCTATATGTATTTCATTTGCTGGAATAAGAATTATATATATATATATATATATATATATATATATATATATGTTGATGTATTTTTCTAATGGGCTAAATTAAAAGGATCTCAAATTTTAATACAGAAGTGTGTGTCAAATTTTCTTGTACACCAAGCTTATATTAAAACCTGAGTCTGTACCTGTATGTATATATTTTTAAGTTTGACAAATGTATGCTTTAAATATAATTTAAATGTTGTCATCAGTTTGATTTAGAAGTAAAAACCATTGAGTAAAATATACAAACACTAGTGACAACCGACCCTATTAATGTAGATCTGCAGTATATATATTTACGGATAAATATACATATATAAATATTCATATGTTGCAAATATGAATAATTATCCACGGCAAAAATAACTTGATTGTTGATTCTACAATGATTGTATATTGATATTTAATTGATGTTGAAGTCAATTTACAAGCTACTACATAAATATGAATATTTGATTCATGATGCTAATGGCAGTACTCAGCTAAGTTCATGTACATTTGATGTATTTGACTTATTGCCTACACATTATATACATTTGATGTATCAAACTTACTGCATATATATATATATATATATATATATATATATCAAATACATTTGATGTATCAACCTATAAACTAAAACTTGTTTAACAGGAGAAATAGGCAATCATTGGCTAACTACAAAAATTGTTTTAGTAGAAGAAGCAACAAAGATGCATGGGTCTGCACTACAGATATACATACTGCAATTGTGTGTATATACATCTTAACTCAAGTATGACTTGGTTTCATGAATGTGTGTGTATATATATATATATATATAGTTATGATTATCATCAATGTATTGAATAGGCAGAAATAGAAAGTTTGTATATTAAAAATGAGTTACTATATGTTCCTGTAACTGAAGCATGAATCATTGTATGCATATGATAAATATTTGATTTATATGATACATGTTCTGGTTATAAGCTAACGGTATATATCTAGTTGATTGTTTCATGTGTGTGTATATATAATTTTGGCATACGATGCCTATTACGATCAAAGTATATTATTGTTTCCAGTTAATCATCATATGCTATATTTTATGTTGAATACAGAATTGTATCTATGCCTATGTATATGCTTGAATGTATGATTGTCATGAATAAATAGATAACTGTGTTTGTATTTAAAATGTTTAAACTAGAAATCCATTTAGGCTTTGAATCTGAATGGGCCTAGCCCTGCATAATTCTGGAAACAAAATGATACGTGGAGTATCTTTTAAGTTTATAAATACAACATCTGACATTGTGCATGCGAGGCATTGTTCAAAAGATTTTGACTATCAAAATTATTGAAATGTTCAGAAACAAAAAGGGACATATTTAACAATGATATAACATCTAATATATATATATACATATATTCATATACATATTGTATATAATACTAAATATATATGTTTGTGTATAGTACAAATATATATATTTTGAAATATGTAACTGACACTAGATATGACTTGCCACCTCGAATTATAAAATCCCTTTAAACTAATTATTTATATGGATATTTTTATCTATATCCACTGATTTTGTTAGTTCATCCACATATTTAATTTTAATAAGTTAATCCACCGGTCTATTTATTAGTTGATCCACTGTGGATTAACTAACGAAAAACAATATCCTTAGCCAATTTTGTTTCTATCTACGAATTCTATTAATTGATCCACACAATGTATTGGCGTCTTCATCTCTCAGCTCTCTTCTACCTAATCAACTCACAAACATCACCTTATGTTTAATCAAAAAAGAATGTTGAATCCTGTCCATTAATTATTCTTCCCATTATCATGTCTAGCTAAACAGTTTTATTGGTGATGCATCAAGTTGATTTTCTTCCTTCCTTTCTCCATACAGATTGGTGTTGCCCTTAATTTTTGAAGTACGTGAATATTTGGTTTGCAAATAACATGTTTTCCTTTTTTTAGATTCAGTTGATGTCTGATGGTGAAATATTACAAGCAGCTCCAAATCATTGTTTACTTGAATCCTGCAAAAAATTCAAGACTTGGATTAATGCACAGTGAAACTATCGACTCTGAAAGAATGAACCAATTAATTTTTCATGAAAAATTTAAGTCTACAGCAGAGATTAGCATCCAAAACTATCCCGATTTGAACAAAAAAGACAAAGTGTTAGGAGTTGATCGGTTGATCAAGAAAGATGAAACTGGTGATATGGGTTTAAAGCCATACCAACTATACCTGAATCAAAATAAGGGACTTCTTTATTTTTCAGTTGGAATTCTTTTTCATGTAGTCTTCATTGCTGGACAAATCTCACATAACACAAGGATGGCGGCTAACGTTCAAAATGCAGAAGTTAGCAAGCTTAAGCTAATATCAGAGTATTTGATGAATGCTTTTGGTACAACTTTTTTTTGTATTCAACAAATATTTACTTGGTGTGGTTCTTGGCATGCAATCATCAAGATCTTCACATAATGAGAGAAAAAAGTCTAGATTTGGCAATTTTCGTTTTTTCATTTTCTGATTTATATATTTTAGACTTGATGATTAAAAAAAAAAGAACCATGAGAAAAAGATGAAGTTACGCCTTGTGGATTAACTAATCAATTTTTTAAGATGTAAAAATACCTAGTAATCCTAAAATTTAGGGTGGATTAACTAACAAATATGGTGGATGAAAATAAAATTACCCTATTTATATTGAGTCATGGTGGAGTCTTCCAGTAAATACACTCATTAATGCATGAATCACTGGATGTTGGTAATGCCAAAGCATTGTGCACCTTTTATTTTGGTTATATGCGAAGGAGAAAATGTGATACTCTACTATATAATTGGGTCTGACTTAACTAGGCTACATAATAAGATTATGGCCTTAGAGACAAAGAGAATGGAATATTCAATATTTAAAATGAACAAAGATGTTCATCATGCTACCCAAGAATTATATATGTAAAATAATTGACATAAGATGTCTACCTAAAAGATTGTGTTTTGGGTGATCAGCCAAAGCTGACTCAAGTCATGATTAAATATGGATCTTGGACATACAAAATTGTTCATCGTATTATCCAAGAGTTATATAAGAGATATAATTGACATAAGATGTCTACCTAAAAGATTGTGTTTTGGACGATCAGCCAAAGCTGACTCAAGGCATGATTAGGTATGGATCTTGGACCAACAATATATATATATATACTGATATATATATATATATATATATATATATATATATGTTAATTTGAGTTGGAGCATATTTTATTTAAATTATACATTCATATTAATATAAATTTTGATTGTCAAAATTTGTGTTTATATTAAATATATATATTACAATATCAGTTATTATTTATTATCTACTGTAGATATTAAATAGCAAATAACACCAGTAATTTAAAATTAGTCCTTAAGAAGGATAAGTTGAATTAAATCAAATATTCTTGACTAACCTTGAAATTTTAGGATTGTCCTCAAGAAAAATTGAAATGTAATTGTTTTTCTAATATAGAAGATCAAAAAGGGTAATTTGAAGTATGACTTCACTCGAAAAGATATAAATGTTACAACGATCTACATATATATATATATATATATATTTGGTATTGGATACTAGATATGGATCACATATATGTATGTGAATTTGCAAGAATTGCAGAAGAGTAGAATCTAACAAGATTAGAAGTGGACTTATGAGTGGAAATAAAACAAATGTTGTTACATTATCTATAGGAAGCTGCTTCCTATTCAAAATACTAGCTTAATTGAAGAATTAAAATATTATAGTTATAAAATTCCATTTAAAATAAATGTTATTTTGTATCTTGTTTAGACAATTTTGAATTTCATTTGTAATAAAAAAACAATTGTTATTCATTTTATTTAAATGAAATATCTTTACAAATCCTTAACCATGATGTGCTTGATTATAACATAAATTATGAGTGGATTAAATTTAATGATTTAAATCCAACATACCTTGGCATTATCAGTTTGGCAATACAAACAAGAAAAGCATGTTGAAACTCCATAATGACGGAATTTTGGAATCATTTGATTTCGAATCATATGAAGAAGAAAATCTTGTTTATTAGAAAAAATAACTGAATCACCTTTCACTTGACACAGTGAATGGGCTAGTAAGTATTGGGTCTCATACATAATGATGTATATGGAGCAATGAATACATAAGCTAGAGGCAAGTTTTATTACTTCATTACATTAACTGATGATGTCAGTAGATATAGATGTGTGTATCTTATGAAACACAAATCAAAATCCTTTGAAAAGTTCAAAGAATTCAAGAATGAAGATCAAGACCAATTTTGAAAGAATATAAAGACTTTTCGAATAGATCAAGAGAATAATTAAGCCAATAATCAATGACTATCTAATAGAGTATGAAACTATCTCACAATTCACTCCACCAAGAACACCATATTGGAATGGTGTGTCTGAAAGGAGAAATCACACCTTATAAGATATGGTACGATCAATGATGAGTCATATAGATCTTCCAATAAATTTTGGGATTATCCCCTTAAAACAATTGCACTCAATATTTAATCTGCTAAAACGATTCTGAAGAAGCCATATAAGTTATGGACTAGGAACGTCCTAGTGTGTCTATTATGAAGATTTAGGATGTGAGGCATTTGTTAAACGTCTTGCCTCTGATAAGATCGGACCCAAATCTGGTAATTATTTTATGAATTATACAAAAGAAGCAAAAGGATATTATTTCTATAAATCCTTTGAGAATAAAATGTATAATGCTCAAATTGGTATCCTTTTAAAGGAGAGTCAGTCTCTAAGATACCGATGGGAATAAAGTAGAACTCGAAATGTCTCGGGAACCACAAAATACCATTGAACCTTGTATAGACAAGAAATTAAGTGGGAGTAGCACAATAATTCAAATGTTATATATTGATAACATGTTATTTATTGTGAATGATGTTAGTTTAAAACAAGAAATAAATACTAAATTTACAAAGGAGGATGTTTGGATTAAAAGTTCATCTTTGAGCTTAGTTATATATCCATTATTGATCCAAAAATTTTACATTGTGATAACAATGGAGCTATTGATCAGGCCAAGAGACCTTTATCTAATTATGGATTCAAACATATATTTAAGAACTATAATTTCTTATGTGAAATTGTTCACGAAAGAGATAAACATATCTGCAAAGTAAAAAAAGATTGTAATGTTGTTGACCTACTGACTTAAAATCTGTTGCAGTAGAAGTTGAATAATCACACTAATTTCATAGGTACATGATACATGATTGATTGACTCTAGTGCAAGTGGGAGATTTTTAGAGTTTATGTCCCAGTGGCAATCCATTCGACGTGATTAATAACATTGTTGATGTTATATTTTATTTTCAATAATATATATATTCTATGATGTTATATTTACTACGTAATATAAATATTAACATAATAGAATCCTTAGAATAATAATTTTGAATTATATAGTTCAAGTAAGTGACTTGAACATGAGACTATAAAATATAAAATAAGTATATAATTCTTAAATGCCCCTAGTCAAGTTTTATTGTTTATATAGGACAACAATAAAACATTAAGACTAGTATGTTGATTCACTGATGATCATATTTCATTGATTATTAATGTACGTGTTATTAATGTCAATACATAAATACGTATTGGAGAATAGCCTATTGGGCTGACCCAACAAGAGAAAACTACATGGAATATAATTAACAGTATTATAAGTTATTCTCATAGTGTCAGTGATGTAATGGTTCTCATACTTGAAATCATTATAATTTTGTTCGAGGATATTTATGTTTTGATATCATCAAAAGTTACTTTTAACCGAGTAGACGATAAAGGTGATTATTGGATACATCTTGAATCGAATGAAAATTATGAATGATCTAGATGGAATTTAGCCCTATGACATAAGTAGAGATATGTATAGGCCTCTTCATTAAGTGAAACTATGAAATGCATGGCCATGCTCAAATATTGATTAGTTTTAAATAGTCTACTCACCGATCAAGATAAAAGGAATAAATTATAAAGAGGATGGTAAGTTCCATGCCTCGAGTTTAATCCTAGATATATTGGTTAAAATGATTATATTACGTTGAAACACCGGCCATAAAAGGTTGTATCGAATCATTGATAATATTATAACTTGGGTAGCAGCGACGTATTGCAAGATACCGCTCACTATTTATAATTTTAAATATGATTTAAATTATTGCCAACTTTATAATAACCTATTGGGTCACACACTTAGAACGTAATAAAGTGAAATACATTCATTGAATAATTAAAATATCAAATCTATTGATATTTTATATAGCGTTGAAATTGTATACCGGTTGTTTCCTTATTTCGTGGTACACGTTTGGTTTTAATAAAGGGTTAATCGTTCCTTTTAAGACATACACATGAACCATTAATTGATATCATATCAAATAACAAAACCCTACCGTATACCTTTTCAACCCAATTAATGGCAGCTAGCATCATAGCCCTTTTTCCTTTTGATTCATGATACAATCGAAAGGAAATACGTTCATGTGGATACCGATAGAGGCGTGGCATTTTGTCAAGCTTTCGATTCAGTCCTTCCTGGATTAAGCGTGTTCAGATTCGAAGCAGACCAGATCCAGTTCAAATTCATGATCCATGGAAGCTTTGATAGGTATAACGTACGATTTACTCAATTATGCATAGATCTAATTGCAAATTGTTAAAATTTATAATATTAGATTTCAATTAGATCATTCAAATACCTAGCTGGTTAAGTCGTTATAGTGCAAGAATATTTTGTCAAAGAAGATAGGTGTCATTGAAACTACCTGGAAGCAGCGAGACGGTTGTATTCTCGGTAGATAGAGATGTTCCGCAAGAAGTCCCATTGTTAAGTTTCTTGGAATCGGAGGAAGAGGTAAGTAATGTTTCTTTCATGAAGGTTTTTTGCTATTGTCTTTGAACCAGTATCATGTTTCCCACTGAAGAGGGATATGGAGTTCCGTATCGATTTAGTGTTGGAAGTGAAACTAGTGAGTCGGCCACCTAGCCGTTTGACCCCTTGAAGATGAGAGAGTTGAAGACACAACTTGTTGATTTGGAAGGAAGAAGCTTTATTCTTCCAAGTAGCTCTTCTTAGGGAATTGCTACTGTATTTGTGAAAAAACCTGATGGAACATTGAGAATGTTTTATTGACTATCGGAAGCTCAACGAAACGATGATGAAGAATGAATATCCTCTACCTCGTATTGATGATTTATTTGATCAGATAAGTGGAGAAAAGTTTGTTTTCCGGTTGGATTAGACTACCAGTTTCCACTAACGGGGGATAGCGAAAGAAAGCATTCCGTTTTCCATTAACAATCTTTCATATGAGATATGATCGTACGAATGGATGGTTATGCCATTTAGATTGACGAGTGCGACTTCTTATTTTGTAGATCTGATGAACCAACTGTTATGAGAGCACTTAGATAAATACGTGTTGGTTTTTATTTATAACATATTGGTATATTTGAAAGATGCGAAGGAGCACAAACGCAACCTTCGGGTTGTTCTTGAGATTTTTCGAAAGCATCCCTTGAGGGCTAAGCATTCTAAGTGTCAGTTTTGGGAGAAGAAATGAAGTTTCTTAGTCATGTGGTTTAGGCTGAAGAACTATAGGTAGATGTTAACGTTAGCTGGAAGAGACCTGAAAGTGTTACGCAAGTTCGAAGATTTTCTGGATTGGCCGGATATTATCGAAGGTTTATTAAAGATTTCTCAAGGATTACATCATCGCTCACTAAGCTAACTCAGAAGGACGTTTAGTTTATATGGTCAGGTAAGTGCGAAGAAGGCTTTCAAGATTTGAAACGGATGTCGACTAATGCCACGGTGTTAGTAGTACCAAATGGAAACCAGGATTTAGTTGACTATACGAAAGCATGTAGAACAGATTTAGGAGTTGTTCTTATGTATAAAGGAAGGGTTGTTGCTTAGGCTTCACGACGGCTATAGCTACATGAAGTATGATAAATAACTCATGATCTTGAGATAGCTATTGTGGCCTTTGCCTTGAAAATTTGGAGGCATTACTTATTGGGTGAAATGTTCAATTTGTTTACAAATCAAAAAAATCTCCGAGATACTTGTTTTCTCATAATGAATTGAATATGCGACAGCAAAGACAATAGGAATAGTTGGCTAATTTTCATTTCAATATTTATTATACTCCAGGAAAGGAAATAAAGTTGTTGATTCCTTTAGTAGGAAATGTCATGGCATGGTGTCGGTTATGTTGAGCGGATGGTAGGACTTAGAAGCTTTGGTTGCGTGTGATGTAAGGAGTTGGCCAACTGCAAATTTTTGTGGAAACATACCAATGGTGTCATGTTTGGAGGTTCGACCGGTTTTGATTGAAAATATTGCTTTTAGGCAGAAAGAAGATCCTTTATTCGCCGAAAGGATCATAAAGCTCATTGTTGCACCGGAAGGCAATGGCCTAGAAGGCTATACAAATGACCAAAACGAATGGTTAAGAAAGACGGAAAGCTATGCACTCTAATGTTGGTGATTTAAGGACAGAAATGCTTGTGGAATGTCAGCATTCTAAATTTACGATGCACCCTGGTGGTACCAAGATGTACCAGGATATGAAGGGAAGATTTTATTGGGAAGAAATGAAAAAGAATGTTGGCTTGTGGGTGAAGCAGTGCCGAAACTACCAGCAAGTGATAGCAGAACATAAGAAGCCTAGTGGTTTGTTATAGCCATTAGATATTCCAATTTGGAAGTGAGATTCGATATCCATCGACTCTGCAGATGGGTTGCCAAAAACGAGAAAGGGGAACGAAAGCACATGAGTTGTTGTGGACAGACTAACAAAGAGTGCTCATTTTATCCCCGTAAGGTCTAATAGGATGACACCAATTTTAGCTGAGTTATTCGTAAGGAATATAGTAACACATCATTGAATACCTAGCAGTGTGATGAGCGATAGATATCCACTGTTTACAAGTGAACTCTGGAAGAGCCTACAAAAGGCGTTGGGAACGAAGCTTAAAACGAGTACTGCATATCATCCACAGACAGATGGTTAGACCGAAAGGATAAATAAGGTTCTGGAAGATTTGTTAAGAGATTTCTTATTCGATTTTGGAGGATCATGGGAATCCATTTACATTTAGTAGAATTTTCCTATAACAATAATTTTCAAACTAGTACAAGAATAGCGCCTTTCGAAGCTTTATACAGAAGACTGCGTAAATCACTATCGTGTTTGTTGGAGACAGGCGAAAGATTGGTTCTTGATCCTGAATTGGTAAGAGAAACCATAGAGAAGACTAAGATCATCCAAAAGCGGGTAAAGGAAGCTCAATCCTAAAAGAAAAGTTACGCTGATAATAGTTGTAAGGATTTGGAATTTCTGATTAGAGATAGATTTTTCATTAAGGTATCGCCAATGAAGGGCATGTTTTGTTTCATGATATCCTGAAAGATGGCTCCAAGATATATTGGACCTTTCCCTATATCGAAAAGGACTGGAACCTTGCCTATAAAGTAGTGCTATCGGATAATTTTGCAGGAGTCCATAATGTGTTTCGCGTGTCACACTTACGAAAGTATATGCTTAATCCCAATGCTACCATGGAACCGAAGGCATCGAAAGAATTGATGGCAGAATCTAATCTTACTATAGTAAGAAAACCAGTGAGAATTGTAGGAATTGGTGAAAGGAAATTGAGGAATAAGATGGATAAACTGGTGAAAGTCCAGTGGAGTGCTAACGAAAGGAATTGCACTTGGGAAATCGAAACCAAAATTAGGGAAGCTTATCTAGATTTGTTCGTGGTATAACCCTTATTGCTTTGTAGATAACATTGTTGCTTGATTGCTTATTGTTATGGTTGTTTAGTCCTTACCTAAATTTCAAGGATGATATTCGTTAAGTGGGGAGGGCGTAACATTCCTGATTTTAATAAGACATTGTTCAATAATTTAATTTTGCGATTAAATTGGAATTATGTGATGAATGAGGTAATGCGATCATGCATAATAAATTAATTAGAAGGCTGACCTTTATAACCAAATAAACTAAATAAAAAATATATAAGGATAAGAGACACGAGGATGGCGAAATTGGAACTTTTGATCCACGTATATATGTATCATATTCTCCAACATTTCATTCACAATCCATTTTCTAAGACCTTAAGAACAAAAACTAGAGGAAACCGGGGAAAGGTCGACAATTATAAGCTAGGATAAAAAGAATATAAAGCTAGGTAAATTAAAGTATGGAATAATTGATCAACAAATCTCATCATCTCTACCCAAACAACGTGAATAATATACTTACCCATATGATTTCGGTTACATTGGTATAATCTGAAGTATATTGATAATTTATGGTTGATTTCGCGTGTTGTTGATGTTGCATGTTGTTAGGAGTTACCCGTGTTTAGCTTGTGATAATTATTAATTTCGTATGTTATTGTTATAAATGAAAATTTTACAACATAGGGCAAAAACACTAAGATAGAGATCTCCAAATAACATTAAACTTTCGTATGTTGTGTATTGAATGGTTATGGAGATGAGTTTTCAACTCTGTGAATTGTTATGATGGTTAAGAATTTCCTAACGGTGCATGCTTTAGGGAAGAACATGCATTAATTATAGTATTAGCGTATGTGACGATATGTTCATGTATTTTGTATTTTAGTTGTACAAATTACTAGGAAACAAAGTATACTTTATTCTGAATACTTTTTGTAGACAAATAAAATTTTAACGAATAGTCTGGAGTTGGTAAAAAGATATACCTTATACAGTAATAAAACTATTTTGTCTACTAACTGTCAGTGTCATTCCCAGACTCGGAAGCATTTCCGGCAATGTTTAAAACAACCCTTCGACAACGCTGGATGCTTAAAATATGAAAAGCATGGTATATGAAGCATTCAAGGATTCTACCTCTCACCTTTCAGTTTTGAGAACTGGTCCTGATACTTAAAATAAATTTTGGTTTTAAAAGATAGCTGCTCCATAAGTGGTTTCTGCCGTAACACTTTTGGCTAGGCCAAAGGGGGTATTTTTCTACTAAAGAATTATTTTTAGAATAAAGAATTTAAAACAGTGACTTCTAAAGGAACACATGCTACATTCCTCTGGGTCTTTCATTGGAATCGGAAGGGGCATCCCATTGAAGGCTATGCTTTCGAAACTATGGAATTCCCGAAAGTTCCTGCCTACATAGACATATGGTCGTTAAATCTTTTTCTTAGACTACTTCCTTAGGCACTGAAGGGTCCGTTAAGGAACTTTTCCCAAACCAAATGTTTTGAGGCTCCGCCTCTATGGCTGTCGGCGTCGGCCATGATGACAAGGGAACATTTATCTAAATGTTTTCTAAATTAAGGAATAGAGGCTCCGCCTCTATTTCTTGCCATTATTATGACGACAAGTTTTTTTAGTGAGAAATTGGAATGGTTTCACTTTTGAAATAGCTTGTATTTGTGCTTCAATATAACTGCGCGAGAGGAAATATATTGGAAATGAGACAGGTGTCATATCCAATGTAGTGTATGTTGGAATTTTCCTAGATACCCTGGAAATGTTATGTGTTTTATTGTTGCCATTGTTTAGACATTACATTATGTGGATAACAATGGGAAGGTCCCAGGGGTGGGAATTGATACTCACCAGATAAAAATATAAATAATGTTGTCTGAATCTGTTGCTTCGCATAGTAAGGAGGATTTACGAATGATCATTCTGTTTCATGTTAGTTGGGAAAGACTTTGCGAAGCACTGAGGGGACCGGAGGGGATGTTGGTTCTGTGTATGTGGAATATGATACCATGAAACACTGGAAGGGAACAAACAACAAATTAAGGTTTCTACTTCGATGCCTAGCAAAGAAGTTCTTTACGAAAGAACAGAAAAGGAGTAACATTGGGGAGGTGATCCATTGTGTGTTGTATGATTAATACGAGGTTTGTTGTCGTGTATTTATATGTGTTGGAGTGATTGTTTAACTAACCATTGTTATACAGGGGTACAACATTAGTATGGTTTCGTATATGATACTAACGAGAGAGAAACTTGTTCCGCTATGCAGTGTGGTCTCATTAGACATCGATGGTGTTAGGTTATCAAGTTATTATCTATACCATTCCTTTTGACTGACCCATGGTTTGTGTATTTCCCTGTAAACTCTCAGTTACTCAATTGGTTAGACTGAGGGTTAGGGTATTTTAAGCACCGTCTATGAATAAACTTCTGAAAGTGAGCAGAAGACTATAGCTATTTAGGCTTTGCTGTCATATGTTTTGTTCAATTTATTGTATGATTGATGAATGTATCAGCATGTTTTATGAATGCCACTATGTATATACTTTGACCACCCGAGAGTGCTTCTTCATATGTCGCTCTTGGTGTTATTTTGTATTAACTATATTTTCTCTGAACGGGATATAAGCGAAGGGTTGTATGAATGAATTATCATCATTAATGAATTCTTTATGAAATATTTCATACTACCATGTTATCTTAGTTTGAGATTGAATAACATTTGATTTTCTATCACTAAAAGCTAAAATTAGATATGACTGTAACATCTGTAGTGTTTAACTTACCGCCTTAGAGAACGGGGTGTTATAATTTGGTATCAAAGCATAGGTTTATGTAAATTTAAATAACCTTTTCTCAACAAGGGTCTTCTAACTAAAACTCAAAGAACATAGAAAAAATAGTAAGGTTTGGAAAACGATACTACAGCTTATTTTATTTTATTTTATATGTACGTATATGCCCCATAATCTTCGGATCACCCTTCGGTGTCTTACTAAAGTTTGTTTACAAAAAAGAAGTAAGATACGGAGAGAAGGAGTGCAAGGCTTAATATTAGTGGCAGAAGCAAAAAAATGGTAATGCTCAACTTGATGCTAACCAAGGTCATAACCGAAGGGAAAATGAGAACCAAGGTGCCACTACACCAACGGTAGATTTGGAGAACTTGTTTCAAGTTTTTATTTAAATGTTGCAAGCTGTAGTTGTTGCTGGTCCTGGAGGAATTAATCCCAGAGCGCAAATTGGAAACAACTAAATAAAGTTGAGTAGTGATTATGCTAGTTTGGGAGCAAGATCATTCCTCGAAATGAAAGATACTGCTACCAACAGTACTTAGTTACTACATTGCGAAAGATTCTTCGAAGACTTAGGCTTGATGAATGAATAAAAGAGGAGGCTAGCTTTGAGACAACTCAGAATAATGCACCACATTGGTGGAATGGAGTTATGGTAAGAACGTCGGAGGAAGGAATAACTTGTGAATACTCTCGGAGCATGCTTAGAGGCAGATTTGTTTTGGAAGTTGCACTATCATTAATGATGAAGAAGTTTGATGAACCAAAGTAGGGAGATATGACAGTAATGGAGTATGCTGCAAAGTTTGATGGGTTGTCACAGTATGCTCGTTAAATAAGGGATATTGTTATCTTAAGGAATGAGAAGTTTATTAAGGGTCTTAGGTTTGAAATTGCGAAAGCTAATATGCCTCACTTACGAGATTCTAGTTATATTGTTGTGGAAATGGCTATTCTTAATGAGGAGATGCTTAAAGGGGTTGAAAGACCCAGGGGAAGCCAAGACTTCCAAGGCAGGAAAAGGAAGATCCTTGAATGGAAGAGAGCTAAGGAAGGAGGGATGTCAAAGAAGAACAAAGCAGAAGTGGTATGTTTTAAGTGCCATCAGAAAGGGAATTAGTCTACCAAATGCAAGGAAAAGAATACCATTCCCAAGATCATCGTCAGAAAGCTGAACATTAGGTGCTTCAGTTGTAACCAGCTTAGGAACTACAAGAACAAGTCTTCGGAAGAGACAAAGGGAAAAGTGCTTACTATGGATCCCTCTTCTTCTAGACCTACTTCTGTTGAGAATGGGAAAACAGTATCAGAATGTATGCTTTTGTTTCGTCGAACACCTGTTAAAGTTTTATTTGACACTAGTGCATCACATTCATTTATATCTAGATGTGTAGTGGATATGTTATCCCTAGAACCATCATACCTTGTTACATCCTTTAGAGTATCTAATCCAATCGAGGCTATATGACACTTAGGATGAGATGCAATAACTTATAACTTTGGTTGCTAGGTTATATTTTTGTTTGTAGCTTCTATATCTTAGACTTTGGTGGCTTTGGAATTATTTTAGGGATAGATTGGTTGAGTCGTTAGATGCAAGAATATTTTTTTGAAGAAGATAGGTGTCGTTGAAACATCTCGGAAACAGTGATAGGGTTGTGCTCTTGGTAGAGAGAGTAGTTCTACGATAATTCCCATAGTTAAATATCTTGGAATTGGCGGAAGAGGTAAGTAGTGTTTCTATCGTGAAGGATTTGCGGAGGGCTATTGAGTTTCGTATTGATTTAGTATCGAAAGCAGCGCCAACGAGTCGGCCACCTAGCCGTTCAGGGATGTGATAGCTGAAGGGCCAAATTGAATATTTGGAAGGTATGACCCCTTCGAAGATGAGAGAGCTGAGGGAACAAATTGGAAACTTGGAAGGAAGAGGCTTTATTCGTCCAAGTAGCTCGCCATGGGGAGCTGCTGCTGTATTTGTGAAAAAGCTTGATAGATCATTGAGAATGTTTATTTACTATCAGAAGATCAATGAAAGGACAATGAAGAATAATATCCTTTATCTCGTATTGGTGATTTATTCAATCAACTAAGTAGAGAAAAGTTTTTTTCCAGAGTATTTGGCTACCGGTTTCCACCAACTGAGGACAGCAGAAGAAAGCATTTCATATATAGTCTTTCATATAAGATATGGATCGTACGGATGGATGGTTATGCTGTTTGGATTAAAGAACACGCCCGCTTACTTTGTGGATCTAATTAAACGAGTGTTTCTGGAGCACTTGGACAAATTCATGTTTGTTTTTATTGATGACATATTGGTATATTTAAAAGATACAAATGAGCACGAGTTCCACTTTTAGGTCGTTCTTGAGACTTCGCTAAAGCATCGCTTGAAGGGTAAGTTATCTAATTATCAGTTTTGGGAGAAGAAAGTGAAGTTTCTTGGTCATGTGGTTTCAGATGAAGGACTATTGGTAGATCTTGCAAAGGTAGATGTTTTCATTAGTTGGAAGAGGCTTGAAAGTGTTACAGAAGTTCGAAGCTTTCTTGGATTGGCCAGATATTTTCAAAGGTTTGTAAAAGATTTCTCAAGGATTGCAACGCCGCTCACTATGCAGACATGGAATGATGTTCGGTTAATATGGTCAGATAAATGTGAAGAAGCTTTTCTGAATTTGAAGCAGATGTTGATAGTTCCCCGATGTTAGCAGTGTCAGATGGAAACCAGGACTTAGTTGTCTATACAAATTCTTGTGTAACAGATTTACGACCTGTTCTCATGTAAAAAGGAAGGGTTGATTCTTAGGCTTCCTGACAGCTAAGGCCACATGAAGTACGATACCCAACTCATGATCTTGAGTTATTTGTTGTACTCTTTACCTTGAAAAATTGGAGGCATTACATATAGGTTGAAAGGTTCGATTTGTTTATAAATCACAAGTCTTTGGGATACATGTTTTCTCATAAGGAATTGAATAAGCGACAACAAAGATGGTTGGAATTGTTGTCCACTTTTAATTTCAGTGATGAGTATACTCTAGGGTAAGGAAATAAAGTTGTCGATGCCCTTAGCAGGAAGTATCAAGGCATGGTGTTGGATATGTTGAGCGAATGGAGGGACTTAGAAGCTTTGGTTGCATGTGATGTAAGTAGTTAGTCAACAACATTTTTTTGTGAAAGTACACCAATGGTGTCATGTTTGGAGGTTCGACTAATTTCGGTTGAAATGATTGCTTTTAAGAATAAAGAAGATCATTCGTTAGCCGAAAGGATCATGAATCTTAGTATTGCAGCAGAATGCGATGGCCCAGAAGGTTATACCATTGACCGAAGTGGATGGTCAGGAAAGAAAGGAAAGTTATGCATTCTGAATGTTGATGATTTAAGGATAGATGTGCTTTGGGAATGTCTTCATTCTAAATTTACGATACAATATGGTGGTATAAATATGTATCAGACCATGAAGAGAAGTTTTTATTGTGAAGGCATGAAAAAGGATGTCAGCTACAGGGTGAAGCAGTGCTCGAACTTCCAACAAGTGGAAACCAAACATCAGAAGCCTAGTGGTTTGTTGCACCCGTTAGATATTCCAATTTGGAAGTGGGATTCAATATACATGGAATTTGTAGATGGGTTGCCGAAAATGGGAACAAAAGCATATGGATTGTCATGGACAGACTAACTAAGAGTGCCAATTTTATACTCGTAAGGTTAATAAGACGACACCAATTTTGGTTGATTTATTCATAAGAAATATAGTAAGACATCATGGATTACCTAGTAGTGTCATGAGTGACAGAGATCCACTATTTGCTAGTGAATTTTGGAAGATCTTGTAGAAGACGTTGGGGATGAAGTTTAAGATGAGTATTGCGTATCATTCACAGATAAATGGTTTGACCGAAAGGGTCAATATGGTACTGTAAGATTTGTTAAGAGCTTGCATATTGGATTCTAGAGGCCCGCGGGAAGAAAAAATTTATTTAGAAAATTTCTTCAATAATAATAATTTTTAGACTAGTATAGGAATGGAGTCTTTCGAAGCTTTATATGTAAGACTATGTAAATCATCATGTTGGTTGTAGACAGATTTGTTCTTAGTCTCGAATTAGTAAGAGAAGCCACATAAAAGATTGACATCATCCGAAAGTGGATAAAGGAAACTCAGTCCAGGCAGAAGACTTACGTTGGTAATAGACATAAGGTTTTCGAATTTACGATTGGAGATAGTGTTTTCATTAAGGTATCGCCAATGAATGGCGTGTTTTGCTTTAGGAAATCTCGAAAGCTGGCTCCAAATTATGTTAGACCTTTCCCTATATCAGAAAGGATTGGAAAACTTTCCAATAGAGTAGTGCTACTAGATAATTTTACAGGATTCCATAACGTGCTTCACGTGTCACACTTACAAAAATATATGTATGATCCTGATGCTACATGGAGCCGAAGGAATTAGAAGAATTGATGGCGGAACCTAATATAACCATAGTAAGGAAACCAGTGAGAATTATACAAAGTGACGAAAGGAAATTGAGGAATAAGACGATTAAACTGGTGAAAGTCTAGTGGATTGCCGACGAAAAGGGTTGCACTTGGGAAACCAAAAGAAAAATCAATTTGTTGCTTGATTGCTTGTTGTTAAGGCTGTTTAGTCCGAGTCTAAATTTCGAGGTTGAAATTCCTTAAAGGAGGAGGATGTAACATCCATGATTTTAATAAGACATAATTCAATAATTTAATTTTGTAATTGATTTGGAATAATGTGATGGATGAAGTATTGGGATTTGTGCTTAATAAATTAATTAAAAGGCTGGACATTGTAACCAAATAAACTAAATAAAACATGTATAAGGATATGAGACATGAGGTGGGAAAAATTGGAAATTTTGGCTAATGTATATATGTATCATGTTCACTAACATTTCATTCACAATCCTCACTCTAAAACCTAAGAAACTAAAACTAAAGGGAACTTGAGAAAGGTCGACTATTACAAGCTAGAATAAGAAAAAGAAGATAAAGCTAGGAAAATTTAGAGCTTTCGATACTTATTGATTTCGTACGTTATTTTAATACATGAAAAAAGAATAAGTAGAGGGCAAAACCCCTTAGGTATAGATCACCAAATAATATAAAACTTTTGTATGATGTGTGTTGAATGGTTATAGAGATAGGTTTTGGATTCAATGAATTATTATGATGGTTAAGAATTTCCTAAAGGTGCATGCTTTAGGGAAGAACGTGCATTAATTCTAGTATTCGTCTATGTAATGATATGTTGTATCTTATGTAGTACAAGTATTGTGAAATACTGTATACTTTATTCTAAATACTCTTTGTAAATCAATAGAATTTCAACAAACAGAGCAGATTTGACAAAAAAATATACTTCATACAATCATAAATGTGTTTGCCTACTATTACTATTAGTGCCATTTCCAGACTCAGAAGCATTTTCAACAATGGTTGGAACCACCTTCGGTGGCAGTAGATGCTTGAAATATCACAAGTATGGTATATGAAGCATTCAGGGCTTCCGGCTCTTACTTTCGGTTTCGAAAACTGATCCTGATATTTATAATAATTTTTGGTTATCAAGCCGCTCCATATGACTTCCTGCCCATCTCTTTTGGCTTGGATGGAGGGGGTATTTTTCTACTATAGATCTATTTTAAATTAAAGAATTTAAAATAGTTACTTGGAAAGGAACACAGGCTGTTTGTCTCTGGGTATTTCACGGGAACCAAAAGGGGCTTCCAACCGAAGATTATGCTTCCAAAACTATATAAATCCCAGAAGTCGTTGCCTATGCATACATGCCTTCATAAAACTGTTTACTTAAACTATCTCCTTAGGAACTGAAGGGGTCATTTAGGAATTTTCCCAAAATAAATGTTTGTAGGCTTTATCTCTAATGTTTTCAGCGCAGGCGATAATGACACGAGAACTTTAATCTAAATGTTTCCTAAATTAAGGAATAGAGGCCTTGCCTCTATTGCTTGCCATCGTTATGGGACAACAAGTTTTATTAGTGCAAAGCTAGAAGGTTTACCCTTTTGAAATAGCTTGTACATGGGCTTTGATATCATTATGGGAGTTGAAGTAGATTGAAAATGGCACAGGTGTCGTATCTTGTGTAGTGTATATTGTACTGCATCTAGAATAAACAATCACAAACTAAGGAGCATCCATGACTCGATTAATAAAGCGACGACAATTCATACAAAAATTAGTAGACCCTCATACAGAGTTAGTCACAATAACAGACTCATCTACAATCAGAACATGCAAATATAATTTACACACTAAATCACTACGGTATAAAGAATGTGTAGCTCATATTTCTGATAAAAATTTAACAAAACATCTCTAATCGAAAGAATTCTTGCACCATGATTCTCCTTCCCATATCCTTGTCATTAGATGCGTTATAAGAAGTTGGAACTACATCCAAAGCATATATTTTAACTGCTTATTTCTCCTTAAAAGGCTCTAGACAATTATTCCTCTCTTTTGTAGCTTTAAACTCTTTAGAATAGTGACCTTCTCGTGGCAGTTATACTAAACTACCCAATTCTTGTCCCTTTTCTTGGTAGACCTTCGCTTGCCTTGCTACCGTTGCTTTCTCTTTCTGTTTCATTCCTTCTTACGTCCATCCCCTTTACTTGTACAAAATGTGCATGTTGCTTTGCCTCAATTGTTTCAGCTGCCTTTACAACTGATGCAAATAGTGGTATCTTCATTGCTTCCTAAAGATGTAAATGTACCTAAGTAAATAATTTTATTTGCTTTGGTTATCCTTACAACTGATGCAAATAATCTTATTTGCATAAGTTTCAGAGGAATCAATGCAAATGTATTGAAGAAATAGTGTTTTTGCATCTTCTCCTTAAGAGCTAACGCAAATGCACCAAAGCAAATAATGTTATTTGGTTGGCTCTTTAGGAACCGATGCAGTTGCTAATTATTTTATTGTTTGCGTCGGTTCTTTAAGAACCAAAGGAGTTGGCATATATTTTAATCAGAGAAAATTCACATATCAATAATAATAAATAACGATTTATATATTCATTATTTATAATTTACAACGATTGATGATTATTAATAAATAATCTATAATTATATAAATACTATACAATGTTTTTATTTAATAATTATTTTTTGGCAGAGCCGACTAGTTTATAAAGTTACCGCAAACACTTATTATTATAACAAACGATAATAATGAATAAAACAGGGGATTGATAGTATATTAACCTATCACTTCGGTTTTTAGGGTGGACCGTCCACCACAGATGTTTTTAAAGTGGAACAACCACTTTGTTAGGCTAGCTTATAGCACAGGTGCTAGTGATTAAGAATACACTACTACTTTCTTTCTCATGCAGGGAGACATATTGCATTTGTCAAAACAAAACAATACAACAGACCAACTAACAGGAAAGCCTATTCTAAATACACTGAAGCACATATAATAGAATATTTTATCATACTACCCTAGCAAGTACAATGAGCTGAAAGCAACGTCACACAAACAAGGAAACACAGCATGCCATAAGGCACATCACATCCTAGAGGACGGAACTTTTATCCTTACACACGAAGGTCACCATCAAGAAAGCCGACCAAATATTACTCCACAAAGTGTACCAAAGTTACATCTCTCCAAGGCAGCACGATCAGCAACCGACCACGCCACCAGCTAGTTGGCATGAAACCATAGAACAAACATAATGACTGTGTCCTTTGACATCGCACTTAACATTTAAATTACCACCTGCCTCCTAGACCACGAGATCATCATAAACATCACAAACCGTAGATAAACCCAAAACAACAACCACAACAGCTTCAACTATGATAAGTCGAACATCACGCAAACAAAAACCGAACGCACAACCAAACAATACAGAAATGGAACCTCAACAAACTTCACGTCCAACCGAAGCATAAGGAAAAATTGGTTATGCTAACAGCAACAAACCTAACTGTCACACCAAGAGCGGAGGCAAGCTCGAAGCCAATTCCAAGTCACCTACTGAAGATAAATCGACCACTTTTGTAGTTCATGCCTTAAGCGCAAGTGAACTTGATATGGAGTATGAGCAGGTAGAGTGGACAAAAAGGACCCAGTGAATGGATAGTAGAGCAATGTCGCGAAAGCTAGCCTACTGTGTCAATGAAAGGTGAAAAGAGAGTGAATGACTGGTCCACCACAAAATAGAGGAAGGTGATGGAAGAAGATATAAGGCAATCAGACACGAAAGGCGATGGAAGTAAGATTGATCTAGATCTGGCGAGGGGGAGAAACAGAGACTGTAACCCAAGCTCTCATAAGTAGGAGTTCTGAATAAAAAATATCTACAATGAATCACAATAACTCATGCAAGACCACCGTAGCAATCCCATCGTCGTGGCCAAAGCAGAGTGTAGTGTAATAGCAGGGAGAGTAGCAACATTGAACTCCTCAAATGCCCACACACATTAAGATCTAACACAAAAGAAATAAGCAAAATAGTATAGCCCCTACTAAATCAAAAACACCAATAGAAACCAGAAGCTTCGATCGCAAGGGGAAGTTGGATCTGAGTTGTGGAAAAAACAGACAGAGAAGATCCCAAACAGACATAAGTTGGAAAATAGAATTCGATGAGGAGATTAGAAAAGGAAGAGGAGAGATGAGAAAAGAGAACGAATATGAGGAATTAAGATTTGGAGAAGAGAGAAAGAAGTGAAGAAAAGGGGAAATTCTTTCCAGATTCCATGGGAGGATAGTTCCGCTGTTGCACTTGATTTTTTAATGGTACAATTTATTTTCCATACTTTAATACCCTTTGTTTTATGGTTACTATTTGTTGATTTTTTATTGGCATGGCTGACCGGTTTTTATAATGATCCGTAACACTTATTATTATAACAAATAATAATTACAAATTGGGTACAGAAGTTTGGCAGTTTCACAGTTTTCCAACCTACTACATTCAATTTTTATTGTGGACCGCCCACTGTAACAACACGTGTTTACAGAGCTGGAGCTAGACTTAATATCTAGAATACAAAAATATCTCCAAACTCCACACAGGCGGTGTAATTACATCAAAGACACGATAACATACACCAACATGTGTTTATCACATTAAACACAAATAGCACAAACCATCATGTTCAAATTACTTCAGTCACAATGACACTGACTAAACCCATTCGGTGATAAATAGCATAGCAGGAGTGCCAACACCAATATATACTAAACATGCATCTCACTTGCACCATACAAACAAGGGATGATACTTGACCTGCAACTAAGTGGAGACCATCTAAGCAGAAGTAACAAGATTATCCCGAGTTCATCACAAACAACCCAAGCCATCCCCAACAACACAAGAGAAAAGACTTCAACAGAGCATCATAAACCGACCAAGAGACTACTACCAGAAAACACCTCACCTCAAACAAGCCGACTCACCAACTATAACCAGCTAAATACAAATAGCCGAACTAGAACTCAAATAAACACCAATAAATACCAAAAATCGCAACTTCTCTACAAAGAATAGACCAAACCAAAAGAAAACTCAAACACAAAACTCACCAAAAGAGGATAAAATCAGAACATTACTACTGTTCCCTCAGACCAATAAATCGCCTTCGCAGTTGTGGGCATGTTAGGGGAGAGCTCAAACTTGGATAAAGATGAGCTTCAAATGTTCAACATAAAAACAAGAGAAGGTAGTAAAAAGGAGTAGTCGTGAAGTAAATCAAAATTTAGACGACGAGGGTTAGGCTGAATACAATAGGGGACACCGCGAGAAAGGCGAGATTACCACACCTCAACCAAGTTGACACACAAAAAGCTACAAGAAAGACACATGGACGAAAAAACACTATGAAAACACCAACTAAAACAAAACTTCCACCATTACTCTAGATAAAATCCAAGCAAAAAAATAACACATAACAATAAACTCACTAAGCAAGATAGAACATTGCTGAATGGAACTAAGACATTTAACCGCCTACAAAGTTGTAAGCACAGTATGGGAAAGCAAACTGGGTAACGAAGCAATTCATATGATTAGCATAAAAATCCAAAGTAGGAAAGAAGTCGGAGAAGTCGCAAATCGAACCAAAGTAGGAATTGACATGAGTTAAGCTGTTGACTTAAGGTACACCACAATTTAGGAATGAATGGAAGACTAGTGAAAAATTGGACGCGAGGAGGGGAGAGAAGGTAAATCCAGATCGGATGAGTAAAGGGGAATGAAAAACAAGTTGTATGAGCTTCAACCAACAGCTATAGGAAAAGTAGGAAGGAGGGGGAAGAGAAAAAAGGAAGAGTGAAAGTGTATTGATACTTTATGGTTGATATCGTGTGTACTTAATGTTGCATGTTGTTAGGAATTACCCGTGTTTGCCTTGTGATAATTGTTGATTTCATATGTTATTATTATACATGAAAAATGAACAAGTATTGGGTGAAAACCCTTAGGTAGATATCTTCAAATGATATGAAACTTTTTTATGGTGAGTGTTGAATGGTTATGGAGATGGGTTTCGGATTTTATGAATTGTTACAACGGTATGAATTTGTTAAGAATTTCCAAAGGGTGCATGCTTTAGAGAAGAACATGCGTTCATTCTAGTATCAGCATATGTTATGAGATATTCCTATATTTTGACTTTCATGTATTACAAAGTACTCATAAATACAATATACTATCTTGAATACTTTTTGTAAACCAATAGAATTACAACAAACAGTGTGGAGGTGGTTAGAAAGATATACTTTATTTGGTAATAAAATTGTTTTGCCTACTATAACTGTTAGTGGCATTCCCAGACTCAGAAGCATTTCTAGGAATGGTCGGAACCACCCTTAGGTCGCGTTGGATGTTTTAAATATCACAATTAAAGTAAATGAAGCAGTCGGGGATTTCACCTCTCATCTTTCGGTTTTGGGAACTTGTCCCGGTAGTTATAATAAATTTTGGTTTTAAAAGATAGCCACTCCATATGAGGCCTCTGCATCAGCTCTTTCGCTTAGACCGAATGTGGTATTTTCTACTAAAATAACTATTTTTTAAATGAAGAATTTAAAATAATGACTTTGAATGGATCATAGTCTATATGCCTTTGGATCTTTCGTTGGAACCGGAAGGGACTTCCCACCGTAGCCTATGCTTCCGAAATGATGGAAATCTCGGAAATCGTTGCCTACTCAGGCATGCCTTAAAACCCTTTTTTAAACTATTTTCAGAGGCATTAAAGGGGCTGCTAAGGAACTTTTCCCAAGCCAAATGTTTGAGGCTCCACCTCTATGGTTGTCGACATCGCTGATGATAACAAGGGATCTTTTATTTAAATGTTTTCTAAATTAAGGAATAAAGGCTCCGACTATATTGCTTGCTGTCGGGACGACAAGCTTTGTTAGTGTGATGCCGAAACAGTTGCCCTTTTGGAATAGCTTGTATATGGACTTCGATATCATTTAGAGAATCGAAGTATATTGGAAGTGACACGGGTTACATATCCAATATAATGTTTTTGGACTTTGACTAGAATCCTTGTAAATGTTATGTGTTTGGTTGTTACCAACATTTAGAAATTACAATGTATGGGGAACAACGGGAGGGTCTTAAGGGTGGGAATTGATATTTGCCAGTTAAAAATGTAGGTAATGCTATATGGATCCATAACATCACGCAATATAGAGGATTTAGGGATGAGCCTTTGGTTTCGTATTTGTGGAGAGGGACTCTGCGAAGCACTAAAGGGACCAAAGGTGATGTTGGTTCTGTGTATATGGAATACGGTACAATAAAATACTTGAAGGGAACCAACAATAGAATGAGATTTTGGATACATTGACTAGAAAATCCATCCTTTACAAAATCATAGAAAAGGAGTAACTTTGAGGGAGGGGATACATTGCATGTTGTATTATAAATATGAAGTTTGGTGTTGTCATATATTTATGTGTGTTATTGTGATAGTTGAACTAACTGTTGTGGTGCAGGGGTGCAGCGTTAGTATGGTTTCGTACATGTTGCTAATGAGAGGGGAACCTATTCCGCTGTGTGGCATGGTCTCATTAGATATCGATGGTGACAGGTTATCAAGTTCTAATTAATACCATTTTTTGATTAACCCGTAGTTTTTGTGTTTCCCTTTAAACTCTCAGTTACTTCATCAAGTTGAGGGTTAGGGTATTTCAGGTAACGTCTATGAATTGGCTACCGAAGGCGAGCAGAAGATGATAGTTATTTAGGCTAGCTTTGGGACAGTTGCAGTATAATTCTTCATATTGGTGGAATGGAGATACAGTAAGAACATGAGAGGAAGTAATCACTTGCGAAGACTTTCGGAGCATGCTTAGAGGAAGATTTGTTTTGGAAGTTGCACTTTCATTAATGGTGAAGAAGTTTGATGGGTTGAAGCAGGGAGATATGACAGTAGTGGTGTTTGTTGCAAAGTTTGATGAGTTGTCATAGTATTCTCCTGGAACAATGAATATTGTTATCTTAAGGAAAGAAAAGTTTATTTAGGATCTTAGGTTTGAAAATTTGAAAGCTACTATGCCTCACTTACATGATTCTAGTGATATTTTTGTGGAAGTAGTTATTCTTAATGAAGAGATGCTTAAAGGGATTGAAAGACCCAGTGATAGCTAAGACTTTCAAGTTGGAAAAGGAAGTTCTCCAAAGGGAAGAAAGCCCAGGAAGGAGGGAAGCCAAAGAAGAACAAAGCAGAAGTGGTAAGCTTTAAGTTCCATTAGAAAGCACATTAGTCTACCAAATGCAAGGATAAAAATACCATTCCTAAGACATTGTCAGAAGGCAGAACATTAGGTGCTTCAGTTGTAATCAACTTAGGAACTATAAGAACAAGTGTTCAAAAGCGGCAAAGGAAAACGTGCTTGCTATGGAGCCTTCTTTGTGACATACTGTCATTGAGAAAGGGAAAAAAGTGTTGGAAGGTACGCTTTTGTTTCGTAGCACGCCTGTTAAAGTTTTATTTGACACAAATGCATCACATTCCTTTATATCTAGATGTGTTGTGGATATGTTATCCTTAGAACTATCATACCTTGTTACATCTTTTAGCGTAGCTAATACAATCGAGGCTATGTGACACAGGATGAGATGCAATAACTTAGAAATTCGGTGGTTAGGTTATATTTTTGTTTGTAGCTTGTATATCTTAGACCTTGATGGCTTCGGAATTATTTTTGGGATGGACAGGTTGGTTCATTATGACGCATGAATATTTTGTTAAAGAAGAAAGGAGTTGTTGAAACATCTCAAAAGTAGCGATATGATTGTGTTCTTGGTAGAGAGAGTAGTTCTACGAGAATTCTTATTGTTAGGTATCTTGGAATTGGAGAAAGAGGTAAGTAGTGTTCCTGGCGTGAAGGATTCTATTGATGTCTTTGAACCAGTATCAGGCTTGCCACCAAAGAGGGTTATCAAGTTTCGTATTGATTTAGTACCGGAAGCGAAACCGGTGAATCAGCCGCCTAGTTGTATGACCCCTTCGAAGATGAAGGAAGAAATCGTTGATCTGGAAGGAAGAGGTTTTATTCGTCCAAGTAGCTCGCCTTGGGGGGTTGCTGCTGTATTTGTGAAAAAGCCTAAAGGAACATTGAGAATGTGTATTGACTATCGGAATTTCAAAGAAAGGATGGTGAAGAATAATATTCTCTACCTCGTATTGATGATTAAGCAAAGAAAAGGTTTTCTTCCACTCTAATTTGGCTATCTGTTTCCACCAACTCAGGATATAAGAAGAAAGTATTTCATTAGCAGCTTTTTGTACGAGTTATGGATCGTACGAATGGATGGTTATGCCGTTTGGATTGACAAATGCACCTACTTACTTTGTGGATCTAATGAAAAGAGTGTTTCAGGAGCACTTAGACAAATTCATGTTGATTTTTATTAATGACATGCGGGTAAATTCAAAAGATATGAAGGAGAAAAAAATGCCACCTTCAAGTTGTTCTCGAGTCTTCGCGAAAGCATTGCTTGAAGGCTAAATATTCTAATTATCGATTTTGGGAGAAGAAAGTGAAGCTTCTCGGTTGTTTTGGCTGAAGGATTATTGGTACATTCTACAAAGGTTATGTAACATCCTAAAATTTAATAAACAATAATTATATAAAGAAGATTAACAAATTGAATATTAATTAATAAAACATTCAGAACCAGATAAAATGGACTTTACAATTGCATTCTTTACAAAATTCTTAGTCAGATAGTATTTTGGTTTGTTTAAAACAGACTAAGTATGAGCAAGTTATGATTAAAAGAAGTTTGAGTTAAAATAAATAATTAAATAATTAACTCAGAAAAGATGTAACATTAATATGGCGACCCAGACCCTATATGGGTTTACCCCTATGTCGACCCACGTAAGAGGTAGTCAACCCACCTGAGGCCAGGCAGTGCGCCTGCACCTGGTCGATTTTGTGTATAAGGTTCTTTTGTTGACTCAACATGATGTGTCTTCGGTGGTGTGGATCAAAACCTTAAAATCCTACAGTCTAAATTATCCTAGCACACCTATATATAGACTAACACCCCTTACTATTTTCCTACACCAAATTATTCTTCATCTTCTTCCTCCTTCAAGTTATGTTCTGAAATAAAATTAGGGAAAGGGTTAGGGTGCTGTCAAAATATCGACTGAGAGGATAATTCTTATTCTTAAATTTTAAAGACCTTTCCTGGATCTATTACACATAACTACGAGTTCTACGTCATTTTTTTAGATTTGCAATTTAAAAAGGACTTTTGACAGTAAATATATAGGATCTGAAAAGTACCAGAGTTTATAAGTTTATTCTTATATGTTATTGTTCTTTTAATCAGTGTCAATTACATATCTCTTTTTCAGTTATTACTTTCTTATTTGTACATTGTTCTTTCTTATCCCCTTTCTGTTATTGTTTATTTACAGTCATATTATGCCTATTTTATCAATTTGTTCATATCAGAGTTTATTTCTCCTTTTTTTATTTTGAGTTAAGCCTAAGCCAACGAGAACCTAGGCCCTTTTAGTTAGAATTGCGTTAAATTGGAGTGAATTAGAAAATTATGTAATAACAATGAAAAAGAGATTTGGGCATATTGGAAATTGAGAACCATTGACTGTATAATTGGAATAATTGTAATGGAAGATTATGCAACATGTAAATCTAAATAGTTTGGACTTAATTTTATATTGAGTAAGCATGTCAAATGAGAATCATATGTATATTAAGTAAAACATGTTACTGTAATCTGTAAATATCTGAGCAGGTGCATGTCTGATTTGGGGAAGGGTTATGTAAAGAACAACATTTAGTTAGAAATTTCATTTACAACCTTGGGATATAACATATATTATATTAAGCTTATTAATGAACTTAAACCTGTTAAGTAAAACCTGTCTGATTAATAAGCTAAGAGCTCTATCTCTGCTGTTAAAATATTTGGGGGGACTCTTAAAATCTTAGTTTGGGGGCCAGGACTAGGAGGTGGCTTGTGTTAATCTGCTATTTGACTGGAACCCGTACAATCAGTACCCTTCTGTTATCAAATGAGTCTCGCACTAGGTAGAGACTAGGGCATGCTTTATTGATGGATGATTGTAAGAGGTTCAAATTCTGAAGATGGGTGTGGCCGTGTTCTGGCGAAATCATGTGCGTGCATGTGTCTGATTGAGGAAGATAAGACACTGTAACACTGGCGGATAGGACCGTGTCTTTTAAGTTGATGGATTCAGGACTGATATCCTCGAATACCGGGACTGGCACAGGTTATTCGTGTCTATTAGTGGAGCCGATCACTGGGTAGTAATTAGTTACAGCCTTATCCTGATATTCTGATATTTGGTGTAGAAATTCTGTTCTAGGATATGAAGAAGAAGCTTATCTCGTTTATTTCCTGCTTTTATGCTTTAATGTATTTTCTAATCCAGTACTATTGATCTGTCTTGATAAATTCTTTATCTTATGTTTATGCTAAAATTCACTGGAACTCACCAAACTTTATGTATGACCTATTTTTTTCCTTCTCTCTTTTCCTTACCCCCTTAGGTTCTCAGGGTAGTGGATTGCAGTAGTGACCGTGACTCTTTGATTCAGCTTGGACTTGGACTTGTTCCATGTATTGTTTCGATTTATGTTTTATGACTATTTATTATGACTCATGAGGGATATGATTTTTATGGTTTTGTACTTGTATGTTTTATTTTCCATGAGACAAATGTTTTACGATTATGACTTTATGGTATATGAAACTGTAATGTTGTGATGCTGTCTTAATAATAATAAAAGTTTTGAAAGTTTTCTGCTGCATTTTATACTCTGTCTTGTGAATTTTAGCTTTTATATTATTACTTTATACCTGTTGTGCTTCACAGAACTTAATGCATCCTCATATGATTGACAATAAAGGTTGTGGGGTGTCAAATTTGGTATAAGAGCCTAAGGTTACAAGATTAGAGATAAAGTTTTTGAAAAAGTGTTTTCAAAGCAAAAGATTTTCAAGTAAATCCTATTTTAGGAAATTATATCCCCTCAAGTCAATTACAATATTCCTTCGATATCTTTTTGAATCCTAGTCTCTTCAACATGTCTGGGTTCCTAATTTCCCCGAGGGCGTTCCCATTCCAACATGGTTATGTAGATACGTAGAGGCTACGACACCTGCCTAAGTGCAAGGAAATATCCCACCCCAACTGCAGACGCGGTAGTTCCACCCAATTTGGTAGTTAACTTCTCTAAGCTTTGTAAGGATTTCTGTGTGATGGGTGGCAAGCCATTTAAGGGAACGAAGAGTTATGTTAAGGCTCGCAACTAGCTTAGGGAGACGGAGAATGTGTTTGGATCACTGGAGCTAAACGATAGGAGGAAGATTCAGTTGGCCGCTTGGCATCTGAAGGACGAAGCATCATATTGGTAGGAGGTAACTCAAGCAGTGCAAATGGTGTCCACTTGGGATAAGGTTAAAAATAGATTTGAGATGAAGTTCTTATCACAAAATGAGGAAGGAATGAAAATGGAGATGTTTTTAAGTCTGAAGCTAGGAAGTATGACAATGAAGGAATATGTCAATATCTTTAATCAATTGGCAAGATATGGCTTGGATTTAGTAAACACTCCTCACAAGAAGGCTTTCCTGAAAGGGTTGAACCAACGTCTTCAAAGACTGACGTTGACACATATCCCTATAGGAGCTACATTCGAGAGATTGGTGGGTATTGCTTTGATGCACGAGGATGAGAAAGAGGACAAACAAGAAGCTAAGACTGAAGAAGCCAAGCTCAAGACTGAGAAGAAGAAGTGGTGGCCAAAGAAGGGTGCAACAAAGAAAGGAGGAAAACCTGATAAGGCATAAATCAAGACAGAGGTTAAGTGTCATGGTTGTGGAAGTATGTGGCACTTTGTCGGAGACTGTAGGAAGGTTAAGAATGCTTGTTTCAGCTGTTGGAAAGTTGGACATTACACCAACCAGTGCCCTAATAATCAAGGTCAAAAGGCAGGATCATATGGAGCTCAAGTTCAAGCACTCGAGGCTGGTAGTCAGGACCGACATAGGAATGTCACCGTAGACGATTTGATATCTCTTTTTGACTCTCCTATTAGGACTTTGTTCGATTCTGGTGCTTCTCATTCATTCATATCAAATTAGGTTGTCAATAGTTTGCAACTAGATACTCGTATAGTTTCTGATCCTGCTGTGGTCTAAAACCTCATAGGAGACATGGCTCACCTATCTATGATATGTAGGGGTTTGAGAATTTCTTTTATGGGCATCAAGTTTGAGTGTGATGCATATGTTCTAGGCATTATGGGTTACTAGCTTATTCTAGGAATGGATTGGCTAGCCATATATGGTGCCATGCTTGATTGTGACAGGAGAGTTGTTAGTCTTATGACGTGCCACAGTAGAACTCTTGAGAATTTTTGTGACCCATGGGGGTCTATTCCGCTCAATTTCCTAGGTTCCCTTAATGCTTCTGTTGACGATCTTAGTTCAGTACCCATAGTCAGAGATTTTTCGGACGTGTTCGACAAGGTGAAAGGATTACCTCCTAAATGAGAGATAGATTTTCGGATATACCTAGTGGAGAATGCAAAGCTTGTTGATTTACCATTGCACCATATATCTCTTATAGAGAGGAGGGATCTCAGTAAGCAAGTGGGTGAGTTATTCGAGAAGGGATTCATTAGACGGAGTATTTCTGAGTGGGCGGCACTGTAATGACCCGCACTTTCAGCGGTATAATAATTAATTTATTTAATTATTTAAAAGGTGATTAAAAGGAATTCATGGTCGTTGAATTTAATAATGGTGAATATTTAATTAAAATAATAAATTAAATAATATATTAAATTCTGAAATAATCAGAATTGGCTGAAATGGCGATATGGTGGGAAATGGGAAATTCAGAATGTATAATTCTGTTTAGTGTCGAATTAGAATGGCGAATATATTTAAATAACGACAGTTGAACATATAATTTATATTATAATTATAATCGAGCTCGAAATGACGCGGTAGTTCGTAATTTAGCGATCAGAACTTCAACTGAATATACAGAATTCGTTTTAAGCCGGATTTCTGTGAAACAAGAAACGTATGGAGCTGGTGAAGTATATTTTTCTAGTGGAAGAGAAAAATTGGGATTTCATTGTGTAGATTTTGATTTATGTCCAAATCAAATTTTAGAAAAGTTGTTATGGAATTTCCTTTATAATTTATATCAATTTATTTATATTTATAAAAGGAATTTCATTATAAATCGAATACCGATTTATATCGGGATTTGAATATCGAGTTGTAAAATCCCAGTGGAGCTGTATGGTATTCTATTGTGAATATACACAATAATATTAATTTATTAATATTTAACTTAATTATATTTAAATATATTTATATATTTAAATAGGCTATTTAGAGATTTTAAAAAAGTCACTTTTGCAAACGTAGTCGGAAATCGACGAAACTAATTTGTTGGATCCGCAATGTAAAATACTTGTTAGATTTCTAGTTTCGTGATTTTTGACGTCAGTATGTGGCCGTACGGATTTTTAGAAAAACAATCAGTGTTTTGACGGTTAAAAATATGTTGTGTAGGCATACGGAGTTGGAATTCGACGAAACCAGTTTCGTTGGAACCATAATGTCGAAGTCTAGCTACATGTCCAGTTTGGTGATTTTTGGGTATCGTGTGTGATCATACGGATTTTTAGAAGGCGGATAAATGAGATATTTGCTAATTTAAAATATAAAATATTAATAGAAAATATCCTAATCTATGGGTGATTTAGACATGGCCACGTTCCTTCTTCTTTCAGCCACAAACCTTAACAACATCAAGCTATAAACACAAGAAAAATCTGCCGTCATATTTTGCTCCTCACAGTAAACATTTCAAACTTCATAAATTCCTATGAAAACCAAATTAAATCCTATAAATCATTTTAGATACACAAATGGGTTCGAGGTGTTGTTCTCTTCAAAACGGTATAGGTTTCAGGAAGCTCGACGCAAAGATTTTCCGCTGACCTGTGACAGCGTGAAGCTAGGGTTCGAGCTATGGAAGGATGGAGGCGGTTTTGTGTAAATCGAAGGTTGTTTTTGAGTTCGTGGTGTCAATTAGCACCGGCGCGAGGTGTTGTTTGGGTTTTGGTGGTGAAAAAGTTCGGTGATACCCGAACTAAGACCGGCGACGGAAATTGCAGGTGAGGACCGAGTGTAAACCAAAGGGTACCGGTGAGAAGAGGAGGTGATGCTGGGAATTGTGGTGATTTTTCCTTGATTTTAAAATGAAGGGAGAAGGAGGTATTGGGGATCAAAGTTTTCGGTCATGGTTTGATTTTGATGAGCAGGTCACGACAAAATCAAATTGGGGAAGAAAGCAAAAAGGGTCGGGTCTGGTAATTTAAAGGAAGTGGGCCGGTTTTGAAAAGGTTAAGGCCCGATTTAGATTAACTTAAGTTATTTTTAATTTAAATTGTTGTCAAAACTTTAAAAATGTGTAACTTGATCATACGATATTAGATTGACAAACCGTAAGTTGCATTGGGATCGTATGGACGGTGGCTACACCATGGAGCAGACCGGGAGTGAATCCGAGCTCGTTACAATTTATGGTGAAATAAATTGTTTGATTCAAATCAAACAACAGTTTACCGTTCTTTAACAATGAACTACCAATGTGAGTAAATCTCACAAACTCTGAACAGTTTATATTTTCGTGTCGTATTTTTAGAACTGCTAAATGTTGGCTGATTAACTTTGTGTTGGCCATTTGATTGAACTGCTAGTCAGTTAGTTGAATTTCTATATTGATTCTGTTTATCAGAATATATCATACGGAACTGAAAGTAATGTTGATTTTATTGTGTAACATCTGTGGATGCAGGGAAACAGGTTGGAGGAATTCGGCTGGATTCCTCAACAGTTATTTTATTGTTTTTCATATATTTTGATATATGATGTGAATTATAACTTTTGTTGATTGTGTGTGCATGGACGATATTGGACATCGTAATTTGATATGTTAAACACCATAACATATCGGGATTTGGAGAAAGGGGAATTTGTCAAAGTGAATACTGAAAAGAGAATATTTATCAAATCAGAGCTTTTTATAAAAGAAAATATTTATAAATAGAATATTTATAAATAGGAATATTTATAAATAGGAAATATGTTTAAGTGGGAATTATAAATGAAGGAAATCTTTATAAATAGAATATTTATAAAGTGGATTACTTACTTAGAAAATAAATAGGATAAGATAATGAGATATTTATTTGTTAAATAAATAAGATACGATTAATGGATTATTTATTTGTTAAAGTAATAGGTTAAGATAAAGAGATATTAGCTTAGAAATTGAATAAGTTAAACAAAGGATATTAACTTAGGAACTGAATAAGTTAAACAAAGGATATTAACTTAGGGATTGAATAAGTTAAATAAGGATATTGACTTAGGAAATGGAATAAGTTTTAAATAAGATATTTTTAGAGGAAATACTTAGAATAAATAAATAAGGTAATAAAGGAAACACTTAGAACTAAGTCATTAAAGAAGATATTCATTAAGGAATAAATCAGAGATTATAAAGGGAATATTTGCAGCCTATTTGCAAATAAAATAAAAAGGGAAATATTTGTTCAAGAAAACAAATAGGGTTATAAAGGAAATATTTGTTTAGAAAAAAAATAGATTATAAAGAAAATATTTATCCTTGGATAAATAGATATAAATATATATAAGTCTGAACTTATATATGAAGAAGTAAACAGATAAAAGGAGCAAATTGATTTATAAATGAGATTTATAAATTAAGTTAAATAATATCATTTGATAAATGGAATATATAAGTCAGGACTTATATAAAAGAGTAAGAATCGATTTCAACATCGATGTTTGAAACTGAATAAGGATAAAGAGTTAACCAGTTAGGTTAAACCATTTGAGTTAACCAGTTAGGGTTATCCAGTTAGAAGTAATCAGTTAGAATTAATCGGTAGAGTTAACCGAGTTAGAGTTAGTCAAGTATTAGTTATCGAATATTAGTTTATTCGAAGAAGTGAGTTAATCGAATCAGAAATATACGAGATGAGTTAATTGATTTGAGTTAATCGAAGGAGTTAATCAAATAATAGATATTCGAAGTGAGATAATCGAATAATAGATATTCGAAGTGAGATAATCGAATAGTAGATATTCGAAGTAAGTTAATCAAATACAAGTTATTCGAATAAGAGTTAATCCAGTAAGAGTTAAATAGAATAAAAGTTCATCGAATAAGAGTTATAGATTAGAGTTAACCAAATAGGAGTTAATAAATTAGTTGATCGTTATATTATTCGAGTTAGGAAATAAAAGTCGTATTGAAGATAATATATTTCGGATGTAGGAGATTATAACACCATTGTTATAATCACGTAAACTTGTAAAAGAAGGGGGTTCGTAAATAGATTCTGAGGGTTCGTAAGGAAGTGTTAAAGAGTTAAAAAGGTGAATCTTATCTATTTCGAGATTTGAAAGGTGGTTCAGTTAAAGTCTGAGAGGTAGCTATACCCCAACTTGATTGACTACGTTTTTAATTAAGAAATGGTTACGGTTCGAGTGTGAAGTGGTTAAGTGGATTTAGTAATTTAGTATAGTGGTTTGAGTCGTCATTGCAATATAGTTTTAAACATCTGTTTAAATCCCAATTAAGAAGTTTTGGAAATGTTTTCCAAACGAAAATCAGAAATGTTTTCTGATAATAAAAATAAGAATTTAGAATATATGGAAACCGAAGATAAGTAAATTAATGAAACAAAGAGATAAATGTTGAATGATGGTTGATCGATATAATTTCCTCCTGGAAATAATATCGTTGTTTGCACACCTGTTTTTCTTTGATGGTTAAATTACAGACTATCGAAGTTTTGACCATTTTAACGTTGTTAATATGGAGAGACCGGTTGGATTATTATCCAAAGAACCACTCTGTATTGGCATAAGCATTGCGAATCATATATGCCAAAGATAATTGAAGACGGAGTAAAGTGCAAGGGCTATTGTATAAGTCTTAGATAACAATGCCTAAGATGGATGTACTGAATAGTGCCTTCGGTTTATCCTGTTCCTGGATGACATGTATGGATGAATGTATGACAGAGTATTTCCAGAAAGGTCACGTACATTGATTTCTTCAACCGTACCAAGAGTGGAAGCGGAGAAGGAAACTTCTTTAGCTAACATGTAATGTACTGTTGTAGACGTCAATGAGTGATTTTCGATGGATCTGACAAATGCGGCATTCAAAGAGAATCTGATGTGATGATAAAGCGTAACCTCAAGCCTCATCAACTGGGAAATGACAAAAATCGGGCAGGCAGCATGGCTATGTAGGTCGCACCTATTATGGTGTATAATCACCTGATCTAGAGTTTCATTTATTCTAAAAATCTATTTTTGATGCTGTCCCATTCGAGAAACTGTTGCTGATCCCAACTGATGGTGATATACATTCGATACACTCAAGCGAAATGAGTGGTCAGTCATGTGTGGCCGGGTTGCAAGATGTTCTTGTTGAACCCAGTGTATTCCTCTCTAGAGGTACACTAGAGAAAGGTGGTTCCATACCTTGTCATAGTTGGAAATCCATTACCCATAACGTGCTTGCAGTTTTGATTGTATACTATATATGTAGAATGTGAGATGAAAGCGTTTCTGCTAGATGATTATTATATTGTGGTTGATAGACATTATTATAATATCAAAAGGTTTTTGATATAAAGATATTTTGGATTCTCAAAAGGGAAAAACCCGTTCCGTTATACGACGTGGTCTTATGAGATATCGTTTAATGGCTCAAACTATTTTAAACTGTTTTACTCATACCAGTCCCATGACTGACCCAGAGTTTATTTGTTTTGTTTTCTCTAAACTCTTGGGTGCCCAATTTTGTACGGGCAGTCAAGTAGTCGGGATTTACAGATACTTGAAGAGCTGGAGAAGGAGGCTTCAGGATTATACAGCTATTATTATTTCGCTGTGTTGTAAGTGATGTACTTGATAATGATATGTACATTCAAGTAAAATCTTTTATTTCAAAGTTATGTTATATTTTATTCGTTCCGCTGTGAGATTCGTGTTTACTCTGATGTTGTATGTTCTTCTTCTATTCTAAGTTTCTATCTTATCTATTCTCACCCTCTAATTTCTTTCATTAACCATCCGGTATTTTCAACTCTTGATGTTCGATATGTGTTGTATATCGGATAACCAAGGTTGACTTTTTCCGGCTCGTTACAGTTGATATCAGAGCATAAGGTTAAGTATTACCTTGGCTCTGTGGCGTGACTCGGTAGACACAGGGTTAGTAATACCCTAGATTGAGTTTGAGTGTATATATACTAGTGAACATATTTGTAGATGATATAAAAATAATTTTATATTGTGAAGATTTATTGGTTGAGTAGTTTATGAGTTCTGGTCGATCAGTTTGATCCACCGTATCGGTAGGAGTTTATAAACACTCAAATACGATGGGTCGGCACAATATGTTTTGAAAGAGGGTAAATGAAAATAATTTTACCCAAAGTATACTTGATACATATTGGATATATTGGTTGATATTATAATCGAATAAGATTATAAAAATGTGAAATGGTTATGTAAATAACCAATCAGAATTCAGATAAGTAGAATGAATTGAATTAAATCTGAAATTTAAATCGGAACTGAAACTGAAACCCTGGAAATTTGGAACAGAGTTGTAAATAGACTTGGATTAAATATATGTAAATTTTAAGCTCCTGGGAGATTTTAAATTGTATTCCAAGAAATTCTGAATGATATTTAGAACTGATTTCAAAATAAAAGTGTTTAAGAATTATTTTGAAAATGATATAGTATTGAACTCACTTCGATAGCTGGGAAATAACCCCGATGATGAGCTAGACATCATCGATGTTCATTTTCGAGTTGCTGAGTGACGGATTACTACCAAAGGAATTTGTTTTTTAATTGTTTTGAGAAAAACAAAGCTGTTTAGAACTCCCAGAATTAGATTTGTTTAATTTAAGACAAATTAAATAGGAATTTGTAAAAGCAAATTGGAATTAAAGTAAAGCCAGTTAAGTGGTAATAGAAATTGATTTGAAATGATATTGTGTTGGTGAGTTAAGGATTCGGGATCAAGAACAAAACTTGAATTTGAAATGAAAATTTGGCTTTGTAAAAAGCGAATGGTTGTGTTGGAGATAAAAGTGATTTCAGAGTTTGATTGGGATAACATTGGTACATGCTGAGTTGATAGCATATGGAAGCGATAGAGTTGATTTGCCCGACAAAAAGGTACAAGTTTATTTTTGATATAAGCATGGGATTTATGAGCCGAATTGGCAAGCCGCTTGGCTGTTTAATTTTCTTTTGGGTTGGAGAAGGCCCAGAGAGGCGAGTTGGAGTTTGACCTATTGACCAGTACAAAGGAGGTGCTGGCGAATTTTTTTGAAAAGTTAAGGTATTAGAAAATTTTCAGGATTTTTGAAAGTTTTTCGTTGATAAGGATTGATTAATATTTTATTTGAAATTAAATTGGTTCAGTTGAAAATGAAGATTAAGAAGTGAACAAATAAGTTCTAACCAGTCGATAGGGTTTGTTTTATAACTTAGCAATTTCGAGGACGAAATTATTTTAAGTGGGGAAGAATGTAATGACCCGCACTTTCAGCGGTATAATAATTAATTAATTTAATTATTTAAAAGGTGATTAAAAGGATTTCATGGTCGTTGAATTTAATAATGGTGAAGATTTAATTAAAATAATAAATTAAATTCTGAAATAATCAGAATTGGCTGAAATGGCGATATGGTGGGAACTACGAAATTCAGAATGTATAATTCAGTTTAGTGTTGAATTAGAATGGCGAATATATTTAAATAACGACAGTTGAACGTATAATTTATATTATAATTATAATCGAGCTCGAAATGGCGCGGCAGTTCGTAATTTGGCAATTTGAACTTCAACTGAATATACAGAATTCGTTTTAAGCCGGATTTCTGTGAAACAAGAAACGTATGGAGCTGGTGAAGTATATTTTTCTAATGGAAGAGAAAAATAGGGATTTCATTGTGTAGATTTTGATTTATGTCCAAATCAAATTTTAGAAAAGTCGCTATGGAAATTCCTTTATAATTTATATAGATTTATTTAAATTTATAAAAGGAATTTCATTATAAATCGAATATCGATTTATATCGGGATTTGAATATCGAGTTGTAAAATCCCAGTGGAGCTGTATGGTATTCTATTGTGAATATATACAATAATTATAATTTATTAATATTTAAATATATTTATATATTTAAATAGGCTATTTAGAGCTTTAAAAATAGCCACTTTTGCAAACGAAGTCGGAATTCAATGAAACTAATTTTTTTGGATCCGCAATGTCAAATAGTTGTTAGATTTCCAGTTTCGTGATTTTTGAGGTTAGTATGTGGCCGTACGGATTTTTAGAGTGAAAAACAGTCAGTGTTTTGACGGTTAAAAATACCCTGTGTAGGCATACGGAGTCGGAATTCGACGAAACCAGTTTCCTTGGAACCATAATGTCAAACTCTAGCTACATGTCTAGTTTGGTGATTTTAGGGTATCGTGTGTGATCACACAGATTTTTAGAAGGCAGATAAATGAGATATTTGCTAATTCAAAATATAAAATATTAATAGAAAATATCCTAATCTATGGGTGATTTAGACAAGGGCACGTTCCTTTTATTTTTAGCCACAAACCTTAACAACCTCAAGCTATAAACAAAAGAAAAATTCGCCGTCATATTTTGCTCCTCATAGTAAACATTTCAAACTTCATAAATTCCTATGAAAACCAAATTAAATCCTATAAATCATTTTAGATATAAATGGGTTCGAGGTGTTGTTCTCTTTAAAACGGTATAGGTTTCAGGAAGCTCGACGCAAAGATTTTCTGCTGACCTGTGACAGCGTGAAGCTAGGCTTCGGGCTATGGAAGGATGAAGGAGGTTTTGTGTAAATCGAAGGTTGTTTTTGGGTCCGTGATGTCGATTAGCACCTGCGCGAGGTGTTGTGTGGGTTTCAATTGGTGAAAAAGTTCGGTGATACACGAACTGTGACCGGCGACGGAAATTGCAGGTGAGGACCGAGTGCAAACCAAAGGGTACTGGTGAAAAGAGGAGGTGATGCTGGGAATTGTGGTGATTTTTCCTTGATTTTAAAATGAAGGGAGAAGGAGGTATTGGGGATCAAAGTTTTCGGTCATGGTTTGATTTTGACGAGCAGGTCACAGAAAAATCAAATTGGGGAAGAAAGCAAAAAGGGTCGGGTCTGGTAATTTAAAGGAAGTGGGCCGGTTTTGAAAAGGTTAAGGCCCGATTTAGATTAACTTAAGTTATTTTTAATTTAAATTGTTTTCATAACTTTAAAAATGTGTAACTTGATCATACGATATCATATTGACAAGCCGTAAGTTGCGTTGGGATCGTATAGACGGTGGCTACGCCATGGAGATGACTGGGAGTGAATCTGAGCTCGTTACAATTTATGGCGAAATAAATTGTTTGATTCAAATCAAACAACAGTTTACCGTTCTTTAACGATGAACTGCCAATGCGAGTAAATCTCACAAACTCTGAACAGTTTATATTTTCATGTTGTATTTTTAGAACTGTTAAATATTGGCTGATTAACTATGTGTTGGCTGTTTGGTTGAACTGCTAGTCAGTTAGTTGAATTTCTATATTGATTCTGTTTATCAGAATATATCATACGAAACTGAAAGTAATGTTGATTTTATTGTGTAACATCTGTGGATGCATGGAAACAGGTTGGAGGAATCCGACTGGATTCCTCAACAGTTATTTTATTGTTTTTCATATATTTTGATATATGATGTGAATTATAACCTGTTGTTGATTGTGTGTGTATGGACGATATTGGACATCGTAATTTGATATGTTAAACACCATAACATACCGGGATTTAGAGAAAAGGGGAATTTGTCAAAGTTAATGCTGAAAAGAGAATATTAATAAAATCAGAGGATTTTATAAAAGAGAATATTTATAAATAGGAATATTTATAAATGGAATATTTATAAATAGGAAATACGTTTAAGTGGGAATTATAAATGAAGGAAATCTTTATAAATAGAATATTTATAAAGTGGATTACTTACTTAGAAAATAAATAGGATAAGATAATGAGATATCTATTTGTTAAATAAATAAGATACGATTAATGGATTATTTATTTGTTAAAGTAATAGGTTAAGATAAAGTGATATTAGCTTAGAAATTGAATAAGTTAAACAAAGGATATTAACTTAGGAATTGAATAAGTTAAACAAAGGATATTAACTTAGGGATTGAATAAGTTAAACAAGGATATTGACTTAGGAAATTGAATAAGTTTTAAATAAGATATTTTTAGAGGAAATACTTAGAATAAATAAATAAGGTAATAAAGGAAACACTTAGAACTAAGTCATTAAAGAAGATATTTATTAAGGAACAAATAAGAGATTATAAAGGGAATATTTTCAAACTATTTGCAAATAAAATAAAAAGGGAAATATTTGTTCAAGAAAACAAATAGGGTTATAAAGGAAATATTTGTTTAGAAAATAAATAGATTATAAAGAAAATATTTATCCTTGGATAAATAGATAAATAAATATAAGTCTGAACTTATATATGAAGAAGTAAACAGATAAAAGGAGCAGATTGATTAATAAATGAGATTTATAAATTAAGTTAAATATTATCATTTGATAAATGGAATATATAAGTCAGGACTTATGTAAAGGAGTAAGAATCGATTTCAACATCGATGTTTGAAACTGAACAAGGATAAAGAGTTAACCAGTTAGGTTAAACAATTTGAGTTAACCAGTTAGGTTAAGTCATTAGAGTTAACCAGTTAGGGTTATCCAGTTAAAAGTAATCAGTTAGAATTAATCGGTAGAGTTAACCGAGTTAGAGTTAGTCGAGTATTAGTTATCGAATATTAGTTTATTCGAAGAAGTGAGTTAATCGAATCAGAAATATCCAAGATGAGTTAATCGATTTGAGTTAATCGAAGGAGTTAATCGAATAATAGATATTCAAAGTGAGATAATCGAATAATAGATATTCGAAGTGAGATAATCGAATAGTAGATATTCGAAGTAAGTTAATCAAATACAAGTTATTCGAATAAGAGTTAATCCAGTAAGAGTTAAATAGAATAAAAGTTCATCGAATAAGAGTTATAGCTTAGAGTTAACCAAATACGAGTTAATAAATTAGTTGATCGTTATATTATTCGAGTTAGGAAATAAAAGTCATATTAAAGATAATATATTTTGGATGCAGGAGATTATAACACCATTGTTATAATCACGTAAACTTGTCAAAGAAGGGGGTTCGTAAATAGAATCCGAGGGTTCGTAAGGAAGTGTTAAAGAGTTAAAAAGGTGAATCTTATCTATTTCGAGATTTGAAAGGTGGTTCAGTTAAATTCTGAGAGGTAGCTATACCCTAACTTGATTGACTGCGTTTTTAATTAAGAAATGGTTACGGTTCGAGTGTGAAGTGGTTAGGTGGATTTAGTAATTTAGTATAGTGGTTTGAGTTGTCATCGCAATATAGTTTTAAACATCTGTTTAAATCCCAATTAAGAAGTTTTGGAAATGTTTTCCAAACGAAAATCAGAAATGTTTTCTGATAATAGAAAATAAGAATTTAGAATATATGGAAACAGAAGATAAGTAAATTAATGAAATAAAGAGATAAATGTTGAATGATGATTGATCGATATAATTTCGTCCTGGAAATAATATCGTTGTTTGCACACCTGTTTTTCTTTGATGGTTAAATCACAGACTATCGAAGTTTTGACCATTTTAACGTTGTTAATATGGAGAGACCGGTTGGATTAAATCCAAAGAACCACTCTGTATTGGCATAAGCATTGCGAATCATATGTGCCAAAGATAATTGAAGATGGAGTAAAGTGTAAGGGCTATTGTATAAGTCTTAGATAACAGTGCCTAAGATGGATGTATTGAATAGTGCCTTCGGTTCATCCGGTTCCTGGATGACTTGTATGGATGAATGTCTGATAGAGTCTTTCCAAAAAGGTCACTTACATTGATTTCTTCAACCATACCAAGAGTGGAAGTGGAGAAGGAAACTTCTTTAGCTAACACGTAATGTACTGTTGTAGACGTCAATTAGTGATTTTCGATGGATCTGACAAATGTGGCATTCGAAGAGAATCTGATGTGATGATAAAGTGTAACCTCAAGCCTCATCAACCAGGAAATGACAAAAATCGGGCAGGCAGCATGACTATGTAGGTCACACCTATTAGGGTGTATAATCACCTGATCTAGAGTTTCATTTACTTCTAAAAATCTATTGTTGATGCTGTCCCATTCGGGAAATGGTTGCTGATCCCAACCGATGGTGATATACATTCGATACACTCAAGCGAAATGAGTGGTCGGTCATGTGTGACCGGGTTGCAAGATGTTCTTGTTGAACCCAGTGTATTCCTCTCTAGAGGTACACTAGCGAAAGGTGGTTCCATACGTTGTCATAGTTGGAAATCCATTACCCAATACGTGCTTGCAGTTTTGATTGTATACTATATATGTAGAACGTGAGATGAAAGCGTTTCTGCTAGATGATTATTATATTGTGGTTGATAGACATTATTATAATATCAAAAGGTTTTTGATATAAATATATTTTGGATTCTCATAAGGGAAAAACCCGTTCCATTATACGGTGTGGTCTTATGAGATATCGTTTAATGGCTCAAACTGTTTTAACTGTTTTACTCATACCAGTCCCATGACTGACCCGGAGTTTATTTTGTTTTGTTTTCCCTAAACTCTTGGGTGCCCAATTTTGTATGGGCAGTCATGTAGTCGGTATTTACAGATACTTGAAGAGCTGGAGCAGGAGGCTTCAGGATTATATAGCTATTATTATTTCGCTGTGTTGTAAGTGCTGTACTTGATAATGATATGTACTTTCAAGTAAAATCTTTTATTTCAAAGTTATGTTATATTTTATTCGTTCCGTTGTGAGATTCGTGTTTACTCTGATGTTGTATGTTCTTCTTCTTCTTCTATTCTAAGTTTCTATCTTATCTATTCTCACCCTCTAATTTCTTTCATTAACCATCCGATATTTTCGACTCTTGATGTTCGATATGTGTTGTATATCGGATAACCAAGGTCGACTTTTTCCGGGTCATTACAGGCACTAGTCGTGTTTGCAACCAAGGCAGATGACTCTCTCCGTCTATGCATGGACTACAGAGAGTTGAATAAGCTCAACAAGAGGAACAGACACCCACTCCCACAGATAGATGACCTGTTTGACTAGTTAGTGGATGCTTCGGTTTTCTCACAATTGGATTTAGCCACCGGTTTTCATTAGCTTGGGGGTAGCAGATGACAGTATAAACAAGATTGCTTTTAGGATTCCCAAAAAATTCTTTGAGTGGTTGGTCATTCCTTTTGGGCTAACTAATGCACCTACGTAATTTGCGTATTTGATGAGTTAGGTATTTAGGGAGAACCTAAATAAGTTTGTAGTAGTTTTTATGGATGAAATTCTGGTTTTCTCGAGGAACGAGGAAGAGCATGCCATACACTTAGGAGATGTTCTCCACACTCTCAGATCGCATCAGCTAAAGGCTAAGTTTTCTAAGTGTCATTTATGGCGGAAGGAAGTAAGGTGTTTAGGGCATGTTGTCTCTAAGGATGGTATAGTGGTGGACCCCACTAAAGTTGTCATAGTTCTAGATTGGAAAGACCCTAAAATGCGACAGAGGTTAGGATTTTCTTAGGATTGGCGGGTTACCAAAGAAATATTATTAAGGACTTTGCACGGATCTCAACTCTGCTTACCCGTCTGACGAAGAAGAATTTGGTTTCCACTTGGGATATGGATTACGAGGATGCATTCCTAAGATTAATGAAGGCTCTTACATCAGTTCCAGTTCGGGCTCTTCCTGATGGTACCTAGATGTTTACCGTTTACATGGATGCTTGCAACACAGGTTTAGGCGTAGTGTTGATGTAGGAAGGTAGGGTTGTATGCTATGAGAGTAGACAGTTGAGGGTTCATGAGAAGAACTACCCCACCCATGACTTGGAGTTGGCGGCGATTGTGTTTGCACTCAAGTCTTGGCGACGCTATTTACTCGGTGAGAGGTTCGAGCTTTATACGGATCACAAGTCGCTCAAGTACTTGTTATCGCAGATAGATCTCAATTCACGACAGCAATGTTGGATGGAGTTTCTTGCATCCTATGACTTTGAGATAGTGTATACCCTAGGGAAAGGGAATGTGGTCGCAGACGCATTGAGTAGGCAAAGGATGACCTTGAATCCTCTATTTGTAGAGTGACAGAGCTTCGAGATTATCTCGTCATTTGATTTTATACCATCTACAGATTTTACACGTGGTTTATTGGCATCATTGGAGGTACGACCTACTCTTTTGGAGCGCATTGGATTCACTCAGCGCGAGGATCAACAGTTAGTTGGCATCTTGGATCAACTCAGTAGAGGAGAGACCTATAGCCACCTTGCTATATATTCTTTGGACGAGAAAGGGTGGCTACATCGAGATGGAAGTTTATATGTTCCCATAGTTGATGATTTGTTGAGATCAGTTCTAGAGGAGGCTCATCATTCTCGGATGACTATCCTTCCGGGTGGTGGCAAGATGTACAGAGACATGAAGAGAGTTTTTCATTGGACTGGTATGAAGAAAGATGTGGTAGAGTATGTGGCCTAATGTTTGACTTGCCAGCAAGTGAAGGCTGAACAAAGGAAACATGGCGGATTTCTTCAACCTCTAGACATACCATAATGGAAGTGGGAGAGTGTCTCTACGGATTTTATTGATGGTTTTCCCAAAGGTAAATACTAGTATATGGCTTATGGTTGACAGATTGACTAAGAGCGCTCATTTTTTCCCGGTCAAGAGCAAGAGGACGACATCTTGGTTAGCATCATCTGACTTCATGGGGTACCCTCCAGTATTGTTAGCAACCTTGACTCCATATTTACGAGTGAGTTTTGGAGGAGCTTGCAGGAGGAACTTGGGACACATTTGTGACTTAGCACTGCCTATCACCCTTAGACCAATGGACAGATTGAGAGGGTTAATATGGTTCTCAAGGATTTATTGAGACTGTGTATCCTAAACTTCGGAGGGACTTGGGAGGAGCATATCCCATTTGTAAAGTTTGCCTACAATAATAGTTATCAGATGAGTATTAGTATGAATTCCTTTGAGGAACTTTATGGATGACCCTGAAAATCACCTACATATTGGTGGGAGTCTACGGACAGATTTCTACGTGGGCCTGAAATGGTTAGAGAAACTTCTGAGAAGATAGACCTGATTCACTTATAGACGAAAGCAGCTCAGGACAGGCAAAAGTCATATGCAGATGAGAGGAGGATTGACTTAGAGTTCTAGGTAGGAGATATGGTCTTTATCAAGGTGCGACCTTTGAGGAACATTGTTCGCTTTGGCTCGGTAGGGAAGTTGGCACCGAGGTTTGTAGGACCATTCCCCATAGTTGAGATGATAGGTCAGATGGCCTACAGAGTTAGACTACCAAAGAGACTGGCGGGAGTTCATGATGTGTTCCTTGTTTCCCACTTAGGGAAGTGGCTACATGATTCCGCAGAGATAGTAGAGCCAAGTGCCCTTAAGGATGTAGAGATAGAGAAGGAGGCACCATTTAAAAAAGTTCCTACCCGAATATTTGGATAAGAAGTTACGCAGTAAGGAGATCAACTTGGTGAAGGTACAATGGGGAGAAGATCGTGACGATACGACATGGGAGCCTAAAGACAAGATTCACGCTTCTTACCCATTTCTCTTCGAGAGTACGTTCTTAATTACTTTCTAAGCTTTTGAATACAAATCTATTTTTCCTATCGTTTGAGTCTCAATTCCTTAGGTAGAAGCCCATGGACGATAATAATGGTTGAAAACATGTGTTTAAGACATGTTGTGTTTAATGGTTGTAAGTGGATGCATACACACACGCTAGGCACTAGATTAGGGATCGGCTAAACAAGAGCACTTATGTAACACCCCGTATTTTTGGTGAACGTCAAGGTAACAAATTAAAGTATACATAATTTTTAAGAGAAGAATTAAGGGAAATGGGTTACGTCATTGCGTTCGTCCCGGAATTCAGTTTAAGATAGAGTCCGAGTTTGCGTAAATCGGACTCCGTGTGAAGAAGTTATGACCTTCAGAAGTTTCAGGGGTTTAAATAAAACAGCTCAGGTTTGAAATTCGAAATTCAAATCACACACCCGGGCTGGGCAGGAAATTTCCCACCCAGGACCCAGGTCGACCTGGGGGTTGACCTGGTCAGACAGGTCGACCAAGGGGTCGACCTCCTCCCCTATTTCCAGATCTGAGGACATATTCACTTTTCTGCATCTGGACGCCCGTTCTGACCAAATCCGTTGATCCCTATGCTATATAAACACCCCTAAGGCTACATTTTTCTTTACACAACTTCATTTTGCCTATCTACCCTAATTCATATCAAAATAAATCAAAGACGGGGTTATGATGCTTAAGCTCTCCGTGGAAATCAAGTTTAGAATTCAAGTAGAGATTCAAAGGCAAATTCAACGACTTCAACAGCTATTTTCTAAGAATCAAATCAATTCTAAATTAGAAGAACAAATAGTCTACTTCAAGGGAGAGCTATTCAGTTTCAGAATACAGATCCCAGAATTCAAGACCGTTCTGTAATTTGTAAATTCACGTTACTTTCAGAAATAAAAGTTAATTGTGATTCTGACATTGTAATAAATCTGGATCTAAGATTATGCCAATTTCTATATCCATTGGATCTATCTCATTGATAATATTATGTCCATTCTTTGCCTCTTCTTTCCTTCTTCCCTTTTTGTCTTATAGCTACGCTATTGCGAGCCTGAGCCAGATCTCATAAGAAATGAATGTACGTTGGAAATAAAATTGGGCATAAAATATGATTTGGACATGACCAACGCTAAAATTTGGGAAAAGTATTAAATTGTGTATAATTGGGCATAATTGAGTTGTAACTGATTTGAGGACATAACACATGTTGTATTCAAAACATAAAGTATTGGACATATGACTTGAGATTTGAGGCATAAAGTATTGGACATATGACTTGAGATTTGAGGTATGAAATATATTAGACATATAACTTGGGATTTGGGCCGTAAATTGAACTGTAAACACGTAAGTTCAAGTAATTTTCAGATTTAAACACCTAGTAGTGATTTTCGCATATAATAAAATGGATCTAAGTCCATGCTTGATGATAAGACAAATCTTTTAGATTAATTCCTATCTTTCTATTGAATCAATGATTTACATGCCTAGGAAGTTATTATTCAATCATGCCTGTCTTTGTTGGACATCTGATATATAATCCTTTTAGGTTCATGATGTTATTTATATCAGATCTATATGTCTATGAGGTTATTTCTGTCAGTTTGTTTTAGATCTATCTTTGTTATACCCCAATTCTAACAGATTTGTAATCCTCTTAGGTCCAAAATATTTGACAGATCTACCATTTTAATGCCTGTTTCATGCCTACTCTCGTTTATGTTCCTCTTTCGTCACCTTTATTTTATGAAATCTAGATTAACCTCGAATGTAGACTAAAACTAATTATACGTGAGATTGGAATGCGGGGGTAATGAGGAATAGTCTATATGGTAATGGTGGAACATAATTTTGTAACTTATGATTTGGGGCATAATTTTTCTTTGTTGCGAACTTGGGGTAAATTGAAATATTAAATCTAGATTTGGCGCAACCTGTAAATTGGAATATTAATCTAGATTGGGCATAACCATTGGTTGAGATGCCAAAACATAATGTATATTGGGGCATTACTATTAGTACAAACTTGGGAAGATTAGGTGTATCCTATTTTGAGTAATAATTCGAAATTGAATTTCGGGGGCCATAACTTGCAATTAGCTTTGTTGGGCATAACTTGAGAGTTGGAATATGACTGGTTGGGATAATTATCATATAAATCTAGACTTGGACATTTATAGAAAATGTGGCATAATCTGTAATTGACAACAATTGTGAATAATTTACATATAAACTGTAAATATGTAAATTAGTGAAAAGACAAATGTGCCTAACCCGAGGTTAGATTGAGCTGTGGTGTAAACCTGTCCAGAACCGCCCGACACATCCAGTAACCACAACAACACCTATCTAATGTGAGAGGTTAGCGCATCATGCCCAAGAAAAACCCGAGGTTAGATTGAGTTGTGGTGTAAAACTGCCCGGAACCACCCGACACATCCAGTAACCGCAACAACACATATCTAATGTGAGAGGTTGGTGCATTAATAAATCAATTAATGCTAATGAACAAGATGAATGACTAGGGTTAAGTTAATAGGAACACTTAACTAGTATAGCATGATGAATGTTTAGGGTTAAGTAATAAGAAACACTTAACCAATATAACTTGATTTGTGGTAAGGTTAAGTTAAAATAAGAGGGCAACACTTAATCAATATAACTTGATTTGTGGTAAGGTTAAGTTAAAAACAAGAGGGCAACACTTGACCAATATAACTTGATTTGTGTTAGGGTTAAGTCAACACAAGAAGGCAACACTTAACCAAAGTAACATGACAAGTAGGTGGGTTAAGTTAACTTGAATTGATTGATGACACTTAACCAATACAACATGATGAACACATGGGGTTAAGTTAACAAGGAACACTTGACCAATGTAACTTGATGAACGAACGGGGTTAAGTTAATAGGAAACACTTAACCAATCTGATAAGTGAGGAGGGTTAAGTTAATAGGAACACTTAACCAACATGACATGATGAATGGCTGGGTTAAGTTAACATGAATGGACAACACTCAACCAATACGACATAATGTGCAGGAGGGTTAACTACATATCGGGGTGGTGGGTAATATTAGTAATTATAGGCCCACAAACTTAACCGTTAAATAAACATGCTTGAATTGATGAGAGAGTTAAGTACATATCGTGTAGGTGGGTAATATTAGTACATATAGGCCCACAAACTTAACCGTTAAGTAAACATGCTAGAATCGATGGGAGGGTTAACTATGTCTCGTGTAGGTTGGTAATATTTGTATATATAGGCCCACAAACTTAACCAATAAGAAACCGTAGTAATGGGGACCCATTTCAGCAGTAACCCACATAGATGTATCATGGTACCCTGAAACTAGGCAGGGTGGGGCACGATTACTAGGCTGATTATAAGCGGTCAAAACAGCAGCAGGGGTACGTCAGTGTAGGTTCTAACGGTTTATGGGCGTGCACGTACTTCGAAATGGGAAAAAGCAGGCACTGAGTACCAGTAGTTATACACTGTGCATCTTGAATCGTGTCGGGCTGCTATCATAAAGGTTGATACACCTTATGGTGGGACCAGCACAGGGTATCTACACGCAAGAGAGGGCCGATTAACATAGACACAAGAGAAATTAATACAAGTAGGAAGCCGATCGATAGGGTAGTAAGGGTACATCTAACATGTTCATGGCAATTGGGCAGTTTAAGGTGGAATCCTCACAATAGATGTACACCTGAAGGCTACCACAATTACGGGGATTGGGATCACGTTATCATTTTATACATATTACTAGTTGGGACACTAGTTAGGTGGTGTAGAGAGAGATATAAAAATCAGAATAACCAGGTAGTAGCGAAGTAGAGAAAGAGTAGAAGCGCATTCGATTTATCTTGCCTTATCATACCTTATGCTTATCCTATGTTATCTTGTTATCCCTGTTATCACAGTATTATCTTATATTCAGTTTATTCATGTCATGATGCTTTTGCCTATTTATATGCGGAAAGTCACTGGACTTACAAGACTTGTGTCTGACCTAGTTTTGTTTCGCCTTTTTCTTCCGTCCCCCCCGGTTCACAGGGAGGAAATGTTTCCACTTAGCTCGTTTTTCTTTCCAAGCTCGAAGATAGTCAATGTATTGCTTTGGACTCTCTCTTCCACTACTATGGCTGGTTCATGCTTTATTAGGGAATATCATTGTTGTTTTTATGCTTCTTTTATATTTGGAAGTTTTTAGATCAAGATAGAAGTTCTATGTATTACTTTTAAGTATGGTTGAGACAACTGTTGTAAAAGCTTGACTGAACCATATTGTTTATAAAATGACTTTGTTTTACGCTGCTTTATTTGTCTGTCTTGTAATTTATCTGCATCTTTTACCTAAAACGCTCCACCAAAGTTAAGGCATTCCCTTTGTGAGTGACCTTAACGGAGGTGGGGTGTTTCACTTGGTATCAGAGCTGAAGGTTATTGGATCAGATAAAAGATTTGAAAAATTATTTTCAAAATGGTTTTAAAAGAAGCATTTTCGAAAGAAAAGTTTTGTTTTAAAGGCATATTCCCCAAAGCCATATGCACTATTTTGGATCCTCTGTTTTGAATCCTTGTTTCCTTCTTTCTTGAGTCCCCTGGGCTCCTGGCTTTCTGGGAGGTAACCTAATCGCGGCATGGTTCCGTAGGCTTGATGAGACTACGACACTTGTCAAAGGGGCAAATAAGCGGCCAACTTCCATCTATAGCCGCAATAGTTTCACCTACGGCTAATTTCCTTTCGAGATTTGTAGGATTCTTCGTGCGATGGAGGCAGCTTTCGAGAGACTTGTCAACGTGTTACACACGGATAGTAAAGATAAGACTGAGGAAGTTTTGCTAAGGAGCACAGCCCAAGGATGAGGGACTCATGGATTTGGACTTGGTTCACAAAGGAGGTAAAAAAGGAAAGAATAGTAAAACCTAAAACAAGAGGAAGTGTCTTTATTAAGGACAAAGGCAAGAACAAAGGACAGGATTTTATGGAAGGCAAGTGCATGCTCTCACCGCCAGCATACCTGAGAGAGAGGTAGTAAGGCTTCGGTTGAAAAAGTCTAGTTTTTCTTTTTGATCATCTTGTTAGTACTCTTTTTGATTTTAGCACTTCACATTCGTTTATATCTACTTCCATAGTTGAGTCTCTGCACCTTAGTACTTGTATAGTAGAAGATCCCATTATTGTCTCAAATCCAATTTATGGTTCGGCTCATTTATCTTTGGTTTGTAAAGATTTGAGATACTTATGTTTTTGGGTTTCATGGGCTTTGGGTCGATTTTAGGCATGGATTGGTTATCTAGTAATTATGAAAGGAGGGTAGTTAGACTTTCTACTTGCCTCGGGAATACCCTCGAAATTTCGTGCGATCCTAAGGGATCAGTTTGTCTTAGTTACCCAGAATCACTTTATGTATTTATCGACGATTTTCGATCCGTTGGAGTAGTCCATAAATACACAGATGTTTTTGATTAAGGTTAGGGGTTTGTCCCCTAAAACGTGAGGTAGACTCCCACATATATCTAGATGACAATGTAGAGCCAGTTATGCGATGAACGATAGTTTTGAAGCAAGATTGGCGAGGATAGCCAGAGTCGGTTAAGTGCTCAATTCTTTGGTTGTTTTGTTAGTATCATCTCACATAAATCGTCCAAATTCGGAGGAGGTATTCCTTGGGTGCTTGTCTGATATTGGTTTAGGCCTTAGGGGCTTGTACTTGAGGGATGTCAAGTTAGACTAGGATGGTTTGCGTGAGAGATATCGACCCTCAGATTTGTGACATGATGGATAAGCTAAGTAGAAGAGAGACCTCTAATCATCTTAGTATATACACTTGGTATCATGGTTAACATCTGCTTATCTTGGAAAGATAGTTCGACTACATTGGATACCCTCTAGCATAGTAAGTGATCGAGGTCGTATCTTTACTAGTGGGTTTTGGAAATGGAGGTCAAGAAGCTTCGTGAAGTTAAATTAGTTAAGGTACAGTGGAGTAAAGCTCAAAAGATGCGACTTAGAAGACTAAAGGCTAGATACGCACATCATACCCTTTTTGAGGGTATATCCTTGATTCCACTTTTTCTATAAAGTTTAGTTGCATGATAGTCTTTATCTTTTAGGTATATCCCCTAGGTCATATCTTCGATCCTTAGGTAGAAGCCAATGGTGTAACAACCCAAATTTTATAACATGTTAAAACCATAAATCAAGACAGAATTAAATTTTCAAATAAGAATCAGGGGAAGCGGGTTGCGCCATTGCGTTCGTCTCGAAATTCTGCTTGGAAACAATCCAAGTTTTCGAGAAACGGAGTTCGTATGAGGGAGATATGACCCTCTGAAGTTTCAGGAATTTTCAGAATCGAAAACAGCTCGAAATTCGAATTCAAACCCCAGCGCAGACTGGGCGGGAATTTTCCCGCCAAGGACCAGGTCGACCTGGGGGTCGACACTATGGTCGACCTCCCAGGGACCAGGTCGACCCTATGGTCGACCTGGGGGTCGACCTGGTGCCAAAATCCAGTTTTGAGCCTGGGTTCATTCTGATGTATCTGGTCTCGTTTTCAGTCTAGATTCGCCCGCCTAATCCTATATAAACAGCCCCCTAGCCCCATTCTCTTTACACCATTCTTCTCTCCTTATGTTGCCTCTGAAATAATAGAAATAAATAAATAAAATAATGGTGTCTCTACTCTGCTGGGATCAAAACTAGAACTAGTGCATCTTCTTCCAAATTTGAATAAGATTACAAGAGAACAACTGCAACTCTTTTTCTATAATCCAATCAAGGCAAGTGCAGTTATTTTCAGGTATGAAATTTAATCATGATCTTGACATAATTGTAAATCTGAATCTGAGACTAGGACCTTTTTCTATTTATCAGATCCGTTCCTATGTTTTATTATTCTGTTTGTTCTGTATTTCTTCCTCCTTTCTTTCCTTTTGTTTGAAGCCAGGCTACCACGAGCCAGAGCCAAGTCTCATAAGAGATGAACGCATAGATGCTAAATTTGGGAAGAATATTGAATGAGGCATATTTGGGCAAAATCGATTTGTAACTAATTTGAGGACACAATGCATGTTGTAATTCTGGACATAAATTTGAGACATATTGCATAAGATGATCTATGACTTGGAAGAAGAGGATTATAGTGACTTAGAACATAAAGAACATATTTCATAATTTAGGATCTGGATTTGGGCATATTAAATCTGGTAGTTTGTCATTTGGAAGTAGGAGAATTAATTTGCATATGACTTAGGTGTAAAAAACTATATTAAGATTTGATGACTATTAAGTGTGAATACACCTAAGTAAAGAGTTTTTTTGGATATGTGACATGCATTGTAATCAATGGCTATATTTGGCATAATTTATATGTGAATCACAATTAGGGTTTTTGGAGAATATTCTGAACTATGCAAGTTTAACTAAAATTTGGGACATATGTTATATGGTGGATTATGACCATAATTTAGGCATATAAGTTTAGGCTTACTTTATGAATTAGGCAAGATATGTGAATAGGACTTTAAGGAATGTTTAAATCAGCTAAAACTGTTATCTGCTTAATATGTTAAATTTGCCTAATCTGCTAAATCTGTTACCTGTTTAATCTGTTGAATTGCCTAAACTGTTAACTATGTTGAATCTCCTAATCTGCTAATTATGCCTAATCTGCTAAATCTATTGAGTTGCCTAATCTGCTAAATCTGTTGAACCGCCTGAGCTGCTAAATCTATTAAATCTATTGAAAAGCTGAATGATTGTAATTTGTGTATGAAAATCCGTAGGCTCGATCTAAGATTGTAAAACATGTTAATTTGGTTAATCTACTCCGACTTGAAAAAAAGTCAAATCTGTTAAATTGACATAATTAGTCTGACATTTGTATAATTTGTAATGGAATAAACTGGTTATAATAAAAATGCTGAGACACGAGGTTAGACTCACGTTTGCAGTAGAAGCCTGCCCGGACCCAACCGGCTTAACCAGCAACCGCAAACTGCTAGTCTAATGTGAGAGGTCATAGGCATAACTAAAATATGCTTAGACACGAGGTTAGGTTTGGCTTGTGGCAGAAGTCTGCCCGGAACCGCCCAGCTTATCCAGCGACCACAAGCTACCGACCTAATGTGAGAGGTCTACACATTAACATTTAATTAATGCAAATCTGAGATAAATGTGATGTCTAAAACATGTTGGGTGGATAGGGCTAAACCAACTGGACTGATGAGTTAATAAACCTGTTTCGTGAATCTGTAGGCCCAATACAAAGTTAGACAATCTGTAAGTCTGTTAAAACTGTACATCTGATCCGTTAGTCTGAAAACCTATTGACTTGATTTTCTGATCTACGAACTAGTTGATCTGAACTCTGTAGGTCTGAAAACTTGTAAACTAGTTAATATGAAATCCATTAGTCCGAGGACACAAGGTTAGGAGGGAATATACTTGTGTCATCTGTTGTTTGGGACCCATATTAGTCAGTAACCCTTTCTGGTATCAAAACTATGACCCAACAATAGGTAGGGTCCGGGCACGCTTACTGAACTAATTATAAGCGGTTCATTCTGATAATGGCGAGGGGTGTCGATGGTGCGTTCCAACCGGGTCATTCATGGATTCGGGTCTGCCTCTGAGGATGTAAGACGCCGTGACATCTATAAAAAGGTCTGTGTCATTCAAAGGTTGCCACTTTAGGGAGTGATACACCCTTCTGTGGGCCTGGCACAGGGTATTTATGTATTAGGGAGCCGATCGCTTGGGGTAGATTTAGGGTACACTTAGTTCTGTCTGTTTCCGTTGGGGTACCGTCTGTTTCTGTTGGGTGGTAACACCTGTCTGTTTCTACGTGGTACCGTCTGTTGGGTTGGTAAAGGCCCATTTACTAGTGTACACCTAATTCTAACATTATGTTTCCGTAGGGATTATACTGTTTCTGTCTCTGATTCCGTTTATGTACCTTCTGTCTTTTGAGGTGGTAAAGGCATATTTATGGCATTCTGTTTCTGTATAGATTATTTTGTTCCGTTTCTACTTCAGTTTAGACATTAGGGTAACACCTAATCTTGTTATACTAGTATTAGTGCAGAGAAGTAAGATATAAGTAAGAAGCATAACTTGGGCTATATCATTATGTTTCTTCTGTTTAGCTTAAGTATATCAGTTACTCCTGTTGTTGTTGTCTCTTATCCAGCTTTATTTTCATGTCATGATATTATTATCTGTTCATATGCTGAAAGTCACTGGACTTGCCAGACTTTATGTATGACCTTGCTTGTTTTCGCCCCTTTTCTTTCGTTTCCCCCCAGGTTTTTAGGGTGGAAATATAGGAGCTTGATTCGGATTTTCTCTACTTGAAGTATCGTTTGGCCTTGGCTCTATCTTTCCATGGCAGTTTATGTTGGGGATTATGACTTTAAAAACTATGCATTCTGAAGGCTTTTGTACAAGACCGATATTTTTTTTGTACTTGAATTCTGATATTATGATTTGAAAAGATGTAACCAAACTTATTTCGGTTTCTGTTGTAATAAAGTTATAAATTTTTCAAGTACTGTTTTTCTGTCTTGTAAATTTCTGTTTTGTCTACTAAAACGCTCCATCAAAGTTAAGGCATTCCCTTTGTGAGTGACCTTAACGGAGGTGGGGTGTTACACTTGGTATCAGAACTGAAGGTTACCTGATTTGATTAAAAGTTTTGGAAAACTATTTTCAAATAGGTTTTTAAAAAAGGAAGTATTTTCAGAAGTAGAGTTTATTTTGAAAATCATAATCCCCAAAGCCATAGCCTATCTTTCTATCCTTTGTTTTGAATCTTTCCTTTTTCTTTCGTTTCAGCATGTCTGGGGATCTTAAACTTCCGGAGGGCGTACCGATACCTGGCTGGTTCAGGAGGTACCTAGAAGCTAGGGCTAATGATGCGGGCCCAACGAACGTCCCTCCTCCCCCAGCTACAGCGGTTCCTCCTCCTCCGCGCGTGAATACTTTCCCGAAGATATGTAGAGACTTTCGAGCTATGGGTGGGAAGAACTTTAATGGAACTGAATCCTTCGTGGAAGCAAGGAACTGGCTCAAAGAAACTGAGGATTTGTTTGTTAGCTTCGAGGTTGACGATAGGCAGAAGATACAGTTGGCGGTATGGTTGCTTAAGGACGAAGCTTCTTTTTGGTGGGAGGTCACAAATGGAGAGCATCTGGTAGAGAGATGGATGGATTTCAGGCATAGGATCGAGATGAAATTTCTCTCACGAGCGGAAGAGAGTCTATACGTAGAAAGGTTCTTGGCGTTGAAGCAGGGGAATTTATCAGTGAGAGAGTACGTCAACAAGTTTAATCAACGTCAACAAGTTTAATCAACTGGCAAGATTCGGCATAGAATTGGTAAATACACCGCATAAGAAGGCACTAAGGTTTGCTAAAGGTTTGAATGCGCCGCTACACGGATTGGCGATGTCCCACATTCCTATGGGGGCAACCTTCGAAAAATTGGTGGACATGGCGTTAATGCATGAAGAGGAAGCCGAAAGTAAAAAGAAAGAGGAAAATCTTGAAGGACCACAGAACAAGAAGGCGGGGTCCAAAAAGGAAACACAAAAGAAGGATGAGAAGAGTGAAAATAAGAAGGAGAAGAACTGCTTTACTTGTGGAAGCTCGACCCATCTGAACAAGGATTGCAGAAAAAGGAAGGGCACTTGCTTCAACTGTGGAGAAATGGGACACTTCACAAGGGACTGCCCAAAGAAACGGGGGCAAGGGCAGAGGGCAGAACCCACTTCTGGAGGACAGGCGAATGCTCAAGTGACTGGTAGATAGGGTAGAAATAAGAAAATTTATGTAGAAGGTTTAATTTCCTTATCTGATTGAAGAGTTAAAAACTCTTTCTGATTCTGGCATTTTGATTCTGTAATTAAAACTCTACACTTTAATACTAGTCTTGTTTCTGGTTCCGTTATAGTCTCAGGCCCCATGAGGGTTACGACTCATCTGTTTGTGATAAGTTGGGGTTTGAGGGCATCTGTGTTGGGCGTTAAGTTGACCATGATGCATACATTCTGATTTTTTATCATGCTTAGTTTCCTAAGAATCATTTGGTAATCTGATCTGTATCAGTAGTCTGTAGGTTTCTGAAAAGGATAGCAGTTTTTACTCAAAGTGTGAAATAGATTTCCAATTGGGCATTTGTTTAATGGGAGTGATTCTCTGAGTATTAATCTGATGTTGATTTCGGTCTTCGGGGTTGATACTTAGGGAGTTATTCTCTTAAACCGACGTCTAATGGGAACCTAGCTTTAGTTTTAATTATACTTGCTTCTATCACTCGACTTTATCCTTTAACCTTTAGGTAGAAACTAATGGGTGTAAACATGTGTTTGAGACATGTTATGTTTGATGATTTCAAGTGGATACAAGTGGTTGCTAGTGATTGCTCGTGGATGCATATACACGCACTAGGCACTAGATCGGCTCAAAAACACTCTCATACTGCATATGGATGTGTGTGCATTTTTTTTTAAAAAAAATTTATGGATGCAAAATGGTTGACTCAGCACATGGATGTTGCATATGAATGAACGGTTTTGCACTCATGTAGAAATGATATGTATCAAATAGGAAAATTTCATACATATTGGACTCATGGCACTGACATAATTCGCATTAAGGAGGTCAACTGAATCAGCGGACCGCCTGATTTTTGCATTAGATAAGTACATATACACACACTCTTGCATAAGTTCATACAGCATTAGAAATCTTTTAAGGAAAATGGTTGCTTGTGGATGATGGTTCAGTAGATGGATGATTGGATGATAGGATGCATTCTTCTTAACTTGAAGATTTCGGGGATGAAATCCTTTAAGGAGGGGAGAATGTAACAACCCGAATTTTATAACATGTTAAAACCATAAATCAAGGCAGAATTAAATTTTAAAATAAGAATCAAGGGAAACAGGTTGCACCATTGCGTTCGTCTCGAAATTTTTCTTGGAAACGAGTCCGAGTTTTCAAAAAACTGAGTTCGTATGAGGGGGATATGACCCACCGAAGTTTCAGGAATTTTCAGAATCGAAAACAGCTCGAAATTCGAATTCGAAATTCGAATTCAAACCCCAGCGCAGACTGGGCGGGAATTTTCCCGCCCAGGACCAGGTCGACCTCCCAGGGACCAGGTCGACCTGGGGGTCGACCTGGTGCCAAAACCCAGTTTTGAGCATGGGTTCATTCTGATGTATCTGGTCTCGTTTTCAGTCTAGATTCGCCCGCTTAATCCTATATAAACAGCCCCCTAGCCCCATTCTCTTTACACCATTCTTCTCTCCTTATGCTGCCTCTGAAATAATAGAAATAAATAAATAAAATAATGGCGTCGCTGCTCTGTTGGGATCAAAACTAGAGCTAGTGCATCTTCTGCCAAATCTGAATAAGATTAAAAGAGAACAACTGCAACTCTTCTTCTATAATCCAATCAAGGCAGGTCCAGTTATTTTCCGATATGAAATTTAATCAAGATCTTGACATAATTGTAATTCTAAATACGAGACTAGGCCCTTTTTCTAATTATCAGATCTATTCCTCTGTTTTATTATTCTATTTGTTCTGTATTTCTTCCTCCTTTCTTTCTTATTGTTTGATAGCCAGGCTACCACAAGCCTGAGCCAAGTCTCATAAGAGATGAACGCATAGACGCTAAATTTGGGAAGAATATTGAATGAGGCATATTTGGGCAAAATCGATTTGTATCTAATTTGAGGACACAACGCATGTTGTAATTATGGACATATATTTGAGACATATTGCATAAGATGATCTATGACTTGGAAGAAGAGGATTATAGTGACTTAGAACATAAAGAACATATTTCATAATTTAAAATCTAGATCTGGGCATATTAAATCTGGTAGTTTGTCATTTGGAAGTAGGAGAATTAATTTGCATATGACTTAGGTGTAAAAACCTATATTAAGATTTGATGACTATTAAGTGTGAATACACCTAAGTAAAGGGTTTTTTGGATATATGACATGCATTGTAATCAATGGTTATATTTGGTATAATTTGTGAATCACGATTAGGGTTTTTGGAGAATATTCTGAACTATGCAAGTTTAACTAAAATTTGGGACATATGTTATATGGTGGATTATGACCATAATTTAGGCATATAAGTTTAGGCTTACTTTATGAATTAGGCAGGATATGTGAATAGGACTTTAAGGAATGTTTAAATCGGCTAAAACTGTTATCTGCTTAATATGTTAAATTTGCCTAATCTGCTAAATTAGTTACCTGTTTAATTTGTTGAATTGCCTAAATTGTTAAATATGTTGAATCACCTAATCTGCTAATTATGCCTAATCTTCTAAATCTGTTGAGTTGCCTAATCTGCTAAATCTGTTGAACCGCCTGAGCTGCTAAATCTGTTGAAAAGCTGAATGATTGTAATTTGTGTATGAAAATCCGTAGGCTCGACCTAAGATTGAGTAAAACATGTTAATTCGGTTAATCTGCTGCGACTTGAAAAGAAGTCAAATCTGTTAAACCGACATAATTAGTCTGACATTTGTATAATTTGTAATGAAATAAACTGGTTATAATAAAAATGCTGAGACATGAGGTTAGACTCATGTTTGCGGTAGAAGCCTGCCCGGACCCAACCGGCTTAACCAGCAACTTCAAACTGCTAGTCTAATGTGAGAGGTCGTAGGCATAACTAAAATATGCTTAGACACGAGGTTAGGTCTAGCTTGTGGAAGAAGTCTGTCTGGAACTGCCCGGCATATCCAGCGGCCACAAGCTACCGACCTAATGTGAGAGGTCTACGCATTAACATTTAATTAATGCAAATCTGAGATAAATATGATGTCTAAAATGTGTTGGATGGATAGGGCTAAACCAACTGGACTGATGAGTTAACAAACCTGTTTCGTGAATCTATAGGCCCAATACAAAGTTAGACAATCTGTAAGTCTGTTAAAACTGTACATCTAATCCGTTAGTCTGAAAACATGTTGACTTGATTTTCTGATCTGCGAACTAGTTGATCTGAACTATGTAGGTCTGAAAACTTGTAAACAAGTTAATCTGAAATCCTTTAGTCTGGGGACACAAGGTTAGGAGGCAAAATACTTGTGTCATCTGTTGTTTGGGACCCATATTAGTCAGTAACCCTTTCTGGTATCAAAACTATGACCCAACAGTAGGTAGGGTCTGGGCACGCTTACTGAACTAATTATAAGCGGTTCATTCTGATAATGGCGAGGGGTGTTGATGGTGTGTTCCAACCAGGTCATGTGCGTGCTTGGATCCCGGTCTGCCTCTGAGGATGTAAGACGCCGTGACATCTGTAAATAGGTCTGTGTCATTCAAAGGTTGCCACTTTAGGGAGTGATACACCCTTCTGTGGGGCTGGCATAGAGTATTTATGTATTAAGGAGACGATCGCTTAGGGTAGATTTAGGGTACACTTAGTTCTGTCTGTTTCTGTTGGGGTACCGTCTGTTTTTGTTGGGTGGTAACACCTGTCTGTTTCTACGTGGTACCATCTGTTGGGGTGGTAAAGGCCCATTTACTAGTGTACACCTAATTCTAACATTCTGTTTCCGTGGGGATTATTCTGTTTCCGTCTCTGATTTCGTTTATGTACCTTTTGTCTGTTGGGGTGGTAAAGGCCCATTACTGGCATTATGTTTATGTATAGATTATTCTGTTCCGTTTCTGTTTCAATTTAGACGTTAGGGTAACACCTAATCCTGTTATACTAGTATTAGTGCAAAGAAGTAAGATATAAGTAAGAAGCATAACTTGGGCTATATCATTCTGTTTCTTCTGTTTAACTTAAGTATATCCCCGTTACTCATGTTGTTGTTGTCCCTTATCCAGCTTTATTTTCATGTCATGATATTATTATCTGTTCATATGCTGAAAGTCACTGGACTTGCCAGACTTTATGTCTGACCTTGCTTGTTTTCGCCCTTTTTCTTTCGTTTCCCCCTAGGTTTTTAGGGTGGAAATATAGGAGCTTGATTCGGATTTTCTTTGCTTGAAGTATCGCTTGGCCTTGGCTCTATCTTTCCATGGCAGTTTATGTTGGGGATTATGACTTTAAAAACTATGCATTCTGAAGGCTTTTGTACAAGACCGATATTTTGTACTTGAATTCTGATATTGTGATTTGAAAAGATGTAACCAAACTTATTTCGGTTTCTGTTATAATAAAGTTATAAAATTTTCAAGTACTGTTTTATCTGTCTTGTAAATTTCTGTTCTGTCTACTAAAATGCTACATCAAAGTTAAGGCATCCCCTTTGTGAGTGACCTTAACGGAGGTGGGGTGTTACAAATGGATGTAAACATGTGTTTGAAACATGGTGGTTGCAAGTGGTTGCTAGTGGATGCTCGTGGATGCATATACACACACGTTAGGCACTAGACCGGCTCACTTTCATATTGCATATGCATATGAATGTATCTGTAGATGGATTGAAACTTGATGTGTTATCATATGGATGTTGCATATGGATGAGTGAATATGCACACATATAGTATTTACGTGATTAGGGATAATTGCATACATGATTGACTCATAGCACTGACATAATTCGCATTGAGGAGGTCAACTGAATCAGTAGACCGCCTGATTTTGCACTAGCTAAGGACGTGTACGCACACTATGCATATGATCATGAAAGCATTAGAAATCTTTTTAAGGACAATGGACACCTGTGATTGAATGGTTGAGTATATGGATGTTGGATGTAAGGATATGCATTCTTTTTAACTTGAAGATTTCGGGGACGAAATCCTTTAAGGAGGGGAGAATGTAACACCCCGTATTTTCGGTGAACGTCAAGGTAACAAATTAAAGTATACTTAATTTTTAAGAGAAAAATTAAGGGAAATGGGTTACGCCATTGCGTTCTTATCCAAATTCGGCTTGAGATAGAGTCAGAGTTTGCGTAAATCGGACTCCATATGAAGAAGTTATGACCTTCAGAAGTTTCAGGGGTTTAAATAAAACAGCTCAGGTTTGAAATTCGAAATTCAAATCACACATCCAGGCTGGGCGGGAAATTTCCCGCCCAGGACCCAGATCGACCAGGGGGTCGACCTGGGTCAGACAGGTCGACTAGGGGGTCGACCTGTGGGTCGACCTCCCCCCTATTTCTAGATCCTAGGACAGATTCACTTTTCTATATCTGGACGCCCATTCTTACCAGATTCATTGATCCCTATGCTATATAAACACCCCTAAGGCTACATTTTTCTCTACACAACTTCATTTTGCCTATACTCTACCCTAATTCATATCAAAATAAATCAAAGACGGGGTTATGATGCTCAAGCTCTTCGTAGAAATCAAGTTTAGAATTCAAGTAGAGATTCAAAGGCTAATTCAACGACTTCAACAGCTATTTTCTAAGAATCAAATCAAATCTAAATTAGAAGAACAAATAGTCTACTTCAAGGGAGAGCTATTCAGTTTCATAATACAGATCCAAGAATTCAAGACCGTTCTGTAATTTGTAAGTTCACGTTACTTTCAGAAATAAAAGTTAATTGTGATTCTGACATTGTAATAAATCTGGATCTGAGATTATGCCTATTTTTATATCCAATGGATCTATCTCGTTGATAATATTATGTCCGTTCTTTGTCTCTTCTTTCCTTCTTCCCTTTTTGTCTTATAGCCAGGCTACTGCGAGCCTGAGCCATATCTCATAAGAGATGAACGTACGTTGGAAATAAAATTGGGCATAAAATATGATTTGGACATGACCAGCGCTAAAATTTGGGAAAAGTATTAAATTGCGTATAATTGGGCATAATTGAGTTGTAACTGATTTGAGGACATAACACATGTTGTATTCAAAACATAAAGTATTGGACGTATGACTTGAGATTTGAGGCATAAAGTACTGGACATATGACTTGAGATTTGAGGTATAAAATATACTGGACATATAACTTGGGATTTAGGCCGTAAATTGAACTGTAAACATGTAAGTTCAAGTAATTTTCAGATTTAAACACCTAATAGTGATTTTGGAATATAATAAAATGGATCTAAGTCCATGCTTGATGATAAGACAAATCTTTTAGATTAATTCCTATCTTTCTATTGAATCAATGATTTACATGCCTAGGAAGTTATTATTCAATCATGCCTTTCTTTGTTGGATATCTGATATATAATCCTTTTAGGTTCATGATGTTATTTATATTGGATCTATATGTCTATGAGGTTATTTCTGTCATTTTGCTTCAGATCTATCTTTGTTATACCCCAACTCTAACAGATCTGTAATCCTCTTAGGTACAAAATATTTGACAGATCAACCATTTTAATGCCTGTTTCATGCCTACTCTCGTTTATGTTCCTCTTTCATCCCCTTTATTTTATGAATCTAGATTAATCTCGAATCTAGACTGAAACTTATTATACGTGCGATTGGAATGCGGGGGTAATAGGGAATAGTCTATTTGGTAATGGTGGAACATAATTTTGTTACTTATGATTTGTGGCATAATTTGTCTTTGTTGCGAACTTGGGGTAAATTGAAATATTAAATCTAGATTTGGCAAAAATTGTAAATTGGAATATTAATCTAGATTGGGCATAACCATTGGTTGAGACGCCAAAGCATAATGTATATTGGGGTATTGGGGCATGACTATTAGTACAAACTTGGGAAGATTAGGTGTAGCCTATTTTGAGTAATAATTCGAAATTGAATTTTGGGGGTCATAACTTGCAATTAGCTTTGTTGGGCATAACTTGAGAATTGGAATATGACTGGTTGGGATAATTAGCATGTAAATCTAGACTTGGACATTTATGGAAAATGTGGCATAATATGAAATTGACAACAATTGTGAATAATTTACATATAAACTATAAATATGTAAATTAGTGAAAAGACGAATGTGCCTAACCCGAGGTTAGATTGAGCTGTGGTGTAAAACCGCCCGGCATGTCCAGTAACCACAACAACACCTATCTAATGTGAGAGGTTAGCGCATCATGCCCAAGAAAAACCCGAGGTTAGATTGAGTTGTGGTGTAAAACTTCCCGGAACCGCCCGGCACATCCAGTAACCGCAACAACACATATCTAATGTGAGAGGTTGGTGCTTAATAAATCAATTAATGCTAATGAACAAGATGAATGACTAGGGTTAAATTAATAGGAACACTTAACCATTATAGTATGATGAATGGGTAGGGTTAAGTAATAAGAAACACTTAACCAATATAACTTGATTTGTGGTAAGGTTAAGTTAAAACAAGAGGGCAACACTTAACCAATATAACTTGATTTGTGTTAAGGTTAAGTTAAAAACAAGAGGGAAACACTTGACCAATATAACTTGATTTGTGTCAGGGTTAAGTCAACACAAGAAGGCAACACTTAACCAAAGTAACATGACAAGTAGGTGGGTTAAGTTTACTTGAATTGATTGATGATACTTAACCAATACAACATGATGAAAACGTGGGGTTAAGTTAACGAGGAACACTTGACCAATGTAACTTGATGAACGAATGGGGTTAAGTTAATAGGAAACACTTAACCAATCTGAGAAGTGAGGAGGGTTAAGTTAATAGGAACACTTAACTAACACGACATGATGAATGGGTGGGTTAAGTTAACATGAATGGACAACACTCAACCAATATGACATAATGTGCAGGAGGGTTAAGTACATATCAGGATGGTGGGTAATATTAGTAATTATAGGCCCGCAAACATAACCGTTAAATAAACATGCTTGAATCGATGAGAGGGTTAAGTACATCTCGTGTGGTGAGTAATACTAGTACATATAGGCCCACAAACTTAACCGTTAAACAAACATGCTTGAATCGGTGGGAGCGTTAAGTACATCTCGTGTAGTTGGGTAATATTTGTATATATATAGGCCACAAACTTAACCAATAAGAAACCCTAGTAACAGGGACCCATTTTAGAAGTAACCAACACAGATGTATCATGGTACCCTGAAACTAGGCAGGGTGGGGCACGGTTACTGGGTTGATTATAAGCGGTCAAAACAGCGGCGGGGGTACGTTAGTGTAGGTTCCGACGGTTTACGGGCATGCACGTACTCCGGAATGGGAAATAGCAGGCACTGGGTACCGGCAGTTATACACTGTGCATCTTGAATCGTGTCGGATTGTATCATAAGGATTGATACACCTTATGGTGGTACCAGCACAGGGTATCTACACGCAAGAGAGCGCCGATTAACACAGACAAAAGAGAAATTAATACAAGTAGGGAGCCGATCGATAGGGAAGTAAGGGTACATCTAACATGTTCAAGCCAATTAGACAGATTAAGGTGGAATCCTCACGATAGATGTACACTTGAAGTCTGCCACAATTACGGGGATTCGGATCACGTTATCATTTTATACAGATTACTAGTTGGGACACTAGTTAGGTAGTGCAGAGATAGATATAAAATCAGAATAACAAGGTAGTAGCGAAGCAGAGAAAGAGTAGAAGCGCATTCAGTTTATCTTGCCTTATCATACCTTATGCTTATCCTATGTTATCTTGTTATCCCTGTTATCACAGTATTATCTTATATTCAGTTTATTCATGTCATGATGTGTTTTCCTGTTTATATGCTGAAAGTCACTAGACTTACCAGACTTATGTCTGACCTAGTTTTGTTTCGCCTCTTTTCTTCCATCCCCCCCCCCCAAGGTTCACAGGGAGGAAATGTTTCCACTTAGCTCAGTTTTCTTTCCAAGCTCGAAGATAGTCAATGTATTGCTTTGGACTTTCTCTTCCACCACTATGGCTGATTCATGCTTTATTGGGGAATATCATTGTTGTTTTTATGCTTCTTTTATATTTGGAAGTTTTTAGATCAAGACAGAAGTTCTATATATTACTTTTAAGTATGATTGAGACAACTGTTGTAAAAGCTTGACTGAACCATATTGTTTATAAAATGACTTTATTTTTTGCTGCTTTATTTGTCTGTCTTGTAATTTATCTGCATCTTTTACCTAAAACGCTCCACCAAAATTAAGGCATTCCCTTTGTGAGTGACCTTAACGGAGGTGGGGTGTTTCAACTTACATATTGCATACGGAAGTATACGCATTTAAATTTTTAATGGATGGAAATGATTGAATCATCACTTGGATGTCGCATTTTGGTGAATGGTTATTGCACACATATATAATTTATATTTATTATTAAAGATCTTTTGCATACATATAGGATTCATGGCATAAATGTAAATTGCATTGAAGGAGGTCAACTAAATCAGTAGACCGCCTGATCTTTGCATTAGTTTAGGGACATATACACAATACCTTTGAAAATGTTAATACAAAGAAATAGAAATTTAAGACAATGGATGTCATTGGATGATGGATGAGTAGATGGGCGTAGGTATTGGTTGATAACAACATTCTTCTTAACTTGAAGATTTCTGGGACGAAATCCTTTAAGGAGGGGAGATGTAACACTCCAAAATTTAATAAACAATAATTATGGAAAGAAGATTAACAAATTGAATATTAGTTAATAAAATATTCAAAAATAGATATAATGAACTTTACCGTTGTGTTCATTATGAAATTCCGAGTCAAATAGATTTTTGGTTTGCTTAGAACGGACTAAGTATGAGCAAGTTATGATTAAAAGAAGTTTGAATTAAAATAAATAATTAAATAATAAACTCAGAAAAGATGTAACAATAATAGGGTAACCCAGACCCTGCATGGGTCGACCCCTGTGTCGACCCACATAAGAGGTGGGTCGACCCACCCGAGGCCACGCAGCGTGCATGCACCTGCACTTGGTCGATGTTGTGTACAAAGTTCTTTTATTGACTCAGAATGATGTGTCTTTTTTGGTATGGATTAAAATCCTAAAATCCTACGGTCCAAATTATCCTAGCACACCTATATATAGACTAGCAGCCCTAACTATTTTCCTACATCAAATTATTCTTCATTTTCATCTTCTTCCTCCTCCAAGTTATGTTCTGAAATAAAATTAGGAAAAGGGTTATGGTGCTATCAAAATATAGATTGAAAGGATAATTCTTCTTCTACATCAATTTTAAAGACCATTTCTGGATCTATTACACATCACTGTGAATTCTACGTCATTTTTAGATTTACAATTTAAAAAGGATTTTTGACAATAACTATATATGTTCAGAAAAAGCATCAGTGTTTGTAAGTTTATTCTTATATGTTATTGTTCTTTTAATTACTGTCAATTACATATCTCTTTTTCAGTTATTACTTGTTTATATGTGCATTCTTCTTTCTTATCCCCTTTCATTGTTTATTTATAGTCTTATCATGCCTATTTTATCAGTTTGTTCATATTAGAGTTTATTTCTCCTTTTTACTTTTCGCTGAGCCTAGGCCAAGGAGTACCTAGGCCTTTTCCGTTATAATTGCGTAAAATTGGAGTGAATTAGAATAATCTAAAATAAGAATTAAAAGGAGATTTGGTCATATTGGAAATTTAGAACCATTGACTGTATACTTGGAATAATTATAAAGGAAGAATATGCAACATGTAAATTTTAATAGGTTGGACTTAATTTTATATTAAGTAAACATGTCACATAAGAACCATATGTATATTAAGCAAAAAATGTTACTGTAATTTGTAAACATCTGAGTAGGTGCCTGTCTGGTTTGGGGAAGGGTTGTGTAAAGAATAACATTTAGTAAGAAATGTCATTTACAACCTTAGGATATAACATAATATTAATCTTAATAATGAACTTAAACCTGTTAAGTTAAACCTATCTGATTAATAAGGTAAGAGGTCTTTGTCCGCTGTCAAAATATTTGGGGGACTCTTAAAATCCTAGTTTGGAGGCCAAGCCTAAGGGGTGGCTTGTGCCAATTTGTTGTTTTTTTGGAACCCATATCAATCAGTACTCTTCTGTTATCAAATGAGTCTCGCACTAGGTAGAGACTAGGGCAAGCTTTACTGATGGATGATAGTAAGAGGTTCAAATTTTGAAAGTGGGTACGGGCGCGTTCCAGTGGATTCATGAGCATGCATGGTTCTGATTGGAGAAGATAAGATGTTGTAACACCGGCGGATAAGGATGTGTCTTTAAAGTTGATGGATTCGGGACAGATATTCCAGAATACCATGGCTGGCACATGCTATTCATGTCTGTTAGGGGAGCCGATCACTGGGTAGTAATTAGGTATAACCTAATCCTTATATTCTGATAGTCGGTGCAGAAATTTTGTTTTAGGATATGAATGAGAAACTTATCTACCTTATCTCGTTTATTTCATATGTTTATGATTTACTGTATTTTCTTATCCAGTACTATTGATCTGTCTTGATACTTCTTTATCTTATACTTATGCTAAAAATCACTGGAACTTGCCAGACTTAATGTTTGACCTTTTTGTTTTTTCTTCTCTCTCTTCCTTCCCCCTCTGGTACTTAGGGTAATGGATTGCAACAATGAGCGTGACTCTTTGATTCAGCTTAGACTTGGACTATTTCTTATTCCATGCATTGTTTCGATTTCTATTCTATGACTATTGTTATGACTTATAAGGGATTTGATTTTTATAGGTTTGTTCTTGTACTATGATGTCTTATTTTCCACGAGGCAGATTTTTTATGGTTATGAATTTATGGTATTTGAAACTGTAATGTCGTGATGCTGTTTTAATAATAATAAAAGTTTTGAAACTTTTTCACTGCATTTTATATTCTGTCTTGTGAATTTTAGCCTATGTATTATTACTTTATACCTATTTCTTTTCACAGAACTTAATGCATCCTCATATGGGTGACATTAAGGGATGTGAGGTGTCACAGGTTTGATGTTGTCGTTGGTTACAAGAGGCCCGAAAGTGTTATGGAAGTTTGAAAGATTTCTTGGATTGGACAAATATCATCGAAGGTTTATAAAAGATTTCTCGAGGATTGCGTTGCCGCTAACAATGTTGAACTGGAAGGTGTTCAGTTAATATGGTCAGATAAGTGTGAATAATCCTTTTTGGATTTGAATCAATTGTTTATAATGCCCTGGTGTTAATAGTGCCAGATGGAAACCTGGACTTAGTTGTCTACACAGATTCCTAAAGATTAGATTTAGGACTTGTTCTTATGTAGAAAGGAAGGATTGTTTCTAGCGCTTCCTAGCAGCTAAGGCCGCATGAAATATGATACCCAACTCATGATCTTGAGTTAATTTTCCTAGTCTTTACCCTGAAAATTTTGAGGTATTACTTATTGGGTGAATGGCTCGATTTGTTTACAAATTACAAGCCTTTGCGATACTTATTTTCTTGGAAGGAATTGGAAATGCAACAACAAAGATAGCTGGAATTATGTTTTACTTTTGATTTCGGTATTGAATATACTCTAGGAGTTGGAAATAAACTTGTCACTTCCCTTGGCAGGAAGTATCAAGGCATGGTGTTGACTATGTTGAGCGAATGGAGGTGCTTAAAATCTTTGGTTGCATGTGATGTAATGAGTTGGTTAACAACAAATTTTTGCGAAAGCACACCTATGGTGTCTTGTTTGGAGGCTCGACTAGTTTTGATTGAAAAGATTGCTTCTAAGAAGATAGAAGATCCTTTTTTGCCAAAAGGATCATGAAGCTTAGTGTTGCCGTAGAAGACGATGGCCCAAAAGGTTATACCATTGACCGAAATGGATGGTCAGGAAAGAAAGGAAAGTTATGCGTTTCAAATGTTAATGGTTTAAGGATAGAAGTACTTAGAGGAATGTATACGTTCTAAATTTTTGATACAGCATGGTGGTACCAAGATGTACCAGGACATGAAGAGAAGTATTTATTGGAAAGGCATGAAAAAGGATGTTGGTTTGTGGGTGAAGCAGTGCCGGAACTTCCAACAAGTGGAAACCGTACATCAAAAGCCTAGTGGTTTGTTACAGCCGTTAGATATTCCAATTTGGAAGTGGTATTAGGTATACGTGGAATTTGTGGACAGGTTACCGAAAATGAGAAAGGGAAACACAAGATTATGGGTTGTCGTAGACAGGCTAACTAAGAGTGCCTATTTTATACCCGTAAGGTTAACAGGACGACACCAATTTTGGATAAATTATTCACAAGAAATATAGTAAGACATCATGGATTACCTAGTAGTGTTGTGAGTGATAGAGATCCACTATTTACTAGTGAATACTGGAAGATCTTGCAGAAGACGACGAAGCTTAAAATGAGTACTGCGTATCATTCATAGACAAGTAGTCTGACTAAAATGGGAAATAAGGTACTAGAAAATTTGTTGAGAGTTTGGGTATTGGATTTTAGAGGCTTATGGGAAGAAAATTTACATTTAGTAGAATTTTCCTATAACAATAGTTTTTAGACTAGTATAGGAATGGAGACTTTCTAAGCTTTATACGTAAAACCGCATATATCAACATCCTGTTGGTTGGAGACAAGAGATAAATTGGTTTTCGGTCTCGAATTAGCAAGAGAAGCAACAGAGAAGAATGAGATCATCCGAAAGTGGATAAAGGAAGCTCGGTCCAGGTAAAAAAGTTACGCTAATAGACGTAAGGATTTGGAATTTTCGATTGGAGATAGAGTTTTTATTAAGTTATCTCCAATGAAGGGCGTGTTTTATTTCAGGAAATCCCAAAACCTGACTCCAAGTTATGTTGAACCTTTGCCTATATCAGAATAGATTTGAAAACTTGCTTAAAGAGTAGTGCTATTGGATAATTTTTCAGGGGTCCATAACATTTTTCACGTGTCGCACTTACGAAAGTGTATGCATGATCTTGATGCTACAATGGAACCGAATGCATTGGAAGAATTGGTGGTGGAGCCTAATATAAATACAGTAAGGAAACCAGTGATAAATATACAAAGTGATGAAAGGAAATTGAGGAATAAGGCAGTTAAACTGGTGAAAGTCTAGAGAAAAACCGATAAAAAGGATTGCACTTGAGAAACCAAATGCAAAATTATAGAAGCTTGTCCGCATTTTTTCGCAGTACAAACCTTACTGCTTTGTAGATAGCATTGTTGATTGACTGCTTGTTGTTATGACTGTTTCTTCGTAGTCTTAATTTCAAGGATGAAATTTCTTAAGGGAGGAGGATGTAACATCCCTGATTTTAGTAAGAGATTATTCAATAATTAAATTTTGTGATTAAATTGAAATAATGTGATGGATGAGGTAGGATTCATGTTTAATAAATTAATTAGAAGGGTGGACTTTGTTACTAAATAAACTAAATAAAACATGTATAAGGATAAAAGAATAAGGAGGGAAAAATTGGAACTTTCGATCGATGTATATATGCATCATGTTCTCCAACATTTCATTCGCATTCCTCATTCTAACACCTTAAAAACTAAAATGATAGGGAACTAGAGAAAGGTCGACTAGTACAAGATAGGATAAGAAGAAGAAGATAAAGCTAGGAAAATTTATGGCTTGCGATACTTATTGATTTCGTATGTTATTTTTATACATGAAAAATGAAGAAGTATAGGGTGAAACCCCTTAGTTGGAGAACTCCAAATAATATGAAACTTTTGTATGATGTGTGTTGAATGGTTTTGGAGATGGATTATGGATTTTATGAATTGTTATGATGGTTAAGAATTTCCTAAGGATGCATGCTTTAGGGAAGAACATTAGTTAATTCCAGTATTAGTGTATATGATGATGTGTTTCTATAATTTTTATTTTATGTAGTACAGGTACTGTGAAATACTGTAGACTTTATTCTAAATACTTTTTGTAAACCAATAAAATTTCAGTAGCCACTGTGGAATTGATAAAAAGAAATACTTTATACAATAATAAAATTGTTTTTCCTACTATTATTGTCAGTGCCATTTCCAGACTCAGAAGCATCTTCGTCAGAATCACTCTTTTGTAGCGCTAGATGCTTGAAATATCTTAAGTAAGGTATATAAAGCATTCAGGGCTTCTTCTTCTCCCTTTTGGTTCAATGAACTGATCCTGATACTTATAATAAATTTTGGTTTTAAACGATAGATGCTCCATATGAGGTTCCTGCCTCAACTCTTTCGGCTTGGTGGAGCGGTATTTTTCTACTAAAGAACTATTTTAAAATAAAGAATTTAAAATAGTGACTTCGAAACGAACACAGAGTGTTTGTCTTTGGGTATTTCATGGGAATCGGAAAGGACTTCCACCGAAGTCTTGCTTCCAAAACTATGGAAATCTCCGAAGTTGTTTCCTATGTAGACATGCCTTCGTAAAAATATTTTCTTAAACTACTTCCTTAGGCACCGAAGGAGTCATTAAGTAACTTTTTCCAAATCAAATGTTTTTAGGCTCCGTCTCCATAGCTGTCGGCATAGGCCATGAGGACAATGAAACTTTTATCTAAATGTATTCTAAATTATGGAATAGAGGCTCTAGAGGCAAGCCGAAGACCATAGTTATTTAAGTTTAGTTATGTTTTGTTTAATCAATTGTATGATAGATGGATGTATCAACATGTTTTATGAATGTAAATATGCATACTCTGTTCACCCGAGAGGGCATCTTCATATGTCGCTCTTGGTGTTATTTTGTAACACTATATTTTTTTTGAACGGGGTATATGCTTTGGGTTGTATGAATGAATTATCATTATAAGTGCATGCTTTGTGAAAATTTTCGTACGCCCATGTTATCCTCGAGTGTACAACGTTATTTTTCTGATGCGAAATTGGTGATCTAGCAAAGATATACGAAACAATGGAAAGTCCCAGATGACTTGGCAAATTGGTTTCACCGTGCAGATCACTTGGCAAATTGGTTTCACCATGCAGATCAATCATTTTTGCCTGATCCGCATGTGTTTTCCACTAATTTTTGGGATTCGAAATTTCTTGTACCAGGGATGTGAATTTTCAACAGCGACTTGGTTTTTTGGCTTCATTTTTGGGATGCGATTTCGCATCTCCCAAGGATACAAAATTTGGGCTGACACTTCAAAACTCATCTATAAAAATCCTCAAGCTTGACATTCAAAGGTGTTGGCTCATTTGCACTTCCTATATTTTGGCATAAGGGATTGAAGCTCTCAAGTGCCATTAATGGTTGCCTTCATCATCTTCATGGATTTTGGACTTCTAAACGTTACACAAACATTTTCCTTCAACATTTGGACATTCAAGTAGACTTTTTGCTTGCTTTTGGACATATTTTCATAGCTTTGGACATTGGAGCTATTTCTTGGACATTATTGCACAGTTTGACTCAACGAAGAAGACGAAGGGCATTTTAGTCAAATTTTAGAATTAAAAAATAGTTTGTTGTGTTATTATACAACTTCGTACATAGATATTGTCCGAACTTGTACAACATTTGTAAACGATAATTATATGATGAATGATTACTATGAGGTGGACGTAGGCGTTAGTGTCAAACCACTATAAAGGTTGTGTTGTCCCTTTACATTTCTCTGCTTGGGATATTTGGATTTTTATTTTGCTATAAAACATATGCTTAGGCGTTGGCATGCGTGAATAGCCAATTCCATACGTCAACACCTCCTAAACCCAAAATTTGAGTCCTATTAACAATCTCCTTTCTTCATTGATGATTTGCAACTGAAACAAGGGGTATATTTATATATAGCACACATTTACAAACAAGGGCAATAAGCACACTGGCCTGGTCAGTTACTCTTGTACCCGTATTATAATTCATACAAAAAAATACTAGGATTTCATTTATCTCATTGTATGCCCTAAATCCAAAACTTAAGGTTTCTTATTCTTCATCGACATGGTCGCCTTGTCAAAAATATTGATCAAATCTCTAATAAATTACTTAAACTAGCTTAGGCTCTAGCTTTACTATTGATGAGTGCTTAAATTTAAGTATGAAACAATTCAGAATTTGATCATCTTAAATAAAGATATTTAAACTATTTCAAATATTAACTAATAATGAAGTTTAAATTAAGAAACAATGATAATGAACTTATTTTGGGAAATTTGTTTGGAAATATTTCCTTAGGGAAATATTTATAGATGACCAAAATCATTTTATCAACAAAATTGGTTTTTAACCATAAGGACTGCTAATGGTTATGAATACACACATTTATTTTTATAATCGAAGAAGAATATAAAATAAAATGTTATATTTTATTTTTAAAAGTTAAATGTATTAATGACATCATCAATAAGGATATTATATCCAATAATTGAATTATGGATTTAAATGGAGATTTTGGCAATTTAATTATTATCATAAAATACGGTTTAAATGATAAGGAATTGCTCTAAATTTGTTATATAATGATAACAAATCAATTAGAAACAAGTTATATAAAGAAAATACTCAACCTGAAATTATAAGAAAAATGGATAACGCTTAATCGGTAAAATTCCGAATTTCAAAAATAATAAATATGTATTATTTAATATGATTTTAATAATTAAAGGAAAATTTTAGAATTATTTAAATATAATGAGAAAGTTATTTTTTAATTTTGTTTACTCAAATAAATAGTTCAAGTGAAAACTGAAAATATGACTGATAAGCGAGTTCTGAAATTCTCAACGGTTTGACAAATATAAGTCTTACAACTTCTTAAACTATTTATGATGCACACACATATATATGTGTATATGCATATGATAACATATATATATATATATATATATAAGCTAATGAAGTAGCTAAATAAAGTAAGAGAAGGTTAGGAAAAGTAAATACATAAAAACGAAAAAAGGGTTTACGTTTATTAAAATATAACCATACACTTACACACATTACGCTTACACACTTAAATGTTCATCACCCTTACAAAACACTACCCTTACACTTTGACATAGCATAAGAGGGTAGGGGGTGGTTCGGCAGAAATCATGAAAGGGGACGGGAAGGTGTTTTATAAAGTTTTCCACCCATTATTTTATACCTAAGGATTTCTTATAAATACCCATACATTTCCATTCATTTCCCAACACAAATCTTATATTCTTCCTCTTCTTTAAGCTATTAGGAAACTCATAAATGGCTTCTAAAGATTTAGGAAAAACTAGCCTCTTTCCTTATTGACTTTTTCAAAGTCATATCAAACGAAACCGAAACCATCTCAAACTCTTCCAAAAAAATTATATCGTAATTAGAAGGTTATATACCAATTTTGAAGTAAAGACAAGAAGTTTAGATCTCCATCTAAAGGAGTCCAAGCATAAGGAAGTTGAAGGAGCAAGTTCGAGATGCTTTAGTGCGATCTTAACGGAACTATAGCGAATTTAAGAATGTTAGAAACCAACCAAAAGTGAGAAACTAAACAATAAATTTATCCTAACTACCACATGAAAACGATTGCTTATTTATGTTGAATATTGCTTATGAATGGTTTGATGAATATTTTCCAAATTTGGATGCTTATATGTTGATTGTACGGATGTTTAACAAGTCATGTTAAATACATGTCGATAAACATAAAGAAAATCAATTTCCTTTTTTTGAATGACAAGTGGAAAATGGATGATTAAACCACTTGAAAATGATTTGAAATATTTTAGAAATTAAATTTAAACACTTCTAACTAACATATGAAGTTTGGAAAGAACATGAAATTACAAGAAATTTTAGTGTGTCATGAAATGGTAATTCGCGATTTTACTCCTTAAAAAGTGGATCTCTTGTATCCAAAAAACTATGAATCCAAAGTCTTTGAAATAAGATTTTTCTGAATGCTTATAACCATACAATTTCAATGAATATAAAAAAATCCAGAATTCCTTGAATAGATTTGAAATATGTCCAAATCAATTTGGAAAACGTCGAGGGTTTGCAATTTGAAATCCTAAAAATGCAGATGTTTGACATTGAGTTTTTTAATCTCTTAAAAATATAAAATAAATCTTATAAAATGTTTTTAAAATGATTTAAGTATATTATATGAATTTTCCAATGATAGAAAGGTCATTTTAATGAACTAAGCTAAAATGACATGTTTTGCAATATTTTCCCAATAACAATGAAATTTGAATTTAAATTCTACAAATCTTATAAATGTGTTAAAATGATTAAACATATGCTTTAAATAGTATTTATTAACTTTTTTAAAGGATCTTAATGAGTTAATTAAATTAAAAAGTTATAATAAGCAATGATTTAATCTTGGCTCTAATAAGCCGATGAGTAAATTCGATATTTCTATTTTTGAGATTTGGATGTTGGTGTTTAACTAAGAAGATGTTTAGGAGCAACCAGTGCCCTAGCTCACCTGGCCCTTCACTGATGAGAGATATATAAGGTTGAAATGTCGAAAACGAGTTAAGTATAATAGACCGGTTTCTTAAGATAAATGAATTAGGTTTCTTAGGGATGATCTTATTGTATTTAGTATCGAATTTCAAGGATGGAATCCTTACATTCCACAAAAATTTAGAAGGTATTTACAAATTTATTCGATGGATAGTCAGGATTGAATACAGAAATTGATACCGAGTAAAATAAGTATAATTTCTTCGGATCTATTAAACTAACATGGATTTACTATCAAAATGACTTAATGAATGAGGTTTAATAATTCCATGAATACACCTGAAGAGTATTTTAAGGATATACATCCTTAAAAGATAGTTTAAGAAGTAATGAATTCAAAAATGAATAACATTAATCCGAAGAGAATGGGATAGATTTAGGTTGATTCCTATCAGAAAGCTACTTCGAATCAATCAAGGTTTCAAAGGCAAGAATGACCGATGAGCAATAAAACAGAATGATAGAGATTGACGGTAGGGTAGCTGACACTGACCCTCGGGGGAATTTTCCTACATTACTAATTAGCAGTGATTATGCATTTAGATCTTCGATGCAAGGACTATTTGAGATAGATCACATGATTTATATTAATAAAGAGTAGTGCTTTCGATTTAACCAAACCCAAGATAAATTGTATGGATGAATGTTCGACGTTGCACTTTTGTTATGCGTATATTAATCTTGACGAATATACATCTATTTGGTGGTGTAGAAAGTAACTCTTCTGCACTATATGCACAATTTTCTAAGATGTACGAGCTCTGAGGTTATACGTTAGTGGAAACCATTTGTGTGTGTTGGACTTACCATCGTGGCATTCATAATGAAGAATGTGCTTGATATAAAGTAATCGTGACCTTTAGCCTTATCATGCGGTATGACAGAAACATGAACCATCATTTGGCTATGTAGGTCTCGTCCACTAGGATATGATCATCACATTTCTAGGTTACTTATTATATGTCGAGTATGTGGTGTATGCTGGGATCCCAAAATGAGTTAGTTACAATAGAGGTGATGTCATATTCGGAACGGTCCACCACCTTCGGGTCCATGTAGCTGGGTCGATCCTACCTAGAGTGGAGGCCAGATTACTAGTAAGTGTGAATAGCCGTGTATACATTACTCTAGAGATGCACTATACGGAAGGTTGTTCCTTACCTTTCCATTGTATGGAAATCCATTCTCCCTAAGAGCTGTGAATTTATTGTAGATCCCAAAGAGCAGGGGTTCAGAATATAACCAATGTAACAATTTCGTTACTTTTATAATTTATTTTAGTGAGTATTTGCCATACGGTAAAAACTTGTGCCATGTTTATGTATGGTCGTGGTCATATGGATGGATACCCATTATTTCCAAAATGGATAATTTAAGTTTCACACACCATTCTCATTACTGACCCATAGTTTTCTTTCTTTCCCTTAAACTATTGGTGCCCCTATTTTCTTTGGATAGCTTAATAGCTTAGGTTGTGCTTGGATCAATCAGATGGAGCTTAAAGCTGAAGAATCTAGAGATAGTCATATATTCCTACTTTTCTTATTTCTTTTAGCATTTTAAAGAAGGTTCTATAACTGTCCCGGTTGACTTAGTAAACACTTTGATAAGTATAACTATATTTTCCACTATAACAATTTTTATGGTATATATATATATATGCATTTTTCTGTTATGCAAGATTCCGTTCTTCCTACTTTCTACCTGTTTTCTTTCGTACCCAAACTTCTCGCTTCACGGGTACTTTTTTTGCAGCATGCGAATACTGTAGATGTATTATTGCCGGTTTCCGAGGGTCATGGAAGCAGGTCGTTTCAGAGTGATTAGTTATAAGATATCCATGAGATTTAAAGGAAATTTTCTGCTAATAAGTCGAAGCTCCAGATTTGACCATCTTCTTCACAGGTCTGAAAGGCTAAATGTTTCGTTTTTGTTTTCATTGCAAGGGCAAAACCAATTCAAGCCAAATATCTGTATCTAGTTGATTTGAGCTTGTTGACATGATAAACTTCGATCTTCTGCTAGATTGAGGATGGAGGCATTCAGATCCGTTGGCTTTGCAATTGGAAGATCTGGTTTGTAGCATGTTAATTTTGAGTTTGAGAGGACACTGACTCCTTCACAACTTTGAGTTCTTCCTTGAATCTGGTAAAATTATTATTTAACAATGACCTACTAAGTATGCCCGCAATTTGATAGGCTATAGGTACGTGATTCACTTGCAATTTTCCTTTGATTACTTGTTCATGCACAAAATATAAGTCTATCTCCATGTGTTTTGTTATTGAATGCAAAACTGGGTTGGCTATAAAAGACACTGGAATTAGATTATCACATCACAGTGTTGGTTTTCTGTTTGATATGATCTTTAATTAATTAAGTGCAAACTGTATTCTGCTTCTACACTAAAACTGTGGGTTGTTTTATGAACATTAAGAGGATGAATTATTTCCTAGATAGATGCAATACCTTGATGTAGATCTTCTATCATCAGGGTCTATGGTCCGTTCTACATCACTGCATCCTATTATGTTTAACTGTTTGCATTCTTTGGAGCTTAATCCATGATCATTTGTTCCTTCTAAGTATCTCAATATCCTCTTCATTTCATTCCAATGCTCATCTTTTGGTTCCTTCATAAATCAGGAAATTTTATTAACACTGTATGCTATTTCTGGCCTAGTAATGGTTGTATATTGTAATGCGCCAATAAGGCTTCTATATTATTTATCATTATGTATAGTTTCCCCTCATATTTAGATAGTTGATGATTGGTTATCACTGGTGTGGGTAGTGAATTAGCAGCATCCATGTTTGCTTTGATAAGGATTTCATTGATATACTTACTTCGACATAGAAACATATCTGATTCTGATATTCTAGCGACTTCAATTCACAAAAATTAATTAATTTCTCTAATATCCTTGATTGAGAATTGTTTGTCTAAAAGCTAAATGAGTAATTTTATTTTAGTCTCATTGCATCCTATAACAATAAAATCATTAACATATATTATAACATATATAATTGCAGTGTCATCAATTTATACAACCAAGGAATGGTCTGATTTGGTTGATTGAAAATTCTATTTAAGCCCATAGATTGCTTTGTTCAACTTGAACACAAGCATTTTACCCTTTTGATATCCTTGTGGTCGTCTCATGCATACTTCTTTCTTTAATTCACCATTTAGGAATGCATTGCTGACATCCACTTGTTGTATTTTCCAGTTATTATAAAGTGCTAATGTAAATAAAATTTTGATAGTAGTTGGTTTAACAACAAGTGAGAAAATTTCTTCAAAAACTAAACCAGATTGTTGAGTGTAACCTTTAGCCATAAGTCTGCCCTTGTATCTTGATATTGACCAATCAACATTTCTTTTTAATCTAAAGGCCCACTTGTAATCAACAATGTTTTGTCATTTGATGCTTGTACAAGTGTCCCTGTTTTACTTTTTTTTAGAGCTTAATACTCTTCATCCATAGCCTTTTTCCAGTTTTTACTGCTAAATTGTAATTGCTTGGTTCTTCTGATATACAAGTGGTAGTGTATAATTTGGGTTTGAAAATGCCACTCTTTGACCTTGCAACCATTGGATAATCAGTTTGTGGTTGTTGCATTTCTTGTTCATGACTGCTTGTGTTTTCTTGTTCTATGTTTGATTGACCACTATCATTTCCTTGACTTAAAACATGTGTTTGACTTTCTATAGTGGATTGAGTGTATGGATTGGATGGTTTAGTTTGTCCACGACATGGTTTAAGTGACACTTTGTGTTCTGGATCTGATCTAGGTACCATCAGCTCATTCATTGACTTGATCACTTATGTCAAAGCTATGGCTGGAATTGAATCCTTGCATTGTAAATTTTATGTGTTGTTGAAATTTCTACATTGGAGAATGGGAACACACTTTCATTAAACACAATGTGCCTGCTTACAAATATTTTACCCTTTTTTTCAAGCATTTGTATCCCTTTTGATCAATAGCATACCTAATGAGTATGCATGGTTTAGAACTGAAACTTAGTTTTTGTGTGTCATAAGGTCTTAAATAAGGGTAACAAAGACAACCAAAGGCTCTTAGACTTTTGTGGTCTGGTTTTACATTGTATAACACTTATATTGGGCTTTTGTCCATTAGTACCTTAGTTAGTAATCTATTTATTATATGCATTGCAGTACTGAAAGCACCTAGCAAAAATTTCACTTGAAGAGAACTCTGTGCTAATAATGTAAGACCACACTTAACAATACATTTATGTTTCCTTTTAACTAAACTGTTTTGTTCGCTAGTACACTACAAGAAAATTCATTTTTGGTGGTGCACAAAAAACACCACCGAAATTTATGTTGGAGTTTTGATAAACGCGGCGAGAAAAAATGCAACTAAAAATCCCCGATTTTTGGTTGCGTTTGATTCAATGCCACTATAAATATATTTTTGACAGCTTTTTTAAACGAACGAAAGTTATTTATTTACAGCGCTTCTAAAAAGCCACCGAAAAGATGTTCGTTTAATATGTTACTATTTTTTTTTTTGAATTTTTTTAACGCTACTAATAATTTTTCGTAGCATTTTTATTCCATCACCGTTTATTCGGATTTTATTTCATGATATTTCACCTCTACCTCTGATTTCGCCTCCAATACAATTTGTTCAAAACTTATATAATAACGTAATACATAAACACATACACATTTAAACATAACACATTAAGCAACTACAAAATACATATACATGTAAACATTTAAAGTACCACAAAATACATAAACACAACTATGTCATAACCAAAAGGTAGTGTCATGACAAAAAGTTTGTCATATATTTACACAACCAAATTACCATAAACAATGTCATAATAGTACTGCAGCTAAAATACCATAAACAAATGAAATAAGCAAGCACAATAAAGAATCGAACTGCCTAACAAATACCATAAACTAATACTGCTACTACTGATTTCTTTAGAATGTTGATGTACATGTGAACAATAATAATCAACAACGAGACTCAAGTTATAACCAAGACTGAGAAAATAATGACAGGTAATAGTGACCGTAAACTTAGACTTAGATTTTGGTCTATCAATTCATGTTAAGAAATATTTGTGAGGTAAAGTTATGATATCTATCTTATTATTATTTTATACAGTTAGAAATAAATTTCAATGCAACAACATCAAATTGTAAACTTACCACTTCAACATCCACCATGCAATAGCAGCACTACCGCTTTCATCTCAATGACAAAAGGTAATAGAATTAAAGCCTCGGATCATGTGTGCAAAAAGGTTAGAATTTCTAAGTATGAGAAGTGTTGGTGTGAAAGAGTGATTTTTATGTAAAAAAATGATGGTTTCACATGTGTGTCCTACATTCCTAAACTCTTCAGCTACTAATAGATATTTTATCTTATCTCCACTTTTGAAATGTCCCTTTTTTGCAAACCTTTCACAAGGACTATAAATTTCTATTATGTCGCTGCCGTGTATCAACAAGGTATTAAACAAGAAATAACTATTTTTAAAAATAGTGCAAAACTTATACATGACAAGTGCAGAGCTTATAGTGCAGTCAACTGAAAAAACGAATAACCGTGCATGGAATAAGTAAAATAAATTAAGTAACGATGTATGTGTTTACACATAATCTTTAGTGCACTCATCGATAGTCTTATGCAAAGAAATAAGTGTTCCATTACGCACAAAAAATACTGAAATGTTGACAATAAAGGAAATCGGAAGGATTCAAAAAGGAATCACCTCTTTTTACAAAATCTGGATTAATCTGGTTTATAGCTTCTTGCTATGTCTTCTGCTCAACTTTCAGGTTCACATGAATATCATCTTGCTCAACCGAGGGGCTAGCATTAATAGCGTCAACAGGATTTGCATCATGCTCCTCAGCCTAAAAGCCTTGGCATACTCTAAAAAATCTGTAGCTAGCTTAAAATCACCAGGAAAAAAAATCTAAGGTTAATCTGTACATTATATTGTGACCTGTTATGATTTTTGTGCGCAGCGGAAACTTGACGAAATGCCAAGAAAAATTGGATCTTTATCACCCAATCACTTGAAAACGAATTTGATTGAAAAACAACAAAAAACAATATAAAAAAATATCGGAAATATGAGCACACGATATTCCACCCAACCACCCTCTTTATTGATTCATTAATAAAAATTGTTTACAAACGATCTCAACTATCGTTATAAACAAGTACAACTTGAACCAATAATCTTATTGAGAAATAGGTAGAGAATATCTAATGGCTAAAAATTTGAGGAGAAAGACAATGAAGAATAATGGCAAATTTTCCATACCTAATGAAGAGATTAGCTAGCCCTTTTTATAGTGAGAATTGCTTCATGCCCAAGAAAAACTTGGCTTCATGCCCAAGAAAACTTGGGTCCCAAAATATCTTCGTATATGTTATAAAACTATTTGGTTAAACACCAAATATCCTTGCAATAAATGTCCACAAATATAGCAACCAATATCTCTCCATAAAATCTAGCATCAAATCTCTTCATCAAATCTAGCACCAAATCTCTTCATCAAATCTAGCACCAAATCTCTCCATAAAATATGTAAGATTATTTGTTGCTCAAAATTGTGATTTGCGTATCACCAATTTCAACACTTCACCTTGATACCAAATCACATCTCCTCCACTCAAACAATAGCCCCTTAGCTCTCACTTTCAACCTTTCTTTCTCAATTAACACCATTACAAACCTCCACCATCGCCCACTAATGATGCACCTCCCTTATCCGTGCACCATGCCACTAGCGTTCTTCAAAAGCATTTGTAATACCATAAAGACCTCCATCTCATCTTTACGGATTTCACAACTCGACATCCGTCTTCCGCTTGACATGATCACTTCATCTCCGGGATCCCTCGAGCATCATCAACATCTAGACCCTTGTCGATATCATGATCCTCCACCTTAGGACCATCATCAGTGACCATATTTACCTCTCCACCTTGCTGTGGACTAGGTTCTTCAACCGTCACTCGCCTTTCATTATTGACCACCGAACCGACCAAACTATATAGGTTTCCCTCCTCCAAAACTCCTCGCATCATCACACGACCACCCTTCTTCACTCTCAAAACTCCACCTCGAGTCTCATAAGTGCAACCGCGGCGATCTAACTGACCGAGAGATACGAGGTTATGCGAACAAGTGGGTATGTGCCTCACACCGGCCACTTCTCTCACCACTCCATCATGCATCTGAAACCTAACAGCTCCAACTCCACAAATTGGTAGTTCTACTGCATTGGTCGTCTTTATCATGCCAACACTCTTCTCATATGAAGAAAAACTTTTCACATCACGACATATGTGAAAACTGGCTCCTGAATCCATCTTCCAAGGCTCCACAACACTAAATAGGACATCACATGAAGAATCACTTTCGGTACCTTCAGCAAAACCTGCTTGTCCCAAATCATTATTATTATCACCTTGCGCCTTCTTCTTATCCCTCTGATAAACATAACAATCATTGCGCTTGTGGCCTTTCTTACCACAATAATAACAAGCACTTTTACCACTAGCCTCTTTCTTCTTCCTTCTTGTATCTTTCCCCAAGTCCCTTGCTACCATCGCCTCAGTTTGAACCGATTTCAACTCCGACCCTTTTCTCCTTAGCTCCTCATTCAAAAGGCTGCTTCGTACCGTTTCCAAAGAGATGGCTCCACCAGCATTGGAGTTACTCAATGAAACAACCAAAGTCTCCCAACTTTCTGAAAGCGAACTCATCAGCAAAAGAGCCTGCAACTCATCATCAAAATTGACCTTCATATTTGCCAATTGATTGATGACATTTTGAAACTCGTTCAAATGCTCTGCAACAGACTTCTCCTTATCCAATTGAAGTTGCACCAACTTTCGAACCAAAAAAGCCTTACTTGAAGCACTTCTCGACTCATACAAAGATACTAATTTGTCCCACAACGTCTTCGCGGATTCACAACTAGCCACATGGTGGAATACAGAATCATCCAAATATTGACGAATCAACGCAACCACTTTTTTGTCCATTTTCTTCCACTTTCCCTCATCCATATTCGAGGGCTTCACCCCATCTCCATCAATAGGATCATGCAAATCATTGAGATATAGAATATCCTCCATCTTCGGCTTCCATATACCCTAATTTTTCCATTTTAAAATAGTCATATTTGAAAACGTCATCATCTCCGACATCTCCAATTTTCAATCCAAAATCACTTCAAGCTATGTGATGAACTAGCTCTGATACCAAACTGTTATGATTTTTGTGCGCAGTGGAAGCTTGACGAAATGCCAAGAAAAATTGGATCTTTATCACCCAATCACTTGAAAACGAATTTGATTGAAAAACAACATAAAACAATAAAAAAAATATCGGAAATATGAGCACACGACATTCCACCCAACCACCATCTTTATTGATTCACTAATAAAAATTGTTTACAAACGATCTCAACTATAGTTATAAACAATTACAACTTGAACCAATAATTTTATTGAGAAATAGGTAGAGAATATCTAATGGCTAAAAATTTGAGGAGAAAGACAATGAAGAATAATGGCAACCTTTCCACACCTAATGAAGAGATTAGCTAGCCCTTTTTATAGTGAGAATTACTTCATACCCAAGAAAAACTTGGCTTCATGTAACACCCCACCTCCGCCAGGGCCACTCACAAAGGAATGCACTAGGTTTGGAGGGGCATTATTGGTAAACATGCACAGAAATATTACAAGACAGAACATATAAAACAGCGGAAGTAAAACAAATTTCATTACTTTATAAAACATCAAGGCCTAAATCCTTTTACATCGGAGTACATAAAAACCTGTCTTACAATAGTAAAGAAGCATAAGCCATTTCATGAATTATTCACCAAAATAAAGCGGTGAAGCAGCCATAGCCAAGAGAAGACCAAGCCATGCATGATGACCTTCAAGCAGAGGAAGTCCGAACTAAATAACAGTGTTTCCTCCCTGAAAACCTGGGGGGGAACGGAAGACAAAGAGGAGAAACAAAACGGGGTCAGTCATAAAGACTGGTAAGTCCTATCTACTTCCAGTATAAAAACAGGTAAAGGTAACATGACATGCATAAACCGAAAGTAAACATAAGGACGATGACAAGATAGATAAGCTAAACAAAGATAACCGGATGAACTACTGTAGCAAGATAAACTAAGGTATCATGATAAACTACGGTGTCAAGATAAATCAAGGTATCACATCGTCAGGTTTCTATCAAGTATACTATCCCAAGGTATCTATCATGTATAACATCCCACGGTATCTATCATGTATAACATCCCAAGGTATTTATCATGTATATTTGCTCTGCACCTCTCGTACTAGTTTCCCAACCCGCGTCAGGTGTTAACTATGAATGTCCCTTGCCCAATGTCATGTAATGGTCCATGTCAACCTAATATATAGCATATGTAGGTTTTCCCAACTCGTATGTTTCTTTCCATGTATAAGTTCAGTCCTTTGCCGTAGGCCGTACGGGCTTTCCCATGTAAATCTATACCACCTCAACGTAGTACCATTTTATCCTTGAAGTTGTTTTGGACTGCTACCCTTGATCTGGTTATGTTTTCTTACCATGAACTATCGCGTGTTCACTTAGGATTTATGCCACCTAGGACCACTAGGGATTATGCTACCTAATGAACGTTTCCGTGTCTCGGTTTGGGTTCAAGCCACCTAGGTCCACTAGGGATTATGCCACCCGTCAACCACGCCCTTTATCCCACGTATGTATCGTGAATCGTTTTCCATGTCTAGACGCACATGTATCTCAATGTGCCATCCGAGTTCCGTGCCAGGGCAAATCAAGAAATATGGAACTCGGTCGGGAGCTTTAAGTCATCTGCCGATGCAGATATCAAGGTCTGTTTTTGTATCCGTGGCTATGGTCCCACGTGACCCCTCCCTCAACTACTGAAAGGCAATCCAAGAAAAATCATGTATGAGAACTTCATCCCGGCCCCACTATAACCCCACTTTCCTATTGGCCAACTTCACCCATAACACGATAGCAAGTATATGGTCTGTTGGGAGTTCTCCGCCTTTCCGTAAGTACGCGATTGACTAAAGATGGTAGGTAGTCGACGACGCGCTATCTAGGGCAAAAATCAAGTATCGTCGACTCCACGCTAATCCATCCCCGTCTTTAGGTTGCTCGCACAGAAACCAAGGCATACTCTTGGTTCTTCTACCGCAGACCTTAAACTCTGTGAGCCCAGGCGGATCATCTGCAACCTCACAGAGGGATACCAAGAGTACCCTTACGTCCCCCGAAGCTACCGCTTCGTTACCCAGTTCGCTGGAGCTTTTTATCCAAGTCAGATAAGTTTCTCCTCCTCGTATACTAAGCGATGACCTACCGTATCAGGTTACTCATCTATTTATGAACTAGTCCCATGTCCTTGGCTAAGAATTATTACTTAGTTATTCTTAACTAAGGTTTACCACTTAGCTTCTTTTCCCGTTATCCTTGAGTAACTACGATTTTCTACCTAGTTCCTCTAACTAGGGTTTTGTCTATTGGGTTAAGTGTTGTTATTCAAGCCTATGACTTAACCCGCCTACCAACCATGTCATAATCGGCTAAGTGTTCAAGTTCAAGGCTTAGCCCTACAACTCGTATGTCAAATTGGTTAAGTATTTGTTTGTCTTAACCCTATCAGATTATCGTGTTAGATTGATTAAGCATAGATTATCTTAATCCCATCAGATTATTGAGTCGGATTGGTTAAGTATGGGTTAGCTTAACCCCATCCACTAATCGTATTACAATGGTTAAGTATATTTAAAAAGGTCTTGTGACTTAACCCTATCAGGTCCGCATATTAGATTGGTTAAGTATAGGTTACTTAACCTCATCAAATCATCATGTATAATTGGTTAAGTATAAGTTACTTAACCCCATTAAATTATCATGTCAAGTTGGTTAAGTATTAGTTACTTAACCTCATTGAATTACCAAGTTTAGATTGGTTAAGTGTTTAACTTAACCCCATCGAATTATCGTGTTTAGATTAGTTAAGTGTAGGTTACTTAACCCCATCTAATTATCGTGTTTAGATTAGTTAAGTGTAGGTTACTTAACCCCATCTAATTATCGTGTTTAGATTAGTTAAGTTTAAGTTACTTAACCCCATCTAATTACCGTGTTTAGATTAGTTAAGTCTAAGTTACTTAAACCCATCTAACTACCAAGTCGGATTAGTTAAGTGTAAATTACTTAACTCCATCCCCTAATTGTCTTATATGGTTAAGTGTCATTAAGAAATCAAGTCCGGATTAACTTAACCTACCCATTCGTGTCATATCGGTCAAGTGTCATTAGTCAAAATTACTTAACCTTTTCATGTGGCATTAATTAGATTAATGCACCCCAACCTCTCACATTAGACTTTGTTGTGGTTACTAGTTAAGTCGGGCGGGTCCGGGTAGTTTTACACCACAACCTAGTCTAACCTCGGGTTTTATGTGCTATGTGACCAACTACTCACATTGGGTCCTATTGTTTTTAGCTACTAGTTAAGCCGGGCGGGTCCGGGTAGATTTATGCTACAAACTCAACCCAACCTCGAGTTGGCCACTTTCATGTTTGGTCTAGTGTCATATTACACTTACAACCCATACACATCTAGTTTCAAGTCCCATGTTTACCCCACATGTCATGTCCACATTTAGGTGTATCATGAGTGTCATATTTTCATGAAATCCCATGTCAAATTATCACGTCATAATCATGCTCGTCTAACCTACCCCAAATCGTGTTTCCAACCCAAGTAAAAGCGAGTCAACATAGTAAGGATACTATGCTACATATTGGCCTCAAAACATGCACGATGTCAACAAGGGATTGGCCACAAACATGCATGGTATCATAAGGGGTTTTTGCCTCAAAATATGCATAGCATCATAAGGGGTTTTTGGCCTCAAACATGCATAATGTCACAACGGGATTAGCCACAAACATGCATAGTATCATAAGGGAATTCGGCCACAAACATGCATAGTATCATAAGGGAATTTGGCTACAAACATGCATGATAACATAAGGGGTTTGGGTTCATTTACATGCATAAGCCCCAAAGTCAAGTCTTTGCCAATATTTCACGAGTCAAATGGTCCCAAAGGTTCATGCTAACATTCCATAGATAAAGATTCAAACTAGCAAGATAAACTAGGTTAAACATAACATGAGTGGCATGACTAAGTCGCTAAAACTTAGCCCAAGGTCATAGATAATAGAAAAGTGGCAAAATTAGGTTCACATAGGCTAGCATATTTATGTTTCATCGCATTTTATTCCATGTCACATTAGAACCACCGTTAGAATCTACAAGTAGCTAGAACTTACATAGCGAGGCTTAGGGAAGGATCATGCATCGTCTTGATGAAGAAAGGTGGCTCCTTTGTTGAAGAATCGTCATGAAATTTGCGTAGCAACATTGATCCACTCCCTTGATTTGATGTAGCAAGCTAGCACCTTTGATTCGGATCTGATTTGAATGCATAAGCTCTTGGAGTTGGAGATGGAGGCCATGATCAAGAGGGATTTGGGCAGCACTTCGTTGTTAGATTGATTTTGAGTGATTTAGGTTAGGTCCTAGGGTGTTTTTATAGAGATTTGGAGTAGTTTAGGCCATAGGATAAACCCTAGGATAGATCTGAGCCCTCAAAATTCGTCACAGGCCCATAAAACATGTCTTGAGGAACAAGTCAGGTGCACCCAGGCCCAAGTGGTCGGACCACCCAGGTCGACACCAGTGTCGACTGGGCAGTCGACCTGCCCCCTGGGCGTGTCGACTCCCCAGTCGACACCCCAGTCGACCTGGGGCTTGGGCGGGAATTTTCCCGCCCAGTTCGTTTGGCTCCAGATTTGAATTTCGAACTGTTTTTGAACTTGAATTTTTCTGAAAACTTTGACGGGCCATAACTTAGTCATACGGACTCCGATTTTCGAAAACTCGGACTCTATTTCGCGTATTTTTCCGAGACGAACGCAATGGCGCAACGCGTTTCTCCTGATTCAGATTTTATAATTAAATTCTGCCATGATTCTTGTCTTAGCGTGTTGTAAAAATCCGGGTTGTCACATTCTCCCCAACTTAACGGATTTCGTCCCCGAAATCTCCAAGTTAGGAAGAACGTATCATACCATCCATCATCCATCTACTCAAAACATCATTCACAGGTAACCATTGTCCTTAGACGATTTCTAATGCCATATGAACATATGCAGAACGTGTGTGTATATGCTCCTTAGCTAATGCTAATGATCAGGCCTGAATGATCTTTCTAATGCAAAATATGTTTAGTGCCATGAGTCCAACATGTATGCAAATAGTCCTAGTCATATAAACACTATATGTGTGCACAAACATTCATTCATATGCAACATCCGCATGACAACACATTCAATTTCATCCATAAACAAGTATAAATACTCGTGCATATGCAACATGAAACGTGACCGCGTCAATCTAGTATCTAATGTGTATTCGCGCTTCCACGAGCAACCACTTGCAACCATTTGCAACCATATCAATCATAACATGTTTCAAATACATGTTTACATCCATAGAGTTCTATCTAAGGTTCCCAAGATAAGATCGAGGAGATAAACAAGACAAACTCCTTACGGGGTTCGTAACAGAAACATGGCCGAGAGGATATCCACCAATCGATAGCATGCAAGTAAGCTCTACAGGTGAACCAAGGATCAAAGATATACTCTTAAAAAGAGACATGATGTGCGTGTCTAAGCCGCATTTCCATGAGCTTAATTCCATTGTGCCTTGACCGCCTTTGACTTCATGATTTCGTAGCTCCTTGATTCCTATTTCCAAGGTATGAGTTGGAACTCATTTCACTATCGCCTCTCGTTCCACTTTCACTTATTCTTTCCCTAGTATACTTGGCTCAACCATATCTGTGTACTCATGCGAGCTCTCCAAAATTCACTAGTGAATTCTGGATCTCGTTTACCGATGCCAATCCATGTTACCACGTGCACTTACTAGGGTGATTCCTATAACCCATGCTCAAGCGGAATGAACCATCCGCCTTATTGGCGAACGTTACTCGATTGGATCAGAGATTTCTGATAAATGCATCAAGAGATTCTAGGTAACTAACCATGACAGAACCCAAAAGGTTACACGAGACTTCGAGGGTATTACCAAGGCAAGTTAAGAGTTTAACTATCCTCCTTTCAAAACCGAGAATGGCATCCATTACTGGATCACCACTTCATCCCCAGAATCCATCCATAGCTCAACAATAGAAGCATTACTTCTAATCTCAACACTTGGCATAGACGTTCTCAAATCCAAACAAGTCATGAATAAATGGACCGACTCTCCAACCAGATTTTGGGACTAAAGTGGGATCTTCTACCATGCTACTACTAAGGTGCAGAGACTTAACTATCGAGGCAGACTTAAATGATGCGATGATCAAAACAAAGTCTAGACGGGACGATAGAAAAGAAAGGCTAAGCCTTTAACAGAAACGGTACCATTCCTCTTAGGTACGCTAGAAATGAGAGCATACAATTGCCCTCTCGCTGATCTTGTCCTTATCTTCCTTTGTGGATCAAGCCATACCAACAAGTTGCTTATTCTTAAGCTCGTGTCCTTTATCCTTGCTCTTATTATCCCTTCTTATAACTTCGGTAACAGGTCTCTCGAGAACTTCCTCCATCGCATGGGAAAACACTTACGTAGCTAGACAAGGATTAGTCGCAGTTAAAACTACTGTGACTACAGATGGAGGAAAGAAAGGAAAAGAGGTTCAATCAAGGAAACAAAGGATAGTGCTAATGGCTTTTGGGGAATAGCCTTAAAAAACTTTTCTTGAAAAATGCTTCTTTGTAAACGGTTTCTCAAATGGTTTTCAGAAGGTTTTAAAAACTTTTGCCCAGTCTGGTAACCTTCTGCTCTGATACCAAATGTAACACCCCACCTCCGCCAGGGTCACTCACAAAGGAATGCACTAGGTTTGGAGGGGCATTATTGGTAAACATGCATAGAAATATTACAAGACAGAACATATAAAACAGCGGAAGTAAAACAAATTTCATTACTTTATAAAACATCAAGGTCTAAAGCCTTTTACATCGGAGTACATAAAAACCTGTCTTGCAATAGTAAAGAAGCATAAGCCATTTCATAAATTATTCCCCAAAATAAAGCGGTGAAGCAGCCATAGCCAAGAGAAGACCAAACCATGCATGATGACCTTCAAGCAGAGGAAGTCCGAACTAAATAATAGTGTTTCCTTCCTGAAAACCTGGGGGGGGGGGGGACGGAAGACAAAGAGGCGAAACAAAACGGGGTCAGTCATAAAGACTGGTAAGTCCTATCTACTTCCAGTATAAAAACAGGTAAAGGTAACATGACATGCATAAACCGAATGTAAACATAAGGATGACGACAAGATAGATAAGCTAAACCAAGATAACCGGATGAACTACTGTAGCAAGATAAACTAAGGTATCATGATAAACTACGATGTCAAGATAAATCAAGGTATCACATCGTCAGGTTTCTATCAAGTATACTATCCCAAGGTATCTATCATGTATAACATCCCACGGTATCTATCATGTATAACATCCCAAGGTATTTATCATGTATATTTGCTCTGCACCTCTCGTACTAGTTTCCCAACCCGCGTCATGTGTTAACTATGAATGTCCCTTGCCCAATGTCATGTAATGGTCCATGTCAACCTAATATATAGCATATGTAGGTTTTCCCAACTCATATGTTTCTTTCCATGTATAAGTTCAGTCCTTTGCCGTAGGCCGTACGGGCTTTCCCATGTAAATCTATACCACCTCAACGTAGTACCATTTTATCCTTGAAGTTGTTTTGGACTGCTACCCTAGATCTGGTTATGTTTTCTTACCATGAACTATCGCGTGTTCACTTAGGATTTATGCCACCTAGGACCACTAGGGATTATGCTACCTAATGAACGTTTCTGTGTCTCGGTTTGGGTTCAATCCACCTAGGGCCACTAGGGATTATGCCACCCGTCAACCACGCCCTTTATCCCACGTATGTATCGTGAATCGTTTTCCATGTCTAGACGCACATGTATCTCAATGTGCCATCCGAGTTCCGTGCCAGGGCAAATCAAGTAATACGGAACTCGGTCGGGAGCTTTAAGTCAACTGCTGATGTAGATATCAAGGTCTGTTTTTGTATCCGTGGCTATGGTCCCACGTGACCCCTCCCTCAACTACTAAAAGGCAATCCAAGAAAAATCATGTATGAGATTTTCATCCCGACCCCACTATAGCCCCACTTTCCTATTGGCCAACCTCACCCATAACTCGATAGCAAGTATATGGTCTGTTGGGAGTTCTCCGCCTTTCCGTACGTACACGATTGACTAAAGATGGTAGGTAGTCAACGACGCGCTATCCAGGGCAAAAATCAAGTATCGTCGACTCCACGCTAATCCATCCCCGTCTTTAGGTTGCTCGCACAGCAACCAAGGCATACTCTTGGTTCTTCTACCGCAGACCTTAACCTCTGTGAGCCCAGGCGGATCATCTGCAACCTCACAGAGGGATACCAAGAGTACCCTTACGTCCCCCGAAGCTACCGCTTCGTTACCCAGTTCGCTGGAGCTTTTTATCCAAGTCAGATAAGTTGCTCCTCCTCGTATACTAAGTGATGACCTACCATATCAGGTTACTCACCTATTTATGAACTAGTCCCATGTCCTTGGCTAAGAATTATTACTTAGTTATTCTTAAATAAGGTTTACCACTTAGCTTCTTTTCCCGTTATCCTTGATTAACTACGATTTTCTACCTAGTTCCTCTAACTAGTGTTTTGTCTATTGGGTTAAGTGTTGTTATTCAAGCCCATGACTTAACCCGCCTACCAACCATGTCATAATCGGCTAAGTGTTCAAGTTCAAGGCTTAGCCCTACAACTCGTATGTCAAATTGGTTAAGTATTTGTTTGTCTTAACCCTATCAGATTATCGTGTTAGATTGATTAAGCATAGATTATCTTAATCCCACCAGATTATCGAGTCAGATTGGTTAAGTATGGGTTAGCTTAACCCCATCCACTAATCGTATTACAATGGTTAAGTATATTTAAAAAGGTCTTGTGACTTAACCCTATCAGGTCCGCATATTAGATTGGTTAAGTATAGGTTACTTAACCTCATCAAATCATCATGTATAATTGGTTAAGTATAAGTTACTTAACCCCATTAAATTATCATGTCAAGTTGGTTAAGTATTAGTTACTTAACCTCATTGAATTACCAAGTTTAGATTGGTTAAGTGTTTAACTTAACCCCATCGAATTATCGTGTTTAGATTAGTTAAGTGTAAATTACTTAACCCCATCTAATTATCGTGTTTAGATTAGTTAAGTGTAGGTTACTTAACCCCATCTAATTATCGTGTTTAGATTAGTTAAGTTTAAGTTACTTAACCCCATCTAATTACCGTGTTTAGATTAGTTAAGTCTAAGTTACTTAACCCCATCTAACTACCAAGTCGGATTAGTTAAGTGTAAATTACTTAACTCCATCCCCTAATTGTCTTATATGGTTAAGTGTCATTAAGAAATCAAGTCCGGTTTAACTTAACCTACCCATTCGTGTCATATCGGTCAAGTGTCATTAGTCAAAATTACTTAACCTTTTCATGTGGCATTAATTAGATTAATGCACCCCCAACCTCTCACATTAGACTTTGTTGTGGTTACTAGTTAAGCCGGGCGGGTCCGGGTAGTTTTACACCACAACCTAGTCTAACCTCGGGTTTTAAGTGCTATGTGACCAACTACTCACATTGGGTCCTATTGTTTGTAGCTACTAGTTAAGCCGGGCGGGTCCGGGTAGATTTATGCTACAAACTCAACCCAACCTCGAGTTGGCCACTTTCATGTTTGGTCTAGTGTCATATTACACTTACAACCCATACGCGTCTAGTTTCAAGTCCCATGTTTACCCCACATGTCATGTCCACATTTAGGTGTATCATGAGTGTCATATTTTCATGAAATCCCATGTCAAATTATCACGTCATAATCATGCTCGTCTAACCTACCCCAAATCGTGTTTCCAACCCAAGTAAAAGCGAGTCAACATAGTAAGGATACTATGCTACATATTGGCCTCAAAACATGCACGATGTCAAAAAGGTATTGGCCACAAACATGCATGGTATCATAAGGGGTTTTTGCCTCAAAATATGCATAGCATCATAAGGGGTTTTTGGCCTCAAACATGCATAATGTCACAACGGGATTAGCCACAAACATGCATAGTATCATAAGGGAATTCGGCCACAAACATGCATAGTATCATAAGGGAATTTGGCCACAAACATGCATGATAACATAAGGGGTTTGGGTTCATTTACATGCATAAGCCCCAAAGTCAAGTCTTTGCCAATATTTCACAAGTCAAATGGTCCCCAAAGGTTCATGTTAACATTCCATAGATAAAGATTCAAACTTGCAAGATAAACTAGGTTAAACATAACATGAGTGGCATGATTAAGTTGCTAAAACTTAGCCCAAGGTCATAGATCATAGAAAAGTGGCAAAATTAGGTTCACATAGGCTAGCATACTTATGTTTCATCGCATTTTATTCCATGTCACATTAGAACCACCGTTAGAATCTACAAGTAGCTAGAACTTACATAGCGAGGCTTAGGGAAGGATCTTGCATCGTCTTGACGAAGAAAGCTGGCTCCTTTGTTGAAGAATCGTCATGAAATTTGCGTAGCAACGTTGATCCACTCCCTTGATTTGATGTAGCAAGCTAGCACCTTTGATTCGGATCCGATTTGAATGCATAAGCTCTTGGAGTTGGAGATGGAGGCCATGATCAAGAGGGAATTGGGCAGCACTTTGTTGTTAGATTGATTTTGAGTGATTTAGGTTAGGTCCTAGAGTGTTTTTATAGAGATTTGGAGTAGTTTAGGCCATAGGATAAACCCTAGGATAGATCTGAGCCCTCAAAATCCGTCACAGGCCCATAAAACATGTCTTGAGGAACAAGTCAGGTGCACCCAGGCCCAAGTGGTCGGACCACCCAGGTCGACACCCCAGTCGACCCGGGGCTTGGGCGGGAATTTTCCTGCCCAGTTCGTTTGGCTCCAGATTTGAATTTCGAACTGTTTTTGAACTTGAATTTTTCTGAAAACTTTGACGGACCATAACTTGGTCATACGGACTCCGATTTTCGAAAACTCGGACTCTATTTCGCGTATTTTTCCGAGACGAACACAATGGCACAACCCGTTTCTCCTGATTTAGACTTTATAATTAAATTCTGCCTTGATTCTTGTCTTAGCGTGTTGTAAAAATCCGGGTTGTCACACTTCATGCCCAAGAAAACTTGGCTCCCAAAATATCTTCCTATATGTTATAAAACTATTTGGTTAAGCACCAAATATCCTTGCAATAAATGTCCACGAATATAGTAACCAATATCTCTCCATAAAACCTAACATCAAATCTCTTCATCAAATCTAGCACCAAATCTCTTCATCAAATCTAGCACCAAATCTCTCCATAAAATATGTAAGATTATTTGTTGCTCAAAATTGTGATTTGTGTATCACCATTTGCGTATCACCAATTTCAACATGACCTAGTTCTAGCATAAAAACCGTAAGTCAAGTCCAAAGTTTTTAGTTTAAATTTCTTAATGGCATTTGCCATTCTCGTATTGGAATAGGCAAACTTTAAAGTTTAAACAAAAAATTTCTTAGCTCAGCACACACTTCTCCAAACATGCGCTTAGAACAATTTTTCTCTCTAACCACTAGGGTACTTCGCATGGCCTCTGCAACCTCTTTAGCTTTTCTATATGGTTCAGGGCACCCTTTGTTACAAAACTTACAACAAACAACATGTACTCGCAAGTGATCCGAACTCCATAGCAAAAAAAGGTAAAATTTTGCTAGGACCTCCAAGGCAAAAAAAGTAGACACTATCTTCAACCCATATCTGTGTATATTAACTCAATTTATTTATTGTGAATACAAAAATATTACAAACTACTTCAAAAAAAAGAGCCATATTATCTACCTACCCATGCTAACTTTAAGCTTACTCACACCTGCTTCCAAATTTTTCTTGCCAGTTGATTTGCTTTCAATGCAGGAATTCGAATATGTGCTTGTAATCCAAGCATGCAGTGTACATTGGGCAGCTGTTTTACGAATAAGGGAAAACACAACCGAAGGCTTTTATTTCCCTCTGCACGGATTGCTTACATGGCACATTATCCATCATCAGTTAATTTACATCATCTACCGTTCATTTACTTATCCACATCAATTCTTGTAACCAATAACTATTTAGCCCAAAGCCCAGTTTACGCTTTATATATAATATGGGCTACGTATTACATTTATGTACAGAAAGTTCAAATAATAAAAAGCTCTACGTTATGTTCTCTCGCAACCTTGTTCTACAAAATCTTTACTAGATGTAGACCTTTTTTCAGGAGCAAAGTCAAGAAGAGGGCATAAACATTCTGAAAATTGTTTTGCATCGGATTCTGTGAATTTATTTTTTTCTATCAGTAGACGATCCATTGGCTAGTATTTTAGATTTTAGTCTATGCGGGCGGATCCTTGTCGAAATAATCTTTCGATCTAGATCCTGATATAGCAATCTGCATATTAAAGAGAAAAATCATGTAATTAACTACTTTGGCATAGGTAATGCATGTGTTTAAAAAAATGATGCATTAAATTCAAACCAGCAAATTGAAATTTTGAATGTACCCTATTAATTAAAAAAATTACTATCGATCGTAAAACCGAGTCGAAAACTGTATGTTTGAACGTAAAACAAAACAGTAAAACTACAAAATAAATTGAAAATATAATAAACACAAATAAATTAGATGAAAAAACATATGAATATTTTATCTAGACTGAGGCAAACTCATGGTATCTAACATTCTGGCTGAAATCAAAATTAAAATTTGTGATGATCGGAATTTGGTTTTTAACTGTTCAAAACTTTTTGAAAGTATTAAATGTACGAGTCCGAGTTTGTTCACACTATTTTGAGTAGTGTGAGCAAAACATCGGCTGTGATCAGTGGAAATCAGGAGGTCCGTATGGGTCTCCCTTATTTACACCAATCAAAAGCAGTGTTTTGTTCACACTACTCAAAAGTAGTGTGAACAAACTACTACTGTAAATGTACTAGTAAAAAGAATGATGCAAAATAATGTCAGTTTACAAGTTTTTGTGTGAAAAGGAATATATTACCTTTCGAGGCATCTTGTCAAGTAGTTCCATCATCAAAGCCAGGTGGTTCTTCAAAAAGGATGATGCAAAATTATGACTGTGGATTTTATATTCAAGAAATAGTTGCATCGATTTAGCAGAAATAGCCTGTAAAAATAACTTCGATGAATATTTTTTTAATAAAATGCTTTATTTGGATATACCATGATGGCATGCAAATATGTTCATCATCACATTGACATTGCTTTTTTGATTAAGTTCATGTTAATAATTTAATATAATAGACCTTACTGACATGCATACAATTGAAATTAGATCAGGAACAACGAGACAAACATTATAATGAAAAAGTCTACAACGCATCAAGGGCAACACAGCTCAAAATACATAACGAGGATTTTATTATATTACATTCGGCATACATGATTTTTTTAACTTATTCTTGCCATATCATAGTGCAAATAGTAAAGAGATTACTAGAGAGACTCTTTACATGTCTGTCTTGTTGAATGTTCTAGGGGAAGTTAAAAAAATCAATTTTGGTCCATCGTTGCTTTCGTATTGGCCATAGACATGAGTTAGACAACTACAAAACAAGGTAGGACAAATAAAATAGATGTTCTTTATGAGCAGGTTCTAAACCTAACTAATAGCCTTCATGCATTTTTCATTATTAGGTAATATATATATATATATATATATATATATATATAGGGTCGACCTAAGAGGCCGACCTAAGGGGTAGGCGCAAGGACACCAACAAGGGTAGTACCGTCGAAGGCAGTGGAGAGGGCAACGAAATGGGTTGTAAGCTTTTAATAATATTGAATTATAAGTGTTACAAGGCATTATTTACTTGAAGTTGTGAGTGGTAGGGTCGTCTGATATTTGTCTGATTGCATGGCAACCAATGATCAAGTCTCATCATATGTCTGTTTTTCCTTCCAATTTTTCCCCCAACACTGTTTCGTTTAACCACCTAGAGCAGTGATGGGTACTGGGCCGTCCCTGTATATATACATGTGCAATCACAGCCGGCCCTTTACCAAAGCGGCAAAAGCCATTGGTTTGGGCCTCGTTAAAAGTCAAAACACCATCGTTACACGCTTAGGCTGTCTAAGAAAATAAAAGAAAATAAGAAGCTTGGACATGCAGGCGAGACTCTTGAAGTGTCGAACTCTCTAAAAATCGAAGGACGAACTCGAAGCGACGACTATGAGAGGACTGCTGAATTAGAGAATAATGACTTCTCAAAAAAGCTAGGGCACCAGTGCAACCGCATAGTCCTCCTAGTCCTCCCCTGCACAACACCTGATCAATTAGACTATGTGACTCATTATTGTTTTTTGGCCTGCTGCTAGGTTTAGAAAAGGTATTTCATATTTGTCAGTTCTGATTGATTTTGAATTTTCTGATTTTAATTTTCATCTATTTTTTATGTATAACGTATTGATATTGCAAAAAAGCATAATGCTGCTATGTTCTAAATTCTAGTAAAGATATCCACAATCCAAATGTTCCAATTTTGATATTGCAAACAACATAACCTGCTGTATTTTAGATTCTAATTTCGTAAATGCTATTTTTGAGTTTGCAAACATAACTATGTTTTGTTCTATATTTTAATGATTCAATTGTTCATTCTTTATCCATATTCCATATATTTCAATTTTGAATTTTTTTAATTGTTGAATATAGATTAATTTGTACAATAAGGCTTAATATACATTATAATCAGTATTTTGTAGCATTTAAAAATGCGGAACAATATATGGTCAATGAGCATGAATATGATAATATTATCAGTAATTTTGTAATTTGAAAGGCTAGAAAAATGTTTATAAGAAATTGATACTACTATTTTGTATGACTTGAATTATTGGTGCGGATATGGTTACTTTTTTCGTTTTCATTATTTATAATAGTATAAATTATTTTGATTACTCATTAACTATAATTGCACTGGTTTCTATATTCAAGGGACTTTGTTCTACAATTCGCTTTAGGTAACAAAACTCCTAGAACCGGCCCTATGTGCAATAGAGTTGACCCTCAACGATTTTTAGATTATGTTATTACAGAATTAACATGAAAGGGAATTTCCTTCAAATGTCTATAGTCAAGTAATATATTCTCTAGAGTAACAACACAAAATAGTGACTATTGTAATGTCAAAAATTTAACTTTGTTTCATTCACTGCTATACCTTTAAATCCTTTTTACCTTCCAAAGATTAGCAACTTTTTGTCATTTTATAATGTTGACGTCTAAAATTGTCGTCAACGTCCGAGAGTTCCAAAAATTTGAAACTAAATGTCTAGAGTGGAAAAGTGTGTGAGATGTAGTAATAATGTGTGGGAAAGTAAAGAACGCAGATGTTTATAGTGGTTCGGTTCGGATTGAACCTACGTCCACTTTGAAGGTTTTGTAGATTTTATTCACTTTCAACAAAGTAAAGTAAGACGTCATTACAAGAAGTTACAATGATTGTCGATATTCAATAAGTTCTTGTTGTCGAGCTTCCTTGCTGGTCAGAAGCAGTCGAGGAGTTTCTGAGGTCCGGAGCGTGTCGGGAAGTTCCGAGGTTCGGAGGGTGCCGAGAGAATCTAAAGTCCGGGGTGCACCGGGAAAACTTGTTATCCGGAGTGTGTAGGGAGTTGCCGATGATGTGGCAGAGTCGAGAGATTTTGAGAAGAGGTCGGGGTCGAAGGATCCGAGAGGATGGGCAGAGTCGGAGGATCCGAGAGGAGGTCGGAGCCAGGGTCCGAGAGGAAGATCGGAGTTGGAAGGTTCCGAGAGGATGAGCGGAGTCAGAGGATTTAAGAGGAGGTAGGAGTTGGAAGGTCCCGATGCCTTCTTCTTCTTCTTCGTTGAGTGGAAAAGGTGTTGACTTGGTCAACAATGTCCGAGAGGTTCGGAAATTTCCAAAGCTAGAGTAAAGGTCTTTGTAAATGTCAGAAAGTGGAAGTAAAACGTGCATGCAACATTTTAGTGGTCGATGTTGTGTCCAATGGTCATTGAGAAGAAGATGGAAGCCATTAACGGATCTTGATATCTTCAAGAAGTCCAAAGGTGGTTTATTGTCCAAAAGTATGGTTAAACCTTCAAGAGTACGCTCATGAGTCCAAACATATCTTTCGTTTTCTTTGTATGATGAAGGAAGGTGCTTATGAGGCTTTGGTAAGAGTATCTTCTTCCTAGGAATCCATTAAAGCTTGGAGGAGAGCTTGAACTAACCTCTTTTACGTTGGAAATGAGGGGGTATTCGTAGCGGAAGGGTTAGATGAGAGTAGGCAGGATATGAGACTCACACAGCAGAATTTCGGGTCCCTTTATGAAGTGCAAGGAAATTTCGTATCCCTCCGTAGGGTATGAATTTCGTATCCCTCTGGGGATACAAAATTTGTTCCCCTTGTATCCCTCCTAAGGGGAACAAATTTCGTAACCCTTTGGGGGACACGAAATTCTTACCCCTCCTAGAGGGAAACAAAATTTGTATCCCTCTAGGGGATATGAAATTCGCATCCTTCTTAGGGGATATGGGAAATGAATTTCATATCCCTCTCAGGGATAGGAAATTTGTATCCCTCCTGTGGGATACAAATTTCATATCCCTTTAGGGGATACAAAATTCGTATCCCTCCGGGGGGATACGGGATACGAATTTCGTATCCCTTTGGAGGATACGAAATTTGCATCCTTCTTGGGGATATGGATGCGGGATACGTATTTCGTATCCTTTCCGAGGGAAACGAAAAGGTAAGGGGGCGAGGCTTGCTTGCCGAATTCTAGGCTGGATATGCGTTCACGGAAACGGGCATAACTTTCAAACCGTATGGCCGTTTTGGCCGAGCGAAAGTTGTACCTGAAGCTAACTCAGTGGGCTTCAAGATTTATTGTGCTAAGCACCATAATTATGTTTTCTCGCCCAAAAGAGGTCGTCTAAAGGGTTTTTGGTCACTTTTATGTTTAGGTCGCGACTTTGACTGAATCACTTTGTGTTTTTTGATGATGTTGCTGACACGTGACAGCTTTTACCAAAGGCGTGTAAACACTGAAGTTGCATAGCATGGTGAAGAGTCTCATAGTGGTGCAAGGCATGGTGTTGTGAGGCGTGGTGATGCGAGGCAAGGTGGTACGAGGCATGAATGCGAAGCACGGTGATTCGAGGCACGGACACGAAGCATGGCGATACGAGGAACAGATGCGAGGCATGGTGGTGCGAGGCACAGATGCGAAGCACAGTGATGTGAGGCATAGGAGGGTGCCGAGCATGGTGATGCAAAGCTAGGCGGGGCCAATACGGGATTCTTGAACCGATCGGTGTGTGTTGCACAATCTTTCGAAAATGATCAACGCATGTCGGGCGAGCGGTATTTGGTGTTAGTGAATTCTATATGTGAGGGACACGAAATCCGACTAGTGATTTTGCCCAAGTCCTCTAGTACCAGAACCATGATTTTCTCGATTCGTACACACAGTTCTGAGTGCGTACACCATAGTTTGATGAGTCGTGACGATTATACTTGCGCGATCCCATCTTGGTTTGATTCTTAAGGATGTTGGTGAGGCCATTGAACCACGCGATGGGCCGAGTCGTGTGGGTCTGGTCTACTTCTGGTAACCGGACCAAAATGTCATTTAACATTCCCCCCTCCCCCCCCCGGAGTATGTCTTGTGTTAATGGGATGTGCTTTGAAATGTGTCAAGTCTGGAGATGGCCGGAAAGTCTCTATGTTGTGCTTAGCAATTGGTCGTGACCTTTTCTTTGAGTCGTATACCATGGAGTGCGCTGCTTCGTAGCGGTTGAGAGTGCATTGTTGAAACATGTTGGTATGAGTTCGGGACTCCAGCCTTGTTAAGAGCTTTGAATCGTTTGACTCTTTCTGCTTGGGTTGGAACCTGTCTAAGGCATCTAGTTTTTGTAGACTAAAGAGATTAAATGTTAGTCGCTGACTCCCGATTGCACCAAAGTGAAAACGATTCGTTGTCGAGTAAGAATTGTGTATGCACTCACACGTTTACACATGGTTTTGCGTGATGTGATCTGAGTTGGAATAAGTAATACGAAATTAAATTGTATGCCATGGGCATGTGATCGCGCAAGTTAGCTTTTGAAAAAATTCCCGGCCGAAATTGATCGCTTGGTGTGCACACTTCAACCATTTAAGCTTGTAAGCACACACCCGGTTAATTAAATCAAGTCGTTCTGCTCGGTTGAGATCTCGAAAGCGTGTATGCATGGTCATTGTCGTGGCTTGGGTGCGTGATCGCATAATGTGTTATCAAAACATCGTTGGACTGGAGCTTGACCGTTTGGTGTGTCCTACTGAATCACTTGGATTCATTAGCGCAAAATCATTCAACTATCCAAGCTGGTCCCGACGGTCAAAGTGTCGGGAACTCGTATATGCGAACATCGCCATAAGGACAATATTTGGCATATGTCGTGGCATGCGAACACATAGATTTTCCTTCGAAGCGAAGTTGAACCCAAATGCCAAGGGCGTGCACTCGGATGGTTGGACATTTAGTGAGTACACGAGTGGTCGTTGAGTCAAGATTTATTTGGCAGTTGGGGACTCGAAGGCAAATGCACATGACCATAGCTTGGTGTACGATACTGAAATGTTCATTTGGAGCATGTCGATCCTAGAGTTGTGCTTACTTCCTTTATTCTCTTCTCCGAACATGCAATCAGCTTGAGGCTTGGAGGATACAAAATGCTTCTTTTGTACCTTGGATGTCTGAGTAGTTTTTGGGTTTCCAGGAGAAGGAAAGAGAGATAAGGAAAGTGAGAGGGTTTCTGGGATTGTCACTCAAGAACGTGGTGGATTTTCGAAAACGGAAGTAGGAGTTCAGGGAAAAGTCGCCAAGTATGTGAGGATACAGGATTGGACTTCGTATCACAAACAATAAGTAAATCTTCCAGATTTTTCTGGGGATTGAAGTTTGTTTGAGGCTAAAGGTTCCAATCGCATTCCGAAGTGCTTGCTCTTGTAGAGTCTTGGAACTGATGGAATGTTGGAAACTCCCAGGGCCATGACTTTGGCTCTGGATCGCCATTTTAGCAAGGTGGAAGCACCTCTTAAAAATGGTTGCTCCACAGGTTGTGGTGACGGTGATGCCAGTGCAGGAACTGGTAGGGATCCGCCTCAGGTCCTGCAATGGCCAAGCCGGTGCAAGAATTGGTAGAGGGTTGCTGACGATATGATCAGAAGGCCACCAAAGTTGCTAGGAAGAGAAAGAGTTTAAGGCCACGAAGGCTCGCGGAGATACTAAGGCTGTGCTGGACCTTGCTTTTGACATTTCCCCTAAAACGATGCAATGTATTCCCACCGGAGAGTTCATAGTAATCACAAGTGGCGAGGAAGACGGTGGAAGGCGCACATCGGTGTCTCATGAGTCTGTCACTCCTGTGAAGAGCAGAGGAGGAAAAGGCGGAAATGGCTCAGGAAGGAAGAGGTCCATAACTGGTGATGATCCTCCTAGTGTCGAATCTGTTCAAAAAAAGAAAAGGAAAAAAGAAGAAGGATGAGTAATAACACTGGTTGTAATAGATATCATAGGTATTTTGGTTATGTAGTATGATATTATACGCGAGTACTGCCCTCTCTTTTGGTCTTTGGAGGCGTGGTGTGGTTCTCATGTACACCATGTCGTTAGAAAGAAAGATATTTAAATATGTAGTTTGCTTTTGTTATGTGAATGAAAGTATTAGTTAACTTTTCTTACATCGCATTTCATGTTAAGTGTTCGAATGTTTGTCTTATGCTTTCCAGCGTCCTCTACTTGTACAAGTGTACTTGTTGTTACTTTAAGAAGACGTGATTGGAGACTCCTCCCTGGGGGTGCCCCAAGTCGTGTGGAGGTCGTGCGTTGGCTCCACTCTCGGGTTTTCCATTGGTCAAGAGTCTAGAGTCACGCGGAGTCCACGTCATGTGCGCTCTCTCTCGGACCTCCCTGAGGTCATTGGTCCTAAGTCGTGAGATGGCGTGGACATTGTGAATTCATCATTTTGGCTCTTCCGTTGTTCATTCGGGTTTAGAGCTCGAGTGTTTACCAAATGGTACCTGGATCCGGTGGGTCGGATGGAGCCGCGGGAGTGGTCGACATCACACTTGCTTGGCCAATGGGTTTCCCTTAAGTCGGGGGACTTAGGAACGAAAAGATTTATACTTGGTCATGTCAGTTGTTCGAGATTCGAGAGGTACCCGGATCCAGACCCGATAGGTCGGATGGAGTCACGGGATTGGTTGGTATCACACTAGCTTGGCTGATGGGTTGCCCCTAAGTTCGGAGACTTTAGAACGGAATGATTTATACTCGGTCTCGTCGTTGGTTCGAGATTCGAGTGGTGTTATTTAGACTCGGTCTTGTCGTTGATTCGAGACCCGAGTGGGGTTATTTATACTCGGTCTCGTCGTTGGTTCGAGACGCGAGTGGGGTTATTTATACTCAGTCTCGTCGTTGTTCGAGATTCAAGTGGTGGTACCGGCTCCTGTGCTCGGGGTGTCGATCCGGCGTTTATGTGATTGCCTCCAGCTCCCCGCACTTGCCAAGCATTCCTCGATCTCGAGTTTGGTTTTGCAAGTTCGGGTCATCACGTGATGTCACATGATTGGATCGAATTTGAAGCCGAGCATAACGCAACTGAATGGCATAGTGTTCGAGGAGTAGAGCCACTTGGCCTGACAACCCACACCTGTATGGGTGACATGGACGTCTGGGCAAGTACCATGTCCCAAGGTCCTGGTTCTTGGTCCATTCGGGTCGTCATCGTGTTTTGGGGGGCTTATGTGATGATTCCTATTGTCGGGTGGTGCTGCAGACAGCTCCTATGGTGCTAGGAATTCGGCTTCAGGCCATACTCCCCGTACGATGGGTTCACTCCCAAAAGGTCACTCCATAGTAGCGGGGAAGATGTTAGTGGTGAGGATGCAGGAAATGGAGAAGGGTCGATGTCCCCCGATACTTCCCTCAAGTAGACCTTCGATGGCACTTCCAATCATGCCCCCAGTTAAATGGAGGGTTGTTAGAGCTCAAAAGGAGGAAGGTGGTTATCACACAGCAAAGAAGGGGCATATTTTAGAGGAGAGGGTTCGCTTCCATTCTTGCTTCACCTCCTATAAGGGAGACTAAGGTGGGAACGAACCACGAGCCGACACCTTTGAAGATGACCTCAGAGGTCCCTATGTCGTAGAGGGCGGTTACAGGACTAGTGGAGGACTGGTAACCTCGGGCCTGCTTCCGAGCGTGACTCCGGTTGTACTTCTCGGTGTGCCCCAAACTAACTAGTGGGTGGATAGAGCATCAGATGGAGGGAAAATGGCATGCACAACGCAGAGGAGGTGTCTTTTGGAGAAGAAAGCAAACTTTCCATTCCTTTTTTGCCTTTGACAAGGGAGGCGAAGGTGGTAATGAGTTGCAAACCGGTATCTCTGATGACAACCTCAGAGTTCACCGCGTCATGGAAGTTGTGGTCCCAAGTATCCGAGCATCATGACTCGGCGCTGCACTCAGGGTTTGGTCGAAGCTCCACCCTCGAGAGACTCGAGTCGGGTAGAGTTTGAGGGCATTGTTGGTTCGCCATGTGTTGCCAGGATCCATACCATTGTGTCAGATGGAGCCAAACAAGTGGTCAATGTCACACTCAATTGGCTGACGGATTTCTCCCAAGTCCAGATACTTAGGAAACGGGGTTGTTATGCTCGGCCTCTTCGTCGATTCGAGGCTCGGGTTAGGTGGTTGGTTCCTGTGTTTGAAATATTGATCCAGTGTAGCGTTCTTGTGTATATGAATTAGCTGTAATGGTTGACTACAGGTCGAACATAAGCCATCCGACAGATTTACAAAACTTGAGATTTGATAACAACTAAATCAGTACAAAAAGGTAACCTACATGAGGTGAGTCGTGAGGCGCGGCTGTTCATTGTTGTTGCAGTCTTGATGAGCCCGGGAGATAACCATGATGGATTTAACTATCAGTCAAGGTCCTGGTTAGTTGGAATCTTTGGTAAGAGTTGAGTGGCTCAAAGATCCCATGCAGTGGGTCTTGTCGGTGCTTCTCGACATGACCCTTGCAGATGAGTTTCCCAATGTTAACCTACAAGTGGAGACACATGTTTGTGTCATTTTCATGGACACTGTGTAACCAACAATATTCTGTAGAGTCCCTTGGTGTGCTCGTCGGACCTTTAGGACTTGGGCCTTTTGTATGGTTGGGAATTGCAGGTTGCAAGGTAGATGTTATCTGGGGTGTCATTGAGAGGACCGTATTTGCGGAAAGACGAAAGTCGAAGACGCTTCCTCTTATTGTTACGACTAACTTTACGATGCCGACATGAGCAAGATAGCGCAGAGCAATGGGATTACAGCCGTTGGAGCTCTGGGGCTTCGTCTTGAGGAAAGATGTTGAGGCGAGAAGCTTGATTCTTTTGTGCTAACTCTTATCGTAGGAAGAAGTCGGCATTCTCGTAGAGGATATCCCGAATCTTTCGTTTCTTTCGATCGATCCATGCTCTGAATTCGGAATCAGGTGGTACACCCTTCGCAAGCTGGATGAGTACAACTCAAGGGGTAGGTTTCTCAACTTCGGCCGAGGCGGTGTTGAATCCTTCGAGGTAGCTTTTGAAAGATTTACTGGTTCCTTGGTAAATGTTCAAGACTGCGAGGGTATCTTTGGGCATTGTGATGTGTACCCTGAATTGCCCGACCAAACTCCTGGTGAATTGGTCGAAAGTCAAGATGATTCCCGACGGAAATCGAGAGAACCATGATAGAGCCATGTCTTGTGTAATAACCCTGAATTTTGGGGCCAATTTAAAATTTATTTTAAGAAATTTTAATGAGTTTTGATATTTAAAATAATCTATTTTAAATAATAATGATCAAAAATTTGATTTAAATCGAAGTTAGAATGAATAATTTAATTTTAAAAAGAGTTAGAAATAGCGCGGTAGTTTGAAAAGTCAAACTTGAACTTTGACTGACCGTACAGGACGCAAAATTTAACGAATTTTAGTGAAACCAAAAATATTAGAATCTATTTAAAAATATCTTTCCAACGAATCCGAAAAATTGAAATTTCATAACGGAAATCAAAAGTTATGCCCAAATTAAAATTTAGAAAGGTCGTTGGTTAATTTACATAGGTCAAAAATGCCACTTTTTGCATATAAAGGAATTTGAACTCGAAACCACTTCCATTGAGTTCAGAATGATGTTTCTACATTGAAAAATGGTAAGTACTTATATATTTCGAGTCTCAGAAATTATTTGTTTAAAAATATATTTTTAATATTAAATATACTGGCCTTGAAAATAGTCATTTTTCAAACGACCTCTGTTTTCGACAAAACCACTTTTGTTGGAACCGGAATGTCAAATTATTGCTAGGTTTCAATTTCCAGAATTTTTCGAGTTAATATGTGAGTGTGGGAAAAGAAAATGTGTTTTGACTATTTCAGTTAAAATTAAACGCCTTAAAAATAGCCATTTTTCAAACTGTCTCAGAATTCGACGAAAATAATTTTGTTGGGTTCGTATCGTCAAAACAAAGCTAAAAATGATTTTTCGGTAATTTTTAGAATTAATATATAATTATAATTGATTTTTCAGTGTAAACGGACAATTTTTGACTTTAAAAATTCATACGAGCTCAGAATTGAACGAAATTAATTTTTCTAGGTCTGCAGCGTCAAAACATAGCTAAGTATATTTTTCGGGAATTTTTGAAGTTAATTTGTGGCCCCGGTGAATTTTCATGTACGGTCAATATTTAATTAATTAATTTTTAATAGGATTTTAAATAAAAAACGCTACAGACGTCAGAATTGGGGCCCGAGACATAGCCCATTGCGCTCAGAAGACGTCAAAACCCTAAGAACGATAGTAAGCAGGCCTAATTCTGAGTTCGGACCAAAACGGTCTTAAACGGGCTAATTAAATTATTAAATAATGATTAGGAAAACATAATATAATATTATAAATTCCGAAAACACTGTTCATCTTTCTTCCTCCTCGTCATTTTCAGCCGTAAGAACCCATGAACATTCAAAATTTCAAACCTTGATTTCTCCCTCAATTCTCAACGAAATCCTTCGTGTAAATACACGTTTCGAAGAGATTTTCGTGCTCTTCAATCTCCGACAAGAATCACAACCTCTCATCGACCGTAGCCGCCGCACCACCCTCCCAAACCACCGCCGAACAAAGCCCCACCGCGCCACCCACGTTGAGCCGCACCTCCTCCAATTCCCGGTGAAGATAGCCCTCTCGTAGCTCTTCAATCTCCCGCAAACCGTTCGTAAAACCGTCCATCGTAGCTTGAGTTATCTCGATTCAAAGTTTTGAACTTTAGGTAATGTTTATTTCAGATTTTGCGATGCTTTTAAATGTCGTTGTGTCAGTTGTTAAAAGCTGAATTTTGATTTTTCATACGTATTTGTATTTGAATCGTTCCAGATCTGAAATCTATTTGAATACGAACACTGAATCGGATCGAACCTGTATCATCTTCTCAGACCAGATCACTGTGAGAATTTATTTTTAATTTAATTTGATTTATTTAATCATTATTTCTATGATTATTAATAAGTAGATCTAATAAGACGTGATGTTTAGAACATGGATTTGAACTATTCACTCCGTATGATGTTGAATCTGATTTGCATGAGATTAGATATGAAATTTTGAAGTTTTAAATCTGAATTAATAATTAATTAAAATTAATTATGTGTTTAATCATGCCGTGTTGATTTTACATATGCCAAGTTATAACATCACCTAGTAATTACCTTGATGCTAGTTGTTAGATTTGGACTTGTTGTATGTTTGGGATGTTGTTGTTATGTTATGTGATGAAAATTTACATCTTATTTGATGCAAATAAAATAAGAATGCGACTTGTGGTGAAATTTACATTTTATTATGTAAAATTAAAATAAGAAATTTACATCGTATGAGAAAATTAACATTATTCTTAGTGTAATAATAAGAAATTACATCGTATGTGTAAATTAACATTTTTAATGTTAATATGATAGAAATTCAACCGTAGGATGTAAATTAACATTTTTAATGTTAATATGATAGAAATTCAACCATAGGATGTAAAATTAAAAATCAGAATTTGCGATGACATGAAATTTACATTTTATTATGTAAATAAAGCATTTTCACCGCATGTATAAATTTACATTATTTTTAATGTAAATTAAATAGTAAATTTAACCGTAGGATGTCATTAACATTTTTAATGTCAATTTTAAAAAGAAGTTTAACCGTAGGATTAGTTGACATTATTTTTAATATTAACATATATGAATTTCACCGTAGGAAGATTTACATTATTTTCTTTTTTTATGTAATAAAAAGAATGGACTTTACATTGTAATTAAAGAGTAAATTTTACATTGTAAAGAATGGATTTTATATTGAGAATTTGGCGATGTAAATAAAAAGACAATCTTTTTATGTTGAAAAAAAAAAGACCATCTTTTTATGTTCAAAATAAAAAGACATTATTTTTACATTGTAAATAGAAAAGATTACATTTTTACATTGTAAAGTAGAAAAGGTAATATTTTTACATTTGTAAATAGAAAAGATTATATTTTTACGTTGTAAAATAGAGAAGTTAATATTTTTACATTGCAAAATATAAAAGTTGATGTCTTTACATTGTAAAACATAAAAAGTTGATATTTTTACATTGTAAGTAAAAGAATGAAATTTTATGTTGTAAAATGAATTTACATCGCATGAATCATATAACATTTTATTTTGATATTTATGAATGAATTTACATTGCATGAATTATATAACATTTTATTTTGTTATTTATGAATAAATCTGCATCGCATGAATTAAATAACATTTTATTATGTAGTTTAAGAATGAATTTACACCGCATGAACAAAAGTTGCATTTTTATATGTAATTTATATATAAATTTGCACCGTATGTTGAAAATTACATTTTTCTATGTAATTAAAAGGGGAATTTCATCGTATGATAAAATTTACATTTTTATATATAAATTATATAGGAATATACACCGTATTGTAAAAATTACATTTTTCTTTGTAATTAATATGAGAATTTCATCGTATGTTAAAATTTACATTTCTATATGTAAATTATAAAGTGAAATAATGCCGTATGTTAAAAATTACATTTTCTTTTGTAATTAACATGGAAATTTCATCGTATGTGAAAATTTACATTTTTATATGTAAATTATATAGGGAATTACACCGTAGGATAAAATTAACATTTTTATATGTAATTAAAACATGAATATTACATTTTTATATGTAATGTCTATAGGAAAGTATACCGTATGACAAAACTACATTTTTCTATTCAATTAAAGGATGCAATTTCATTGTATGATCGAAATTGCATTTTTCTTATGTATATATGTAACATGAAATGGGAATGGACATTAGAAATAAAATTGATTTATTTCATATGTAATTTAGATGTAGAAATGTGGCATTGTAATTAAAAATCATATTTTTACAATGTAAATTAGAAGTAATGTTTGCATTGTAATTAAAAATCATATTTTTACAATGTGAATTAGATGTAGTGTTTGCATTGTAATTAAAAATCATATTTTTACAATGTGAATTAGATGTAGTGTTTGCATTGTAATTAAAAATCATATTTTTACAATGTGAATTAGATGTAGTGTTTGCATTGTAATTAAAAATCATATTTTTACAATGTGAATTAGATGTAGTGTTTGCATTGTAATTAAAAATCATATTTTTACAATGTGAATTAGAAGTAGTGTTTGCATTGTAATTAAAAATCATATTTTTACAATGTGAATTAGATGTAGTGTTTGCATTGTAATTAAAAATAATATTTTTACAATGTGAATTAGATGTAGTGTTTGCATTGTAATTAAAAAAATCATATTTTTACAATGTAAATAGGAGTAGAGTTTGCATTGTAAAGAAAACTTGCAATTTGATATGTAAATTTAAAATAGGATTCACTGTAAATATAAGTTACATTTTTATAATGTAACTAAGATGAGAATGTACATTGAAGTTGAAATCTACGTTTAAAAGTAGGATTTTGAATGTATCAAAATTTACATTTGTTTTACATGTAAATAAAGAATATAGGAATTTGCATAGGAATTAAACTTACATTTTCATGTAAATAAAAAGGATGGAATTTACATTTTCAATGTAAGGAAAGAATGAATTTAGGATGCAGTAATATAATCTTCAGTTTCAAATGAATTAAAATTTAGTAAGTATCGGTAATTGTGTAGAGCGTTGTTTTAATCAAACGACGTTATTACGATTCAATGATTATATATATAATCAAAATTGGTTGAATGCAGCGCCATAGTTGCCCCTGGACTTAAGGCGTCGTTATATAAAAATTTAATTATTTTAAATAATTAAAATAGGAATGAATCGTTAATAAAAATAATTATTAATGTGTAAGAAGGATTTTCAATATATATATATATATATATATATATACGAGGATTATTTGGAAAGTCCGAGTTTATCTCATTCCAAATAATTAAACGACGTTTAAAAATCCAAGATTGGAAGACGGCGATTGAAGACCGTCAAATCTCCACATCGAATGGACGATGATGATTGTTGCCTTAGAATGGCTCGCTACCATGATAAGGTAATAGTAGGAGTTGCCCGGACGTAGTGTTGATTTGTACGGGTTTGGCTTTCGCTCAGACCCAGAGCATAAGCTTATAAATGGATGGTGTGTCTGACATCGTACTCCATTATATATCATGTTATTAACCTTCTGTCGAATGTATGGATGTTTGGTGGTGGAGAATTTATTCTCTTGCTTAACACCCGTTCATATATTTCGGCAAAGGATTGGTAGTGTGATATGGAGTGATGATGTGGCATGCTAAGATGCATATGATCAAGGCTTTGTTGAAAAGCAGGCCTTGTGGGACGATCAAAGCATAGCCTGTTTAGGCATAGCTTTGTGTATAGCGTGACTTCGCGAGCCTCACACACCGGCGGAGTCTAAAACGGGAGAAGGGAACGCAGGGAGAGCAGCACGTTTCTTTCTAGCTAGAAGTGGTGTTTGGGTTTTAACACGGCCCGACATTTTACTTATGTGGATGATGGAATGAGGCGCCTCGGATGATAGGTCCTATAGGACCGGGAAATGTGTGTTCAGGTATAACTAATCCGCTAAGCTGTATTTGCGGACCGGCCCTGCAGCTATCCAAGGGTTCTCCGTGGGGAATCCTGTGACGACCCCAAATCCCGTACAGACGGAGACAAGGGTTATCTTTGGAATATAACACAGAAACAGATAATAGCAGAGCAGAATTAAATAAATACACCAGATAATGAACAATAGAATATACTGGATAAAAGTAATCATCAGAGTTACACAGTATACAGGATCTTACTTAGCACAAATACAGTTCAGCTATACATAAATGTCTACAGCGGAAACAAACAAAATATGTACAATAGGAGCTGAACAGCACAAAAAGAGATAAATGATAGAATCCATCTTCCGCTCCAGCTATCCAGAAAGAACCAGCTAAACCTGAATACAAGGCTACCCGTGTAGAAAAAGGGGGCACCCGAGTTTGAAATATGAAACAAACTACGAGTCAGTCATGGGACTGGTATGAGAAATCTATTCAACACATATATAATTTGGCCAATCACAGGACCACGCCACTTTCGTGGAACGGGTTTACTCCATTGGATTGCCAGTGCGTTAAAACAAATCTTTCTTTTAAACATCGCTATGCTTTTTGTAAAAATGAAGCCGTTATAAGACTCAGTTCCCATCACACAATGCAACGCAAACCGGAGGATAGAGTTTTTACCTTATAACGGCCAAAATATGCTTGATACGAATAAAACAAAGGCATTTGATATTATTGCTAGTGTTTATATGTTTTGAAAACAATTTCAAATCATAATTATCAATCATAGACGGCATTAATGCCCCATACCACTATGTCTCCATATACATAGGTATACAATCAAAATCGCACAAAGTCGTATTTGGAAATCGGATTTCCGTCATGAACCAAGGCAAAAGATAGTCCTTACCGAATTCGAGACGCTCTAGCCCGTGTCTCAGGATCAGAACGCATCGACCCTTGGAGTGACAGGGTCGGTCCACCGACGTGGATTAAAATGCCTGAACACTATGTTTCCCCGCCCTTTGGGGCGTAAATGAGCCAACGAATGACTCCATCGGACCCGGATCGTCCGATCAAACCGAGGCGCCTCGCAACAGCAACAACCACATAGGTGAAAAGTATATAAATGTCAGGGCTGGTAAGTCACTGACACCACCCTAGCTAGAAAGAAACGCATGCCCTCCCTGAGGTCCTTCTCCCGTTTTAGGTTCATACCGGGGTGTGAGGCTCGCGAATTCACGTTATACACAAAGCTATGCCACACAGGCGGTGCTTTGATCATCACCACAAGACTTTGCTTTTCAACAGAAGCCCTGATCATTGCATCTTAGCATGCCACATAGGCAATTCATGCCATGCGACTGATGTCCATCGATATACAACCTCTGAGCTCGTGCGTTTCAGAGAAGGTCGTTAAGCAAAAGAATAAATTCTCCGCCGCCAAACAGATGTATATTTAACAGAGATCAATCGACATAGAATAAAATCCAATGTCAGACACACAGTCCATTTACAAGTCCGTTCTGGGTCTGAACGAAACCGGAGGCACTAAATACCTCGCAAACCCATCGACCACCACGTACGTCTGGACGATCACCACTCATTATCCATATTTCGGGATGCCTCCCAATCAGGACCTCGATTACCATCCAAACGAGGTGAAGATCTCCAGTCTTCAACCACCGTCTTCGTCTTCGACTTTCAATCGTCGGTCAATTATTTGAAATGAGAATCAACTCGGCCTTTTCAAACAATTTACGTATATTTAGAATTTTAAATCAATTTATTTCAATGGTTAAATCATTCGACAACACCAATCTTGTTCTTTAATGTAATTTTCACACCAAACACATTCAACCATCAAATGCCACATGAATCAAGCAAATTTAGTTTATTTCCATTCCATACGTTTATGATATTTTAAAACGATTTATCTCTATTGTTATTTATTTTAAAATAGTTAATTTATTTAAAACGACGCTTCGGGCCATAGCACGGCCGTGGCGCTGTTTTTCTTCAGATTTGATTTACACATATCTGAAAATCTAACCGTTGGATCTTCACAAAATTTACTTCATTAGAAAGGTCTTTTCAAAACGAATCCAACGGTTCCAGTTTCGGGAAAATCCGACAGTCGGATCTCCCGGTACAATCGTTTGAAGTTTCGATTTCAAAATACGAACTGCAGCGTCGTTATTCGATTAAATATAATTATATTTATATATATATATATATATAAATATAATCGTTTCTGGCCCTGTTTTTCTTCAGATTTGAATTAAACATTCCAGACAATCCAACCGTTGGATTTTTACAAAGTTGGTGTCGTTGGAAAGATTTTTCTAAGGCGAACCCGACGGTTGCGGTTTCGGGAAAATCCAATGGTCGGATTTCCCGTACTAGTCGTTTGAAATCACGGTTTCAAAACACGAACTGCACGGCCACGTTTCGTTTTAATTTTATTTATATTTATATATTTATATAAATATAGTTCATTCAACAATTTCAATATCGTTTTCACTTCAAATTTTTCACTAACGCCTTAAAATTTTGGAAAATTTCGCCATAACCTCCTTTGTACGGGAGGGGCTGGGAAAATTCCCAAATAGCCACACGGGCGTCTCATGTCAAAAAAAGAAAAAGGAAAAGCCAAGCGGCTAGCCAACAGGCTCATAAAATCATCACCCAAACAAAACAGTAAATGTGTACCTATTTGTCGGGCACAAAATTTTATTCCTCTTCTCTAGCCCCTTTGCTATAACCTGTTCAATAAATATGCATGTACATATATACAGTTCTTATCATTAATCATTTTCTATTCAACTTCATATTTGATTCCATTTGGTTTAAAAACACCATTCATTCTAGTGTTGCATGTATAGGCAAAAATCATGTCATTAGCTAATTAATGAATATTTCAACTCATATATATTTATTTGAACGAGTGGCTATTTTTAACACTTCACATTTCAACGATTCGTGCATAAAATAAAAATGTGATTTTTATTGTAAAACAATTCATTTCAAAACACTATTATTTTATATAGTTTATATCGGTGATAAAAATAGGATTTTTCTTATAAAACAATTCCTTTCAAAAGGAGATTGTTTTACATAGTTCATATAGTCGATAAAAGGTGATTTTTATTATCAAACAATTTATTTCAAAATATGAATACCATTCAACACATGAATTTCAATTCAACGAATGAATATCGATTCAACACATGAAGGTTTTCTATAGTTTCTATATATAGATAGAAATGTGATTTTTATATTTAAAACGCGAATACCATTCAACACATGAATTTCTAATCAACGAATGAATATCAATTCAACACATGAAGGTTTTCTATTCAATGAATAAATATAGTTTAAGCAAATGAAAATAATTCAAACACACGAATATTATTCAAAATTTCGGCAGCATAACAGCAGGGTAGTTAAAACAGGAACCGTCCCTAGTACGGCTCCTCGCTCTACCTTAAAACCTCGCGGTTTTTGACAATGGGAATCATGCATCTAGTTCGCACGCAAGCGACATGTATATATTTATTTCATTTCCACAAACTAATCCTATGTGGTTTCAACCAAATATTTCTCAACCACAAATGGGTATTTTTCAATCACAATCAATCAATATCAACCACAAACAATCCCAAACAACCATTCGCTATCAATAAATTTTCACAACAATTTCAACCAATAAATATCGTCCATGGTTTGTGGACGAGGGGAGTATATATATATATATGTAGCAATTCACTTTTATTTCAACACATATATAATTTTTACAACGCATATACAACTTATACATCGAACGTACAACTTATACAACGCTTATACATGAGGTGTACAACGCTTATATAACTCATACATCGACTATATAATTTATACATCGTCATTTTCCATATTGTTTTTAAATCAGAAATCTCACATTGGGTTCCACTCCACCAAAAATAGCAGAAGGCTCAGAAAAATACGCGGTCTCTTCTAAAATGTAGAAGGCGTTCACACGGTCACGACGTTTCCTGTTTCATCGAATTTCGTTAACGAAGCAAAAAGATATGATTTTTCAAAGTTTGCAACGGTTTTAAACTGTTAAAATCAGTTTAAAATAAGAACAGTCGATACCTGCTTGAAATCTTCGAATCTAGGTTTCGATTTTTAGCTCCACCCGTTGCACTTTCGTCCCGATCAGGTTACACCACATCGTCGAGCTTGGAATGGGCTTCAAACGCCAGAGGCGGCGCTCCGTTCGATGGCCAGAATCAGTGGCGGCGGCGAGATGAAGTTGCCGCCTTTGAGGTGCTCGTTCTCGCTCGACAGGGCATGGTGGAGGCCAAACCAGGTATGGATGGGAAGAGGGAGGAGAGTATTCTAAAAAGTTCAACTAGAGGGAGGTCTATCGAGGCGTGGTTTCGCCGGAAAATGGTCGAGAAGATGGGAACGCTGGCCGCCGTTCATCGCTGAGGGTATCAGGTTTTTTTTGTTTTTTTTATATTTTTAAATTAATGAAATAAAAAATCCTATTGGCCGATGTTATATTAAATTCAAAAATTGGGGTTTTCTTGGACGAACTCGAAATCAAACCCAACAACTGTCGTCCCTAGCGTTTTACCCCCATTCCGAACACAATGGGATATGTTTCGTAGGCCCATTCGACTGTTTCAGTCAGTTTTCCTTCAAATTAAAATATAAAATATTCAATATTTAATTTGAACGTACATTTCAATTTGCCAAGGCCACAAACTAATTCGAAAAATTCCAGAAAAATAAATCTGGCCATGTTTTGATGATACGGTCCCAACAAAACTAGTTCCGTCAAATTCTGAGACCGTTTACAAAAAGGCCGATTTTTGGTCGATCCAATTTAACTGTAATTGGCCAAAACACGTTTTCCTTTGCCACGCTCACATACTAGCTTCAAAAATTATGAAATTTGAAACCTAGCAATAACTTCACATCCCGGATCCAACAAAAGTGGTTTCGTCGAATTCCGAGGTCGTATGCAAAATGGCCAATTTCACGGCCTATATAAATTCCATAGCGACCGTTCTGAAAATTCATTCGGCCATAACTTTTGCTTTCGACTATGAAAATTCGATTTTTCAGATTCATTAGAAAGGTATTCACTAACAGATTTAAATATTTTTGGTTTCACTAAAATCCGGATTGTTTTGCACCCGGTACAGTCCGACAAAGTTTGAATTCAATTTTTGAAACTGCAGCGCCTTTTCAAGCCTTGTTTATAATTATATTTAATTATATTCGTTTTCAATTGTCGATTCAAACTCACTTTCCATTGCCATTATTTAAAATATTTATTTTAAATATTTAAAATCCATTATTTTAGCCAATTCAAAAATTTTAAATTGGTTCAGATTTTCTGGGTCGTTACAATCTCCCCCACTTAAAACTTTTCGTCCCCGAAAAGGAACAAAGTCGAAAGTGGTTTGATAAATCTACAATCACACAACACAACAACCAATCCAATTGTTTAACTTCTCAAAAATATACTAATCTACTTCCATACTCTTTTAAAATCATTCAGACTATAGAATTTAAAAGTGCACATCCATGAAAAGAAAATAACAATAAAGTAGAGAATTGAATGGTAATTCAAAGTAGGGTAAATGTACCTTGCACCGGAGTCAATCAGAGATATCTACTCGGCATCTAGGATAAGCTTTCTGAATTCTCTCCTCGGTTTCCCAAGTACAATCTCGCGGATCTCCACTCCATTGCACTTTGACTAAGTGAACCTTCTTGTTCCTCGGCTCTTTGGTTTCTTTGCCGATAATCTTTAGCGGCTCTCTTCTCACAGCTAATTCTGGAGTAATTTCAATATCTTGCTGCGTTGCTTCTTCCACGATCAAGTCTGGATCATGAACGTGCTTTCGAAGTTAAGATATGTGAAATACATCATGAACTCCAGGCAACCAGTCAGGCAGTTTAACCCTATAAGCGAGAGTTCCAATCCGTCCCAGAATAGGAAACAGACCTATGAATTTGGGCGCCAACTTTCCAGTTTTACCGAACCGGATAACTCCTCTCATCGGCGATACTTTCAAATATACATAGTCGCCAACAGCAAAGGATATATCTCTTCTTCTTCTATCGACATAGCTCTTTTATCGGATTTGAGCGGCGAGTAATCGCTTCTTAATAAAATCGACTTTGTCGGCAGCTTCTCGAATCATATCAGGACCCAACACAAGTCTATTACCTGGTTCGACCCAACAAGCAGGAGATCGGCACGGTTTACCTTACAATGCTTCGAATGGCGACATTGTCAGGCTTGCTTGGTAGCTGTTATTATAAGAGAATTCAGCCAAATGCAGATGGTCTTCCCATGATCCTCCGAAATCTGTAACACAAGCCCGCAATAGATCTTCTAAAATACGATTCACTCTCTCAGTCTGACCGTCTGTCTGAGGATGATAAGCGGTGCTTAGGTTTAACTTCGTTCCCAGCTCGACTTGAAATGCTTCCCAGAATTTACTAGTGAATATTGTATCTCTATCACTAACGATACTGAGCGGCACTCCATGCAGTCTAACTATTTCCTTGAAGTAAATCTGCGCCAGACTCTGAGCAGTTCTGCTTGATCTGACAGGTATAAAATGGGCGGTCTTCGTGAAGCGATCTACGATCACCCAAATACTGTCATTTCCTTTTCTGGTTCTGGGCAGACCATCGATGAAATCCATAGAAATATGTTCCCACTTCCAACCAGGAACTTCTAGTGGTTGTAACAATCCAGCCAATTTCTGTTGGTCGCTTTTGACTAGCTGGCAAGTAGGGCATCGGCTAACGTATATTGAAACGTCTCATTTCATAGCCTTCCACCAGAATGTTCGTTTGAGATCGTTGTACATTTTGGCCACACCAGGATGGATACTCAGCTTGGACTTGTGACACTCGTCTAATACTTCCCTTTTTAACTCTGGGATATCAGGAACACAAATCCTTCCTTTCAACCTCAAGGTCTCATCGTTATCTATTTGAAAACACGAGGGTTCGCCTTTCTGAATCCTTTTAATCATATCCTTAATAAAGTTATCCTCCTTCTGAAGAATAGATATTTTGTCAATCAAGGAAGTCGTGATAATAAAGCTGGCGATCATTTCATTTTTTTCGGCTTAACGCATCGGCCACGACATTGGCTTTCCCTGGAGTATATATAATTTCAAAATCGTACGCTGCAAGGAACTCTAGCCAACGTTGCTGCCTCAGATTCAAGTCCTTCTGAGTGAACAGATACTTTAACGACTGGTGATCTGTAAACAGTTCGAATCTCTCACCCAGAAGATAGTGTCTCCAGATTTTCAAAGCGAACACAATAGCTAATAACTCAAGATCATGAGTTACGTAGTTCTTCTCATATGGCTTTAGTTGACGGCTAGCATAAGCAATCACTTGGCCTCTTTGCATTAACACTGCGCCAAGGCCTTCTCTAGAAGCATCAGTCCAGACTTTTAAATCTTGGTTGCCATCGATGATAGTTAACGCTGGAGCAGTCGTTAGTCTTAACTTTAGCTCTTCAAAAGCCTCCTCACTTTCTGGAGTCCATTTGAATTTAGAATGTTTCTTTGTAAGCTTCGTTAAGTGACCAGATATCTTCGAAAAGTCTTTAACGAATTTCCTGTAATAACTAGCCAATCCGAGAAAACTGCGGACTTCAGTGGGAGTACTAGGCTGTTTCCAGTTCTGAATAGCTGTGATTTTACTTGGATCCACAGCGATTCCTTCTTTTGATACGACGTGGCCTAGAAATTTTACTTCATCTTGCCAGAATATACATTTGGAAAATTTGGCTTTTAATACATTCCGTCTGAGAATTTCCAACACTTGTTCCAAATGTTTTTCATGTTCGGCCTTTGATTTAGAGAAGATTAGAATATCGTCAATGAAAACCAGAACAAATTTATTCAAAATTCCTCTGAACACCCTGTTCATTAGATCGACGAAATAAGCTGGAGCGTTACATAAACCGAACGGCATTACTAACCACTCGTAGAATAAGTTGGGGCCCCTGAACGCTGTCATTGGAACACACTCTTCGGCAATTCGAAGTTGATGGAAGCCTGTAGCAAGGTCCATACGTGAAAATACTTGTGCGCCATTTAATCGATCCAATAAATCATCTATTCGCGGCGATGGATATTTATTCTTTATGGTCTGCTTGTTCAAATCACGATAATCCACACATAGACGTAGAGTACCGTCAGATTTTGGGACAAACACCACTGCTGCTCCTCAATCAGAGAAACTAGGCCTGATCAGACCCTTCCATACCAGCTGTCGTGTTTGATTGTCTAATTCCTCTTTCTCTTTCAAGGACATTCTTCGAATAGCGTGAACTACCGGCCTTGCATTCGGAATTAAAGCAATTTTGAAATCTATTTCTCTCAGCGGAGGTAAGCGAACAACTTCCTCGAACACATCCGCATAGTTCTTGACGACGGGAATATCTTTCACTAGGTCGGGAATATTCTCTGTGACTTCAGGGACATTTTCTATTTAGGATGGAGAAACATTCAAAGCTGCCCAGAAGTCTTTTCTATTTGATGTCGGGCCTTCACATGGTATGGTTATACAATTCCCTGATTGTTCCTTTGCCTTAACAACTCTCTCGGCGCATCTAACCTATGCTTCATATTTGGTTAGCCAATCCAATCCCAGAATAATATCGAATTCATTAAAATTCATGACGACAGAGATAATAGGGAATTTATAGCAAGAAAAAGAGACGGGTACTGCACAAATCCAACTGAGATTGATGGAACCCCCAACTGGATTTTAGACAGTCATTGGTTCCTTCAGCTTTTTCAAATTCAAATCCAGTTTCTTAGCTGCATCTTTGGTAATGAAACTTCGTGACGCGCCTGTGTCAAACAGTACTTTGACTGGAATGTTTTTGACAGTGAGCGTGCCTTCTAAAACCTCAGATCTTCCTTGAGCAGATGAAGATGCAGGTACTTCTACCACTTCATTTACTTGCGCTGTTTTGGATTTCTTAAATTGCCTGCAGTCCTTTTCAAGATGGCCAGTCCGACGGCATTGAACGCACTTTCTATTTTCTAGGAACTTGTCCTTGGATTTAAATTTATTCTTTCTTCGTTTCTTCAAGGGTCCACAGTTTATCGACAAATGCCCTTTCTGATGGCAGTTATTGCATACGGTGGTCATTACCGGTTCTTTTCCGGATCTGGCCCTTTTTCGATTGACTTTGGGTTCCTTACTGACCTCAGACATGATACGGGCCTCAGAACGATTAGTTTCTGATTCAACCTTATCGCCAGAACTGACTTCTTCTTCATCTCGCAATAGGCCTTTCCTATGGAGATCTTCATACTGATAAGCCATATAAATCATTTCCGAGAAAGGAAGCTTCACATTCCTCATTACACTGTTCTGATATTTTCTTTGAAGTCCGTGAATAAATCTCAGATTCTTCCTCTTTGGGTCTTTAATCAGAAGAGGAGCAAAGTGAGAAAGTTCGTTGAATTTCTTATGATATTCTGGGATGGTCATATCACCTTGTATCAAATAGGAAAATTCATCACATAATCGCTCGGTTGCTTCGGGAGGAGTAAATCTTCCTAAAAAAATCACTTTAAATCTATCCCAGGTGATATCACCTTCTGGATTATCTTTAATAATTGAATCCCACCAAAACAAAGCTTCTTCTTTGAGTGCCCAAGATGCCAGTAATCTTTTCTGATCGTCTCTCAGCTTTAAACCCTCAAATATTTTCTCAGCAGAACGAATCCAAGCTTGTGTTTCCATAATGGACTCCTTGCCTAAAAATGGCGATCCACCCAGATTTCGAAATCTCTTGAATAGAACTTCTATATCGGATTCTGGCGGTTTGAGCACAACTGGCTCATTAGCTGGTCGAGCCATACGATTATTTCTTCTGCTCCTGTCACTCATTTTCTAGTACGTCTGCAATTAGCAGACAAAGTGTCAGGTCAACAGAAAAGATATTTGAAAATATAAAGACAAATACTAGAACGTAAATGTGTCTATCGAGGTGTAATTTCATTCTGCTTTACTCATACTAGGATATTGCTGATCCTATCTGTATAGAGTTACCCGTCCTAGAACACTACTGGTTTTATTTCTGACGAGTTCGTTCAAATGTTATATTCCAGAATTAAGCTTAACCTAAGCTTTGATACCACGATGTGACGACCCCAAATCCCGTACAGACGGAGACAAGGGTTATCTTTGGAATATAACATAGAAACAGATAATAGCAGAGCAGAATTAAATAAATACACCAGATAATGAACAATAGAATATACTGGATAAAAGTAATCATCAGAGTTACACAGTATACAGGATCTTACTTAGCACAAATACAGTTCAGCTATACATAAATGTCTACAGCGGAAACAAACAAAATATGTACAATAGGAGCTGAACAGCATAAAAAGAGATAAATGATAGAATCCATCTTCAGCTCCAGCTTTCCAGAAAGAACCAGCTAAACCTGAATACAAGGCTGCCCGTGTAGAAAAAGGGGGCACCCGAGTTTGAAAGTGAAACAAACTACGAGTCAGTCATGGGACTGGTATGAGAAATCTATTCAACACATATATAATTTGGCCAATCACAGGACCACGCCACTTTCGTGGAACGGGTTTACTCCATTGGATTGCCAGTGCTTTAAAACAAATCTTTCTTTTAAACATCGCTATGCTTTTTGTAAAAATGTAGCCGTTATAAGACTCAGTTCCCATCACACAATGCAACGCAAACCGGAGGATAGAGTTTTTACCTTATAACGGCCAAAATATGCTTGATACGAATAAAACAAAGGCATTTGATATTATTGCTAGTGTTTATATGTTTTGAAAACAATTTCAAATCATAACTATCAATCATAGACGGCATTAATGCCTCATACCACTATGTCGCCGTATACATAGGTATACAATCAAAATCGCACGATGTCGTATTTGGAAATCGGATTTCCGTCATGAACCAAGGCAAAAGATAGTCCTTACCGAATTCGAGACGCTCTAGCCCGTGTCTCAGGATCAAAACGCATCGACCCTTGGAGCGACAGGGCCGGTCCCCGACGTGGATTAAAATGCCTGAACACTACGTTTCCCCGCCCTTTGGGGCGTAAATGAGCCAACGAATGACTCCATCGGACCCGGATCGTCCGATCAAACTGAGGCGCCTCACAACAGCAACAACCACATAGGTGAAAAGTATATAAATGTCAGGGCTGGTAGGTCACTGACACCACCCTAGCTAGAAAGAAACGCATGCCCTCCCTAAGGTCCTTCTCCCGTTTTAGGTTCAAAACGGGGTGTGAGGCTCGCGAATTCACGTTATACACAAAGCTATGCCACACAGGCGGTGCTTTGATCATCACCACAAGACTTTACTTTTCAATAGAAGCCCTGATCACTGCATCTTAGCATGCCACACAGGCAATTCATGCCATGCGACTGATGTCCATCGATATACAACCTCTGAGCTCGTGCGTTTCAGAGAAGGGCGTTAAGCAAAAGAATAAATTCTCCGCCGCCAAACAGATGTATATTTAACAGAGATCAATCGACATAGAATAAAATCCAATGTCAGACACACAGTCCATTTACAAGTCCGTTCTGGGTCTGAACGAAACCGGAGGCACTAAATACCTCGCAAACCCATCGACCACCACGTACGTCTGGACGATCACCACTCATTATCCATGTTTCGGGATGCCTCCCAATCAGGACCTCGGTTACCATCCAAACGAGGTGAAGATCTCCGGTCTTCAACCACCGTCTTCGTCTTCGACTTTCAATCGTCGGTCAATTATTTGAAATGAGAATCAACTCGGCCTTTTCAAACAATTTACGTATATTTAGAATTTTAAATCAATTTATTTCAATGGTTAAATCATTCGACAACACCAATCTTGTTCTTTAATGTAATTTTCACACCAAACACATTCAACCATCAAATGCCACATAAATCAAGCAAATTCAGTTTATTTCCATTCCATATCGTTTATGATATTTTAAAACGATTTATCGCTATTGTTATTTATTTTAAAATAGTTAATTTATTCAAAACGACGCTTCGGGCCATAGCGCGGCCGTGGCGCTGTTTTTCTTCAGATTTGATTTACACATATCTGAAAATCTAACCGTAAGATCTTCAAAAAATTTACTTCATTAGAAAGGTCTTTTCAAAACGAATCCAACGGTTCCAGTTTCGGGAAAATCCGACGGTCGGATCTCCTGGTACAATCGTTTGAAGTTTCGATTTCAAAATATAAACTGCAGCGTCGTTATTCGATTAAATATAATTATATATATATATATAAATAATCGTTTCTGGCGCTGTTTTTCTTCAGATTTGAATTAAACATTCCAGACAATCCAACCATTGGATTTTTACAAAGTTGGTGCCGTTGGAAAGATTTTTCCAAGGCGAACCCGACGGTTGCGGTTTCGGGAAAATCCAATGGTCGGATTTCCCATACTAGTCGTTTGAAATCACGGTTTCAAAACACGAACTGCACGGCCACGTTTCGTTTTAATTTTATTTATATTTATATATTTATATAAATATAGTTTATTCAACAATTTCAATATCGTTTTCACTTCAAATTTTTCACTAACGCCTTAAAATTTTGGAAAATTTCGCCATAACCTCCTTTGTACTGGAGGGGCTGGGAAAATTCCCAAATAGCCACACGGGCGTCTCATGTCAAAAAAAGAAAAAGGAAAAGCCAAGCGGCTAGCCAACAGGCTCATAAAATCATCACCCAAACAAAACAGTAAATGTGTACCTATTTGTCGGGCACAAAATTTTATTCCTCTTCTCTAGCCCCTTTGCTATAACCTGTTCAATAAATATGCATGTACATATATACAGTTCTTATCATTAATCATTTTCTATTCAACTTCATATTTGATTCCATTTGGTTTAAAAACACCATTCATTCTAGTGTTGCATGTATAGGCAAAAATCATGTCATTAGCTAATTAATGAATATTTCAACTCATATATATTTATTTGAACGAGTGGCTATTTTTAACACTTCACATTTCAACGATTCATGCATAAAATTAAAATGTGATTTTTATTGTAAACCAATTCATTTCAAAACACTCTTATTTTATATAGTTTATATCGGTGATAAAAATAGGATTTTTCTTATAAAACAATTCCTTTCAAAACGAGATTATTTTACATAGTTCATATAGTCGATAAAAGGTGATTTTTATTATCAAACAATTTATTTCAAAATATGAATACCATTCAACACATGAATTTCAATTCAACGAATGAATATCGATTCAACACATGAAGGTTTTCTATAGTTTCTATATATAGATAGAAATGTGATTTTTATATTTAAAACGCGAATACCATTCAACACATGAATTTCTAATCAACGAATGAATATCAATTCAACACATGAAGGTTTTCTATTCAACGAATAAATATAGTTTAAGCAAATGAAAATAATTCAAACACACGAATATTATTCAAAATTTCGGTAGCATAACGGCAGGGTAGTTAAAACCGGGACCGTCCCTAGTACGGCTCCTCGCTCTACCTTAAAACCTCGCGGTTTTTGACAATGGGAATCATGCATCTAGTTCGCACGCAGGCGGCATGTATATATTTATTTCATTTCCACAAACTAATCCTATGTGGTTTCAACCAAATATTTCTCAACCACAAATGGGTATTTTTCAACCACAATCAATCAATATCAACCTCAAACAATCCCAAACAACCATTCGCTATCAATCAATTTTCACAACAATTTCAACCAATAAATATCGTCCATGGTTTGTGGACGAGGGGCGTATATTAATATATATATTTATATGTAGCAATTCACTTTTATTTCAACACATATATAATTTTTACAACGCATATACAACTTATACATCGAACGTACAACTTATACAACGCTTATACATGAGGTGTACAACGCTTATATAACTCATACATCGACTATATAATTTATACATCGTCATTTTCCATATTGTTTTTAAATCAGAAATCTCACATTGGGTTCCACTCCACCAAAAATAGCAGAAGGCTCAGAAAAATACGCGGTCTCTTCTAAAATGTAGAAGGCGTTCACACGGTCACGACGTTTCCTGTTTCATCGAATTTCGTTAACGAAGCAAAAAGATATGATTTTTCAAAGTTTGCAACGGTTTTAAACTGTTAAAATCAGTTTAAAATAAGAACAGTCGATACCTGCTTGAAATCTTCGAATCTAGGTTTCGATTTTTAGCTCCACCCGTTGCACTTCGTCCCGATCAGGTTACACCACATCGTCGAGCTTGGAATGGGCTTCAAACGCCAGAGGCGACGCTCCGTTCGATGGCCAGAATCAGTGGCGGCGGCGATATGAAGTTGCCGCCTTTGAGGTGCTCGTTCTCGCTCGACAGGGCATGGTGGAGGCCAAACCAGGTATGGATGGGAAGAGGGAGGAGAGTACTCTAAAAAGTTCAATTGGAGGGAGGTCTATCGAGGCGTGGTTTCGCCGGAAAATGGTCGAGAAGTTGGGAACGCTGGCCGTCGTTCGTCGCTGAGGGTATCGGGGTTTTTTTTGTTTTTTTTATATTTTTAAATTAATGAAATAAAAAATCCTATTGGCCGATGTTATATTAAATTCAAAAATTGGGGTTTTCTTGGACGAACTCGAAATCAAACCCAACGACTGTCGTCCCTAGCGTTTTACCCCCATTCCGAACACAATGGGATATGTTTCGTAGGCCCATTCGACTGTTTCAGTCAGTTTTCCTTCAAATTAAAATATAAAATATTCAATATTTAATTTGAACGTACATTTCAATTTGCCAGGGCCACAAACTAATTCGAAAAATTCCAGAAAAATAAATCTGGCCATGTTTTGACGATACGGTCCCAACAAAACTAGTTCCGTCGAATTCTGAGACCGTTTGCAAAAAGGCCCATTTTTGGTCGATCCAATTTAACTGTAATTGGCCAAAACACGTTTTCCTTTGCCACGCTCACATACTAGCTTCAAAAATTATGAAATTTGAAACATAGCAATAACTTCACATCCCGGATCAAACAAAAGTGGTTTCGTCGAATTCCGAGGTCGTATGCAAAATGGCCAATTTCACGGCCTATATAAATTCCATAGCGACCGTTCTGAAAATTCATTCTGCCATAACTTTTGCTTTCCGCTATGAAAATTCGATTTTTCAGATTCTTTAGAAAGGTATTCACTAACAGATTTAAATATTTTTGGTTTCACTAAAATCCGGATTGTTTTGCACCCGGTACAGTCCGACAAAGTTTGAATTCAATTTTTGAAACTACAGCGCCTTTTCAAGCCTTGTTTATAATTATATTTAATTATATTCGTTTTCAATTGTCGATTCAAACTCACTTTCCATTGCCATTATTTAAAATATTTATTTAAAATCCATTATTTTAGCCAATTCAAAATTTTTAAATTGGTTCAGATTTTCTGGGTCGTTACACATCCTGAGACATTAGCTAGAGTGTCTCGAATCGGTAGGAGCTCCTCCCTAGCCTTGACTCATGATGGAAACCAATTTCCAATACGCCCCATTCGGATTTGATTGTATTACTAGTACGGAGGCATAATATATGGGTACCTATGCTTCCTAGGATCGATACATTATGATTGAAATTGTTTTTAAAACATATACACACTAATAATAATATCAAATTCGTTTTTAACGTATCAAGCATGTTTAATCACCATAAGGTAAAACTCTATCCTCTGGTGTGCGTTGCATTGTGTGATGGGACCTGAGTCTTATGGTGATTTCATTTTTCTAAAAAGCATTGCGTTGTTTTACGATTTACTTTAAGTTATACACGGCAATCCATTAGAATAAAACCCGTTCCGCGTTAGCGGCGTGGTCCTTGGATTTGTCCTGTTAATAGTGATTAATTAGTTAAGAATTCTCACACCAGTCCCACGACTGACCCGTTGTTTGTTTCACCTTTTTGCAGACTCGGGTGCCCTCTTCTCCACATGGGCAGTCAAGCAGTTTGTCTACAGGTTTATATCTTTAGCAGGATCCTGGATTAAAGCTTAAAGCTGTGTCCAGAACATTGGAAGTCTTCCGCTGCCTTAGTTATTTTATTTCTGCTGCAGTGTATTATAATATTGTAATTTACCTTCCACTATATTATTAGTCAATGTACTCTGATATATTCTATACTCTGATGTTACATTTACAATGATGTAATAAAAGTCTGTTGTTGTTGTTCTAATATTGTTGTATTCCCAAAGTTAACGTATGCGGATTTTGAACGGTCTTGGTCGATCTTGCGATCGATTAAGGTCGGGCGAAACCCGTGTCGTTACAGTTGGTATCAGAGCTTTGGTTAGCTCAAATCTTTAGGGTACAACTCATTAGAACGGAACAAAAGGCTCATCAGAGATTGGATTAGTAATATCCAATAAGAATACTCATTAGAGATAGGATCAACAGTATCCTAGAATGAGAAAACTCATTGGAGATAGGGTTAGTAATGCCCTAGAATGAGTTGAGAGTAGCAAGCCTATAATATACGTATTTGTGATTAATTATACTCTATTTTGGAAAATATGATTTTGAATATATAAAAAGTTATATATTTGAAAGTTAATCAACTAATGAAATTATTTAAACCATTGGAGAGAATATATATATATAATTAGTTAGTTAATTAATCAACTTTTAGCTTCGTCCCTTTTCGAGGACGAAAAGTTTTTAAGTGGGGGAGACTGTAACAACCCTGAATTTTGGGGCCAATTTAAAATTTATTTTAAGAAATTTTAATGAGTTTTGTTATATAAAATAATCTATTTTAAATAATAATGATCACAAATTTGATTTAAATCGAAGTTAGAATGAATAATTTAATTTTAAAAAGAGTTAGAAATAGCGCGGTAGTTTGAAAAGTCAAACTTGAACTTTGATTGACCGTACAGGACGCAAAATTTAACGAATTTTAGTGAAACCAAAAATATTAGAATCTATTTAAAAATATCTTTCCAACAAATCCGAAAAATTGAAATTTCATAACGGAAATCAAAAGTTATGCCCAAATTAAAATTTAGAAAGGTCGCTAGGTAATTTACATAGGTCAAAAATGCTACTTTTTGCATATAAAGGAATTTGAACTCGAAACCACTTCCATTGAGTTCAGAATGATGTTTCTACATTGGAAAACAGTAAATACTTATATATTTCGAGTTCCAGAAATTATTTGTTTAAAAATATATTTTTAATATTAAATATACTGGCCTTGAAAATAGTCATTTTTCAAACGACCTCTGTTTTCGACGAAACCACTTTTGTTGGAACCGGAATGTCAAATTATTGCTAGGTTTCAATTTCCAGAATTTTTCGAATTAATATGTGAGCGTGGGAAAAGAAAATGTGTTTTGACTATTTCAGTTAAAATTAAACGCCTTAAAAATAGCCATTTTTCAAACAGTCTCAGAATTCGACAAAAATAATTTTTTTGGGTTCGTATCGTCAAAACAAAGCTAAAAATGATTTTTCGGTAATTTTTAGAATTAATATATAATTATAATTGATTTTTCAGTGTAAACGGACAATTTTTTACTTTAAAAATTCATTAAAAATTCATACGAGCTCAGAATTGAATGAAATTAATTTTTATAGGTCTGCAGCATCAAAACATAGCTAAGTATATTTTTCGGGAATTTTTGAAGTTAATTTGTGGCCCCGGTGAATTTTCATGTACGGTCAATATTTAATTAATTAATTTTTAATAGGATTTTAAATAAAAAAACGCTACAGACATCAGAATTGGGGCCCGAGACATAGCCCATTGCGCTCAGAAGACGTCAAAACCCGAAGAACGACAGTAAGCAGACCTAATTCTGAGTTCGGACCAAAACGGGCTTAAACGGGCTAATTAAATTATTAAATAATGATTAGGAAAACCTAATATAATATTATAAATTCCGAAAACACTGTTCATCTTTCTTCCTCCTCGTCATTTTCAGCCGTAAGAACCCATGAACATTCAAAATTTCAAACCTTGATTTCTCCCTCAGTTCTCAACGAAATCCTTCATGTAAATACACGTTTCGAAGAGATTTTCGTGCTCTTCAATATCCGACAAGAATCACCACCTCTCATCGACCGTAGCCGCCGCACCACCCTCCCAAACCGCCGCCGAACACAGCCCCACCGCGCCACCCACGTTGAGCCGCACCTCCTCCAATTCCCGGTGAAGATAGCCCTCTCGTAGCTCTTCAATCTCCCGCAAACCGTTCGTAAAACCGTCCATCGTAGCTTGAGTTATCTCGATTCAAAGTTTTGAACTTTAGGTAATGTTTATTTCAGATTTTGCGACGCTTTTAAATGTCGCTGTGTCAGTTGTTAAAAGCTGAATTTTGATTTTTCATACGTATTTGTATTTGAATCGTTCTAGATCAGAAATCTATTTGAATACGAACACTGAATCGGATCGAACCTGTATCATCTTCTCAGACCAGACCACTGTGAGAATTTATTTTTAATTTAATTTGATTTATTTAATCATTATTTCTATGATTATTAATAAGTAGATCTAATAAGACGTGATGTTTAGAACATGAATTTGAACTGTTCACTCTGTATGATGTTGAATCTGATTTGCATGAGATTTGATCTGAAATTTTGAAGTTTTAAATCTGAACTAATAATTAATTAAAATTAATTATGTGTTTAATCATGCCGTGTTGATTTTACATATGCCAAATTATAACATCACCTAGTAATTACCTTGATGCTAGTTGTTAGATTTGGACTTGTTGTATGTCTGGGATGTTGTTGTTATGTTATGTGATGAAAATTTACATCTTATTTGATGCAAATAAAATAAGAATGCGACTTGTGGTGAAATTTACATTTTATTATGTAAAATTAAAATAAGAAATTTACATCGTATGAGAAAATTAACATTATTCTTAGTGTAATAATAAGAAATTACATCGTATGTGTAAATTAACATTTTTAATGTTAATATGGTAGAAATTCAACCGTAGGATGTAAATTAACATTTTTAATGTTAATATGATAGAAATTCAACCGTAGGATGTAAAATTAAAAATCAGAATTTGCGATGACATGAAATTTACCTTTTATTATGTAAATAAAGCATTTTCACCGCATGTATAAATTTACATTATTTTTAATGTAAATTAGATAGTAAATTTAACCGTAGGATGTCATTAACATTTTTAATGTCAATTTTAAAAAGAAGTTTAACCGTAGGATTAGTTGACATTATTTTTAATATTAACATATATGAATTTCACTGTAGGAAGATTTACATTATTTTCTTTTTTTTATGTAATAAAAAGAATGGACTTTACATTGTAATTAAAGAGTAAATTTTACATTGTAAAAATGGATTTTATATTGAGAATTTGGCGATGTAAATAAAAAGACAATCTTTTTATGTTGAAAAAAAAAGACCATCTTTTTATGTTCAAAATAAAAAGACATTATTTTTACATTGTAAATAGAAAAGATTACATTTTTACATTGTAAAGTAGAAAAGGTAACATTTTTACATTTGTAAATAGAAAAGATTATATTTTTACGTTGTAAAATAGAGAAGTTAATATTTTTACATTGCAAAATATAAAAGTTGATGTCTTTACATTGTAAAACATAAAAAGTTGATATTTTTACATTGTAAGTAAAAGAATGAAATTTTATGTTGTAAAATGAATTTACTGAATCATATAACATTTTATTTTGATATTTATGAATGAATTTACATTGCATGAATTATATAACATTTTATTTTGTTATTTATGAATGAATCTGCATCGCATGAATTAAATAACATTTTATTATGTAGTTTAAGAATGAATTTACACCGCACGAACAAAAGTTACATTTTTATATGTAATTTATATATAAATTTGCACCGTATGTTGAAAATTACATTATTCTATGTAATTAAAAGGGGAATTTCATCGTATGACAAAATTTACATTTTTATATATAAATTATATAGGAATATACACCGTATTGTAAAAATTACATTTTTCTTTGTAATTAATATGAGAATTTCATCGTATGTTAAAATTTACATTTCTATATGTAAATTATAAAGTGAATTAATGTCGTATGTTAAAAATTACATTTTCCTTTGTAATTAACGTGGAAATTTCATCGTATGTGAAAATTTACATTTTTATATGTAAATTATATAGGGAATTACACCGTAGGATAAAATTTAAATTTTTATATGTAATTAAAACATGAATATTACATTTTTATATGTAATGTCTATAGGAAAGTATACCGTATGACAAAACTACATTTTTCTATGCAATTAAAGGATGCAATTTCATTGTATGATCGAAATTGCATTTTTCTTATGTATATATGTAACATGAAATGAGAATGGACATTAGAAATAAAATTGATTTATTTCATATGTAATTTAGATGTAGAAATGTGGCATTGTAATTAAAAATCATATTTTTACAATGTAAATTAGAAGTAATGTTTGCATTGTAATTAAAAATCATATTTTTACAATGTGAATTAGATGTAGTGTTTGCATTGTAATTAAAAATCATATTTTTACAATGTGAATTAGATGTAGTGTTTGCATTGTAATTAAAAATCATATTTTTACAATGTAAATTAGATGTAGTGTTTGCATTGTAATTAAAAATCATATTTTTACAATGTGAATTAGAAGTAGTGTTTGCATTGTAATTAAAAATCATATTTTTACAATGTGAATTAGATGTAGTGTTTGCATTGTAATTAAAAATTATATTTTTACAATGTGAATTAGATGTAGTGTTTGCATTGTAATTAAAAATTATATTTTTACAATGTGAATTAGATGTAGTGTTTGCATCGTAATTAAAAAATTATATTTTTACAATTTAAATAGGAGTAGAGTTTGCATTGTAAAGAAAACGTGCAATTTGATATGTAAATTTAAAATAGGATTCACTGTAAATATAAGTTACATTTTTATAATGTAACTAAGATGAGAATGTACATTGAAGTTGAAATCTACGTTTAAAAGTAGGATTTTGAATGTATCAAAATTTACATTTGTTTTACATGTAAATAAAGAATATAGGAATTTGCATAGGAATTAAACTTACATTTTCATGTAAATAAAAAGGATGGAATTTACATTTTCAATGTAAGGAAAGAATGAATTTAGGATGCGGTAATATAATCTTCAGTTTCAAATGAATTAAAATTTAGTAAGTATCGGTAATTGTGTAGAGCGTTGTTTTAATCAAACGACGTTATTACGATTCAATGATTATATATATATAATCAAAATTGGTTGAATGCAGCCATAGTTGCCCCTGGACTTAAGGCGTCGTTATATAGAAATTTAATTATTTTAAATAATTAAAATAGGAATGAATCGTTAATAAAAATAATTATTAATGTGTAAGAAGGATTTTCAATATATATATATATATATATATATATATATATATATATATATACGAGGATTATTTGGAAAGTCCGAGTTTATCTCATTCCAAATAATTAAACGACGTTTAAAAATCCAAGATTGGAAGACGGCGATTGAAGACCGTCAAATCTCCACATCGAATGGACGATGATGATTGTTGCCTTAGAATGGCTCGCTACCATGATAAGGTAATAGTAGGAGTTGCCCGAACGTAGTGTTGATTTGTACGGGTTTGGCTTTCGCTCAAACCCAGAGCATAAGCTTATAAATGGATGGTGTGTCTGACATCGTACTCCATTATATATCATGTTATTAATCTTCTGTCGAATGTACGGATGTCTGGTGGCGGAGAATTTATTCTCTTGCTTAACACCCGTTCATATATTTCGGCAAAGGATTGGTAGTGTGATATGGAGTGATGATGTGGCATGCTAAGATGCATATGATCAAGGCTTTGTTGAAAAGCAGGCCTTGTAGGACGATCAAAGCATAGCCTGTTTAGGCATAGCTTTGTGTATAGCGTGACTTCGCGAGCCTCATACACCGGCGGAGTCTAAAACGGGAAAAGGGAACGCAGGGAGAGCAGCACGTTTCTTTCTAGCTAGAAGTGGTGTTTGGGTTTTAACACGGCCCGACATTTTACTTATGTGGATGATGGAATGAGGCGCCTCGGATAATAGGTCCTATAGGACCTGGAAACATGTGTTCAGGTATAACTAATCCGCTAAGCTGTATTTACGGACCGGCCCTGCAGCTATCCTAGGGTTCTCCGCGGGGAATCCTGAGACATTAGCTAGAGTGTCTCGAATCGGTAGGAGCTCCTCCCTAGCCTTGACTCATGATGGAAACCAATTTCCAATACGCCCCATTCGGATTTGATTGTATTACTAGTACGGAGGCATAATATATGGGTACCTATGCTTCCTAGGATTGATACATTATGATTGAAATTGTTTTTAAAACATATACACACTAATAATAATATCAAATTCGTTTTTAACGTATCAAGCATGTTTAATCACCATAAGGTAAAACTCTATCCTCTGGTGTGCGTTGCATTGTGTGATGGGACCTGAGTCTTATGGTGATTTCATTTTTCTAAAAAGCATTGCGTTGTTTTACGATTTACTTTAAGTTATGCATGACAATCCATTGGAATAAAACCCGTTCCGCGTTAGCGGCGTAGTCCTTGGATTTGTCCTATTAATAGTGATTAATTAGTTAAGAATTCTCACACCAGTCCCACGACTGACCCGTTGTTTGTTTCACCTTTTTACAGACTCGGGTGCCCTCTTCTCCACACGGGCAGTCGAGCAGTTTGTCTACAGGTTTATATCTTTAGCAGGATCCTGGATTGAAGCTTAAAGCTGTGTCCAGAACATTGGAAGTCTTCCGCTGCCTTAGTTATTTTATTTCTGCTGCAGTGTATTATAATATTGTAATTTACCTTCCGCTGTATTATTAGTCAATGTACTCTGATATATTTTGTACTCTGATGTTACATTTACAATGATGTAATAAAAGTCTGCTGTTGTTGTTCTGATATTGTTGTATTCTCAAAGTTAACGTATGCGGATTTTGAACGGTCTTGGTCGATCTTGCGATCGATTAAGGTCGGGCGAAACTCGTGTCGTTACATCTTGGATAAGAGTGGGGGATCATTTGTAATTTACAGCATCGGTGGCACATGATAAATCCATGTGCCATTCGTGGTGGTTAATGAAGTTTCGAGGATCATAGCTTCCTGAGTAAGAAGTGAATTTTGGCATGTTGAAGTACTTATGTCATTTGGCATTAAGAATAGCTGGAGTAAATGGGTTACGCCTTGTACTGGTATCCCAGATGTCGTTGGCATGCCCCCACGATTCCCTCACAATCCTACGGATCATGTTGGCAAGAATCAGAGGTTGGGTTCCTACCGCATTATGGTGGTCATGATCCAGTTGAAGAGTTTGGAGCCTAGGGCATCTTATCGAAGGAAGGTCTTCGTCATTTTATGAGTATCCCACCTCGATTGCATGATTCCACGAAGGTTGGTTGCAGTGAACTTGGGCCTAGTCGGATGCTAGAAGCGTAGGAAACAAGTCTGGAGTCATAGCAGTCTCAGTCTTCCTAGTGGGGGGTCGAGATATATTCCCATGATCAGGATTAGGTTCAAGCCACGAACGGCTGAGATGACGCGTTCCCTCTCTGAAGGTGATCCTGACATTGCTGAGGTTGATTCTACAACGAGGGCTAAGGTTGTCGAGAGGAGAGACGGATGTGGAGCTCGAAGCAACATGATTCGTAGGAGGTTGGATGCTCCTACTTGTACTAAAATGGGCGATGTTCATTGAGCGTGTCGTTGGAGTTGCTGGATCAATTCCTTGTTTTTCCTGACTTGGGCTACGAGTTGTCTCTTGGCTTCTTCCAGTCTTTGGGTCAGCGCGAGTAGCTGCGCTTGAGTGACTAGGGCCTCGGGAGCCGGAGGTTATGCCACATCAGTAGTGGCTAATATGTCGGAAAGAGGTCGTTGATGGACCGTAGTGCCTTGATTATCATTAGATGGTCTGCCAAGGATAGATTTCCCCTAGCTCGCCATAGAATCTGAATAGCGCAAACAAACTTGTGGTCGAGAATCGATGGGAAAAATCGGCTTTGTCGAGTTTGCGCGATGGTATTGGTTGATGGAGGCTGAGCACCCAAGTCTTCCTGAAGGCGGAGAATGTCTTGTTGAGCATATCGTTGAAGCCATTGTGTTAATACAATGTCCCAATGGATTTTGTCGACAAGGCATTGTTGAGTCTCACCCAACTTTCTCGACATTTCATCGAATTAGGATTGATTGACGAATGCGTGGAGATTGAAGCACTAAGGTTGGTCGGAGCTTCAGTGAGTCAAGGCTTAGGAGGAAATTCCGAAGCAGGATTGACAATGGAAAGTTTGACCATGGGGTTCTTTCCTATGTTCACCATTGTCGATAGGCTTGGTCGGTAAGTTTGAGAAAACTTAAGTAGCATTCCAAGTCTTGGTGACTGAGTAGAGGGAAAGGAGAGGTTTCGATTACTCAAAGGAAGTGATAGAAAGTCGACTGTAGATGCGCGCTTTACTCTTCCCTCCCTAGCACACCAAAATGTTGACATTTAAAATTGTCGTCAACATCTAAGAGTTCCAAAAACTTGAACTAAATATCTAGAGTGGAAAAGTGTGTGAGACGCAGTAATAATGTATAGGAAAGAAAAGAATATAGTTGTTTATAGTGGTTCGATTCGAAGTGAACCTACGTCCACCTTGAAGGCTTTGTAGATTTTATTCACTTTCAGCAAAGTACATTAAGACATCATTACAAGAAGTTACAGTGATTGTCGATATTCAATAAATCCTTGTTGTCGAGCTTTCTTGTTGGTCAGGGGCAGTCGAGGGGTTTCTGAGGTCCAGAGCGTGTCGGGAAGTTCCGAGCTTCGGGGGTGTCGGGAGAATCTAGAGTCCTGGGTGCACCGGGAAAATCTGTCATCCGGAGTGTTTAGGGATTTACCGATGATGTGGCGAAGTCGGGAAGTTTCGAGAAGAGCTCGAGGTCGAGGGATCCGAGAGGATGAGCGGAGTCGGAGGATCCGAGAGGAGGTCGGAGCCGGGGTCTGAGAGGAAGGTTGGAGTTGGAAGGTTCCGAGAGGATGAGCGGAGTCAGAGGATCCAAGAGGAGGTCGGAGTTGGTAGGTCCCGAGGCCTTCTTCTTCTTCGTTGAGTGGAAGAGGTGTTAACTTGGTTAACAATGTCCGAGAGGTCCGAAAATTTCCAAAGGTAGAGTAAAGGTCTTTGTAAATGTCCAAAAGTGGATGTAAAACGTGTATGCAGCGTTTTAGTGGTCCATGATGTGTCCAATGGTCATAGAGAAGAAGATGGAAGTGGCGCTTGATAAGAAGTCTAAAGGTGGTTTAATGTCCAAAAGTATGGTTAAACCTTTAAGACTATGCTCATGAGTCCAAGCATATGTATCTTCTTCTTTGTATGATGAAGGAAGGTGCTTAAGAGGCTTTGGGAAGAGTATCTTCTTCCTAGGAAGCCATTAAAGCTTGAAGGAGAGCTTGAACCAACCCCTTATATGTTGGAAATGAAAGGGTATTTATAGTGGAAGGGTTAAGTGGGAGTAGGTAGGATATGGGGCCCACATAGCAGAATTTCGGGTCCCTTTATGAAGTGCAGGGAAATTTCGTATCCCTCGAGAGGTAGGAATTTCGTATCCCTCTGGGGGATATGAAATTCGTATCCCTCCCGAAGGGTATGAATTTCGTAACACCTTGGGGGATACGCCATTCGTATCCCTCCTGAGGGGACGCGGGATATGAATTCTGTATCCCTCTAAGGGATACGAAATTTGTATCCTTCCTGATGGATATGGGATTCGAAATTCGTATACCTTTAGGTGATACGAAATCCGTATCCTTCCCGAGGGATACAAATTCCGTATCCCTTTAGGGGATACGAAATTCATATCCCTCCATGGGGATATGGGATAGAAATTTTGTATCCCTCTTGAGGATACGGAATTTGTATCCTTCCTGGGGATACCAGTTTTGTATCCATCTATAGGATACGAAATTCGTATCCTTTATGAGGGATACGAAAAGATGGGGGGAGAGGCTTGTTTTCCAAATTCTGGGCTTGATATGCATTTACGGAAACAGACGTAACTTTCAAACCGTAAGGCTGGTTTGGCCAAACGAAAGTTGTACCAGAAGCTAACTCGGAGGGCTATAAGAATTACAGCGCAAAGCACCGTATTTGATGTATTCGGTCGCAAAAGAGGTCTTCTAAAGGGGTTTCTAACCACTTTTATGTTTAGGTCGTGACTTTGACTGAATCGTTTTTTGTTTTCTGACGATGTTGCTGACGTGTGACAACTTTTACCAAAGGCGTGTCAACACAAGGGATGTGGAGCATGGTGAAGCGAGGCACAACGGTGCGAGAAATGGTGATGCGAGGTGTGGTGATGTGAGGCATGGTGGTGCGAGGCATGGTGATGCGAGGCACGGACGCGAAGCATGGTGGTGCGGGGCATGGTGATGCGAGGCACGGACACGAAGCATGGTGATGCAAGGCATGGTGGTGCGAGGCACAAATGCTAAGTACAGTGATGTAAGGCATAGGAGGGTGCCGAGCACGGTGATCCAAAGCTAAGCGGGGCCAATGTGAGATTCTAGAACCGATCGGTGTGTGCTTCGCAATCTTTTGGAAGTGATCAACGCATGTCAGACGAGTAGTATTTGGTGTTGGTGAATTTCGTATCCGAGGGACACAAAATTTGGTTAGCGATCCGGCCCAAGTACTCTAGTACCAGAACCTTGGTTTTCTCAATCCGTCCATACAGTTTTGAGTGCATACATATGACCCGAGACTTGCACTTTTCGAGAGTAGTTTGACGAGCCATGACGACTATACTTGCATGACCACATCTTGGCTTGATTCTTAAGGATGCTAGCTCCTGGACCGTTGAACCACGCGATGGGCCGAGTCATGTAGGCTTGGTCTACTTCTAGTAACCGGACCAAATGGTGGTTAACATGCAACAAATTAAAAAAAAATTGCATACCTTTTCCTTTTTGATTTTTTCTAAATATGTTTATTGCTTTCTTCCTAAAAATAAAGAGTTGGCACTTGATTATCCAATAGAAGATCAAATATTTAACTATTAAGCTATCTGTACCAAAATATGCACATTTGACACAATTAACTGCATTTGTCTTCATCTTCACTAAACCCTTGTCCAACTTTTGGCGCAAACAAGACATAACCAATAGCAAGATCAAATGCAATGCAAGAAAAAGACCATATATCAGCAGAAAAATAATATCCAGACCCAATAATAACTTCAGGATATCTATATTGTCTTGTTTGTATTTATTCCGGAAATTTTTGGTCACTTCAGATGGCATTTCCCAAATCCACAATTTTACATCTAAAATCAATCCCTTCAAAACTCCTTTGTGTTGTTTCCCTTACAGGACCATCTACCATTGAAACTTTTCTTTGAGATATTTTTGCTCTTTCTCTTTGGGCTTTCTCCTTCAATTTCTCGTAGCTCAAAACCAGTACCTTGTTCTTAGCTCTATATTCAGCCAAATTAGCCACATTATGGCACTAAAACTGTCTTGCAGGTTGTGATTGCCTTCAGTCTATGCTCAAACTCCAATAATTTGGACATGAAGGGTGGGGCAAGCAGCATATGAATAATATATATTAACAAATTAATATAATTTTACTAATCTAAGTTATTCGCTAACCATCAACATTGTTTAAGCTCGCTAAGCCTGTTTCGTCCGAGAAAAAGAAGACCACCAAATCTAACCGCGTTGAAAGATCGAATTGGGTCCATCCAGGTTCCAATTGCTAAGTACATAAAGCACAAGGGTCTGCTGGAGAATTTCAAAAAGATGCTTTGCGTTCAACTGAAGTGGTTCGTTGCTTGCGGTAAGCTCACTCAGGTCAAAATCATCAGCATATTGAAGAAAGATTACATACCAGATTTAGAGGGATCTCATTTCAATGTTACAATACATATTAACAAAAGAAAAATCAAACACATAGGAAAAGGGGCTGACTGAGATTTTTAGTTTTCTTTCTGAACCAGCGACCTATTAATCTACTCTTTTCTTCGTTAGAAAGTGAATTTAAGGTTGCAATTTTTAAGTATGAGTCAATTTTCCGCACCCCGAATTGTTGAAACATAGTTTTTCCCAATAGTTTTTGAAAACATGCGCCTGTTGAACAAACGCCTGGTTATCAGGCGTTTGTTGAACAAACGTCCAAGCTTTAAAAAGTTCGTCATTTTCTGAACAAACGCCTGACTCTCCGGCCATTTATTAAAATTAAAGTTAAAACTTAATTCAAAGTTAATTATTAATTATATTTTTTCATGATCCGAAGGACATGATTATAACAGATGTTGACTAGAAAAATTATTACAACAGATGTTAACTAGGAAATAGTTACTAAAACTTAGGATACAATAGATGTTAACTGGGAAAAAGGTACTAAGACTTAGGATACAACACATGTTAACTAGGAAATAGCTACTAAAATATAGGATACAACACAAGTTAACTAGGAAGTAGATACTAAAACATAGGATACAAAACATGTTAAACTAAGAAAATAATTATGCAAGCAAACTACATGTTAGGTTCAATCTCAAAGGATTCTAAAGCAGTTCTAAGCTGCCTTATATCTTGTTCTAACTCATTGACATAATAAATACCCTTTGGGCATAAACGATCATCAATCCATTTAGAGTAATTGCGGCCGTTCGCCCATAATGAGCATAATTAGATCCTACGACCATTTTTTTCTCCATTCGCCCTTACAACTACCTCCACCGTGTACCCATGATGGCAACAAACGGGATATGAGTTAACCTCTTGATCATTTTGAGGTTGGGTAATTGTATTCGCTCTTACCTCTTGTTCATATAGAGGTTGAACTACAGAAAATTGATCTATCACTTCATGAGTTAAAGGTTGAGTAACCGTAGCCGCTATTACCTCTTGTTCATATAAAGCTTAAACTACCTGGTGATCAAAATCTGGGACCGGAGTTTCAATCGATTCCTGAAGTCTAAATTGGCTTAGATCTGGGTACTCACAATGCACATCCTTGTAGTTTTGCCCTTAGTATTCGATAAGCCAATCAACATCGGTTCTTGAACTAGCCATTGGAGCTTGACCCCAAGGAAAGTCAGAATCCATAAACGAGGGCCATGAAGGCATAGCTTTTGGTATGCTAAACTGTAGAGAATAAAAAATCTTGTTTGAGTGAAGAATGGTGAGAAAAAACAGCAGAGATATATAGTCGCTAACTATTGAGTGAATAAAACAAATTGTGATGTGATTGATCACTCTAGCGAATCTTCTTTACGTACTGCTCTACATTATTAGGCCTGACAGTATACTGTAGCAAATATGCTTTATGTATTGCCCTGTACTATTAAGCCTGACAGTATACTGTTTAATCTAAAATTTCCAAAGCTTTTGAATGATTACCTAAACCTAGGATAACCCGAATTTATAAATAAGCAGACATATGTTTGAGTAAGTTAAATCACTTAAATAAAACTAAGATAAATAAAAGTCGCATGACACATTCACGATACACTTGAATGATACATTCATGATACAAGTAAGATAAATAATACTTAATCTGACCAACTTTAAATTCAAACCATTAAAGTTAATCGGATCCAAAGCGTGTTAGCCAGCTGTAGTGAACTTCATGACCAATGAAATCTCTTCCATATTATAATCGGTAACGTGCATCGAAAGTGGATGTGTATGCTTGAAATATATCCTCATCTTCCACCAGCTCGATATCTCGCGGCAACGATGACAATCATCCCAGAAAGCGTTATGAGTTTTATGAATCTCTATAGTAGACCTCTACGAGGGGCAGTCGGGATGGTTGTTGTAAATGTCTTGGATCAAAATCCAAAACAATTCATGGCTAATGACCCCACTGTTTAGCAGCATAATCTCGTGTCTTCTATCAAACTTGATATAAGCTTCCACAAGTATTAGTAGCTCAGTTGTAGACCAATTTTGGATTGACATTTTCCCCCATGAGTTTAGTTGTTATATTTAGGAATGAGAAACGAAAACATTTATAAGCAATACAATTTATAACAAATACTACCCATATAATCATTTCAAAGACTAGCTTGAAGAATAGCCAATTCGAACAGCCACCAGTGCTATGCACTTATGTGTTGTCCATTCGAACATCAATTGTCAGCCAATTGTCCAAACGTTCCACTAGTGCTCTGATTTGTAGTAAAGGAACGTGACTACACATTATGCAGACATAGTAAAGCTAAATAGTGAGTACAGGAGTCTCCACTAGTGCTTTGTTTTGTAGCCATTGTACACACTGTACAAACTGTAGTAAACTAAATAATGAATCTCCTACTTTGATAAATAAAGGAACTTGCACACAAACATCGTTCGATACACCAAATTATAGAACAAAGCAAACAAACATCGTTCTACACAACATACAACTCTGACCCAAACACATAATAACTTTGAATACAAACATATAACTACGAACCAGTATAATTTGACTACAATCCATAGTTTTAGGGTGAACCGTTGAATCCATACAACATTTCAGCCTTTGCTGCAACATTTGTTCTTTCCAAGTGACTTACCTCAACTTGCATCTCAAGTGCGTATACCCCTCTCTGTCAACAGTGGATCAATCCATGAAAAAAATTACAACTTTGCAATCGTTGGCGATTTTGTGCATCAATGTATGCTTTGCAACCATAAAAGCAACGACTTGCATTCGTCGGGTTTTTAGAAACAAGGATATTACATTCGACTCCGCAATATCATAGGACTGAACGACCCGTCATGCTAGAGATTGATTTATCCGGGTTCTGTCGAGCTATTACTTCGCTCAACATATCATGGAGGGATTTTTGAACTGGTCAGGTGCGCTGGATGACAACGTTTGGTTGCGTGGCACTAAAGAGTTCGGACTCTACATTTGTAGTTTCCACTTGGACTTCCACTTATGTTTCGGGCACAAATTCGACATCTTTGGCTGGTTGCTTATGACGTTCATACTCATCGTATATTTGAACTATGGCTTCATCATCGAACTCCCAATTAGCCATTATATTGACGAAAAGTAATGAAGGAAAGGTAGAGAGGCTAGCTTCTCTGTAATAAACCAGCTTGATAATGACAAAGTAGGGGTGGGCGCGGTTCTGTTCGGTGCGGTTTGAAGCTCAAACCGCTTTCACACCGCATCAAACGATTGATCAAAAATACAAACCATCATACTAACCGTTCAAACGGTTCGGTTTTGATCTAATATGGTCCGGTTTTGGTTCGATCTGGTTTGAACCCATATTAAATGTGAAACAAGAAAATTACTTCCATCAACAATCAATTTACGATTGTATAACGTTGTGTCACCTGAAGATTAAAACACAGTGTTATCTTTAATTAATATAAGAACAACATACGTTGAAAATAGAATGTATATCGTTAAATTAAAAGTTAGAAAGGAATTTGTTAATTATTTTTATTATAACATTATCGGTGTAGCTATGCGGTTCGGTTCGGTTTAATATGGTTTGGTAAAAGTTCAAACCGCAACCGAACGGTATCGTTCTGAGTCGGTTCGATTTGGGTTGTTTGCTTTACAGAAGAATCCGGTGCGGTTTTCTGCATCGTTTTTCGGTTCGGTCTGGGCGGTTTCCGCATTGCGGTGCAGTTTATTCCTACCCTGTGACAAAGTGGCTACAGTGCCCTTGATAATGACACTACACTGTTGCCACTTGGCCCACTTTGTCTCCATGCGAGTGCGGTATCTAATGAAGACCAGAGTGTGGAATCCAAGAGAGAATAGAGTGTGGTATCCAATGAAGCCAAAGTGGCTATAATGCCCTTGACAATGACACTACATTGCTGCCACTTGGACTACTTTGTCTCCATGCGAGTGCAGTATCCAATGAAGACCAGAGTGCGGAATCCAAGAGAGAACAAAGTGCAGTATCCAATGAAGCCAAAGTGGCTACAGTGCCCTTGACAATGACACTACACTGCTGTCACTTGGCCTACTTTGTCTCCATGCGAGTGTGGTATCCAATGAAGACCAGAGTGTGGAATCCAAGAGAGAACAGAGTGTGGTATCCAATGAAACCAAAGTGGCTACAATGCCATTGACAACGACACTACATTACTGCCACTTGGCCTACTTTGTCTCCATGCGAGTGTGGTATCCAATAAAGACCAAAGTGTTATATCCTAAAAATCTATGTATAATAGTGGGAAGACGTACAACGTTTATTACTCAAACGAATTCCATTATATTCAGTATCTAAGCAACTCAAAAACTTCAAAAATTAAAAATGTCAATTGAAGATTGTATGTTGTTCAATGATAACGATGAAGAATTTGATATTATGATAGAGGATCATTTTCTTCGACATAGGGAGCTAGTATCTTCACTACATGATGATGGAGAATCTAGCCAGGAACGTGGTGGCTCTGTTGTAGGCCGTCGATATAAAAATCGATGTCATTCGTGGCACAACGATAGAATAATGGAAGATTATTTTGTTTCAAATCCAACGTACATGGCTCAAGATTTTAGAAGTAGATTCTGCATGAGGCAACCTATGTTTCTTCGAATCCTACATGTATCCAGCAGCACGGTTCATACTTTACCTACAAACACAATGCATCTTATACAATGAGCCTCACTGGAATTCAAAAGATGACAGTTGAACTGCGTATGATAGCATATGGAGATCCAGCTGACGCTTAAGATGAAAATTTTAAAATGGAGAAAAGCATGGTATTAGAGTGCTTGGACCATTATTGCCAAGCTATCGTAGATGTTTATGGCGATCAATACTTGCGTACACCAAACGAGGCCGATATATCAATGTTAATGAATATGCATGACAGTAGAGAATGGCCTGGAATGTTAGGTAATTTAGACTGCATGCGTTAGGAGTGGAAGAATTGTCCAAAAGCATATGTCGGAGCTTATCAGGATAAGTCTCATACGTCAACTATTATACTTGAAGCTGTAGCGTCGTATGACTTATGGATATGACATGCTTTTTCTGGAATGTCGGGTTCGAACAATGATTTAAAAGTAGTTGAACTTTCAACATTGTTTAATGATTTGGAAAATGGTAGATCAGTTTCATGTACTTTTACTTTAGAGGGTAACACATACGACCATGAATATTATCTAGGCGATGATATATACCCGAAATGGAGTACCATAGTCAAGACAATTCCGAACCCAAAAAACAATAAATAAGCAAGGTTTGCAGCAATACAAGAAGGACAAAGAAAAGATGTTGAAAGAACATTTGGCGTTCTTCAAACCAGATTTGGTATAGTCAATAATCCATGAAGACTTTGGTCACCAGGTAAAATGACTAGGATAATGTACACTTTTGTTATTTTACATAACATGACTATAGAGGACGAAAGAGACATGGAAGTTGATTTCAATTACGATAGAGATGCTCCACGGCCTGATGTTTGGCGCGAAAATATGATTGGAAATGAACTAGAGCTAGAGTTTCACGTAGAAAGACAAATGTCCTGCTATAATGCTCACATACATCGAAAGCTCCAGAATGATCTAACAGACTATCTTTGGAACTTTGTTGGAATTCAGTGAAGCTACGTATCCTTAGCTATTGTTCTTTCGTTATTTTAGTATTTCTAATCTTGTACTGTAATCGTTAATCGTTTTTGTTTAATCAGAGCTTTATTTCTTAATTGCTTCGTTAATGTGGATATCACAAAAACAACTAAAATTCATAGTAAAATACCACTACTGATAAGTACTAAGGCAAAGTAGTCGGTTTACAAAACTATGTAATCCAAGCGTCTGGTTGACAGACGCCTGGAATTATAAGTCATAGACGTCTGTTCAACAGACGCCTGGACACAAGCTCTTATTCAACAAACACTTGAAACCAGGCGTTTGTTGAACATACGCCTGATTTCAGGCGTTTGTTGAACAAGCACTCGAAGAGTTTGTAGATTCTTGAACTTTTCCCCCGAAATCCGCACTTTGGGTACAATCCATACACTACTGGACATGTTTTTGAGTATACATTTCATAATCTCTTATATTGGAGCTTCAGTTGGAGATGCTCTAAAAGAATAGGAATAGACAATGGATAGGTTACGTTTATCTAGGTTAAACGGACCTTTTTTGACAAAGGCGGAAATGTGAATTGTTTTTATCCATGTTTATATTATTAGTGAAACACTTTTGGTTGTATTTATAATGAATTGACACCAATTTTTGCAACTATAAATGGTTTTTCTTGTAGTGGTATAAAGGAAACTTAGTCTATGAATGATTCCTTTCTTTTGAAAGAAATATTCAGTGGTTTAAATTCGTTACTACCATCAGTTTGCAATTTTTAGTTGTTGCCTAATATTTCTCTCAGTTTGATTAGTGAAATAATAAACAACCTTGCATATTTCTTACTTATTTTTCTTAGAGTACACCCAGTATACCTGGTATATGAATCAACAAAAGATATAGAGTAATTGAAACCATAATTAGAATTTATTGGTTCTGGTCCCCATAGGTCAACAACGACCAATTCAAGTGGTTTTTCATCAGTTATTTGAGAATTTAAAAAAGGCAGTTATGGCTTTTGCCCATTTGATAGTGAGTAAATACATATGGCATGGTTATATTTTCAAAAGAAGTTTTATTATCTTCTTGAACTTGTTTGACAACATTGACATTGGGGTGTCTTAACTTTACATGCCACAAATCAAATACTTTTGCACTGTCATTAATCTCATACAGATAACAGCTTTTACTTCTTTTATCAATGTTTGTAGAGTTAATAACATTGAACTTGTATAGACCTATATCTGTGTAACCATATAAAATAATTTCATTAGTTAGTAAGTCTTTAAATAAGAAATAATTGGGATGAAATTCAAAATATACACTATTGTCTTTAGCAAACTGGGACACACCAAGAAGATTCTTTTTTATTTGTGGTACCCTCGGTAAATTGTTGAGATACAATTGCTTTATACCTCTAATGCTGCCAAAGCCAATATGTGTGATATTAATACTCTCACTATTTCCCATGTGTATGGATTATTTATCTCTAGATTCTTTTTGACCACAATTTTAATTGTTGAGATAATTAATGATGTGATTAGTTTCTTAAGAGTCAGGGTACCAATTATCATCACCCAAGTCATCTGGCTTAGATTGCTGATTGTTTCTTGAACTATTATTCTAGCTTTTTGCTTCCATTTGAGCAATGTTAGCATTTGGATTTGATTTTCTTTGGTTGCCTCGACTTTGATCTTCTACTTTGATCTGCTACATAATTTGAGTTGAATCTAAAGTTACATTTTAGTATAATGTGTCCCACGTTTTCACATATTTGACACTTTGGTTTGCCAATGTTATTAATCCACCTTCCTCTTCATTTATTAAAGCAACCTCTTTTTGTACTACCTGCATAGTTAACTAATAAATATAATGGTTGACATTTCTTAGTTTCAATTCTTGCCTCATGTGCAAGTAAGATAGAATGCACCTCTTCCATTGAGCGCACCACTTCTTGAGAAGAGATCACAGCAACAATCACTTAATTTATACTCATCATTGAGCCCATTTAAGATTGTTAAGACTTGTTCTGATTCAGTAATTTTTGGCCTGCTGCTTCAAAATGATCACATGTTTTTTAATCTTTGTAAGATACTCTCTCATTGACAAGTCTTCCTTTCTTGATCCTTGCAACCATCTTTTGTAGTACATTATTTCTTCAGTAGATTAAGTGATAAATGGTTTCTCAACTGTTGACCAGATCTCATTTGCAGTCTTGCATCCTATAATTTGTGATGATAAGTTTGCACATATAGAGGAGAGTAACTATAAACTGATCAATTTTCCTTGTCTGCAATACTTGACATACTCCTCATTGTTGACCACTCTATTTTCTATGTCAGTGAATTTTTTTGGAGGAACCGATAGGGTTCGAAGAATGCACCCTTAAAGCCCATATCATTGGATGATAATTTCAAATTGTAATTTCCAAAGGAGGTAATTTTTTCCCTCAAGATGAAATTCAATCAATTGGCTATATAGGATGATTACAGTCTTCACCAGCAATACTACATTGGCAGTGGTTTGAACTTGAGTACCATCTGAATTTCTTGAAGTGATAGAGTTACTGTTTTAGGCCATGAAGATATTGATAGTGTTGGAATTCGTAAGTATTGAATGAAATATACTTTTTCCATTAAGAGAATAGGTGCGACTGTTAAGTGAAAGGATGTGACTACTATAAGCATGCTTTTCTGCGAAAAGGCACTTCGCGAAAAGACACTTCGCGAAATGACACTTTCTTTCACCAACGGTCATATTTCCCAATGGTCATATCTCGGTGAAAAGACACTTCGCGAAAAGACACTTCACGAAAAGACACTTCGCGAAAACCAAGTTTATTTCGCCAAACGGTTACATTTCAGCGAAAAGACACTTCCTTTCATAGAAAGAGACGCGTCTGTACGAAGAGGTACGAGTACGGTCGTTTGAAAGAGATGCAATCGTATGAAGAGGTACGGGTGCGACCGTTCAGAAGAGATGCGACCGTACGAAGAGGTAAGGGTGCGGCCGTTCGAAGGGATGCAGATAAACTATAAATAAGGAGGAAACCTGATCACTTTCCTCACTTATTCCAATCTGAACTTCCTTCTCTCTTCTCTAATGCTCTTATATATATAATCACAGAGTGACATACTCATTACAATCTCGTGCAAATAACGTCTGTTGTATCTTGGGTGAATTTTTGAAATAAAATTCTTAAGGAAATTGTTACGACAAGCCTCAAACAACATTATACAGTTAGATTTTAATTTATTTGTATATTTATATACATTATTTTATAATCTTTCCGTTCTGTACGTTGTGCTATTTCTTAAAATAATATAACGTTGTTGTTATTGTAACTTGATTACAACATTCTTATTGCTATTATTAAATAGTATTAATTTCCAGTATAGTGGAAATTCGAGTTATAAACTTATGCGACAAGTTTATAATTGATTATTCTCTGTTTTGGTGTACTAGACGTATAACATCTTAAGAATTTTATTTTAGAATTTCTTACTAAAACAGAGGTGGCAACAATTGAATTGTCAACAAAGGCTGAGGTAGAAAATCAGTTAAATAAAAAGATCTAGATATTGAGATCTGATCAAGGTGGAGAATATGAATCACCGTTTAAACAATTCTGTGCAGAAAATGGAATAATTCATCAAACAACAACCCCATATTCACCATAACAAAATGGTGTTTCCAAGAGAAAGAATAGAACATTAAAAGATATGATTAATGTGATCGTATTGACCTCTGTCTTTCTGACGAACTTGTGGGGCGAGGCCTTAAATATGTGTGATCATATTTTAAACAAGGTTCCTCATAATAAAACAGGAACAATTTCATATGAGTTATGGAAAGGGCATAAACCAAGCTTTAAATACCACAAAGTGTGGGGGTGCTTGGCAAAGGTTCTAGTTCCGCCTCCCAAGAAAGTAAAACTTGGACCAAAAACTGTAGATTGTTACTATCTAGGGCCAATCCAAAATAGGAATATGTACAGATTTCTGGTGTTCAAGTCTGAGATAGCTGATATCAACGTAAATACAATCATTGATTCAAGAGATGCTTCATTCTTTGAAGATGTGTTTTCGCACAAAAGGAATGAAAGAAATGTTCCTAAAAGGACAAGAGAAGAACACAGGAAAGCACTAATGAGAGTGCTTGGATATTTAAAAAATACCACAAAATATTTCTTACATTATGGGAAATATCCTGCGATCTTAGAAGGATATAGTGATACAAACTGGATTGTCGATTCAGAGGAATCAAAATCAACGAGTGGTTATGTATTTACCCTAGCAAGGGAAGCAGTGTCATGGAAATCTTCTAAACAGACATGCATAGCTCGATCCACTATGGAATCAGAGTTCATAGCACTAGATAAAGCAGATGAAGAAGCAGAATGGCTTCATCATACTTTAGAAGATATCCCATTCTGGCCTAAACCTGTACCGGCCATATGCATACACTGCGATAACCAAGCAGTGCTAAGTAGAGCGCATAATTTTGTGTATAATGGAAAGTCACGACATATTCGTAGACGCCATAACACAGTTCGACAGTTACTCTCAAATGGAACTATTTCCATAGATTATGTGAGAACAAATGATAACCTAGCGGATCCGTTTACTAAAGGTTTATCAAGAGAGAAAATTAACTGTGCATCGAGGGGAATGGGTTTAAAAGCCTAAACCAACAAGAGTTACCTTATACGGAAACCTATCCTAGCGACTGAAGATCCCATGGACTAGGACTGATAGGCAAACCAGTTATGATTAACTCAAGACGTAATGTATTTGTTTGGACATAGTCCTATTCCATTCCTATGGTGCACAACATAAATGTATGCCTACAAAAGAATTGATAGGTTAAAACTATATTTTTCAATGATGGCCATATCTTTTAAATAACAAGTGGAGTATATGTAGGATACTCTTAATGGTTGCGATCACCTATATTAGTGTGAGCTGGATCGGCTCTATGAGAATATTCAAGGCTTTTATTCTCTATAACACTCGCGGAACCAAGTAAGTGTTCAGGACCAAAATGAACACAACTAAGAGATTGGATAAGATGTGAATCGATGCTTCGTAAAACCTTTTGTCTGGATATACAATAACGACTGACGGACCAAGATGAAATAATTCACCGATTAGCCAAGTAGATCAGATAAGTTTTAACTACGGAAAGTTCAAAGTGGAATATCTATTTATCCACGACAAAGCATTATTCCATATGTACTCTGTTATATTTCGCTTTGTGTGGGGGAAAAGAATATTATCATTCATATGGGGGATTGTTGGAATTCGTAAGTATTGAATGAAATATACTTTTTCTATTAAGCGAACAGGTGCGACTGTTAAGTGAAAGGATGTGACTATTATAAGCATGCTTTTCCACCAAAAGACACTTCGTGAAAAGGCACTTCGTGAAAAGACACTTCGCGAAAAGACACTTCGTGAAAAGACACTTCGCGAAAAGACACTTTCTTTCACCAACGGTCATATTTCCCAACGGTCATATCTCAGCGAAAAGACACTTCGCGAAAAGACACTTCACACAAATACACTTCGCGAAAAGGCACTTCATTTCGCCAAATGGTTACATTTCAGCGGAAAGACACTTCGTGAAAAGACACTTCCTTTCATAGAAAGAGACGCGTCTGTACGAAGAGATACGACTATGACCGTTCGAAAGAGATGCAATCGTACGAAGAGGTACGGGTGTGACCGTTTAGAAGAGATGCGACCATACGAAGAGGTACGGGTGCGACTGTTCGAAGGGATGCGGATAAACTATAAATCACTTTCCTTACTTATTCCAATCCGAACTTCCTTCTCTCTTCTCTAATACTCTTATATATATAATCACAGAGTGACATACTCATTACAATCTCATGCAGAAAACGTCTGTTGTATCTTGGAAGAATTTTTGAAATAAAATTCTTAAGGAAATTGTTACAACAAGCCTCAGACGACATTATACGGTTAGATTTTAATTTATTTGTATATTTATATATATTATTTAATAATCTTTTCGTTCTGTACGTTGTGTTATTTCTTAAAATAGTATAACGTTGTTGTTATTGTAACTTGATTACAACATTCTTATTGCTATTATTAAATAGTATTAATTTCCAGTATAGTGGAAATTCGAGTTATAAACTTGTGCGACAAGTTTATAATTGATTATTTTCTGTTTTGGTACACTAGACATATAACATCTTAAGAATTTTATTTCAGAATTTCTTACTAAAACAGAGGTGGCAACAATTGAATTGTTAACAAAGGCTGAGGTAGAAAATCAGTTAAATAAAAAGATCTAGATATTGAGATCTGATCGAGGTGGAGAATATGAATCACCGTTGAACAATTCTGTGCAGAAAATGGAATAATTCATCAAACAACAACCCCATATTCACCACAACAAAATGGTGTTACCAAGAGAAAGAATAGAACATTAAAAGATATGATTAATGTGATGGTATTGACCTCTGTTTTACAGACGAACTTGTGGGGCGAGGCCTTAAATATGTGTGATCATATTTTAAACAAGGTTCCTCACAATAAAACATGAACAATTCCATTTGAGTTATGGAAAGGGCATAAACCAAGTTTTAAATACCACAAAGTGTGGGGGTGCTTGGCAAAGGTTCTAGTTCTGCCTCCCAAGAAAGTCAAACTTGGACCAAAACATGTAGATTGTTACTATCTAGGGTCAGACCAAAATAGGAATGCGTACAGATTTCTGGTGTTCAAGTTTGAGATAGCTGATATCAATGTAAATACAATCATTGATTCAAGAGATGCTTCATTCTTTGAAGATGTGTTTTTGCACAAAAGAAATGAAAGAAATGTTCCTAAAAGGACAAGAGAAGAACACTGGAAAAAACTAATGAGAGTGCTTGGATATTTAAAAAATACCACAAGATATTCCTTACATTATGGGAAATATCCTGCCATCTTAGAAGGATATAGTGATACAAACTGGATTGCCGATTCAGAGGAATCAAAATCAACGAGTGGTTATGTATTTACCCTAGCAGGGGCAGCAGTGTCATGGAAATCTTCTAAACAGACATGCATAGCTCGATCCACTATGGAATTAGAGTTCATTGCACTAGATATAGCAGACAAAGAAGCAGAATGGCTTCGTCATTTTTTAGAAGATATCCCATTCTGGCATAAACCTGTACCGGCCATATGCATACACTGCGATAACCAAGCAGTGCTAAGTAGAGCGCATAATTTTGTGTATAATGGAAAGTCACGACATATTCGTAGACGCCATAACATAGTTCGGTAGTTACTCACAAACGGAACTATTTCCATATATTATGTGAGAACAAATGATAACCTAGCGGATCCGTTTACTAAAGGTTTATCAAGAGAGAAAATTAACTGTGCATCGAGGGGAATGGGTTTAAAAGCCTAAACCAACAAGAGTTACCTTATACAGAAACCTATCATAGCGACTGGAGATCCCACAGACTAGGATCGATAGGCAAACTAGTTATGATTAACTCAAGACGTAATGCATTTGTTTGGACATAGTCCTATTCCATTCCTATGGTGCACAACATAAATGTATGCCTACAGAAGAATTGATAGGTTAAAACTATGTTTTTCAATGTTGGCCATATCTTGTAAATAACAAGTGGAGTATATGTAGGATACTCTTAATGGTTGCGATCACCTATATTAGTGTGAGCTGGATCGGCTCTATGAGAATATTCAAGGCTTTTATTCTCTATAACACTCGCAGAACCAAGTAAGTGTTCAGGACCAAAATGAACACAAGTAAGAGATTGGATAAGATGTGAACCGATGCTTCGTAAAACTTATTGTCTGGATATACAATAACGGCTGACGGTTCAAGATGAAATAATTCACCGATTAGCCAAGTAGATCCGATAAGTTTTAACTACGGAAAGTTTAAAGTGGAATATCTATTTATCCACGATAAAGCATTATTCCATATGTACTCTGTTATATTTCTCTTTGTGTGGGGAAAAAGAATATTATCATTCATATGGGGGATTGTTGGAATTCGTAAGTATTGAATGAAATATACTTTTTCCATTAAGCGAACAGGTGCGACTGTTAAGTGAAAGGATGTGACTATTAGAAGCATGCTTTTCTGCGAAAAGACACTTCGTGAAAAGACACTTCATGAAAAGACACTTTCTTTCAACAACGGTCATATTTCCCAATGGTCATATCTCAGCGAAAAAATACTTCGCGAAAAGACACTTCACGAAAAGGCACTTCATTTCGCCAAACGATTACATTTGAGCGAAAAGACACTTCGCAAAAAGACACTTCCTTTCATAGAAAGAGATGCGTCTGTACGAAGAGGTACGAGTACGACCGTTCGAAAGAGATGCAATCGTACGAAGAGGTACGGGTGCGACCGTTCAGAAGAGATGTGACCGTACGAAGAGGTATGGGTGCGACCGTTCGAAGGGATGCGGATAAACTATAAATAAGGAGGAAACCTGATCACTTTCCTCACTTATTCCAATCCGAACTTCCTTCTCTATTCTCTAATACTCTTATATATATAATCACAGAGTGACATACTCATTACAATCTCGTGTAGAAAACGTCTGTTGTATCTTGGGTGAATTTTTGAAATAAAATTCTTAAGGAAATTGTTACGACAAGCCTCAGACGACATTATACGATAAGATTTTTATTTATTTGTATATTTATATACATTATTTTATAATCTTTACGTTCTGTACGTTGTGCTATTTCTTAAAATATTATAACGTTGTTGTTGTTGTAGCTTGATTACAACATTCTTATTACTATTATTAAATAGTATTAATTTCCAGTATAGTGGAAATTCGAGTTATAAACTTGTGCGACAAGTTTATAATTGATTATTCTCTGTTTTGATATACTAGACGTATAACAGATAGTTCCTTCAACAAAAAAGAAGGGTAAGTAATTTTGGATTTAGATGGTTTGGATTGAGATTTCAGAGATTATTTGCAGTTGAGTCTAATGCAATCTTGAAAACCTTAACTGATGATTTTCTTGAGTTTTTTAACTTTTTTTATGAGCCTTCTCGTATGGTACTTTCATTCAACTATAATAATTTTTTAAACTTCCTGATTGATCTTTGCTTTTCAATTTTGTGTTTCCTCTAGCTTGTTTCAGGAAAACTATCGCAGCCACTTTAGTTTGGTAAGGCACTGTTTTTCTTGTCAAGGCCTTAAATCTCAATTAAAGAGATTACAAATCTTAGATGAAAGGTATCCAAATGATGAAACTTATCTAATAGATATACTATCAACTATACAACACTTTAGTAACTTGCAGTGGAGATTTGTTATTAACAAATAACACTGATACCATGTAAGATTTTGAGGCTTGAATAAAGGAGAATTCAGTGTTATGATTCGTGATAAGATTTTGTAATGTAGAATTGATAAAATGATGTTTTCTTTATTGGTGATTTGCAACTGAAAAAAGAGCTATATTTATATATAGCACATATATACAAACGGATGGGATACAAGCAATAAATATACGGGTCTATCCCATTACACTTGTACCCATATTATAACTCATATAATACAGTACTAGGTTTCATTTATCTCATTATGCACTTGCTTCTTAAGCCTATTGGTTGCAGAGCATAATAACCTCACTCATTCTGTTTATAATTTACAACCTAGTCTTAGCTACCTCCTATATGTCGATGACTTGATAATTTGTTATAAAAGCATCTGGTAAGGCAGCGAGAACTATTAAAAACATTTTTGGAGATTTGGATAGGTGTGTGGGACTTAACATGAATGAACATAAATCAAAATGTTATTTTAACAAATTTTGTAGAACTAAAAATGTGATCAGGACATTTTGGGTGTAAAGGAAGGTGAGTTGCAAATTAAACACTCGAGGGCGCTTGTCTCAACAAATAAGATAACAAACAGGGAATGTTGTTTCTAACATCAAAGCAAATTGCAAGGTTGGAGCTCAAAACTTTTATCCTTTACTGGTAGGATTGATCTTATTCATTCTGTTATTCATCAGAAATTTAATTTTTTGATACAAACATTCCAAATACCTGAAGCTTCAATTAAAAAGATAGAGAGGGTATGCACTGATTTCATTTGGAAGGGAGATGCATCATTTTAAATACAGTGATTTGTGTAGGCCTAAATAGGAAGGAGGAGTTGGCCTTAGAAATCTAAGAAACATGAGACTTGTGTTCATTCTTAAGCAGGGCTAGAAAATTATTCAATTGGAAAGTTTATGGGCTAGACGGATGAGGAGAAGATATTTTGAAAGTCAATTACTGGAAAATGAGTATTGATAGTAATGCGTCAGCAAATTGGAAAGCTATTCTAAATGCTAGAAGCATTTTATGCTAGAAGCATTTTAGACAAAAAAAAATATGAGAGAGAATTTGCTAAAGGTAATGAGAAAGATTTGTGGAGAGATCCATCGAATGATGGTGAATCTTTAGTTAATAATCTGGGTTGGGATACTTACTCTGCTTTTGGTTGCCCTGATTCTAAAGTGAATGAGATTATTGATAATAATGAATGGAAATGTGACTCTCTTCCTCATAACTCAGAATATAAGTCCAAAATTAAAGCAGTGCCGCTATTCTTTAATCGAGACTATGAAATATGGAAATGGAAAGAATCCAAGGAAGGGTTTACAACAAAATCAGCGTGGGAGAAAAACATAAATATTAATTAGTGTGGATTGGATTTCAGTAGTTTGGGATAGAGCTATTTGTCCTAAAATCGCTACACTCTATACAAAGCTGTACTACTCTATCTTCCTACCATAGATAGGTTGTCTAAATGGGGTATACTGATGAAACAAGATGTATTTTATGTAATTCTTGTTGGAAATAAACTTGGTTTTAAGGAAACAAATAAATTTGGTTTTAATAGGAAACACTATGGAATAAAGTTAATTATTGTATTAAGGGAAAATTAAAATATATGGTAAGAAATTTTAGATTTATCAAATGGAGAATTATACAGTTGCTTTGTTGAGGAAAGTAGAAATTAGAGAATAAAAGAAAACTCTAGAATAAGAAGACTCTAGATACTTGGCTATCTTATAAAAGAGTTGTATTCTCTCATTTGTAATCAAGTTGAATGAAAAAAAAGTGAAGCAATAAAAAATGTAGTCTTTCATTTATTCTACGTTTTATCTCTATCCTCCTCTCTATATCCAAATTCCAACATGGTATCAGAGCTAGGTTAACGAGGGAGGATAGAGAGATCTCTATGAAGCCAAAAAAAAAAAAAAAAAAAAAAACAAATCAGAAGGAACATTAAGAGGAAGAAGAAGAGTGAGAAGAAGATCAAAAAAAAAATCAGAAGGAAGATTAAGAGGAAGAAGATCAAAGATGAAGAAGAAGACTGAGAAGAAGATCGAAGATGATATTGTAGAAGATGTTGATGCACCAAATGAAGAGAAAGAGAACATGGCACAAGTGGCCGTGGAAGAAATTTTATTTTAGAGTTGTGGGTGAAAAAATGCACCATGTAGAGAAAGTGCTCCAATATTAAAAAAAAAAATTGAAGGTGATGAGAGAGTGCATCACAAATTGAAGAGAAAGTGCTTCGTTAATTTTTGAAGGTGATGACACAAATCGAAGAGAAAGTACTTCGATAATTTTTGAAGGTGATGAGAGAGTGCATCACAAATCGAAGAGAAAGTGCTTCGAATCAAGGAATCTGTTTGAAGTAGTAATACCAAGTTTAAGGGAGGATGTTGGAAATAAACTTGGTTTTAAGGAAACAAATAAATTTGGTTTTAATAGGAAACACTATGGAATAAAGTTAATTATTGTATTAAGGGAAAATTAAAATATATGGTAAGAAATTTTAGATTTATCAAATGGAGAATTATACAGTTGCTTTGTTGAGGAAAGTAGAAATTAGAGAATAAAAGAAAACTCTAGAATAAGAAGACTCTAGATACTTGGCTATCTTATAAAAGAGTTGTATTCTCTCATTTGTAATCAAGTTGAATGAAAAAAAAGTGAAAAAATAAAAATATTGTCTTTCATTTATTCTAAGTTTATTCTCTCTCCTCCTGCCTATATCTAAATTTCAACAATCCTAATATTAAGATCCATGAACTTTTGTACTTTGAACGTTAATATGCCAAATCAACTCTTAAATACTGCTGCAACTTATTTGGGTTCAAGAATGACAAAACTAAGTTATTGGATATCATTCAATACCCGACAGTCCACCAGCATATGATGAAATTGAAAGCCAAACCCCACCGATCCATTATCCCGGCATCTGTTTGGATGATTTGGAGAGAAAGGAATTGCATGATATTTTATAAGAAGAGCAGAGAGGAAGCAATGTTAAGTAAAATCGTTGTTAGTGAAATTATTTTCAAAAGAAAACGGGTGAAAGGGATAACTGATAACTGGAGACGTATACTTGGTGTGCATGCAAGCGCGGATCATCCATTGGAAGAGGAAAGAATTGCTGGTACCAGGCTACCAGCTACGAAAACGTGGAGATTGGTTAGCCACCATGGGTTTGTTTCGTCTTGGGAATAAGAAGATCGGTTAACTTAAATGGCTTTAATTCTGTTTAATTATGGTATCTAGTTGTAACTGGTTTGGTTTTTACATAGCACGTCATGTGGCATAGTGCCAATTTGTACATAGTTTGGCATAAGTTGCTCAATAAAAATTTACCCATTGCCCAAAAAATTTATTTAATAAATGGTTGTTCTTTACAGAACCAGAAAGAATCAAGCGTATTGTTATATCGTGGTTAATGCAGAATATAATATCAATGATGTGTGAACAGAAAAATAAGAAAAACATACCTTTTATTTTTCTTATCGATTTGAACTAATTTTAATCTTTGTCGACCATCTCTAACCAACATTATCATTCAAAAAAAATTTGTATGAAAAAACATCCAACATTGATACTAAATATCCTAGAACCATACAACTAATTTCCACTAATTCTTTCTACATATCCGTGGTACATTCCTGTAATAACCAATTCATACTTGATACCAACTTTATTTGTTGTTAGGTAAGCTTTACAGTATAGAATATGTCATATATCACATATGCTTGGTGAGGGACACGGTGAACCCCGATACGAGTTCGAACATTTGGGTCTACGTTATAATTCGATACTGACTCTATTTACTTTTGTCCTCGTAGGATTCGTCGAATTGCGATAGATGTACATAATGGACTCCACCCATCAATTACAATGGCTATCAATTTGTATTACTTTTCTTTCTTTACTATGTTGTGCACGTTATTACATGGTTGATGTTATTACTATTACATTTAAAACTATTTTGTGCTTCATGATAGACATATATTATAATCAACCTACTTTTAGATGGTGGGTTACCTTTATCATAATAAGTTGTCAATTTCAGTTGTGTGGCTCATCGATTACAGGAGAAGAGCACTTTATGGTATGATTTCCTATCTTTTAGATAGGTTTTCTTTACTTGTTTATGGATAGTCTAGATTAGATACCCTTGAGCCAGTTGTGGAGAAGACCGACGACTGTATCCTAGTGGTTCGTATATATTTATATATAGTTTTAATGTACAATATTTTGCTATGGTTTCTCTCACGTAAATCCTTAAGTCTGACTTTGTCTTTGTATATTTATATCAAGAAAACTCTTGGATATTCGATTGAGTGGTTTGGGAGTCAAATACTTTTAGGGATACACTTTCAGGCAGCTGGAGCATTTCTATATTGGTTGTGTCGGTACTTCATATATACTTGACATTGTTGTATACACGATAGATATTTATTTGTATATGAGACTTAATGTGTCATACCCAGGACTCTGTCTACATGGAGTTTGATGTATTCTTAATTTCTATATTAATATATTTTTATTACTTATTTTTGCTAATGCTATCTCTTACATATATTATTATCTTATTACGTCATATACATTCAGTATATATATTACACATTAACCGACATGAGATTCTATCGGTATGCCTTAGTATAATGTTTATTTTAGTTTTTTTCCCAATAGTATGTCTTTATGATAATCAACAATTAGATGTTGTAACTCGACGCTAATTTTGCATTTTTACGAAGGGTAGGTTATGTTTGTTAAGAAAAAAATGTAACGACATAATTTGTTTAAATAATATATTCTAGTTTGAACTTTAAAGTGTCAAAAGTAGGGTTAATTGCTAAAATCATACTTCTATCATTTTAAGTTAATGAATTATTTACAAATTCAAAATACATGCTCAAATGATTAATACAAATAATTAGATCATTTCATACTGTTTATAAAGGTCTCATTCTTAACAGTTTACATTCATAATTTCAAAATTGTATTTAGCAAATGTTGTAAAGGTACTTTATTCAACTTGCATCTAATCACATAGTGAGAGTGCTAGTTACTAGTTAGTGTATTATGGTCATAAACATCCATTTACCGTCTAGAAGCTAAAAAAACATGAAATCTTACCAACATCATCATATGGTGAGATTGATTTCTTCGGGTTTACTGACTCTATCATGTACAACCTTGTTCCGTATCTTTAATCAAAGTTATTCAATTATATTATACAAACTATAAATATTAAGGTTACACATTTGTTTCCAATTATTCAACATTAATCCTAAGCGAAAATGGAAATCAAATATGGAATAAATGCTTAAGAGTGATCGTAAAACTCTAAAGAGAAGTCCCACTCACATGAGCATTTCTTAGAAAAATACTTTGACAAGAAGCTCATGCTCAAACTTTATCCATTTCAACTCTGAAATTAAAATTTTCCTTACTTGCCCAAATGATAGAGAATCCACTTTCAAGAATTATTTTGATTTTTATTTGATGTTAGTTATTCTTTTGACTTGATTTGATTGAATTTGGATCTTTTCTGAGAGCGAGGAGAGGAAGAGATAAAGAGAAGAATGAAATGGAAATAAAAATGAAAGAATAAATTGAATAAATATCTACTCCAGTTTATTTCATCATACCATGCTTATTGGGCCTTGTTATGCAAATATGTAAATAGATCCATAAACTTTAAACGACATTCCTTATATATTTTTTGTTGGCTTTTTTTAATGTTTCATCCATTGTTTTGTTTTTAAAGAGAGCGAAGAGAGAAGAAGGAAGAACGGTATCATGTTATGGAGAATGAAGAACTCTACTTGTTTTGTTTTTAAAGATGCTTGCTTTGTTGTGAAGAGAGAAGCCAAGTACAACCACCATATGTGTGTGCTGCCATCATCGTCCGTCTGACCAAACCAACCATGTCGGGTATGAGTTTGGGGTTTGGGTTCATGTCCGGATCCAGAAACATAATTTTTAGATAAAATTTGAATAATATTGGGCTAAATTTAAGCCATTATAGACCAAATCTAGATTCAGATTTTGAATTCAAACAAGGCAGTTATTTGTAATGGTTTTTTACTCTTGAAATCTGAAGGGATGCGTGATAGTTAGTGATAAGCAAACGTGATCAGTGCTAATAGTTCTGAACCGTTAGAAAAGACGCAATGCTTGATGAATAAATCCCTCTCGCATGTTATAAATAGCGACGTCCAAAACTATTTAAACACAACATCAATTCTTTTTCTTTTTCATACAAAACTGCAAAGCCATAGAGTGTTCTAAGGCAATTTTGATTAAGATAGATTTGCGATGCCTATAGGGTGTTGCAAACGCAGATATATGTTGCAGATTCCATCTCTTCCTCTTCTTTACTATATTCTTTCTCCATAATTTTGCATCATCAGACACAAAAAAGTAGTATTCTTGGCCAAATCTAGATCGTACAAATCTTGAATCTGGTTATGTTATTCCAAGGCTTTATTGAATCATGAAGTCAATAGTTCGATAACACGTTTGTACCAGGTGGGTTGAACTACTGTGTGAAAGAATCTATACTATACATCCTTAAAGTCAGAAGTACGAAATTACCTTCATCTTTATAATTTCAAGCAACAAATTTTCCAACAATTTTTCAGACAATAACTTCAACCATGGAAAATTCGAATGCCTTGCAAATTATGGACCTCCATTTAACTTGATTGGAGCGTTTTGATAGAGATAATTTCACTCATTGGCAAGAGACGATGAAATTCTTCCTGGTCACCATCAAACTGTTCTATATTATGAAAGATGACTTGAAAGTAATACCAAAGGAAACTGACAAAAATGATGCATCTCTAGAGATGAAATGTGCAAAACACAAAGAGGATGAATTTCTATGTAGATGACACATTCTGAATGCATTATCTATTCATGTCTTCAAAAACACATAGGATCTTCGAAGCTACGAAGGCACCGTGGAATACATTGGAAATAAAATATCACATATCCAAGGCAAAAACTAGAAATTTTTTATCTCTAATTCAATGGATTTCAAAATGGCTGCCAATAAGTCCAGTTCATATTAGGATAAGTAAGCGAAATCTTACTGTTTGTGAATTCACTTAAAGATACCAAAATAGATCTCCTTGAATCTTTTGTTGTTGGAGTTATAATTTCTAAACTCCCTAGTGATTGGAATGATTATAAGGAAAAATTTAAGCATGCAGAGAAGGTTAATAATTTAGACAATTTACAGTGTCATCTTCGTATTGAAGAGGACTCCCCGCAAACCGAGTCCCACACTCAGGAAAATAATATTGAAATAATTGACAAGTTGGAGCATAACAATGAGACACAAATTAAGAAGAGTAATCATTTCAATAACAACAAAAAGAAAGCTGCTCGTTATTTCTGTAACAATCTCCACCACCATGCTCGAGACAGTCGTTTGTGGAAGAAACAACAAAAAGTGAATGTGGTCGAAGACTCGCTTGTGGTTGTAGTGCAAGAGACAAAATCCGTGAGTGGCATTGATAATGATTGGTCGCTTGATACTAGAGCAACCATTCGTATTCGCAAAGTGCGCAGTCTTTTAAAATTTACAATGAAAATAATGGAGAAGGCAACGAAGTAACTGAGGCAAATAAGAATCCAGGAAAAATTGTAGGAAAAGACATTACTGAACTTCCATTCACCACTGTAAAAGTTTTTATACTAGTCAATATATTTTATGTATCAAATATATGTAAGAATTTGGCCTCTGCATACCTTATTAACAATAAAGGATTCAAGATGGTACGTGAGTTTGATAAGTTAGTGTTCTCCAAGAACGAAAAAATCATTGGATAATGAAACTCTTGTAATGACATGATTAAGTTGAATATAATAAAGAAATCTTCCGTTTATACTGTTGATTATATTAGTTTATAGCGTGGTAGATTAGGACATGTTAATTATAATTTCCTTTAGTATACGCCTAAATTAGGATTAATTTCTGATTGTGATTTCGATTTTATCTTCAAATGTGAAATATACGTTTAACCAAAAATTCAATGTTTATAAACATATAAAAACGAAAAATGGTTTTATTTGGTATATAGTGATGTAGGTGACTTAAAAAATGAAATCACTTATAGTGTAAGCACTACTATATATCACTTATAGGTGATTATACTAGATAGGATGATGTGTATCTAATGAAAACTAATGATGAAACTTTTAAGAAACTTAAATTTTACAAAGCAGAAGTCGAGACACAATTAGGAGTTAAAATAAAAGTGTTGTTGTCAGATTGGAGTGGTGAATGTTTCTCAATTGAATTCACCTTGTTTTGTAAACAACATGGTTTAGTTCACCATTGCACTATATACCACAATAAAATGTTGTTGAAAGGAAAAATAGAACTTTATTTGAAATGGCTACGCCATGCTTATAAGTTCAAACTTACCTTATAACCTACGGGGTGATGTTATATTATATGCATATTTTATTTCAAATAGAGCACCACTTAAAAAGGATAATGTAACGACGCGGAATTTGCCCGGACCTAATCGATCGCTAAATCGACCAAGACCGTTCGAATCCCGCATACGCTAACTCTGGGCATACAACACATCAGAACAAATAATAGAAGACTTTTATAAACATTATAATGATGTTACATCAGAGTACAGAATATTAGAGTACATCGAATATAATAATACAACAGCGGAAGATTAATTTACAATAATTTTAATACAACGCAGCGGAACCAATAAACTAACACAGCGGAAGACTATCATGCTCTGGTCACAGCTTTAAGCTTCGATCCAGAATCCTGCTCAATATATCTGCAAAATAACCTACTCGACTGCTCGTGTGGAAAAGATGGGCACCCAAGTTTGCAAAGTGAAAAAAACTACGAGTCAGTCATAGGACTGGTATGAGAAATCTTACTTAACCTATTTAATAATAATAAGCCTAATCACAGGGCCACGCCGCTAACGCGGAACAAGTTTACTCCATTAGATTACCAGTGCATAAATAAAGTAAATCGTTAAACAACGCAATGCTTTTTGGAAAAATGAAACCATTATAAGACTCAAGTCCCATCACACAATGCAACGCAAACCGGAGGATAGAGTTTTACCTTATAATGGTCAAAAATGCTTGATATGGTAAAACGGATTTGATATTATTATTAATGTATATATGTTTTAAAAACATTTCAATCAAAATGTATCAATCATAGATGGCATAGCTATCATATACTATGTCGCCATACTAGTTATACAATCAAAACTGTATGGTGTCGTATGGGAAGTTGGATTTTTTAACACCCCGTATTTTCTGTGAACGTCAAAATAACATATTAAAGTACACTTAATTTTTAAAGAAGAATTAAGGGAAACGGGTTATGCCATTACATTCGTCTTGGAATTCTGTTTGAGATAGAGTCCGAGTTTGCGTAAATCGGACTCCGTATGAAGAAGTTATGGCACTTCGAAGTTTCAAGAATTTAAAATAAAAACCAGCCCGAATTCAAATTTAAAGTTTTGAAATTCAAATCACACGCCCCGGCTGGATGGGAAATTTCCCGTCCAGGACCCAAGTCGACTTGGGGATCGACCTGGGCAGAACAGATCGACCATGGGGTCGACCTGGGGTTCGATCTCCCCCTTTTTCTAGATACGTGGACAAATTCGTTTTTCCGCATTTAGACGCCCGTTTTGACCAGATTCGTTGCTCCTAAGCTATTTAAACACCCCCAAACCTCACTTTCTCTCCACACAACTTCATTACGCCTATACTCTACCCTAATTCATATCAAAATAAATTTAAGATGGGGTTATGCTGCTCAAGTACTTCGTAGAAATCAAGTTTAGAATTCTAGTAGAGATTCAAAGCTAATTCAACGACTCCAACAACTATTTCTAAGAATCAAATCAAATCTAAATTAGAAGAACAAATAGTCTACTTCAAGGGAGAGCTATTCAGTTTCAGAATATAGATTCCAGAATTCAAGACCTTTCTGTAATTTGTAAGTTCACGTTACTTTCAGAAATAAAAGTTAATTGTGATTCTGACATTGTAATAAACCTGGATCTGAGATTATGCCTGTCTTTCTATATCCTTTGGATCTATCTCATTGATAATATTATGTTTGTTCTTTGTCTCTTCTTTCCTTCTTCCTTTTTTGTTTTATAGCCAGGCTACTGCGAGCCTGAGCCAGATCTCATAAGAGATAAACGTACGTTGGAAATAAAATTGGGCATAATTGAATTGTAACTGATTTGAGGACATAACACATGTTGTATTCAAAACATAAAGTGTATCGAACATATGACTTGGGATTTGAGGCATAAAGTATTGGACATATGACTTGAGATTTGAGGCATAAAGTGTTGGACATATGACTTGGGATTTGGGGAGTAAATTGAACTATAAATATAAGGCATAGTACATGTTGTGGTCTAAGATCTAAAACTGGGACATATATATATATATATATATATATATATATATATATATATATATATATATATATATATATATATATGATAGTTTATGATTTGGAAGAAGAAGATTAGGGTGTATTGTGATGTATGGCTTTGCATGAAAACAAGATTTGCCTTTGTTTTATAAGTCAGTTACTTTTTAGATTTGACCACCTAAATCTAATGGTGACATGTAATAAAATGGATACGAGAATATGCCCGATGTAAGCTATCCTTTCATTGAAATCTGCGCTTAAGTATATATATCTTTGAGAATCATTTTTGACTATGAAACTGGTCCAATCATATCTATCCTTGTTGTATATCGGAATTGTAATCCTTTTTAAGTTCATGATATAATTCTTATCATATCTATATGCCTGCGACGTATTCCTTGCAAAACTTGTCTTTTTAATACATCGAGTTTATTGGACCAATAGTTCTAATTATCATATGACTATGCCTGTTCTTACGATGTTCCATCTTGCTTCTCCCCTTATATTATGAATCTTGAGTTGAATCTCGAAATACGTACGTTATGAATGCAGGGGAAATTGGGTATAACATGAAACTGACATTATTTGGCATAATTTGGAACATGTAACATGGCATAACTGTTAAGATGCAATTTGACATGAATTGTGGAATATGTAATTTGACACATTGAACCTAGAATTATCATGAACGACAAAGTAGGAATTTGACATATAAATCAAGTTTTGGGCAAAATTGTTATTGTTGCGAATTTGGGGTAACTTGAGCATTAAATCTAGATTGGGTGTAAAATGTAACATGACTAGTTTTGGTGAATTTAGTAATTAGCATGTAAAATCTAGATTTGGGTATATAAGGTAAATGTGTAGATTAAAGATGAACATGCCTAACCCGAGGTTAGATTGAGTTGTGGTGTAAAATTGCCCGGAACTGCCCGGCACATTCAGTAACCACAACAAAACCTATCTAATGTGAGAGGTTAGTGCATCACGCCCAAGAAAAACCCGAGATTAGATTGAGTTGTGGTGTAAAACTGCCCAGAACCGCCCGGCACATCTAGTAACCGCAATAACACATATCTACTGTGAGAGGTTGGTGCATTAATAAATCAATTAATGCTAATAAACAAGATGAATGAGTAGGGTTAAGTTCATAGGAACACTTAACCAACATAACATGAATGTCTAGGGTAAAGCTAATGAGAAACACATAACCAATATAACAAGAAGAATGACTAAGGTTAAGTTCATAGGAAACACTTAACCAGTATAACATGATGAATGGTAGGGTTAAGTAATAAGAAACACTTAACCAATATAACTTGATTTGTGGTAAGGTTAAGTTAAAACAAGAGGGCAACACTTAACCAATATAACTTGATTTGTGGTAGGGTTAAGTTGACACAAGAAGGCAACACTTAACCAAAGTAACATGACAAGTAGGTGGGTTAAGTTAACTTGAATTGATTGATGACACTTAACCAATACAACATGATGAACACGTTGGGTTAAGTTAACAAGAAAACACTTAACCGATATAACTTGATGAACGAACGGGGTTAAGTTAATAAGAAACACTTAACCAACATGACATGATGAATGGATGGATTAAGTTAACATGAATGGACAACACTTAACCAATATGACATAATGTGCGGGAGGGTTAAGTACATATCGGGTTGGTGGGTAATATTAGTAAATATAGGCCCACAAACTTATCCGTTAAATAAACATGCTTGAATCGATGGGAGGGTTAAGTACATCTCGTGTAGGTGGGTAATATTAGTACATATAGGCCCACAAACTTAATTGTTAAGAAAACATGCTAGAATCGGTGGGAGGGTTAAGTACATCTCGTGTTGGTGGGTAATATTTGTATATATAGGCCCAAAACTTAACCAGCAGGAAACCCTAGTAACGGGGACCCATTTCAACAGTAACCCACATAGATGTATCATGGTACCCTGAAATTAGGCAGGGTGGGGCACGATTACTGGGCTGATTATATGCAGTCAAAACCGCGGCAGGGGGTACGTCAGTGTAGGTTCCGACGGTTTCGGGCATGCACGTACTCCAGAGTGGGAAAAAGTAGGCACCGAGTACTAGTAGTTATACACTGTGCATCTTGAATCATGTCGGGCTGCTATCATAAGGATTGATACACCTCATGGTGGGACCATCACAGGGTATCTACATGCAAGAGAGGGCCGATTGACATAGACACAAGAGAAATGAATACAAGTAGGAAGCCGATCGACAGGGTAGTAAGGATACATCTAACATGTGCATGCCAGTTAGGCAGATTGAGGTGGAATCCTCACGATAGATGTACACCTGAAGGCTACCACAATTTACGGGGATTGGGATCACGTTATCATATTATCATTTTATACAGATTACTAGTTGGGACACTAGTTAGGCGGGGCAGAGATATAGAAATCAGAATAACAAAGTAGTAGCGAAGCAGAGAAAGAGTAGAAGCGCATTCAGTTTATCTTGCCTTATCATATCTATACTAATCGTATGTTATCTTGTTGTCCTTGTTCCCATGGTATTGTCTTATATTCAGTTTATTCATGTCATGATGCTTTTGCCTGTTTATATGCTGAAAGTCACTGGACTTACCAGACTTATGTCTGACCTAGTTTTGTTTCGCCTCTTTTCTTCGGTCCCCCCCCCCCCCCCCAAGGTTCACAGGGAGGAAATGTTACCGCTTAGCTCAATTTTCTTTCCAAGCTCGAAGATAGTCGATGCATTGCTTTGGACTCTCTCTTCCACTGCTATGGCGGGTTCATGCTTTACTGGAGAATATCATTGTTGTTTTTATGCTTCTTTTATATTTGGAAGTTTTTAGATCAAGACAGAAGTTCTATGTATTACTTTTATGTCTGATTGAGACAACTGTTGTAAAAGCTTGACTGGACCGTATTATTTATAAAATGACTTTATTTTCCGCTGCTTTATTTATCTGTCTTGTAATTTATTTGCATCTTTTACCTAAAATTCTCCACCAATGTTAAGGCATTCCCTTTGTAAGTGACCTTATCGGAGGTGGGGTGTCTCACTTGGTATCAGAGCTGAAGGTTACCGGATCAGATAAAAGATTTGAAAAATTATTTTCAAAATGGTTTTAAAAGAAGCATTTTCAAAAGAAAAGTTTTGTTTTAAAGGCATATTCCCCAAAGCCATATGCATTATCTTTTTGATCCTCTGCTTGAATCCTTATTTCCTTCTTTCCTGATTCTCCAGGGATCCTGGCTTTCTGGGAGGTAACCTCGTCGCGGCATGGTTCTGTAGGCTTGATGAGACTATGACACTTGTCAAAGGGCAAATAAGTGCCCAACTTACATATATAACTGCACTAGTTTCACCTGCGGTTAATTTTCTTTCGAGCTTTGTAGGATTCTCCGTGCGATGGAGACAGCTTTCGAGAGACTTGTCAACGTGTTACACAAGGATAGTAAAGATGAGACTAAGGGAGTTTTGCTAAGGAGCACAACCCAAGGATGAGGAACTCATGGATATGGACTTGGTTCACAAAGGAAGGAAAGAATGGTAAAACCTAAAACAAGAGGAAGTGTCATTATTAAGGACAAAAGGCAAGAACAAAGGACATGATTTTCTGGAAGGCAAGTGCATGCTCTCACCGCCAGCATACCTGAGAGAGAGATAGTAAAGCTTCGGTTGAAAAAGTCTAGTTTTTCTTTTTTATCATCCTGTTAGTACTCTTTTTTATTTTAGCGCTTCACATTCGTTTATATCTGCTTCCATAGTTGAGTCTCTGCACCTTAGAACTTGTATAGTAGATGATCCCATTATTGTCTCAAATCTAATTGCTGGTTCGGCTCATTTATCTTTGGTTTGTAAGGATTTGAGATACTTATGTTTTTTCATGGGCTATGAGTTGATTCTAGGCATGGATTAGTTAGCTAGTAATTGTGAAAGGAGGGTAGTTAGACTTTCGACTTGCCTCGGGAATACCCTCGAAATTTTGTGCGATCCTAAGGGATCAGTTTGTCTTAGCTACCTAGAATCACTTTATGTATTTATCGACGATTTTCGATCCGTTGGAGTAGTCCATGAGTACGTAGATGTTTTTGATTAAGGTTAGGGGTTGTCTCCTAAAACGTGAGGTAGACTTCCACATATATCTAGTTGACAATGCAAAGCCCGTTATGCGATCAACGATAGTTTTGGAGCAAGATTGGCGAGGATATCCAGTGACGGTTAAATGCTCAATTGTTCAGTTGTTTTGCTAGTATCATCTCATATAAATCATCTAAATTCGGAGGAGGTATTCCTTGGGTGCTTGTCTGATATTGGTTTAGGCCTTTGGGGCTTGTACTTGAGGAATGTCAAGTTCGACTAGGATGGTTTGCATGAGAGATGTCGACCCTCAGATTTGTGACATGATGGATAAGCTAAGTAGAAGAGAGACCTCTAATCATCTTAGTATATACACTTGGTATCATGGTTAACATCTGTTTATCTTGGAAAGATAGTTCGACAACATTGGATACCCTCTAGCATAGTAAGTGATTGAGGTCCTATACTAGTGGGTTTTAGAAATGGAGGTCAAGAAGCTTCGCAATTCATGAAGTTAAATTAGTTAAGGTACAGTGGAGTGAAGCTTAAGAAAATGCGACTTAGAAGACTGAAGACTAGATACGCGCATCATACTTTTTTTTGAAGGTATATCCTTGATTCCACTTTTTCTGTAATATTTATTTTGCATGCTAGTCTTTATCTTTTAGGTATATCCTCTCGGTCCTATCCTCGATCCTTAGGTAGAAACCAATGAATGTAAACATGTGTTTGATACATGTTATGTTTGGTGGATGCAAGTGGTTGCAAGTGTTTGCTAGTGGCTGCTCGTGGATGCATATACACACATTAGGCACTAGATCGGCTCAGTCACTTTCATATTACATATGCGTGAGTGAACTTATATATATATATATATATAGATTGAGACTTGTTGTGTTATCATATGGATGTTGCATTTGTATGAATGACTGTGCACTCATGTAGAAGTTATAAAGTACGATTAGGAATAATTTCATACATGATGGACTCATGGCACTAACATAATCCGCATTAAGGAGGTCAACTGAATCAGTAGACCACCTGATTTTGCATTAGATAAGGACATGTACACAGGCTATGTATATGATCATGAAAGCATTAGAAATCTTTTTAAGGACAATGGATGCCTATGTTTGATGGTTGAGTAGATGGACGATTGGATGGTAGAATATACGTTCTTCTTGACTTGAAGATTTTGGGGACGAAATACTTTAAGGAAGGGAGAATGTAACACCCCGTATTTTCTGTGAACGTCAAACTAACAAATTAAAGTATACTTAATTTTCAAAAAAATTTAAGGGAAACGGGTTATGCCATTGCATTTGTATCGGAATTCTGCTTGAGATTGAGTTCGAGTTTGCGTAAATCAGACTCCGTATGAAGAAGTTATGGCACTTAGAAGTTTCAGGAATTTAAAATAAAAACCAGCCCGAATTCAAATTTAAAGTTTCGTAATTCAAATCACACACCCGGGCTGGGCGGGAAATTTCCCGCCCAGGACCCAGGTCGACCATGGGGTCGACCTGGGGGTCAACCTCCCCCTTTTTCTAGATCCGTGGACAGATTCGTTTTTCTGCCTTTAGACGCCCGTTCTAATCAGATTCGTTGCTCCTAAGCTATTTAAACACCCCCAAACCTCACTTTCTCTCCACACAACTTCATTACACCTATACTCTACCCTAATTCATATCAAAATAAATTTAAGACGGGGTTATGCTGCTCAAGTCCTTCGTAGAAATCAAGTTTAGAATTCTAGTAGAGATTCAAAAGCTAATTCAACGACTTCAACAACTATTTCTAAGAATCAAATCAAATCTAAATTAGAAGAACAAATAGTCTACTTCAAAGGAGAGCTATTCAGTTTCAGAATACAGATTCCAGAATTCAAGACCCTTCTGTAATTTGTAAGTTCACGTTGCTTTCAGAAATAAAAGTTAATTGTGATTCTGATATTGTAATAAATCTGGATCTGAGATTATGCCTGTCTTTCTAAATCCTTTGGATCTATCTCATTGATAATATTATGTCCATTCTTTGTCTCTTCTTTCCTTCTTCATTTTTTGTTTTATAGCCAGGCTACTGCGAGCCTGAGCCAGATCTCATAAGAGATGAACGTACGTTGAAAATAAAATTGGGCATAATTGAGTTGTAACTGATTTGAGGACATAACACATGTTGTATTCAAAACATAAAGTGTATCGAACATATGACTTGGGATTTGAGGCATAAAGTATTGGACATATGACTTGAGATTTGAGGCATAAAGTATTGGACATATGACTTGGGATTTAGGGAGTAAATTGAACTGTAAATATAAGGCATAGTACATGTTGTGGTCTAAGATCTAAAACTGATACACATATATACATACATATATATATATATATATATATATATATATATATATATATATGATAGTTTATCATTTGGAAGAAGAAGATTAGGGTGTATAGTGATGTATGGATTAGGCATGAAAACAAGATTTGCCTTTGTTTTGTAAGTCAGTTACTTTTTAGATTTGACCACCTAAATCTAATGGTGACATGTAATAAAATAGATATGAGAATATGCCTGATGTAAGCTATCCTTTCATTGAAATCTGTGCTTGATTATATATATCTTTGGGAATCATTTTTGACTATGAAACTTGTCCAATCATATCTATCCTTGTTGTATATCGGAATTGTAATCCTTTTTAAGTTGATGATATAATTCTTATCATATCTATATGCCTGCGATGTACTCCTTGCAAAATTTGTCTTTTTAGTACATCAAGTTTATTGGACCAGTAGTTCTTATCATCATATGACTATGCCTATTCTTATGATGTTCCATCTTGCTTCTCCCCTTATATTATGAATCTTGAGTTGAATCTCGAAATACGTACGTTATGAATGCGGGGGAAATTGGGTATAACATGAAATTGACATTATTTGGCATAATTTGGAACATGTAACATGGCATAACTGTTAAGATGCAATTTGACATGAATTGTGGAATATGTAATTTGACACATTGAACCTAGAATTAGCATGAACGACAAAGTAGGAATTTGACATATAAATCAAGTTTTGGGCAAAATTGTTATTGTTGCGAATTTGGGGTAACTTGAGCATTAAATCTAGATTGGGTGTAAAATGTAACATAACTTGTTTTGGTGAATTTGGTAATTAGCATGTAAAATCTAGATTTGGCTATATAGGGTAAATGTGTAGATTAAAGATGAACATGCCTAACCCGAGATTAGATTGAGTTGTGGTGTAAAACTGCCCCGAACCGCCTGGCACATCCAGTAACCACAACAACACTATCTAATGTAAGAGGTTAGTGCATCATGCCCAAGAAAAACCCGAGGTTAGATTGAGTTATGGTGTAAAACTGCCCGGAACCGCCCTGCACATCCAGTGACCGCAACAACACATATCTAATGTGAGAGGTTGGTGCATTAATAAATCAATTAATGCTAACACTGCAACAAAAAGGCTTTTAACAGCGTTTCAAAAACGTTGTTCAAAGTTATAACAGCGCTAGTATAAATGCTGTATAACGACATGCTGTCGTAGGCCCCTTTTTTTCAACAGCGGAAAATAAACGTTGTTAAAAATTTAGTTTCATAGCATTTTTTTGAGCTGTTAATACTTTATGCACAACGTTTGTAATGAGCTGTTAATAATTTTCAAGTGTGTATTGCTTCGATTTTCATCAGCAATTGACAAACGCTGTAAATAAATTTAACAACATTTCTATTTTGTTTCAAAAGTTTGCATAGATGTTTCTACAGTTTCATCAGCATTTTGTAAATGCTGTTATTTTGTGTTCGAAGTAATGACAACATTCAATAAACGCTGTCTTTTGTCGTTTCAATTTTTACAGCATATATATTATGTTGTTTTATTGCACACATATCAACAACATTTAAATATAATTTAACAACTGTAATTCATAACATGTTTGAATCAAACACAAAAATTACCATATAAACACATAACTATTAATCATTTACATAAAACTATATACCATATAATTCATAAACAAAGACATCATCTATAAATCATGTTTATATAAACAAAAATAGTACCATAAACTAAGTTCACACAATATCCATTAAACAAAAATACGGCGTCTACAAACATGAACACAATATTCTTGAAGCAGTTTGCACCAAATAATGAGAACAAAACGGTCTACCAATATATTTCATACGCATACCATGGAAGAAGAACATGTCGCCTTTTATATTTTTGCAATATTGGTCTTTAGTACCTACAATGAAGAAATTTACGAATTAATGATTCTGTTAGTAGCACATGACATGTTATAACCTTGATTGAAATTAACATATTGATTCTGCTAATAGTAAATGACATGTAGAGCAAACATTTTTTTTTCTAATTTACCATTGTTGATTTAATAATCGTATTAATGTTTGTAACTCAGTTGGTAAATCAGAAATGTTCGTAAATATTACAAACAAAAAATGTTTGTAACTCAACCATTTTCTGTAAACTAAAAAATGTCTAGTAAACTCAGTTGCAAACTCACCTCCAAAATCATTTCCCGTGTCATCTTCTAGATCATCAATGACAAGTGATTTTTTTATTCTAAGCCATTTTTGTGGTCCTGCACATTGATGACAAGTGTTTCGATAATAATACTTCAAATCAAAATAATGTAACTGTTAAAAAAAAATTAACCTCATTGTAAAACATGGTCATGGATTAGATATAAGGAAAAAAGAGGGAAAACATAAAAGAAACACCATTTAGGGCATGCAAGCATGTAGATGTCAAACAAGGATCGACGCAATAACAAAGAATACTGCCTAAGGAATAAAATGGAAGTTTCGCGTACAAGCTGCAACATTGGTTGGAGATAGGTTCTAAATGGTGTCTACAATCTCTACAATAAGTTAACTCAACATTAACAAGAACAAGCAAACCAGAATAACATGAAAACAAAAGAAATAAAAGAATGGCTTAACTGAAGAAATTTCATGGTTAATGGATGAGAAGATCCTTCAAAGAGAAGCCATATAGTCAACGCGGCTGACTGCATAAATAGAAATGGAAACAAATCAATTATTAAACAACATATTATCTAGTCAAACTCATTACACATGGATCAAAACTGTATAGTTTCATCTAAGTTAAACATATTTTAGAATATCATGAGCAGATTCCACATAAGAGCTCAAAAATATCGAATACCTTATTTCATCACTTGCGCCATGCAGGGAATTCAGTCATTGAACCAAGCCACTGTCAGCTTCTAGATCAACTACATCTTTATCAGTCTTTAGCTTCAATGCATCACCAAATATTATGCATTACTTCCATTTGATTGACTAAAGCAGGCCATGCTACTGTCAACCTAGTTGTACTAATGGATACCAATGTATTTCACTAAAAAACACTAACCAGAAATCGATACTATGTTGACATAAGTAATATGTCATGCTACTGTCAAACCAAAGTCATTTGATATTGACCCCACAAATGATGTAAGTGTCCGCAGAAGTGCATTTGGGACATCATTTTCAGCTTGAAAACTGATATCACCCTTAGTAAAAATGTTAAAATGAGACATCAATTAAAAATCATAAACTGACAGCATTGAAGCAATAAAAAAACTGGCATGTTTTTAGGGAGATGATAATTGATCGACGGAGCAATATCTTATGTAAAGAAAAAGGTTCATATAAGCATATTAGTAAGAAAAACATCAACGATGCAAACAATAAAAATATAACTATAGTCAATATGAAATAAACATGCAAAAAGAAAGGTAGGTGCAGACTAGCGAAGGCCTTAAAATACTAGATTACCAGTTGGCACTTACGGATCGAATGCTTGAAATATTAGCTTCGGCTTTAAGAGTTTCAACATCACGGTCTAATAGTTGCTTCCAATCTTGAATTTGAGTTTCATCCTGAGATATCTCAACACTCCTTAGTAAGTAAACCAAAATTTCTCAACAAGACTAGTACATAAATGAAATAGCAGGAACCTGTGAAAGCTGGATTATGACTTTATTTGGGAAAAGTTTCCCAACATGTTTAATAAGTTTGGAACTATCTTTGCTCCTACCATGGAGCCTGCTTAAACTATCCTACAAAATTCAAAACAGCTATGTCATTTGAAAACAGGGTTATGCAGCTACATACCTACTAGTCGCAGAAGCAAACCCTGATGACTGCACCGAGCCCATGTATCTCACCCTATCACCTATTTACGATATTTTAAAGTTGAATTTGTTTAATAATCCCAAAAAGAACAAAAATAGAAATTATATAACAATCATGGAATACTCAACCTGCAACTGATTGATAAAAAATATAGTAGACATAATATTAAGATAAAATAGGGAAGAAAAAACAGCATGTAGCGGATGGGCTACTTTTTTTTTTGGAGCAAATCTAAAGGTGGTTTACTTGGAATCCAGCAAAATATAACAATAAACAGGAGACATCATACCTACTTTAAATGAATGAGCCTTTGAGGATAATGTTGTTGCTTCTTTTTTGGGCAAAGAATGTGAACCTGATGTGCCAACAAAATCAGCTTCAACACTGGGTGATAACTTCTTTTGATGCAATGTGCTCAGACTATCAGCAAACGCAGCAGCTCGAGCAACTCTATGCTTAGAAAATATGGCAAGCTTTTCAGCCTTTGAGATATGCTTAACAGAGTCAGACTCCTTTGATGAAGTACCCTATGATAATATGTAGTAATACAGCATTAATAAGGCTAACTATGCATACAAAACATCAACTCATTTAGTTTAGCATCAAGCCGCTTGGAATATAACAAGTTTAGCTGTTCTCATATATTCATATCCAATGTAAAAATTATATCCTGAAAAAAAAACCATGTTTTAGTAGGAAATCAGCTTACTCTTTGGTATGACATTATATCCAATGTAAAGATTTGGGGAGTAATGATTTGATGCCTGATAGGAGTAACAGAAATGGTAAAGCATTAGGTTGATACGAGTAACGGAAAAGAGATGGGAATTAACTAATATGTTGTCTAACATCTAAAGAATAAAATTCATAATAGGAAGAATAAAGAGAATTCTATTTGAGCCTCTCATTTTGTAACCACCTATACAAGTGTATGAGTTGACACACGTTATACATAATTTGTTTATATACAGTATGTGTGAAACACATAGACAAAGGTAGTACATGATAGCAGCTGAACTACAACAATGGCCACTACTCCTTTTACAGATCACCCCATTATCTACTACCTTGCATACATTTGTGCTAACTTCTTTCAGCTTAGCTTTAACTAAATTTGTTCTACCTCCAAGCTTCAGCTAAACAATCCTCTTTTGAATTTGTTTTCCTGTTTGCTAAATTATACTTGTTTGCTTAACTATTAATACATAATCTGCATGTATTTAGATAGTCACACACGGGAATGCATATTTGTTCACTAGCTTACAGGATAAACTCATGTATGCTCCACGTATTTATCCAAAACAAAGAAACACATGCACACCACTTTTTCTAAATTATGACATCCATTTATGTTTGCATGGATCAAAATTCCTTCCAAATGACATATGTCTCATCTAATTATCCAATTCTACCTTGTGCTATCTTCTTTTGCCTCATTAGTTTTTTGATTTTAGTACACAATCAGGGAAAATGTTGTGAATTGATGTGTAAAGCATTTCATTAAAATGTCAGTGACAATTTGTCATGGTTCTACTCAGTACAAAGTAGAGGTGTCTGTTATGATAACACACTCATTCTAACATTCATTAATACATTTTGTAGAAGAGAAATCAATGGAGTTAACTTTGAGTGATTCAAATAATCAAAATTTTACCTACACATTCATAGAAGATAAATAAATGGAGTTATTTAGATAGTTTATATAAAAACCTGAGGTGTAATCTACATGTGTATAAAGTATAAACAGTTGCCGCAAACTTCCAGTTTATATGAAAACTCAGTCAGAAAGTAAAATCTATGTAAACCAAATTACAAATGAACGAAATCATTGATTCAACTACAATAATCTAAATATCCCCACATAACATCCATTTCTATAACTTATTCTCTAATCATGGTAGTCAGAGTACGTCAAATAACAGAAGTTACCTCGTAATATGTGTAGAAACCTCCATGCTTCCCCATGCAAATCCTTTGCTGCTACTAGGGATGGCAATGGGGCGGGGCGGGCGCGGGTAGTACCACCCCATCACCCGCCCCGTTGGGTGATTTTTTGCCCCGTGCCCGCCCCATACCCGCACGGGTATCCATTAAACTGGTTTTAAACGGGTTGCAGGTAATGGCGGGTATTCGTGGGTATCCATTATATTTATTCAATTTATTTTTTAGCTATTTATTGAAATTATTTAAAAGTACATTTGGTAAAAAAAAAAACAAATTAGATCAATTCTTAAATGTTAACATCAAAATACCAATACATATTTAAACCAATATCCAAAAAAGAAGAGACAACAATAGAAGTATCCATCAAAATATCAACAACCAGTTATAAACTGTTGAGTAAAAGCATGCACACAAATACCGAACAGCCAACAACAATATTTTTTGTATTGACTATTAATAATAAATCACATTCAATACGGGCACGGGTACCCGCGGACATGGATATTTTACTATCCGTACCCGCCCCATTAATTAACGGATATTAAAAATACCCGTTTATTTTACCCATGGATACCCATTTAACTATCCGTTTCATACCCATGACGGATTTTACCCGCGGATAACCGCGGGTACGGATATTTTTGCCATCCCTAGCTGCTACTTCTTGAGCTGGAGGTTCTAGCCTTATATCCTATAATAAAGGAAAGGCAAGTACAAGGTTAACAATAGTGCTTTACGCTGTTCAATATGTCAATCGTAACAGAGAAATATCAAACAAAATAGAAAAGATATCAATCAATTTTTTTTACTAAGCTTCTTCACAAACTAAGTTATAAACAACACAAATAAGCACCTCAATTAGTACCTACAATCCATGTAAAACTGTGTCCAATATGGTGCCTATAAAGAAAAAAGGGTATTTAAATATAGACGTTGAACCAAAATTTATCCATTGACATATAGTTAGGGCAATTTTAAATAAATAAATAAAATCTCGCTTGCAAAGCTATCAACAATCAACTTGTAATTTTAAATAACTCAGATTGACATAGAACTCTTATAAAGCGACATAACTGGAGCAATATCTGCCTTCGAGAATACAATGTAATATCACTGGGAAGTTGCATGTTTTCTCAAGGATTGCCATTTTGTTCACAATACTAAAAAGAAGACATATGTGGAAATAAAGGATTAGACTAGAAACATACAAGATACAATGGAGATGCAAATGATGGCTAGAGCAGCATAAACATATACTAGATCGAATACAGGATATAATTTCTTATATGTGATATTTGAGAAACAAAATCATATTTGTACCATCAACATGAAAAAATGGTGGCTACATTAACTGATAATTTTTCTTAACATGGATCTTAACTATAATCATTTTACATAATTCTTCAATAAAAATTCTCTAACAAATCAACATGGATACATTAACCAATAATTACGTCTAAAATAAAAATGAATACTGTGGATTATATATTATATTCTGTTAAAAGTAAAAAACTTAGCATAAAGTAGAAAATCAATGACAAACCATAGGTATATGCTCTTTTATTTTAACTTCAAAAGTGTATTGGTATATAAGTCGGTCCGTGTAATTTTGTTCGATGTTCTTTTAATCCCAAAATATAAGTTCATTTTAGCATCACTTTATCTTCGAATGTTTTCCATTAGTTTGAAATTTAAACAGTAGTGTTAATGTAGTTCATAACATAATTTTATAAATATTATGACAAACCAAAAATAGTAGGAGAATATTAATAACAAAACAATCAATAGTCATTTAATATACACTTCTAATTTCTCTTTCAAAAAAAAAATCAGTTCATGCTCTTGCCTTATCATTTTCCTATTTTAAAATATTTCTCTTTTAAATCTATGTTCGTCGGAGCGAATACTGGAAGCAAAATGTAAATAGGATTGAAGTTTTATGAACCATTCGAATTGAAATGATGTGTAAGGTAAATATTATTATATTTATATCTTGTCCAGTGCTAGAACAATTCAACAATGCAGTTTCCTATTAATATCCTGACCATGTATTTCTTTCCATTTAGAAATAAAACGCTGTAACCACACAAAATTAATTATAAAAGTATGCAGGAAAAAGCATGGGAAGTCAATCAAAGAAAAAGTGGAAGAACCGAGAGTATGCAGCTGAACACACCCAAACCCAAATAGACAAGGAATAGTTTCTTTTCATCGGTAGTTCCAGGAAGACCAAATAAAAAATTATTTAGCTCAATACCTCCATGCACAAATTTATCATAAAAAAATAAAATAGATCACTAAGCAAATAAATTACCTCATTAAACTATATGCTAGAAAATGTAATTTTAAGAAAATTTACAAATCAAACAAAAAAATCAACAAAAAGTGCCCTTTCATGTGAAGTTTCTCAAGAATTGATATAGCCTCTAAAGCTAAACAAGCTGCCATACTTGGTGACGTCCTGCTCGATATACAATGGTTGTTAACATTACTTAAAACATAACACCAAATATCAGTGAAATGGAATGGAACTTAGAAGATAACATTTATCTGACCTCAAACACATCATGTCTAATGTGTCCTGATCCATCAGTAACCCTTCTACCTGTATACATTTGACTAAAACCACCTTTACCCAGTTTCTTATCTACTTTGTATGTCAGTGAGCCTCCAACCTGAATAACCAAACAAGCATTGTATATTATCATAATATAGACACTTGTTTTTTTGTAACCTGAACATTTAAGGGATTTCATAAGCATACTAATGTCATATTTACTAATATCATATTTTTTATTTCATTTTACACTAACGTTAATACAAAATGTAAAATGTCAGTCTCTCAAATATCAAGTGAAGGTCCACTAATTTAAGTGGCAAGTGGTATGACGGTGTAAGTGGACGTCCCAAAAGTCATGAAATCAAACTGTACAGACATCGAATGAGTGATATGCTTGAATAAAGTGTCACTCTTTTTACATAAAAAAATCACAAATACCAACTATACCTAATTATTTTGTTGACAGTAGATAAAGTTTATTTTTGTAGATTTATTGAAATTTTTGGTTAGAAAAACACAACATGAAAACAAGGGAATTTCACAAATACGTCCGAAAACAAAATCCAAAAGAAAAGGTGAAAAACCCATCAGCAGCGTAATGGGAAATCTGAGTATCACATAGTAGCAATATTATACCATGCATGTGATTCATAAATAGGTTAACTAATGTCGATGCTTCTTATAACATACACTTAATCAGATTAAGTGTACCCATCGGTTAACATAAAATTTCAAGCAATTTAAACACGAATCAACTCGAACCTATAGTCCAAATAATACAAATGTGAAATTTGTAAATAGGTGGCAAGGCACATCTAATCCTAAAATATGCGCCAGTTTACTAATATAATCACTTCCGTCTAAATTATAACTGCATTAGTTTGTTTCAAATATTCAATCACTTTTGTTTCAATAAAGGATTCATTGTCCACAAGGAAAATACTGTAGAACAGTGAAAAAATAGTAACATATCATAATCTAGTCAAATGTTTAACTTAAAAATAAAGTTCAAGCTTGATGTTGAATTAAATTCATAAATCGTTCTCTCAGAATAATCTATCATTCCTCAACTCAGGCAAAAAATAGTATCATAACCTAAAAATTTATACAGTTCAACTCACCTTACTTAAGGTCGAAGTATGAATCAAATTCCAAAAATCCATGCCTAAATCGAAACATCTGAACCAAAATTGGAGAATACCGGAATCAATCTGCTGACGAAAAACAAATTGGTATTTGATTACTAAAGCAAAACATAAAAGCCATGACCAATTAGAACTGAATTAATCGATTTACCTAAATGATGGAATTAGGGTATGACGGAAGTCAAGAAGGAAAAAACTAGGGCATGAAGAAACTAAAAAAAGAGGGAATTAGGGCAGGGAGAACACGAGAGATGAAACTAAAGAAAAGAAAATAAGCGAGGGAAACCAAACTTTTTTACAAGGTGCAAGTAAAAGAGGCGGTGGCAAATATTTTGCGTAATAACCTGGTAGAACGATGATATATCAGCGTTTAGATGTAAATTTTTTGAGTAAACAAATATTTTAACCGCATTAGCAAGAAGAACGCTGAGAACGATTGTTGTTGAAACACAATTTTGTTGTAATGTAATGAACAAGATGAATGAGTAGAGTTAAGTTCATAGGAACACTTAACCAATATGACATGAACGACTAGGGTTAAGTTAATGAGAAACACATAACCAATATAACAAGAAGAATGACTAAGGTTAAGTTCATAGGAAACACTTAACCAGTATAACATGATGAATGGTAAGGTTAAGTAATAAGAAACACTTAACCAATATAACTTGATTTGTGGTAAAGTTAAGTTAAAACAAGAGGGCAACACTTAACCAATATAACTTGATTTGTTGTAGGGTTAAGTTGACACAAGAAGACAACACTTAACCAAAGTCACATTACGAGTAGGTGGGTTAAGTTAACTTGAATTGATTGATGACACTTAACCAATACAACATGATGAACACGTTGGGTTAAGTTAACAAGAAAACACTTAACCGATATAACTTGATGAACGAACGGGGTTAAGTTAATAAGAAACACTTAACCAACATGACACGATGAATGGGTGGGTTAAGTTAACATGAATGGACAACACTTAACCAATATGACATAATGTGCGGGAGGGTTAAGTACATATCGGGTTGGTGGGTAATATTAGTAAATATAGGCCCACAAACTTAACCGTTAAATAAACATGCTTGAATCGATGGGAGAGTTAAGTACATCTCGTGTAGGTGGGTAATATTAGTACATATAGGCCCACAAACTTAACCGTTAATAAAACATGCTAGAATCGGTGGGAGGGTTAAGTACATCTCATGTAGGTGGGTAATATTTGTATATATAGGCCCACAAACTTAACCAGCAGGAAACCCTAGTAACGGGGACCCATTTCAGCAGTAACCCACATAGATGTATCATGGTACCCTGAAACTAGGCAGGGTGGGACACGATTACTGGGCTGATTATAAGCGGTCAAAACAGCGGCAGGGGGTACGTCAGTGTAGGTTCCGACAGTTTACGGGCATGCACGTACTCCGGAGTAGAAAAAAGCAGGCACTGAGTACCGGTAGTTATACACTATGCATCTTGAATCGTGTCGGGTCACTATCATAAGGATTGATACACCTCATGGTGGGACCAGCACAGGGAATCTACACACAAGAGAGGGCCGATTGACACAGACACAAGAGAAATGAATACAAGTAGGGAGCCGATCGATAGGGTAGTAAGGATACATCTAACATGTGCATGCCAGTTAGGCAGATTGAGGTGGAATCCTCACGATAGATGTACACCTGAAGGCTACCACAATTTACGGGGATTGGGATCACGTTATCATATTATCATTTTATACAGATTACTAGTTGGGACACTAGTTAGGCGGGGCAGAGATATAGAAATCAGAATAACAAAGTAGTAGCGAAGCAGAGAAAGAGTAGAAGCGCATTCAGTTTATCTTGCCTTATCATATCTATACTAATCGTATGTTATCTTGTTGTCCTTGTTCCCATGGTATTGTCTTATATTCAGTTTATTCATGTCATGATGCTTTTGCCTGTTTATATGCTGAAAGTCACTGGACTTACCAGACTTATGTCTGACCTAGTTTTGTTTCGCCTCTTTTCTTCGGTCCCCCCCCCCCCCCAAGGTTCACAGGGAGGAAATGTTACCACTTAGCTCAATTTTCTTTCCAAGCTCGAAGATAGTCGATGCATTGCTTTGGACTCTCTCTTCCACTGCTATGGCGGGTTCATGCTTTACTGGAGAATATCATTGTTGTTTTTATGCTTCTTTTATATTTGGAAGTTTTTAGATCAAGACAGAAGTTCTATGTATTACTTTTAAGTATGATTGAGACAACTGTTGTAAAAGCTTGACTGAGCCGTATTATTTATAAAATGACTTTATTTTCCACTGCTTTATTTATCAGTCTTGTAATTTATCTGCATCTTTTACCTAAAATGCTCCACCAAAGTTAAGGCATTCCCTTTATGAGTGACCTTAACGGAGGTGGGGTATTTCAGATTTCCATCATGAACCAAGGCAAGGGATCGTCCTTACCGAATTCGAGACTCTCTAGCCCGAGTCTAAGGATACAGCCGCAACTGCACCTAGGAGCAGCAAGGCCGGTCCACAAATACTTTAGTGGATTAGTATGCCTGAACAATACGTTTCCCCGCCCTATGGGGCGTAAATATAGAGCCACTAAGGACTCAAATCCGAGGCGCCTCATTCCATCATCCACATAAGTAAAAATGTCTGGGCTCAATACCATGACACCACTTCTAGCTAGAAAGAAAAGAATATCCTCCTTGCCATCCTCTCCCGTTTCTGTTTATACCGGGGTGTGAGGCTCGCGAAGTAACGCTATACACAAAGCTATGCTAATCAAAGCTATGTTTTGATCATCAACCACAAGGCTTTGCTTTTCAACAATAAGCCTTGATCATTCGCATCTTTGCATGCCACACTGACAATTCACGCCATGCGACTGATGTCTACCAATATATAACCTCTGAGCTCGCACGTCTCAGAGAAGGGTGTTAAGCAAGAGAATAAATTCTCCGCCACCAAGCAGATATATATTTAATAGAAATCAATCGGCACAGAATAAAATCCAATGTCGGACATACATCCATTTACAAGTCTGTTTTGGGTCTGAACAAAACCGAAGGCACCTTATTCCACGTCCCATATGTCCAATACAGGAGAGAAGTCCTCGCATATCCAACGATCTCCAAGTATGTCATAGACGATCACCACTTATTACCTTGTCTTGGGATGCCTCCCAATCAAGACATCAGTAATCATCCAAACGATGTGAAGACCTCCGGTCTTCAACCACCGTCTTTATCTTTGACTTCTAATTGTCGTAGTAATTATTCAGAATGGGTTAAACCCGTTCTTTTCGAATAACTTGCGTATTTTATAAGCAATTAACAAGTGCTATAAAACACATCATACGCCTCATTCCAAATCAGAATATTCTTTTAAATAAATATTCACATTATTAGGGAAAGGTTCCCATTAATTTTATCAAAGATAAGTTCTTTTAAATTTATTCTTTAATCTCCTTTTTAAAGATTCATTAAAACTCCAATTTGGTTTTAATATCAAAAATCATTACTTTATGATTATTCAACTTTAAGAAATCAATCTTGTCTTTAGCTAGGTTAAAGAACCAATGTCATTAAAAACACTGTTCATGATAAACCTAAAATAATCTTCCATTAAATATGGAATTTTCATAGAAATCAAATCAATATATAATCGATATAAATTTCCATATCAGACTAATAATATAAATGGAATAACGGTAAAGCTTTTAAATTCCATATATAATAACGATCTTCTTTTACAGAAGCTCATCTCAATTATTATTAAATCGAATTCCATTCAATTCCAATTTCTTCTATTAAATTGGAGAACTTTACTTTGGAAAATCTCCATTAAATCTTAATAAAAAGATTTATAAATTTCAAATCATATCTTCATTGTTAATTGGGTTAAAGAACGAATGTCGTTAAAAATACAGTTCGTAATAAACCCAATTCACATTTCATTTTATTCCAATTACTAAATATAATTGGAAACTCTAATAATCATAATTAAAATATTTATTCTTTTCTCGATTGGGTTTAAGAACAGTGTTATTGAAGACACCATTCACAACAAACCCAAAAATCCAATTTATTTTACTTAATTCCAACTAAATATAAATTAATTGGAAAACTTGATTAGATCATTATCTTAGTTAATAACTAGTTCATTTCGATAAAAATGTACTTTTTTCTTTTTAAATATGCAAATGAGTTATTCCCTAATTTTTTCGATTTTCAAAAAGAAGACTTTCTTTGTGAATGTAAGGAAAATGAGATGAGCTGTGAATAATTCACTTTGGGTCTATTTGTGAAAGAGTAAAATGAATAAGAAAGATGTTGAATTTTCTTTGAACCACTTATAAAAAAAAAGAATTATAGTAAAGAAGTAAAACGGGCTTTTTACTGGGGATAGAGGGACTTGAACCCTCACGATTTCTATAATTGATGGATTTTCCTCTTACTATAAATTTCATTGTTGTCGGTATTGACATGTAGAATGGGACCCTCTCTTTATTCTCATCCAGTTAATCATTTTTTGTTATAGAAGAATTTGAGTTACCAACGCAACGTAGTCAACTCCATTCATTAGAACAACTTCCATTGAGTCTCTGCACGTATCCTTTTTTATTCTCTTTTTCAAACCCTTGCTTTTCAAAAAATAAAGATTTAGCTCAGGATTGCCCATTTTTAGTTCCAGGGTTTCTCTGAATTAGGAAGTTTTCACTTAGCAGGTTTCCATACTAAGGCTCAATCCAATCAAGTCTGTAGCGTCTCCAATTTCGCCATATCCCCCTTTTAGACAAGGATCCAGTTGTAACTTTACCTAACTTTTTCATATATCTTGGAACCATTGAGTTCATTATATAATGATACCTATATTAAAAAATTGTGTATGCCTATTTTAATTTTTTTGGCTATTCCCTCTCATTCCACCTCTATTGTATGAATCATCTTTGTTTCAATCACAAATGATTCTATCATTGATGCATCCACAATTCAATATAGAGAGATATATACCACGTATATATACGTCCCCCTCCCTCGTCCCCTTTTTTTTAGAGTGTGCTTTTGAATACTTGAAGGGTCGATATTCTTCCTTATTGTTTTTTGTCCTATCTTCATCCCTTTTCGAACGAAATCAGAGGAATGTCTGATTATAATTTTTTTGTTGTATCTTTGGACTGATCCATTATAATATGAATCCTTATTTCTTATAACTATTCTCAAATCTAAAAAAGGAATTCCAATTTTTTGGTATTTTCAATATCTTATTATAATAAATTAAAATATAAAAAAAGAATTTTTTTCTATTTTGAATTTATTATAGTTTATTATATAATGGAATGTAAAAAAAAAAATTATATACATATATATTAAATTAAGATAAATAATGTAAATTCTATATATGCTAAAAAATAACAATAATGTAAATGTATATCATCAATAATTATTATATAAACTTTATTTTTTCGTTAGAAGGAGCTCGTACATGTTCGGCAGTACCGCCCGTGAATACTCCACCAATATGAAAAGTTCTTAATGTTAGTTGAGTCCCCGGTTCCCCAATTGATTACCCCGAAATAATACCTTTTTTCATCCAAAATCTTTCCAAATCACTTATTATGATTTTACATAATTTTACCATATTTTTAATAATTTTATCAAGGCCCGTTCAGTCGGTTTCCAATAACGACCACCGAACTGCATCCATAGTGACCTTTTTCAAATTTGATTTGGACATAATTCCAAATCCAACCATTAGATTTTAAAACTCTTATATTCATTGGAAAACTCTTTTCGATATGAACCCAACGGTTCCGGTTTTAGGAGAATCCGACGGTCGGATCTCCCGTTATATCAATTTGAAATTAATGGTCGAAATTCGCAAATGGTCGCTGCGCGGCGCGTTCTATTCAGGCCATTAAATATATATATAATATATATTTCATCGATTTTTATTTAAATCGTATTTTATAAATCGTTTATAAATTCGTTTTGAAACGATTTTAACTCCATTTTCAATTTTAAATTAAAATTGAATATTCTATATCTTTATCATATTAAAATGGGAGTATTTCCAAAATATTAAATTTTGAAATCACTACTTTTCGATATTCATTATAAAATGAATAAAATCGATCGATAAACCCATTTGAGTCAAAATTGGCGTTTCTATACTTAACCTGACTTCATATTTTTATATTCTTGTGTCCATCCAAAAATAGACATAAAAATCATAAATTTATTCTTCATTAAATTTATTTTAAAATATTCATTATTTTAAAATATTATATTTTTTAAAAGATTCTTTATTTTAAAATATTCTTTATTTAAAACATTCTGAATCGGAACGCGACTCAATCATTTACTATATAATTTCAGTTATATGAATTTTCATACATCGCATATATTTAACAATAATGATAAATAATCATTCAACAGTCCATTTACATCTAGAGTGAAGTTTTACAACTGTGTGAGCATTAAAATAAATAAATAATGCTCATCACAGATTGTCAATCCATCGATTGACATATAACTGAATATTGAGACTAGTGTATGTCAAATATCATCCCAATACTCGTGTGGGGTTTCCAGACAACAACAATTTATTTAAATCCATCATTGGTTAATAAATTTAACCAATTATAATTCAGTTTGAGTTATTTTCTATTTAAAGAATTTTCATTGTTTAAATTATAAATAAATATTTATAATTTAATTTCGACTACCATATTAATATTATTTTTATTTTAGCTAACATGATAAAAATGACATTTTTAATGACTAGCATGTTTTAGCATATAATTCTTTTTAACCTCACTAACATGTTAAAAATGACATCTTTTTAATGTATCAATACATGTTACTGTTTTTTCTAACATCACTAACATGTAAATGATAATGTTTAACAAATGATAATTTTTCTACTACGCTAGCATGTAAATGATAATGTTTTCAATAAACAAAACATATAATGACAAATAATTCTTTTTCTACTACATGTAAATAATAATGTTTTGAATAAACAAAACATAAAATGATAAGTGATAATTTTTATACTACATGTAAATAATAATGTTTTGAATAAACAAAACATAAAATGACAAGTGATTCTTTTTCTCTAATTTAACATGATAAAATTGACATTTTTATCTAACATAACATATATTTGAACATATGATTCTTCTTATTTAACAAAACGTGTCCTAACAAGATGACATTTTTATTAAACAAAAACATATTCTAACTAAATGATATTTATTTACAAAATATGTTTTCTAACTAAATGACATATTTATTACAAAATATGTTATCTAACATAAATGACATATCTATTTACAAAATATTTTTTTCTATGTATTCTAATGACAAATAAAAGAATAATTATTTGCACATATTTTTCTATTTTAACATGACAAATAAAATGAATATTTATTATACACAATTTTCTATTTTAATATGACAAATAAAATGAATTTTATTTGTACACAATTTCCATATTTAATATAGACAAATGAAAATGAATATTTTTATTTGACTACAATTTCAATATTTAACAATGACAAATAATAAAAATGAATAATTTATTTTCATAACATTTTCTATACTTCTAGTGTCAAATAAAAGGAATATTTTATTTGTATACTAATTTCCTATATTTAACATAACAAATAAAAATGAATATTTATTTGTACACAAATTTTATATTTTAATATGACAAATAAAATGAATATTTATTTGTACACAAATTCTCAATGTTTCACCATAATAAATAAAAGTGATACTTTTATGTGTTGACAATTCTAACTCAACATGACAAATAAAAAATGATAATTTTATGTTGACAATTCTAGTTAACTTAACAAATAAGATTGATAATTTTATGTTGAAAATTCTAATTCAACAAAAATGACACTTTTATATTTGACATTTCTAATTGAACAAAAATGACATTTTTATATTTAACATTTCTAATTGTACAAAAATGACATTTTTATATTTAACATTTCTAATTGTACAAAAATGACATTTTTAAATTTAACATTTCTAATTGTACAAAAATGAAATTTTTATATTTAACATTTCTAATTCAATAAAATGACAATTTTATTATTTACATTTCTAATTCAATAAAATAACAATTTTATTATATTACATTTCTAATTCAATAAAATGACAATTTTATTATTTTTCATTTTTAATTCAATAAAATGACAATTTTATTATTGTCAATTCTAATACAACAAAATATTCCATCAACTCATCATAACAACATCAATCAATGTAAATCAAATCACGTACATGCAAGAATTTCTAAACACGATAATAATTAATTTATTTTTAATTATTTAAATATGAAATCTCACCTTGATCGGATTCAGTTTTTGTTAAAACGATTATATTCAATTGAATTAGACTGTGCATTCAATTCAATCAAAAATCGCAACAAGCTCCAATCTGTTCAAGTCTGACCTGAAATGTAGATCTCGAATTTACGATACCAACGGATGTTGTTTCATTGAATTTCGTCTCTGTTTGCATAAGATATGGTGGTTTTATATTATTAACATTAATTAATTATATTAACAATTAAACATGATCAAGGTTTTAATTAACCTTTCCCTTCCAATCGCTACTCCAGGATACGGCCGAACCCTGCTACCCATTCATGATGACTTGGGTTTGAAATCACCTCACCATTATCACGCCAGCGTCTGATCTAAAGGTGCCACGACCTGCGCCTTCCCCTGCGCCATCGACGACATTGAACTCGCCGCCCCCTCCTCCCCTGAAATCCGCTCCAAAGCTGATGTGTTGAAGCTTGAAATTCGAGCTAATCCCACAATGATTTCCATCTCCACCGTACAGATTTGTAGCCCTCATCGTACTCTTCGATTATTGTTTTGAAAGTTTTACAAATTAATTCAGGGATTGAAAGAAATTAAGGAAGAAAAAAGGGATCAGATCGGCCATTAAACGTATAACCGGCGGCGGTAGAATTAGAATTAGGGTTTGTAATTTTCTAAGGTATTTATATATAATTATTATATTATTTAATTCATTCAATTCTAAAAATACTTCATTATCGCCACAAACTCCAATTCAAACCCAACAACTGTCGCCGCTAGCTAATTACCCCCATTCCGAACATAATGGGATATGCCCCGTGAGCCAATTCGATAGTTTCAGTCATTTTTCATTTAAATTAAAATATAAATCAATATGTATTGAATTTAAACGTATATTTTAATTTACCAGGGCCACATGCTGACTCAAAAAAATCCAGAAAAATTATATCTAGCTATGTTTTGATGATACGGTCCTAATAAAACTAATTTCGTCGAATTTGAGACCGTTTGAAAAATGACCATTTTCTGATCGATCCAATTTGACTGAAATTAACAAAACACGTTTTGATTTACCACGCTCGCATATTAATTCCAAAAAATATGAAAATTGGAATCCTGCAATAATTTGACATTCCGGATCCAATCAAGGTGGTTTCGTCGAAAATGGAGGTTGTTTGCAAACTGACTATTTATACGGGCTATATATTATATTAAATTCCATAACGACTATTCTGAATATTTAACTGACCATAACGTTTTAGTCCCGCTATGAAATTTCAATTTTTCAGATTCGTTGGAAAGACATAATTAAACAAATTTAAATATTTTTAGTTCCACCAAAATCCGATTTATTTTGAATCCTGTACATTCAATTGAAATTTGAAATCGAATTTTCAAACTACCGCGCCATTTCTAACTCCTTTTATAATTAAAAATAAATATATTCGTTCTAACTTCGATTTAAATAAATTTTTAATCTTTATTATTTAAAATAAATTATTTTAAATATTCAAAATCCATTAAAATTTCTAAAATAATTTTTTTTAATTGGTTCCAAAATTCTAGGTTGTTACAGATAATGTTTCCCTTATGAATTATGGTTTAATAGTAAACCTACAGGAATTAAAGTTTGTGGTTGTTTAACATATGTTAGAAAATCAGACCCTAAACAACCAAAGTTAGATAATAGGGCATTTAAATGTGTTTTCATAGGTTATTTACTCAACAGTATAACTTATAAGTTCCTAATTCTTGACACCGTAAAAGTTATCGAATCCGTAGATGTAAAATTCTTTGAAAATCGAACAATTGATATTCTATTCAGATCATCTAGTCTAGAACCTAATACAACTAATGGTATCAATGATGATGACTATACTTCTGGTAAAAAAGCAAGGATGTGTCAATGAGCAAAGGAGAACTAAAGGAGAAAGAATAGAGATTGACTATGGTTCTGACTTTATAAATATCTTACAGAAAGCGGTAAGGATGAAGTCCTTGATGCGATTAAATATGTAATGAACGTGGATGACAGTTCTAAATCTTATGTTATAAGTAAGCTCTCATACAACGGCATGAGAAATTTGATAGAGTAGCATTGTTATATGGATTCGTCGTTGATGATGTTGATAAGTGTATTAATACCGAATCGGATAATATCGATTATGTTATAATATGTTTATACGTTGATGACATGCTAATATTTGATTTTAATATATCCTGTGTGAATGAAACTAAGAAGTTTTTATCTTCTAAGTTTGATATGAAAGATCTAGGAGAGATAACGTAATAATGGGAACTAAAATCATCATGAAAGAGAGGAAGTTATTACTAACCCGATCTAATTAAATTGAGAAGTTCCTCATAAAGTATGGTCATTATAATGACAAACCAACACTAACTCTTTTAGATCCTAGTATTGAATTAGTAAAGAACACTAGACGTACCATTTCTCAACTTGAGTATTTCAGTGTTATGTGTGTTATGCATTGCATAGACAAGATATCGCACACGTTATAAGCATGTTGTATCATTTTACGAGTAATCCAGGTTTTGAACTCTGGAAAGCTATTTCCAAATCGCTAGCTTATTTGAAAGGAAACATTGACTTTTATTTAACTTATAAAGAATATCATGTTGTAATAAAAGGATATAGTAATGCGACCTGGAACAATGTAAAATCCAAATCAATGGCAAGATTGATCTTTACATTAGAAGGTGCTACTATGTCTTGGGGTTCCAAGAAGCAGACCTGTATATCCGATTTAACAATGTTGTCAAAATTTATTGCAATAGTTGATGCATGTAAGATAGGAGAATGGCTTAGGAATTTATTAACTGGAATTCAACTACGAAAGAAGCCATATCCAATAATCTTGATTAACTATAATAATCATACTGCGGTATACAACGTCTCTAATAAGACATATAATGGGAAGTATAGGCATGTGACTCTTAGACATCAAATGATAAGACAATTACCCAAAAGAGGAGTAATAACTGTTAATTACGTAAAAACAAAAAAACTTTGTTGGCCCACTTACTAAGAGTCTTCCAAAGGCAATAGTTTCTTTAAAGTCAAAGGAAATGGGACTAAGGTCTATGAATGAAGGTTGATGTTTCTTAATAGAATCTTACATTTTGAAAAAGACAGACAACGTTTAACGGATATCAAAAAATTAGGAGAATGACTATGGAACACTAAAATCAAGAACTCTCATGATATTTAATGTTGGATTCTACATGAACAAAGGATGAATAATACATCTTTAATAAGTCAAGATACCTAGAAAACGTATCGCAGAAACACCTAAAAAGAATTACCTGTATAAGTATGAAAATTAGGCCGTTTCGTAATAAAGCAAGACCATTTTCCAAAGTAGACTCATGAATCCCGAATTAGAAGCACATGACTATTAATTTGCTAAAATACTTTACCTAAGAAAATCAACACGTGTGATTGTTCCGGTTTTATCAATTGAATCTGAACTCCTTGATTTGATGAATTCGCCGTTTAATTGATGTAGTATCTAGCCTCCAATGGTGTAGATCTTCAATTTCCCTCCTTTAAAGGTTGATCTTAATGGTGGAAAGGTGTTAGAGGAAGGAGGAACATAGGTCACCTAATAAGAGAATAGAGAAACTAAACCATTTCTCATACCTCATACCCTTCCACTAGCCCACTAATGGGACTTCCCAAATCAGCCCATTGTGACTCTCCAAATCTGAATAGCCAACTGAAAAACCTTAAAATAACGATTCCTCCCAAACCGCTGAGCCAAAACTTTAATGTAACCACTCTACGGAAAGGCAATCATCATTTCCTTTCCAATGGCCACAGGTTTCACCACCTGATTCGACCGAAGTCAAAAGTTATACCCTATACAAGTCTGACAGGGGTAAAATGGTCATAAACAAAATTGATAAAAATTATGGATATGTCTCACATCCCCATAAGCAACATATCAAAACATGAGAATGATTCAACCCTCAGAGAATAAAATGAGCATAGGGATACTTGAAGATTCGTTCATCTTAAAATCTCAAAAAGATTTGAATGGTTTACACCAAGGAAAGGTTCAAATCCAAAAGATATCTTTTTACTTATGTGTTGCTTTTCACGATGATGCAATTCTTATTTTTAAACTACGTTTGGCTTGATCCCAATTGGGTACGTAGGCAATCACTCAAGTGATGCAGTTATTCCTTTTTAATTTAAAAATGTTTTAAATTATCCAATGTTGAAAATAAGGGAATGAATGTTGGATATTTTCAAGTGTCCTCCATTGTTTTGTTTCTAAAGGAAGGGTTGAGAGAAGAAGAACAACAGTCTCACATTATGGGGAATGAGAAACTATACTTGTTTAAGTATAATGTTTTCACGGGAAGGTTAGACCCTTGGATATCAAAATATTTGTTATGTTGTGAAGAGGGAAGCCACTACACGAACATGTCGTCGTGTCCGTCCAATCGAACCAGGCCCAGTACGGTTTCGGACTTGAGTCCGGATCCAATAACATAATTCTTGGAAAAAAAATCTAAAAACATTAATTTTAGCTCATTGTGGTCCCAGCCAGATTCAGATTTCGAATTCAAATAAGATGACCGTTTGGGATGGTTTTTGACTACTGGGAATCTGAAGAGACGCGTAACAATTGATGACGAACAAACGAGATCGTTGCTAACAGTTTTGAACCGTTGGAAAAGATGTAGCGCTTGATGAAGAAACATCCTTCCTACACTATAAATAATAATACCCAGAACCGTTGCTAAATACAACATCGATTCTTCTTTTTAACATAGATTTGCAACGCTGCCATTGGAGTGTTCCAAATCACTTTCGATGCAGACAGATATGCAACACATACAAGGTGTTGCAAATGTAGGGATGTTGCAGATTCTATTTCTTCCATTTCTCCATTGTATTCGGTCTTAATAATTTTGCATCGTCAAAAACAAAAAACAAAGTGTTTTAAGCTAAATCAAGATCGTACAAAACTTAAATCTAGTTACATTGTTTCAATGTTTCATTGCATCCTAAAGTCAATAGTTTCATAATTTGTTTTGTACCTAGTGAGTTGAACTATTATCTGGAAAAAAATCTACTCTAAATGTTTGAAGTTTAAAGTACGACATCATCTTTATCTTCTTTGTCTTGAACCACAGTTTTTTCAATTTTTTCCTTCGCGAAGAAGCATTTCAAATGCAATTGAATAGGTTCTGGAGCCAATTCATCCACATGCAAAAGTCAACTTTATTATTCGACTCGAGGCATGAAATCCAAAACATAATGATGCGAATACTCATAGCTCTTCTAAATGATATATTAGACTCGGACATAAGAGGTCTAGAGCCCCAATTTGATTATGGCTAAAAGCCGGTTTTTTAGCCCTTTCAAAAAGTCCATCTTAATTCCAAATTAATAATTTCTATTATTAAGTAATAATATTACCTTCTTTCTCCTTTGAAATGGTTTCGTTTATAAAATTCTACGAGAAAAACATGAATACTCAAGCACGCACATACAACAATGTCAATGCTTATGGTGCTCACGTGAGTGATAGCTAATTCCACCTATGTAAGTCTAACTGCATGAACACAAGGGCACACAATAGCACATAACACGGTAGCAAGTATGCCAAACAAATGTGATGTTATCACACATGCATATGAGCTTAAGCAAATACGCATACCAACCAAAGATATGAACATATGACATCTAACAACACCTAAATGCAAAACCAAAGAACAATAACCAACATCAATGATTATATTGAAAAGAACTCTGATATTCAAACATGCACTCTCATATACCTAACAAAGATATGGTAAAATGCGTGTTGGTGTCCGAAATCTGAATCTACTACAATTGTTATTGCAAAAGGCAAACTAAAAGCAAAAAAAAGTAACATGATTTTCAAGAGACAGGGTCTCACTTAATTTGAAGCGAATTTTATTTTTTCACACTTGATTATTATATTTATGTTTTAACCAAGACAATTGAGATTTAGCCTATTTACTAGGCAAACACCATAAGATCCAAAACAAACGGTATCATTAAATTTTATAAGACGTGGAGATGAAAGATTTGAACCAAGCTTGATTACCTTCTAAGTCTTAACCATCTCTAGCCATCATTATCATTCAAAATTAAAATCTACTTATGAAAAACATACAACAACAATATTACATTTACTGTAAAAAAACAGCTAATGTCCATTCGTTCCTTTCCAGGTACTCACGTACATTAGTAATAAAGAAGACGGTAAGATAATCCACAACATACAATCCACGAGAAGGGAGAAAAAAAATAAAAATATTCTTGGAGTAACAAGTAGCCATTTCTTCATGCATGCAAAATTGATACAAGGACATCCCTTCTTTCGAGCAAAATTGGACTCACTGACATCTATATTCTTCAACAGTAAAGCAGACCTTCTATATGGAAAAAGTTTGACGATTATGTTCCATAAACATGTTTATGAACTGGAGCATCGTATTTCTTGATCACATCCATCCATCGATTTTCTACTATCAGAAGGGAAGATTCCGACAGATGGCCAACAAACGAGACCGGATTTTTAAATGGAATGACGTCATAAGTCCTATCAACTATCTTTCGCTTATTCTTCTTTGATTTGGAACCATCAGAACTGGTCAGTGGGTCCGAACTGCTTGATAATTTTGTATTGTGATCTTCACCAGAAGACATCCCTAATTCAATTGAGCACATTGCTCTGTGCAACATATTGAATCAAACAGGATATTTCTTCAGTTAGTCAGCTTTCAGCCAAAATAATAAGCAAAAAAAAAAAAAAAAAAAAAAAAAAAAAAAAAAAAAACCAAGCCATTTTACAAATTTATTACAAGTTTAGAGCCACCAGATTGGCAACAACCTATTTTTAATCTAAGTAGCTCTGAAAAGCAGCTCTTGAGTAGAAGCATTTGAATGGCATTTAGTTTTTTTAAGTAGAAATGTTTGGTAAAAATTACTTAAGAAATTGCTTTATAAGTCATAACTAATGAGTAATTATTCTTGGTTCTCTACTTTTGAGCTCCTTAGAAGAAGCCCTCAAAGATTAAAATGAAATAAGTTGCCTGTTAGTGGTTTTGACTAATTATACGTTTCCAAACATGCTCTCAAATCACTTTTGACCAAACTGGTCATGGTCGTAAATCAACAATTTAAATTAGCACGATTTCAAATCGTATCCATGTAATTTTTTTTCTTTCTCAAGTATACACGAAGTGCATAGAAGTTATCTTTAATGAATTTGTTATGGCAAAATTCAAATTCACACCAATGCAAAATTGCCAACTAAACACAAATATGGCAAAAGTGACCTATCATTTTGGATTTGGCCTATATATGTTATTTGTTTAGGAAAGAGGGCTAAAGAGATGAAAGTCTTGATGAATTTAATGCAAGATAGGGTAATACCTTGCACTGTAGATGACAAGTGATGTCGGATTGAAAGGTGGAAATGAGATCCCGCTTATCTCGCCAGGAAGTTCTTGAAATTTCTTTGGCAGATGAGGAGTATTAAACCTTGACCAATCATTCAGTTGTTTCGCTTTAACATCAAACACATAAATCTGATTTGCAGATGTAGTGATAACAAACATATCACTGTTCTTTGGAATAAAGCCCCCAGCAGTGACAGAAGAACCATTCACTCTTGATATGAACCAATGTTGCCTTCTCCCCAAAAGTTAATGCACATGAAAAATTTATACAGAATAATGTAATTAAAATACTTAAAAGGTAGGATATGAACGAACGTATAGACATGCCGGAAACATAGAAGCCATAGCATGTAGAAGAAAGTCGCTAAAGTGGTAAGTTTACTATTTACTGCTTAAGGTTACTGTGTTCCCTAAACATCACAGCTGAGAGTTTTAAACTCCAAGTCTGGTCGCTGCTGACATAATAATTAAGCTGTTTATGACTTATATTTTTTATTCAAATGAGGATAACAAAAAGAACTACAATTAGCGTATCTTTGTAAGACTCACACGCTTAAAATACTGCAAGAAGGAAAAAAAAACATGCACAACGGAGTTTTTATCCACTGCCTTGCTAGTTTTTCAATAAATAAAAGAAAAATATAAGCACACCTGATATATTTGAGGGGGTGCAGTAGGATAAGCAAAATCAGGTTATAATAATAGCAACAGTTATGATGGATCAGAAATATACATTGAATTATGACACAATATATTTACAAATAAAGAGCCAATGTCTCACCTAAAGGTCCCAAGATCAAATAAATATATGTCTCCAAAGCTATTGACTGCAGCAAGCCATTGACCATCAGAACTGGTGTACATTTTTGTTATGGGAGGCTCTTTGGATGAATTTTTCATGTCCCCTTCAATCTTCTGGGGCACAAAAGTGTGCACCAGTTCAGGCTTCCTCACATCTACAACCTAATTAAATACATCAAAAAAGAGTACACTTCAGATTGGTACTTGTTGTCAGTGAGAAAAAGTCAGACAAGTTTGGATCATAGCAGATTATGTTTGGATTTACACGGAAGGAACGATTGAGTAGTGAAGCTATACTGAAAATGTGTAGCAGAATCTAGAGACAACAAGACACCTGTTTTTAAGTATTTTGATTCTGCGTGGAATGGCTTAATATTGAAACTAGAATTACCATAAACAATCGAATTTTTAATGACAAAAGCACAACTCCATCCAACAAGAGGTTGTTGCAAGGTAATAGAATATATGACTAGAAGGTAGTAGGATAGCTAAAGTAATATCTACTGTCTTGTGTTATAAGTCATGATGACAAGATGGTTTGATGGATGAATTTGTTGCAAGGTATAAATTTCAGGCTCCTTTCCTGTTCCGTACATTAGAAATTTTGATCCCATTCCACAAATGTCCACTTTAATTCCAAATTCGGATTTCATTTGAAAGCCTTTTTAATATAAATTAACTAAAGATAACACAAAATTGTATTCAGAGTTGAATATTTCAGACTAAACCAATTATTATTTTTTAAATCAAGAAAGCCCATGTTCATTTAAATGAAATCAGTCCCAAGACTCCCAACCCGTAAAGAGCCTTTCATGTAATACAATTCATGTCCTAGCCTAGAAAAGCTACCTTATCCTCCAAACAGAAACATCAACCACAAAAACCCTCAGTTCACAATATAATGGTTTTTACACAGTACAATATGAAACATGAGCCAGATGGAAAAATACAAGTATCTTTGGATTTAATTTTTTTAAAGAAAAAACCAAATGTAAGGCCTCTAAAACATTAGTCCAGAGTGCCATTGTATCTCGTATCACTTGCCGCTTAAGCTAGTGGTCCTTGACATCATTTATTGAATTTAGTAATTGTAGATCATTGTTGGTGTTTTCCCCTCATGTTACACTTTAGGTTTTTTTCTTCTTCCTTTCGGTGAGAATATTACTTCATCTCTTCACCCATGCGTCCCTTTGTTTCTTTGTATATGTCCATACCATATAAGTTCTTAATTTTCTTAAATAGTCACCTTGTGTAACTTCAACTTCTATGAATGAAGGCCATTAAAAAATTATAAACTTTCAGATTAATAGCCCTATAGTTTATACTTTATTTGCACATATTCGGTCCAGTATATCATGGCGATCTGGATATACCGTCTGCAGTTATTTAAACAATCATATATGACAGGAATGGGGATAGACCATAGAATATAGAGAGAGAATCATAACACCAATTGGGTGGGTGGGTGTTTTTTTTTTTTTTTTTGGGTTGGGGGGGGGGGGGGGGGGAATACGAAACACATTGCCAACATTTCAGAACAAAATCTATGCGTGCAGTAGACAGCTTACATGTAATTTTCCATTATGGCCAGCTAGCAGCATGAACAAAGAATCAGCACTGAAAGCTATACAATGTGAATACGGTAATCCACGAGGAAGTTGCAACTTGTTGACGCACCAACCACTGTTCCCACATTTATATCTTTTTAACTCAAAAAGGTAGGGTTTCACGGAATCTGAATATGCAACCAGAATCCCACTATTAGATACTGCACTACAGATGATTTTTCGTGACGATTTTATTTTAAATTCATTTAATGGTTTGCTTAGAGATGCATCACGATTTAATTTGAACAGGGTGACATTTATGTATTCAGGATGCTGGGAAAGCATCATAGAAGCCCCATCTATGGCAGAATTGTGTATTAACTGGATAGGTACTCGCTGCGGCATAGGGCAGATATCATGAGGTTCGTAAAGGGTGTACTTGTTGGCCGGGTAAGCAAATAGCTTTGCGTCATCGCCAGAAGAAATTAGCATAGGAACTCCTATTTGTGCCCATTTATGATAGCTGAAGCTTGTGGGTTTTGCTCGTTTGCGTGACTTAGGAAGCTTTTCATCAGGAAGTGTATCTGTTAAGTATTGATAAATATATATTAGTTCCATGACTAAACAAACAGTATCAGCATATCAACTGCACCTTTATTTGTGATAGGCACTGCAACTGTTAAGGCCCTGATATCATGGGAATGAACTCGTTTGTATCCAACATATACCCAGTTTTTGACAAGTATACTTGAAAGACCCTCTTTTCTGGAATCAGGATGATCATCAGACATTCTATAAAGGATAACCTGTAAACCATGAAAGGTCAAATAAGAATAAATACGTGATACAAGACATTGATTTTGATAAAAAATTAACAGAAAATGTATAGCTTTCATAGAAAGAATGAAAAAAGAAAGAAACAACCAGATGGGGGAAAACCCCACGCTGACCAAAACCAAATCTATATTCCAACAGATAAATATAATTAATAATGATAATTAACTTGTAACAGTGTAATAAAATAAGTTCTATGATAACAGTAACCGAGTACCTGTCCATCTGAACCAGCAGAAAAAACATTTTTATGACAAGGACTTGTTGCTAGAGCATTGACATCTCCCTTGTGGTAAGTATGTGCCTGCAGATGTGTTCCATTATGACTATTCCAAAACTGGACACTGCCAGAACTATCTCCACTTACAAGAGTCCCACACCTAATGCAATGTCTTAAGTTATGAATGACAATGCAACAGGGAATTGAGAACTCAAAAAACAAGTAGAAAAGGTGTATTTTAATACCTTAAAAACAACAAGGACCATACACAAAGCTCTGACCCAGAACATAAGCCACCAGGGCCGACTGTGATACGATAATTCTCACGAAATAACGTAGCATCCCAGCATCTTATAATACTGCAATCAAGTTATTTCATATATTTCTTAATTTAAAAAAAAACTAGGAAAAATTAACAGCTCCAAAAACCAATAATGCAACATACCCATTGCTGCTGCCTGAAAATATAAATTTTGCATCAAGACTCCAAGTAACAGAAAGAGTTCGCCCTGCACATAAATACAAGCAAAATTCATAGTTTAACATTACTGCCCGTTTATGAGTTATAAAGGGTAATTCAAATTTAAAAAACAGCATACTTACACATCCAGGATCATGGCTTACTGCAAAATGTTTGATATAGTAAAAAACCATTAAAAGATAGTGAAACTAACCATTGACCCGAGGAAATGATCTGTGGTAGGTCAATCCATCTTTACCAGAGAGGCCGTATACTCTTAATGAGCCATCGTCACAGGCAACAGCTAGACGCAAACTGTGATCTTCACTACCAACACGTGCAGTGGGACTCTCATCAGAATCATACTCGTTGTCGGTTACATCACTAGATTCGCTGTCTGTAGAAAGATCACGGGTCCAACGTTCATATGATGTATCCATTGAGTTAGTTTTCCCATCATGGAAACAATCATTGGCTGGCTCTACAGCCATTTGCCAAATTGATACTCCAATAGAGTCTAGAACAGTCTAAGAAAAAAAGCAAGGACACAAGCATAATGTTGGTGAATTTCAAAAGAAAAAACATCCAGAACCCAGATATCCATAACAGTTGAAAGATCAGGCTGATCTTGACCCCAAATTCCACATTCAAACATTGAAAGTATCAAGTGAATAAAATTTAATTGGATAATCATCGTGTCATTTTGATAAATAATTCAAAAAAGGTTTATCAACTTATATATTCGACACGTAATGTTGAGAATTAATCTCAAGCATTTTAGCCAAGTTTTTAGGAATAGAAAGAGTCAAATCTCTATTATAGCGTGATTAGTAATAATTCAAATTTATGATCCTATTTTTAATGAGAGAGCTTTTAAAGTTGCTATTATTTAGGAAAAGATATTTTTCCACAAATATTTAGGTATTTCCTAGAATATTGCAAATCTAGAATGGTCTATTGTATGCTATAAATAGAAGAGCTCTCTCCTCATTTGAATAAAGCAAAATGTGAATAAAAAAGAAAGAAATAAAAAAAAGTAGAGTTTTTATTTTCTTGCAGTATTTGTTTTCTCCTTCTGTGTTTGCTATAATTCTCAGAGACTATCCAGTAGTTCATATAGTTAACAAATTGGTATCAGAGCTAGACAAATTTTCAACAAATTGGTATCAGAGCTAGACAAATTTTCAACAAATTGGTATCGGAGCGCCAGGTTGAAACCATGGCATTTTTATTTCTTTCGTCGTTTGTTCTCACAAAAGAAAACTTCAAAGATTGGAGTAACAAAAAGAAAGAAGAATTGATCTTCAAAGGATTATGGGAGATTGTTGAGTGCGGCTACGAGTGGCCAAAAGATGTTAAAAATATGACGAAGAAAGAGCGTGAGGCATTTACAAGGTCGAGATGGAAAGACCATGAAGCCCGTGTTGTTATGTGTGAGAACGTTGATGAAGAAGCTTTCAACCATATTATTGGAGAAAATTCTGCAAGAGATTCGTGGAAATTACTGAAAGAGGTGTATGCAAACAAGGAGACCCTAATGGCAAATAATGAAGACGAAGCTGATTGTATGGCTCTGAAAAGAGTCGAGCAGGAGGAAGCTGTTGACAATCAAGAATTCGTTGAGGAAGTCATCGGGAAAATGGATAATGATGAAATTGCTAATGACGAAGATACAAAAATTGATGATATAATGAACGTAGAAGAGGCAAGACAAAGAGCAGCCGCTGAAGCAATTGCAAAACAAGAACGGACAACTGTTGATAAAGCAAATGCTGAAGCACGATTGCGTGCAGAAAGAGTCGTGGTTCAGAGGGCTGCCTCAGTAGCAAGAGAAGGAGATACAGACCAAGTTGAGGAGGTACTAGCAATGAGCAAGGAAGAATATAACGTATTTGATAGCAATTTTTATGAGGACGAACCTGATGATATAGAAGAGATTCAGGCTGTTGATGTAGAAGGCAAGGATAGAAGTAATACTAATGATGATGCTGTTGAGAAAGAAGTAGATTTGAAGGATACTGAAGTTGGGCTTGATGCAAATAATGCCATGAATGTTTATAGGGTGGTTGAATCAAATGAAGTAGGAAAAGAAAATACAGCTAAAGTTGAAGAAAGACGTGACCAGCTAAAATCTGCTATTGATTTGAATTCATCAGACTATGACAAACAGAAGCTGCAAGAGTGGTTGGCAAAGTTATTTGGTGGCATTGCAGTTCTAAAAATTGGAGAAACGAGCAAAGCTGAAATTAGTGCGAAGAAGGATAGAGTTACCGATGTCTTGAATGCAACTAAAGCTGCTGTGGAAGATAGAATTGTGCCTGGAGGTGGTGTTGCCTTGCTGTATGCATTCAAAGAACTAGCGGACTTGCAGACGGCTAATTTTATCCAGAAAATTGGTGTTCAAATCATTCAAAATGCTTTGAAGATGCCAGCATATATTATTACTGCGAATGCTGAAGTAGAAGGTGCGGTTGTTGTTGGCAAGCTTTTGGAGCAGGATCAAGCTGATGCTGCTAAAGGTGAATATGTTGATCTGGTAAAGGCTGGTATTACCGATTCGTTGAAAGATATCAGAACTGCAATAGTGGATGCTGCAAGTGTTTCTTCACTAATGACAACTACAGAGGACGTGGTGGTAGAGCAACCCGAAGATAAGAAAGCGAGAAAAGAAGAGGAACTGATGAGAAAGAAAGTTTTGACGATTACCATACTTCTACCAAAACATGTGAGATATAAAGGAATCAAAAGTCTGCAATCGAAGAATCCAGTTCACCACGAAAGGAGCAAGCACATAGATGTTCGTTTTCATTTCATCTGGCAGCATGTCAAGGAAAAGGATGTACAGCTGAATCATGTTACGAGTCGTGATCAGGTAGCGGATATCTTCACCAAACCATTGCCAAAACTGTTGTTCAAAAATTGCAAGACGATGATTGGAATAAAGGATGGTAGATGCTTGAGCTTAAAGGAGGGATTTGTTGAGAATTAATCTCAAGCATTTTAGCCAAGTTTTTAGGAATAGAAAGAGTCAAATCTCTATTATAGCGTGATTAGTAATAATTCAAATTTATGATCCTATTTTTAATGAGAGAGCTTTTAAAGTTGCTATTATTTAGGAAAAGATATTTTTCCACAAATATTTAGGTATTTCCTAGAATATTGCAAATCTGGAATGGTCTATTGTATGCTATAAATAGAAGAGCTCTCTCCTCATTTGAATCAAGAAAAAGTGAATAAAAAAGAAAGAAATAAAAAAAAAGTAGAGTTTTTATTTTCTTGCAGTATTTGTTTTCTCCTTCTGTGTTTGCTATAATTCTCAGAGACTATCCAGTAGTTCATATAGTTAACAAATTGGTATCAGAGCTAGACAAATTTTCAACAAATTGGTATCAGAGCTAGACAAATTTTCAACACGTAATAATTCTTCCAGTTAACGTTAGTACATAAATAATTCAAAAAAGGTTTATCAACTTACATGTTCTACATGTGATAATTCTTCCAGTTAACTTAGTACTATAACAATAAATACGTCCAAGGAAAAGCACTTTTACCTTCTGCTCCAAAGAAAACATATCCCATTCTGATATTGATCCATCAACATTCGATGATAACAGCCTTTCCCTACACCAGACCAAAGATGAAACCCTCAAGCTCGGCTTACTTTGTATTGTCTTCATTCAGATAAACAACCAAATCAGCAAAAACTTCAAAGTTTAGAAATAACTCACAATAGCAGAGGTATTCAATCGTTATCAATATTTTTAGACCATGAAATTAGCACTCATTCAAAGCTGCCAAAGGGTTAACAAATGTTCACTAAATTTTGTAATTTATTTGACAAATCATAGAAAATAAAGCTGCCACAGAGTAAACAAATTTTCACTAAATTTAAGAGTTTATATGACAAATCATACCAGCTTAGCAAATGCAAGCCAATTAATGATCAAAACAACATCACAATCCATGTTTGATCAAATAACAGTACACTACCCAAAAGAAAAGAAAAATTAACACTTAAAGCTTTTGATAGTTTTATGCAAGAGGAATCAAAATCATAAAATCAAACTGCACGGTACCAACTGAAGATGCCAATCGACAGCTCCAGGCGATACAGTCCATAACTCCAAAGAACCGTCCTCTCTGGCCGCAGCAACTTTGGATCCATCGGTGCTAGAAGCAAGCGCGACAATGGCGGAAGGAGTCCAATCTATTGTCGTGTTTCTATGGATTTGGTACTTCTCCATTACAGCTAGGTTTAGGGTTTCATGCAATGAGGCGGCGGACTTGAGATTTGGCTCTTCTGGGTTTTGTTGATTGAATAGAACGCGTGACCAAATGGAGAATCACACATGACCCGAAAGGATTGGCGACTTGACGATGTTGGATTTCCTGGTTAATGCATTAGTACATTGTTGGTAGTTCGAACTGGACCATTGGGTTATAATGCGGCAGAATTCAAAACATTTCCTTCTTGCATTTAGAAAAAACGAACTATTATTAAAATAAACTATTTTTTCTTAACTAATAGCGGTGAAAAAACCGACCGTCAAAATATTTAATTTCAATAAAAAAATATTTAATTTAATTTTTATTAATTTCAATTGACCTGATAACTAATATAATGAATAAAAAGTAACCCGTATCATGTAACATATAAATAATAGATGAAATACTAGAAAGAAAGATGAACAATGACAAGTAGATGGCTAGGGCTCTACGTTTGAAGTAGTATTTTTGTCTTTGTAAATATGTTGAAGTAGTTGGGTACAATAAACACATACAAATACGTTGAAACTCCTCCAATCAGATTGAATTGTCGATAGTTCCACCACTCATATGCAGGAATCCCACTCCATATGATTTCTAGAATTTCACACGCAAACGTCGAAAATAATAGAAGCATAAGTCAGACTATTGCGACAAAGCAAAATTGGGCTCTAAGGATGCATGTAAAATTCTTAACACACCAAAATTAATCGGAAATGTTAACACATCAATCAAGAATGTTTAATGCTAAAACTGAACAGTCTATAGATTAGATTCAAATTTGTTAAATGCTAAGGAGGTGGTGTTTGGTTCATTTTTATGTCTTATGTTTTGAGATGTCAACATTATTTTAGAAAATAGAGAGTGGAGAGCCAAAAAGGATGATGAAATGAAGATGGAAGGACGACGAAAATGTTAGAGAAACAATAGAATGACGAATTATGTTTCGTCTTTCCATTATTTTCTAAAACACAAAAAATAAAAATAAAAAGTTGTTTCCGCTTCATATGTTACTTCATTATCTATGATGACCATTTTCCATTATTAACATGTGCCATTTGCACTTTTGTATGAACGAAAACACAAAATTAAAAATGATAAACTAGATGCACCTAAATGTTTCTCCCCACAAAAATAGTCTATAAAAGATGTAAACCAACTGTAGTACATTATGGGAAGCATGTTAATCTAGGGTACTATATTCATCTCTAAGGATGTATGTAAACTAAAGAGCCAAACTTTAGTCACAGATAACAAAATCAAAGAGCATTTAGAACAAAATATCAACGAAGTTCCAAAAGAATGTTCATGTAAAAACATTACATTTGCTAAATTTATTTACAGCTTCAACGGGTATTCTAGACACTCACTGCCGGCCCTGGCATAGTGTCAGTTGTGCGGCTGCACAGGGCACATTAGGTTAGTGGGCCCATAAAAAAACAACTATATTACTTTTACTAGAGCAAGGAGATATTTAACTTGTACTGGATAGAATTGTTGAAAGAGTGAATCTAGGTGGTGGATTGTACGTAAGCATGCAGAAAGGATTGAATCTAATGGGCCCTATGGGATAATGCATGTTTATCATATTATCCTTTGTATGACCTAATGGGCCCTATGGGTAAAAACTTGCTGAGACTTGCAAATTTCTCAATGGAGATGCACAGTAGAAAAAGCACATTTTCACTTAACTTCAATTTCATTAAAAAAAAAATAAAGGCCCAAAATTTTCTTTCCGCACTAGGCCTACAAATACTCAGGGTCGGCCCTGTAGACACTTGTAAATTACAATGCATCTTATGTTTTTAACAAGTACCAAAATGTTGATATTGCTAACGAATCGCGTCAAACGAGTAAACACACAACAGGTGAAATGCAAATAGTTTTTATTTTGATAATGGCTAAGACAAAGACAATTGTTAAATCATTTAAATCCAAATGTTTTCCCGCAAATTGAAAAAACAGACTACATCATATTTAAAACCAAATCTAAAACAATGTAGAAGACAACATCTAAATTTAGGGAGATGGATTCATCTCTGATAATACTATGCAACCAAACAGTCTAATTTAAATGAAAAAACAAAATAAGATGCAACATCAAGATTTATTTATTTTTTGGTCAAAAAAAGGCTATTCAATTCAAAGGATATTCAACACATTAGAAAAATAGATGCATCACATGTATTGCAATTAATGCTCATAACAACGAGGATAACGCTAACGATCCATATCAATTAAGAGAAATTAATTTCAATTAAAAAGCCATCCAGTGAAATTTAAATAATGGAAATGAGTCATGCCATACTGACCTAATGATGTTTCAGTGGTTAAATTTCAATATGCACTCTAGTACAGAGAAAGAAAAACTAAGATGTCCATTTTGTAGTAAATAGTTAAATCTTATATCATAATTATTGAATTTATGATATGAAAAGCAGAAAATTTACAGTGGTACAAGAGAAAAAACAACCTACACTATGCCTACTAGACTAGCATCATGAAAACAAAATCAATTTACACTCCTCCCCAAATTTGAAGGAACATAACAGTTTAATATTTTAGTAATTTGGCACACCATATGCTAATAATACACATCCTGAACAGTTAAGCCGGTTGAACATCAATCAGTGTAGACCCGTCAAATGAGTCGAGTTTGGTAATAAACAAGTCGAGTAAATTTTGACCCGACTCATTCAAGGTATATACATACCCGACCCGTTTAACCCATTTAATAAATGGTTGACACGACTCAAGCCAATTATTTGAAGGGTCAACCCGACCCGATCCGTCTACCAAAAACTGCACTAAAAACAGGAAAAATACTGCTGTAAAAACTACACTAAAAACACGAATACAATAATAAAAAACTGCAGCAAAAAACACCTGAAATAGATAAAAACTACAGCAGAAATATTTTGAAGGTCCTACAAAATCTATATAATAAAATCCCTTGGTAAAACAAACCAAGAGACAAACAACGACTGAGATTTGATTTCAGAAAAGACATCAGATGGTTAGAATTGTCCTGCCTTATCAAACGAACGATTACTGTAATGACCCGCATTTTTCGGCGTTATAATAATTTATTTATTTAATTATTTAAAAGGTGATTAAGAGGATTTAATGGTCGTTGAATTAAACGGGAGTGAATATTTAATTTAAATAATAATATATTTAATTCTGAAATAATCATAATGGGTTGAAATGGCGATATAGTGTGAATTGGATTATTTAAAATATATAATTCAGGTTAGAATTTGAATTTGAATAACGAATATATTATATAAACGACAGTTGAACGTATAAATTATAATATAATTAAAATCGAGCTCGAAATGGCGCGGCAGTTCGCTATTTGGCGATTTGAACTTCAACTGAATATATAAGGTTCGTTTTAAATCGGATTTCTGTGAAACAAGAAACGTATGGAGCTGGTGAAGTATATTTTTCTAGTGAAAGAGAAAATTCGGGATTTCATTTTGTAGATTTTGATTTATGTCCAAATCAAATTTTAGAATAGTCGCTATAGAATCGTCCATCGACCGTAACGGTTTATTTGATATAATTGTATATCGGTTTCGAATTTAGACGAGATTCTTTTGAGGCGTAGTGATAATTTAATTTTTTGAATTTTATGGTAATTTTTAATTAATTAAATAAGCAACTTTTTATTTAGAGTATTTTGCATCCTTAATCAGCGATTTTGGGGTTCCACAATATGAGTTAATCTACCGATGTTATTATATTTTTGGGATCGTGACACCTTGCTCATCACAACGGTATGTTTATCTCTGTCTATAGCGGTTCGTAAAAAAACTTCACTTTGAAATAATGCATATCCATGCCACAACAACTTTTAAATATACATATATTTACATATTAATATGAGAGTTTTACATAGCAAGTAAGCAGTTCGGATGGCATGGAGACAAAACTTTGGTGAAGTAACGTGTGAACAAGAAACTGCTAAGTCCTCTCTAAATTTAAATACGCGTGTATCAATTCTTGGTCACTTAAGAAAAATCATATTATGGTAGCTTCATCACTTCTTTTCGGTTGTTTAAAACAAAAACAAATGGCACCAGGCATCCCACTTTTTATTTCCCCACAAAGTATACGCCTCTTGTCCACCGAATGAAAACCCATGCACCTCAAAACAAACTTGCGAAACACATATACAGAGAAGAACGACAGTTGTAGGTTGGAATACATTACTGAAGCGGGACTGTTTTTGTGAATAAGGGGAGAAGCAAGTGCAGGTTTAAGGACGTGGTGGCTGGTGATGCAAGCAAGGAAAGATGGTATAACGAAAAGAGGAGTGCAGTTCTTCTTTCGGATGGTTTGTATAGAGTACACACATGGGAAATTACTGAAGACGCGAGATGTGGAAGGGGATCAAGCTATCTATGGTGGGGGTGCTCGCGACAACGAAGGACGGCTATTGCGAGTTCAGCAAAATGGCAATGACAGCTGACAAACGTTTTCTAGGAAGTGGAAACTGTGAAGAAACGGGATTTTACAAAAGTGGAAGAAAGGTTTTCGAATCTAGTTATTCGTAGAAGAGATTATCGAATATAGTTATTCGAAGGGAGGAGTTATCGAATAGAGATTATTCGAGAGAGAGTTACGTAAGGAAGATTGTTAAAGGTTTAAAAGATAAACTTTGACTATTTCGAAGTTAAAACGTTGTTCAGTTAAGGTCTGAGAGGTAATTATACCCCAACTTGATTGACTTCCTTCTTAACTAAGGAATGGTAAGGTTTGATAGTGAATGATGGTTAAGTGAATTTGGTAAATGGTTTGAGTTGGCATAGCGATGTTTTATTTAAACATCTGTTTAAATCCAATGAAGGAGATTTGGAAATGTTTTCCAAATAAGAATCAAAAATGTTTTCTAGTATATAAAACAAGAAATGGGAATGTTTGTTGAATATATGGAAACATGAGATAAGTAAATAAATGAACTAAAGAGATAAATGTTAAATGATGATTGATCGATATAATTTCCATTTGGAAATAATATCGTTGTTTGCACACGTGTTTTCTTTGATAGTTAACTCACCGACTATCGAAGTTTTTGACCATTTTAACGTTGTTAATATGGAGAGACCGGTTGGATTATTATCCGAAGAACCACTCTGTATTGGCATAAGCGTTGCGAATCATATATGCTAAAGATAATTGAAGACGGAGTAAAATGCAAGGCTATTGTATAAATCTTTGGTAAAGATTGCCTAAGATGGATGTACTGAATAGTGCCTTCGGTTTGTCCAGTCCTAGGACGACCTGTATGGAAGAATGTCTGACAGAGTATATCTAATAGATCGCGTAAGTTGATATCTTCAAACGTATTCACGTTTGGTGGCGGAGGAATTCGTTTCTCTTAGCTGTATACCCATGGTATTTTTGGGGAAATCAATTTGTGATTTGGCGGGTATGACGATGTGACATTCAGAGTGAATAAACGTGTGATCTGTCAGAGATAAGTGTAGCTTCTAACCTCACAACCGGGAAATGACAGAAATCGGGCAGGCAGCATGGCTATGTAGGTCGCACCTATTAGGGTGTATAATCACCTGATCTAGAGTTTCGTTTACTTCTAAAAATCTATTGTTGATGTTGTCCCATTCGGGAAACGGTTGTTGATCCCAACCGTTGGTGATATACATTCGATACACTCAAGCGAAATGAGTGGTCGGTCATGTGTGGTCGGGTTGCAAGATGTTCTTGTTGAACCCAATGTATTCCTCTCTAGAGGTACACTAGCGAAAGGTGGTTCCATACCTTGTCATAGTTGGAAATCCATTACCCAATTCGTGCTTGCAGTTTTGATTGTATACTATATATGTAGAGCGTGAGATGAAAGCGTTTCTGCTAGATGATTATTATATTGTGGTTGATAGACACTATTATAATATCAATGAGTTTTGATATAAAGATTATTTTGGATTCTCATAAGGGAAAAACCCGTTCCGTTATACGGCGTGGTCTTATGAGATATCGTTTACTTGTTCAAACTGTTTTAAACTGTTTTACTCATACCAGTCCCATGACTGACCCGGAGTTTGTTTTGTTTTGTTTTCCTAAACTCTTGGGTGCCCAATTTTGTACGGGCAGTCAAGTAGTCGGGATTTATAGATATACTGGAAGAGCTTGGAGCAGGAGGCTTCAGGATTATATAGCTATAGTTATTTCCGCTGTGTTGTAAGTGTTGTACTCTGATAATGTTGCTGTATACATATACTGTTTGTATTTCAAAAGTTATGTTATATTTTATTCATTCCGCTGTGAGATTCGTGTTACTCTGATGATGATGTTCTTTTTCTTCTTTTCTATAAGTTTCTATCTTATGTTTCCTCACCCTCTATATTCTTTCTAATAGTTTTCTGGATTTCAGTGCAAATTGGGTTGGACTTGCATTATTTGGTCAGCTCAAATTGGACCGGAATTTCGGGTCACTACAGTTGATATCAGAGCATAAGGTTAAGCGATTTACCTTGGCTATGTGGCGTGACTCGGTAGAGATAGGGTTAGTAATGCCCTAGATTGAGTTGAGTGTATGTATACGAGTGAACGTATTTGTTATTCAATATAAAATGTTTTATATTGTGGAGATTTATTGGTTGAGTCGTTTATGAGTTCTGGTCGATCAGTTTGATCCACTGTATCGGTAGGGATTTTGTAAACACTCGAATACGATGAACCATCATGGTATGTTTTGAAAAGTGGGTAAACGAAATAATTTTACCCAAACTATATTTTTGATATAAAGGAATTATATTGAAATGATTATAATATATTGGATATAGTGGTTGTTATTATAATCGAGTAAGATTATAAAAAGTGAAATGGTTATGTATATAACCAAATAATATTCGTATAAGTGTTACGAAATGAATTAAATCTGAATTTGAATCAGAATTGAAATTAAAACCCTGGAAATTTGGAACAGAGATTGTAAATAGACTTGGATTAAATATATGTAAGTTTTAAGATCCTGGGAGATTTTAAATTGTTTTACAAGCATTGTGAATAGTATTTTGAAATGAATTTCAAAATAGAAATGGTTCAGAAATGGTTTTGAAAAGTGATATAGTATTGAACTTACTTTGATCGCTGGGAAATAAATTCCGATGGTGCATCATCGGTATTCATTTTCGAGTTTCTAAGTGACGGATTACTACAAAAATTTTAGTTTGAATTGTTTTGAGAAAAATAAGTTGTTTGATTCTGAAAGGGAATATTTGATTTGTGGAAAACAAAGTTATTTAAAACTCCCAGGAAAAGATTGTTCGAATTAAAACAAATTTAAATAGAAATTTATGAAAGTAAGTTGGAATTTAATTGAAATCAGTTAAGTTGAAATAGAATTGGTTTGGTAAATCAAGACTTGGAATAAAGGATTGAACTTGAGTTGAAATGGGATTTGCTTTGGATATAAGCGAATAGACATGTTGAGGATAAATCGATCAGAATTTGATTGGGATAACATTGGTATATGCATAATTGATAGCATATGGAAGTGATAGAGTTGATATACCCGACAAAAAGGTACAAGTTTATATTTCATATGGTATGATATTTTGATGAACCGAATTGGCTAGCCACTTGGCTATTTGGTTTTCTTTTGGGTTGGAGATGGCATAGAGAGGCGAGTTGTGGTTGTACCGATTGAGCCGTACAAAGGAGGTGCTGACGAAATTTTTCGAAAAGTTAAGGCGTTAGAAGATTTTCTGGATTTTTGAAAATTTTCGTTGATAAAAATAAATAAATATTTAATTGAAATTAAATTGGTTCAGTGAAACTGAAGTCAAGAAGTGAAGAAATAAGTTTTAACCAGTCGATAGGGTTTGTTTCCTACCTTAGCAATTTCGAGGACGAAATTATTTTAAGTGGGGAAGAATGTAATGACCCGCATTTTTCCGCATTATAATAATTAATTAATTTAATTTAATTAATTATTTAAAAGGTGATTAAGAGGATTTAATGGTCGTTGAATTAAATAGGAGTGAATATTTAATTTAAATAATAATATATTTAATTCTGAAATAATCAGAATAGGCTGAAATGGCGATATAGTGTGAATTGGATTATTTAAAATATATAATTCAATTTAGAATTTGAATTTGAATAACGAATATATTATATAAACGACAGTTGAACGTATAAATTATAATATAATTAAAATCGAGCTCGAAATGGCGCGGTAGTTCGCTATTTGGCGATTTGAACTTCAACTGAATATACAGGGTTCGTTTTAAATCGGATTTCTGTGAAACAAGAAACGTATGGAGCTGGTGAAGTATATTTTTCTAGTGAAAGAGAAAAATCGAGATTTCATTGTGTAGATTTTGATTTATGTCCAAATCAAATTTTAGAATAGTCGCTATATAATCGTCCATCGACCGTAACGGTTTATTTGATATAACTGTATATCGGTTTCGAATTTAGACGAGATTCTTTTGAGGCGTAGTGAAAGTTTAATTTTTAGAATTTTATGGTAATTTTTAATTAATTAAATAAGCAACTTTTTATTTGGAGTATTTTGCATCCTTAATCAGCGATTTTGGGGTTCCACAATATGAGTTAATCTACCGATATTATTATATTTTTGGGATCGTGACACCTTGCTCATCACAACGGTATGTTTATCTTTATCTATAGCGGTTCGTAAAAAAACTTCACTTTGAAATAATGCATATCCATGCCACAACAACTTTTAAATATACATATATTTACATATTAATAGGTGAGTTTTACCTAGCAAGTAAGCAGTTCGGATGGTGTGGTGACAAAACTTTGGTGAAGTAACGTGTGAACAAGAAACCGCTACGTCCTCTCTAAATTTAAATGCGCGTGTATCAATTCTTGGCCACTTAAGAAAAATCATATTATGGTAGCTTCATCACTTCTTTTCGGTTGCTTAAAACAAAAACGAATGGCACCAGGCATCCCACTTTTTATTTCCCCACAAAGTATACGCCTCTTGTCCACCGAATGAAAACCCATGCACCTCAAAACAAACTTGTGAAACACATATACAGAGAAGAACGACAGTTGTAGGTTGGAATACATTACTGAAGCGGGACTGTTTTTGTGAATAAGGGGAGAAGCAAGTGCAGGTTTAAGGACGTGGTGACTGGTGATGCAAGCAAGGAAAGATGGTATAACGAAAAGAGGAGTGCAGTTCTTCTTTCGGATGGTTTGTATACAGTACACGCATGGGAAATTACCGAAGACGCGAGATGTGGAAGGGGATCAAGTTGTCTATGGTGGGGGTGCTCGCGGCAACGAAGGACTGTTGTTGCGAGTTCAGCAAAATGGCAATAACAGCTGACAAACATTTTCTGGGAAGTGGAAACTGTGAAGAAACGGGATTTTACAAAAGTGGAAGAAAGGTTTTCGAATCTAGTTATTCATAGAAGAGATTATCGAATATAGTTATTCGAAGGGATGAGTTATCGAATAGAGATTATTCGAGAGAGAGTTACGTAAGGAAGATTGTTAAAGGTTTAAAAGATAAACTTTGACTATTTCGAAGTTAAAACGTTGTTCAGTTAAGGTCTGAGAGGTAATTATACCCCAACTTGATTGACTTCCTTCTTAACTAAGGAATGGTAAGGTTTGATAGTGAATGATGGTTAAGTGAATTTAGTAAATGGTTTGAGTTGGCATAGCGATGTTTTATTTAAACATCTGTTTAAATCCAATGAAGGAGATTTGGAAATGTTTTCCAAATAAGAATCAGAAATGTTTTCTAATATAGAAAACAAGAAATGGGAATGTTTTCCATTATTAATAATGTATATTTTCTAAAATTAGAAAATAAAAAATGTTGAATATATGGAAACAGGAGATAAGTAAATAAATGAACTAAAGAGATAAATGTTAAATGATGATTGATCGATATAATTTCCATTTGGAAATAATATCGTTGTTTGCACACGTGTTTTCTTTGATAGTTAACTCACCGACTATCGAAGTTTATGACCATTTTAACGTTGTTAATATGGAGAGACCAGTTGGATTATTATCCAAAGAACCACTTTGTATTGGCATAAGCGTTGCGAATCATATATGCCAAAGATAATTGAAGACGGAGTAAAATGCAAGGGTTATTGTATAAATCTTAAGTAAAGATTGCCTAAGATGGATGTACTGAATAGTGCCTTCTGTTTGTCCAGTCCCTGGATGACCTATATGGAAGAATGTCTGACAGAGTATATATAATAGATCGCGTAAGTTGATATCTTCAAACGTATTCACGTTTGGTGGTGGAGGAATTCGTTTCTCTTAGCTGTATACCCGTGGTATTTTTGGGGAAATCAATTTGTGATTTGGCGGGTATGACGATGTGGCATTCAAAGTGAATAAATGTGTGATCTGTCAGAGATAAGCGTAGCTTCTAGCCTCACAACCGGGAAATGACAGAAATCGGGCAGGCAGCATGACTATGTAGGTCGCACCTATTAGGGTGTATAATCACCTAATCTAGAGGTTCATTTACTTCTAAAAATCTATTGTTGATGTTGTCCCATTCGGAAAACGGTTGCTGATCCCAACCGTTGGTGATATACATTCGATACACTCAAGCAAAATGAGTGGTCGGTCATGCGTGGCCAGGTTGCAAGATGTTCTTGATGAACCCAGTGTATTCCTCTCTAGAGGTACACTAGCGAAAGGTGGTTCCATACCTTGTCATAGTTGGAAATCCATTACCCAATACGTTCTTGCGGTTTTGATTGTATACTATATACGTAGAGCGTGAGATGAAAGCGTTTCTGCTAGGTGATTATTATATTGTGGTTGATAGACACTATTATAATATCAATGAGTTTTTGATATAAAGATTAATTTGGATTCTCATAAGGGAAAAACCTGTTCCGTTGTACGGCGTGGTCTTATGAGATATCCTTTACTTGTTCAAACTGTTTTACTCATACCAGTCCCATGACTGACCCGGAGTTTATTTTGTTTTGTTTTCCCTAAACTCTTAGGTGCCCAATTTTGTACGGGCAGTCAAGTAGTCGGGATTTACAGATATACTGGAAGAGCTTGGAGCAGGAGGCTTCAGGATTATATAGTTATAGTTATTTCCGTTGTGTTGTACTCCGATAATGTTACTGTATACATATACTATTTGTATTTCAAAAGTTATGTTATATTTTATTCGTTCCGCTGTGAGATTCGTGTTACTCTGATGATAATGTTCTTCTTCTTCTTTTCTATAAGTTTCTATCTTATCTTTCCTCACCCTCTATATTCTTTCTAATAGTTTTCTGGATTTCAGTGCAAATTGGGTTGGACTTGCGTTATTTGGTCAGCTCAAATTGGACCGGAATTTCGGGTCACTACAATTACACCCATTAATTCAGTAAAACTGCTCCCACGATCATTTCCCACTCCTCAATCCTCTTCCATGATTGTTTTCCCGTCCCCTCCTGATTTCCTTCTCCCGTGCCGCACTACATAAAAAATAACAAAGAAACTACTTATGATGTTCATCGCTGCTATACCATGCGCAACTGAATCACAGGATAACGCTGTAAGTTATAGAGATCGATTTTTGCTGCTCAAAGCCCTAGATAATTTTTTCTTCTTCGCTGTGGTTTTCATTTTCCTTCTTCTATAATTCCATTAAACACTGCTCATTGTTCCTATTTCATGCGCTGTTGAATCGCCAAATTACATGGGTCGGAATTGGGGGTGGACTCTTTTTAATGTGATACTCGAAGGCCTAGGTACATTTCTAATTTTTTGTTTGATACTACATTTTATTGCATCTACTTTGTCATAAATCTTCTCTAATTGAACCAATTAATACTGTGGTTGTCTCTGAAGGTTTCAGTCTTCTAGATGATACCGTCGAAAAGCTACCCCATGGCATACTCTATGAGTCCATCATCCTGAATCATTGGTTGAAGATCAAGTCGAGAAATCATTAGTAAAAATGCTGTTAAATTTCGATTTCACTTTGGGTAAACAATGTTTTAACCTTAATCCTGTTTTACAATATTATTGCTTGAATTTTGGGTGAAAGTCATGAATCAGATTTGATTTATTATATTATCTACTTAATATATGATGCATATGCTTTCTCACTTATCTTTTGATATTGCTATTATCTCAGTTTGTTATAAATATTATAAATCTGATTGGTGTCTTGCAGGTGAACAGTCAAGGAACCAACTTGATTGACGTAAAAAATGGATGAAAACAGTACAATGGTCATTTTGAACTTTTCTTCTTCGAAGACTAATATTGTCTGTTCAAGAATTATTTTAGTTTGTCAATTTGTGATAATGGTTATGTGAGTCCATTGGTTGCCTTCATACTCTCAAACAATTTCACACTAAGCTTGAAACTTTGGATTATTATATCAATGCAGTCTATCTGTTGTATCAGACTAATTCATTTATTACAAGTATTATAAAAATGCATGTGCCATTAAATTAATTTATGCATTTATATAAAATAGCATCTTATGTATTATCATTTTCAGCACAAAAATTTGGTGTTATTACATATGTTAAGGTATACGATCTTTGCTCAAATTTGTTGCTCTGTTGATTCTTTTACCCATAACACGTGTAGAAAGCTAAACATATAATTTTTTTCATTTTTCACCAGGGTACCAGTTTGATATATGTTCTTGAGTCTGGATTAGAAGAAATGGTGGAGTATATCATTTAGTTCCTATGTTTTACTTACTCTAAATCATTTTCTGTCTACGCCTTTTTCATTCTATAAGGTGTGGTGCTGCAGCCTGCATCGTGGCTCCATTATTGCTAAAAGCCGGAGAAATAGATGACATGACTCTTGGTATAAGAGTTGGTAGTATTTTTGTGTTATTCACGTAAAGAAACATCGCTTTAAGTTCAAGTTGACTATTTACTTTGCTTTCTAACAGCAGGCATCAATAATGTTTTAGTTGTAGGATCTAAATTAACCCTAGAGGGGGGGGGGTGAATAGGGTTTATCGCCGATTTTTGCAGAATAATTAAATAAAAACAGCACAGATAATAATCAAAATAAATGCGGAAAATAAATAACACACAGATATACCCAGCTTTGGCAAAAACCTGCCTTCTGCTGCATTCCCCAAGGTTTCTACTAGGAGTTAAAACAATCTCTACGCTTACAATCCCCTGTAAACTCGCGACACTCGCTCCCAACTGTTCTTAACCCTACGCTCAAAACCCTGCACTGGTTTTTATCCCCAAAACCAGATTTCCCCGAATTACAAACCCTGTAATTCGTCTCCCTAGTTTTAGAGACAAACTAGAAAACTCTAGACTTGATAACAAATTGAATTAAAGACGAACAAAAAAAACAATAAAAGACCCCTTAAAAACTTTGAAAAACCCTAGGAATTAAATAGGGGTTATCCCCTTTTAAAATCTCTTAGCCCTTTAGTATAAACTTGGCCGGCCCCTTGTTAAATTGTTCCACCACTTCTCTTTAGCCCGATCCCTTTTTCTCTGAATAAAAAAAAATGGCGGCGATGATTATTTCTAGGGTTTCAATTCTTTTCTGGTTCGTGAAGTGATGAATTACTGCTCCTCTTCAGATTTGCTTCGATCTTCAGTTGATATCACCACTGCTTTGATTGAGCTGTATCTCTTCGATATGATCCAAGTGATTTGTTGTTGCTTCGGTATGATTTTTAAATTCGATCTTTTGCTTTTTAATTTCTTCGAGCTTGGATAATGATAGCCGATGATGATGTGGGTGTTCTTATAGGGTTTAGAAACCCTAATTTTGTGCTCTGATTTCGTATTACACTTTGGCCATGATATATACAGAAATATTGGAACTTTAAATCATCGTATGTTCTGGAATTTTTGATTAAGTCTTGATCTTTGAAACCCTTGATTTGATATATTCGAAAATTTTGGGGCTTTTGAAATCGGCTTTTAATTGTTCTTGAACTTCTGGAAATTTCTTCGATTTAAATATTGCTATGAATACTTCCACTATTCTGATTTTTTCGATTTAATTGTTCTTGAACTTATGATTGATCTTGCCATAAACTTGGACAGATTTAGTATTCTGATTTTTGAACTGGTACTTCATTTATTCTTTGACTTCCTACTTGAGTAAACTCCACTTAGAACTGATGCTAAGTTCTGATTTGAACTGATTTTCCTTGTTTTGACTTTACACTCCACTTAGAACTGATGCTAAGTTCTGATTTGAACCGATTTTCCTTGTTTTGACTTTACACTCCACGTGGATAAGAATCGATGCTTCCTTGATTTACATCATTTTTGAACTGTTAAGAACTGATGCTTCATTTGATCACATCACTCCCTTGTTTACATATATACAAATCAGTGTTTATGTAAATACACCATTGATACTCCACTATATGCACTGAGCTTCTTGCTGAATGAACTTGAATTTGTGCTTGACCATTATACTGCTGATCCCATACATGAATCAGCGCCATTATTTGTGTACTGCTTTTGATCAACACTTGAACTTGCCAAACTTTTTAATTGATGCTGTACTCCTTGCTTGTTGCACCAGACAGGTTGGTTTGCTATATTCATGTTTAAAAACTGCTGTACTGCCATATACATCAATCCATTCTCATTCATGCTAAGGCTGCTGGTATATATATATATATATTCGACCATGCTTGTGTATTCACATGAACATGCTGTATTACCATTGTTTTAAAAATATTTGCTTGAACTGTGTAGTTTCCTGTGTGCCACTGTTTGTAATTGTTGTGTGTCCAATTCCACTTGCAATCTATTTTTATACATGTCTATGCACCCATGTTTGATTAAATCTGGAATGTTCGCTTAAACTTGATTAAGCTTCATACAACTCTTGTTGTTCTTTATTGATCATGTTAATGAGCTATTCAGCTATGCACCATTATGTGAGCTTGATCATGCCTTAACCAATGTTGTCTCATTTGATTTGAACCATAATTGCTTTGATCACTTTTCATTGTCCAATATCCCATGTTAATTGATCATGCAGTATTGCACTTATCTCACCATGCATCCTTGCACACTTGTATGCTGCTTCTGTAGTTGTTGTATATTCATGACCCTTGTTCTATTCATACATGAAAGTATTCATGCTTCTGCTGCCATGTTGATGCTTGTACATTTGATCTTATTTGTCTTGTCAAAAACTTGCTGGTTCGACCATGTACTTTGGCTATGTCCTCGGCCATTTGCTTTTGACTTTGTTCATGTTCAAGAGTATATTGCGCTGAGTCGAGATGGTCCAAGTGGCTACTCCTCAGTCGCGACACTGGATTGGCGTGGCAGTGCGTGTGTGTATATGCAGCCATCCAGACGAGTTTTTCTGTCCCTGCATATCAGACCAAGTCTAGAAAAATGATGAGAAACACATCGTAATTCTGAGGCAAATAAAATTTAAAAATAAATTTTTATTTGCTTTTATTCTATTTTGTTTTTGTTGCAGTCTACTGTGTGTTCTTCTTGTGACAGGTATGAAGACAGAACTTGACTGAAAGCTGTGAAGACAGAAGATGGAAGACAGAAGACAATAAAAAAATAGTGTCAATGTATGAGAGTGTCTGTATATGTGAATGTAAATGTAGTTGTATAGAGTGAGTGACAGAGTTGTAGTATGTCAAATAGTGGAGTTATAAAAGATGTACTTTTTGATATTGAAATAAAATATTTTTATTTAAATAAAATACTGTGTGATTGTTTAAATTTCTGTACAGTTATATTTTATTTAAATAAAAATGTTATAATCCTGTCTGTTGTGTAGTATACCAGTACAGTTACAAACACATTCAAGAATAAAATATATTTGGTTGTTATCATCAAACAAAAAATCATATAATTGTGTATACAACACTGTTATATACAACAATCTCCCCCTTTTGATGATGACAAACAAATAAGAGATTTTGAATGTGTTAAATGTGTTTGTACATGAAATATATTACTCCCCCTATTTGTATGCTCCCCCTACAACTGAACTCCCCCTATATATGTAGAAAAGTATGAATGATGAAATCCAATTGACCATTCTTCCTCAAGATATTTAATTTCCAATCTTAAAATATTTTTGAATTAAATACTCATCAGTCAAAATCTTGACAACTCTCCCCCTTTTGTTATCATCAAAAGGATCATAGAAATCGAAACAATGATGAATATGGACTAAAAATATGAATTCAAATCAAGAGAGAGAATATATATTGTAAAACCCATTTAATCAAACAAAAAATCATAATAATCTTTAAATCAGAAGCAAATTTCACTTTCATAGTGAATGGATTTACGATGGTTTTTATAGAATGAGGAGAGTTCAATAAAAATTGATACGAATTTTGAAGATTTTAAATATGCTCAAAATGTGTTAAGCACTTGCTAACCACGCATAGCCCAAAGGTTTTTTAAATGGGATTAGTAGTAACTTAACTTTATCCTCTCAATGATCAGCCCATAGGTCTTTTAAGTGAGAATAGAAGCACATAGAGATTAAGGTAATTCACCCACGCATAACCGCGAGGACTTTTAAATGGGAGTGAATACCAAGGATAAATTATTTATTTATTTATTTTATTTTATTTTTAATTTCAAGAATAATTAGAACTCCCTAAATTAAATAAAACCATGATGAATGACAGAAATATGGTAGATATAGAAGATGGTCGTGAAATAAGCTCTAATTCAAAAAATATTATAAAATCTGTCCAATCATCATGAGATTTAAAATAATATCTCCTCTAGTTATGAATTATACCATAGTCGCAACTCATCACAGTTTCATAAATCTATCAATAATTTTGATGAGTCCCAAAACGGTTCAAATTAATCAATAATTTCAATTTTTGAATAAATAATCAAAAATAATTTTAAAATTTAAAATATCAATTTCAAGAGGAGTTTTTTGAAAAAAAATCAATGCAAGTTTGAAAATCAGTTTCAAAAATCAATCAATAGAATATGAAATTATCTAATTTTTCTAATGCTGATTGTTCCTAGACAATTTTGAAAACAACTTATATATTTAATTCAAATTGTCTATGAATTTTAACTAAATCCAGTTACTGATTTTCTAACTTATCATTTAATCAAATCAATTTCCTTATCAGAGCAGCACAAGATTATTTTCAAAGCAAGAATCACAAGTGATATTTTCTGAGAATTTTTGGACAAACTCAAGAAACAGTCAACTTATCAAATCTGAAGATAATTATTTGAAATCACCTAAAAAAAATCAATTTTTTTTTATAATAATCCAAGAATTTCAACAATTCATAACGAATGATTTCAAAAACAGCCAAGTAAAAATAAACTAAAAGGAATAAAAGTACGAGTTTAGAGATCATACCTGACTTACCATAATCAACGTGATGCAATGAATCTCCAACTCTGAGTCTATGGCTAAGGAACTCCAAATAATACGATATATGAATCAACTTGAATTTTATCTCACTTAAGCACAGTTGTTCCTTAGCCTTCTACGATACCTAAATGTTTATATGATCGAGTGGTCTAACAAAAGTTGTTTTACCACTCTTATCTTCGTTTACACGTTTTGGTACCCAAACCCGTTTATATAACAATCCATTACTATTCACTAGCGTACTCTTTGGAACCCAAATTTGTTTAGATTTGCTTAAATTTATTTTGTTAATTTTTGGAATCCAAACAGATTTAAATGAATTGTTTTTAAACGAGTTATTATTTCGTTTATGATTTAAAAATCCTTTGAAATTATTAGATTTCAAAGTTTCAAATCGATTGTTTTCACAAACATTTAAAGGATTTTTAAAATCATTAGAATTTTGTTTTTCAACTTGATCAGATCCAAAGCCAAGTCCATTTTTATTCTGAACAAAAAATTGGTTTTTTAACAACATATTCAACGATTTCTCTCCTTTAGAAAATTTAGTCAAGGTTGACTCAAGTCGTTGAATTTTAAATTTAAGATCGCTATTTTCTTTCATTAAATTTGAACAACGATTAATAGCGATTTTCCTCTTTTCAGCATCAGTTTGTTTCAAAAACAAATTTTCGTTTTCAAGTGCTTTGATTTTAGCATTGAACTTAGAAATTTCAATTTCAAATTGTTTTCGCTTTTCAAAATCAAGTTTTTCAGATTCTTTAAGCTTTTCAATCTCCTTCTCAAAATCACGATTTTTGTTTTTCAAATTCTCGTTTTCACTTTTGAGTGATTCAAAATCAGTTTTGAATTTCAAAGGATCATTACTCAAAGATTGACATTTTTCGCATTTTGAAAACAGTGAATTCTTAACTTTTTCAAGTTTTGTTTCTAAACTGTTATTTTCCTGAACTAGTTTTGACCTATCAGATTTTAATTTCTTAACTTTTAGTTCAAGAGAATCAACGGTTTTTGTGAGATCGTGACACATTAAAATTAATTCTTTATAAGTAAAATTTGATACCTCACTTGAATCCTCTTCACTACTTTCTGAATCAGATTGAGCCATAAGACACAAATTAGCTTCCTCTTCTTCACTTTCAGAAACTTCTTTTCCTTCTTCGTCATCCCATGTAGCAGCAAAAGCTTTCTTCTTTCTTCTGAACTTCTTCTTCTTTTCATTTTTGAGTTGTGGACAATTTGGTTTGATGTGTCCGGGTTTCTTGCAGTTGTAGCAAAATACTTCATCGTCTGAACTTTCGGAACTTTCAGATTTGACAATTTTCTTCTTTTGTGGCTTGTATTTTCCTTTGGCCCACTTTCTCAAAACCATGGCTAGCTCTTCAGCGTGATCATCATCATTTCTTTCAACAGAATTATTTAGAGCGATCGTCTTCTTCTTTGATTCAGAATCCTTTCGTTCTTCTCTTGCTTTCAACTCCATCTCGTAAGTAATCAGATTTCCGATCAACTCTTCCATGCTTACTTTATTCAGATCTTTTGATTCTTGAATCGCCGTCACCTTTGCTTCAAAATTCATCAGTAACACTCTCAGTATTTTTCTGATCAATTCCACTTCGGTATAGGTTTTGCCAAGAGCTTTTGCATTGTAGACCAGTGATGAGAAGCGTCCATACATCTCTTTTATATCTTCGTCTTTTTGCATAGAGAAATTTTCATATTTGTTGCTGAGTAGAGCGAGACGAGATTCCTTTACTTGAGATGTACCTTCGTGTGTGACCTCCAACGTATGCCATATTTCCTGTGCAGTTTCACAATGAGAAATTCGATTAAATTCTGTTTTATCAAGAGCACAGATTAAAGCATTCATCGCTTTGGCATTGGTTGAAAATAATTTTTTATCATTAGCATCCCACCTATCTTTTGATTTAGGAATTTTAACACCACTAACAATAACAGTGGGAGATCTATAACCCGTTTCAATAATATCCCACACATCATAATCGACAGAACTTAAGTAAATTTTCATCCTAGCTTTCCAATAGGCACAATCGGTTCCATTAAACATTGGTGGCCTAGCTATGGACTTACCCTCAGAAAAAGCGTTGTTTGACAAATTCATGACTCTAGAGTTAAAAATAAATAAAAAATACCTGCTCTGATACCACTTGTAGGATCTAAATTAACCCTAGAGGGTTGGTGAATAGGGTTTATCGCAGATTTTTGCAGAATAATTAAATAAAAACAGCACAGATAATAATCAAAATAAATGCGGAAAATAAATAACACACAGATATACCCAGCTTCGGCAAAAACCTGCCTACTGCTGCATTCCCCAAGGTTTCTACTAGGAGTTAAAACAATCTCTACGCTTACAATCCCCTGTAAACTCGCGACACTCGCTCCCAACTGTTCTTAACCCTATGCTCAAAACCCTGCACTGGTTTTTATCCCCAAAACCAGATTTCCCCGAATTACAAACCCTGTAATTCGTCTCCCTAGTTTTAGAGACAAACTAGAAAACTCTAGACTTGATAACAAATTGAAATTAAAGACGAACAAAAAAAAAACAATAAAAGACCCCTTAAAAACTTTGAAAAACCCTAGGAATTAAATAGGGGTTATCCCCTTTTAAAACCTCTTAGCCCTTTAGTATAAACTTGGCCGGCCCCTTGTTAAATTGTTCCACCACTTCTCTTTAGCCCGATCCCTTTTTCTCTGAATAAAAAAAAATGGCGGCGATGATTATTTCTAGGGTTTCGATTCTTTTCTGGATCGTGAAGTGATGAATTACTGCTCCTCTTCAGATTTGCTTCGATCTTCAGTTGATATCACCACTGCTTTGATTGAGCTGTATCTCTTCGATATGATCCAAGTGATTTGTTGTTGCTTCGGTATGATTTTTAAATTCGATCTTTTGCTTTTTAATTTCTTCGAGCTTGGATAATGATAGCCGATGATGATGTGGGTGTTCTTATAGGGTTTAGAAACCCTAATTTTGTGCTCTGATTTCGTATTACACTTTGGTCATGATATATACGGAAATATTGGAACTTTAAATCATCGTATGTTCTAGAATTTTTGATTAAGTCTTGATCTTTGAAACCCTTGATTTGATATATTCGAAAATTTTGGCGCTTTTGAAATCGGCTTTTAATTGTTCTTGAACTTCTGGAAATTTCTTCGATTTAAATATTGCTATGAATACTTCCACTATTCTGGAGTTACTTGCGTGTGAAAACCCTGAACTTTGAAATGGTTTCTTCGAATCAAAAACCCATATAAATTTAATAAATTTTCTGGAACTTTGATGATTTCAAACTGAATATTCTGCTACCTTAACAACTGGTATAAACAAATGCTTTTGCTTATCATTGAATCAAATTTAATACTTGATTGATCTTGCCATAAACTTGAACAGATTTAGTATTCTGATTTTTGAACGGGTACTTCATTTATTCTTTGACTTCCTACTTGAGTACACTCCACTTAGAACTGATGCTAAGTTCTGATTTGAACTGATTTTCCTTGTTTTAACTTTACACTCCACTTAGAACTGATGCTAAGTTCTGATTTGAACTGATTTTCCTTGTTTTGACTTTACACTCCACGTGGATAAGAATCGATGCTTCCTTGATTTACATCATTTTTGAACTGTTAAGAACTGATGCTTCATTTGATCACATCACTCCCTTGTTTACATATATACAAACCAGTGTTTATGTAAATACACCATTGATACTCCACTATATGCACTGAGCTTCTTGCTGCATGAACTTGAATTTGTGCTTGACCATTATACTGCTGATCCCATACATGAATCAGCGCCATTATTTGTGTACTGCTTTTGATCAACACTTGAACTTGCCAAACTTTTTAATTGATGCTGTACTCCTTGCTTGTTGCACCAGACAGGTTGGTTTGCTATATTCATGTTTAAAAACTGCTGTACTGCCATATACATCAATCCATTCTCATTCATGCTAAGGCTGCTGGTATATATATATATATTCGACCATGCTTGTGTATTCACATGAACATGCTGTATTACCATTGTTTTAAAAATATTTGCTTGAACTGTGTAGTTTCCTGTGTGCCACTGTTTGTAATTGCTGTGTGTCCAATTCCACTTGCAATCTATTTTTATACATGTCTATGCACCCATGTTTGATTAAATCTGGAATGTTCACTTAAACTTGATTAAGCTTCATACTGCTCTTGTTGTTCTTTATTGATCCTGTTAATGAGCTATTCAGCTATGCACCATTGTGTGAGCTTGATCATGCCTTAACCAATGTTGTCTCATTTGATTTGAACCATAATTGCTTTGATCACTTTTCATTGTCCAATATCCCATGTTAATTGATCATGCAGTATTGCACTTATCTCACCATGCATCCTTGCACACTTGTATGATGCTTCTGTAGTTGTTGTATATTCATGACCCTTGTTCTATTCATACATGAAAGTATTCATGCTTCTGCTGCCATGTTGATGCTTGTACATTTGATCTTATTTGTCTTGTCAAAAACTTGCTGGTTCGACCATGTACTTTGACTATGTCCTCGGCCATTTGCTTTTGACTTTGTTCATGTTCAAGAGTATATTGCGCTGAGTCGAGATGGTCCAAGTGGCTACTCCTTAGTCGCGACACTGGATTGGCGTGGCAGTGCGTGTGTGTATATGCAGCCATCCAGACGAGTTTTTCTGTCCCTGCATATCAGACCAAGTCTAGAAAAATGATGAGAAACACACCGTAATTCTGAGGCAAATAAAATTTAAAAATAAATTTTTATTTGCTTTTATTCTATTTTATTTTTGTTGCAGTCTACTGTGTGTTCTTCTTGTGACAGGTATGAAGACAGAACTTGACTGAAAGCTGTGAAGACAGAAGAAGGAAGACAGAAGACAATAAAAAAACAGTGTCAATGTATGAGAGTGTCTGTATATGTGAATGTAAATGTAGTTGTATAGAGTGAGTGACAGAGTTGTAGTATGTCAAATAGTGGAGTTATAAAAGATGTACTTTTTGATATTGAAATAAAATATTTTTATTTAAATAAAATACTGTGTGATTGTTTAAATTTCTGTACAGTTATATTTTATTTAAATAAAAATATTATAATCCTGTCTGTTGTGTAGTATACCAGTACAGTTACAAACACATTCAAGAATAAAATATATTTGGTTGTTATCATCAAACAAAAACTCATATAATTGTGTATACAACACTGTTATATACAACATTAGTGATCCGAATGGTGGATGTTAGGATTGATAATAGTTGACTAGAAGGGAGACAAGCTATTATGGCATCATATTTCTCCATGGGACAATTTGGATTTTGGATCCCTCTTCTCTCAGTTCATAGTCATTGGGATCATCAAAAATGACATATGTGATCTTATGTAACTTCAGTTAGAACGTTGTATTCATATTATTTGACTTATGTGATCTTATGTAACTTCAGTTACAACAATTGAGTGTAAAATGTTATGTGCATATTACAGTTAATGGAATTTTTTGCAAAAACTGTATGTGCACATTACATATTAGCTATATAGACATGTACAAACGACATATACCTTAATTTTAAAAAGAGATAGATATTCATGTTATAGTTTCAAATTCAACTGCTTTTGTTTTCAGTCAAAGTTGTTGTCAGGTATACATGGTATGGAGTTCGTTACCTGCAAAGATTTCACATTAATATTCAACTAATTAATAAATCAGAGATGGCTGAAGCGCTGCTGGCTGCCGGGTTTGACCTGCTCTATGTCTTTTATGGTTACTTCATGTACTCTTAGTCACACAAGCCAGTCTATGTATTTAGGGACAACGCCCTCATAACCAGGTTTGGTGCTTCATCGCCTCAGTTTATCTTCATTGACGATGTCATAAAGGAGATGAAACAAATTCACCGTAAGATGGAAGCAATGAAAGAGGGCAAAAAGGTAATTAATATAACTTCTTCAGATGATATTTGCTCTCAGTGCGATGTTGCAGGTCCTTCAGGGCGGTGGCCACCTTTGCATGCAAGTTTGGCTTCCACGATTTCGGTGGAGAAGGAATTTTAGATGAACTAGGATATGGACCTTGACATCAATATGGATAGGAGTACAGAGATTTCATTGCCCTTGCTTCAGATGTTGTTCAAGACGATTAGTTAATGGCAGAGATTGGTGCTCAATTTCAATATATGTGCATACCACTTTGTGTCGCGCCTTCGCCTGCCTCCACCCCTTGAACTGTGAGGAGAACCGGCAGACTCTTCCCCACGAACCTGAACCATCTCACTGAAGGTAGTGTTTTCTTTCCAAACATTCTTAATACTCTTAACAGTCGGTAATCATTGAAGTCGCAGACTTATTTGGTGCTAATCTATCCCCTGATTATGTTAAGTCCCTTGAAAATGAGAAACCAAAACCAGTTGAATGAATATTGTTTCTTCGAATGAGTATTGGGAACTGTTGATAAATGCAGTCTTATTACAAATTTTATAAAGAGGTGCAGCGTCAATATCTTATTTCTTTAAGAATCCAACTTTCATCCCCTTTCCCACCAACCTTTGATCTGTGGGCGGGTCAAGGCTTTTGTGATAGGCCTTCATTGAAGCCGAAGTCGCAAAGCGGAGATTATCAATTTATGCAAAAGATATTTTAGAACGTTGTTTTCATATTATTGTTTTCTTGGGAAGTTACTACTAGGAAAGAAACCCACTCATTTCTCAGTTATCTTATCTTTTTTTGGTAATTCTATTTTATTGATATAGACTCGGTAGAAAATACTAAAAAAATTACCCGATTTTCTCATTTCACATACGTATGTGTTGTGCACATTTTAAGTTTAACAACCGTAGTCATATATTGGAACAGTGTACTATACTGCTATTTATACCATTCTACTAACTGTAATAGTACAAATATTAGTCGTGCTCACAAATGGGGCACTGTACTATCTACTAAATCAAGTTGCTGAGTCTAAAATTATCGTTATGTTGTAAGCAACATGGTCAACAAATATATTTGATGTTCGAAGGGGAATTTTGATATGTTTTTACACTTTATTTTCATTTTGTGTAACAGTCATTATCCTTTTATTAGAAGTCAGTCTAAAATTATCCTTTTATTTTCATGAAGATTGATTATTTCAGTGGTTTACCCTCAGTGCATTATAAGTAGTGCGTCATATACTGACAGGATGTAGCTACCATTGCAGAAACTAGAAACTATCTGTTTATTGATTCATCGGTATGCTTATTTTTTATTTCATCGCAGTCTGTGCAAAGAAATATATACTTCTGTATGTTTTATATTCACTAAAATAGTTACCTTTTATCTGAAAATAATTAATTTTCAAACTCAAGGTTCATCTTTTTTATTTGGATTGTTTACTATATCAGTTTGTACAAAAATGAGACCTTGAAAATGTAGTCCAGACCCTTAATAATCTGTGAGAATATAGTCCAGATATTTGTATCTATGTTATCTACTAACATAAGTATTGTTCATATTTTTCAAACAGGCGCGTAATGCATGTTCAAGGAAAGAATATGACCGCAGTTTCTCTAATACATGGCTCATAATTAAAAGATGCATTGATGATGATTTATGAAGAAAAAGCAACTGTATTGGTAGAATATTCATTAGATTCTGATGCAAGATATTTTTGGTTGAATCCGTCATTATTCTTACAGGTTAAGGTTGCTATGGACCTCTAACGATTCTATTACCAGTTGAAAATTCATAGTTTATGCATTGCCTTAAAAACTACGGAAAAACTGGCCTGATTTTATTGATTATATTGACTAGATATTTACTGTTTAAACATCAAAGTAATTTTTAACATAAGCGTACAAATTCATTTGATATGTATATCATTTGCAAAGTCAGTGAAGATATATACATTGCATGTGCATAGTACCATACAAAAAACTGTTTTTCATTTGAATTACTGCATGTGTATTTAAAAGACCACGCGCGCGCGTACCACGACCACGCACGTGCAAACTACAACACTCCGTAGTCTATGCTTCCTTGCAAACTACAACACCCCGTACTCTATGCTTTCATGCAACGCACCGGTTTCCACTCGTATGATTACAAATTATAGCATATAGAAACTAAATGATTTAACACAGTAATTTAGATAGGCAAAAGTTGCATCAAATAGCTAACACATCGAATCAGATACTACAAAAACAACATAATTTCCTTCAATGCTCCAAGCAACATCAACTGCAACAGCAAAAACAAACCATATTGATACTAGCATCAAGGGCTCAGCAAGCATAAATGCTGGATTTTAGTTGGAAAAAAAAACACGAAACAGAGACATGAAAATGAAATATCACCATACTGTTTAGAGACATGAAAACAGATGGATGTTAATAAAAACTTTGCGTACAACATATTGCATTGCAAATCTAAATGCTAATAAACTACAACTGATGCGGTAGTTACATAAATCTGGAAGAAATAACGAAGGCATTCAATGTACCAAATTTAACACATCAACTCTTTTAAACTACAACTAACAACAATGTATGACTTCGTGTTGGGAAACAATGGCTGAGTCGCGGACTAAGTCGCTTTCTTGAAGACGATTCGACGATCTGGTCGGAGGTGCAAACCAGTTCGTTCCTTCACCGCCGCCTCTAGGATAAAACGGCCTCTAAAACAATAACTGATTTGCTTGCACAACAAATCAGTGCAGATTTGCACTTTCTGAATTAAAATACTGCTCGAGAATTTCTGAGAGAAAGAATTTTTTTAATGGCGGCTGAGAGAAAAAGAGAAATTGTGATTCGGTTGGTTTTCTCGTCTGAAGCTAATGACAATATATAGGACGAGAATTAGGGTTGCTGATTAGTGGGCCGTTAAAATTGAGGGATAAGAGTTTTTACCGTTGCAGAAATCTTTTCAAAAAAAAAAAAAAAGTTCGAAAAAGGCTAAGTTTTATCGTCCAAAAAATATAAGTGTCTACACCACAAAGCCCAAGCCCGAGCCCGAACCGGACCGGACCGGGCCGGGTCGGGTTGAGTCGAGTCGGTCGGTCGTGCGCGCGTGTGTGGTGGTCATAATGCATGGTCTCCCTCCTCACAACAATGCATGTATTGGGAGCCCAAGGCCCCAACATGATTTCTTAGAAACAAGTATAAATGCTTGCCTCTTCTATATAATCCCATGATGTTGGACTATTCACCCATAGGAGCCATTCATACACTTATTCCATTATTTTTAATAATTCACTAATGTTAATAAAACATTTCCAACAATCCCCGACTTGAATTTTTAAAAATATTTTCGAGCAGTTTCTTAAAAAGCATAAGATTGTGCATAAAAAAGGTGTCTTTCGACTTGAACCTTTGCATAGTGAATAAGATTCAGTTTTTACTAGAGTGACACGTAGTCTTGAACTCTATTCCTGACATCAAACCACACACAACCTTTTCTATAGTGCAATCAAATAAGCCCGTGCATTTATGGCCATGCATGTCTATCCTAGTTTAGTGAATGCTCTAGAAGTTTTGCCCGAAACTCCATAGGAAACAGCCACATTTCCACATTCACAAAGGTGAGTCTATCAAGAGCACTCCTGAAGGTAGGTACTCCACTCCACATAGAGTATAGATCTCATTAAGAGTTTCTATTAACTCATCCTCTAATCACTTCAGGAATACATGCTTCTTGGTTTATTAAATAGCATGTTCAACTCATATCACTACACAACTTGTTATTACCCATTGAACCTAGTTCTTGGGATCTCCAGTCATTTAGGTCGGGTTACCATTGTGCGTGACTCAACAATCTAAGGGCAATAGTCCCATTCTTTTAGAAGAGTTATGGACTTTCTCTCTGGACAGTCCTTTCGTCAAAGGATCTGCTAAATTTTCCTCACTACGTACGTAATCCACTCTAACGGTACCTGTGGAAAGTAGTTCTCTAACCGTACTGTGCTTACGATGTATTTGTCGTCTCTTACCGTTATAATAACGGTTCTGAACTTTTGCAATAGCCGCGGTACTATCGCAATGTATCAACACAGCCGGTATCGGTTTTTCCCATAAGGGAATCTCAGCTAGCAGATTTCTCAAATACTCTGCCTCTTCACTAGCTGTAGCTAGTGCTATCATCTCAAACTCCATAGTAGATTGAGCCAAAATAGTCTGTTTCTTGGATTTCCAAGAAACAGCTCCTCCAGCAATGCTAAATATATAGCCACTGGTCGCTTTAGAATCATCAGATAAGGTATTCCAGCCTGCATCGGAATATCCTTCAAGTACAGCTGGAAACCTTTCATAATGTAATCCAAGGTTCATGGTTCGTTTAAGGTATCTCATTACCCTTTCAATAACTTGCCAGTGCTCTATACTAGGTCTACTGGTAAACCTGCACAATAATCCCACGACATAGGCAATGTCGGGTCTAGTACAATCAGTGGCATACTGAAGGCTGCCAATGATGCTCGCATAATTAGTCTGTCTTACACCTTCACCAGTGTTCTTAAATAACTTTACACTGTGATCATATGGTGTACGTGCAGGTTTACAGTCAAAGTAATAATATTTCTTTAGTATCTTCTCAATGTAATGAGATTGATCCAAAGAAATTCCCTTTTCTGACCTCGTAATCTTAATACCAAGGATTACACTCACCTCACCTAGATCTTTCATATCAAAATTGACACTTAATAAGGATTTGACTGAGTTTATGGCATGAATATTTGACCCCAAAATGAGTAGGTCATCTACATAAAGGCATATAATAGTGCAAATGTCATTCTCAGATTTGTAATAAATGCATTTGTAACTTTCATTGACTTTAAAACCATTTGAAATGATTAAGTTATCAAATTTTTCATGTCATTGTTTAGGTGCTTGTTTTAAACTGTATAATGATTTATCTAATTTACATACTTTATGTTCTTGATCATGTACTACAAATCCTTCAGGCTGATCCATATAAATTTCTTCGTCTAATTCACCGTTCAAAAAAGCAGTTTTAACATCCATTTGGTGTATAAGTAAATTATGAATGGAAGCAAGTGAGATTAAAACCCAAATGGATGTTATTCTAGTTACAGGTGAAAAAGTGTCAAAGAAATCTATATTTTCTTTTTGTTTAAAACCTTTAGCTACTAGTCGTGCTTTATATTTATCTATAGTACCATCAGGTTTTAATTTCTTTTTAAGTACCCATTTGCAGCCTATAGATTTACAATCAGGGGGTAAATCTACCAAGTGCCAAGTCTTGTTGGATTCTAAAGAATCCATCTCATCATTTATAGCCTCTTGCCAAAAATCGGCATCTAAAGAAGATAAGGCCTCTTGGAGGTTTATGGGATCCTCCTCAATAGTAAAAGCACAAAAATTTGAACCGAAGTCTTTTATGGTTCTTGCTCTTTTACTTCTTCTAGGTTCAGCTTCAGAATTTTCATTAAGTTCTGTTCTAATTGGCATATTTGAAGTACCCCCACTATTCCTTAATTTAAAAGGAAATTTAGTTTCATAAAAATTGGCATCATTTGATTCAATTATATTATGTGCATTAAGGTCATAAAATCTGTATGCTTTGCCATTAATAGCATAGCCTATAAATGCACATTCATATGCTCTACTTGCCAATTTTATTCTCTTAGGGTTTGGAGTGCGAACATAAGCTAAACAACCCCAAGTTCTAAAGTATGAGACATTGGGTTTATGATTCTTTAAAATTTCATAAGGAGAGATTTTATTCTTAGATTTGGGGATTCTATTCAGAACATAGCATACAGTCAATAAAATACCCCCCACCAATGTTTTGCTACACCAGAATTTAATAATATGGCAACTACTAGTTCGGTAAAGGTCATATTTTTCCTTTCTGCTTTACCGTTCATTTCAGGAGAATAGGGTGCAGTTCTCTCATGCACTATACCATGCTGTTTATAGAAATCCAGAATTGAATTAGATTCGTATTCTGTTCCTCTATCACTACGAAGTCTCTTAATTTTTCTATTTGCTTGATTCTCAATCTCAGTTTTGAATGTTTTAAACATATCAAAAGCATCACTTTTATTTTTCATAAGGTATACATATGTGAAATCAGAGCAGTCATCAATAAAAGTGATAAAATAACGATGTCCCTGTCTAGTTAAAGTGCCATCTAGTTCACCTATGTCAGAATGAATCAAGTCTAAGGGTTCAGAAACTCTATCAACAGATTTGTGAGGTTTCTTTGTGATTTTAGCTTGTGTACAGAATTCACATTTATCAAGTTCAGATTCTGTCATTTTATGTATCATATCTAGGGTGCTCATGTTACGGATTATTCGATTATTAACACGACATAATCTAGAATGCCAGATATTAAAATCACACAACATATAAGCAGAAGTAGTCATTTCATTAGATTCAACATTCAGTTTAAACATACCCTCACAAGCATAACCCTTTCCCACAAAAGTTCCCTTATAAGTTAGGGTGTACAAATCAGCCCCAATTAGTTGAGTGAAACCAGCCTTATTAAGGAGGAAGCCAGAGACCAGATTCTTCCTTATTTCTGGAGTGTGCATAAAATCTTTCAGAATTACAGTTTTTCCAGAGGTGAACTTGAGTTCCACATTGCCAATCCCCGCAACTCTAGTGGCGTGAGAATCTCCCAACAGCACTTTCTGATTTTCAGCAGCCGTGTATGTCGAGAACATGCCACGATCATAGCAGACATGGCGAGAAGCACCAGTGTCTACCCACCAACCCTCTGATCCATCAACAAGGTGAATCTCAGTAATCATAGCCGTGAGAGGCTCCTCAGTCAGGTTAGCCTGCGGTGCAGAGCTTGGCCTGTTCCGACACTTACGTGCCATATAACCTGGTTTTCCACGGTTGTAACATAGAAACAACTGTCCAGAGTCATTCTTTTGGGCTGTTTTCTGCTGTCCTTTTGGGTTTCCTTGCGGATTACCATTCTGTTTGTTGCGCCTGTTCTGATTCTTAAAGGATTTCTGATTTGGTTTCAGAACAGCGGGTGTGGTCTTCTTAGTACTGTTGTTATTCACAATCAGCACCTCTTCTTTCTAGTCCTGCTTGCGTGCCTTCTCCTCAATACGGAGGCGTGTAATCAAGCTCTCTAAGGAAAATTCCTTAGTCTTATGTCGCAAGACATTCTTAAAATCTTTCCAGCTTAGGGGTAATTTGTCAATGATAACAACAATTTAAAATTGTTCGTCCAAGACCATACCTTCGGAGATGATCTCATGAGCTATTTTCTGCAGCTCATGAGACTGCATCTCTATCGATCTATCATCAGTCATCTGGTACTTTAGGTAGCGGCTCACAGCATATTTATTTGCCCCTGCCTCCTCTGTATCATATTTCTTTTTCAGTGCTTCCCAGATCTCATTTGTTGTCTTTTCATCTGAGTTATAGTAATCATACAGATCATCGCTCAGTCCGTTCAAAATAAAGTTTTTGCATAAGTAATCCTGTTCAGTCCAGGTCTGCAGTTGCTTTGACTGTTCAGTCCATGATGCCATTTTCGTTGCATCAGCCTCGTCAAGTTTATCTGGAAGCTGCGGTTTGTCAGTAGTCAGCGCAGCCACAACCTTTCTGATGGTGAGGAAGAACTCCATCTTCTGACGCCATCGTTTGAAATGCAAGCCTTCAAATCTGAATGGAGCAGCGGTCACGAGAGGGTTCTGGAAGGCAGAGGGTGGAGCAGAATCGTCTAGGGTTGAGTTGGAAGTCATTGTTTCAGATCGTCTTCAAATTGTTGGGAAACAATGACTGAGTCGCGGACTAAGTCGCTTTCTTGAAGACGATTCGACGATCTGGTCGGAGGTGCAAACCAATTCGTTCCTTCGCCGCTGGCTCTAGGATAAAACAGCCTCTAAAACAATAACTGATTTGCTTGCACAACAAATTAGTGCAAATTTGCACTTTTTGAATTAAAATACTGCTCGAGAATTAAAAATTGTGATTCGGTTGGTTTTCTCGTCTGAAGCTAATGACAATATATAAGACGAGAATTAGGGTTAGGGTTGCTGATTTGTGGGCGGCTAAAATAGTGGGCCGGGTCGGTCGCGCGCGTGTGGTGGTCATGATGCATGGTCTCCCTCCTGACAACAATGCATGTATTGGGAGTCCAAGGCCCCAACATGATTTCTTAGAAACAAGTATAAATGCTTGCCTTTTCTATATAATCCCATGATGTGGGACTATTCACCCACATGAGTCATTCATACACTTATTCCATTATTTTTAATAATTCACTGATGTTAATAAAACATTTCCAACACTTCATGAATACAATACCATGTGCATACGCTACGGCTGCCACTTATGTGGTAGGTATCCGCGGACCGGGTTAGGTGCACTAGGAGGGTTTTACGGCTCTGGTCGGTTTCCCCTTGAACAAATTCAAAAAAAAAAAAGTATATTAAATGAAAGAAAACTAGTAGCTGTGTTAAAATATTCTCATCCAGTAAGGTTCAAGGGAAAAATGTGGTAAGAAAATCATAGACATTCACCTGAGTCTTAGTCAAACCAGTTTGAGATGCCAACATATGCTTAGCATACAATAACATGAAGAAAGGACTTAGACTTTGTTGAGAAAAACCACGTGGAAAAGCGAATACTGCAACAAAATATCTATTTTACAACTAGAAGTATCAGTTGATATAGGCTTTTAACCATGGCAATGTAATCATCGTCATATGCAAAGTTTTAATGAAGTTGGAGAATTTCATAACTATTTTGGACCATTTAAGATATCGTTGTAATGAAGTCCTTTTCAACTGTTTTTGCCAGTTTTGACAAACCCTTTTACAATTGTTTTTTCCTATTGTAATAATGTATTTTAAAACTATTTTTGGTCGTTGTTTAGAAAAATACAAAATTTTAAAAATAAATAAAGGAAAACGGTGCAGCACACACCCGTATACTTAACATTATTTTGTAACTGAAACTGATTATCTTAGAAAATATTTAACATCCAATTGTTTATGCTTATTGAATTTGAAATTGCAAACATTATTTTGGGAGATCTTGTTGAAAACATTGACTTTTGCTTTTGAATACTATGCTACATAGTTGAAAATGTTGCACATTGCATAATGTTCGTCTTCCTTTCGGTACAACATAATTATAATTCAGTCTCTTTCTCTAAAACATGTCCTAACAAAATCAATATAAATTTTAGCCTCTCATATGTCCTTCCAAGCTGAAATCTTATAGGCCTCTAAATTGATTAATATTTTATGATGAGGAACAAATCATTAAAGGTTCACTGACCAGTGGCTATAGATATGTACATTAATACAAAGGCATGAAGTATGTTTCTTCATCACCTTTTAGATAGAGGACGGAGCCAATGAAACCATATATACGGTGATATATTTATGTTATAAATTTTGTATTTATTGATATTTAACCTCTTTATTTATGCTTTTTAAACGAGCTTTTGTGTTAAAATTACAATATCATACAATTTTATTACTAAATTTGAATATTCTGAGTTAGAAAATTTCTTAGATAATAATAAAATGATATATTTATTCTCATAGGATAATTAATGTGGTAGTATCAATGCTTAAATGTACGTTGGAAAGTGCTGTTAATCACTTATAAATAAAAACAAATAATAGAAGAGTTGCTTCTGTCTGTATGTAGTGTAGAGTTGCAGGGTGCTCATCTTCATTACCAAGTAGCAGTGGAGGTTGTATGTGTTTTTACTTGAATTTATCAGGCCGTGAAAATTGTTTTGGGATTAATGGGCCTGGACGAGGATATTTTATATTGTATGATGAAGCAAAATGGAATTAACCTATTGTTGGAAACTATAGGGAAGACACAAAAAAAAAAAACATTATACAGCACGTAACACCTAATGATTTAACATGAAAGAAAAACTGACTGGTTGATTGCATAGAAATAAACACCAAAATACAGTATAGCACTTTCAAATCCGTATACCATGTAAATATGTAATATACTTCAATTTCAATTTTTGAATTAATTTTATACGGTTTTAGCCCATTCAAATATGAAAAATAGCCCAATATTTAAGCTGATGCTATTCAGATCGGTTCAGTGAACAAAACTAATGATGCACTCCACTAGATAGTGACAGTAACTTATTGACGAATTGCGCAATTCAGATTGGTTCAATGAAGCAAAATAAATAGTTTAAATCTCAAGGGAACTGAAAATCCTCTAGTTATTCAAACTCGAGCAATACCATTGACGAAAAATTCCACGATTATATACTAATGAAATGGGTTATTCTGCCACATTAATTATCATATGAGAGTAAATTAACATAAAAATGCAATTAATACATGGTACCTTCAATGGTAGAGTATTATAATTGAACGGAGTCAGTTACTGTCTATGTTTGCCAATGATTCCCTTCAATGATATTGCAAAGTTCTCCTTAATTCTCTTGCATATGATGCCTTTTTCTGCATATATCCGAAATTACATTATTTAATACCATTACTTATGAGACATATACATTAAATTCCAAAGGTTTTAACGTTAGAATGCTCAAATTTTACATAACTAACAATATGCATAACCTGTAATTTTATTCCAACTCCAATATACCGTGCGCTGAGAGCAGATGGTCACGTTAGTCCCTCTCTGTCGTCTTCTTCTGCAAATTAATGATGATCAAAGCTGTAAATCAGGGATTTGTAAAGATCAAAAGTAAACAAATCAAATTATTAGAAAATTAAATATAAGAACCCATTTTTTTATGGGCACCATTGAAACAAAGTGCAGGTGCCCTGAACAGAAATGGAGGCTAAGGAAGAGAGGAGAGGACCACTAGGGTTTTGAGCGGGACAGGCTACTGACTTTGCAATTCTGCCTGTTTCTAATTCATCTTCACTGTTAGTACCAGAATTATCTTGTCAATCGACCAACTGCAACAAAGATCCGTCAAGAATGGAGGCTGAAGGCATGAGCAGAAGCGGGGAAAAGATGGGGATGGATATGCATGGGAGAAGGAGGAGGATACCCCTTGGCTGGAGTATGCATGTGCACAGTTGTGTACGCTATGCATATTTTGAAAGTGGATGTTGTAATTATTATTATTAGTCATTGGGCTTTAATGCAAGGGCCTGCTATGTAATTAAGTAGGAACAAGCCTAACTAGATTTGTATATATATGCACGCAGAGCCGGCCCATTCATTTCGTTGGCCCAGCCCAAAATTATTATTAAAAGCAAATCAGAATGTAAAAGTTAACAAAACAGCATGCACTTGCCCAAGCCAGGATTCAATCCCACGCCTTAAATTCTTGCTCATTAAGAAATTACCACCATGCCACCACCGTTATCACATAAAGTGAAAGGCTCAGACTTATATATCATGGTCCTCCGTATAAATATTATTTTCTTGCCCTTGACCCAGTGGACTTCCCGGGCTTGGTGGGCTGCTCTCTAAGCCGACTTTGTATGCATGTCAGGTCTTTAGTCTAGGGTGTTGAATTTAGATGAGAAGTTTATCTCATAAATTTTTTGTTCTCATGTCAACAATTTTCAAAAGTATTCAAGGCAATTTAAGTTTTACTGCATACTCTGTTCATTATTAATTATCTTGTCTTCCATACTGTGTTCTTCTTACAAACCACTTTTTCTTTCTGCTCTGCAAGCAACACTAACGCACACCATGGCAACCCAGAGCAAGGCAAACGAATCATGGTATAACATTCACCATCACGATATCTGGTTCTAATTTGAAAAGAAATATTTCATGCCCAAAACAGAGAGTTTGGAGAGAGCGCAAATTCATGATATTTCGTTATTGAGGCGATGGATTTAGGATGAATGGAGGTGAATCACTAACTTTGGAGTTGAGTTGATTATATACACAAAGCGATTGATTTTGGAAGGGGTTTTAGGTTTTTGATAAAAATTTGAAGGAGAGAGGAACGGGTTCTGGTAAAAATTTGGAGAAGGGAGGAACGGGGGATATTTGCAGAGACAAATTTCTATTTATTCACCGCAAATCACTTAACATACACCATTATTTTTCGGATTTTTTTTCAAAATAGGCTAATTCTTAAAACATTTAACAGAAATAGGTCAGTTTTAAAAATATTAGCAGAAATAAGCCAATTTTTGCCACCTCAGCATTGAGTGGCAAAAAAAAAAAAAAAAAAAAAAAAAAGGGGGGGGGGGGGGCGCACTTATCAAGTGCGCCCCTTACAATTTTAACGGGCGCACTTCCCAAGTGCACCCGTTATAATTTAATCCCGAACCCTACCTACTTCCTACTGTCTTGTAATGACCCGAACTTCCCCGGTCTCAGAAGAGAAGAGAAAGAACATATTGTTTGACAACACGACAAATCAGAACACAGACAGAAGAACATTTCATTTCTTATTACAACAATTTACATCAAAGTACAAGAATATACAGAGTATGAACAAATAATATACATTTGATAAATATCAGAGATTTACAAATTACAATGCAGTTTAAAATAATACAAAAATACAACTGAAAGATATAAACGGATACAGAGCTTTACGAATATCGTTCCAACTGTAAACCAGAATCTTATGAATATAAATTTGCATAACCAAAACTACTAGCTGCTAGTGTGGAAAATAGGGGCACCCGGAGTTTAGGTTAAAACAATAAACTCCAGGTCAGTCATGTGACTGGTGTGAGAACTAAAACAGTTATTAAATCTTTACTTTAAAATGAAGTAAATCAAGGGACTACGCCGTATAACACGGAACGGGTTTCCTTCCAAGAATACCAGTGCATAGAACAAACAACGCAATGTTTTTTGGAAAAATGAAGCTATTATAAGACCCAGGTCCCATCACACAACACAACGCAAGCCGGAGGATAGGGTTTTCCCTTATAATAGCCAAACGTGCTTGGTACGTTTAAAACAAATTATTTGATACTATTATAAGTGCATAGTGTATAAAACAACTTCAAATATAAATGTATCAATCCTAGACGGCATGAGTACCATCTATCATGTCGCCATACTAGTTCTACAATTAAAACCGCAAAATCACATATTAGAAGTTGGATTTCCATCTGTGAACCAAGGCAAGGGATCGTCTTTACCGCTTCAAGACTCTCTAGCCTGAGCCTCAGGCAAGCGCGCAGGCAAGCCTTGGATCGTCAGGGCCGTTCCACACGAGGTGGATTAAAATGCCTGAGCAATACGTTTCCCCGCCCTCTGGGGCGTAGACTGGTCATATATCGACCAAACCATCCATCGGCACCGCAATGACCGATATAACCGAGGCGTCTCGCTATCCATCATCCACATAAGTAAAACGTCTGGGCTTGCAAAACCCAAACACCACTCCTAGCTAGAAGGAAATGCATGCCCTCTTTGAAGTCCTCTCCCGATTCTGGTTCACACCGGAGTGTGAGGATCGCGAATTAACGCTATACACAAAGCTATGTTATATTAAAGTCGTGCTTTGATCATCAACCACAAGACTCTGTTTTCAACAGAAGCCTTGATCATTTGCATCTCAGCATGCCACACAGGCAATTCATGCTATGCAACCGATGTCTATCAATTACACAGAATGAAATCCGATGTCAGACACACATCCATTTAAAAGTTCGTTCTGGGTCTGAACGAAACCGGAGGTAGCTTATTCCTCATCCCATATGTCCAATACAGGAGAGAGGTCCTTGCACATCCGGTCGATCTCCAAGTACGTCTGGACGATCACCACTTATTACCTCGTCTTGGGTGTAGAGCCCAATCAAGACATCAGTAATCATCCAAACGATGTGAAGACCTCCGGTCTTCAACTACCTCTTCATCGTCGACTCATCGTCGATTCAGTTATTCAGAATGGGATAAACCCGGTCTTTCCGAATAACTCGCGTATATTATAAACAAGTGCTATAAAAACACAACTTAGCCTCATTCCAATCCAGAATATTCCTTTATTCAAATATTCTTATACTTTGGGAAAGGTTCCCATTAATTTTATCAAAGATAAATTCTTTAAATATATTCTTTAATCTTCCTTTGGATATCAGTACAAACCAAACTAAGGTTTATCCAAACTAGTCGGGATTAACACACCTTGCCGAAGCAATCATTCTTTTAATTTCCCAATCCCAACCTATTCATCCCATGAAGCAAAACTGGTAATACTTCATATCTAACACCACGATGTTATCGGTAAAATTAATTACCATTTCACATTCAAATCTAATTAAAGATTTAACTATCGCTTGGAGCAAAAATGGTGATACTCCATTCTCGATCATTTCATGAATTCGATAAATCTAATTATCTCATTCACATTCTAATCTAATTAAAGATTCAATAAAACTCTAATTCAGTATTAATCTCAAAAATCATTACTTAATGATTTTTTCAAAGTTAAGAAATTAATCCTATCTTTAACTGGGTTAAAGAACCAATGTCATTTAAAACACAGTCCATGATAAACCCAAATCACATTCCATTAATTATGGAATCTTATCGGAAAATAGATCAATATATATAATCGATATAAACTTCCATATCCAACCGATAATATAACTGGAATAACCGCAAAGCCTTTTAAATTCCATATATATTAACAGTCTTCCTCCACAGAAGCTCACTTCGATTATTATATAATCGAATTCCATTCCATTCCAATTTATTGTATTAAATTGGAAAACTTTACTTTGGAAAATCTCCTTTAAATTTTAACAAAAAGATTTATAAATTCCAAATCACATTTCACTGTAAATCGGGTTAAAGAACGAATGTCGTTAAAAACACAATTCACGATAAACCCAACTCACATTCCATTTTATTCTAATTATTAAATATAATTGGAAACTCTAACAATCTTAATTAAAAGACTTATTCTCTTCACACGGTGTTCAAGAGCAGTGTTACTGAAGACACCGTTCACGACAAACCCAAAATCCAATTCTTTTATTCAATTCCAATTAAATATTAATTAGTTGGAAAACTTCACTAAATCTTAATAAAAAGATTTATTCTTTTCTTAACTAGGTTTAAGAACGGTGTTATTTAAGACACCGTCCACGACAACCCAAAATCTCATTTAATATTAAATACAAGGCTCTAAATAGAAAATGTATCGACTTATATTCAATATCAAATTCTGCAACCAACAAATATTGTATTGGAAATAACGATATAAATATATCTTTCAAATTTCCATAACAATAATGGTATAATCACGAAATCCAACTTCGAAATATTTCGAAGATAATTTCAATTCAAATCCACTCCAATTCATATATTGGAAATTCTGGTTATTTTTAAAACCATTTCAAAATCCAATTTATTTATTTAAAAATATTGGATTATAATTCTAGTTCATAACTAGTTCGTTTCGATAATTTTTTTTTTCATTTCAAATATGGAATTTTTCATCCCAATTCTTTCCAAATCATTTATTATGATTATGCACAAATTATTAATATTTTTAATAATTTTATCAAGGCCCGTACAGTCAGTTTCCAATAACGGCCACCGAATTGCACTTACAACGACCTTTTCCAAATTTGATTTGGACATAATTCCAAATCCAACTGTTAGATTTCAAATCTCTTGTATTTGTCGGAAAGCGCTTTTCGATACGAACCCAATGATTCAGGTTTAGGAGAATCCGACGGCCGGATCTCCCGTAATATCAATTCGAAGTCAATGGTCGAAATTCGTGAACGGCCGTGGCGTGGTGGTTCTATTCAGGCCATTATATTATATATATATAATATATATAATATATATTTCGTCAATTTTCATTTAAAACATATTTTATAAATTGTTTATAAATTTTCTTTAGAATGATTTCAACTTCTTTTTGCAATTTTAAACCAAAATTGAATAATCCTTGTAAATTCGTTTTAAATTCAATTTAAAACGATTTCAAATTTATTTCAAATTTCAAATCAAATTTGAATATTCCTTAACAAATTCGTTTTAAATTCATTTTAAAACGATTTCAATTTCATTCTAAATTTCCAATCAAATATGAATATTCCCTAACAAATTCGTTTTAAAATCATTTTAAAACGATTTCAATTTCATTTCAAAATTCAAATCAAATTTGAATATTCCTTAAAAAAATCGTTTTAAATTCATTTTAAAACGATTTCAATTTCATTTCAAATTTCAAATCAAATTTGAATATTCCTTAACAAATTCGTTTTAAATTCATTTTAAAACGATTTCAAATTCATTTCAAATCAAATTTGAATATTCCATATCATTTTAATATTAAAATGATAATATTTTCAAAATATCAAAATTTGAAATCACTTTTCGATATTCATTATAAAATGAATAAAAACGAAAAAATTCCCGTTCGTGTTAAAATGACGTTTAACTCCTTAACACAGCTTCACATTTCAATATTCACTGAATATTATTTTAAAATATTCATTAATTCTGAACTGGAATCAGACATAGTCAATTACCATATAATTTTATTTATATGGATTTCATACACACATGTACATAACAATAATCAAACACAGTCAACCATCATCCAGAGTGCATCACACAACTGTATAAGCGTTAAATATAAATAATTGACGCTTACAGCAGTCTGTCAACCCATCGATTGACATACAACTAAACAATTGGGATTAGTGTATGTCCAATATCATCCCAATACCCGTGTGGGGTTTTCAAACAACAAACATTGATTATTATTTGTGTAGTTGGGCGATGTATAAAATATATCATCCCAGTCAATATCAGTCAAATATGTGTACATAAACAAATCGTCCGATTTGTAAATGAATATTTATTTTATTCATATACACGTTAAAAATTATATTTTTAACTATAAAATATTTATTTCATCTCATGAATATTTTATACAGTTCATTTATACAATAAAAATGATATTTTTATTGTACTAATATTTTTAAAAAAATTCGGCAGCATAACGGCGCAATACTAGAACCGGAATAAGGTCTAGCCTTATCCCTCGCCTACTAATGGCTCGCGCCATGTACATACCAATTCTAATCAATTCATTTCATTTCCCAAACCAAATTCAACCAAATAATCTAATCAACCAAACAACCAAACAAACATGGTTTCAAACAAGGATGTCGGGTGCTACTAAGCACCGTCTGCATCCTAGTATATATTTTTAACTAGAAAATAAATTAAAGTGAGAAATTCTCACCTTTGGGATCCACTCTTCCATTCTTTATTTCTGAACGGTTCAGATTTGCCCAAAATTCCAACGCAATCTTTTCATGTTGTTCATAGTAAAAATCACATTTTTAATATGAAGTTTATATTAAAAAAATCACATTTTTATACTTCTCCATATATTATAAAAATCATATTTTTTTATCGCTACAGATATTATAAAAATCATATTTTTATATCGCTACATATATTATAAAAATCACATTTTTAATCCGCTACATATATAAAAATAATATTTTTATATTCTCTGTTATATAAAAAAAATCATATTTTTAATTCGCTACATATATAAAAATAATATTTTTATATTCTCTATTGTATAAAAATCATATTTTTAATTCGCTACATATATAAAAATAATATTTTTATATTCTCTATTATATAAAAATCATATTCATTTATTAAAAATCATTTCTTTACATTTATTAAAAATTATTCCTTTACATTTATAAAAATCAAATCTTTTCATTTATTAAAAATAATTTCTTTACATTTTTAAAAATCTATTCTAACAAATAAAAATCAAATTTTGATTATATTAAAACTAAGAATAAATTCAACGATTTATACATATAAATCAGATTTTAATTTAAAGATTAATACATAATAGAAAAACTGAAAAAATAGATAAATAAAATAGAAAAACTTACCTTTGCTTTTCAGTTTTTTTGTTGCGGAGGGGGGGGGGGGGGGGGGGGTGTTGCGCGTTGGCCAGGGGTGGCGGCGGTCCACTTCTGGCGGCGGCGACTCTGTTTGGTTCGGGGGGGGGGGGGGGTTGAAGGGGGATGGTGAGAGAAACGAGTGGAAACGGGGAAGGATCGGAGGGATTTGCGACGTCGGAGGGAGCGGTGGCGGCTTGGGCTCGGCGGCGGTGGCGTTCTGGTAGAGGGCGGCGACGACTAGAGATTAGGGAGGGGGCGCGATTCTTTTTTTGTTTTCTTTTTATTCGATCTGCTATGAACAAGGGGGGTTTGACTTGGCAGAAGAGAAAAAGGGGTGTGTGTAAATAAATATATTATTTTAATTATTTTTAATTTCCAAAAAATAACTTTTAAATTCGAACTCCAAACCGAACCCACCGACTATTGCCTCTAACTAATTACCCATATTCCGGACACAATGGGATATGTCCCACAATCCAGTTCGACCGTTACGATCAATTTTCGTTAAAATTACAATATAAATTAACATTATAGTCAATATTGAATTTAACATACATTTTAATTTACCTGGGCCACATACTGACTCCAAAAATTCCCCAAGAATAAATCTAGCTATGTTTTGATGATACAATCCTAACAAAACTAATTTTATCGAATTTGGAGACCGTTCGAAAAACGGTCATTTTCAGTCGACTAAATTCAAACTAAATTGACCAAACACGTTTACATTTACCACACTCACATATTAGTTCCAAAAATTATGAAAATTGGAATCCAGCAATAATTTGACATTCCAGATCTAACAAAAGTGGTCTCGTCGAAAACAGAGGTCGTTCGCAAAATCTCTATTTTTAAGGGCTAAATCCCATAGCGACATTCCTAAATTTTCAACTGGACATACCTTTTTATTTCCGCTATGAAATTTGGATTTTTCACATTCGTTAGAAAGATATTTTCAAACAGATTCAAATATTTCTGGCTTCACTAAAATCCGGTTTATTTTGAATCCTGTACATTCATTTGCAATTTGAAATCGAAATTTCAAACTACCGCGCCATTTCCAATTCCTTTTATAATTAAAATATATATTTATATTCTAACTTCAATTTAAATAAATATATACATTCTAATTCTATTCAAAATAAATTTTTAGTCGTTATTATTTAAAATAAATCATTTTAAATATTCAAAATTGCCAAAATAAAAATTTTAAATTTGTTCTGATATCCCGGGTTGTTACATATTCTTTGCTACTCTCTATCATTCTGGTTTTTACTATTTCAGGAAAAGGTACCAATTCTTATTATTCTTTCACTAGCTCCAAAAAACCCTAAAATCTACAAAAATTATCGAAACAAACAAGGGTCATTGATTGGGTTACTTCTACCAGCTATTGCACATCAATTTGAAGGTATTGATTTAGTTTAAACTCAAACCCTATCTCAAATTTTTATGTTTCTCAATTTCATTCAAACCCTTGGTTTAATTTTTTATGCTTTCTTATGTTACTGATATTTGTTTAACGATTAAGCATCCTTATGCCTTGCAAATTTTTCATTGTAGACTATGTCAGATTTCATCCCTATTATTTGCTATTTTGATGGGAAGTTGAACTTAAAAGAAAATAATACGCCGGTGTATGTTGTTGGCAAACAAAAAGATTCATAGGTCAAAAATTTTTGCTCCTACCATGAATTAAAGGAAATGGTGTATAGGGTTACAAAAATTGATTCACAAAAGTACGATTTACGATTGGTAAGCAAGTGGGTGACGGATTCTGGATCTTCTGCTATCGATGTAAAGGATGATGAAGATGTCGATGCAATGTTTTCGGTTAGTATGAAAGTTATTGAGTTATTCTTAATAAAAGAGCAGTTGAGACATTATGAAGAGGCAATTGATACTAATTTAAACCAACATTCTACTCAAATTATTGGAACTATTCCGAGTTGTACTCATCAAACACTACAACAAAATCAGGCTTCGATAGCAATAGTGAATAGCGTTCATTCCAATTCCTTTAAAAATTCTCGGAGGCCCATAATACCCAACGCTATTTGAAAGGCAAATCTCGTGCTAACGCTATATACCAAAGGCGGGAGCTAAAATTATTTCGTGCGAGAAATTTCCGTGCTTTTGTCCTTCCCTCTACAAAACATCTGTTTTCTTCGTTTTCCTTTTTATCGCCACTGTGCCAATATCTCAAAAACCCTAATCAACTTTAAACCACGGAATCCCAATCCTGCAATCATCAGATCCTTTGTCATCAGCAGCCGAAGCTCTCCAATTTGAATGACCATGAATGGTACTGTTGACTTCCTTATATATTTTTCACTAATTTATTGATATGTTAAATCGAAATTTGAAATTGCGATTTTTTTTTTGGGGTTTTGTTTGAATTCGCTATTGCTATTTAGGTTTGGAGGGCAATTTTGGTGACAAGAATCGTGAATGTCCGATTTGTTTTAAATGGAAAAGCATACAGATTATATCCCAATGATGGAAAAAACCGCCATCATGGTTTGTCCAAACTTGTAAAACAAAAATTTATATATTACGGATTTTCTATTTTGAAAATTCTTAAAAGGTTTGTTTTCAAAAAATAGGTGGCCATAGAGGATTTAGTGCAAACTTCTGGAGTTTATCAGAAATGGGTGCTGGTGAAACTCCATGCGTCCAACTGTACTAGCATAGTTTTGATGGGGAACAAGGTGATATATTTATTTATTTTTGTTTTAATTAATTTATGTTTCTGCCTGTTTCGTTATGTATAATGTCATCTAAAACATATACTATAACTCATATTATCTTAACTGTGAGTTTTTTTTTATATCCAGATTGAGGTTTTAGAGATTACAAAGTTCAGTTTTTGGTTTTCTTGATGTAAATTATACCAAATCTGTTGATTTGAAGACTATTAACTGTGATATATTATTTACCAATAGCTCAACAATCATATTCATTTTCACACATGCATCTCTTTAAGCCTCAATTTAGTAAAAGCTGTGATCACTTATAGATTTCTGCGAAGCTTCGAATTTGATTAATGCATGAACATGGACATGTACACATAATTGTGCTCTTTATCAAGATGCACTACTGTCGATAGTTCATATCGTTTCAGGTATCTAAGTTTAACAGTTGACAATATAACTCAGTTTTATATGTATTTAAACATATACAGGGATTCCAGGTGCACTGAGCATGCATGTAACATACAAAAAAACATCCAACTACGAACTAAGTGCACTGGGCATGCATGAAGCGTGGTTGTGTGATGTTTAAATAAGCATTGATTTTACGTACTTAGATAAATCAACGCTTTCTGTTTTTAATTTTTAGGCATAAACAAAATCGATTAGCAATCACTCCATGTGTGACAAACTCCATCAAGTGGTAAATGTTGCGTTATATTACAAAAAATTAATTTTGGCTGCCTTTTAGTAATTTTTGGTATAAAAATTAGCGCATAGCTTATAATAATTTAGTCGTATAGAATTTAATGCAAATCGGTATTTTTTTATATTATGGCTACCTGATGAAGAACGTTAACGATTTATTATAGTGTATACATACTACAAGTGTTGCTTGATGGTGTTGTTTCACGATTGCAAGTCTGTGAAGGGAGTAAACTCTTTTTGTTATGTATTCATGTATAGCCACTGTCTATATCTTTCTACACCTAAACAAGTATCATACATAATATTAGTAGTTTACTGATTATTTTAGTTTATTAGAAACCCTTTATCTTTATTGTTAAGTTACTATTCATTGTTCTTGTAAACTTAGCAGTTGTTGCATTTATGAAGAGTATGCCAAAAGGCAGTAAAAATGCGGTTATTGTGGACTCCTCTGATCCTATAGGAAGCATTGCCTTTGTTTTGCCCATACACTTGAAATTTTATGTTTGATACACTTGGTTATATACGTATCTTCAGTGTTAGCCAAGCTATGCAAAAAACCTATTGGATCATAAGATAAATATTCATGTAAATAGTGATTTTATATCTGCAAAAAAAATAAAAAAAATCTAAAGTGCTTATAATTTTTTCCTGTATTCAGTAATATAATTATTAGTTTGGAAAATGCTGATCAAGGCTATTCTTTTCCTTTTTCTTAGGTGAATGCTGCTTCAAAAATTGCAGTGGCCAACAAATGCAGGCATAGGTTCCTCGAACTGAAAGCTAAAAGAAACTATCGATACATTGTCTTCAAAATTGATGAAAATGCTCAGAGATTCATGGTGGAGAAGTTAGAGAGACTAGAGACAGTTATGATGATTTTGCTGCTAGCATGCCAGAAGTTTAGTGTGGACGATATCTCCTTTTGTGCTAGGATGTGGTAAGTTAAATTTTGATTCATAGTCGACGTTATCTACTTTCAGTACCAAACAAGCCTATGTTACTGCTTTATGGCTTATGAAATTCCTTATATATACACTTTATTTTAGAATTTATTTTTTCTACACAAATTTATGTTTTTAAGCATTATCTATGACTTATTCACTGTATTCTTATTAATTATTTTGGGTTGTTTTATGTTTATTGTAGACTTATTGAACTTGAATCTACGTCAATCTTTAGGTTGAGACAGATTCATATGTCCAATAAACTGATTTTACATTACCTCTTATGCCTATTCCTAGGCAAACTGTGATGCATATGCATATAATTTTGTCGTTACTTAATCTAAGACACCTATTGCGCACAGGTGTTAACCGTTTTTAAACATTTCCATAATTTATTAATTCTGAGTCAGAATGGACAAACTCTATTTATGTATTCCAATAGTTTTATTATAGTTGGAAAATATAACAAAGTGTCTGATTTAATAAACAATGTAATTAGTAATTGTGCAGCATGCATACAATTGCATTTTAGATGCTCATAATCAGCCAGTTTACATGGATGTGTGATTGGGATAATGGTTCATTGAATTTTGAATAAAATCCTAAAATATTTGTTGAATTTTTCAAATGTACAAGGTTTTTTTAGCAGCAACCATGTCACTTTTATTGGGTACTGAGTTCACATCAATATAAATGCATCTTAAAATCACTATGATATGCAAATAAGAAATTCATATGACTATAGTGAATCCGAAATCAACTAAATTTCAGTACTGGCCATTAATCTTAAACTTCATTTATTGTAAGTGAACAACATATGCATATTAAGATATAACAAATCCATGTAATAATTGCAGTCTTATTTAAGCTCTTGTAATTGAATTTTGTTCAATGCAAATACATAGAATTTTTTCAATGCATTCATTCTCTCCCTGTGGTTTTTATTTCTTCTGTAAACATCTTTAATTGAACTTATCGATTATACTTTTACAAATTGGATAGCTGCCATTAAAATTTGACATTTAGTTCATTGGATCTTGCAGGATTTACTTTTGGCAAAATAAAGCAACATCTCCATCCAAAAAGTGTGTGGTTATATTAAATGGTAAAATTTCTTCAACTAAAGTATCAATAAAATTATATGGGGTTGAAACAGCGAGTGTGTGTTTCAAAAAGCAAGCAGGCAAGCTCTCGCTTGTTGTTTCAAACAACAAGCGAGTTGAAACAGCGAGTAGAAGTGGATGGAATATGAGTTGATGCATATTAAATATTATGCTGAAGGTTTGATTGAACTTGGTATGGGGTGGGACTGTGGGAGGAATTTGTTGGCTTTGGGGTATTACAAGGAGTGGTAGATAGAGTAGAAGTTGCACATGCTGGTATTTGGAGTTGATGTGGGCCATGTTTGTGCATGGACTTGTCAGGTTCAGTATGGGGTGATATGAGATCAACATTGGCTATAAATTGGGAGGTTTAATGGAGAGGAGGTGAAGTAGAAGTGATATGGTGTGTTGGAGTAGTATTCAAAGAAATGGTAGAGTTGAAACTACTTGAAATGGTTGAATGACTGGATTTATAGGATAAAAGAAATGTTGGTTGCATGTTAGGGTCGTGCTAAGGAGATAACATGGGAGAAAAAAAATCTGGCATGGGACTGGGATTAATTGGACTATAGATTTTTTTATTTGTGGTGCATTAAGCATGGGGCAATTAGTTTTAACAGGAAGGGGGACAGGTGGGAGCAGCTATGGTCTTGCGAATATCATTAATGGGTTATTTGAACGAGACTTGCCAGTACTAAAAGGAGAGAGAACAACATCTAACTACAAAAGAGTAGTCAAACAAAAACGGAGTGACAAAACCTCCTGATTATCTTTCTTAATCAAAATGTTCATTCCAGCAGGCCTCAATTTTCAACTATGCTCTGAGCAAAATTAGTTCGAATATAATGGCCAGCTACACCAAAGAGAATGACGTGGTTATTGCCACCACTCATCAGATTGTCCGTAACCTCGCCGTCGACAAAGTTGTCGTCGATGACATGCTCTGAATCCGCTCCACTTTCGACAACTGCTTCTCCATTAATTTCAACCGGCACTCCACAGCATTTTGTGATGTTGTTTCTGCTGACGCCTCCCATGGCGGTACGATTAAAGAGTAGTACGTCATCGTAGAAGCCGATGATGATGAAGAAAATGTCGATGAAAAGCGTATCGATATCCAATTACAATTAGATCGTGCTAGCGAGGTAATATATTCACATAATTGATGCGATCCTTGAATACCTTCATCACATAGACGATTTAATTTGGATTGTGAATAATATTTATACGAATTATGAAGTCTTATTATGATTTGATTCAATATGCAGAATATTTGATTCAGTTAGCCATGATTAGGCTTGAAGATGAGTATTGACTAATTATGATTAGAAACACACTTCCATTTGATGCTTCTGGAATAAATAGGTCATTTGATTCACGTTCAATGCTAATTAGATCATCGTTATGAAGCAAAGTCCTCTCTTTTAGTGTTGCAGTGAGTGAATTAATGGCTTTGCAGTAAAGTGCTTATATATATTTCGCTGAAAATTTTACACTCTTGGATATGACACAGTGAAAGTGGATGATTGCTTCTATTTTTGTCCTTGTTGCAGTTGGCTTGTATCCGTCTCAATGCCTAATGCCTAAAGAAGGAAATGCGAATATGCTGCACTCTCTCAAACACATGAAATAATTTGTGTTCGCTAAGGTAATACATTGTTATTTTTACTTATTTTTGGTATGTTTACCATTATCTCTATTCATAAATCTGCATGAAATATATCTATTGATGCAAAACAAAAAAATTGGTTGTAATTTGCATTCTCTGTGCACCTTTCATGCAGTTGCACTGAAATCAGTTCAGATTCATGTTGTCTTGCCGGCTAAAGGGGGGTGTATGTATTGGTGGTTGGCAAAATATGCTCAAAGTTTTGTTGTGTCACAAAAGTCCAGTAACTAAAGAGTAGAAATAAGATTTATAATTTTAACTCTACCATATCCTACATCGTCATCCGTAATCCAATAGATCCACGCCCGTCTATTGAGAAATGATATGGAAATGATATCTCCACATCAGTATAACTTCTTTTAGTTATAGATCGAATGACCTGACATATGATTTCCTTCTCTAACATGTGAACTCATTGTAGCTTATCTGTCTTCTTCTGAAATATTCTTTGATTTTACTCTGGCAAGACGTAGAAACTGGGAAGCACGACAAATTTACTGTTGGAAACTTAACTCGTAGTTCATCATATACCAACGAGAAATGAAACTGGGAAGCACGACAAATTTCCCAACAGTCATTAGAATTATCATCATGTTTATTAACAGACAATATTTACTATTTGACTTTTTCGATTTCTGGAAATGGTTCAGGAGCAAAATGATTGTCTTTAACATGAGAAACCATACATGCGATTGAATTAAACATGGCTAATCTCTTCCACCACCCAAGTAAATCAACTAAAGATTAATGCTTGATCCGAGGATCAAACCATAAAGAGGTGGTAGTACCATTAACTATAACTCTAGTAAACAAATTACTTGTGTATCTCTACTACTCAGGGTATGTTTCATAGCAGGACAATAGGTATTGTTGACGGGAATGGAATAAAAAATTCTATGTTGCACACATTTATTCTTCGCCCATGCAGACTATAACCTGCTGTAGAACACTGGCGCCTGACACCCATCTTCAAGGTCATCTTCAGGATAGTAGGGCTCGCTGGCTCGCTGGTTCACTGGCTATTATGTAAGTTTTTTCTACTATTATGTCTCAAATATGAGGTAGAAAGTATATAATCACGTGAAACTAGACGACAAACTCACCTCCTCCACACGATCTGCGTGTGGTGCCCGCACATGACCAAGTTGGAGAACGAATTCGTTCCGTACCGGTTGTACCTCCGTTCCCCAACCCAAGCGGCCATGGCCTGAATCGGGGTCCACCCAGTCCCGCTTCCCCAGAATATGTTCTCCCCATACAGCCCCTTGGACTGAACTAGTGCGCAGTCCCGCTTCCGGGTTCGTGCGTACGACTGCGCATACAGAGCAAGGCGTGGGTCCCAGGTTAGAGGAGGGAGGTTGATGGACTGTCATGCTGCATTTTGCGGACCCAGTAACTGGACTGTCGTGGGGGAGATTGGTTTCTGGAACAGGACCTTGAGGTTGTGGAATGGGAGAAGTTGAGGAGAGATAAGGAGAGTAGTAAGAGTAGAATGGGTCTCATGGTTGGTTTGCTAGCTGCCTCTGTGATCCTTTGGTGATTCTTTTATGTTTATCTGGTGTAGTTATGGTTATATAGGAATCTTTTTTTTGTATTCTTTTAAATTGGTAGTTGGGTTGAGAGCACTTTTTAAGTTTATGAGTTGGGGGTGGCCAGCATGTTTAATGATGAAGGCAACTTTAGATTTTGGTAGGTGTTTCTTTCATTGATTTGTTTCTGTTCGTCATGATTGGTCTTTGGGTTAGCATTGAACCAATGAGCCACTCTTTACATCCCTTCCCACGTTGTTTCCTATTTGTAGATGTGAATGTTGATTCTCAGTCTTTTCTACTGTTATGCGAGTTTCAGAACTTAAATTTGGCTCAGGAATGTTATTCATATTTCTGATACATGGAAATTTTCTTTCCATCAAGTCAATCTCAACCAACCATAACAGCGACCTTTTCTCCTTGCTATAGTGGCAAAATTTGAGTTATGTTATTTGTTAGTTTAAGCTGAATTGGGCTATATGTTATATGACGCTCGACTTTATTTGCAAATTTGATAGATCAGACCATGTCAGGAAAATTCTCACTGCTATTTATTAAAGCCTTTGTGCCATGAATAATTTTAGAATAAATTATCTTTTTTGACTTTGAGGGATTGTGGTTGCAGATGAGGGAATTCAAGACTGGAGTAGGGATGAGAGCAACGTGTACCAAATTGATTGTCTATCTCAGGTCCATTTGCACAAGCATCGATATTTTTCTTGATTTTCGGCTGATCTTCCATTTCTGATTCTAAACTATTCAGGTTCCATGCTTATGATATATGTGTTTGTTGCTTTGTAAAGCACAGTCTCGTATAAACAACATGGAACGATGTAAAGCACACAGTCTCTTATAAAACATGATATGAAATTATCTTTTCATGTTTTCATGTTTACAGTGGTATGTTGCTACTATGTATTATACTTCGAACTAACACCTTGATTGTTTATTTGACTGTCGCAGGACCAATGTTGCTTATGTTACGGAGGAAATATCAGAAGCAAAGCAAGTTTAAATCATTCTTTTGACTACTTTGTAAGTAATTTGTAAACAATGTGTATGAAATGATATGTTTGGCATATGAAAAGTTGTTTGAATGATGTATGAAATACTAAATTTGGATATATGAAAGTTGTTTGAATGACATGTATTAAATATTTTGTTGTAATTTACAAATTTATTGTTTTTGAGAATATGTTACATCTATATGCATATAAGAAATGAGTAAACGTATATGTGGAAGAGGCGAAAAGAGGGCAAACAGGATCTATTTACCACTATACCATATTACAGCATTTTTAAAACGCCGTTGTTTACAAATGCTATAGAATCTGATCATGAAAACTTTATTATATGACTAAGTAAACGCTATGGAAATATAAAACAAATGCTATATATCATGTAAACAAACGCTATACAATCAAAAGAGAAATGCTATAGAAATTATATACAAATGCTATAGAACATGAACATAAAACGCTCTAAAAATAAAGGTCAAACATACGTAAAACGCTATAGAAACTTAGTTTTACATAGCGTTTTCGAAAATGCTATTTAAAACTGAAGGTCTAAGATAGCATGTCGTTACATGGCGTTCTCTGAAACGCTATAGAATTATATAATAGCGTTTTTCAAATGCTATAAAAAGTCTTTTTTGTTGTAGTGAAAGCAATCCAAGTCCAATATTTCCTTCATTCATGAATACAAAGTAAGTTTGTAAATTTTAATTTTGAGTTGTTAAAATTCATAGTGTTCTGATCTCATATTTTTTTTACCAGTTATACGGTGCATGCGGGTGGTTCAAGCTCTAGACTGGCAAATAATGGTGTAGGTTGTAGCTCACCACATATAGATAGCATGCAAATTGCATCAATGGATAATGTATGGCATGGGTAGAAAATATGGAAGCTAACAATGATCCGCTTGAGTTTGGAATTGGTAATGTGAGTGAAAATGAAAATTATGAAGCATCGTTGGTGCAAGAAGATGAAGATGATAACAACGGGCAACTGGAATTTGAGATGCCTTTGACAAATGATTTATGTAGTGCACAAATTATGACAGCATCATTGATTCAAAATCTAGCTCCTATTAGAGAGCATTTACTGCAGATTGTGTTGATTCGGGCTTTCACGTGGGAATGCAGTTTCAAACCAAGGAAGTGCTTATTCAACAGCTTAGTGAGTGTTATATAAAGAATTCTCTCTTTTAAACCTGTAAAATCCCACAAAAAAGAATACACTGCAATTTGTAATGTCGATAACAATTTCAAGTGGAGAATACATGCTATTGTCCCAAAAAAATCATTGCCGGAAGGTGGAAAGTTAGGAAATATGAAGGCAATCATTCTTGTGTTAATCCAGTCATCAATTCTAATCACAAGCAAGCGACAAGTATATTTGTTGCTAATAAAATTCTTCCTTTTGTGAAGTCGGATTTGAATACCACTCCCTCTGCGATTCAAGTTTTAATGTTGGAAACTTTTTTCATCAAAATAAGCTACTTCAAGGCGTATAGACATTGCGGAAAGCACTTGAGACAGTTTTTGGAGATTGGGAAACATCATATATGCTGAGCTTCCACAATATTTGGCTACTATTAAAAAACATAATCCGGGAACCATTTTTAAGATTGGAAACGAAAGACTCATGAATGACAAAGTTCGTTTCAAAATTGCATTTTGGGCATTCGGTGCTTCTATTGATGGTTTTGCGCATTGTCGACTGTTAATTTGCATTGATGGCACACATCTATACGACAAATACCAAGGTACGTTGCTAGTCGCGACTGGAGTTGATGCAAATGATGGTATATTTCCATTAGCATATGCCAATTGTGGACTCTGAATCAAAAGATAATTGGGAATGGTTTCTTAGATGTATATACTATCTCATACGTAGTGTTTGCAATAGATGTTTGACTTTTATATTCGATCGAATGAAAGGCATTCCGGGAGCATTAGAAAATTGGCCTCAAGAGCACCATCACCGCTTTTGTGCTAGGCATCTCAAAGCAAACTTTCAAGTTGTTGGATTTACTTAAAAAAAATTGGTAGATTTATTCTATTCATGTGCTAGTGCTACCGATGAGTTGCAGTACAAAGAGTTAAGAGGCCACTTGAGAACCATTTCCCTGGATGCGCATGCTTGGATTGAAAAGAGCTTACGAGGTGCGGAGAAAAATTGGGCAATGTGCAAGGATAACGGTGGACGATTTATGATGATGACAAAAAATATATCTGAAAGTTTTAATGGGGTTCTACGAGGTGCTCGTGCTTTGCCGGTTAAGTCTTTAGTAGCACGAACGTTTTACCGTTTAAACGACAATTTCATGAAATGTCATTTCGACACCGAAGGATTTGAAATGCAAATGACTCCAAAGGTTGAAACTCTTTTAGCTAAAAGAGCAAAACATGCACGACATTGTGGAATTATTAGATTCAATCAAAACGAATGGCAAGTGAATGATCGGTTTGGAAAAGCATTTACCATGACTTTACATGATAATGTGTGTACTTGCACTTGCAACATTCTGCTATTGCAAAAATTGCCATGCTTGCATGTGATGGCCGCTTGTACTCAAACCGTTGGAGGAGCTAATATATCATACTATGAATTTTGTTCATTGTGATTTTTAGTGGAAAAATATAAAGCAAGTTATGCTCCAAGCTTCCATCCAATTCCCGATAGTAGATATTGGGATGTCAATCATAGTCTGACCATATTGCCTCCGCATACAAAAAGGAAGACTGGACGTCCACATTTGACAGGAATTAAATGTATGATGGATAAAATGGGAGGAAGTAAACAAAATACTTGCAGCAAATGTGGTCAAAAATGACACAAAAGATCGACATGTCCGTCCAAATGATATTTTGTAAGAGAATATTTGGAGATATATCTTGACATTTTGTTTGAATGATTTGTAACGTAATGAACGATTTGCACTTTCAATTCGGTGAATGAATGATTTGCATTTCAGTAGTGAATTTTTGCATTTTACAAGCTTATGAATTGTATTCGACTGTCTTTAGTTCAAGTTTGCAAATTGAATGGTTCAGGCAAGGTAGCAGATTTATAAGGGCGCACTTGACAAGCGCGCCCTCGTTCTTTCAGAAGGGCGCACCTACCAGCTGCGTCCAAGCCGAAAACCTGCTGCTCTAAATTGCAGCCAGCTACCCCTTCACTCCTCACTTTCTCCAATCTCCCTTTTACTCCAAAATCCCCAAAAACTAAAAAATACAAAACCTAAATTTCTAAGCTTCCAAATAATCGAATTCTCATAGGAAATATATCAAATTACTTCAACAATGGAAGGATCTTCATCATCTTATGAAGTTAGAGATAGATTGTTAAACAATACTTGCTTATTTTTTGTTTGTGTTCCATACAATAGATTTGGTTTGATCATTACTTGTTCAACAATGAAAGGATCTTCATCATTTTACTTCTTGTTTATGAATGAAAACCTTGCTAATTCGTAGTTCAACTATATGGCGAGTTAAATCCTAGCTAATTCCTAATTCATATGATATAGTAAAAACACATTTTTCTCTATAAATTGTTAAAACTAGTTCATTAGACACAAGCGTGTTGCGTCTGGTTCACTATTTGTTAAAACTTGTTCACTAAACACAAGTGTCTTACATCCGGCTCACATTTTGTTCACTACTTGTTCACAAGTGTCTTGCATTCGGTTCACTACTTGTTCACAAGTGTCTTGCATCCGGTTCACTACTTGTCCACTACTTGTTCACCACTTGCATCCAGTTCACTACTTGTTCACATTTTTTTCGCTACTTGTTCACAAGTGTCTTGCATCCGGTTCACTACTTGTTCACAAATGTCTTGCATCTGGTTCACTACTTGTCCACTACTTGTTCACTACTTGCATCTGGTTCACTACTAGTTCACTATTTGTTCACTATTTGTTAAAACTTGTTCACTACTTGTTCACATTTTGTTCTTGTAGAGTTGGCACAGGCTCCTGCGGATGCAAGTGTCTTGTATCTTCACAATGAACATAGAAGCAATAATCCGGAATTGATGAAGGTATTTCAAAAATTCTAATGAATGAACTCACTAATTTTTCATTTATCATGGAGTAGCTAATTATTTTCATCTCTTTTTGAATTTGTAAAGCGATGAGCCAAGTGCTTGTCAAGATCATTCTAGCAAGTTAGGGTTGATTACAACAAATACACCTAGAGTTTAACTTGTGCTACAAAGAGCTGGATTTAGAGAAATATTCAGATTGGGGTTTTTAAAGATATATCATGCACTTGTTACTTCATTGGTAGACAGGTGGAGACCGAAGACTTCCACCTTCCATTATCCGACGGGTGAAATTACTATCACATTGCAAGATGTTAGCTGCCTTTTCGGCGTTGTAGTGGAAGAAAATCCTGTAACTGCTACACATTTCAGTAATTATGAAAATATTTGTTATGAGTGTTTGGGGGCGATCCCAAATCAAAATGAGATAAGAGGTGCAATAGTTAAGTTGAATTGGCTTCGACGTACATTTCAAAATGAGCCATCAGAAGATGCGTCAGACGAAGAAGTTGAACATCATGTGAGAGCCGTTATTCTACACTTGATATATTGTCATCTGTGTCCCGATCATTCTAAAGGACGATTAAATCTTTTTTGGCTACTATTTGTGAGAAATTTGGAAGACTGTGCATGATATTCTTGGGGTGGTGCCATATTGACAACATTATACACTGAATTAACAAATGCCACGCTCGGTAAATCCAAATCGATAGCCGGTTGTCTTTCTCTTCTACAGGTAATATTAGAATGTATAATTATTAATGGCCACTTGTAATATGCAATCCTATCATATTTATCTTTTATATATTTTACAACTTGGTCATGGACACATCTTTCTATCGGTCGTCCAAACGTAACTTTATCTGCGCAGATCGACAAGTCATTACCTTATACTGCAAGGTAGTTTATGTACATTTGCATGATATTCAATAATAGTGCTTATGTTTATGCTATATTATTTACATTTACATACTTTATGTACATTACTTTATATCGCAGGTGGTTTAGAAATAGGAGTTGGATTGAATCTCCAAAGCAAGTTAACTTACTATCGTGACCAGCTTGACATGCTAACAGACGAGGCTGTTGTATGGAATCCCTACACATAGGATGTGCTAGTTCATCTGCCTCATTTATGTCTAAGTGGTGTGCCTAGTTGGCTATGCAAGACACCGATCATATGCATGCAAACTATTCAGATGTATTATCCTGATCGAGTGATGCGACAATTTGGTCTTTAACAACACATCCCTGAGCCTTGCTAACCTAAGCCAAATTTGGATTTTGCTGTCATTCAATTGAACGATAGACATACCTGTATCGTTCGTCAACAAATTCCTAGCACTCAAATTTCAGAATACATGAGTTGGTATTGAACGATCACTCGAAAATTCATTCTCGCGGATCGGACTCATCATGAACGAGCATACACCGCTCGTGCACCGCTTGAGCGAGATGTCGTACGTCTTTTACTTTGCTTTACTATTTTACTTTACTGATTTAAATCTTTAAATGTGTGATTATAAATAACAAAATTTGCAGGTCGATGTGCTAGAGACGGTTGGTAAAGAATTGGAGAATATTGGACGTGGTCGAGTACTAGAGCCCGACATCCAACCACGATGTATTAGCTAGAAGAAACTCATTGACGCATTACTCTTTAGACGTAGATTAGAACGCCCAAGAGAGCAAAGAACTAAAAGAAGGCATGAACCTTCTCAAGCTTCACTTCAACATGACCCAGCTCAATCGCAGGCAGCAGGACCTTCTCATCCTCCTCCTACTCAAGACTGGACTTCACATGAACGTTTTATAAGTGTTGTATTAGCGTATGTTTGTAAGCGAATCATGTCCACTTTGTATTTGTGATCGAATTTTATTTAAACTTGTTTTTATGTTTGTAATCGAATATTAACGTTGCTTTTACGTATTTATGTTTGAAATTGATACATATATATGTTTATGTTTTATTTGGGTTAGTGTATATTTGAAGTTGAATCAATAGAAATGATCAAATCTGTAGAAAAACTGATGTGAAACAGCAGGGTTGGTGAAGAGAAGCTGTGTGAAGCATCAGATAGTATAGGTGCACCTTGCAGGTGCACCTTAACAAACTGTACAAGGGTGCACTTGTCAAGTGCGCCCTTGTTAATTTAAAGGGGCGCACTGGTCAAGTGCGCCCCCGGTAATATTTTTTTTAAACACTTTTGCCACCTCATTGCTGAGGTGTTAAAAATTGGCCTATTTCTGCTAATACTTTTAAAACTGGCCTATTTCTGCTATATGTTTTAAAAATTAGCCTATTTTGAAAATTTGTCATTATTTTTCTATATAATTCTATTATTAAATTACCCTTTTCTCATAGTTGTCTTTTTTTTAAAACTTTTACATATAAATAGTCAAATTATTCTTGTAAGTATTGAAACTTGATGCAAACTAGATATTATAACGAAGATGCTATGAATAATTTAATCATGAAATATAAAATTGCAGTTAAGAGAACTTCCATAAATATTGTTCTAATTTATAAGTGTGGATATATTTTGTAAAAGTAGAGTAATTTCATTGAAATTGATTTTTTTTTGATTTTTTTTCAAAAAGTTTACAAAAGCTACAATATTAGTACAATAAATAAAGTTCAGTTTGTTAAATTTACTCAATTAGATGCAAAGAATTTTAATTTTGGGTAATTGTGTTTTAAGTTTGAAAGAGGAAAGAAAAAGAAGATGAGAACATGGATAATTTAGTAAAAGAAACGATGCATGTAAATTAATATATGGTGTATAGTAGTTTATTATAAATATTGGTGTATGTTTAGAAATTTTTGATCTATAAATAGAATTACCATTTGCAGAAGGATGGTTCTATTTGAACTCATATTTTTACTAAGTAAACCCATAAAAACAATGACCAAACTGCCCATGCTTTGCAATATTTTTTTCTTTAATTTTCAGCGTACCTCGCAGAGCCCCTATGAATTTTTTTAGTATACCTCATAGAAGCTCTACGAGATTCTTTACTGTACCAGATAAGGACCCTATGAGGTGATCTAAAGGCACCTTGTAGGGGCTCTACGAGTTATAGTAAAGAATCTCGTAGAGCCCCTATGAGGAAGGGTAAAATTGGCTTTTTTTAAATGATACATGGGTGGACTCAGCAAAACGAGTAGTAAATGAGAGAAATAAGGGAGGAGAAAGTAAAATCATTTGTAGAACACGGAGAATCTGGGGCAGTGATTTTTGGACTTCGAAAAATTGATTTTGGCCAAATGACAATATGCAAACATCCCTAAAGATCGATTTGATTAGTATAACCATATAATGGTGAAAAAACATACCACTAAGGTGTTTAATGCAAAATATAAATTTATTTGTTGTACTTATTTTAAATCGGATTTTAATGAAAAAAATTATAGCATAATTTTAGAGAAAATTGAAGTAATTGAAAAGAGAAAATCCAGTTGCATTATGAATTATACATGTGAACCAATTTAAAATTAAGAATAAATATTAATGTATCGACATGAATCACTCACAAATAAAGTTTGGTTGCCTTGCATTTTCAGGATTGTTTTTAACTCCTAACATACGTTATCATAGAATATTCTCTATCAAATGGAAAAGGGGAAGGGAAGGGAAAAAAAGAAAGAAAAAAAAATTACGAAATTGTAGCTTGTAACATATGAAATCCATGCTACTTATGAAAGGCAATAAATAATCTCAAATTCATGAGCAAAATAAATATAAATTACTTTTACTAGAGACTGCTTACAAAATAATCTAAAATTCCAAATTGGAAATTATAATGTTGATAACCCTAAAAATTAGCTAAAAATCAGTGACACATATTTCTTTATCCACGGAATAATATAGCATGCATTTTATAATTAGAAATAACAAAAATACAAAAACAACATTATCGAAACCAAGAATTAATTTGAAACAATAAAAATAAAAATTTGATGGGACGATTTCATTGAATATTTTCTTTAGTACAAGTCTATAGTATAATAAATGAAAAGGTAAGTTAATCATTGAGGTGTGTATTTGATTGAAGTAACTTGTGTGGCAGGGTGAGTTTTCATTACTTCGATAGGAGAGTTTATACCAATAGCTTGAGAAAATAGTGTACTGCAGTATGTATCAAATTATCTTATCCCCATAATTTAGCATTGACTTATTTATTTATTTTATCAGATTTAAATACCAAACTTTTAGAAATAATAGTTCAAACCGGATTATCATTGACTTGGTCACAAAGTATGAGAGGAAAGGGCTTCAGTAAATGTTATTTTTGGAACCTTAAAGGAAAAAACAAATATGTAAACGTTGTGTACTTTAATTTTTGAGCTTTTATGACAATAAGGGCCTTGAGTAAAGTGCGACTTCAATGGATGTTGTAACTTGTTATGTGCAATTCGCAAATTTTTTGTAGTAGTTTCTTTGGTTTTTGATGTTGAATATGTCAAAAATTCAACTCATGTCATGAACTTTTGATATTTTAAAAATATATCTAAATTAATATTCATGTGTACACTATGATGTTTATACATATGAAAAAAGGATATCTAAACATATACGACTGCTCATTGAAGTGCATTACTGTTCAGTTAAGCATTGTAGATTGGATTAAAAAAGTTTTACTATGATATTGTTATTGTTTTGATATAAGTGCAGCTTTATATTTCTAACGCTTGTAAGACAGATAAAACTTGACATGATAAGAATTTACCATGAGATACTTCTATATGTAGAATGGAGGAATGATTATATGGTTAAGAATTTTTTGTATTAGATTTTGTATTTTGTATTCGTGGATCTCTCTTTACCATACTTAATAGTCTATATATTATTATACCAAAAGGACACACACTTTTGTAATATTTACTTGCATTAAATGTACATGTATTGCATTATAATATATTATAAAAGATGGACACATAATTACAAATAATGATATACACATCTCATGTATCATAAACTATAACAACCACAAATTTGCATACGTTACACTTTGATTGTTATAAGGTTGTAATTAAGAAATATTACATGGAATCAAACATTGGTAACACAAATAAGCAAATGTCAACACTATAATATGTACAAACATGCTCGTGTTCCATTTTTACCTTTGACCTGCACCTAGTTCACTCGTTATAACGCAAGAAATGGACAACCATATAACTCACTCTCTCTTAAATAAAAATATGCACGCATGTTTATTTTTTCCATAGCATGTACTTATATACCACACAATAGTCTTTAAGTAGATGCCTTGGGACATAATTTGAACCTAACTTTAGTGTAAAAAGTCTCAATATTCGCCATATGCTACAACACAGCTAACTACTTCAGATATTTTAAACCAATTAAAATGAAGCAAGGCTTCGTTTCTTTTCCCTTATCCTTTATGAAATTTTATAAGAGAAAATAAGTTAGTTGATTTGACAAGTTAATAATAAACAATTCATTACTAATAACATATAACACTCCCACTAATCATCAAATCCGTGCTTCTTTTCAAGTATTCTCTATAAGTGTAGTTCTGAATATAACTATATTTACCCTGATAGTGATAAACATTCGCAAATCATTTGGCATACAAAAGATAAAACCGATAGAACCCAACCAATTTATCTGGAGCAACAAAGCATTGACATTGAACAGACAATAAATCTATCAAATGAACGAAAACACGTGTAGTAGATCTAGATTTCTAATTCACACCCCATATATGGATAGAAACAACGCTAAAATGGAATTGTTAGGGAATGCGGAATGCAGATCTTAAGGCAAGACTAACACTAGAGGGGGGGGGGGAGGTGAATAGTGTTTCTAAGGAATTTACGAAAATCTTAAACTTGAATGATCTACTATATGAATCACACACAACAGAGATGCTCACAAACACAGAATCAAACACAAAACAAAAAAATATAAAATGCAGAAAATGAAAGAACACACCGGATTTTATACTGGTTCGGATTATCCTATGTCCAGTCCCACATAATGCTGGATTGCGCAAAGTTTTATTACTATCAATATCCAGATACAATCCCCTTGATTTCATGACTACAGGGTTAACACTGCTCCAAACACCCTTGATTCTATGGCTATAAGGTTAACACCGCTCCCTTTTCTTGATTTCAGGGCTACAAGGAACACACCCTTTCCCAAACACTTCCCAAATGATTACAACAGCCTTATAACTCTTCAATAGCACTTCAATTTAGAGAGTAGTGGATAAAGAGTGAGAAAAAAAAAGAAGTTTTATGTAATTAGAGTAGAAATCGGCAAAGTAGAAGGGTAGAAATCAATAAAATGATAAAGAATAATGGTGGGATGAAGAGTGATGAAGATGGAGAAGAAGATATATGAAAAAATTCGAAATCAAGCCCTATTTATAAGATTTGAAAGGTTGCAACGTTTCTAGAGCGTTACAAATAGTGAAAAGACACTTTCTTTGAAATTGAATTGCTGACAGTTGTATGTCGACATAGTCTCCTATGTATGTCGACAAATTTATGTACAAAATATTTTTAAAACTATTTTTCAAGTGTTTAATCATATATATTATTCTGGAAAATTTTGAATTAAAACTTAGTGAATAAATGAGTATTCTAAAGTGTAAAACCATATGAAAACATAATAATATATTATATAAACTTATTTATAAATTTATTAAGTTAAAAAATATATTACTATAAAACTATATAAATATAAACTTACATATTAAACTTTAAAACATATATTTGAAATCAAAAGTAAGATAAAAAAAACAATTTGAAATGAGAATTTAAATTTTGAAAATTATAATTTGAAAATCATAATTTGAGATTTGAAAATTAGAATTTGAACCTGGAGTGCTATTCTGAGTCTTACATATAAACTAGACTCTATTACTATGCTTGTCTTAAACTCTTGAAACCCCGATAACTCGTGAGTCTTGAATCCCTCTTGAATTCTGAATCTCTTGGAACTTTAAAACTGTACAGTCTTCAGTATTTCAGTCTTATACAAATCCTGCATATATATGTATATATTCTAGATAGAGATGTTAGTATATATTTTATAATCAATTAATAATGGATAACTAAAATAAGGTTGTTGTCATCAAAATTCCATTCTCTAACAATCACCCCTTTTTGATGATGACAACATTGATTTGTGAAATATTCATACCTGTTCATACCTGGTTATTTTGATTCTTCTAATACTCCCTCTGTCATCATGAATCCTACATACCCCCTATAACTAAGTCTAACTAATCCTTATTCTATAATTTCTCTCCTTTTGTCATCAACAAAAAGAAATTATAAATATACTCCCCCTACATCCTATATCTATTTGTACATATCCTGTGATTATAATATTTGATTCTATTCTAAATCTAAGAGAAACAAATATTGTAAGAAGCAAGCAATTTAATCATTGTTTTACAATCCAAACAATGCAAACCAAAGCAAATTACAACATTTCACAAAACCACGAAATACTATGTATGTTTTATATCGAATAAACAAAAAACTAACGTCTAATGATTTTTCACGATAGGGGACTTATAAATTGGACAATTGGGGTAATGGAGACAAAATTCCCCATTTCGTTCAATTATGTTCCCTTCTCGATCGAACGAAACTTCTCGAACGCATATGACTTGATCATCCTCTTCCATGCCTTCATTTGGTGCCTCTTCATGTTCCTCCTCCTCTATCATCTCTTCCTCTTCCAGTGTTGGATTATCATCTTCAATGATAATTGGATTTATTTGATTATCCATTATAAACTTTTGTAGATTTCTCATTATCTTTCCTTGCTTTATATGCTCTTGATTTATCCGAAGTTGTAGAATTTGAATTTCAGCGAGCATTTGGAGAACATACTCCATTTTCTCTTCCAGTTTTATCACACGAGCATGAGGAGAGCATTGTAAAGGACCTCCGGCTCGTCCGGCGGACGATTCAGGGTTAATTTGATCATTATAACCGGTGAAGGCCATGGTTTATTTCAGTTTTGAGTTTTTCAAGAAATGAAACGAGAGAACAAAGAAGAAAATTCGAAGTAGAAAGTTTAAATAGTTATTATAACTAACTTATGGTGCGAATTAATTTTTGAAATCTGCCAGTTATATGTCGACCTAGGGATATATGTATGTCGGCATACATGCAATTTTAATTTTAATTTTCTGATTTTTATTATTATTCTTATATATGTTAATATATTTAATTACTCTAATTCACTTAATGAACGAATACCTAATTCTCTTCTAAATTTAGTAAACGTTGCTTCATCTAATGGTTCTATTAATATATCTGCTATTTGTTTTTCTGTTTCTATAAATTTGAGTGAAATTTTCCCTTTACTTGTTTATCTCTTAGAAAGTGATGTGTATATCTATATGTTTAGTTATTCAGTGATGAGTCGGATTTTTAGATATATTTATAGCACTTGTATTATGTAACAACCAGGAAAATCAGAACCAATTTAAAATATTTATTTTGGCAATTTTAATGAATTTTGGATATTTAAAATGAGTTATTTTAAATAATAATGACTAGAAATTTATTTTGAATAGAATGAGAATGTATATATTTATTTAAATCAAAGTTAGGATATAGATATTTATTTTAATTGTAGAAGGAATTGGAAATGTCGCGGTAGTTTGAAAATTCGATTTCAAATTTCAAATGAATGTACATGATTCAAAATAAACTGGATTTTAGTGAAATCAAAAATATTAGAATTTGTTTAAAAATATCTTTCCAACGAATCTGAAAAATCAAAATTTCACAGCGGGAATAAAAAGTTATGCCTAGTTGAAAATTCAGAATAGTCGCTATAGAAATATAGCCCTTAAAAACAGCGATTTTGAAAACGACCTCCGTTTTCGACAAGAATACTTTTGTTTGATCCGGAATGTCAAATTATTGCTAGATTCCAATTTTCATAATTTTTGGAATCAATATGTGAGCGTGGCAAATTTAAACGCGTTTGGCAATTTCAGTTTGAATTTAATCGACTGAAAAGTGATCATTTTTCGAACGGTCTCCAAATTCGACGAGACTAGTTTTTTAGGACCGTATCGTCAAACATAGCTAGATTTATTTTTTGGGGATTTTTGGAGTCAGTATGTGGCCCTGGTAAATTAAAATGTACGTTCAAATGTAATATATATGGATTTATATTTGAATTAAAGTGAAAATGATCGAAATGATAGAATTAGCTTACCGGACATATCCCATTTTGTTTGGAATTGGGGTAATTATCCAGGGGGCGTCAGTCGTTGGGTCTCGATTGGAGATCAAATTTAAAAGTTGCTTTTTAGAATTAACTAAATAATTAAATATATGTTATTATATAACCCTCCCTCTTACTTTCTCTCTCCCTCACTCTTTAATCTCGGTCAACGAAAGAAAATTGAAAAAAAAATCGCGACCTCGTCGCTGCGCCGCTTAGCGTTCGTCGCCATCGAACCCCCCGGCTGCCGCGCTTCAGGCGCCGCCACCCCAGAAGACCGACGCAACCCCCTCCTCTTCTACAAACTCCACCGCACCCTTTCAGCCCCCTCGTTCAATACCGCCGTTATTCAAACCTTAGCCCTCAACTGCCTCCTAGCCGCAGCTCGCCCTGACCCCCTAGGCCTCCGGCGTCCCCTCCTCCGACCACCAACAGCGGCGGTGGGGCCGTCTTCATCCAAGAATTCGATTTTTGCAAAGGGAAAAAGGTGTATTTTGTTTAGATTATTTTTTATGCTATTTGACTTAATAAAAATCTAATTTTAATATAAATAATATTATGAAAAGTTTTGATCTTTAAATAGAAAAAGATATGATTTTTATAAATAAAAAGCTGTGATCTTTAATTCATGAAAAGATTAGTTTTAATAATGAAAAGCATATATTTTCATTATGGAAAGATAGGATTTTTATTATGGAAAGAATACGATTTTTAATCATGAAAAGTTATGATTTTTCACTTATGGAAAGTTATGATTTTTACTTATGGAAAGTTATGATATTTACTTATGGAAAGTTATGATTTTTATATATTATAACATTAAATAACAATATGGTTTTTATATGTAAAAATGTGGTTTTTATATAGATAGTGGTGAGATGAAAATATGATGTTTATTATTTGAATAACGATATAAAAATATGGTTTTTATAAAAATGGTTTTGAAATCAAAAATGCGATTTTTAAATATATGAAGCGTTATTAAAAATGTGATTTTTAATATAAGTTTCATGAAACAAATTGCATTGGAATCAAAACAGCGAATCTGAGCAACAATAAAGAATGACGATGTGGAACCCCAAGGTGAGAACTCCTCACTATAATTTTCTTTATACAGCTATTTATTTTATAACTGCATATATGAACTACTCCCCATCGTCCACAAACCATGGACGACTTATTTGATTGTTTGGTTTGGTTGATTTATTGGTTTGGATTGGTTTGGGGATGTGAAATGAATTGAGATGATTTGGTTTGTTTATGGCGTGAGCCATTATTAGGCGCGGGATAAGGCTAGGCCTTACCCCGGTTCTAGTATCGCGCCGTTATGCCGCCCAAATTTTCTAAAATATATTAGAACAATAAAAATAACATTTTTTTGATAAATGAACTGAATAAAATATTCATATGTTGTATAAAATATTAGATCGTTAAAAATATAATTTTTTACGAGTATATAAATAAAATAAATATTCATTTACAAATCGGACGATTTGTGTATGTACACACATTTAACTGATATGGAGTGGAACGATATATTTTACACATCGCCTAACTACACAAATAAATATGTGTTTGTGGTTTGTAAACCCCACACGGGTATTGGGATGATATTGGACATACACTAATCCCAATATTTAGTTGTATGTCAATCGATGGATTGACAGGCTATTGTAAGCGTTAATTATTTATATTTAATGCTTATGCAGTGGTGTAACGCGCACTGGGTGATGGTTGACTGTGTTTGATTATTGTTGTGTGCATGTGTTGTATGAAATCCATATAAATAACATTATATGGTAATTGACTGTGTCTGATTCCAATTCAGAAAGAATGAATATTTTAAAATAACTAATATTTTAAAATAATATTCAGTAAAAGATCAAAATCTGATTTTGATGTCCGATTTGGGATGGACACGAATATATTTAAATATAAAGCCGTGTTGATTAGATTAACGCCATTTTGAAAATATTATCATTTATATATTAATGATATGGAATATTCAATTTTGATTTGAAATTGAATATAAAGTTTAAATCTTTTTGAAAACGAATTTAAAACGATTTATAAAATACGTTTTAAATGGAAATAGTTGAAATATATATAAAATATATTATGTATATTTAATGTCCTGAATAGAACGCGCCGCGTCGTGTTAGTTCGCGAATTTCGACCATTGACTTCGAATTGACATTACAGGTCGGATTCTCCTGAAACCGAAACCGTTGGGTTTGTAACAAAAAGAGCTTTCCGACGAATACAAGAGATTTGAAATTTAACGGTTGGATTTGGAATTATGTCCAAATCAAATTTGGAAAAGGTCGCGGTAAGTGCAGTATTCGATGACCGTTTGTGGAAATCGACTGCACGGGCCTTGATAAAATTATTAAAATATTAAGAATTTGTGTAAAATCATAATAAATGATTTGGAAAGAATTGGGATGAAAAATTTCATATTTGAAAAGATAAAAATATATTTTTATCGAAATGAACTAGTTATGAAATAGAATTATGAAATCCAATATTTTTAAATAAATAAATTGGATTTGAAATGGTTTTAAAAATAATAACTAGAACTTCCAATATATGAATTGGAATGGATTTGAATCGAAAACATCGTCGGAATATTTCGATATTGGATTCCGTGATTATACAGATACTATGGAGGAATTTGGAAGATATATATATCGTTATTCCCATTACGATATTTGTCGATCTCAGAATTTGATATTGAATATAAGCCGATATAATTTCTATTCAGAGCCTTGTATTTAATATTTAATTGGATTTTGGGTTTGTCGTGAATGGTGACTTCATTAACACTGTTCTTAAACCCAATTGAGAAAAGAATAAATCTTTTAATTAAAATTTAAAGAAGAATTACCAATGAATTAAAATTTAATTGGAATTGAAAATGGAATGTGAATTGGGTTTGTTATGAACTGTGTTTTTAACGGCATTCGTTCTTTAACCCGATTTACAATGAAATGGGATTTGGAATTTATAAATCTTTTTATTAAGATTTAATGGGAATTTTACAAAGTAAAGTTTTCCAATTTAATATATTAAATTGGAATTTAATGGAATTCGATTTGATAATAATCGAAATGAGCTTCTATGGAGGAAGACTGTTAATATATAGGGAATTTAAGAGGCTTTGTCGTTATTCCATTTATATTATTAGTTGGAGACGGAAATTGATATCGATTATATATTGATTTGTTTTTCTGTGAAGATTCTATAATTAATAAAATGTAATTTGGGTTTATTGTGAACTGTGTTTTTAAATGACATTAATTCTTTAACCCAGTTAAAGATAGGATTACATGTCTAACATTGTATTTCGAACTGTATGGTTGATCTCTGCTAAATATATATTTGTTTGGTGGCAGAGAATTTATTCTCTTGCTTAACACCCTTCTCTAAGACGTATGAGCTTAGAGGTTATATATCGGCATAAATCAGTACTATGGCGTAGATTGTAGATGCGGCATGTTTGTGTTTCCAAAGTTAAATAATCATTAATATTGATTTTTAGGAAAATTAAAACTAAGTGGAGTTTTAATGAATCTTTAATTAGATTGAAAAGAGAAATTGATAATTTAAATTATCAAATTTGGGAGATGATCGAGAATGGAGTATCACCAGTTTTGCTCCAAGCGATAGTTAAATCTTTAATTAGATTAGAACGTGAAATGGTAATTAAATTTACAGATAACACCATAGTGTTAGATATGGAGTATTACTAGTTTTACTCCATGGGATGAATAGGTTGGGATTGGGAAATAAAAGAAATGATTACTTCGGTAAGGTGCGCTAATCCTGACTAGTTTGGATAAACCTCAATATGGTTTGAATGATATCCAAAGGAAGGTTAAAGAATAAATTTAAATAATTTATCTTCGATAAAATTAATGGGGACCTTTCCCAAAGGATACGAATAGTTAAATAAAAGAATATTCAGAATTGGAATGAGGCGTATGTTGTGTTTTAATAACACTTGTTTATTATATACGTGAGTTATTCGAAAAGGCCGGGTTTGTACCCATTCTGAATAACTGATTCGACGATGAAGACGGTGGTTAAAGACCGGAGGTCTTCACATTGTTTGGATGATTACTGATGTCTTGATTGGGTTGTACACCCAAGATGAGGTAATAAGTGGTGATCTTCCATACGTACATGGAGATCGACCGGATATGCGAGGACCTCTCTCCTGTAGTGGACATATGGGACGAGGAATAAGGTGCCTCCGGTTTCGTTCAGACCCAGAACGAACTTGTAAATGGATGTGTGTCTTACATTGGATTTTATTCTGTGTTGATTGATCTCTATTAAATATATATCTGTTTAGCGGTGGAGAACTTATTCTCTTGCTTAACGCCCTTCTCTGAGACGTACGAGCTCAAAGGTTATATATCGATAAACATCAGTCGCATGGCGTGAATTGCCCTTGTGGCATGCTGAGATGCAAATGATCAAGGCTTCTATTGAAAAGAAGAGTCTTATGGTTGATGATCAAAACACGGCTTTAATATAGCGTAGCTTTGTGTATAGCGGTAATTCCCGGGCCTCACACCTCGCTATGAGTCAAAATGGGGTAAGGGACCCAAGGAGAACACGACGTTTCTTTCTAGCTATGGGTGGCGTCGGGGTTTTGCAAGCCCTGACATTTTTATATTTTTACCTATTTGGTTGTTGGAATGCGAGGCGCCTCGGATATGTCGGTTACTACGAAGCCGATGGATAGGTCCTATAGGACCGAGAAACATGTGTTCAGGAATAATTAATCCACTAACGTAAGTGTGGACCGGCCTTGGAGGATCCAGGGGTTGACCCAGAGTGTGCAGTCCCGAGACATTTATTAGAGTGTCTCGAAGTGGAAAGGAGTACATCCCTTGCCTAGACTCATGACGGAAATCCAATTTCCAATACGTGACATTTCTGTTTTGATTGTAGAGCCCAGTATGGCGACATCATGTATGGCACCCATGCCGTCTAGGATTGATACATTTATATTTGAAGTTGTTTTGACACTATACACTTATAATAGTGTCAAATGATTTGTTTTAAACGTACCAAGCATGTTTGGCTATTATAAGGGAAAACCCTATCCTTTGGCTTGCGTTGCATTGTGTGATGGGACATGGGTCTTATAATAGCTTCATTTTTCCAAAAAGAATTGTGTTGTTTATTTTATGCACTAGTATTCTTATAAGGAAACCCGTTCTGTGTTATACGGCGTGGTCCCTTGATTTACTCTCTTTTAAAGTAAAGTTTTAAATAACTGTTTTAGTTATCACACCAATCACATAACTGACCTAGAGTTTATTGCTTTAACCTAGACTCTGGGTGCCCCTATTTTCCACACGGGCATCTAGTAGTTTTGTTTCTGCATATTTATATTCACAAGATCCTGGTTTACAGCTGGAACGATATTCGGAAAACTCTATATCCGTTTATCTCTTTCAGTTGTGTTTTTGTATTATTTTCCGCTGCATTGTAATTTGTAAATATCTGATATTTTTCTGATGTATAATATTTATTCATACTCTGTATATTCTTGTACTCTGATGTATTGTTGTAATAAGCAATGAAATGTTCTTCTGTTTGCGTTCTGATTTGTCGTGTTATCAGATAATCCGGGCTTTCCTTTGCGTGGAAGTTTGGGTCGTTGCATTTTGGTATCAGAGCTTTGGTTTACAGAGCTCGAGAACAAGGCATATTAGAACCAAACGAAAGAATTCATTAGAGATTTGATTAGTAATATCCAATGAAAATGACTCATTAAAGATAGGATTAGTAGTATCCTAGAACGAGTGTGAAGAGTAGTGTTGTATTAAAATAAAAATTAAAATCAAATATTGTTAAGAAAATTTAAACCATTTTATATGTATTTGAAAATTTATTTTGCATTGAATTAAGACAATCGAGTATATAAATATTTTGCATATACGCCTTGCAAATGTGTATTCGAAGTTTTAATATACTGGATAGATATAGAATCACACTCTAGTCTCCCGGGGATAATTCAGATGATGATGCATCATCATCAGTATTAGTGTTCGAGTTTCGAAAGTGAGATTTCTATATATTTCCAATCGACTGGTGTGAGAACCAAAATTAGATAGGATTTATTTGTTGTGATTTGGCATCAAAAATGGATTTTAATATGTGTTCTTTTTATGTATTTGAAACGATAATCAATTAATTGATTGTTGATTGTGTTGTTTGATTAATAAATTTTTTTTGAACCATTAAGCCAAATTGAATCAAATATTGTACTGAGTTGGAAATTGTCTAGAAATGCATACACGTATATATACACATTGTTGAACAGTTATGGATAAACTGCTAAGAAGAGAAATAAAATTTTATGCCCAACAAATAGGTACGTGTTTACTAATTTTCTTTTTCTTTTAAAAGGTTTATGAGCCTAAGGCTGGTCGCTTGGCAATTTTCTTTTTTGCTTTTAAAAGGTTTATGAGCCTAAGGCTGGCCGTTTGGCAGTTTTCTTTTACTTTTAAAAAGTTTTTGAGCCTAAGGTTGGTCGCTTGGCATTCTCTTTTTTTCTTTTGGATTGATAAGGGCCTTGCGTGACGAGTTGCGGTTTTAAACGTCTCCCATACAAAGGAGGTTATGGCGAAATTTTTCAAAAATTTAGGGTGTTAGCCAAATTTTTGAAAAATTAGAAATTCATATAAACTGAAAAGTTGAAGAATGAAAGTTGAGTTGATTAGTTAAACAACTTTCAGCTCCGTTCCTTTTCGAGGACGAAAAGATTTTAAGTGGGGGAGATTGTAACAACCCGGAAAATCAAAACCAATTTAAAATTTTTATTTTGGTAATTTTATTGAATTTTGGATATTTAAAATGATTTATTTTAAATAATAACGACGAGAAATTTATTTTGAATAGAATGAGAACATATATGTTTATTTAAATCGAAGTTAGAATATAAATATTTATTTTAATTATAAAAGGAATTGGAAATGGCGCGGTAGTTTGAAAAATCGATTTCAAATTTCAAATGAATGTACAAGATTCAAAATAAACCAGATTTTAGTGAAACCAAAAATATTAGAATCTGTTTGAAAATATCTTTCCAATGAATCCGAAAAATCAAAATTTCATAGCGGGAATAAAAAGTTATGCCCAGTTGAAAATTCAGAATAGTCACTATAGAAATATAGCCCTTAAAAATAGCGATTTTGCAAACGACCTCCGTTTTCGACGAGACCACTTTTGTTGGATCCGGAATATCAAATTATTGCTAGATTCCAATTTTCATAATTTTTGGAATCTATATGTGAGCGTGGCAGATTTAAACATGTTTGGCAATTTCAGTTTGAATTTAATCGACTGATAAGTGACCGTTTTTCAAACGATCTTCAAATTCGATGAAATTAGTTTTGTTAGGACCGTATCGTCAAAACATAGCTAGATTTATTTTTGTGGAATTTTTGGGGTCCGTATGTGGTCCCGGTAAATTAAAATGTTTAAAACATAATATATATGGATTTATATTTGAATTTAAGCGAAACCGATCGAAATCATAGAATTAGCTTACCGGACATATCCCATTATGTTGGAATAGGGGTAATTAGCTAGGGGCGTCAGTCGTTGGGTCTCGATTGGAGATCGAATTTAAAAGTTGCATTTTAGTATTAATTAAATGATTAAATATATATTATTATATAACCCTCCCTCCTACTTTCTCTCTTCCTCACTCTCTAATCTCGGTCAACGAAGGAAAATTGAAAAAAAAAATGCGACCTTGTTGCTGCGCCGCCTGGCGTTCGTCGTCGTCGAGCCCCTTGGCCGCCGCGCTTCAGGCGCCGCCACCTTAGAAAACCGGCGCAACCCCCCTTCTCCTCTACAAACTCCACCGTACCTTTTCATCCCCACCTCTGTTCAAGGACGCCGTTATCCAAACCCTAGCCCCCACTGCCTCCTAGCCGCACCTCGCCTTGACCCCCTAGGCCTCCGGCGTCCCCTCCTCCGACCACCAATATAAATAATATTATGAAAAGTTTAGATCTTTATGTTTCGTTTAGATTATTATTTATGCTATTTGGCTTAATAAAAATCTGATTTTAATATAAATAATATTATGAAAAGTTTAGATCTTTAAATAGAAAAAGCTATGACTTTTAATTCATGAAAAGATTATATTTTTAATAATGAAAAGCATATATTTTCATTATGGAAAGATATGATTTTTATTATGGAAAGAATGCGATTTTTACTTATGGAAAGTTATGATTTTTACTTATGGAAAGTTATGATTTTTATATATTATAACATTAGATAACAATATGATTTTTATATATAAAAAATGTAATTTTTATGTACACAGTGGTGAGATGAAAATATGATTTTTATTATTTGAGCAACGATATAAAAATATGGTTTTTATAAAAATGGTTTTGAAATAAAAAATGCGATTTTTAAATATATGAAGCGTTATTAAAAATGTGATTTTTAATATAAATTTCGTGAAGCAGATTGCGTTGGAATGAAAACAACGAATTTGAGCGACAATAAAGAATGACAGAGTGGAACCCCAAGGTGAGAACTCCCCACTATAATTTCTTTGTACAGTTATTTATTTTATAACTGCATATATGAAATGCTCCCTGTCGTCCACAAACCATGGACGACTTGTTTGATTTATTGGTTTGGATTGGTCTGGGGATGTGAAATGAATTGAGATGATTTGGTTTGTTTATAGCGCGAGCCATTATTAGCTGAGGGATAAGGCTATACCTTATCCCAGTTCTAGTATCGCGCCGTTATACCGCCAAAATTTTCTAAAATATATTAGAACAATAAAAATACCATTTTTATTGATAAATGAACTGAATAAAATATTCGTATGTTGTATAAAATATTAGATCGTTAAAAATATAATTTTTAACTAGTATATGAATAAAATAAATATTCATTTACAAATCGGACGATTTGTGTATGTACACACATATAACTGATATGGACTGGGACGATATATTTTACATATCGTCCAACTACACAAATAAATCTGTGTTTGTTGTTTGAAAACCCCACACGGGTATTGGGATGATATTGGACATACATTAATCCCAATATTTAGTTGTATGTCAATCGATGGTTTGATAGGCTGTTGTAAGCATTAGTTATTTATATTTGACGCTTATGCAGTGGTGTAATGCACTCTGGATGATGGTTGACTGTGTTTGATTATTGTTGTGTGCATGTGTTTACGAAATCCATATAAATAACATTATATGGTAATTGACTATGTCTGATTCCAGTTCAGAAAGAATGAATATTTTAAAATAACTAATATTTTGAAATAATATTCAGTAAAAGAATAAAAATCTGATTTTGATGTCCGATTTGGGATGGACACGAACATATTTAAATATATAAAGCCGTGTTGATTAGTTTAACTCCATTTTGACGTGAGCGATATTTATATCGATTTTATTTATTTTTATAATGAATATCGAAAAGGAAGTGATTTTAAAATCTAATGTTTTGAAAATATTATCATTTATATATTAATGATATGGAATATTCAATTTTGATTTGAAATTGAATATGAAGTTTAAATCGTTTTGAAAACGAATTTAAAACGATTTATAAAATACGTTTTAAATGAAAATCGATGAAATATATATATTATATATTTAATGGCCTGAATGGAATGCGTTGTACCGCGTCCGTTTGCGAATTTCGACCATTGACTTCGAATTGACATTACGGGAGATCCGACCGTCGGATTCTTCTAAAACCGAAATCGTTGGGTTTGTATCGAAAAGGGCTTTCCGACGAATACAAGAGATTTGAAATCTAATCATTGGATTTGGAATTATGTCCAAATCAAATTTGGAAAAGGTCGCTGTAAGTGCATTTCGATGACCGTTTATGGAAATCGACCATACGGGGCTTGATAAAATTATTAAAAATATCAATAATTTGTGTAAAATCATAATAAATGAATTGGAAAGAATTGGGATGAAAAATTCCATATTTGAAAAGATAAAAATATATTTTTATCGAAATGATTTAGTTATGAAATAGAATTATGAAATCCAATATTTTTAAATAAATAAATTGGATTTGAAATGGTTTTAAAAATAATAACCAGAACTTCCAATATATGAATTGGAATGGATTTGAATCGAAAATATCATCGTAATACTTCGATATTGGATTCCGTGGAGGAATTTTAAAGATATATATATATATATATATCGTTATTCCGAATACGATATTTGTTGATCTCAGAATTTGATATTGAATATATGCCGATATAATTTCTAGTCAGAGCCTTGTATTTAATATGAATTGGATTTTGGGTTTGTCGTGAATGGAACCTAGTTGAGAAAAGAATAAATCTTTTAATTAAGATTTAAAGAAGAATTGCCAATTAATTAACATTTAATTGGAATTGAAAATGGAATGTGAATTGGGTTTGTTGTGAACTGTGTTTTTAACGACATTCGTTCTTTAACCCGATTTACAGTGAAATGGGGTTTGGAATTTATAAATCTTTTTATTAAGATTTAACGGGATTTTTCAAAAGTAAAGTTTTCCAATTTAATATATTAAATTGGAATTTAATGGAATTCGATTTGATAATAATCGAAATGAGCTTCTGTCGAGGAAGATTGTTAACATATAGGGAATTTGAAAGGCTTTATCGTTATTTCATTTATATTATTAGTTGGAGACGGAAATTGATATCGATTATATATTGATTTGTTTTTCCGTGAAGATTCTATAATTAATGGAATGTGATTTGGGTTTATTGTGAACTGTGTTTTTAAATGACATTAGTTCTTTAACCCAGTTAAAGACAGGATTACATGTCTAACATTGTATTTCGAACTGTATGGTTGATCTTTGCTAAATATATATCTGTTTGGTGGCGGAGAATTTATTCTCTGCTTAACACCCTTCTCTAAGACGTACAAGCTTAGAGGTTATATATCGGCATAAATCAATAGTACGGCGTAGATTGTCGATGCGACACGTTTGTGTTTCCGAAGTTAAATAATCATTAATATTGATTTTTGGGAAGATTAAAACTAAGTGGATTTTTAATGAATCTTTAATTAGATTAAAAAGAGAAATTGTTAATTTAAATTATCAAATTTGGGAGATGATCAAGAATGGAGTATCACCAGTTTTGCTCCAAGCGATAGTTAATTCTTTAATTAGATTAGAACGTGAATTGGTAATTAAATTTACCGATAACACCACGGTGTTAGATATGGAGTATTACCATTTTTGCTCCTTGGGATGAATAGGTTGGCATTGGAAAATAAAAGAAACGATTACTTTGGTAAGGTGCACTAATCTTGATAGTTTGGATAAACCTTAATATATTTTGAATGATAGTCAAAGGAAGATTAAAGAATAAATTTAAAGAATTTATCTTCAATAAAATTAATGGGGACCTTTCCCAAAGGATACGAATAGTTAAATAAAAGAATATTCAGAATTGGAATGAGGCGTATGTTGTGTTTTAATAACACTTGTTTATTATAAACGTGAGTTATTCGGAAAGGCCGGGTTTGTACCCATTCTAAATAATTGATTCGACGATGAAGACGGTGGTTGAAGACCGGAGGTCTTCACATCGTTTGGATGATTACTGATGTCTTGATTGGGTTGTACACCCAAGATGAGGTAATAAGTGGTGATCGTCCATACGTACTTGGAGATCGACCGGATATGCGAGGTCCTCTCTCCTGTATTGGACATATAGGACGAGGAATAAGGTGCCTCTGGTTTCGTTCAGACCCAGAACGAACTTGTAAATGGATGTGTGTCTTACATTGGATTTTATTCTGTGTTGATTGATCTCTATTAAATATATATCTTTTTAGCGGCAGAGAATTTGTTCTCTTGCTTAACGCCCTTCTCTGAGACGTACAAGCTCAGAGGTTATATATCGATAGACATCAGTCGCATGGCGTGAATTGCCTATGTGGCATGCTGAGATGCAAATGATCAAGACTTCTATTAAAAAGCAGAGTCTTGTGGTTGCTGATCAAAGCATGGCTTTAATATAGCGTAGCTTTATGTATTGCGTTAATTCGCGGGCCTCACACCTCGGTATGAGTCAAAAACGGGATAAGGGACCCAAGGAGAACATGACATTTCTTTCTAGCTATGGGTGGTGTTGGGGTTTTGCAAGCCTTGACATTTTTATATTTTTACCTATGTGGTTGTTGGAATGCGAGGCACTTCAGATATATCGGTTACTACGGAGCCAATGGGTAGCTCCTATAGGACCGGGAAACGTGTGTTCAGGAAAAATTAATCCACTAACGTAAGTGTCAACCGGCCTTGGAGGAACCAGGGTTACCCAGAGTGTGCAGTCCCGATACATTTGCTAGAGTCTCTCGAAGCGGAAAGGAGTACATACCTTGCCTAGACTCATGACGGAAATCCAATTTCCAATACGTCACATTTTAGTTTTGATTGTAGAGCCTAGTATGGTGACATGATATATGGTGCCCATGCCGTCTAGGATTGATACATTTATATTTGAAGTTGTTTTGACACTATACACTTATAATAGTATCAAATGATTTGTTATAAACGTACCAAGCGTGTTTGGCTATTACAAGGGAAAACCCTATTCTCCGGCTTTCGTTGCATTGTGTAATGGGACCTGGGTCCTATAATAGCTTCATTTTTCCAAAAAGCATTGCCCTATTTATTCTATGCACTAGTATTCTTGGGAGGAAACCCGTTCCGTGTTATACGGCGTGCTCCCTTGATTTGCTCTCTTTTAAAGTAAAGTTTTAAATAACTGTTTTAGTTTTCACACTAGTCACATGACTAACATGTAGTTTATTGTCTTAACCTAAACTCTGGGTGCCCCTATTTTCCACACGGACAACTAGTAGTTTTGGTTTTACAGATTTATATTCACAGGATCCTGATTTACAGTAGGAACGATATTCGGAAAGCTTTGTATCCGTTTATCTCTTTCAGTTGTGTTTTTGTATTATTTTCCGCTGCATTGTAATTTGTAAATCTCTGATATTTTTCTGATGTATAATATTTATTCATACTCTGTATATTCTTGTACTCTGATGTATTGTTGTAATAAGCAATGAAATGTTCTTCTGTTTGCGTTCTGATTTGTCGTGTTCTCAGACAATCCGGGTTTTCCTTTACGGGGAACTTTGGGTCGTTACATATTATCACAATATATTGGCGATTTATTTATATTTAATCCAAAATCTTTTAGAGTTTGTTACATATATATTACTTGTGAACAAGCCAAAGTAGCAGATATGTATTCAGCTTCAGCTACTAATATAGATACTGCATTTTTCTTTTTACTAAACCACGGAACTAATGAATGTCCTAAGAAATGACATGTTCCACTAGTGCTTTTACAATCAGATTTACATCCCGCATAATCAGCGCCACAATATGAAATTAAATCAAATGAATCACTCTTAAGATAAAATAATCCAAAATCTGATGTATGTTTTACATATCTTAGAATACGTTTTACGGCTTTTAAATGTGTTTCCTTAGGTTGATATTGATATATTGCACAAAGACATACACTATGCATTATATCTGGTCTATTAGCAGTTGTATATAATAATGATCCTATCATACCTCTATATAATTTTTGATCAACGTCTTTTGATGTATCATCTTTACTTAAGGCAATATTAGTTGTCATTGGAGTTGGTCTCCCATTAGTTGTCGTTAAGTTATATTTATTAATTAAATCTCTTGCTTATTTTTCTTGATTGATAAATATTCCATTCTTTAATTGACGAATTTATAAGCCTAAGAAGAATGTTAGTTCTCCCATATGACTCATCTCAAATTTTTGGGTCATAATATCTGAAAATTCTTTATTCATCTTATTATTCGTCGATCCAAATTTTTTATCGTCAACATATATTTATACTAATTGTATATCGTTATTATTTCTGTTAATAAAAAGGGTATTATCTATTTTACATATTTCGAAGTTAGATTGTAATAAGTAATTTCTTAATCTATCATACCAAGCACAAGGAGCCTGTTTTAATCCATATAACGCTTTCGTTGGTTTATATATGTGGTTTGGTAATTTTTCAGCTTCAAAAAGAGGTGGTTGCTCAATATATACGTCTTCTTTAACATATCCATATAGAAAATCACTTTTAACATCCATTCGATATAATTTAAAGTTATTATGATTTGCAAAGGCTAGTGATATCCTAATTGCTTCTAATCTAGCTACGGGGGCGAATGTTTCATCATGATATATTAACCTTATGCTACTGATCGTGCCTTATTTCTTATGACCTCACCGTGTTCATTCATTTTGTTTTTATAAACCCATTTAGTTCCTATTATAGTTTTATCCTCTAGTCTAGGAACAAGTTCCCATATATCATTCCGAGTAAACTGAATCAGCTCATGTTGCATAGCAAGGATCCATGAATCGTCTGATGATGCTTCCTTTGGATTCTTAGGTTCGATAGTAGAAATAAATGCTGAATTACTCATATTATTTAGTTGGTTACGAGTTCTAATAACAGATTCAATATCTCCTAAAATATTTTCTACAAGCTGATCTCTTAGTATTCTTATTCGTTTATTTGGTTGATAAATTTCATTATTTGTTTCATCTATCTCATCTTCACTTTCATCTTCGTTATGATTTGTTATATTTTTAAAATTTTCATCAAAGGATAAGTTTAACGTTTCTTCAATGGTATTAATTCTTTAGTTAAAAACTCTATATGCCTTGCTTCTCTTTGAATATCCAATATATATTCCTTTATCGGATTTTGAGTCAAATTTATCTAAATTTTCTTTAGTATCAAGAATAACACATTTGCTTCCAAATATTTTAAAATATGATACTTTTTGTTTCTTATTATACAAAAGTTCATATGGTGTTTTATGAGTTAAGGGTCTTATAGAAATTCTATTTAAAATATAACAAGTTGTTGCAACTGCCTCAACCCAAAAATTTCTTGGTAAATTATCATCGAATAACATATTTCTTGCACACTCTTGTATTGACCTATTTTTATGTTCAATAACTCTGTTTTGTTGAGTGGTTCTAAAGGAAGAAAAATTATAGGTTATTCACTTTTTATTACAAATTTTTTCAAAATTTTCATTTTTGAATTCTCCACCGTGGTCACTTCATATTGTTTTGATTTTTAAAGATAATAAATTTTGAATTCTTTTAGCAAAAAAGTTTTAAATTGATCAAACACATTACTTTTATTTTTAAGAAACAAAGTCCAAGTAATTCTAGAAAAATCATCGACTATTACGTACACATATTTATTATGATTTAATTATTGAGTCTGCGATGACCGAATAAATCCTTGTGAATTAACTCTAATAGTTTCGAAGACGTAATCTCCTCTTTTGATTCAAATGAACTCTTTTTTTATTTTTCGAACTGACAAGCGTCGCATAAATTATTTATTTTAAATTTCATCTTGGATAATCCCCTAATTGAATCTAATTTAGAAATCCTAGAGATGTGTTTGAAATTTATATGACCAAATCTTTTATGCTAGATCCAAGGTTACTTGTATTGGCCATAAGACATAGATTATCGTTGGAGATTTTCATACTCAATGTATAGATATTTTTCTTTCTATCTCCTTCGAATATTACTTTTGAATTTCTATCTTCTATAAAGCATTTATCCTTTTCAAAGTTTATTTTATAGCCTTTATCACAAAGTTGACTTATACTTACCAAATTATGTTTTAAATTCCTAACTAATAAAACTTCAGAAATAGTAGGGGTCTCAGAATTACTGACATTGTCGATGCCAACAATATATCCTTTAGAGTTATCTCCGAAGTTGACCATCCACAATCTTCGTATACTAGATTATTCAGTAATTCCGGATTTCCCGTCATATGCCTCAAACAACCACTGTCCAATATCCATTTGTCCTTTTTTATTTCCGCCATTTGTTCACCATAATTTGAATTCTCAATAGCCATGTAACACACTACTTCAGAAATTGAATTTTCAATAGCCACATCACCCTTTTTTTCAAATTTTGAATTCCAATAGTCGTATAACACATCTTTTCCTATATTGGACAACAATTAAGTAGATTACTTGAATTTTCAATATAATTGAATGCAGGCTCTTCAAACATTGATGTAATGCATGAACTGATACTAGTGCTATAAATCATTTCAAAATTTGTCATTTAATATTTTCAAAAGTCAGATTATGAACTTGTTGAAAACCTATGCTATGATACCAATTGTTAGGGAATGCAAAATGCGGATCTTAAGGAAAGACTAACACTTGAAGGGGTGAATAATGTTTCTAAGGAATTTACAAAAATCTCAAACTTAAATGATCTATTATATGAATCACACGCAACAGAGATGATCACAGACATAGAATCAAACACATAACATAGGAACAGAAAAATATAAAATGCAGAAAATGAAAGAATACACCTGATTTTATGTTGTTTCGGATTACTCCTACATCCAGTCCTGCGCAACACTCGATTGTGCAAAGGTTTATTACTATCAATATCCAAATACAATCCCCTTGATTTCACGGCTACAGGGTTAACACCACTCCAAACACCCTTGATTCTACGGCTACATGGTTAACACTGCTCCCTTTCCTTTATTTTAGGGCTACTAGAACACACCCTTTCCCAGACACTTCCCAAATGATTACAACATCCCTATAAATCTTCAATAGCACTTCAATTCAGAGAGTAGTGGATAGAGAGTGAGAAAAAAGAAGTTTTATATAATTAGAGTAGAGATCGGCAAAGTAGAAATGTAGAAATCAATAAAATGATAAAGAATAATGGTGGGATGAAGAGAGGTAAATATGGAGAAGAATATATATGAAAAATTCTAAATCATCCCCTATTTATAAGATTTGAAAGGTTGCAATGTTTATAGAGCGTTACATATAGTGAAAAGACACATCCTTTGAAAATTGAATTTCTAACGGTTGTATGTCGACATAGCCTCCTAAGTATGTTGACATATGTATGTTCAAGATATTTTTAAAACTATTTTTCAAGTGTTTAATCATATATATTATTCTGGAAATTATTGAACTTAGTGATATAAATGAGTATGCTAAAGCGTAAAACCATATGAAAACATAACAATGTATTATATAAACATATTTATAAATTTATAAAAGTTTAAAAGAATATAACTATATAAATATAAACTTATATTTTAAATTTTAAAACATATATTTGAAATCATAAGTAAGGTAAAAAACAATTTGAAATTAGAATTTAAATTTTGAAAATCAGAATTTAAAATTTGAAAATCAAAATTTGAGATTTGAAAATTAGAATTTGAAAAACAGAATTTGAACCTGGAGTGTTATTCAGAGTATTACATATAAACTAGACTCTATTACTATATTTGTCTTGAACTCTTGAAAACTTGATAACTCATGAGTCTTGAATCTCTCTTGAATTCTAAATCTCTTGGAACTTTAAAACTGCACAGTCTTCAATATTTTGGTCCTATATACAAATCCTGCATATACACATATATATATGTATATATATTCTAGATAGAGATGTTAGTATATATTTTGTAATTAATTAATAATGGTAACTGAAATAAGGTTGTTGTCATCAAAACTCCATTCTCCAATAGGAATGAAATTATAAACAATGCTTAGGTGCTAAATCACACAAAAATAGAAAAATTCCTTTGCATTTTAGTGATTAGCGCTTTATTTATTTTTTCCTTGTGATAGTTAGTTAGCCACATTTTGTAATGGCCCCAAATCCGTATCCTTTGAGCTGACTAAATACGTCACACATCCAACCCAAATTGCACAGAAATACGAATCATTATGGGTAAAGAAGAAAAGATAGAAGAAGAACAGAAATAACAACACATAATATCACATCGCAACGGAATAAAGTATGACATATATATAACAACTTTTAAATACAAAATTCTGTACCATATATACATATTATCATCAGAGTACAACACAACACTCAGCGGAAATAATAATAGATATTTAACGCTAAAACCTCCTGCTCCAAGTTCCTCCAAGGGTATCTGTAAACACCTCAACAACTTGACTGCCCATACAAATTTGGACACCTAAGGGTTTAAGGTAAAACAAAACAAATAAATTCTAGGTCAGTCATGGGACTAGTGTGAGTAAACTCTAATTACTTGATTTACTTTAAAAGTTCCTTTCTGAAGAAAAGATAATTTTAAGACCGATCCACACATAAACATGGATGGTTTTTACCTTATGATAACCCAAAACGTTCTTTGCATCAACACTATTCTGATATTATGATAAATTCTAATCAAATCAATAACAATCTAGTGAAACAGTTGCATCTCACGCTCCACATACATAGTGTATACAATCAGAAACCACAGGTGCTTATTGGGGAATGGACTTCCAACTATAACAAGGTATGGAACCACTTTCCGATAGTGTATCTCTAGAGAGGAATACACCGGGTTCAATAATAAATCTTGCAACCGAGCCACACATGACTGACCATTCATTTCGCTTGAGTGTACCGAATGTATTATCATCAATGGTTGTGATCAGCAACCATTTCCGAAAGCGTACAGCAACGATGAAATAAGAAACAAATGAATTTTTTCTAGATCAGGGGATAATACACCCTAATGGGTTTGACCAACATAGTCATTCTACCTACCCGACTTTTGTCATCTTTCCAATTGAAGAGGCTTGATTACCTTTTTAGCCATTTCATTCACTTTGAATGCCACATTGTCAGATTAGTCAATCACTAATTGATTTGCACAAATATACTTTGTATGTTAAGCTAAAAGAAGTTACCTTCTCCGCCACCATACTCGGTATATTTGTAAAAGCAACTTATGTGATCATTGGAAATACTCTATCAGACAATTGTCCATACAAGTTCATTTTAGGACTGAATGAAACCGAAGGCACTATTTCCATTAATCCATTTTAGGAATTTTCTAGCTAGGATTAACAGAACAAGCCATTGCGCTTTATTCTATCTTAGATCATCTTCAAAATAACTAGATTCGCAACGCTTATGCCAATACAAAGTGGTTTCGGATAATAAATCCAACCGATCTTTCCATATTGGCAACGATAACACTAAATTAGACAACACTTCGATAACCGAGGCTATTTAACCATCGAAGATATAAATATTCATTCAAAACCCTTATTTCCAAAAGGAAATACTATTGATTAGCACCAAACAATCACTGAGCCCTTTTTAATTAATATTTTGTTAATTAAATCGTTTCCTAATTTCCTTTCAATGTCTATTACCTAAATAGTTTTCAAATCGCTTTGGCCTCTTACAGTATTTAGAAAACATTTCAATATCCCACATTCTTTATTTTCTATATTTAGAAAATATCTTCTATTTAGTTGGAAAACAGTTCCAATTACTTATCTCTTCCACGAGCTCATTTATTTTCTATAGTTAGAAAATATTATATTCCAAACCCAATAATAAAATATTGGTTTCAAATCACTAGGGGTCCATTTCAATTTATTAACTAGTTTGGTTTCTAATTCCATATGCAATCGATACATCGATTTTTAGTTATCAAATTTTCTTAAAACATTTCTAACTTTTTAAATTTTCGAAAAATTTCGCCAGCTTCTCCTTTGTACAGTTCAGTCGGTATAACAACAAGTCGCCTCTCTAGGTCCTTTCCATTCAAAAAGAAAATCAAAAAGCCAAACGGCTTGCTCAATAGGCTCATAAAATCTCGTATTGAATTAAATATGTACTTTTTTCAAGCATTCAACTTATTTTCCTCATTTAGCTTCCTCTCATTCCTGTTTAACATATATTCATCCATTTCCAATTTATTTCAAATCAACCCAATCATTCCTAACTTAATTTGATAATTTCTTCTTTAATTAGCTCTTTAGCTTAACCCATTTTTAGTTTGAACATATCACGTTCAAATATATTTTTATTCGCTTGTACACAAGTCAAATTCCATTTTAACTCGAGTTTCATATTCGATTTCAGATTTAAATTCACAATTCCAATTTACTTAACCAAAGTTAAGTTCGATACAAAACTCCAATTACTAATTATGTTCTAATTAGTTAACTTTACTCAATAATTAAAAATCTAATTTTTGTTTCAAAAATCAATTCATTTACTCCATTTGAGTTCATATTTATTTTATAACTCAAATTTGGATTTTACTAATGGAAATTTAAGTTTTATTCGCTTAAAATCCTTTTATAATAAATCGTTATGGTTTATAAATGATTATACCGTTGTTTTTCTGGGAATTTGATTTTGACATAACTCAAAATCTATAAGACGAAATCCATATTTTTCTCTTTCATTAGAAAACTATTATGTAATAGGTCCGAACGATTCTTATTTCAAAGAATTCCGACTTATATTGAATTTAATATACTCAGTTGAACTTCAAAACGTAAAACTATAAACTACTGCGCGACGGCTAACTCGTTTTAATTAAATTTAAATATAAATGTTTGTATTTCGTTTATCAAATCCATTCCAACCCTACTCTTGTATAATATAAATTAAGTCAGTTTTCCAAATCCAACTTAAAATTTTTGATTATCCTAAATTGTCAAAATTTTCATTCAAAAATTGATCACCCGGTTATAAATTTATTTACAACCCAATTTTTTATATTAAATTCCAATTTTCTTGGATATAAATTATTTTATAGAATTCAACATAATCGAATTTCAATTATAAATCCCTTGGATTTATCTCAATTCAGTTTATATTCCCAATTCTGGAAATAAATCTGTCGTTCCCTTTGGAAACGATTTCCAAATCTTCTATTATTAATATATTATATGAAAGCACAATCTTTACTTAAAGTCCTTTCAGTTCCACTTTTGTTAAAAAATCAGGATGACGCCATGTGTCCCTTGGAACAAATCGTGTGGCATCTCTTCCCCGTTGATTCCCACGTGTTTCATCTTCCCATTTACACTAGCAATCGCTCCTCTCCCCTTCCCCTTCCCAATTTTCACCCGTACAAAGGAAAGCTTTCGCCTTCCCCATTTATGTCCTCCATTCTCACCCAATAAAGAAAACAACTCTTTCTCTTCCTTTTCCAACTGCAACAAAATAACACCGTTCAGCCGCCAGCCCCTCCTTCCTTTCAGTTTAGGGTTACGGACCTTTCATTTTCAATCTACTAATTTTTTGTGCAGTTAAGCCACCTGTCCACGCAACACATCCGCACCTTGAATCCACGTCTAAAGAGAAAAGAAAACTTATCCACAAACGCCATAACCCTTCAATTCCCTCCACTTCGATATTCTTTTCAACCATAATCCCCTGATTCCGTTAGCTTCAATATCCTCCTCTTCCTCTATGGCGTCCTTGCTGCTGCCAATCAGGCTCCCCAAGTCGGCTGTCACTCTACCGCTTTCACGCTTGCAACTTTTGCGGTATTCTCGCCTTCTCTTTCCAGCCGCAGCTAGGATTTCCTACAATCGAAGCTTCAAATCAGGTACTTATTCCCCCTTTGTCGTGTTACCTGAACCAGATCTCCATATGTAGATTCACTAACTGTAATATTTAGGCATCAAAGTAAACTTTTCTGGTTATATCTTGCCCTCTTACGCCTTTCCTTTATTCTATCCTTGATTTCACTAACTGGATATAGCTAAATTTTACTACTGTTGTAGTTTAACGATATTGTTTTGAAACAACTGCCTCTCCACTACTTTTACTACATACCATTTGCTTTTACTACTTTTGAAATTTACCAAAGTCTAAAAAAATTAAGAAGTTACATCAAATTATTTTGAAAGACATGAATTATTTATAAAAATGTTTTGTGCTTTTTATAACCTGCAGATTATGTTAATTATATTCTTAATTTTATTGTTTTAAAATTATACAACTTAAATAGTTTAGAAATTGCTATGAACTGACTATTTCTTATATTATAATCCTACGAAGCAAAATAATTCATATTGACTAATGACAAAATTTTGTTTGATTTTTTTTATCATCACATGTATATTTATGATTATCTTACCATGTCGGCCTTTGATTATTACAACTGTATGTGCTGAGTAGATCTTTAATTAGTAAAACTATATATTAGTTACCTAAATTTCTTAGTTACCTGCAAATAATTGGATATGAATATAATATATCGTGATTATCTTAGCTACCTGCAAATTTCTTTCACATGTGAAAAATGTTAATTATCGACTAATACAACTCCCATGCTGAATGAGCTTATTTTCTCCTTTTAACGGCCATCAATAATTTTATACTAGCAACTTGCTACTATTTTTCATATATGAGTATCAAGATTTATCACATTGTTTGCATAAGGTTTATGCATACTAAACTCATTTGACATTCTCTTTCGTTTTCTTCTTCCAATTAGCGTTAATGAAGTTTAACTATCGTGATGCATTCTTTTAATGTGTATCAGCATATAAGCGATGATTTGACAAAGAACCAATTATGTTGATACATTTACTTCTCTTCCATTTGAAGAAACTATTTTGTCTTCAACTGGGCTATTGAGTTTGTTAAGTGGAAGTTCTTAATGTTAATTACGTGCTAATTGAGAATATATTATTTTATAAGGTTCAAGGCGGATACATGTGTGTATATACTCAGTTTTTATGGTTCAACCATCATCTTTGGTCTCCAATATCTCAAACCATTTTATTTTGCTGGCTTAGTAATTTACATGCTTAACTTTGTCTATATACCATTCCTTTTTACCATAACAAATATTATTGGCTAACTTTATTTTTTTGAGAATGATATTAATTTTATTAAATCGGGGAATGACCTCGAATAGTTCAAGTAAAATGTACCTTAATAGTTGTATGTCAAAGCTGCATACAATTTGAGACAGTCAAATTTTCAGTTAGAAGTTATGATGTCGTTCGTAGCTTGTGCACCATTGGTAAAAGAGCGAAGATGTTTGATACTTTTATGAGCATATTTGTAGCAATATTCAAGAAAAATGGTCTAATATACATGCATGAGCCTTTTAAGACCATGTTATATGTTATCTGTCTACAACAAAGAATGAGCGTCATTCAAAGTAGACTTCATGTTGTATGAAAAAGTGTACTGCAAATTTGTTCATCTTTCAAAGTGCCTTTCTCCCACTCACAACACTATCGTAAGAGTTCCTTATGTTTGCCTCCTTTTCCATTCTCTCTCTTTGTCTTATTGCTATGTGCATGTGTTGCTTACCTTCTCCTTCATACCTACAATAGCTCAAGATTTTATTTCCACAAATTGTGCTTTGATTTAACATTTGTTTAGTGTGGCAGCACATGATTTATACTATATATCATGGTTGTTTAAACTCTGCAATATTCTATTATATTATTGGGGAAATTGAAGCAACCATGATTCATATTCAAATATCTTAGACTAGACATCGAAATAAGATGCTGATATAACAGTATGTGCATCACTTACTCACATGCACTGAAGTCTGAAACATAAATGATCATATAAGGATCTCCCACGACTACCTGGTGATAACATTACATATTAACAATGGTGTATTGCCATGGTTACAAGTGGGGACTTACCACTAATCCACACCACAAAATTATACTTGCAAATCTAACATTTTAGTTCAATAATTATAACATTTAATTGAAAAGCAAGTAGTTTACAATTTACATCATTAATTTCCAAAGATATGTAACATTTTATGTTTTAGAGATTAGTGTCTTCTACATTTATCATCACAACATATTGAAATGTATTTTATGAATCAATATTTGGATATCTACGGTTACCCAATTTAAGCGTCAAAAACTGAATTCAGCAAAACTAAAAAACTACCTTTGATGGAGCCGTTGATTACAATGTTTTGTTTAGGATTCTCAAAAATGACTGAAAGTAGTTGCCTCTAGAGAGCTACAACATCAAACATTCTATAATAGAATTATATAAAACACTTTTAAGCTTAATTATATTTGGTTGTCGAAACTAGAAAGCTGGTTGCACAAAAATAGACGTTTATGTATCAATGTATATAGAAAGGACAAAGGGAGACGGAGAAAGGATACATGTTACACTTTCTTTTGATATTTATTTATCACCTTCTTACTGAACAACACTCAAAATGCAACAAGATTTGAGTATATCTAACTAATATGAATATACCTTCCTCAAAATCAGCCATTTTGAAAATTTTATGTACTTTGAAATTTGTAAGTTGTTATTAGCAATTAAAACATCTAATTATGAAGAGCAATTTTGTGGGAAATGGTATGAAGCATCACAAGACATGAATGTAAACCATTAGACTAGATATAGGGTTTGCTGCAGAAAATTTAAACAATTCAGACACACCTCAGTAAATCCAATTTTTCGATTTATATTTCACTTTTCCAATTTCGAACATCCCCAAAACCTGTTCTCCGCAACCCACTTCCAGTTCAACAAATTCCTTTATCATTTTCAAAAAGATCTATACTTTAATTCTCTATTATTTTATTAGCATAAACAGATCCATCCTTTTCCAAGATTACTGGACTTTCTTTTTCCGCGGTTGTCTTTTTACCTTTCTCGACTTCTTCCAATTCATGTTTAATATCAATAGTTGATCTTTATTCTCCTTTTGGAAAAGTTAAATAATATGTCTTCTATGAAATATGATTGTTAAACTAGACAAAGACAACGGAGTTGGTTCATATCCATATATGCTTTTAAATTTGCTACCATGAATCCCGGAGTGTGGTAAGTATTACGAAAATATCAAAGATAAAGAGCCCTAGACATCATGGCAGCAAAAGGAGAGCACACATTTATCCATGTTTTTGTTTGGGATCTTTGAATCTATCGACGTCATAAATGAATGATTTTTTATTCTCTCTTACTCAGATTGTCCATTCATAATATGCCAAAAACACTTCTTTACTTCTGTTGTATGCTCCTTTTTTCTCTCAACATTACAATGATTAGAATGTTGTTTTTATTCATGAAGCTTCAGTTTGAGTACTACATTTTTTCCCTATATAACCATTTAAAGTTAAATTTGTTGTTCAATCATCACTCTACGTTTTAGTTTTCTCTTATTTCCTACATACATTACTAAGTGACAGGCAATCATTCAGTACCTTCTTTTTATAAATCAATAACATCAATGGATTCGTTGTGGCAATTTGCTTCAAGATTTTGTATGATAGTATTTAGTAAACCATGAAGATTTCCCATAACTATTTAAATTATTTACAGTGTTTGATAATTATGAGAACCAGGAAATCATTTATGTCAATTTAGGTGATTTGCTTGTGCGGTTGTTTGTTTTTAGTAGGGATAGTTCAATAATTTGTGTTTTGGAGAAGTAGAATATTATGATAGCAAAGTTTGCAATATTGATTTAGCTTGAATTTACCTTACTAGCGATTATCTACTGTCCTGTAATGGAATTATATATCTTAAGAATTAAGTCGTGGACCGCTAAGGCTATTGAAGTGTAGAATATTCTTAAAATTTAGAAATATAAGATATCTTTTTAATTTTATAATATTATTATTCATTTCTTTCTGTCTATGCCGAAATATGATGAAACGCTGACGACAGAGGTTTTTTTAAATTCCTTATGTTGTTCGATAAAATGAGAGATTGAATAAGCTATCAAGATATGTGAAGTTTGATTGTTTACTTACATTACGACAAGTACATTTAAGTGAACCGAGTTAAGAATATATTATTAGTATGCTGCATGTATTTTGGACCATTTCCTAACTTTTTTGTATAATTATATTCTAATATTTTTTTATAACTAAAAATTGATACAAACTTTATTTTGTGGCGTTGTCGTGAACCAAGCTTATGCATAATCATGCACGACTTTAGCAATTCATTTTTTGATTTTGTCAAATAAGTTAGCTATTTTGTTTTTTTAGTTATACATGAACTAAAGTTTGACTATTTATGCAGGCACTGAAGAAGAATGAGTGCTGATATGAACCCAAGCATTGTCAGGGTCAAATATAGTTCACCATTTCAAGCTAAGCTAAGTGGCTACAGTTAGTTTTTGCTATGACATCATCAGTAGCCATTTTTGATGTTTAATGATCATGCATTGACATTTCCTTGGCTTTCTTTGCACAGTTTCATGATTGTAATGTGACTATGTATTTGTTTACAGCTGATGCTATATTATCAATCTAAACCCATTTTTCATAAGTAGATTATATGACATTGCTTGCTTTTTGCATATAAATGCAAATGTTATCCGTTCATATACGTTTTCATGAAAGTTTACAAATCTTTGCATGTAGCCACCGGTAATAATGCTATGAGTTGAAAATAGTAATTCATTTTGTTTGTTAATTTATGGTAGTCCGGGTATTTCCACTAAACTTGGTCATAATATTTTAGATTTCAGTGGTCAAATAAAATATGCTTAGTCTTCTGTTTATATTGCAACGGTCTGATATATTTGCAGCTACTCACAATTTAACCTCCCCTTACTGCTAAACAAAACATTGGTTAACCTTCCGTTCACAATTTTAATGGTTCAAAAGCCTTAATAGTTTGATATTTCATAGGGTTATCCGAGTTTTTGCATTTAATAAATATATTTCCTTCTATTGAAAGATTTTTTTATTTATCTAAATAAGACTATTGCAAGAAATTAAAAAAGAAAATTCGACAGCAGTTGTAAAAGCAACGTATAAGTACATACCGTGTGCGTAGCATGGGTTCGCACTAGTTTCTTTTTAAATTCACGTTGGAATTTTAACTTCAAATTATCTAATGATAATTACTTCACTACATTTATAAACATCGATTGTAAATTATTTTCTTTTTTTTATAGATTAGTACAAGTTTCCATTTCAAAATCCATTCGAAATTTAATTCCTATTTTGGAAAAATAAATTTCCCTTTTTAAATCTCAAATTTCTTCTTTTTCTACATTCGAAAATATATTATTATTATACTTATATATAAAAAAGTAGATTCTAGTTTCATATTTTTAAATATTTCCAATACTAACTTATTAAGATATTTCATTGTAAATTATAGTTTCAACTAAATAAAATTCAAATATCCTTTCTAGAAATAATTTATTTTTATGTCAAATTTCAATCATAAATCCATATGGATTTATTCCAACTCAATATACACTCCGAACATCAGAATAAATTTCATCATTCCCTTTTTCTAAAACGATTCCCTTTGCCCTTTACATTCACACTTGAATTTACATTCCCAGATTACCCAACAACAACTTTTTTTTTACTTCAGTTATAACATTGTTTATAAATTTAACTACTTGTTTTATTATTAAAAACAAGTTTATTTTTCCTAGCCCATTCGAAATTCAATTTCTATTTTGGAAAAATAATTTTTCCTTTTAAATCTCAAAATTCGTTTTTATGAGATTTTTATATATCATTATATAGGGCCAGTGATACTCAAACATCCAAACACGCAATAATAATCTATCACGCGTCATATCAGGGTACATGAAACAATAATAGAATAAATTTTGAGGCATCCAGTTGGATCCCTCTAGCTTATTTTTTCTGCATCCCCAGATGTTATACAACATAAATAATATCAATCCCGTTTTGGGGTGGGATATCGCGGTACAAAAGGTCATCCGCTATTATGCGGGGAGCATAGGGTCTCATCCACTAAAATGTGCGAGAATATCCAGCTACAACCTTAAATATAAATAATATATGTAATAGCAACCATTGATAATAATCATATCAATGCATCCAACAATCAACCAGCAACATAAAACATTATACTAATTAAAAATTCGTTTATAATAAATTATGAACGAACAAGAGATGGCAAGTTTACTCATCTTGATTTTTATTGTCGAAATAACGATTAGTTTTTGATTAAATGAAAAAACAATTAATTTAAATAAAAATTCCAACGGCCTCCAAAGCATTCCAAATCAATGTCATTGCGAAGTATTTTTCCATACGATTCCAATGCAACTTGTTCCGTCTGATTCTGATCATGTATGAAATAAATATATGCATTACAAATTAGTCGACAATTAAAATAATTAAAAATGCTGTTAGTTTTAATTAATGTTGATTAACGCCTTAACCACCCCTACCTAATCATCTTTTACCCGCTCACTACAGACTCTCCCCTTCACCATTGCCGATAATATAAAATGGTGAATTAATTTTCGATAATATGAAATTGAATTTTAGAAACATTTTTATGTTATGAATTTATTGGTTTAGTTTATCATTAAATATTAACAATAATAATATATTAAGTACAATATTTATTTTCAGCACTTAGAATTCATAATGAACACAAAAAATATTTTAAAATCTTAGAATAATATTAACCGTCATATAAGAAAACATATCACTTAATTCATGTTCTATGTAAAAATTAACACACATGCACGCACACGCGCGCGCATGCGCACACACACACATACACACACATACATAAACTGTTTCAAATTTGATCTTTAACTTCAAATCCGAAACATAAAAAGCAAATTAGACCTTTATTTTTTTGAATTTGTTCAGGAGGGAAACCGACCGAAGCCATAAAACCCCTCTTGTGCATCTAGCCCGGTCCGCGGGTACCACATTAGTGGTTGATCTTAGCGTATGCACATGGTAAACCCTTAGCATGCCATTCTGGATTTCGAATTTGCACCATTGTTACCTTGACACAAGTCCTTATCCGCTGGGCAAATTACAACTTTAATTAACACATGCATATCCAATTTCCATTATGACAACATAAACGCATTCAAAAATTGCATCTAACGAATGGAAAAAGGCAATCTTATTATATAAACATGCTAATATGATTAACAAATTATGAAAACACAATAAGTTAATTAAAAACCAAAATAGAATTTGCTAAATCAAATGCCCAAAAGTCCACCATCAATAACCAGTTCTTATCTTTTAAAATATTTAGATTCTTTAAGTTTCTATTCTAGAACAAACGAAAAATTAACATAAAATAGTTTTGAGTTCTGATTTGAATCTAACATAAAAGAATTTAAGATTTAGATGAGGTTTTTAGTCACGAAGGAGGAAGGGGGTGGCAGCTAGGAATGAATAGAAAATGATTGATTAGAAGCTAGAGTTTTGAGATTGTTATTTACATGTTAGGATAAGAAAACAAAACCAATGCAAGTTTCTCACTAAATCATAGCAACACACCTCTAAATCCCAACCATTTTCTTAAGCTGCCTCAAAACCTAGCCAAAACCAATGATATCATCAAATGTCATGGTTTGTTATCTCATTTAACCTAAATTAAATATGTATAATCATACTTAACTCAATTTGTTATCGATATCTTATATAGATCAATATATTTACAACTATTACACACACATTACTATACATACATATATATATTTATTTTGAAAATTGGTTCTTTATTAATGACGTTAAAGAACACCTAGTTGATTCGTCTCCTTAAAAAACCCTACCAGAGTAGCAGGGTAAAGCAGTACGACATCAAACTAGTAAATCAATCTCATACAAAATATACACAACGTACAATTGAAAAAACAAAAGGCTCATCATCTTAAAATAAATAAATTAGCTTCCAGCCCATGTAGAAATCTAGCCACTTGATCCTTGTTTATTCATCAGCCTATTCAGAGATAAGAAACAAAGAAAATTAGACCGACCTCCTCAATAATGGGCGAAAAATTAGGGTTATCCTCTATCTGTTATCCTGTAACTCGATTCCCCAATTCTGTAGTATGCTATCGAAAGAATTGTTTCTCATCTTCTTCTTCGCCGATGTACACATTAGGTATGCAATTTCAACTTGGATGATTTTTGCTCTTTCAATTTTATTCATCTTCTTTTGCTTAAAAATTTGTTCATTCCTTTCCTGCCATACGCGATAGGTTGTAGTAAATATGGCTGCCGATGCTAGCTTGTAGATACTTTTATCTTTCGACTTGTAGCAGTTATGAATCTTCTGGATTTCATTCTAGAGAAATAGGGGAGTATCTCTATTATCGTTTGTACCTATTTTCATTTTAATAATAGTCCATATGTATCTGCTGTATGAACAGTTGAAAAAAATATGGTCTATTGTTTCTGGTAGTTCTTCACACAGTGCACATTCGTCTTCTATGTTCATACCCCAGTTTGTCTTTTGTATTTATCCTTTGCAAAAATGATTCTATATGCACAACATGTCATTTTTCTTCTATTTATAGAATTCCATATGATTGAGCTCTAATACACATTGTCATGTTTATTTCTGATGTTATCCCATGTTTGCGCAAACGAGAATTTTTGAGTTTACATCCATGTCCAGTAGTTTTCAACCTAATATTCATATATATGGATTTGTTTGATTTCATCTTCTACTTCTTTAGTCTCAGTGTACTTTATAGTATTCCACTAATCACCATTTATTATATCAACCACTTTTTTTTTAATCTCTGGAATCACTTATATGAAATCTGTCCCATCCTAAAATATTTACCAAACATTTGCTATTTATCCATGGGTCAGTCCATATATTTGTATTGTTTCCATTAGCAGTCTATTTTTTAATGCATTGTAAAGCCTCTGACCTGTGTCTCGGCATGTTTTTAAAAGTATAGAACATATTGTTGTTGATACTCATAACCCAAAAAATTTCATTGCTGCAATATTTTTCTTTAATCCATTTTGACCATAAATTCTCTATATGAAACGTTTTATGTATGAGTTTGTGAGTAGCCCCTTTTCTTAATTCTTCAAAGCTTTTAATTCCAATGCCCCCTTCTTCCTTAAGTCTGCATAATTTATTCCATGCTATTTTATGTGTTTTCGCTTCCAAAAGAAGTATGCACAAAGACTGTCTATTTTGTTAATAGTTGTTGTTGGTATATAATACACTTGCAGCCAGTACAACACCATAAGTGTTATTACATTGTGTATTAATTCAGCCTTACCAGCCATTTAAAGCATATTACTATCCCAGCTATCAAACTTGTCCATTATTCTCTGATTTTTTTTTGTGCATTCTGCATAATGTAGGTAGTCACTTGACATAGGAACTCATAAATATTTTACTAGTAGATGTCCCTCCTATGATCCTAACATTTGTATTATTTCATTTTTTTTGCAGCTTGTGCCGAAATATACTTTGCTTTTGCTTTTGGTTGAATTTCAGCCCAGCATATTCTCCCATTCCAATAGCTAATTCTTTTATGTATTGAGCACTCTTCAAATTAGCATTTGCATATATTATCACATCATTTGCATACAATAAATATGAGATGCATGGTTGCATGTTAGTTATAGGGTTAATATGCTTCCTTCTAGCTGCTTCCTCTAGTTTTAGAGACATGTATTCCATGGCAATTGTGAACAGATAAGGAGACAAAGGGTCTCCTTGTCTTATCCCCCTTTTAGATGTTATATTACCTTTTGGAATTCCATTTATGTTGATAGAAAAAGTTGGTGTGCATATGCATTCTCTTATCAGCTTTATTAGTTGTTGAGGAAAACCCATCTTTTGCATCATGTAACAATTGAAATTTCTGTTCACTCTGTCATAAGCTTTTTGAAGATCCACCTTGATACAAAACTTTTTAATGCCTCTTTTCTTGAAATTTCTAATTAGCTCATGTGATAGAAGGATATTTTCTGCTATATTTCTCCCTGGAATGGAAGCAGATTGAGCTTCAGAAATGAGATGTGTCAACACATGCTTTATTCTATTGCAAATGATTTTTATTATAATTTTATAAAGTATATTACAACAAGCAATAGGTCTATAATCTGAAATGCTTGAAGGTTTATCATCTTTTGGGATAAGAGTTATGAAAGTATGATTTAAACCTTCAGGCATTTCAGGATTATTGAACATGTAATTTATGGCAGATATAAAATCATCTTTAATTTGAAACCAATGCAATTTGTAAAACTTAGCTGACATTCCATCTGGTCCTGATGATTTTTCATCCTTCACTGAAAAAACAACTTCTTTTATTTCCTTTTCAGTTACTTGCTTTGTCATGTATTATCTGCCTTTATCGTTAACCTACTTTCTGCAATTGATGTCTTCAAATTGCTCACTTTGCACTTCATTTGTGTTATACATGTCTTTTTAATACTGAATTGCTTGTTCATGTATCAAAATTGCATCATATAAGACATCCCCATTTTCATCTATCAATGCTTAAATATTATTTCTATGTCTTCTCATCGACATTTTAGCATGCAAAATTTTTGTATTATAATCCCCTTCATTTAGCCAGCTGATTTTGATTTTTGCATTACATCCCTATAAGTTGTGTATAGATGTGTTTTTAACTTTGCAGTTGCTTCCATCGTTTCCTCAAAAAAAAGGAAACATCTTCAGGATGCATATCTGTTTGCACTAATTTTTCATGTAATTTTTTTCCAAATCAATGATATTTGCATTACTTCTTGGTTTGATTTTATTCCATGCTTTCAAATTCTTCTTGACCAATTTATATTTATATCTTAATTTTTGGATTGGATTTCCCCAGGCAAGATTTTTTTTCTTATTTTCGTGTGGAACCTAAGACTTCATTCAAGACATTGCTTGTCGGTCTTAGTAAACCCTATGGGTGGTGTATACCCCGATTTTTTAATGTCTACGCACGATCAAGGTAGTCATCCTAGAAGTTGGTAAAGGCGGACCTCGAACTTGAGACCTCCTATGTCTCATCCCAATTCGTCCTCCTCTAACCAACTGAGCTAGGAGTGTCAGATCCCAAGCAGGATAGTTGAATGCTGCACTTACTTGTTCTTTATATCCTTCAATACTATGCCAACTATTTATATATTTGAAAGGCTTTCCTTTATCTTATTCCTTTGTAGTATGCAATTTAATGATGATTGGCGTGTGATCACTTAGGACACTTGCTAAAGCATTAATAGACAAGTTTGGGCATTTTTGAAGCATATCCGTATTTATCAACACTTTATCAATGTGTATTGCAATCCCTTTTCTTCTCCAAGTGAAATTATATTCCTATATTTTGGTTTCTGCAAGTTCACATGTTGTTAGACAATATGTAAACCCTTTGATATGAGAAAAAGGAACTGGAAGTCCGCCTTTCTTATCTTTGGGTTTTAGAACATTATTAAAGTCTCCTATGAGCATCCATGCTTCATCAACTTTTCCATGCATATCTGTCAATTGTTGCCAAAGTGTTTCCCTGTCTGAAAATAGATTTTTTGCATATAAAATGGTTAAATACATGCTAAAACCACCTTTGTTTGTTGCTTTGCAAGTGATATGTTGAGCACTTTTATTTATGACTGACATTTGCCGACATCTTTTATCCCAAAGATACATTATTCTCTCTTTTGCACCACAACATCTTCAGCATAAATTTGTCAATCATCTCATTATTCAGTTTATTTTCAAGTAAATCAACTATAGTTGGTTTTTCCTTATTGAGGAAATTTAATACTTGATTCATCTTGAAATCGGTATTAATTCTTCTTACATTCCATGAAATAATTGTCATTTACCTGATGTTGAAGCCCTTGTAATTCTTTTAGGGGGCTTATTTTTTGCTTTCTTGTATGGGGGTCTCTTTCAGCTTTTCTTTCAGATCTGCAGGGTTTTCCTCTACCATATCAGCTCCTGAATTGTTTTTCTCTGGTAATTGTGCTTTGTCTTCTATACTTGTAGCTATATTTTAATGAATTGTGCTTCATCTTTGTCTTGCTCATTTTCAGGTGTTGTTTCATTCCCTTTATTTTGGATATTTTCTTCTCTTCAATGTCCACTACTTCATGTGCATTTGATTTTGTGGGGTTCTATGGTCTTCCTATTGCAATTGTTGCCACTGCTTTATGTTTTTCCTTTGAAGGTAGTTTCTCTTTTCCTGATTTTCCTTCATCTTCCTTTGATATTTGCTTGTTTTTCTCCTGCATGTTATTTGTTTAATTTTCCTGCTCATTAATTGCTTGCTTTTCTCCTTCATTCCGCGTTTGTTTTTTCTGCCACACTGCTTTTGGTTTATGCATACATGTTTCAGTTTTGTGTCCAAATACACTATAGTGTGTGTAAATGTATGGTTTGAATTCATTCACCAACTTTATTTTTGAGATTTCATCAATATGTGACCTTACTGTGATTTCCTTTTTGTATCCATTTGCAGGGTTAATATTAACTAATATCCACACATATTTCATCCTTCTCATTTGGGCAGTGATAGCATTAAGCTTTAATGGCTCTCCAATGGCACTTGTTATTCTAGTTAAGGCTTTATCATCTCAGTGCTCCACTTTTAAGTTGAAGAGTTGTATCCAAATAGGCATTTTTTGTAATATTGTTTGTAAATATCTCTGTGCCTGGTTTCCGTTTTTGCATTATAATGTATCTAGATTGATATGTATATGGTCCATTTTCCATAACACTTTCAAAATCAATAGCATTTGAGAATTGTACCATGTAATTTTCAGTTTGAACTTGTATTTATACTGATTTTTTGGTTCCCATAATCGATCTATATAGCTCTTAAACTGAAAATAAGAAGATGTTGGTCCATATACCTTGCAAATTAGAGTGTTATTCCATCTAGCTTGAGATCTATCAATGATAGCTTTTGGTAGAACCGCACGTTCGTCCGATACATCATATTTGTTTTTATGTTTTTGCCTAGTTTGAAATCTTGTGATGTTATTAATGAATCCGCTCTAACTTTATCTGCCCATCTAGCTGTCATTGCTTTTGTTATGTTTGATGTGTTTACTGTAGCTGGATCCAGTGGATCTGAAGCTTTCTCTGATGAGAATTCGATCTCCTTATTTGTAGGACCTTTTTCTGCCATTTTCACTATATATATGCTATAATTTTATTTATGACATCATATTCAAATTTCACAATTAACGTGTTATAAATATTGATTAATTAATTATGAAATACTAATTAATTTAATTACTTTGTAACAATTATAAACCAATTAAATCATTTGTTCTAAAGTGAATTTATTATTTCGATTGTGTGACTTTTAAGTGTAAATTCGATGAACGTCAAACTATTCGAATGTCAACATTCACACGTCACTTAGTAGTAATGTTATATTATTGCCAAATTTATCACTTACTAAACATTGGTAAAATCCAGTTCCAATTCATTAAGTGTTTCCTTGTTTTGATTATTATTTATGCCAATTCTCTTCATCAAATTTATATGTCAATTTGGATTATTAATTAGGTTATGGTCAAAATTCTATCATTGTTCATATTCTACTCTATAGTGAAAACACACTTTTTTGATTGTTTAATAATAACAATTATTATTAACCAACCCACTATGGCTAGATATTTTAAATTTAAGTTGACATTATTTGGCCGTGATACTAACCCCATATAACTAAGGAGATGGGTCCTCTCTTGATTAATGTTTCACTTCCATTTCTTTCACTTGACCCAACTATAGTCCTTCAATGAATATTATGCTATAATTTAATTATAATAAAAGCAAAGTTTTCACATTAAAGATCTATAGTATTCCCAAGTTGAAAAAACTATGTAAACCAATCACAAAAATATTTGTTGTTTGGCCTTAGTTATATTAACCAATAGAAAACTATCGAGCGAGTTATTCCATAGTTTTCCAATAATTATCAATATGTAACCCCTTAGTGCCCCAACTGTCATGAGTCATACACTACCCAACATTTGGAAAGCTTAATGTATTTTAGCCCTAAAATATATATTGGTACCTAATCTCGATGTATCTTGATAAGGAACATTTAAAATAGTATATTTATTTCAACTATGATAATCAACTCAAGGTTAAGACACCTTATAATTAAAAAGTACTATTTATGAATTTTCTATTAAATACACTTTTAAATAATTAGTTAATTGATCGACGCTAGTCTATGAATTAAAAAAGCGCGACATTTAAATTAAATTCTGCAAGCATACAGGTGTGTAGCATACAGGTCGAACACCGGGAGGTGGATTAAATCAATTATTTATCTAATCTCTTGGGCGAGTTAGACAAAGCTTAGAGGTTGATTTTTTTCGCAAGCAAAATAAAAACTGAAACTACGAATAAAAGATGCAATTAAATTCACTATAGATTTGAATCTAATCGGATCTGTAATAAATTCAATGATTAAAATAAAATAGAACACTGGAAATAAAATTGCAGAAAAGAAATCAACAACTGAAAATAAAAACTAGGATTACCTCTGAATCTAATCAGACGGTCAATCACTAGTAAGAAAAATAGAAGCAATAGCAAATTGTGTTCTAGCAAATCTAATTGACTAGAAAACACAATTTGTCACGAAAATAAAATGCAGGAACTAAAGAAAAGAAAGCTTTATTAAAACTAAAAGAGAGTACAGAAGAATGAATGATTTTTACAATGGTTACAACACATATTTATAGATGAGAATGGGAAAACCATAATTAGGTCTATGAATAAATGGGCCTCCTCATTCATGAATATCTCTTGCCTTCCTTGACTCAGCTTGATTGGAGAAAATCTGGGCATATCATGGTAAATATTTTCCATATCTCTCAATTCTCTCATGTGGCTAATTGATTGATAAAAGATTGCATATAATTAATTCTTCCAAACAAGGATGCTTATTAGACTCCAAAGGCAACAAAGGATAAAATCTTCACAATGGATCTTTTCTTGACAGCAATTCAATCAGAAATTCTTCTAATTGAAATTGAATGATTTGAATTTAATTCCATGATAAGAATATGGCTATTGCTGAAATGTTAATTGGTGCACATCATAAATACATACACATGAATATGTGTATGTATATATATAACATAAAACTAATCCAAATATTCCTCAAAGCAAAGGGCCAGTGTGAACGCGCTCCGTTTCTTTGGCAAAAAGTGAGCTTGACGGGGTTCGAACTCAGGTCTCTCAGCACCAATTCCTATGCCTTTACCAGTGAGCTACTACTTCTTTTGCAATTGAAATGAATTTGATGTTAGGAAGTAGCTATTTCTTGTAGTTGGCCTTTGATTTGAATTGAAGGAGGCAACGCTTGAAATCTGTAAAAACACATAAAAAATACCCAAAGTATCATTTATTTATTTACAAAAGATAAAGCATCAGAGTCATAAAATAAACACTTTTCAATGTCAATCAAATACCCCCACACTTATCTTTTACTCGTCCTCGAGTAAAACAAAAAATGAAAAACTAAACTAGATAGGTCACACTTTCGTAGGAAACACGATTGCATTGAGCGTATGCAACAAGCCGTTAAACCTCTAGGTGTCCCCAGTAGGACGAGTGGTGTCTCGTGAGGGTTTTCAGCGGATACTACCCACAAAATCCAAATGCAGTATGCTATGATTCTAATGAAACTACATAAATGCAATGGACATATGCAAATAAAAACGAAAAATGACAACACGACTTGTTTCAGGAAAACAAATTAAGTTAACAATTTCTAGTCAGTTGATTTTATTTTAGATACCTCGACTTGTCACAAATTTTCAATATAAATCAAGTTTTCAAATGTTAATTCTAGTTTGGCCAGTTAGTTCGGTCGATAACATAGTGCAGCCATGAAATAAATTCTTAGTTTGCTTGGCACAGTTTGCAAAGTGGTATTCTAATTTTCTCATGTATGGCTAGTCAAATCAATAAGGTCAAGAAGTGTTTGGGTATCATCGCTTATTCTTTATTCTATAAAATTTTAAGATTTATGATTAAGTACATACACCTAACTGAAAAGACCAAGGTTTACCACCCATGCACTGCCTCGCGGACTAACGAAGAGTAGGTAAAGAGCTTGGCGGATTGTGCAGGCCGACTTTGACTTTGTCAACAACGTGTCGGTAATCCTTAGGTGTCCAATCTCATAAAATGAGACCAAGATATTCCAACTTTGACTTTGTCAACAACGTGTCGGATAGAGCTTGGCGGGTTTGCACACCAACGCTCGATATACAAGCAATGTTGGATACCCTTGGAATACTATTATTATTATTATTGAAAATATAAGCACAAAAGAGAGTTACGCGAATTCAACTTAACACAACTTAGTTTTAAAGATTTGAAAAGCCAATATAAGTATTTTAAGTCCTCCACTTATTTAAACAAAGTCTACAATATAGAATAGATTTCATGGCCATCACCTAAGAATCTCCCTATGTACTGGTTAAACTATTATCCCTCAAAATTAAACTTTTCATTATATTTCCTATTCGATCTAAGTTGAGAGAGAAAAATACTATCAACTGGATAAAAATTTTAAACTTATTTTGCTGTATCAATTGAGAATGAGTCGTATTTCAAAAAAAAAAAATTTATGGTATGTTACTACGAGATAAAATGTCTGATGGTACTACTTAAATGTCTAAAAATAAAAAGAAATAAAAACAAAGACAAGTGAAAATGGATGAAATGCAGACTCCCCCCCCACACTTGATTGAGACAGTGTCCCAACTGTCTAAGGCAGAAAAACAAAAATAAAATAAAAAAATGAAAAAAGAAAAATAAAAGAAAAAGAACGTGTACCACCTGATTTCATGGTGGATGATCATGCAGATCGATAGAGTCATCTTCGTCGTATTGCTCGAATTCCAAAAATGGTTTCAGTCGTTGACCGTTTACTTTGAAGATTTTTCCATCCCTAGGATTTTCAATTTCAACCGCTCCATGAGGGTATACTGTTTTCACGACATAAGGTCCAGTCCATCGAGATCTGAGTTTCCCTGGAAACAAGTGAATTCTAGAGTCGTATAAAAGAACTTTTTGACCTATGTTGAATTCCTTACGAAGTATGTTTTTGTCGTGTTGGGCTTTGGTTCTTTCTTTGTAGATTTTTGCATTTTCATACGCCTCATTTCTTAATTCCTCTAATTCAGAAATTTGTAACTTCCTATGTGAGCCGGCCTTTTCTAAGTCAAAGTTCAAAAATTTTATGGCCCAAAGAGCGCGATGCTCTAATTCAAGAGGTAAGTGACAGGCCTTTCCAAAGACTAATCGATATGGTGACATCCCTAGATTGGTTTTATAAGCAGTGCGAAAAGCCCAAAGTGCATCAATCAGTTTTACGGACCAATCTTTTCTATTGGAATTCACGGTTTTCTCAAGAATTTGTTTGATTTGTCTATTGGAAACTTCTACTTGCCCACTCGTTTGTGGATGGTAGGGGGTCGACAGCTTGTGTGTGATTGAGTATTTCTTGAGCAAGGACTCAAAAGAACGATTACAGAAGTGAGTGCCATTATCGCTAATGATAGCTCGAGGTGTGCCAAAGCGTGAAAAGATGTTTTCTTTGAGGAATTTGACAACAACCTTGTTGTCGTTGGTTTTGGTCGGAATGGCTTCAACCCATTTTGAGACATAATCTACTGCAAGCAAGATGTAAAGATTCCCAAATGAATTGGGGAATGGTCCCATCAAGTCGATGCCCCAAACATCGAATAACTCAATCACTAAAATGGGGTTGAGAGGCATCATGTTCCGCTTAGAGATTCGACCCGTTCTTTGACATCGCTCACATTTAGAGCAAAATTCGAAAGCGTCACGGAAGAGTGTGGGCCAATAAAAACCGCTTTGCAAAACTTTTGCAGCAGTTTTTCTTGCTCCAAAATGACCGCCACAAGCATGATCATGTGAGAAGGAGAGAATACTTTAGTGTTCATGATCGGGCACACACCTTCGAATGATTTGGTCTGGGCAGTATTTGAAAAGATATGGGTCGTCCCAATAGAAGTTTCGAACTTTCGAGAGAAATTTTTGTTTATCTTGTTTCGACCATTCAGCGGGCATTTGTTGTGTGACAAGATAATTCACAATGTCAGCGTACCAAGGGGTGTTAGAGATCGAAAGGAGTTGTTCGTCAGGAAAATAGTCATCGATTTGGGTGTCGTTATCATTTTTGTGCACAATTCGAGAGAGATGATCAGCTACGACATTTTCAGAACCCTTTTTATCTCGTATTTCTATATCGAATTCTTAAAGAAGAAGGATCCAACGAATCAAGCGGGCCTTGGCATCCTTTTTAGAAAGCAGATATCGTAGGGCAGCATGGTCAGTGTAAACTATGACTTTGGATCCTATGAGATATGGTCTGAATTTCTCAAGAGCGAATACAACTGCCAAAAATTCCTTTTCAGTAGTTGAGTAATTCAGTTGGGCCTTGTTTAAAGTTTTGCTAGCGTAATAAATGACTCGAGGGAGTTTATTGATACGCTGACCCAAGATGGCTCCAATAGCAAAATCAGAAGCGTCGCACATAAGTTCGAAGGGTTGAGTCCAATCAGGAGGTTGAATGATGGGAGTTGTGGTCAAGATTGACTTAAGAGTTTCAAAAGATGTTTTGCAATCATTGGAAAATTCAAACTTTACGTCTTTGGCAAGTAAATTCGAGAGAGGTTTTGAAATTTTTGAGAAATCCTTAATGAATCTTCTATAGAATCCTGCATGGCCAAGAAATGAACGAACATCTTTGACAGACTTAGGAGGAGGTAAATTGGCAATCAAATCGATTTTGGATTTATCGACTTCTAGGCCATCTTTGGAGACGACATGACCTAGAACTATCCCCCTTTTTACCATAAAGTGGCATTTCTCCCAATTAAGCACGAGTGATTTCTCCTTACAATGCTTAAGGACGAGTTCTAAATGAGTGAGACATTGGGAAAAAGATGATCCATATATTGAAAAATCGTCCATGAATATTTCCAAGAATTCTTCCACCATATCAGAGAAAATACTCATCATACACCTTTGGAAAGTCGCGGGGGCATCACAAAGACCGAAAGGCATGCGACGATAAGCAAAGGTTCCAAAGGGACAAGTAAAGGTGGTCTTATGTTGATCTTATAAAGCAACAGGAATTTGGTTATAGCCAGAGTATCCATCGAGAAAACAGTAGTACTCATGTCCCGCTAAGCGTTCGAGCATTTGGTCAATAAAAGGCAAGGGAAAATGGTCTTTCCGTGTGGCTGAGTTAAGCTTTCGATAGTCGATGCACACACGCCATTTGGTTTTGATTTTTGTTGGGACGAGTTCATTACTGTCGTTTTTGATCACTGTGACTCCCGACTTCTTTGGTACAACTTGTACCGGACTCAACCAAGTACTATCAGAGATGGGATAGATGATGTTATTGTCTAGACATTTGATTATCTCCTCCTTGACCACTTCTCTCATGTTTGGGTTTAATCGCCTTTGAACCTCACGGATGGGTTTAGCCTCATCAACTAAGTGTATGCGATGTTCCACAATTGATGGGCTAATTCCTTTTATATCGCTAATTTCCCACCCCAAGGCGTCTTTATTTTCCCGTAAAATTTCCAAAACTTTTTCTTCTTGGTCTTCGGTAAGATCAGAGGCCAAGATTACGGGAAAAGTTTGTGATGGGTCCAAGTAAGCATACTTAAGGTCTGGTGGCAAGGGTTTGAGGTCTAACTTAGGAAGTTCTTGTGTATCAACATTGGTCAACATTCCTTGGTTAGATTCAGGTGAAGAAGTGTCGGAGTCGAGAATTTTGTTTAGTTCAGAAATGTATTCGAGTTCATCGAAATCAGAGTCGAAATGGTCAAGACACATTTTCAGGGCTTCAGAAGTATCACTAGAGGTTTCATCAACTATGGTTTGAATCATGTCAATTTCATCGACCTCAAAATCCATAGGTTGTTTGTTGAGATTAAAGATGTTTAGCTCAATGGTTAGGTGCCCGAAGGAAAGTCGAAGCTGACCATTCCTACAATTAATAACAGCATTAGAGGTTGCTAAGAAAGGGCATCCTAAGATCAATGGTATTTGAACTTTGGGATTTGAGACAGGCTCTGTTTCTAGAACTATAAAATCAACAGGGAAGTAAAACTATTCGATCTGTATCAAAACGTCTTCGATAATTCCCAATGGCTTTTTGACAGATCGATCGGCTAGTTGAAGTGCGATGTTTGTTGGTTTAATCTCCCCTAGTCCAAGTTGACGATAGACAATATAAGGGAGAAGGTTGACACTGGCACCAAGGTCGAGTAGGGCACGAGAGATGTGAGTGTTTCCTATTTTACAATCAATCGTAGGGCAGCCAGGGTCTTTATACTTGACTGGGGCAAGATTCGAAAGAACAAAGCTTGTATTTGCAGTTAGAAAGGCGATTTTTGGGACATTGGTCGCACGTTTTTGTGTGCACAATTCCTTAAGACATTTAGCATATTGAGGAATTTGTTCAATGGTGTCCAAAAGAGGAATGTTTACACGGACTTGTTTGAAAATTTCCAGAATTTTATCGAAATTTGCCGCTTTCTTCTTATTATTGAGTCTATGAGGAAAAGGAGCTACTGGTTTTTCGACTCTGTGATGAGTTTCATCATTCGAAGAAGAAGGTTTATCCAAGGGAAGAGAAGGTGGTAAGGTTGTAGAAGATGGAATGTTGGTATTGCCAACATTATTTTTCGAAGGTGGGTCGGGTTTGCCGACACTGGGAGAAGAACTGTTGGGATTGCCAACATTTGAGGAAAATGGGGGTTTAGAAGAATTGGCATTCGAAGGCAATGGGTGATCCTCAAGATTAGGCATCGGGGCCAAGTTAGAAGGCTCGCCAGGGTTGCCTATGTTGTTATCAATCCTCTTTCCAGATCGAAGGGTTGTAATAGCATTGACTGGATTTTGATTTTCGTCCTCACAAGAATTTACAGCATGAGAGTTATATTTTGGATTCACCTCAGGTTGACTAGGCAATTTTCCCTTCTCGTTATTTTTCGCCATTTCCTTTATCATATTCATCATTTGGTCCATTTTAACGTCTTGCGAGTTTATTTTAGCTTCGTAAGAGTTCATCTGTTTTTCTAGACGCCCAATATCTTGTGATGGTTGAGAAGATTGAGATGATTGGTTTGATGATTGAAAATTGGGGTGCCTATAAGGTTGTTTGGATTGAGGTGTAGTTTGAGAGGTTTGAGAATTGGGGGGTGGACCTTGGTAATTCGGATTGGGAATAAAGGGTTGCACGTGAGATGGGTTAGCCGAATTATTGGGGTTCGACCAGGAAAAATTTGGGTGGTTCCTTCAACCAGGGTTGTACGTGGATGAGTAAGGATTATTTTGAGCTATGGCATTGGCTTGGTCTTGAGAGTAATAGTGGGGTAACCCTTCTCCGGCCCGAGGAGTTTGATTTTCTAAGGGAATTTGACTTGGGTCCACGACATGCACTCCTCTAGTAGAAGTACGAATCGGAACACGAATCGATTCCCACTGCATGTCCTTTTCAGAATAATCTTCTAAAAACCGCCAAGCTTCATCGGCTGTTTTTGACATAAAGTCTCCTCCAAACATTGATTCTAGTTGAGTTCTAGTCTGATAGTTTAGCCCTTCATATGCAATTTGACATAAGTGATCTTTTAGAATTCCATGATGAGGACAACTATATAATAGCTGGTTGAATCTCTCAAAGTATTTTGAAAAAGTTTCCCCCTCGTTTTGACAAAATTGATTTATCTCGGTTCGGATTTTTAGAGTTTTATGGAAAGGGAAAAACTTCTTCAAGAATGCAGTGACAAATTCATCCCAACTTCTTATGGAATTTCGTGGAAGAGAATTTAGCCATCTTTTAGCGCTTTCAAGTAGTGCAAATGGAATTAGCCTTAGCTTGATCGATTCGTTAGATAGTTGTTGCAGTTTTGTTGTGGAGGCATACAATTCAAATTCACTTAGAAATTCATAAGCATTTTCAGATCCAGTAAATTTTGGTACCCCTTGGATAAAAGAATGTTTTAGCTCAAAATTGTTCCCTTCAGCTAGTGGGAACACGATGACAGAGGGTTGAACGGTCCTAGTAGGATAACATCGATCACGAAGAGACAACGGTCTATCCACTTGGATATTGAGATTTTGAAAATTTTGATTTATTTGGTTTTGATCCCCAAGGTTTGGAAAATTTTGATTCACTCGATTTTGATCCAATTCGGTTGGAAAATTTTGGTTGATTCGAGAACCCCTAGGAGAATTTTGTTGGCTAACACTTTTTTCACTCATTGTTGTTAAATGCAAGCACAGAATTTAGCTACAATGAAATTTTCTGTCCTTATTTGCTCCTAACCCAAAATTATAAAGTGACACGTTTGATTACTTAGATCAAAAGATTTCTCAGCCAGTTAACGGACAGGAGTTATCGGTGCACCAGGAATCACCCTAGCAATGCAGCCGAAGGTTTAAGTACCTTCAGAGTAACAACCGATATAATATTTACGAATCACCGTAATATTTATAAACGGTTATTTCTCTGCCGTAGTCTAGACACCGAGAAATAATTCGTTCCAAATGAATCAACTATCACAATATAATTAAGCCCTAGATGAGCCCGTGACTCCCTTAAGTCCAACGTCTAACCGTTATTATTAGTCAGATTCTACGATGAGATGCAATTTGTGGGCTAAGGAAAGGGTGATGAAATCCCTCACCTTATGTGAATTGGGGTATTGCCCTTAATAGAATGAATAAAAGATGCAGAAATAACAGCAATCATACAAAATAACTGCAGAAATTAAGAATTGTACATTCAAAGTCGCTGCCCCTGCAGAAGATTTTTACAACAATTGTCTATATATATGTTTTTCTTTGCAGCAGAGATCCTGTAGAGTTAAAAGAAATTTACAGTGGTGTATGGCGGTCCATCCAGAGCAAATGAATGACACTGATAATTCAAATCAGTTGTTTCCAAATCGATCGACCTCTGAATCCTTGTTTGTTTGCTTGACTTTTTTTTTCGCTTTATTCTTTGATTGAATTTTTGTTCCTTTCTTGAGCTTTTGAGTTTGACGTCTCTCTTTTCCTTTTTTTTCTCTTTTTCTCTCTTTTTTTTTTTGAAAAAGAACCGAATAATAAAAAAAATGAAAACAGAGGAAAATAAATAAAATAGAACTTAAAGAATAAAACAAACTAAGCTAAAACAACTCAAAAGGACTGAGCTGAACAAGGGAAAAAAACTAAGGAAAACAAAAAAATGTGAATAACTTAGTTAAAAACAAAACCAAACTCAAACAAAAGAAACGACTTCTAAAAAAAAATTCACCCACTAATCTAATAACAAATTGAAAAACAAACTTTCGTGCTTAAACAAACAAGGCCTGTCACTTAAACAATATCATCACAAACCCACGGTCCCAAAATACAATCCCGCAAAAGGATAGTCAACCCGAGCAAAAACAGGAACTCACGCCTTCTCCTCTAAGATCATGAAGCAACAGAGCCCCTTTATTTTTTTTTATTTTGGTCTAAAAATTTCCTCCAATACCTTACCACAAAAAAAAAATCGCGTTTTATGACGAAGCAACAGAGCTCCTTTATTTTTCGAAATCAAGTCGGGGCCTTGATGCGATTTGGGTTGCGATTTGGGATTTCAGTGAAAACAAGGCAATGGTTTGAGAGGTGATGAGTGTTGTGCGGTGAGGAGTTTGGATGTGAAGTGGGTACGAGGCTGCGGTTTTAGTTGATTGCGGAGTGGAAGAACGTGGTGATTGCGGAACTTGAAGGCTGTTGCGATTTCAATTGAAGCTGGGTTTCGCGATGGGTTGATTTCGATTGGTTTTTAGTTGCGGTTTCAGAACTTCCTGGCGGTGGTTTCTTTTGGCAAAAGGGGTTGTTGAATTGGCTATTCGGGTGGATGGTTATTGATCGGAAGTTGAATTGAAGGGCAAAGGATTTTGATGCATGTGGCGAGGCTGATTTGCGAGTATGGTGAGCTTTAGAGGGGTTGGATGAGTAATTTGTGGAGTATGATGGTAGGGGTTTTCTTCTGGAATGGTGGAAGGAGGTTGTTTGTGGCCAGAGGAGTACCTGCGTCTGTGATTTTTGTGGAGTTCGGTGATGTTATGTGTGGCTTGTAATTGGTTATGGGAGGTTTGTATGGGGTGAACGTTGGCTAATGGGGGGTATGGTGAAGACCAATGGGACGTTGAAGCAAGTTGAAGAGGCGGATGCAGTATGAGTAGAGAGTTTTTGACAGGAAGGTGTCAGATTTGTGGTGGGTTGGTACGGCGGCAGAGGGGTACGTATAAAGGAGAAGGTCCAGAACAGGTTGGCTTTGATGGAGAACTCTGGAAATTGGTGTTTGCGTGAAATGTGGTGATAACGGTGGTATTTGTAATGGTTCGATGGTGATTGGGAGGGTATGGCGTTTGTGGTTTTTTTTTTTTATGAAACTTGCAAGACAAGAAAGAAATGACAGGAAAAAAAAATTGCAGAAAACAAAGATTTGTTTTTTTTTTTTAAATTATTGAAAAGAGGTAAGAATTGTAACGGGAAAGAAATTGAAGAAAATTGGCAGCTTATTTTTTTCTCTCTTGTATAGAAGATTACGGTATCATCAATCAATACCAAATCAACTAATTGAGATTTTTTTCTATATGTCAAGAAAACAAAACTAAGAACGTTTTTTTTAACAAAGAAAATAAAAAAAAATAAAAACAAAAAATAAAACAAAACTAACACGAATCAGAAATCAAATAAATAATAAAATTTAATCGTTACCTCCCCGGCAACGGCGCCAAAAACTTGATCGACGCTAGTCTATGAATTAGAAAAGCGCGACATTTAAATTAAATTCTGCAAGCATACAGGTGTGTAGCATACAGGTCGAATACAGGGAGGTGGATTAAATCAATTATTTATCTAATCTCTTGGGCGAGTTAGACAAAGCTTAGAGGTTGATTTTTTTCGCAAGCAAAATAAAAACTGAAACTACGAATAAAAGATGCAATTAAATTCACTACAGATTCGAATCTAATCGGATCTGTAATAAATTCAATGATTAAAATAAAATAGAACACTGGAAATAAAATTGCAGAAAAGAAATAAACAACTGAAAATAAAAACTAGGATTACCGCTGAATCTAATCAGACGGTCAATCACTAGTAAGAAAAATAGAAGCAATAGCAAATTGTGTTCTAGCAAATCTAATTGACTAGACAACACAATTTGCCACGAAAATAAAATGCAGGAACTAAAGAAAAGAAAGCTTTATTAAAACTAAAAGAGAGTACAGAAGAATGAATGATTTTTACAATGGTTACAACACATATTTATAGATGAGAATGGGAAAACCATAATTAGGTCTATGAATAAATGGGCCTCCTCATTCATGAATATCTCTTGCCTTCCTTGACTCAGCTTGATTGGAGAAAATCTGGGCATATCATGGTAAATATTTTCCATATCTCTCAATTCTCTCATGTGGCTAATTGATTGATAAAAGATTGCATATAATTAATTCTTCCAAACAAGGATGCTTATTAGACTCCAAAGGCAACAAAGGATAAAATCTTCACAATGGATCTTTTCTTGGCAGCAATTCAATCAGAAATTCTTCTAATTGAAATTGAATGATTTGAATTTAATTCCATGATAAGAATATGGCTATTGCTGAAATGTTAATTGGTGCACATTATAAATACATACACATGAATATGTGTATGTATATATATAACATAACACTAATCCAAATATTTCTCAAAGCAAAGGGCCAGTGTGAACGCGCTCCGTTTCTTTGGCAAAAAGTGAGCTTGACGGGGTTCGAACTCAGGTCTCTCAGCACCAATTCCTATGCCTTTACCAGTGAGCTACTACTTCTTTTGCAATTGAAATGAATTTGATGTGAGGAAGTAGCTCTTTCTTGTAGTTGGCCTTTGATTTGAATTGAAGGAGGCAACGCTTGAAATCTGTAAAAACACATAAAAAATACCCAAAGTATCATTTATTTATTTACAAAAGATAAAGCATAAGAGTCATAAAATAAACACTTTTCAATGTCAATCATTAATACAAAAAATTATATCAAGTATGTAACAAAAAGCGAAATCATCTTTTATTGCGAGCGAGAAGTGTTACAAGAGTTAACAATTTATCTATAATAAATTCTAGAATTGCATTAAGAACATTTCTCTAACTCTACCAGAATGATTCCGTGAAAGAAGAGTATGATGAGCTGATAAGAAACAAGACATGAAATCCTATTTCATTATCACAACATAAGAATATTATAGGATGTAAATGGACAATTAGACTTAAAAGAACACTGATACTACAATAAAAGTGATATTTGACAGCATTTTAAAATGTTATGGTACACTATCATATCGTTCTGAAGAATATTATCTAACAACAAGCTGTAATACTAGCAGAACATATTGCAACATTTTTGAAACACTTCAAAAAAGCATCATATTATAGCTTTTTACTTTTTTGCAGTGTTTTAAGAAAAGCTGCAATATGTTATGTGTCTATTTCAGCTTGTTACATGATATTATTTATCAAAACGCTTTGAAAGTATTTCATAAGGTTTTAGAAACGACATAAAATATCTTTTCCATGCAAAGGATGGGATGTTGTTAAATTTCTATATTTGAGAAAAAACTTAAACAATAATCATATAAACACATTAAATAATAATCACATAAAATCCAAACAGATTTAAATATATAAAACATATTCAAATATGATTTAAGTAAAATTCCTAAAGGTTGTTAAGTCGGTTAAAATATTTAAATATAGAAGGCTCTTTTTTTTTATCAAATAACAGACTTATATAAACAAAAAGGAGAAGAAAGCCATTCCCCGGTGGCGTAAAAAATAGTTTAGCAGTTCAAGATGACTATTAAACTGCAAAACCAGATACCAAAATAAAAATAAAACCAAACAACTAAACATACCACCCCCAACATCCCCATAAAACTCTCAAAGTGACAGAATACAAAAACAGAGGAGCCGCCCCAATCGGAACCAACAACAAGCTTTATGCAAAGCTCCCCCTATAATAACGAGCTCCGAGCTGACGAAGAGCTGAATGGAAACAAACAAGCACCCTCCTGCTCCATAGCAATATGAAGAAGAACAACGAGCAAGCTCTAATCAGCTACCTTCAGATGATAATGAGCTCCAAGCTAACAAAGAGCACAATAGACATAAGCAAGCAACTTCCTGCTTTGACAACAATTTAAAGAGATCCTTCATCCAAGCTCCGAACAACCACCTTCAGAATGTAGGAGAATGCCTTAGAAAAAAAACTCGCCCTATACCAGCATGAGGAAGAGGGCACATAGTTACCGAGAAAACACGAACCAAAGGTAAAGACTGAGATTAGAGAACCCCCAAGAAAGGTCTTCCACGGAATGCAAAAAAAAAATCATCCTCAACCTTGCGAATGATGGAAGCATAAACCATGGGAACCTCATCGGACACAAGCTTATTCCAAGAGCGCCAAAGATGCCAGCAGATAAAGAATAAGATGGAAAAGTATAGAACGGAAAGAACTCCCTTTCTTTCCTTCTCACCAGAGTCTGAGCATGCCAAGAAGGGAAAAGACGTTATAAATGGCTTTCCCTGAAAGACCAACCAAATCGCCGAGGAAGGACCAAATAGCATGAGCACACTGCCTAGCGAAGAACAAGTGAACAGTCGATTCCACATCTCATGCTCCGTAACACATACAATGAGAGGCAATTGAGATATCGATCCTCTTCAGATTTTCATCTGATGGTAAGCCTTCATGGAGGGTTTTCCACATGAGAATGAATATATTAGGAGGGATGCTGGAGTCCCAAATGAAATAAAAAGCATGAATCATAGGCACAGGAATTCTAACATAATTCCAAGCAGCCCACAGAGAGCACGGATCAACATTCCACCCATGACCTCCACCATGGTAGTTGGAAAAGGTCTTGCTGGATTACATTTGTTTCCACATCTCACTAGAGTAAGAAGGGACCCCTGCGAAATCTAGTGGCAAAAGACGATGGTATTTGGCAAGAAAAAACGATGCCTAAATAGAGTCGTTATAGCGGAATCTTACCCAAAGCTTGCACGCATAAGCGTTATAGACATCCATGCAATTTCGAATCCCCAAACCACCCTCTTGTCAAGGGCAAAAAATGACAACCCAAGAAACGTAATGGTGTCGCTTAGCATTTCCTTTATTCCCCCCCCCCCCCCCCCCCAAAAAAAAAAACGAAGCCAAGCACCGGTAAGAACGGAAGAAAAGATGAAGTGGGTGCCATGGCTGCAAAGACATGAGACCCAATAGAACCAAGCACCGATTTAATGAGAACAAGCCTACCAACTTGGGATAGAAGAGACGAATTCCAACAAATAATCTTTCCCCTAACCTTATCAGTCAAGGGATCGAAAGTCGCATTGAGCTTGTGACCTCGATATAGAACAAAACCAAGGTAGGGTAAAGGCAAGGAGACAACACAAAATATGGAAAATGATTCTATCCAAAAAATCCTAGTTAGAGCCATTGAATTGGCGGGAACGAAGCCTTTTCGAAGAGTTTACATGTTGGCTTAAACATCTCTCGTACTGATGGATAAATGGTAAGAGACGACGAATGGATCGACGGTGACCGTTAGAGAAAATAATGATGTCATTCGCGAATGATAAATATGAAATAATAAGACAACCACTGGGGATACAAACACGATGGATCTGATCCACTATCGTGAGCGAATGCACACCTCGCAGGAAAGCCTCTTCGGCAATGACGAACAACATCAGCAAAAGGGGGTCTCCTTGATGCAGACCCCTTCCCAAGTGGAAAATCCATTAGTTGATTCGTTGATAAGAACAGAGAACCAACAGTTAGAAATGAGCCTTTAAACAAGGTTAATAAAAGGCTCAGAGAAACCAATGGAACGAAGGATCCTTATGATGAAAAACCAAAACATTTGATTGTAAACCTTCGCCATATCAAGTTTTATAACCATGTTAGATCCCCTAACCTTACGATCAATTTGGGATATAAGTTCTTGATCTAAAAAGGCATTATCTATAATGAGAAGCCCTTTAACAAAGCTCGCTTAGGAAGACGAGATAATACAGTCGAGAATAAGGGCAAGTTTAGAGGATAATACCTTAGAGATGACCTTGTTCGAAAAGTTACACAAGCTAATAGGTCTGAAGTCAGAGCACGAGCGAAGGTGCTCACATTTTGGGATCTGAACACGATTGGTGGAAGTCCATCCCTTTAGAATATCACCTCCCAAAAAGAAAAATCAGATAGCTAAGCAGAAGTCTATTTGAATAATTAGCCAGACACTATGGTAAAAAAATTCTGTTGAATCCGTTCAGACCACTCGCATTGTCCTTGCTTAGTCTGAACACACAAGACAGAACTTCCTCCATAAAGGGAGGATAGGAAAGACCATTACACTAGTCAGGAAGAACCAAACGAAGGATAAAAGCAAACAGAGACGGATCAGAAATAATAATAGATGGACAACTCAAAAAGTATTGAAAGTGAGACAGAATAGTCTCTTTGACATCCTCGGGAGAGGATGCCAAAGAAAGGTCGGGCGAAGAATCTGGCTAATAGAAATGATATCTTTATTCTTCCTGATAGAAGTGGAAGAAACTAGAGTTTGAATCGCCTTCGACGACCCATTTAAGCCTAGCCTTCTGAAGAAGTAAATCATACTCGACTCGCAACTCGGAAGAAAAGGCGAGTTGGGCTTGAACCCATTCCACCTTATTAGAATCAGAAGGATCTTAATCATAAGCAGATTCCGGTAAAAAAAAGAATCTCTTTCGCCAAGCGAACCCTATCGAAAAAATTCTTGAAAACCGATGTGTTCCACTCCTTAGGACAAATTTTTAGATGTTTAAGTTAGAGGGAGAACACTGCAATAGAACCACCTATTTTAGGAGCAGCCCATAAATCCCCCACCACTTGGAAGAAAGTGTGATGAGATCTCTACATGGATTGGGAATGGAATGAGGAAGGTCCCATTAACGTGTAGGGGGAACAATGCAATAACGTCGGAGCATGGTCCGAGTTAGTGCAGTGGAGATGAGTGACTGAGTATGGGAAGGGTAGGTTAAACCATCCCTCCGATCTGGAAACCTGATTGAGACGAGGTAGAATATGGTTGGGTCCTTCTTGGTTATTACACCAAGTAAAAGCCGAGCCAACGAAAGACACCTCAGACGAATCTGATTCAATGATAAACGAGTTGAAATCCCATACTGCTACTCGGTTAATGTAACACCCCGTATTTTATATAAATATCAAATGAAAATATTAGTAATTTATGATTTTAGAATTTAGCCCCAAAACATATGCCATGGCGTTCGTGGCGATTTTCTGATTCGTTTTGATGTACAACTTTCCCCAAACAGAGTGTAGGGGGAAGTTATTAACAAGCAAAAGTTTAAAAGATTGTATGCGTATATATACGCGCAAGTTTAAATTTGAGATTAGATATGCATTATAAAAAAAAATTCACCTAAGACATATTAAGAAATAAAATGAACATTAAACATAATGCTTAAAATGAAACTAAAATCGGCTGAAATCACGTTCGAGACCTAGGAGTTGGGTCGACCCTACCCATCCGGGTTAGATCTTTTTTGTTTTTGACGTGTTTTTCTGATTTAAATGGTTCATGTTTAATATTATTGAATTCAATGGACTAAAATTTCCTGTACACCTATAAATAGACAAGTAAGGCCTAGCCTTCAACTCATATTTTCTGAGATGATGCTAACGCTCTGTCATTTTCTTTCTTCTCCAAATCTTTCAGAAATTAGAATATTAGCTTTTAGGAGTTCTGATTCAAGATTTGAAGACAAAGAATGTAAATTTACAACTTAGGTATTCAGATTTCTGATCAACATGAGGTAAGTCCTATGAATATGATTTATTTATGTTTCTTTCTTTCCCTCTTCTTTTAGTATTAGATTTGTAAATCTGTGGTTATCTTAATACTAGATACAATTAGAAAGAACACAGAATTGCAGATCTGAATCGGATTCAAGGATTGAAAATCTGTCAGGTGAGTTGATTTAGAATTATACTTTTTGAGTAACGGTATATATACCATACATAGTCGCCATAATTCTTAACATGTTAAATAACTGTAATTTTGTGGTAATTACGTTGAATCTTATTTAAAACAAATTGAGAATATTATTGTAATTTGTTCAATTAATTCTCTATTTGGGCTAAGAATTACTGTAATACTGACACGGTAAACTTGACAATCATTATGCATATAGTCTTGAGATTACTATACAATAATTTAGAAAACATGTTAGTTTGTCGGTATTTCGGAAAACATGTTAGTTTGACAGTAATATGATTTTTTTTACAATAACTGAAAACGGTAAAAGAAAACTGTAATTAATATCTAAGTAAATAAAAGGGAAAATTCGTAGTAGATCGAGTTAGTTGGATTTTAGAAAAAAAATGGATAAATTTCCATAACGACAAAATGAGTGTAAACGTAGTTGTAATAAAAGAAAGGGAATAGGGATTAGTGTGAAATAAGGATTTTTTTACCATATTGCACACTAATCAAATAAAAAGATATATGTATGTGCACAATGAAAATAAAAGAAATAGCTTGCAACTACAAATCTTAATATATGTGTGTTATGGAAATGGATCTTTACATCTTTCCACTAATCAATCTAATGAGGTGTGTGAAATATTTTCCTGAAATAATGAGGATATACAAGATGGTAAATAAATGGATGTTACAATAGTAAAAGTTTGGTTAATGTTAAGAAACCAAGGGAAAATGCGATAAACGGGGAATATAACCTATTATAATTAATTATATGAATGAGAATGTAATATAATATATAGGCTTGTCCTAGGGATAAGTGGAATTATAACGGGTTATAATAAATGAAAAGAGAACTTGTTAATAAACCTTAGTTAAGAGAACTAAGTTAATAAGTAAACAACAACAACAGATTGTGATGACAGTATAAGACAAGGTTATCACTAAATAAGAAAGAATAAATTAGACTTATGAAATGAAATAAGACGTACTTAATTATGTATTAAGTAGGCATGTCATAAGAAAACATGAGAAATGAGGAAGGATATACTTAATTATACATTGAGTAAAGAATATTATTGTAACATGTAAACATGTAATTGGATAATAAATGATATAGTAAAAAATGATTGTAGATTACTTTCGTTAATTACAATATAAGAAATAACATGTTATTTCACTTGATATATCAAGAACTTAAAACGGTTAAGTTAAATCACTGGATTAATAAGCAAGAGTGGTCCATTCATTTGAGATACATGGGGCACAAGAAAACCTGGTAATTTGAATAAAAAGTTAATTTGTGGATAATCAAGTTAATTGACAATCCGATAATATAAAATAAGCACGTAATTAAAAGATTAGACGCACAATCTAATAACACGTTAGTGTAATGCGCTTGGATCCTTCCGCATGTACGAAGGTGAAGAACCTAACGGGGTAGATCATCGTGGTGTCTGAAGATACAGGAGGAGCACGTCCATCTGATTATTCTGCCAGGTTAATCCACTGGTTATATTGTCTGTTTGCTCTGTGGGACTAGACGGAAGCACGAAGCTTCCAAGGGACATGGCGGGGTACTCTGTGGTGGTCCTCTATGCTGTGTATGCAGGCTATAATCGCATAAGTTTGGTATGCATGGTACCACCCGGTGAGTATATATACCTTGACTGTAACTGTAACTTGGCAGTTAGAAGGCTGTGGCGAATGACGTCGGGTGATTCGACGATTTGCCTTCGATAGATGCGGGTCAGGATCGATATAGGATAGTAATCTCGGGTACCTTTCATTGACAGTCAATGAGATGTGGAAAGACTAGAGCTAAAGTTAGAGACTATCAATCTTTCACTATTGAGACGTTGGTTGCGGGACACGCCAAATTGGATGATTATATTGTTTGCTAGGGACACGTCACTTAGCTCTCTTGATGTAGTCTTACACTAGTTGAGGGAAGGGTCTGGGTGGGACCATAGCCACCATGAAAATATAGACTATATTCTGTATATTTGTATTGTAGGCCTAATAAAGTGGACCTTTACAGAAGTGGAAAGCTCCCTACCGAGTTATATGCATTAGATGCAGCCCTATTACGGGACTCAGTGCACAATAGACATTACGTTCGTGCGGGGGTCTATACAAGCACTGGGTAGTGCATTGTGGACGAGAGAGAATTACTCCGGGTTGAGGCTTGATTCGACCAACGAGTTCAGTTATAACGATCCGTACGCTTATGTGGAATGATGATGATGGTTCTATGCGATTATGTAGCATAATGATTTGGATTTCCATACATCATTTGATGTATGGTGAGAGTTTTGCATGCTTCTATGGCGTGACGATGGGGACCTACGAGGAGGGTACCATGGGGAGTACCTTGGTCTGTTGGGGGTAACAACATATATACTATATTAGGTTAATTTAATTGGAAGTAGATGGATACAACGAAAGTATAGAGCCTTGAGCGCTGTTAACCTAAATAACGTAATAAATAAGAAAATGTAACTGAGCGACATATGCAGGGTTATTCAGAATGTATAATTTGTCCACTCACCAGAACTTGTGTACTGACCCCCTCCTTATATCACACTAGCAGGTTAGGTTTGTGGCAGAGATTTGATAGCTTTGGGTACTGGTTAGACAATATTATTACTTTGGTAAGGTTATAACTGATTATATTATATTTTATCCATTCCGCTGTGAGATATTTACTGAGCTCTGATATTTTTATTTCCTTTGTCTTTTCTGTAGGATACCAGACAAGCCAGCTCGAGCTTAGATAAATTGGGATTTTTAGGAAAACATCGGTCTGTCGAGATTCAGATTGTTACATTTGGTATCAAAGTTTAGGTTTAGGATTCCTATATATAGTGAACGTATTTGTATTATTTTGAAAAAAAAATAAATATATTACATATTTACACCTAAATCCATAAAGGAACTCACTTAATAGGAAGAGCGATTTATAATAAGAGTTGGGATATCAATTATGTACACTAAAGGTGTGGTTATGGAAATTTGAGAATAAGAGACCCTTAGGTGGTATGGGTGTAAAGTGTACAATGTATTTTGTAATTGAAAGAGATGGATCCTATATGTGAGTATCTGAAATGTTAGTATTTCAGATTAGTGGGTTTGGCAGTTGAGCCTTATAAGTTGGAAAAGAGTAAAAAGGAAAATGGATTAGGAAAATATATTTTTTGAGAGAAATGACTCTGTGGGAATATTAAGGAAAATCTATGTAAGTGAGAAACCTATTTTGAGTCTAACCCCATTGTTAACTTTAAGAACATGAAAAATTAAAAGTTTTGGGGTGATAGTTTATGGTATTTTTCAAGTTTTGGTCTTAAAAGTTTACAATTTTAAAATATATACTATCTAAATTGTGTAGAAACAATTTTTAAAACAAAAAGGTGTTTCTGATGTTTAAAAAAAAAGTATAATAAATATATTTGAAAAGTACATGTTAAGTTTTGAGAAGAAAAATGGGGTATATTTTGGAAATAGTGATTTCTTATGAAATTTTTATCTCAAATGAATTCTTTCAAAAAAATATGTACATTATAGAACATGTATAGCTCAATGGTTTTAAGCTGTAAATAACAAAATATAGAAAAATTTGCATTTTGTCATAAAGCTAAATTTTTCGGTAAGGAAAACGTTGAAAAACTCTATTCTTTTGGCGATTGTTTTGACATAAAAACTTTGATGGGTGGACAAACTAAGTTAAAAAAATAGAATAAAGAAGGTGTTCGGGACAAGTTTAGAAATTAACAACTAGTTATAAGTAATTGAATTGACATTGTAAACATGAATAGTTGTGAAATTGATTGAGAAATAGTTGTCCTCGTTTACTCCAATTTTTATGATTTGAAAAAAAGAGGATGAAGTTTTGTGTTTTCTTTAGATGTCATATTTTCTATGGTTTGGAAAAAAAAGTTTTAATGAAGAAAAATAAAGTTTCAAAGCTTTTGGATTTTTTGAAGGAAAGTGAAATGATGAAGTCAAACCACGTTTTTAACTACGGAGTAGGTAATGGTTAGTACGTAGGAAAGACGGGAGATATTTTGAGGCTATTAAGTAGATAAAGAGAATTATTTTGGAATAATAATAAATTCCCGTAGAACGCATAAGCTTATTTAGGATGTGTGCATCATGTTTTCGGAAGATTTTCAAGAAAATTTGCATTCATATAGGAGGTACCGTTTAGGCATTCATTACATTCATGTATTATTATGCTGTGTTACACTTTGCACAAGTGCAAAGATGATTGAAAAATTGGATATACACATAATGATTGTAATTTATACGTAGGAGAACATCACTCCATCCTCATCAAATTTCGAGGACGAAATTTCCTAAGGAGGGAAGAATGTAACAACCCATACTTTATATAAATATTAAATGGAAATATTAGTAATTTTTTATTTTAGAATTTAGCCTCGAAATATATACCATGGTGTTCATGGCAATTTTCGGATTCATTTTGACATATGACTTGCCCAAACGGAGTCTGTATGGGAAAGTTATTAACAAATGAAGATTTAAAAGGTTGTACGCATATACATATATACATATATACATACATATATATATACACATACATATATACGCACAAGTTTAGAATTTGAGATTAGATATGCGTTATAAACGGAAAATAATAATTCACCTGAGAAATATTAAGAAAATAAAACGAACATAAAACATAACGTTTAAAATGAATTATAATCGGCTGAAATCACGTTTAGGACCAAGGAGCTTGGTCGACCCAAGCTTCACATGATTTAAATGGTTCGGGTTTAATATAATTGAATCCGATGGATCAAAATTTCCTGCACACTTATAAATAGACTAGCAGGGACTAGCCTTCAACTCATATTTTCTAAGACGATGCTAAGGCTCTACCATCTTCTTTCTTCTCCAAATCTTTTAGAAATTAAAATATTAGCTTTTAGGAGTTCTGATTCAAGATTCGAAGTCAAAGATTGTAAATCTACAACATAGATGTTCAAATTTCTGATCAATGTGAGATAAGTCCTGTGAATCTAATTTATTTAGGTTTCTTTTTCCCTCTTCTTTTAGTATCAAATTTGTAAACCTGTGTTTATCTTAACACTAGATTCAATTAGAAAGACCACGGAATTGCATATCTGAAACAGATTCAAGGATTGGAAAGCTGCCAGGTGAGTGGATTTAGAATTATACTTTTTACGTAATGGTATATTTACCATCCGCATTCCCCGTATCTTAAAATGTTAAATAACTGTAATTTGTGGTAATTGCATTGAATCTTATTTAAAATAAGTTGAGAATATTGTTGAAATTTGTTCAATTAATTTTCTATTTAGGTTAAGAATTATTATAATACCGAAATGGTAAAGTTGACAATCTTTATGCATACAGTCTCGAGATTACTATATGGTAATTTGGAAAATATGTTATTTTTACAGTAATTTGGAAAACAAGTTGGCTTGATGGTAATTTGGAAAACATGTAAGTTTAACAGTAATACAGAAAAATTTATAATAATTGAAAATGGTAAATGAAAACAGGAATTAACATCTAACTCAGAAAATAAAAGGGGAAATTCGTACTAACTGAGTTAGTTGGATTTTGGGTAAAAATGAATACATTTCCATAATGGAAAAATTAATGTAAGCGTAGTTGCAAGAAAAGAAAGGGAAAAAGGGATCAGTGTGAAATACAGATTCTTTTACCGTATTGCACACTAATCAAATAAAAATATATATGTATGTCCTCAATGAAAATAAAAGAAATAGCTTGCAACTACGGATCTTGATTGATGTGCATTGTGGAAATGGATCTTTACATCTTTCCAGTAATCAATCTAATGAGGTAATTAAAATATTTTTCTGAAATAATGAGAATAAAGAAGACGGTAAATAAATGGATGTTACAACAGAAAAAAATTGGTTATTGTAAAAGACTGGTTAAAGTTAAGAAACCAAGGGAAAATGTGATACATAGGGAATAACCTATTGTAATTAATTATATGAATGAAAATGTAACATAATAGGTAGGCTTGTCTTAGGGACAAGTGGAATTATAACTTGGGGATATAATAAATGAGAAAGACCATTAATTTGGTACCATCCTGTATTGGGCGATTTAGCGATTTGCCTCGAGTAGGTGTGGGTCATGACCAATACAGAATAGTAATCGTTGGATACCTGTCATCGACTGTAGCGTCCTGAAATTCCGGTCCAATTTGAGCTGACCAAATAACACAAGTCCAACCCAAATTACATTGGAAACCAGAAAACTAACAGAAAGAAAACAGAGGGTGATGATAGATAAGATAGAAACTTAGAATAGAAGAAGAAGAACATACAACATCAGAGTAAACACGAATCTCACAGCGGAACGAATAAATATATTTCATAACATAACTTTGAAATATAAATCTGTACTTGAATATACATATCATTTCCAAAGTACAGCACTTACAACACAGCGGAAAAACCATAACCATATAATTCTGAAGCCTTCTGCTCCAGCTCTTCAAGTATCTGTAAATCCCGACTACTTGACTGCCTATACAAAATTGGGCACCCAAGAGTTTAGGGAAAACAAAACAAAATAAAATCTGGGTCAGTCATGTGACTGGTGTGAGTAAACTCAAATCAAATCGATTTAACTTTCAAAATCCTTTTGAAACAAAGGATAATCATTTGTAAAACAATATTATTCTGATATTATAATAATGTCTAACACAAGTAATATCAATCTAGTAGAAACGCTTTCATCTAACATTCTACATATATAATATACAATCAAAACCGCGGGCTCTTATTTGGTGAATGGATTCCAACAATGACAAGGTATGGACCCATCTTCCGTTCAGTGTACTCTTGAAGCGATACTGTAGTTCAACAAGAACATTTTGCAACTCGGCCATACATGACTGACCACTCATTTCGCTTGAGTGTATAGAATATATTGTCACCTTACAGTTGGTAAGCCAACATAACCATTCCCGGGAGATACATAATTGAAAGAAGTAACAAATATGAATATTCTCTAGATGGTGACAATATACCCTACTTGGGTGCGGCCCACTTAGCCATGCTGCCTGTCCGATTCCTGTCATTTCCCAGTTGATGAGGCTGGAGGTCATAACGTATCTTTCAACAGATTACTCATTCATTCACTTTGAATGCCACATTGTCATACCCGTCAAATCACAAATTGATTTCCCTAAAAATACCACGGGTATAAGCTAAGAGAAACAAATTCCTCCGCCACCAACGTAAATACGTTTCAAACGATCAACTTACTTGATCTACCAGATATACTCTGTCAGACATTCGTCCATTCAAGTTGTCCTAGGACTGGACAAACCGAAGGCACTATTCCGTACATCCATCCTAGGAAATCTCTACCTAGGACTTATACAACAGTCCTTGCACTTTACTTCGTCTTCAATTTGTCTTCGATCTATTTGGTTCGAAACGCTAACGCCCATATGGAGTGGTTCTTTCGATAAAAATCCAACCAGTCTCTCCGTATTGACGACGGAAAAATGGTCAAAAATTTCGATAGTCGGTGAGCTAACTATCAAAGAAAAACACGTGTGCAAACAACGATATTATTTCCAGATGGAAATTATATCGATCAATCATCATTCATCATTTATCTCTTAAATTAAATTATCATTAATCTATTCATTTCCTGTTTCCGTATATATACAGAAGTTCTTATTTTCTAAATTTAGAAAATATATGTTATTAATCATTGGAAAATATTTCCATCTCCTTTCCACGTATCACTGTCATTCCAATATTCTTTACCATCCAACATTTCATTTTCTATGATTAGAAAATATCTCTGATTATAATTGGAAAACGTTTCCAAAACTCATTCCTTGGATTTAAGCAGATGTTTAAATAAAACATCGCTATGCCAATTCACCATTACTTTCATTAACTATATTCACTTAACCAACCATCACTATCAAACCTTACCATTCTTTAGTTAAGAAGGAATTCAATCAAGTTGGGGTATAATTCCCTCTCAGACCTTAACTGAACAACGTTTTTACTTCGAAATAGTCAAAGTTTATCTTTTAAATCTTTAACAAACTTCCTTACGTAACTCTCTTTCGAATAAATCTCTATTCGATAACTCTTTCCTTCGAATAAACTACATTCGATAATCTCTCTTCTTCGAATAACCTATATTCGATAATTTCTCTTCTTCGAATATCCCTATATTCGAATAACTCTATTTAATTAACACTATTCGATTAACTCTAATCGATTTACTCTTATCAGTTAGCTCTATTAGATTAACTCAATTCTATTAACTCTATTTGATTTACCCTACTGGATTAACTTTATTCAATTAACTCTAACTAATTTACTCTTATCAATTAACTCCTTTCAAATAAACTATATTCGATTAACTCCTTTCGAATAACTAATATTCGATTAATTCCTTTCGAATAACTAATATTCGATAACTCCTTTCGAATAACTAATATTCGATAACTCCTTTCGAATAACTAATATTCGATAACTCCTTTCGGATAACTAATATTCGATAACTCCTTTCGAATAACTAATATTCGATAACTCCTTTCGAATAACTAATATTCAAAAACTCCTTTCAAATAAATAATATTCGATAACTCCTTTCTCTATTCGAAAAAACTATATTCGATTAATTCTCTTCTTTGAATAACCTTATTCGACAACTCTTTCTTCGAATAAGCTATATTCGAATAACTCTAATCCGACTAACTCTAATTCAATTAACTCTATTCGAATAACTCTAGTTCGATTTAACTCTAATCGATTAACTCTAACTGATTAACTCTAACTGGCTAACTCTAACTGATTAGCTCTAACTAGTTAACTCTAACTGATTAACTCTAACTGGTTAACTCTAACTGATTAACTCTAACTCTAATCGATTAACTCTAACTGTAATCGATTAACTCTAACTCTAATCGATTAACTCCTCTAACTCAATTTGATTAACACATTTTGATTAACTTCTTTGATTAACTCTACGTCCATATTCAGTTTCAAATATCAATGTTGAAATCGATTCTTACCTCTCTATATAAGTCCCGACTTATATATTCGATTTGTCCAATGATAAATATTTTATTAAATTTATAAAATATTATTTATAAATTAATCTTCTCAATTTATTGGTTACAACAGATTGTATTTAAAATCTTTGCTTTAAATCCATATCATGTTATACACGTGTGCGAAGCACGGGTCTAAACTTTTCCTGATGTAAAATTCTATTCATTTGCCAAATATTTCCTTATATGACATTCTTTTCATTTCCCAATAAATCCCTTTTATAACTCTATTTATTTTCTAAATAAATATTTCCTTTTTATAACTCTATTTATTTTCTAAATAAACGTTTCCTTTTTGTAACTCTATTTATTTGTGTTTTACCAATATTTCTCTTTCTCTTTTATTTGTAAATGTTTTACAAATATTTCTCTTTCTATTTGTTTTACAAATATTTCCCTTTTCTATTTTTTTATTTAACAAATAAATAATTCCTTTTCACTTCTATTTATTTAACAGATAAATATTCCTTTTCATCTTACTCCATTTATTTAACAAATAAATGTTCCTTTTCAATACTATTGTAAATGTTTTACAATATTTCCTTTCCTATTCTATTTGTAAATGTTTACAAATATTTCTTTTCCTATTCTATTTGTAAATGTTTACAAATATTTCCTTTCCAAAAGTCTTTTGATTTCATAGCTGTTTTCTTTTATAAAATCTGTTTTCTTTTCTATATATAATCTCCATTGATTTTATATAATTTATTTATTTTCAAAATACACTTTGAAAATCTCCTTTTCTACATCCCAGTATTTCTTACGGTATTTAAAAATACCAATTCACAATGATCGATATCATTCAAACAAACATAATCAACAACAGATTATATATCACATCATATATTTCAATATATGAAAAATAGTAAAATAAATGTTGAGGAATCCAGTTGGATTCCTCCAACCTGTTTCCCTGCATCCACAGATGTTAAAACAACATATATAACATCAATTTCATTTCAACATGAAATATTCTGATAAACAACATCAATATATGTCTAACGATATATATATATATATGTATATATATAATTTCAACCAACTGACTAGCAGTTCAACCAAACAGTCAACACACAACAATCAACCAATATTTATCAGTTCTAAAAATACGTTATAAAAATGTAATTGTTCAGAGTTGGTGAGTTTTACTCACTTTGGCAGTTCATTGTTAAAGAAAGATAAACTGTTTGATTCAGATCAAACAATTTATTTCGCCATAAATTCAAACTAGCTTCAATTCACTCCTAGTCAGTTCCATGGTGTAGCCGCCGTCCATACGATCCCGATGTATCCTGTTTCATCAGATTCCGATAATATATGAGCAATTTATGCATTTTTAAAATTATATGTATTTAAAAATGTAAAATGAACTTAATTCATTTTTAACTTGGGCTTAGCCATTTTTTTCTTTCCTTCCGGCCCACTTACCCTCATACGCATGAAATAGCCCACCCGCATCCATCAGTACATTCTTCTTTTCCCATCTAATACCGCCCCCATGAAAACAAATACCACCGTTGCGGTTGCAAACCTCCACCAATCCCTTCTTTCACTTCATAACAAATCCGACGAAAATTACTAAAAATCATGTCTTGCATTTCTCTTCACACCCACCCGCATGAGTCTCACTTCGATCTCCTCCCAGACATTTACCCAATGATCCTTTCAGCGTCGATTTCCCATTTTCTCATAGAACCCAAAAACGTAAAACCATCACCTCAACTCGATCTCTCAACCGAAACCAATTCCGACTATACAGTCGTTCATCTCTACGCTTGCTCTCTCATCTCATACCCATCGTACATAACTCGCATCAACCATTCTCATCGCGGTTTCCAACCGTATCAACGGTGAACAGTACAGTTGCGTAAATTATTGCCACCAAACCCATCAAAACTTTCCTACCAGGTGCTACACCCCCCTACGAACTCGAATAAATCCCCAAATCCTTCAAACGACAACCATACTTCGAGAATTCATCAACCCTAGGACAACGGTATTGTTTTCGAACTCAAGAAATCAGCATCGCACCCTATAAGATGGGTGCTGGACTGAACAGAATCCCTCATGGATCGCGGAAATATTAAGTTGCGATTTTATATAATTTCCTTCAATTTTCTTTTGATTTTTGAATGATTTTCTAACCTCACGATTTTTGTTGCGTGGAAGATTAGCGACGGCGGGAATAACTGTTGACTTGGGAAGGGAATGACTTAGGTTTAGTGTTGGATAGTATTTACAGAGATAAAATATATTTTTGTATTTGAATTTTATATTCATTTATAATCAATTGCTCTTTGTATTTACTGTTTAAAGATTCCTATGAACACACATGACACCCAAAAATCATGGAAATGGACATACACCTTCAGTTTGACATTACGGTCCCAACGAAACTAGTTTCGTCGAATTCCGACTCCGTTTGCTCACACAACGTATTTTTAACTGTCAAAATATCGACTATTTTTCACATTAAAATTTCATACGGCCACATACTGACTTCAAAAATCACGGAAATTGAAATCTAACAATAATTTAACATTGCGGATCCAACAAAATTAGTTTCGTCGTAAACCGAGGTCATTTGCAAAACTGGCTATTTTTAAAGCTCTAAATAACCCATTTAAATATATAAATATATTTAAAAATAATTTAAATTAAATATTTATAAATAAATATTATCGTATATATTCACATATGATATCATACAGCTCTACAATATTCCTATATGAATTTTTAACTCAATATTTCAAATCCCGATTAAATCGATATGCGATTTATAATGAAATTGCTTTTATAAATATAAATAAATCATTATAAATTATAAAGGAATTCCATAGCGACTTTTCTAAAATTTGATTTGGACATAAATCAAAATTTGCATGACGAAATCTCGATTTTTCTCTTCTATTAGAAAAATATACTTCACCAGCTCTGAACGTTTCATGTTTCACAGAAATCCGATTAAAAACGGACCCTGTATATTCAGTTGAAGTTCTAATTGCCAAATAGCGAACTGCCGCGCCATTTCGAGCTTGATTATAATTAAAATATAATTATATTTTCAAATGGCATTTATAAATATATTCGTTAATATAATTCAACTCTATACTGAACTATATATTATAAATTTCTCAATTCACATTATATTGTGAATTCCACTAATTCTGATTATTTCAGAATTAAATATATTATTTAATTATTATTTTAATTAAATATTCAAAATTATTTAATTTGAACCATTTTAAATTACCAAACCATATTTTAAATAATTTAATAAATTAATTATTCGACCGTAAAAATACGGGATGTTACATTCTTCCCCACTTAAAACAATTTCGTCCTCGAAATTGCTAAGCTAGAAAATAAACCCTATCAACTGGGTTAAAATTACTCGCTTACTTTTTAACTCTCGTTTCAACTGAACAATCCATTCCAATTAAAATATTAATTTATTTCTATTAACAAAAATTTTCAAAAATCCTGAAAATTTTCTAACACCCGAAATTTTCAAAAAAATTTCGCCAGCACCTCCTTTGTACTAGTCAATAGGTCAAACTCCAACTCGCCTCTCTGGGCTTTCTCCAACTCAAAATAAAATCAAACAGCCAAGCGGCTTGCCAATTCGGCTCATAAATCTCATACACATATAAATATAAACTGGTACCTTTTTGTCGGGCATATCGTTATATCCTTTCCATCTGCTGTTAACTCAGCATATACAAATGTTACCCCAATCAAACTCAAATCACCTTTATCTCCAACACAACCATTCGCTTATCCAAGCCAAATTCATTTTCAAATCAAAGTTCCATTCTCAATTTTCAAATTCTCAACTCATCAATTCAATACCATTTCGGATTCCTATGTCATAAATCCAATTTTCTCGATATCATTTAATCCAACTCAATTTCCACTTAACTGGTTTCAGTTCAATTCCAGTTTATTTCCACAGATTTTTATTTAAATTTGTTTCTAATTCAAACAGTCCCTTCCTAGGAGTTTTAAACAGCTTTGCTTTTCTCAAAAGTCAAACTTTCCTTTTCAGGATTTAAAACAACTTGTTTTGCCAAAACAATTTGAAATCAATATCTTTGGTAGTAATCCGTCACTTAGAACTTGGAATGAACACTAATGATGTCGCGATTCAACATCAGGGTTATTTCCTAGCCATCGAAGTGAGTTTAATACTATATCACTTTCAAAATCACTTTTAAACCATTCCATTTTGAAATACATTTCAAAATACCATTCACAATGCTTGTAACAAATTTAAAATCTCCCAGGATTTTAAAATTCACATATATTTAACCCAGATTCATTTACAAACACTTTTCAAATTTTCAGGGTTTTAATCCCAATTCTGATTCAAATTTCAGATTCAATTCATCGGATTTCATATGTTTCTCTTATATGATTTCTGATTGGTTACGTACATCCCTTTCAATTTATAATATTACTCGATTATAATAGCAACCGATATATCCAATATATTATAATTCCAATATATATAATTTCTCTATACCAAAATATACTTTGGGCAAAACTATTTTCATTTACCCTCTTTTCAAAACATATCGTGTCGACCCATCGTACTCGAGTGTTTATAAACTCCTACCAACACAGTGGATCAAATTGATCGACCAGAACCCATAAACAACTCAACCAATACATCTCCACAATATAAAACTATTTTATATCAAATACGTTCACTCGTATATATACACTCTGTTGGATCTAGAATAACCCTAGAGGGGGGGTGAATAGGGTTTTTCACAGTTTTTAACAGAATTAAAAAACTTAACGAGATATATAATAATAAACTGATCACAGAAAATAGCAGAAACTGAAATGCAGAAAATAAATCACAAACAGATATACCCAGCTTCGGCAAAACCCTGCCTACTGCTGCATTTCTAAGGTTTCTACTAGGTGATAGAACAGTTCCCGCATACAAGACCATGTACACTCGCAAACCCCTGCTCCTATTCTAACCCTACGCTCAAACCCCTAGACTGATCAAAACCCCTAGATCAGATTTTCCGAATTACAAACCCTGTAACTCGTAACTCAGATTTACAGACTCTGAAACTGACAGCCAACACACTGACTGATATTCTAGACTCTACAGCTCTAGACTCTGTTTGAACGGTTTTACAGAAGAAATTAAAAATACACAATAAAAAGAAACAAAACCCTAGGAGATAAATCAAAGGGTCGTCCCCTTTTAAAGCTTAGCCTAGTCAAATAGGAAAATAAGCCGGCCCCTTTCTCTTTTGTCTTTGCCCGACTTCCTTTTGTACTCTGGAGAAAAAATGGCGGCTAGGGTTCTGAAACTTCCTCCCCAAATCGAATCGATTGCTTGAAGGATTCTGAAACTCTGATGCTTTACTTTAGTTGATGCTGGTCGATTGATGCTCCTCTCCGATTTGGGCTTTCTCTCGAAAAAAAAAAGTGAGTTGCTTCTGATTTTAATCGATTACTGCTCTTTGAAATTGTGGGTTCTGTTTTCAATTTGATTTGCAGTTTCGATCTTCTATGTTCTGCACTTTGCCAATGATGAATCTGTGTGTAATATAGGATAATAAAATCTGATAATTACTCTGATTTCATTATATTGGCTCGATCTGATTTTGCCCGGTTTCCCTTTTTATTTTAATCACCTCGGCTGATTTGTTTTCCACCTATATGCTCCACGGCCTTGATTGAATCCTGGAATTGATTCCTTGGCTTTTAAAAGCTTTCCTGAAATGTTTGTGTCCCCTTTGAAACAATATTCCTGATTGATTGTTTCCCTTTTTGTTTCGCTGTAAATTAGACATGAGTGCATTTAATCCTGTGTACCAAAATCTGAAATTCCCTTGTGCATTTCTGGAAAATCTGTATGCTGATTTGTCTAATAAACTTTCTCTGGTTTCTGTAATTTCTGAAAAAAATAAAAACTTGCCAAAAACAGATTTCCCATTTGTCTTTAATCCCTGATTTGTTGTTTATATTTCTGGACCAACAATTTAAACCAAAAATAAAAACAGTGAATTCTGTTTTCATTTAGTAGATACAGATTTTTTTTTTTTTTGAGATTTCTTTGCACTTAAAAAAAAACTTTGTCTCGATACTAAGGATTTGAAGCTGTGTATAAGCATTGCGTGACCATTTAGATTTTGTATTCTCCTACTATACTGGACCTGCTCATTGTTGCTGCACTCTCCATATGCACATTTAAAAACTGCAACTTGTGGTTCAACCTGTAGGTGCACCTATGTGCCATTTGAATTTGAATTTGAATTTGCACACCTTGTTTCTTGCTAGCTTATATCATGTTGGTTCCTCCATGAACTTGCATTGCCCCTGCCTTTATATTGTTGTACCATCTGCTCACATGTTTTCACCATAGTTGCATTTGTCTAACCATGTAATTGTGTCCACCTGCATGCTCACTTGTAGTTTGTGCCTGAACCTTGTCATGTACCATAAGCTTGCTATTAACTTTTGATTTGTTGCAAGGCACTAGACTGTTTATTTGTTGATCATTTTATTTTACACAAACTTGAACTGTTTTGAACATGCTGCATGTATACTCTCTTGTATCTTAACTGTCTCACTTATGCTGAAACAATTTACTTTGTACATGCTTTGACTTGTGTACATTTTCCTTGTGCTTGTCGAGGCTTGATCATGTGTATTTGCATGTGTGTTCATTTATTTAGTTTAGCTTGTATGTCGAGCTCCACAACATTTGCTGAATCTTGTTCACATGCTTTCCATTTGCATCAATGCATATGTAGTTGCTGCATTTCCATTAAGCTGGCACTTGACACTTGCATTCAACCATGAAACTTGCTTTGTGTACATGCATTGTCCATTGATTTGAACATTCGTGTACCTGCTTTGGCTATGAATAAAAAACTGGTTTCACTGAGTTTCTGTCTGCATTCAGAACGTGCTCCATAAAGTCTGACTGTTTTGAATGTTGACTATGATACTTGAAAATGTACACTTGTATTTGCGCATCCATGGTATCATGCTGATTAGTTGCTGTGTCACCTGTTTGTATACTTGCTATCTGCTTTGCCAAAACTGGAAACTTATACCTTGTACATGCTGTATCAACCAGCCTTGTTGTTGTATTTGATCACCATTTTGTTGATGCCTTGAACTCAAAACCTGACTTGTAACATGTTGAACTTGCTTCATACTGAAAACTGAAACTGCTGCCTTGAATTTCTTGTGTAGTAACCATGATTTGTTGCCGAGAATCCCATATTAAACACTTTTCAATTATTTCTGAATTAAAACAGAAAACTTTATGCTTTCCAGATTTATTGTTGCGCTTTGTATTTAGCTCGGCCATTGATGTTGATTTGAATTCATTGATGTTTTGATATGCTTTCACTGTTGTGCTGCCTCGACACTTTGAATTATTGTTGACTTGTGTATTGCACTGAGTTGAGCAGGTCCTCGTGGCTACTCCTCAGTTGCAATCTGACTGGCGTGGCAGTGCACACGTGTACACGTGTGTACATGCAGCCATCAAACGAGTTGTCTTTGTCCCTGCATTGAGATATATGTTGTCTGCCTTGTGGTATTTACAGTGTATCACTGTGAATATCACAAGCTGTCTAGACACAGATTGTTGGTTTTATAATTCAGATCAAGTCATGAAAAATGATGAGAAACACACCAGAAATCTGAGGCAAATAAAATTTTAAAAATAAATTTTAAATTTTCATGCATTCTGTTTTATTTCTATTGCAGTGTACTGTGTGTGTGTGTTTCATGTGTGACAGGTAAGCTGGGATGACTGGACTAACTGTGACGACAGGACTGACAAGCTGAAGACAAGAAGACAGTGTGTGGTGTCAATGAATGTATGAGTCTGTATATACAAGTGAAAATGGATATATATGAAATGTAAACTGAATGAATGTATGAGTGTCGCTGTGAGGAGCTGTGTATATATGAAATGTACTGATGTCTGTAATAAACAAGTTTGATTGAAATAAAATATCATTTTATTGTTGTCAAACGAACTTGTCTATTTTATTCTGTTTATATACAGGTACAAATATTCTGTGAATGTATAAATAGTGGATTTACAAGAGTTGTACTTGTTTGAATGCATGAAATAAAATATTATATTTAAATAAAATACTGTGTAGATATTTGAACTTCTGTATTGAGGTATTTTGTTTAAACATAAATATTATATTCCTGTCTGTGATGTATATAACAGTACAATAACAAACACATTCAAAATAATATATACTTGTTTGTTATCATCAAACAAAAATCATATAATTGTGTATACAACACCGTTATATACAACAATCTCCCCCTTTTGATGATGACAAACAAATAAAAGATTTTGAATATAATAAATGTGTTTGTTCGTGGATATTTGAACTCCCCCTATTTAAATGCTCCCCCTACAACAAAAAACTCCCCCTATAACTATGCATGAGTGAAATGTATGAATAATTAAATTTTCAAAATTAAAAATATTTATAAAATATTTACTCATAAATCAAAATCTAATCCATTCTCCCCCTTTTGTTATCATCAAAAGGATACAGATTTTTAAAATATAGATGAAAAATGACTAACAAATACTATATCAGCTTAAGAGGAAGAACAGTCATCATAAATCTCAATCAGTCAAACAAAAATCATAATAAACTGAGAACTAGTGGCATATTTCAAATTGCAGAAAATGACCGATTTACGACGAAATTTATATAAAATGGGGAGAGTAAAAAAATGTATTCCAATTATTTTCAAAAGAATTTTATAAAATTAAAGCACCAAAAACGGTGATGGATTTGGATTATAATTAAAAATTCAATTTAAGTGAGAAAATCGAATAATCTCAAATTTCAATATCTATCAATCAACAAATCATAATACGTCATAATATTTTCAACACATTTCACAGATTAGAGAGATGGATTGATAGGTTGATTTTTACACACCAAGGAGAATTTCAATTTTATTTCAGTTTTTAGCACATTTTTTTTTATTTATTTATTTAAGAGCACACTGACCATGCATAACCAGAGCTTGGATTTTTAAATGAGGTCAGTCGCAGCTTAAATTATAAGTTGTCTCTTAACCATGCATGACCAGAGCTTGGATTTTTAAATGAGGTTAGAGACACACTTATATATTTATTATATATATTTATCATTTCAGTTTTTTTTTTTTTTTAAAAAGAAAAACTCCTTGGTATAAAACCAATATATGGATGATAGAAAATGTGGTAGGTACAGAAATGGACTGTGAAATAAATTTCTAAATTAATTATATTATGAGATATGACCAACTGTACCTGGATTATTGAAAATTTTCAATTATCACTAATTCTGAATAATAATATAACCACAATTCCATCACAAATATTTTCACTGTTTATTTAAAAAATTAAACTCTCCACATTTATATAAAATCATAACGGATGCCAGAAGGATGATAAGTAATGAAGATTGCCGTGAAATAATTACCAGTTCAAAGATATTATAATAAATATTTAACCATCATGAAAATCTAAATAAAATTCTCTCTTGTTGTGAAATATATTGCAGTCATAATTCATCACAATTTCAAAATCTGATAATAATTTTGATGCAGTTCAATTTGGATATTGATTTCAATTTCTGAATGAATAATCAATAAATAATTTTAAAATTGAAAATCAATTACAAGAGTAATATGCTGATCTATGCATGACAAGAGGAAAAAAATACATATATACAGCAAAAAATATGCAGCACTTTTAAACTGATACCACATGGTGTCTCTACAAAGTGAAAAATCAGAACAGATGGATGTGACAAATATAAGGCGCTTCTGATACTAAATGTTCTCGCTTTCTCAAGGATTTTAATGACACCCCGGTGGCAAACAAATGGTACCTCAGTCAACAGAAAATACTTAATTACAAAGCAAGCAACTCAAGCACACAAATTTTATTTATCAAAGCACGATAAACCTTTGATACCAAATCAAGCAGTCCTCGAAAAAATATATTTACAAATCAATTTCTTATAATCAGAGCAGCATGATTCCAAAAAAAACATTTTTCAAAAACAGTATCAGAGCAGCACAGAGAAATCAGTATCACAACAGACTTGTCAAGATGTTGGTCACATAAGGTGGTTCATGATCCAAGATTTGCAAATATACTCTATTTTAAATCATTTGAAGAAATGTAAAAGTATTAGGATTTAATGAATCAATCACACCAGGTTATATTTCAGATTCAAGATATGTGTGAGATCCAATAAATCAATAATTTCAAATGATTTTAAACAAACATATATTCAAATCAAATAATCATGAAATAACACTGATTTTCAAAGACCATAAAAAAAAAACATTTTCAAGAATTTCTCAAAAACTATTTCCGACAAGCCCAAGAGAAATTTCAGGTTATTTACATCAAATTTGAAAATATTCATGTTCGGGATAATTTATTTGAAATCACATGAATCAATGTAAAGTTTTGGGATATAATGAATCAGTCACACGAGATTGACAATTTCAACAATAAGAGGTGTGTGATATTCAAAATATCTAGAATTTCAGATGATTTCAACCAAACATATTTCAATATAATGATCATGAATAAAGATGAATTCCAAGATGTATCACTGATACAAGCCAATCTGAAAATCAATGAAATTATCACAACTGATAAATAACAGAGTGTTGTAATGAGTATAATATTTTGAGCTTTTCTAAAATGAATTAGAATAAACTCAGAACAACAAAGGTGTGTGACATTTCATTAAATATTCAGATCTTTAAAAATTTAGAATTCTAGTTAACAGTGTTCAAGATATGATATGAATGCATCAACACTGTTATGAATTCAACAATCAGAAAATAAACTTCAAAACAATTGCAGATATATACAAGTTCAAATTCAGGATATGGAAATGATTAACACATGATGATTTTATACAAGTAGGGCAAATTTCCAGAAAATCATTAATTCTGCAACTGGAAGTTTAAGAAGTACAGACAAAGAAGAATATGGCAGTGTCAAATAAAAAAAAAAAACAGAAGGGGATAGAGGAAGGAATAAACACAGAAAATAAAAAGCAAAGGGAATATACAAATGTGAGTTTAGAGATCATACCAGAATCCAATGTAAAGCAGAATATCTAACTCAACAGATGTAGCTAAGGAACTGTGAATGATTCTGTGATATGTAGCAGTTTTGAATCCAGTTTTTCTTTAGCTATGCAGTTCCTCAGCCTCCTTTGGTACCTAACTGTTAAGAGAATTGAGCGGTCTAACAAAATTTAAGAAACCGCTCTGAAATACGTTTACCACTTTTGGTACCCAAACCTGTTTGTATAACAAACCATCAGAATTAACCTTTGTACCCTTTGGAACCCAAATCTGTTTGAATTTAGTTAAAGTCGTTTTATTTTTATTTGGGATCCAAGATTGTTTAATTGGTTTGTTATAAAACAAATTCACATCATGTTTTTGATTCAAAAATCCTTTGGGAATGTTAGAGTTCAAATTTTCAAAACAACCATTTCCAAAATGATTTGAAGGATTTTTAAAAACAATTGAATTCCGTTTCTCAAATTCATTTGTTTTTCCAAGAACATCATTTTTTCCGAAGCCAAGACCCGATTTATTTCCAATAGAAACTTGGTTTTGTAACAACATATTCAATGATTTTTCCCCATTGGAAAATTTATCCAAAGTGGATTCTAATCGTTGAATTTTAGATTTTAGATCGCCATTTTCTTTTAATAAATTTGAGCAATTATTTATAGCGATCATCTGTTCAGCATTGGTCTGTTGTAAAACCAGATTCTCATTTTCAAGCAATCTAATTTTGGCTTGAGATTCCGAGATTTCAAATTCAAATCGTTTTTGTTTTTCAGACTCAAAAATCTTGGATTTTTCAATCTCATTTTCAAGTTCTTTCAAAATCAAATCACTTCTCACCAAATTTTCATTTTCAGCAATCTCAAATTTGGAACTTATATCAGTCTTAAAAGCTTCAAATTCCTTTTGTAGAAGATTGTTCAAATTTGATAACTCAATCTTGTTTTCTTTTAAGATCAAAATTTCCTTTTCAAACTTTTGAATATTTTTATTGAGATGAACAAGATTGGTTTTCAATTTTAAACAATTTTTGCAATTAGAATTTGAAGAATTCTTAACGTTTTTGAGTTTTGATTCCAAAACATTATTTTTGCAGATCAACTCAAGCTTCTCAGATTTCAGAAGTTTATTTTTAGATTTTAACTTCTCAACAAATTCAGTTAAACCATTTAAACGGTGAGTCAAAGAAATATTTCCTGTTGAGTCTCCATCTGGATTTTCATCTGTACAGCCTGTCAAGCACAAATCTGAAGTCGAGTTATCTTTCTGGGATTTTGAGCATTTGTCAATTTTTCCATATAGCGTGTTGAGAGTCTGCCAGATCTCCTGCGCAGTCAAACAATGGGAAATAAGGCTATATTGCATATCATCAATATGAGAATATAAAATATGAGTAGCATGTAAATTAAATTCAATATCAACCCTACTTACAATATCATACCCATTTTTAATACTATTCCAACATTTAATATCAACAGATTTTAAATAAGATTTCATTTCTGATTTCCAATTTAAAAAATCTGTACCATTGAAAATAGATGGAATATGACTGGACTGACTCTCTATGGACTGACAACTAGGATTCACCATTTCTCTAGAGTTAATGAAATTACCAGGCTCCGATACCACTTGTTGGATCTAGAATAACCCTAGAGGGGGGTGAATAGGGTTTTTCACAGTTTTTAACAGAATTAAAAAACTTAACGAGATATATAATAATAAACTGATCACAGAAAATAGCAGAAACTGAAATGCAGAAAATAAATCACAAACAGATATACCCAGCTTCGGCAAAACCCTGCCTACTGCTGCATTTCTAAGGTTTCTACTAGGTGATAGAACAGTTCCCGCATACAAGACCATGTACACTCGCAAACCCCTGCTCCTATTCTAACCCTACGCTCAAACCCCTAGACTGATCAAAACCCCTAGATCAGATTTTCCGAATTACAAACCCTGTAACTCGTAACTCAGATTTACAGACTCTGAAACTGACAGCCAACACACTGACTGATATTCTAGACTCTACAGCTCTAGACTCTGTTTGAACGGTTTTACAGAAGAAATTAAAAATACACAATAAAAAGAAACAAAACCCTAGGAGATAAATCAAAGGGTCATCCCCTTTTAAAGCTTAGCCTAGTCAAATAGGAAAATAAGCCGGCCCCTTTCTCTTTTGTCTTTGCCCGACTTCCTTTTGTACTCTGGAGAAAAAATGGCGGCTAGGGTTCTGAAACTTCCTCCCCAAATCGAATCGATTGCTTGAAGGATTCTGAAACTCTGATGCTTTACTTTAGTTGATGCTGGTCGATTGATGCTCCTCTCCGATTTGGGCTTTCTCTCGAAAAAAAAAAGTGAGTTGCTTCTGATTTTAATCGATTACTGCTCTTTGAAATTGTGGGTTCTGTTTTCAATTTGATTTGCAGTTTCGATCTTCTATGTTCTGCACTTTGCCAATGATGAATCTGTGTGTAATATAGGATAATAAAATCTGATAATTACTCTGATTTCATTATATTGGCTCGATCTGATTTTGCCCGGTTTCCCTTTTTATTTTAATCACCTCGGCTGATTTGTTTTCCACCTATATGCTCCACGGCCTTGATTGAATCCTGGAATTGATTCCTTGGCTTTTAAAAGCTTTCCTGAAATGTTTGTGTCCCCTTTGAAACAATATTCCTGATTGATTGTTTCCCTTTTTGTTTCGCTGTAAATTAGACATGAGTGCATTTAATCCTGTGTACCATAATCTGAAATTCCCTTGTGCATTTCTGGAAAATCTGTATGCTGATTTGTCTAATAAACTTTCTCTGGTTTCTGTAATTTCTGAAAAAAATAAAAACTTGCCAAAAACAGATTTCCCATTTGTCTTTAATCCCTGATTTGTTGTTTATATTTCTGGACCAACAATTTAAACCAAAAATAAAAACAGTGAATTCTGTTTTCATTTAGTAGATACAGATTTTTTTTTTTTTTTGAGATTTCTTTGCACTTAAAAAAAAACTTTGTCTCGATACTAAGGATTTGAAGCTGTGTATAAGCATTGCGTGACCATTTAGATTTTGTATTCTCCTACTATACTGGACCTGCTCATTGTTGCTGCACTCTCCATATGCACATTTAAAAACTGCAACTTGTGGTTCAACCTGTAGGTGCACCTATGTGCCATTTGAATTTGAATTTGAATTTGCACACCTTGTTTCTTGCTAGCTTATATCATGTTGGTTCCTCCATGAACTTGCATTGCCCCTGCCTTTATATTGTTGTACCATCTGCTCACATGTTTTCACCATAGTTGCATTTGTCTAACCATGTAATTGTGTCCACCTGCATGCTCACTTGTAGTTTGTGCCTGAACCTTGTCATGTACCATAAGCTTGCTATTAACTTTTGATTTGTTGCAAGGCACTAGACTGTTTATTTGTTGATCATTTTATTTTACACAAACTTGAACTGTTTTGAACATGCTGCATGTATACTCTCTTGTATCTTAACTGTCTCACTTATGCTGGAACAATTTACTTTGTACATGCTTTGACTTGTGTATATTTTCCTTGTGCTTGTCGAGGCTTGATCATGTGTATTTGCATGTGTGTTCATTTATTTAGTTTAGCTTGTATGTCGAGCTCCACAACATTTGCTGAATCTTGTTCACATGCTTTCCATTTGCATCAATGCATATGTAGTTGCTGCATTTCCATTAAGCTGGCACTTGACACTTGCATTCAACCATGAAACTTGCTTTGTGTACATGCATTGTCCATTGATTTGAACATTCGTGTACCTGCTTTGGCTATGAATAAAAAACTGGTTTCACTGAGTTTCTGTCTGCATTCAGAACGTGCTCCATAAAGTCTGACTGTTTTGAATGTTGACTATGATACTTGAAAATGTACACTTGTATTTGCGCATCCATGGTATCATGCTGATTAGTTGCTGTGTCACCTGTTTGTATACTTGCTATCTGCTTTGCCAAAACTGGAAACTTATACCTTGTACATGCTGTATCAACCAGCCTTGTTGTTGTATTTGATCACCATTTTGTTGATGCCTTGAACTCAAAACCTGACTTGTAACATGTTGAACTTGCTTCATACTGAAAACTGAAACTGCTGCCTTGAATTTCTTGTGTAGTAACCATGATTTGTTGCCGAGAATCCCATATTAAACACTTTTCAATTATTTCTGAATTAAAACAGAAAACTTTATGCTTTCCAGATTTATTGTTGCGCTTTGTATTTAGCTCGGCCATTGATGTTGATTTGAATTCATTGATGTTTTGATATGCTTTCACTGTTGTGCTGCCTCGACACTTTGAATTATTGTTGACTTGTGTATTGCACTGAGTTGAGCAGGTCCTCGTGGCTACTCCTCAGTTGCAATCTGACTGGTGTGGCAGTGCACACGTGTACACGTGTGTACATGCAGCCATCAAACGAGTTGTCTCTGTCCCTGCATTGAGATATATGTTGTCTGCCTTGTGGTATTTACAGTGTATCACTGTGAATATCACAAGCTGTCTAGACACAGATTGTTGGTTTTATAATTCAGATCAAGTCATGAAAAATGATGAGAAACACACCAGAAATCTGAGGCAAATAAAATTTTAAAAATAAAATTTAAATTTGCATGCATTCTGTTTTATTTCTATTGCAGTGTACTGTGTGTGTGTGTTTCATGTGTGACAGGTAAGCTGGGATGACTGGACTAACTGTGACGACAGGACTGACAAGCTGAAGACAAGAAGACAGTGTGTGGTGTCAATGAATGTATGAGTCTGTATATACAAGTGAAAATGGATATATATGAAATGTAAACTGAATGAATGTATGAGTGTTGCTGTGAGGAGCTGTGTATATATGAAATGTACTGATGTCTGTAATAAACAAGTTTGATTGAAATAAAATATCATTTTATTGTTGTCAAACGAACTTGTCTATTTTATTCTATTTATATACAAGTACAAATATTCTGTGAATGTATAAATAGTGGAGTTACAAGAGTTGTACTTGTTTGAATGCATGAAATAAAATATTATATTTAAATAAAATACTGTGTAGATATTTGAACTTCTGTATTGAGGTATTTTGTTTAAACATAAATATTATATTCCTGTCTGTGATGTATATAACAGTACAATAACAAACACATTCAAAATAATATATACTCGTTTGTTATCATCAAACAAAAATCATATAATTGTGTATACAACACCGTTATATACAACACACTCTACTCAATCTAGGGTATTACTAACCCCATCTCTATTGAGTCACGCCACAGAGCCAAGGTGACACTTAACCTTAAGCTCTGATACCAACAGCAGTGTCCCGAAATTCCGGTCTAATTTGAGCTGACCAAATAACACAAGTCCAACCCAAATTACGCTGGAAACCAGAAAAACTAATAGAAAGAAAACAGAGGGTGAGGATAGATAAGATAGAAACTAAGAATAGAAGAAGAAGAACATATAACATCAGAGTAAACACGAATCTCACAGCGGAACGAATAAATATATTTCATAACATAACTTTGAAATATAAATCTGTACTTGAATATACATATCATTTCCAAAGTACAGCACTTACAACACAGCGGAAAAACCATAACCATATAATTATGAAGCCTTCTGCTCCAGCTCTTCAAGTATCTGTAAATCCCGACTACTTGACTGCCTATACAAAATTGGGCACCCAAGAGTTTAGGGAAAACAAAACAAAATAAAATCTGGGTCAGTCATGTGACTGGTGTGAGTAAACTCAAATCAAATCGATTTAACTTTCAAAATCCTTTTGAAACAAAGGATAATCATTTGTAAAAAAATATTATTCTGATATTATAATAATGTTTAACACAAGTAATATCAATCTAGTAGAAACGCTTTCATCTAACGTTCTACATATATAATATACAATCAAAACTGAGGGCTCTTATTTGGGGAATGGATTCCAACTATGACAAGGTATGGATCCACCTTCCGCTCAGTGTACTCTAGAAGCGATACACTGGAGTTCAACAAGAATATCTTGCAACTCGGCCACACATGACCAACCACTCATTTCGCTTGAGTGTATCGAATATATTGTCACCTTACAGTTGGTAAACCAACATAACCATTCCCGGAAGATACAGAATTGAAAGAAGTAACAAATATGAATATTCTCTAGATGGTGACAATATACCCTACTTGGGTGCGGCCCACTTAGCCATGCTGTCTGCCCGATTTCTGTCATTTCCCAGTTGAGGAGCCTGGAGGTCATAACGTATCTTTTAACAGATTACTCATTCATTCACTTTGAATGCCACATCATCATACCCGTCAAATCACAAATTGATTTCCCCAAAAATACCACGGGTATAAGCTAAGAGAAACGAATTCCTCCGCCACCAACGTAAATACGTTTGAAACGATCAACTTACGCGATCTACCAGATATACTCTGTCAGACATTCGTCCATTCAAGTTGTCCTGGGACTGGACAAACCGAAGGCACTATTCCGTACATCCATCCCAGGCAATCTCTACATAGGACTTATACAACAGTCCTTACACTTTACTCCTTCTTCAATTTGTCTTCGATCTATTTGATTCGAAACGCTAACGCCCATACAGAGTGGTTCTTTGGATAAGAATCCAACCGGTCTGTCCGTATTGACGACGGAAAAATGGTCAAAATTTTTGATAGTCGGTGAGTTAATGATCAAAGAAAAACACGTGTGCAAACAACGAAATTATTTCCAGATGGAAATTATATCGATCAATCATCATTCATCATTTATCTCTTAAATTAATTTACCATTAATCTATTCATTTCCTGTTTCCGTATATATATAGAAGTTCTTATTTTCTAAATTTAGAAAATATACGTTGTTAATCATTGGAAAACATTTCCATCTCCTTTCCACGTATCACTGTCATTCCAATATTCTTTACCATCCAACATTTCATTTTCTATGATTAGAAAATATCTCTGATTATAACTGAAAAACGTTTCCAAAACTCATTCCTTGGATTTAAACAGATGTTTAAATAAAATCTCACTATGCCAATTCACCATTACTTTCATTAACTATATTCACTTAACCAACCTTCACTATCAAACCGTACCATTCCTTAGTTAAGAAGGAAGTCAATCAAGTTGGGGTATAATTACCTCTCAGACTTTAACTGAACAACGTTTTAACTTCAAAATAGTCAAAGTTTATCTTTTAAATCTTTAACAAACTTCCTTACGCAACTCTCTTTCGAATAAATCTCTATTCAATAACTCTTTCCTTTGGAATAAACTATATTCGATAATCTCTCTTCTTCGAATAACCTATATTCGATAATCTCTCTTCTTCGAATAACTCTATTCAATTCGATTTACTCTTATCAGTTAGCTCTATTTGATTAACTCAATTCTATTAACTCTATTTGATTTACCCTCTGGATTAACTTTATTCAATTAACTCTCACTAATTTACTCTTATCAATTAACTCTTTTCGAAAAAACTATATTCGATTAACTCCTTTCGAATAACAAATATTCGATTAACTCCTTTCGAATAACTAATATTCGATAACTCCTTTCGGATAACTAATATTCGATAACTCCTTTCGGATAACTAATATTCGATAACTCCTTTTGGATAACTAATATTCGATAACTCCTTTCGGATAACTAATATTCGATAACTCCTTTCGAATAACTAATATTCGATAACTCCTTTCGAATAACTAATATTCAATAACTCCTTTCGAATAACTAATATTCGATAACCCCTTTCTCTATTCGAATAAACTATATTTGATTAATTCTTTTCTTCGAATAACCTTATTCGATAACTCTTTCTTCGAATAAACTATTTGAATAACTCTAATCCGACTAACTCTAATTCAATTAACTCTATTCGAATAACTCTAGTTCAATTTAACTCTAATCGATTAACTCTAACTGATTAACACTAACTGGTTAACTCTAACTGATTAACTCTAACTGGTTAACTCTAACAGATTAACTCTAATTGGTTAACTCTAACTGATTAACTCTAACTCTAATCGATTAACTCTAACTCTAATCGATTAACTCTAACTCTAATCGATTAACTCCTCTAACTCATTTTGATTAACATATTTTGATTAACTTCTTTGATTAACGCTACGTCCATATTCAGTTTCAAATATCGATGTCAAAATCGATTTTTACTTCTCTATATAAGTCCCGACTTATATATATTATATTATCCAATGATAAATATTTTATTAAATTTATAAAATATTATTTATAAACTAATATTCTCAATCTATTGGTTACAACAGATTCTATTTAAAATCTTTGCTTTAAATCCATATCATGTTATACCTGTGTGTGAAGCACGGGTCTAAACTTTTCTTGATGTAAAATTCTATTCATTTGCCAAATATTTCCTTATATGACATTCTTTTCATTTCCCAATAAATCTCTTTTATAACTCTATTTATTTTCTAAATAAATATTTCCTTTTTATAACTCTATTTATTTTCTAAATAAACATTTCCTTTTTATAACTCTATTTATTTGTGTTTTACCAATATTTCTCTTTCTGTTTTATTTGTAAATGTTTTACAAATATTTCTCTTTCTATTTGTTTTACAGATATTTCCCTTTTCTATTTGTTTATTTAACAAATAAATAATTCCTTTTCACTTCTATTTATTTAACAGATAAATATTCCTTTTCATCTTACTCCATTTATTTAACAAATAAATGTTCCTTTTCAATACTATTGTAAATGTTTTACAATATTTCCTTTCCTATTCTATTTGTAAATGTTTACAAATATTTCCTTTCCTATTCTATTTGTAAATATTTACAAATATTTCCTTTCCAAAAGTCTTTTGATTTTATAGTTGTTTTCTTCTATAAAATCCATTTTTTTTTATATAAAAAATCCATTGATTTTATATAAATAATTTATTTTCAAAATACACTTTGAAAATCTCCTTTTCTACATCCTAGTATTTCTTACGGTATTTAAAAATACCAATTCACAATGATCGATATTATTCAAACACACATAATCAACAACAGATTATATATCACATCATATATTTCAATATATGAAAAACAGTAAAATAAATGTTGAGGAATCCAGTTGGATTCCTCCAACCTGTTTCCCTGCATCCACAGATGTTAAAACAACATATATAACATCAATTTCATTTCAACATGAAATATTCTGATAAACAACATCAATATATGTCTAACGATATATATATATATATATATATATATATATATATATATATATATATATATATAATTTCAACCAACTGACTAGCAGTTCAACCAAACAATCAACACACAACAATCAACCAATATTTATCAGTTCTAAAAATACGTTATAAAAATATAACTGTTCAGAGCTGGCAAGTTTTACTCACTTTGGCAGTTCATCGTTAAAGAACGATAAACTGTTTGTTTGATTCAGATCAAACAATTTATTTTGCTATAAATTCAAACTAGCTCCAATCCACTCCCAGTAAGTTCCATGGTGTAACCGCCGTCCATACGATTCCGATGGTTCCTTTTTCGTCGGATTCCGATAATATATGAGCAAGTTATGCATTTTTAAAGTTATATGTATTTAAAAATGTAAAATAAACTTAACTCGTTTTTAACTTGGGCTTAGCCATTTTTTTCTTTCCTTCCGGCCCACTTACCCTCATACGCATGAAATAGCCCACCCGCATCCATCAGTACATTCTTCTTCTCCCATCTAATATCGCTCCCATGAAAACCAATACCACCGCTGCGGTTGCAAACCTCTACCAATCCCTTCTTTCACTTTATAACAAATCCGATGAAAATTACTAAAAATCATGTCTTGCATTTCTCTACACACCCACCCGCATGAGTCTCACTTCGATCTCCTCCCAGACATTTACCTGATGATCCTTTCAGCGTCGCTTTCCCATTTTCTCATAGAACCCAAAAACGTAAAACCATCACCTCAACTCGATCTCTCAACCGAAACCAATTCCGACTACACAGTCGTTCATCTCTACGCTTGCTCTCTCATCTCATACCCATCGTATAGAACTCGCATCAACCATTCTCATCACGGTTTCCAACCCTATCAACGGTGAACAGTACAGTTGCAAAAATTATTGCCACCAAACCCTTCAAAACTTTCCTACCAGATGCTACACCCCCCTACAAATTCGAATAAATCCCCAAATCCTTCAAACGACAACCCTACTTCGAGAATTCATCAACCCTAGGACAACGGTATTGTTTTCGAACTCAAGAAATCAGCGTCGCACCCTGTAAGATGGGTACTGGACTGAAGAGAATCCCTCATGGATCGCGGAAATATTAAGTTGCAATTTTATAGAAATTCCTTTAATTTTCTTTTGGTTTTTGAATGATTTTCTAACCTCACGATTTTTGTTGTAGGGAAGATTAGTGACGGCGGGAATAACCGTTGACTTGGGAAGGGAATGACTTAGGTTTAGAGTTGGGTAGTATTTATAAAGATAAAATATATTTTTATATTCGAATTTTATATTCATTTATAATCAACTGCTCTTTGTATTTACTGTTTAAAGATTCCTAAGAACACACATGACACCCAAAAATCATGGAAATGGACATGCACCTTCAGTTTGACATTACGGTCCCAACGAAACTGGTTTCGTCGAATTCCGACTCTGTTTGCTCACATAGCGTATTTTTAACTGTCAAAATATCGATTGTTTTTCACATTAAATCTCGTACGGCCACATACAGACTTCAAAAATCACGGAAATTGAAATCTAACATTAATTTAATATTGCGGATCCAACAAAATTAGTTTTGTCGAAAACCGAGGTCATTTGCAAAACTTGCTATTTTTAAAGCTCTAAATAACCCATTTAAATATGTAAATATATTTAAAAATAATTTAAATTAAATATTTATAAATAAATATTATCTATATATTCACATACGATATCATACAGCTCCACAATATTCCTATATGAATTTCTAACTCAATATTTCAAATCCCGATTAAATGGATATGCGATTTATAATGAAATTCCTTTTATAAATATAAATAAATCGTTATAAATTATAAAGGAATTCCATAGCGACTTTTCTAAAATTTGATTTGGACATAAATCAAAATCTACACGACGAAATCTCGATTTTTCTCTTCTATTAGAAAAATACACTTCACCAGCTCTGAATGTTTCTTGTTTCACAGAAATCCGATTTAAAACGGACCTTGTATATTCAGTTGAAGTTCTAATCGCCAAATAGCGAACTGCCACGCCATTTCGAGCTCGATTATAATTAAAATATAATTATACGTTCAAATGGCGTTTATAAATATATTTGTTAATATAATTCAACTCTATACTGAACTATATATTACAAATTTCTCAATTCACATTATATTGTAAATTCCACTAATTCTAATTATTTCAGAATTAAATATATCATTTAATTATTATTTTAATTAAATATTCAAAGTTATTTAATTTAAACCATTTTAAATTACCAAACCATATTTTAAATAATTAAATAAATTAATTATTCGACCGTAAAAATACGAGACGTTACATCGACAGTCAGTGGGATTCGAAAAGACTAGAGCTAAACCTAGATACCATCAATCTTTCACTTTCGAGACATTGCTTGCGAGATACACCAAATTGGATGATTAGATTATTTGCTAAGGGCATGTCACTTAGCTCTTGACGTAGTCTTTCACTAGTTGAGGGAGGGGTCAGGGTAGGACATTAGCCACCGTGAAAGTGCAAACCATATTCTGGATATTATGACTTTAGGCTTGATAAGGTGGGCCTTTGCAGATGTGGAAAGCTCCCGACGAGTTCCATGCATTAGATGAAGTCCTATTCCAGGACTCGGTGTACAATAGACAGTACGTTCACGTGAGGGTATAGATACATGCAATGGGTGGTGTATTGTGGACGAGATGGCATTACTACTTGTTGAGGCTTAATTCAACCAAGGAGTTCGGATATGGAGATTTGTACGCTTACGTGGCATGATGATGAACATGTGCGATTACGTAGCCTATTAATTTGGATTTTCGTACGTCGTTCGACGTAGGATGAGAGTTGTATATGCTTCCATGGCGTGACGGCGGGGACCGTACGAGGAGGGTACCATGAGGAGCACCTTAGTTTGTTGGGGGTAGCTATATATACTATATTAGATTAATCTACGGGGAAGTAGATGGGTACGACGAGAGTATACATCCTTAAGCTCTATTAACCCAAATAACCTAATAAATAAGAAAAAACAACTGAACGGTATATGTAGGGTTATTCAAAATGTATAATTTGTCCAGTCACCAGAACTTCGTGTTTTGAGCCCTTCTCATAACACACTCGCAGGTTAGGTTTGTGGCATCGATTTGATAGCTTTGGATACTGGTTAGACAATATTATTACTTTGGTAAGGCTATATTTGATTATATTATATATTTATCCATTCCATTGTGAGATGTTTACCGAGCTCTGATATATTTGTTGTCTCTGTCTTTTTTGCAGGATACCAAACAAGCTGACTCGAGCTTCGATAAATTGGGATTTTTGGAAGAAAAAAAAATTGGTCTATCGAAATTCATGTTGTTACAGTTAATAGAGGATCCCCCGCGCTTTTCAGGCTAGCATGAAATGATATTGAAATCGCCACCCCCGACCGAGGCCTCAAGACCTTGGCCTGAGAGAGACAGGGTATCAGACCATAAGCACAAACGCTCGATGCAGTCACACTTAGCGTAAACAACAAAAAAAAGCAAAGGAGAAGAAATAGAAGTGATTGAACATTCCACCGAGAGAAGTTGAGAGGAGTCAAAGATGGGGGCGAATAGAGACTTCCTTCACCCACAAAATACAAATCTTGTTAAAGAAGTTGGATAAACAACATCAAACCATAGAGAAAGAAAATAGTAGGAGAGCACCTCTAGTCCCATAAGAGGCTCAAGAAGTGCCACCAGATAGACGAAATATTTTTTGATGATTCGATAAAGCCAAGCAAGGGAAGCTTCGCTACCGATCCCACGATCCAAAATAAAAAAAAATCACCATGTTCATAAAGGTAAATGGAGAAAAATAAACAGAACTAAAAAAGAAACTAAGAGATAGAAAGGACAAGATGCGAGAAATAACGAAAGCTCAAAAATAAAAATCAAACAGACAAAGTGTATGTCGAGTAGATTTAACAATCTTCTCGGTTGCCACTAAAGAGCGAGTGTGAATGGTGCGGGGAGGTCGAGGCACAACCTTCGATCTCCCACGCAAAGATTGGAAAGAAGAATCGACTGGGAGAAACCCCTTTTGCAAAAATCGAAGGAATCGGGTTGGAAATGGCAGAAGATGAAACAGAAGACAAAGCTACGATAACATGTGAGTTCTTAGCTAGGCGAGATAACTGATCGTTGGTGATCGCAATCTTGACCTTGCTAAGAAGAGGAAACGAATGAGAAAAAAAGAGGAAAGGGCCAAAGAGACATGATCAACATCACTCACTTCTAAAGAAGAACAAGAAAGGTTATAAAAGAAAAGGGATAGGAATACCAAAAAGATGTAGAAATGCAAGAAAAACGTGTTTCACCTTGTTGTGAGGACTCTTTCAATGTCAGGTTGTCATCAAGTTGACAACCCTGCATTAGCAAAAGCGTCTTACCAAAAAAACATACAAAAGAATGATGAAAACAACGATTAGGGGGAGAGGACAACTCTCCATCTAACCTGATAACCAAGCAAGATAAACGGGCTCCAATGGTCACCATATACTGATCAGCATACGTGTTCACTATAGGCCACATCCCAATGACCAAAAATCACAATCCCAAGCAAAGAAAGATCCAAACTAACCCAACCACGACGACCAACAGCTGGACCACTCCATCACGAACAAAGCATAAAAGGATTTGCTATGACAAACCAAAAAAACTCGATAAGAACTAAAGGACAGGCCAAGAAAAACACAAGCTAGAAAGCCAACCTAGGCATAAACCAAAAAGTCAACTAGGAGCATGCATTGGAAGTCTAAACCGAACTCCTGAACTGCGAGAAAAAGGATAGAGTAGCCAAAGACAGTCTGTCCACAGGAAAACCCCTCAAACCACAAAGCAACGGTGATTGGAAAGCCATCGAACAATAGGCAATAAACCTGAAATGAAGGAAACAACACACACAGGGGAGACAAACTTAACACATCACAAGGAACCATGCACTCAACTGGCGTAACTTCCGCCAGCGAACGTGTAGGAACCTCTCCACGCACAAACACAACAATATCAGGCACATCATAGCGAATAGATCAAGGAAGCACAATATGACCAATGAAATAATCCAAAAAAGGGACCCATACCTACCGAAATAACCCAAATTAGGCTCAAACCGCTAGACGCCAATCACCAAAGATACAGACCCAATCAATGATATCTTCTCCATTACCATGCCATCTGCAGTGCAGAATGGCTGCATACGGAGACTCGACACATCCCATCTCTTCACCGAAACAAATCGATATAAAGCATGCCACCTTCTGAACATTCCGTCTCGCAGCCATTGAGGACTAGGTTCAACAAGTGCTGCCTCAACACAAATAGGACAAGACTCATCAACATCAATCGAATCATGCTCAAAAAGCCGCAAAATGGTTGCTAGTAACAAGAGGAGGAAGTGCACGAGCTTGTGCACCTCCCTTACCAACCAAACCAACATCCCTCGCACGAACAGGAGCAACAAGGGAAGTGGTTGCAGCCTCAAGCACACCGACTAATCGACATGGAAGCCTATGATGATTGTGGTGCTTAGGGGTACAACCGCCCACACTAACCACTGGACACCTCGAGACAGGCAGATCCATACATGGAAAACTTCTTTGAAGGTAACGGGTAGGGGTGATTGAATCCCTTAGTCTATTACCTTCCACTGTTGATGGTACAACATATCTGCAATGAGGACCACCAACACCATGCACACCCACACCCACTGAGGGGGAAGAACCTCCTAGTGGCCAACCTATTCCAGGCCCACCACACCCTGCTAACGAACGAAACAAGACCCGGATTGGGGGGGGGGGGGGTTAAATCTCCAAGTCCAGATCCAACCAAACATGGAGGAGCAACACAAGCCGGATAATCCACAAAAAGGGAACAATCGAACGAAAATAACACAAAACTTATTCCATGAAAACATCGCCAACCAACATCACCTTGTGCTTAGAGATCGCTACGAAGGACGCCAACGAAAACACCCGACTAATAACGGAAGAAGCACTAATTGGCGTAACTTGCACTGAAGAACCAATAAAGGCATAAATCGCCTCCATCACCCTTTTTACAACAAGGCAACACCCTACGAAAGATCCCACTGCATGGAAACTAGAATCATTTTCCTTTGAAATCATTAAGCCCTTGATGGGAACAGAAAGGAGAAACAATCAATAATAAGAAAGCACAGCGCCCAACACTCAGGCAAAGCAAAGCACCAAAGGAACATAGGGCGAAAACAGTAATCACAAAGCAATCGAGAAAAAAAAAGGTTAGAAAATTTCTTAAAGAGGAAAAGAAGGAGAAGCCATTTCCGAAGAAAAAGAGCCGTTATTGAATAATATAAATGGCAGTTAAATATAATATTTAAATATAAAAGGTTATAAAACATATTTAAATATAAAATGTTGTTATATATATATTAAATAAAATTCAATCATATAAAATACTTATTTACATATATAAAACGCATGTAAACGCATTCAAACATTCAATTCAAACAAACAATTCAAACAAACAATTCAAACAAACAAGCAATTTAAACAAACAATCTAAATAATTAAATCAACCAAAGTATTCTAAAACCTTCAACTAATCCTTAGAAACTCTAAAATTCCCCCTTAATCTAATACAAGTCTATCCTAAATTCTAATTTCCTTAAAACTATAATAAGACTTTAATCTACACTTAAGAAATAACTTTGATAAGATATTCTTAAAATTATGATATAAGTAAAGCAATCCAATCCAATCCAATCAATCAATTTAAGTTTTGTTGTCACAAAACATCAATTCAAACATGAAACCAAACATTTCTTGTAACTTCTATTGATCCTAAAACCTATAAATCACCTATCAACTACAAATGCATAAGTATATTTCCAACAAACCTATCAACCACTAATGAAATTTAACCATGTCAAGTAAGTCAATCAAGTTACTTAAGTCAAACAAATCAAACAAACCAAATAAGTTAATCAATTCAATCAAGTTAGTCAATTCAATCAATTCAACTAAGCCAAACAAATAAATTAAGTTAATCAAGACAAAGTAAATATGTTATGTATTTGATTAATATAAAAATTTCTCATGTTATATACTTGTTATATGTGAAGTTAAGGTCAGTGTGTTGGTTATAATGCAGTATGTTATATGCAAAATTATATGAAGTGATATATTGAATGAAATGAAACTTGGATGTGAATGATTTTAATTTGAGACGTACTCTAATAATGATGTATGATATGAAATAAGATGTGTAATGATAGTATGCAAAATGATTTGATAAATATATCTATTCAGGTAACATATATTCAAAGTACTATTTAACTATTATGCATGTGCATATATATATTATACATTATTTGAATTAAACAAGGGTAATATATATTAATTTCTAGACTTAGGTTAATGATACTTATGAAAGAGATTGAAAGGATAATGAATATAAAAGTTTTATGGTATTCATAATATATGTAATATTTAAAATAATTCTATGAGAAATGTGGAATTAAATATTCTTAATAGGGTTCTTCTTTAATATAGTAAAAGTTGAAGATCTTTTAAATAGAATATAGAATTGTATCATATAAAGTAAACATATAGTCATAATTGTATATATGTAAACTATTTTTTTTAAAGATTTAAAATTTAATTTAATATGACATATAAATCAATCTTTTGATACAAATCAATTTTAACTTTAAACTTTTAGAAATTAAAATATGTTAATTTGTTAAGGAACCATTTATACGTTAAAACTTTAAAAAGAAATCTATAGTCATAACAGAATTATGAAATCTAGATATAAGTTAAACTCTAAAACTATAATTTCTTATATTTAAGACATAAAATCACACACACACACACACACACACACACATATATATATATATATTATCATTATTTTTATACCAAAATATTAGGTTAAATAATTAAGCTTTTATAAATCTTCTATTACCTATAATAGAAAATAGAATAACAACATTGCTTACGTGTCGTGTCAGGCTAAATTTATTTTTTTAATGCGTTCCGCGCTTCTCAATGACTTCCCTTTTTTTATCGAAAAAATAAAACAAGCAACTTCCCACTAATCTTTCCAAACTTCCCACTATCTTCTCAAAGACGGTTCATCGTATTTCCTTACATGAATCTCCTCTTACGTATAATAGATCTCCTATCTGCGATTCATTGAACTTTTTTACTTTCGTCTCATTGAATTCACTGAGACTCTTCTGCGATTCAAATCCCCTATTTGGCGGAATTAGGGCTGCTTAGCGAAAGCGATCAAATAGTTTTATGAGTAACCCTAAGTCTAACAATACTAACAATGGTTCTGTTAGCAACGAATTGTTCAGATAGCTTCAACAAAAATGCAGACTGAAGCACAAATGCTTTAATCCAGGTTTTCCTTTTTTATTCCTTTTCAGATTAAGTTTTTTTAATTTATTACTACTCGGAACTTTTAATGTTAATCCAATGAAATTCATTAAAAGAGACGACTTTGACAAAGCAGCGAACCCAGACAACACCTTCATTTAAGTTTACCTTTTTTTATTTCGATTTCTGATTATGTATCCTTAACTTTTCTGCGGTTTAAAATTCTTGGTTAACCCAATTACAGAAGTTCAAAACTTGAAAACACTTACTGGGATTTGGATGATGTTAATTGTCATTTTATCATAAGACACTTTATTAAAAATCGTTTCAAATTTGAAGATGCATGCCCTGTCAAATCTGGAGATACATGTTTTCATAGTTCAAGTTAAAATTTGATAACTGGAGTGGAAACTCCTAATTTATTGTCAACAGTTTCACACCAGGCAAAAGTAGATGCATTCTGTTCATTGCATATTAGGTCTGCCAAAGATTGTTTTGTTTACTAAACATAGTATTTGACTATATTTATTAAATAGTTTGAATAAATTGTAACACATGCAATTGGGCATTGCACTACAAGGCATTACAATCAACTTTTATGTCGTTAGCAATTAATAAATATTTGGCTTATTTTGGGATTTGTCAATTTTTCTGCCTTCAGCATTAAATTTTTCCTACTCACAAACATATCATATTTGGAACTTGATTGTGTAAGTGCTAACCCTATCAATTAGTCTATGTGGTACTTCATTTGATAACATTACCATTAAATGTGTTATACCACTTTTAAATATTACTTACGTCATGTAAGTATTTTCTTTGACATTTTTTTTACATGTACTTAACTTCATTGTGACATAAATTATATAATTACATAATATACCATTTAGTTGGATTATAGAGGCAACCTTGACATTGGTATTTGGCCTACATATTAGTGTTTTGTTTATCTTTTTATTTACCTTTATGTAACAATTGTTCTCTTGAATGAATAGCGTTAACCATAGTTCATGTATTCAACTTTGTATTTCTAACAGTTACATTTCCTTCTAGAAATCATCCACTTTTTGTATTTGGCAAAAATGCAGGCATTATGATTTACTAGCTCACTATTAAAAATGAGATATCATGTTTTATAGAATTAACCATGTCTCAGCCAAAATTCTAACATCATAATGATTAATATTACCTAACTCAGGAATCAACTATGACCTCACTCTCTATTAATTTTCTGCAATTAAAGCCTATCCTACTTTAGTCTTTAGCACTTTTGCAATTAGAATTGATGTTATGTGTTGTATAAACCACCATTTTACACTTTTCCTAACTTATGTACTACCCTATACATAAGGAGGATTCTATGTAGTAGAGAATGATTAGTTGGCTGCAGTCTTAAACTTGAAGTCACAGAGACAAAGTTGTTTTAGTTCGTCTTACTCAGAACTTGTAGTCATAGAATTAATCTACCATTTCTATTTTTCTTAACTATCGAGTCCTACAATTTACCGTTAATTTACCTTTTACTTAACCATTGTCAAATATTTCATCCTTCTCCAATGATCTTCGCCTTTTCCTTACTTCTTCGCCTTGCTCGCAAAAGGAAGAATCACTGGCAAACAAATCATTGAAAACTTATTTTCCTATATTTTCTTAATCAATATTTATTATTTTTCTGCTTATTGTGCTTTGTTACTGTTTCCAATATTGTGTATTTGTTTTTGATAATTTCGATGGTAACTTTTTTTCTTGAATCAAAAATAAATGTTGCGTTTTAGTATCGACTGCAAGTAAATAGACTGCTAGAAAATGGTGGAAGTGGTGATAGTTGCATTACAGTGCCTTATGATGTAGATCAGAAGGAAAACATTAGTTTTGCATCACTCGACAAACATTAGGAGGTACAACTTTATTCCTAAAACGATAACTGCGAGTGCGTAATAAAAATAATAATTAAAATTCATTAAGTGCATTTTAGTGCATGTAAAGTTTTTATTATTTCCAATCCAACATTTATTTAACTTGGAAACAACAGGACATGTATATTATCACGCTAAAACCAGATTTTGAACTGCATCTTGGCTGTTCATATCAACAACAGGTATTACAATGATTGTACTGATAAATACATTAACATTTAACATGCATTGTTATTTGTTGAGTTAAATAATTGGACAGTGGAAAATGCGTAAAAACATGATTATCGGTTTCTATGTCTCATCTTGAAAGAAACCAAATAGGTGGCCTTTTAAGAAACTAACATCTACTGACTATGTTAACTCGCATAGATTTATACTGAAAATCAAAACCATACTACAGGGATATATAAGTAATTAACTAAACATTTATTTCATATTGACCGTGCGCATAGCCACAATTTAAAAATTATCATTCTGTCTCTAAATATGAAATTTCTCTATGAGATATTATGATAAGATGTAATAGCTATTTCTTTATTATACCAAACCGTGATAAGTGATTACTCATCACCCAAACTAACACAGTTATAAATACCATAAAATTGATGTTTACTTATAAACTAATCATAGATATCCTCAATAATCTTATCTTCGTTACTCATGCCATTTAATACTTTTAATACTATCCATAATGAAATGTTGGCCTCCTTTAGAAACTTCAGGTTTTTCTTGAGTTTTTCTTACACTCCATATTCAAATCGTAACATTAATGAACCACAAAATTTGTTTGTTTTTGGAGGTCCATAATCAAACTAACCTACTACTTAATATGTTAACTCTGCTTTTTTAACCATCTTTTAATTCGTTAAATGAACATATATTTTATTAAAATTGTGTGACTTAAAATGTGAGAATTTCATCGGAATGGATAATAGTTTGCATGAGGAATCATGACATTAACGAACTTAATTGATAAGCTATAGGTTTAGTGATACATACAAATAAAATTTTCAAGTTTCCTCCATTTTATTAGATGAAGGGGTTGTTTTTATTAGTAACTTTTTTTCTACATTTTAAATGCATTGACCACCTTTTTTCTTTACCAGTTCACCATTTACTGTTTGCACAAGCAGAGCCGGTCCTGGAACTTATAATGCCTGGTGCTATTTTCTAAGTAACGTCCCCAATGTTTATTTGCACAATCATACCAAATAATATTCATATTCATGAGGTATGCTAATATTTCAAAATTCAGTACTGCTACAATGGGCTGATAGTGCAAAAAATAAATAAAGAATAACATGGTTATAGGATAAAAAATCATAAATGAAAAGTCTAAATATGAACAAATTTTACACACAGGATGTGAACTATTTCAACCATTGAAAAAGAAGACGCCACCGACAAAGACAACTGCAACCAAACAACCATCCTCCGTCCAACAAAGACAAGTAAATCTCTTTTATTTCCATTTATATTTTCCCAAACTCCTAGATCATATATATTCAAAACTTGTTTCGAAGGCACCATATTTTTTCATTCAATTGATTTAAACATTGGACATCACTTTCATTTACTATTTTTTGCAGTGAAATATCAATATCATGTGTAGTTTCTTCTATACCATTAGTTTCTTCATTCACAACAGATTCATTTTCTACTATATCATCAAATTCTATTCCATGTCCCAAATCAGAAGATTGAAGTGTACTATCAACTAAATCCATTTTTTCAGAAAAAATTGCTAACAGAACCTTTTAATGATTTGGCAATCTCTCTGTCTTTTTTTTGTTTTTTCTTACTAGAACTTCAAATGATTGTTTTCATGAGAACATTACAACTACCGTTTATTTTTTCAATTTCAAAATTGGTTACTGCAAAAAAAAAAAAAGGAATGCAGTAAGGCCAAATCATATTATTTATTATGAAATTCTCCAAACTCCTAATGCGAGAAAAACAATATTTTCCTTTATTTTAGTTGAAATAGGAGAACAAATTTGAAGTAGCCTTCTATGATCATGTTCTAGTTTACTAATTTCATTTTTATTTTGAGTGGACATAATCATGAATCTGCAAATTAAATTATAAAACATAAAGGCCCTAATTTTATCAATTTTCTAAAAATTAAACTGTAGTAGGACAATTCAGAAAATAAAAAATTATAGTTACCCCAATTAGATCAGATCTGATATTGAATCCTATTTCTTTTCCAACTCCTCAATGCCTCTTCTTCTTCTTCGTTTGGGTTTTACGCCTCTGCTCTATTTATTCTTGTTTTACGTGCTTTCTTTTCTATTTTACGCCACTGCTTCCGTGCTCGTCAAATCCACCGCGTTTTCTGCTCCTTCCGATGGTCGTGCGGATGCTGCCCATCCGCTGATGCTGCCCCGTGGTATGGCCCAGTTAGCACTGGCCCAGGGCCGACTATGTGCACAAGAAAAAATGAGATGGTTATCTACCATTAAGGAAAACCATATATGTATGTTGTTCTAAACAGGGTGAACCCTTAGCATTGATCAAACAACTTTAACTAAGGTTGATTATCTAATTGATTATAATGGTATAAATATTTACTAATATTGATTTTCCAGTAAATAATTCTAATACCTTTTATTACTTTTCTCTCTCCTGCGGTTGTTGTCTTTTCCTCTTCCATTTTTATCCACATTATCACTTTCTCTTTCGCCTATTCCCTACCACTTTCTTCCTCTAATTCACTTTATTATATACATCTAAATTTGGTTAAAATTATAATTTTCTCTCTAAGTTTTTTACAATTGCTTAATTATTTTGGCTAAGCAATTATTTCTCTTTTCTCAAATTCTTTCATTTACTTCAAAATTAAGGTAATAGATTTGGATTGACATAGGAATTTTCTTATTAATTTTATCCAAACATACTAACCCCTTTAACTGACATTTTACTTCTGCTGGGTTTAAAGAAATGACAGTGCTGAAAATCAAAGTTCACTACAACTGCTGTCATTCTGTCTCAATGTTTAGGACATTGGCTACAACTGAATTTGATCAAACTGCAGTCTTGTTGGTTTAATGTTTACGACATTGGTTACAGTTGAACTGGACATTGATCGACAAACGGTCTTATCATTTCAAGGTGCTATATTAAGATAAGGCATTATGGATGCAAGGAAGCTTTGATTGACTTAACGTTTCATCTATTATTTTAGTTAAATAATTTCTTTTTAAGAATTTCCAAGTTTATTTTCAGTATTCAGATTAAGATTACTTCTCACTTTTGAAGCAACTAATCCTAAATATTGATTTTGGTACTACGAATCATATGATAGAGGATGTGTCGTCTTTACTGCAACATTGTAGAAACGTAAAAAGCCCATCAGTTGATATCTGAAATATCCTAAATATGTTCACGTAAGTAATTAAAGAGTTCCAAAATAAGCCTACTTGATGATTCAACAAATTTTAAGTATTTTCATAAGACTATTTCTTTCACTTTTTTATTTGGACACTAACGCAAATGGGAAAAATGCTAACAAATGACAAAATTGAAAACCATTTCATACCAATATTTTTCTTAACTAACAGTGCTATCTAAACCATCCTAATTAACAATCATTGTTGACAAAATCAAACATGTATGGATAAGGAGTTCGTCATGGGTCTGCAGTATTGTAACAACCTGCTCATTCGACGATTTTAGATTTAAATATTTTATTTAAATATATCGTCGTATCCAATGTGTCATCAAAATGTCATTTTTCACAAACGATAAAATTAGGACTCGGGACCACTTCCTTTTAGTACGGATCACCGTTTATGACCTTTTTGACTATAAACATCGATACCTTTTGAGTTGGGCGATTTTGGTCTTTTTCGTTTGGATATAAGACCAAAATATCATTCTACATATGGACGAGTTTGGACTCAAAACTACTTCCATCGAGTTCAAAACGTCGTTTAGGTGTTCGAAAACTATAAGGTTCGATATGTTCTGAGTTTCAGAGATTTGAGACTTTGGGCTAGGGCTTGGTTAGCCAACCTAGGTCATCCACTTAAGAGCTCCACCTAGCTCTCTTCCTCTCATTCATTCCAAACACTCAAAGAAAATAGAAAATGGAGAGTGGAAAGGGAAATAGAAATTCCCAAAGCTAGGGCTTCAAATCTAGAGCTCAATTCTTGTGTAAATCCAATTCTAAAACATGGGTAAGCTTCTCTATCCTCTTCTTTATCTCCGTAGATCATCAATTTGGGATTTTTATGATGTTATAACACCTATGTGTTTGCATATGTGTTCATGAGCTGATTTCGGAGGAGAAATTGATGATAGAGAGGAGCTTTGCTCGTTTGTGTTCTTGTTCTTCCTTGTTGGAGCTTTTTCTTGATATTCAAGAGCCAAAGGTGAGTTCTTTGTTGAACTCACATCTATGCCGCAAGTTTATGGCTTGCACAAGTGTAATTTAGTGTTCATTGAGTTTGCGTATGCTAGTGAATTGGTTAAGCTAGTGTAATTAAGTTGATTTCATGTATTCATGTTTCGTTGAGTTGGAAAATTATGATTTGGAGTGCTCATATGATCCATTCATATGTTGCGTGTTGTTTTGGCGTGGTTGTGAAGCTCCATTGTCCCCCGACAAAGTTCTAACATTTCACAATTCACTTATATTGCATTTGATTTCTTTGGTTAGATAATTTGGTCGTTTTGGAGTTTATAACCAAGAATCATTGCAAATACCTTGTGTGAATGTTTGTATATGTTATAGGTGAAGTTATTGTGTGCACCCATGCTCTTGTAGCTTCCCTTTAGTATTGCCAAACCATCTTGTTCTAGTTTGAATCGCGTTTGATAGCTTTGGTTTGAGATTTAGTTCACCTTTGAACTTATGATCGAAACCATTACAAATCTCTTGTATGAATGCTTGCATGTGTGTGTATGTGTTCTTGAGTGTTTTCGGTGAGCTAAGGAGGCTTCATTTTCAATTAGAAAACGTTATAAGCCATCACCAATGATCCGAGCTCGTCTAAGAACCATTTGCACCTCATTTCCTAAGCAAAAATGGCTATACCATAGCTCAGACGTCTATCCGGGAAGGGGACAGACGTCTGTCAATGTTTGGGGGAGAAAATAAATAATTGCTACAGCTTAGACGTCTAACCAAAATGGGTCAGATGTCTGTCCCGGCTCTCGGGAAAAATAAAAAAACTGCTTCCTGCAGTGACAGACGTCTGTCTGCCTGAAACTGCTATTGACCGGTAGAACACGGTCAATAGTTTGGTATCGTTTGAGCTAATTCCCGGCCAAGTTTCGACCCGTTTCGACTTCGTTTGTGACTTGTCAGTTTCTCTGGTTCGTAGATTTCTGCATCTCGATTCCTCGACTTTGATTCTTCCAATGTTGATCCTTCTTGGTAGATTAGCATTTGTTTATGATGTGAATTGAATAAGTGATCATTCTAAAGACCGTTCGCTTTGTATATCGAGTTTATTTGATACCCTTGCTAATATGATTCACGATTCTAAAACGTGAATTATCGACTCGATATCCTTCGAGTCTGTTCCGATGTAGTTTAAAAGCCTTCGGGTGCTAGTTTGGGATTTCGATTCGTTCGTTGATCGAAATTACGACCGTTATCCCTTGATTTCTTGTATATTGTTGTGATGTGAGTTTATGGTTTATGATTTGAAATCATGTCATTGTGACGCGAATTCCCTTGATCGATTTGCCTCGGCAATCGTACTATTGTTTATTGCCACTTTGAAGTTATATAAAGAGATTTTATGTTATTAGTAGATATCAAATTCTTGTACTAAAATGGTTTCCAATCTTACTTCATTATACGAAGCTAATTTATGAAACCGTTTTATGAACCTTCTTCAAATCTACTAGTATATATTTTATAAACTTTTTCCTCATTCATATGAGAAATCTAATTAAACGTCTTAGTAAAATCAAGGACTATGAACCCTTGCTTTTGCTTCGATGGTTAATTCTTGGACTCGTCCGATTGAAAACCGTGGCAATGCTCCTTTATGATTTTCTCTGTTTTGAATAGAAACCAATTACGGGTTCGTAAATATTCGAGAATAGCATGTGGTTATGGGACGTGTTGCTGTTTTCTTATATTAACTAGCCCGGAGTAATTTCTATTCGCCCGGATCCATGGTATCCGCCTCTATGACATAGTTGTATGGTTCGCGATCGCCCGAGTGGGAATATACGATTTGTGACCTTCATCTATAAGACTTCGGCCCAACTTTATTTGATTTTCTATGATTTATGATTTCCTCTCTCCGGGGTCACAACCCGGGCACGGTGGGGAGCTTCGGCAGCCCGGCACCGTGGAAAGCTTTGGCTCAAACTTATGGGTTCGCTACCTAGAGATCGTATCTCATCTTGGTGAACAGGCCTGCCTCTTGGTGATGTTTTCTATGATGTCTTGGTGATTTATGATGTCTTGATGATTTATGATTTCTTGGTGATTTATGATTACTTGATGATTTATGATTACTTGGTGATTTATGATTTCTTGGTGATTTATGATTTCTTGGTGATTTATGATTTCTTGGTGATTTATGATTTCTTGATGATTTATGATTTCTTGATGATTTATGATTATTGGAATGTTGTATTCCACATTAGCTAGGAGATTATTTAGAGATAGTTGTGTTGACATGCCATGTTTTATATTTAGTTATGATTAGATGTTATTAGTAGGATCATGTCATCCTGTGTTATATCTCTTGTTATCTCAGTGTATTTGATAAGTACAGCTAGACTGATCCGTTTATTGTTTATTTTCTTATCAATAATATTCGGGTCAGGCCGAGTCATTTTAGGTACTCCTCTGGGACTCCTAGCAGGATTGATCTTCCGCTTTCAGCTTGCTACTCTGTCTCTGCAGTTTTATGTACTTTTGTACCTATGACATTATCTATCGTAGTGTACATATTCTTTTATGTAGATCTCGGTACATGTATTAGTGGATCTTTGTTGACCACTAGCTTGTTGTACATATTCTATGTTTATTCATATCTATTCCGCCTTTGTGATATGATTATTCTGAGTCTGGCTTTGAGATATACCATATTTATATTGTTGTTGTTGGGTATTTTATACTGCTTTCCGGATTGCATATAGCCGTTGTGTAGTTGCCCTATGTGCCGAATGGTCATGTCGAAATTTTAATCGGTATCAGAATTCGATGTGAATTCCTCACACGGAGCAATTATACAATCGGTCGCCTTTCACAAACCTCATTCTCCGTTATGGTCTGCGACATTTCTCTGAAATGAACCGGACGATAGTGGGTATAGAGGCGGGGCGTTACAAATATGTTTACTGTGCAATTGAAATTGAATGTTGCTACCTACTGACATCTATAGGTCAAACATAAACAGGTTATGCATAACTACTATTACAAGTTTCTTTGACGCATTAGAGCGTGTTTAATTGATGTGGAACATATTCCTTATGGAGTTTGATTCTCTTAATCTCAAATTTTATGTACCTTTCATACATTACTTTATTTTTAATTCGGGTGTATAGTAATTTGTTTGATATAACTAAAATAGATGTAAATTGATTTGGTTGTTATAAAAGCAGGTTTATGTATCACTATTTTTAGTTACTAAATTTTAAAGATCTTATTGCTATTTATTATGGTTGTAACCGGCATGATACATTTAACATATTCTTTAAGTTTCTATTATTACATCAACATCCTCTTTTTCGGAACTTTATAACCATACTACGATCAAATATTCTGGTTAGCTAGCTCTTCTGCATTTCTTATAAACTCTACCACTTGTACTTCTTATATTCACATGTTTTCATATATGTGAAAAGGGTTTCCACAATCATGTTTACCCATGAATCAATTTTTGATTCCATTTATTGATTGGTTCATAGGTCAATACTATATAAATTTTCGCAGATGATCCATATTACACATTAAATTCAGTGTTTCCTCAAAGGATAAAGAGCGATATAGGCTTTCTAAAAAATGTTATTAAGGATTAAAATATAATATATGGGTTCCCAGCAGATGCCGTGATATGAGGACATTGAATGTTCTTGATATGCAACTACATAATTAACTTTTAGAATTCTTCTAAAGGGGCTTCTACCTCATCCTCTATTGAGAAATAGATTAAAGCAAGATAATGCAGAAATGTTCCCTCACAGGGATATTGGGATCCAGCAAAGGAAATACTTAACTTGAAACAAAGATAATCAGTTATATTTAAATTGAATTCCTATGCTAATATATATACTCAACTGTATTGTTTGGATATTATTGGCTTGACTGTAAAAAATTAAAAAAGAAAAAAAAATCTTGGAATAAAATAAATAAAAAAAACCTAGAAAGAATAGTCCTTTTGAGTAATTAAAATCTATTACATATTTATAGAAGTGTGAAATTTCTGTTCCTTTTCTTGATGAACTTTTTGAATTTTACATTTAATTTTTTAATCCTCACCACGGATAGCATTCAAATTCATCTTCATTATTGTCGCTGGCATTACCGTACGTTTCATTTGTTATTTTATAAAATAACTTGTATGATTTCAAACCTGTATCATTGTTGTTTCTACACTTCATAATACACACACGTGCGTGTGTGTGTGTGCGCGCACGCGCGCGCCAATGCTCACTTGTCTTTTTAAATAAGTCATGTAGACTTCCTGTACAACTTAGTTTGATGGTTTACTCATGAGGCAATGGACATGATTAGGCACCACTAGCTTTGGCTGATGTTATCAGTATCACAATGGAAAAAAATGTTTAATCACTACCACTAATTCTTTTTGATTTTTTGTTTTGACTTTCAGATTCCATGCCTTCAACCTATACAATATAAGGGGTTCACTTTAGCAATGAACAGTATAGTGATTCAATAGTGGTGGTCTTTTAAACTGGCAATGCTATAAAAGGAAGTGAGTTACTATAATGATTTTGTTGTATTTCATGGTATATGAATTCTTGATGTTTTGTGTTACAAACTGATTGATAAGGACATTACTGCTGACAACATATAGTGATGAATGATGTCTAATTGCATTTCTTAACATCATCTATGCCAGTTTGAAGAAGACAAAAAAATTGTGGAAGAGGCTTTGAAGATTAAGATGGCCAAAGGGAAGCTTTCAACCGAGTAGTAGTTTGACCCGCTATAGTTGAATGTTTATTGTAAATGAATTTTGACTTTGTATTGGCACTAGAATGTATGAGTTTGTGCTCTACATGTTATTTATTTTTGGCCCACTTTAACTTTACTCTGGAATGTTCATTTTATGGCAGCATATGATTATTATTTTTTAACTATAACAGTACTTTTTTTTTCTATGTTATGTATTTGCTGTTGTGTTGTGTAATAACCAATAAATTTCCTTATCTATATTTTCTTACAATGGTTAAAATGTGACATTTTAACTTTACTGAGCGATGAATATAATTTTGAGGATTTTCAGCAATACAGTTGTTATGTTGTTATATGAAATGTCTTACGAGTCTTTCGACAGATACATCGCTTGAAGGATTATGTATTCACTTTGTTGTTAACAATATTATTCTGGGTAGCAAGTGTTCATCTTATTTTTACAATTGTTTCTTCACTGAAAATTAATCAAAACTGTAATCGAGGATAGATGATTCTATCGATGCAGTTCATGTTTCAATATCTTCAACATGAAATAACTATGTTTGCGGTGAGACTCAAGTTCTAAAAGACAAATTTTCATTGATTCTCTTCCATTGTCTCAGCAAAAGGGCTATTTCTTATACCTTCAGGTTCACAATAAGTTATCCCATCATGATGTGGTTTAAAATAGTTAGAATTAATAACGGCATGTACGAACTAAAACTGATAACTGCTCAGAAAAAAAATTAACAAGCTCATGATAATTTTAGTGCAGTGCTAATGGCGCCACTACTTCAGAGTACCACCAGTAACGCCGAACACTTTTATTTTATTTTTGTTGCATTCAGGGTACAACCGCCGATAGAACACTATTCGGTCGGCGGTGGTGTGGTACCTCGAAGCAGTTTTTAGGAAGCTTTTAGGACCGCACTATTTTTAGGGATGTTTTTACTTGCTGCAGCCAAGATGTGTTCATAAATTTTCTTTTGTTCTAACTTTTCTACTTTTTCTACACACACATGCATCTTCAAAATGGCAGTATTTATCACTATGTGGTTCAAAAAAATAGAAATCAACGACATCCATATTGATTGCTTTAATCACCAATCACTATTTTTCAATCTGTACATACGACAATCTCGAAGCATGGGTCTCATCCTAGTTTTAATAAGAAATCAAAATAAGTATTTAAGTTACAAATAATATTTGTGATAATGTAACCCAAATTTGTTATGAAATCATAAGAATATATAAGTTAAGCTATGCATGTTTAAACTATATAAAAGATGAATAAATTTATATTTTATAAAAATATCAAAAAGTTATATTAACTTCATATATCATATTAACATGTTTATATAATTTTATTAATTTTATACTTTTAATATATATATATATACACACAAATATATGTATTTAGAAACAAGGTATAAGAAAATAAGTAGACATATAAAGTTAATAACTAGAATTTGAATTGGCATTTTCTTATTGAAAGGACGGAGAGAAGTTTGAAAATTCAAAATTTGAATTTATTGGAACATATGCCGACATGCTCATTTATGTATGTCGACATACATGTATAATTTCAAACTCTTGGTTTTAAATTATCGATTTATATTTCAGGTTTAACTATTTCCTGAAATAATATTAATCCTAACAAACATCCAAAACTTATTATTATATTTATTATTTATTATATTATTGATATTTTGAATCTCAAAATTCAAATTTCAAATTTGAATTTTAAACTTCAAGTTTGAATTTTTAATTTTCAAATTTAAAACAAAGCAAACAAAACAAAGCAAACAAAACAAAGCAACCAAAACATCAATTCAACCAATAATTTAAAAATTAATTAAGGCGTACCTGGTTTTTAGATCCATTTCTTCGATATTCTATGAATTCTGAATTGTTGTGTGAAACACATATTTGAATCTCCGATTTCTAGCTCTCCATCACTTGATAACGAATCTGAATCATATTTACATCTTCCAGTATTTGACGATGAGATCGATGATTTAGTAATTTAACTTAATTAGCTCCAAAATTTTGAATATTGAATGAACGGACACTTCAACTACTATAACCCCAAAAGTCATATCTTATCATTAACTCTTCTTTCCTTTATTGATGAATAATCATCTTGGTGTCTTTTGGCCAATAGTCATCAGACATAACTCTTTCCCTGCAAAACAACATACCTTTTCAAAGAATCAAGTGACTTTTCAAAATAAATAATTGTAATCTAAAATAATAACATATTATGATTCTGTGACATATCTATTTAAACTTTTCAAGAAATCATATCATGATAACTTGAATTTTCAATCAAATTGAATGCAGACTCATCTAATACTAATTGCAAGACATGAATTTAAACTAGTGTTCAAAATTTTCCATTTGAAATTTTCAAAAATCAGATTATGAACTTTTAAAAAACCTTGCTCTGATACCAATGGTTAGGGATTGCGGAATGGATTGTTCTGGCAAAGCAAACACTAGAGGGGGGAGGTTTAATAGTGTTTGTAGGAATTTAAACAAAATTAAAAACTAGAGAGAACTATGGGATGAATCAAACACCACAAACACAAACATAGATGCAAAATAAACAAAAACAAAATGTGCGGAAAAGGAAAGAACACACCGGATTTATACTGGTTCGGATCACTCCTATGTCCAGTCCCGCACAACGCTGGATTGTGCAGAGTTTTATTACTACTTCCAATAGTCAAATACAACCTCCTTGATTTCACGGCTCAACAAGGAGACACCGACTCCTATTTTCTTGATTTCACGGCTTACAAGAACACATTGACTTCTATTTCCTTGATTTCATGGCTCACAAGGACACACTGATTCCTCTTTGACTCACAACAAGGTTTATTCTACCCAACCAATTAAAAAAATCCTCTAACTCTTCAATAGCACTTGATTCAGAGAGCAGAGAGTAGAGAGTGTAGAGAGAAGAAGTTTGATCAATTCAGAAGTGAATTCGACATCGTATAAGTGTACAAACCATAAAAAATGATTAAGAATAATGGTAGGATGAAAGAGGATGAAGATGGAGAACAAGAGATGTTAGAAAATTCAGTTTTAACCTCTTTTTATAGGGTATGAAGGGTTGCAACAGTTCTGAAGCATTTCAAATAGTGAAAAGACACTTCCCTTCAAAATTAAAAAACTAGCTGTTATATGTCGACATACATATTTTGCGATGCCGACATAGCCATGTGTAAATTTTATTTTCAAAGCATTTTTCAAGTATTTTGATATAAAATTGATTCTGGCAATTCTTGAATAAAACTCTAATGTTGTAAATCATTATTATACGATAGAAAAACATATAAAAATATATTCATAAAATTATAAGGTTTTAAACTATATAAAATATAAATAAAGTATATATATATATAAATTAAGTTTGAAAATCAAATAAGAATGAAAATAGAATCAAATAGAAAAACAAAATAGATAAGATTGAGGATAAAAAAATAGAGAGGATTGATGATAGAATTGAAAATCAGAATTTGAATTTGAACCTGGAGTGCTATTTGGAGTCTTACAAAATATAGACTCTATAAATATATTATTCTTGAACTCTTGATATCTTGATTACTCATGAGTCCTGAATCTACTCTGAAATCTGAATCTCTATAAGCTCTTAAAATGTACAGTCTTCAATATTTATTCCTATATACAAATCCTGCATATGTATATATATATTCTAGATAAAGATGCTAGTATATATTTTATAGTCAATGATAATTAAAATAAGGTTGTTGTCATCAAAACTTCATTCTCCAACATATATAAGAGCACACAATTAACTAAGGATGCAAAATAAGAAATTAACCGATGTCTAAAATTAAAAACGTTAACAAATAAATAGTTGTGCCCAAAATAGCTCGCTGGACCCGAATGGGTTGACCCACACCTGCTTGAGTCGACCAATGGGTCGACCCAAGTGGTAGATGGGTCGACCCAAGGGTGGCTAGGCGCGCAGTTATGAAGTATTTCTGATGTTATGTGCAGTTCGGATTTTATTTATTTAAATCCGATGCTTCAGAGCTTTCTACTATGCCTAAAAATAAACTAGTAGGGCCTAGTTTTATTCTCATATTTTTTGAGGTGCTGCCTAGGCTCTACCATTCTTTTCCTTCTCCAAACCTTTTCAAAAAATAAGATATTAGTTCTTAGGCCTTTGATTCAAGGTTTACAGATAAGAGATATAAATCTATAGTGTAGGCGTCTAGAATTCTGATATACGTGAGGTAAATTATCGAATCTGATCTGTTTAGGTTTCTTCCCTTCTTTACCTTTTTGTTTTAGAATCAGATTTTTGAATCCATGGTTGTTTTGTATTAGATTCGGTTTGGGAAACCACGGAACAACAAATCTGGGTCAGATTCGAGGATTGGAAAGCTGCCAGGTGAGTGGATTTAAGTTATACCTTTTTGACAATGGTATATTTACTGTTTCCATTCCCATTAATCTGTATAATTAACCTGTTGAATAATTGGTAATTGTGACAATTAACTATAAACTTGTTGAAATGTTTAACCTGCTAAAATGATAAACCTGCTGAATTGTGTAACCGCTGAAAAGTTTAACCTGCTAAATTGTTTAACCCGCTGGAATGATAAACCTTCTGAAATGTACAACGTGCTGAAATATGTTTAAATTACTGTTTATTAAATCTGAATTGCATCCTTCGTCTAAATTACGAAACTGCTGCAATACTATAATCCTAAAACCTGAACTGAGAACATTTATGTTGTATAAAGCTTATTTCCGTTAATCACCTGTCTGAATTGGGAATTACTGTAAACACTATAATTATGAAGTTTACAATGAACCCGAATATTTTCTTAATAGAATTATTATGCCAAAAGTGTTGTAAATAGAATTACAGCAAAATTTGGGAATAATGAGAAAGAACAGACATGCCTAATTTGTATGAAAAATTTACAGTAATTAAGAAATTGTAAATAACTGCACCGAGACACAAGGTTAAGTTCAACTTGTGGTAGAAGCCTGCCCGGAACCGCCCAGCAATCCAGCATACACAAGTGCTCAACTTAATGTGAGTTATCCGGTGCATTAACATACATGAATATATGTATACAACAGGAAAGAAATAAATGGAATTAATTGTAATTAATGGAAATGAATGAATGTTACAACAATATAAAAATTGAAATGAACGTGAATGATAATAACCTATTATGAATAAATCTGAATGTGAGAATGAAATATAATAGGTAGGCTTATCCTAGGCATAAGTGGAAATTATAGCGTAAGTTATAATAAATGATAGGTAAACCTTAATTAAGGAGAACTAAGTAAATAAGTAACAACAATAGGTTGTGAAAATAGAGAAATGAGATAAACTTTTGAAATGAGATAAGTTGTACTTAATTATAAATTAAGTAGTTTGAAAACTGAACACGAAACCTACTGATTGTGATAAAAAGAACCTGAAGCCTGTTGATTGTAAGAACCTGAAACCTGCTGATTGCAAGAACCTGAAACCTGCTGATTGTAAGAACCTGTAACCTGCTGATTTAGATAAGAAGAACATGTTATTGTAACCTGTAAACCAGAGAACCTGAAAATCTGAAGTCCAGAAAATAACATGTTAAAAGCGTATTAATGAATTTAAATGGATTAAGTAATATAAATGAAATTAATAAGCGAGAGGGGTCCATTCCTTAGAGATATAAGGGGCTCGGAGAGAACTTGGTAGCTTGAATAAGAAGTAAATATAATAGGAAATAACCAAGTTAACTGGGAACTTGATGATGAAGAGCAAGCGCGTAATTAAAACATTTAGACATAGGGTCTAATAACACGTTAATGTGATGTGCTTGGACCAATCCACATGTCTGAAGGTGAAGAACCCAACAAGATAGTTCATAGTAGTATCTTGAGACACGAGGGGAGCGCGCGTCCATCTGATTATTCTGCCTGTAATTCTGCTGATATCCTGCTTGCTGGCTCCGAGGGACTGGAAGGAAGCACGAAGCATCCAAGGGACGTGGTAGATACTCCATGGTGGTCCTCTGTTGCGGTGCATGCTCATGTTGTACTCGTAGAGATTAGATATGTGCATTACAACCCCGTGGGTATACCTTTGCTACAACGTAGTTAGCAGTCAAAAGGTTGTGGTGGTATGACGTTAGGTGATTCGATGATTTTTCCTAGGGATAGGCTGGGTCATGACCATCTGAAGGATAGTAATCGTCTGGTACCAGTCATCAACAACCTACATGATTCGAAAAGACTAGAGCTAAAACCAAGAGGCCATTGATCTTCACTATCTGGTCATTGGATGAGGGACCACATGTATGTGTAGATTGGTTGTCAGGACGGTCACTTAGCTCTCATCTGTGGTCTTCCACTAGTTGAGGGTGGGGTCAGGTGGGAATAAACCCACCGTAGAAATGTAGACTATAGTATCTGTACTCTAGGACACTTAGTCGACCTATATAGATATAGAGAAAGGCTCTTGACCTAGTTTCGTACATTAGACATAGCCCTATTACAGGACTCGGTGCACAGTAGATAGTACGTGCAAGATACATGCATGCCGCTATGGGTGGTGTATCGTAGAGGTTAAGGCATCAAGAACGGTTGACAATACGTACGTGAGAAGGTCTACGTACATGCATCTCTGCTCCGGGTGGTGTATCGTAGACTTTAGGACATTACTCTGTGATGGAATCTGATTCGATCGAATGGTTCAAAGGGGGAAGTACGTACACTTATGTAGCATGTCGATGGTGTTTCTATACGGAACGTAGCATTGTTATATAGAGATCCGTACGTCGCTTTGGCGTAAAATGAGGGACTGTGCATATTTCTATGGCCTGACAGTAGAGACCGTGCGAGTAGGTTACCATGGGGTGTACCTTGATATTGGGGGTAGCTACATATATATTGTATTAGGTTAATCAACTGGGGAGTAGATGGGTATGACGTGTGTGCATGCCTTGCGTGTTGTTAACCCAAGTAACCTAATAAATTAGAAAATGTAACTGAACGATATATGTAAGGTTATCCAAATTGTGTAGTTTAAGTCTAGTCACCAGAACTTGTGTCCTGACCCCCTCCTCATAACACACTCGTAGGTTAGGTTTGTGGCAAAGATATGATAGCTTTGGATACTGGTTAGACAATATTATTGCCTTGGTAAAGTTACATTTGATTATATTAAATTTATATTCCATTCCGCTGTGAGATGTTTTCTGAGCTCTGATATAGTCTTTATCTCTGTCTTTTTTGTAGGATTCCACACAAGACGACTCGAGTTTTGATATATTGGAACTTTGGAAAAAAATAGTCTGTCGGAATTCGGGTTGTTACATCTGGAATCAAAGCCTAGGTTTAAGATTCCTGTATAGATAATGAGTGAACATATTTGTATTTTAAAATGTAAATATATTTTATATACCTAAATCCATGGAGGAACACACTAAATTGAAAAAGCAGAATATGGTAAGAGTTAGGATATCTGTTTTGTACGCTAAAGGAGTGAACTTGGGAATCTAAGACTCTTAGGTAATTTGGGTGGGAAGTGTACATTATGCTTTGTAATAGAGATAGATGGATCTCGTATGTTAGTATTTGAAATGTTAGTATTTCAGATTAGTGGGTATGGCAGTAAAACCTTATAATTTGGAAAAGGTTAAAAAGAGGAAAATGAATTAGGAATATATATATAGTTGAGAAGATTGGCTTTATGGGAGTATCTAGGAAAGCCTAGGTAAGTTGGAAACCCACTTTGAGTCTAACCCCATTGTTAACTTTTAAGCACTTGAAATTGTAAAAGATTTTGGGATATGGTTTATGGTGTTTTCAAGTTTTGATCTTAAAAGTGTTTTTGATGTTTGAAAAAAATGTAAAGAACATATTTGAAAAGTACATATTGAGTTTTGATGTAAAATGAGGTATATTTTGGAAATAGTGATTTCTTGTGAAATTTTGTTTAAAATGGATTCTCTTAGAAAAAAGCTGTATATTATAAAGCATGTATAGCTCGCTAGTTTTCAAGTTATATGGTATAAAAGGATCAAAAAGCAAAACATAGAAAATGTTGCATTTTGTTGAAAGCTAGAATTTTCAGTAAAGAAAATTTTGAAAAATCTCTATTCTTTTGACAATGATTTCTGATAATTGTTTTGACATAAAATTTTATTGGGTGGACACAATAAGTTGTATAAATTAAGAATAGAGTAGATATTTGCACTTAGTTGTAAGTAATTGAACTGACATTATAAGCAAGAACAGTTGTAAACTTGACAGAGAAATAGTTATCCTTGTCTACTCCAGTTTTTGTGATTTGAAAATTGATTAATGAATTGCATTTTTATGAGATGACATATTTTTATGGGTTGACAAAAATAAATTTTCATGACAAATATAAATTTTCATGACAAAAATAAAGTTTTGATACTTTTTAACTTTTGGAAGTAAATTGAGATAAGAAGGCCAAACCGTGTTTTTTGAAAAAAAAAATTCATGGAGTAGGCAAGGATTAGTGCCAGGGAAAACGGGAAAAGTTTTGAGGCTATGAGGAAGATAGCGAGGATAATCTTGGAATAATGGTAAGTTGCCTTAGAATGTGCAAGCATTGTGAAGCCTAGGGTGTTGCTTGGAAAAGACTGTTAGTACACAACAAGGATTAGTGGTGATTACTAGGTAGTAGATGGCAAGTCATTGTTTACATCCTCTAGTTTGAACTTTTCTCTGTCTGAGGGGACGTAGCCCTGAGATTCTTAGCCCTTTGTAGTAGCTGTGTAGAATGTTTGTTTTCCTGTTCTAGTTGAAGGATTAGAAGGCTTATTTGAAAACTAAACTTAGATTAGAGGATTAAGCTAAATAAGCTAAGAAAAGAGTAATAGCATAACTAAAAAGGAAATAACAAATTCAGTAAAGCAAAAAACATGACAGTTAAAGGAAAATGGAAACGTCTAAGAAAAGGTGGATAAGAATAAAATTTTCCAAGATAAGTTAAAAAAGAAAATCTATAACAAAGAAAATTTTCTTATGTGGGCTGTGCTTGGATAGGAATAAAAGGTAATCTTTATATAATAGTTACATAAAATCCAAGTATGAATAGAAAAGGTGACTAAAAGAAAAATGGATGGATGTGAAGTTTTTCGTTTTCTACCTTTTCGTAACTTAAGAAATCGAATTTGGAAAACTAGTTTTTTTTTCTTCTGAAATTCGAAAATTTAACGATGGTTGGTAGGATTTTGGATGCAACAATTAGATGAACTACGCTCTTGCACTGTAAGTGTGTGGGTAAATTTGGATGAAAAATATTCTGATTTCCAAAATATTGCTTTCATGTATAACTGCCAATATATTTAGGATGTGTGCATCATATTTTCAAACGATTTTCATGAAAAAATTGCAATAATATATGAGGTACCACCTAGACATTCGGTTCATTCATGTATTACTATGTTGTAATACACTTTGTACGAGTGCACAGTTGTTTGCAAAAATTGGATGCACACATAATGGATGTATATTATGCGAGGAATTATTTAACTTTACCCTTATCGAATTTCAAGGACGAAATTTTCTAAGGTTGGGAGAATGTAATACCCCGCATTTTATAAGAATTAAATAATTAATTGTGCATATATGTATGTATATGCATGAACATTGAAGTTAAAAATTTAAATGAATGAATGCATGTAATAAAATGATCCATGCATTTAAAAAAAAAAAGATTAAGGAAAACAAAAATGCAACGCATCCGAGGAATTGATTGCATGCAATGTAATTAAGTTGCATGCAATAATTTAAAACATAATGCATTAATAAGGAGAAAGAAAAGGAAGCATGCAAACTATTTAGGTTGCATGCAATAATTTAAAGGTAATATATTAAAAAGGGGCAACGTATTAAATGCATGCATAAAAAAGTTTAACATAAGAAATTGATGTTATAAATAACTAGATTTTCATACAAAAAAATGAAGGAAATATGCTAAGAAGTGAAACATGACAATGCATGCAAGATAAATTGAGAAAGCAAACAATATATAATTAGTTGCATAACGGAGGCATGCATTATACATGCAATTCAAAAATGAAAGTTATAAAGAAATAAGCTATATTTGGAAGTAAATAATGTTATACATTAACATTTAAAAGAATAAGAGGATGTATGTATTTATACATACGTAACCTTTGGAATTCAAATCCGATGAGGATATATAAGAGGCACATAATTAATTAAGAAGGCAAAACCATAAAGTAACCAACATTTAAAATTAAAAACGTTAACAAATAAACAGCTGCGCCCAAAATAGCTTGTTGGACCCGAATGGGTCGAACCACACCTGCCAGGGTCGACCTATAGGTCGACCCAAAGGTAGGTGGTTCGACCTATGTGTCGACCTAAGGGTGGTTAGACGCGCTGTTGTGACGTGTTTCTGATGTTGAGTGCGGTTCAGATTTTATTTATTTAAATCCGATGGTTCAGAGCTTTCTACTATGCCTATAAATAGACTAGCAGGGAGTAGTTTTAATCTCATATTTTTTGAGGTGCTACCTAGGCTCTGCCATTCTCTTCCTTCTTCGAACCTTTTCAGAAAATAGAATATTAGTTCTTAGTTTTCTAATTCAAGGTTTGAAGATAAGAGATATAAATCTACAGTGTAGGCATCTATAATTGTTATATACGTGAGGTAATTTCTCCAATCTGATATGTTTAGGTTTCTTCCGTTCTTTCCTTTTTCTTTTATAATAAGATTTGTGAACCGTGGTTGTTTTGTATTAGATCTAGTTAGGGAAACCACGGAACAACAAATCTGGATCAGATTCAAGGATTGGAAAGCTGTCAGGTGAGCGGATTTATTTTATACCTTTTTGATAATGGTATATCTATCAATTGCATTCTCCATTAATCTGTATAATTAACCTGTTGAACCATTGGTAATTGTGACAATTAACTATAAACCTGCTGAAATGATAAACCTCCTGAAATGTGTAACCTGCTAAAAAGTTTAAACTGCTAAATTGTTTAACCTGCTGAAATGATAAACCTATTGAAATGTATAACCTGTAGAAATATATTTAAATCATTGCCATTGTATTAAATTTGAATTGTATCCTTCGTCTAAATTATGAAACTTCTGCAACACTGCAATCCTGAAACCTAAACTGAGAACATTTCTGTTGTATAAAGCATATTTCCATTAATCACCTGTCTGAATTGGGAATTACTGTAAACACTGTAATTATGAAGTTTACAATGAACATGAAAATTTTCTTAATAGAATTATTATGCCAAAAAGGTTGTAAATAGAAATACAGTAAAATTTGGGAATAATGAGAAAGAACCGACATGCCTAATTTGTATGAAAAAATTACAATAATTAAGAAATTGTAAATAACCGCACTGAGACACGAGGTTAAGTTCAACTTGTGGTAGAAGCCTGCCCGGAATCACCCGACAAATCCAGCATCTCCAAGTGGTCAACTTAATGTGAGGGGTCTGATGCATTAACATACATGAATATATGTATATAACTGGAAATAAATAAATGGAATTAATTGTAATTAATGGAAATGAATGAATGTTGTAACAGTAATAAAATTGAAATGAATGGGGAATGATAATAACCTATTATGGATAAACCTGAATGTGAGAATGAAAGATAATAGGTAGGCTTGTGCTAGGGACAAGTGGAAATTATATCATAAGCGATAATAAATGATAGAAAACTTATTAGTAAACCTTAGTTAAGGAGAACTAAGTAAATAAGTAAGTAACAACAATAGGTTGTGATAAATAGAGAAGTGAGATAAACTTATGAAATGAGATAAGTTGTCCTTAATTATAAATTAAGTGTTCTAAAAACCGAGAACATTAAACCTGTTGACTGTGATAAAAAGAACATGAAACCTACTGATTGTAAGAACCTAAAACCTGATGATTGCAAGAATCTTAAACCTGTTGATTTAGATAAGAAGAACATGTTATTGTAACCTATAAACCTGAGAACCTGAAATCTAGAAAATAACATGTTAAAAGCGTATTAATGAACTTAAATGGATTACGTTATAAAACCGAAATTAATAAGCGAGAGGGGTTCATTCCTTAGAGATATAAGTGGCTCGGAGTGAACTTGGTAACTTGAATAAGAAGTTAATATAATAGGAAATTACCAAGTTAACTGAGAACCCGATGAGGAAGAACAAGCGTGTAATTAAATCATTTAGACATAGGGTCTAATAGCACGTTAACATGATGCGCTTGGACCAGTCCACATATATGAAGGTGAAGAACCCAACGGGGTAGATCATAGTAGTATCTTAAGACATGAGGGGAGCGCACGTCCATCTGATTATTCTGCCTGTTATTCTGCTAATATCCCGCTTGCTGGCTCCAAGGGACTGGAAGGAAGCACGCAGCTTCCGAGGGATGTGGTAGGGTACTCCTGTTGGTCCTCTATTGCGGTGCATGCTCAGGCTGTACTTGCAGAGGTTAGGTCTGCGCGTTACCACCCATGAAGTATACCTTGATTGCAACGTAGTTAGCAGTCAGAAAATTGCGGCGGTATGGCATTAGGTGATTCGACGATTTTGCCTCTGGATACTGGGTCACGATCATCTGAAGGATAGTAATCGTCGGGTACCTGTCATCGACAGTCAACGTGATGCGGAAAGACTAGAGCTAAAACCAAGAGGCTAATGATCTTCTCTATCAGGTCATTGGATGAGGGACCACATGTATGTTTAGATTGGCTGTTAGGGCGATCACTTAGCTCTCATCTGTAGTCTATCACTAGTTGAGGGAGGGGTTAAGTGGGACCACAACCACCGTTGAAATGTAGACCATAGTATTTGTACTCTAAGCCGCTTAGTCGACCTATACAAATATAGAGAAAGGCCCCGACCGAGTTCCGTACATTAGATATAGCCCTATTACGGGACTCGGCGCACAGTAGACAGTACGTGCGAGATACATGCATATCGCGCCGGATGGTGTATCGTAAATGTTAAGGCATCGAGTACGGTTGACGATACGTAAAGGCCTAGAAACATTCATGTCTGCTCCAGGTAGTGTATCGTAGACTCTAGGGCATTACTCTATGGTACAATCTGATTCGATTGAAAGGTTCGAAGTTGGCAGTCTAATATGTCACATACTTCCTCAGTAACACAAAAAATGAAAACAATACGCCCTATATCGTACATTTCACTAATTCTTTTACTAATAGTCAGCATACTTTGCATCAACAATTAAATAACTTCAATTAACGAGTTTGGAATTAACTAATATAATTAATCTACGGGTCCCATACCACGTGATTTATTACATCGTTTAGATCACATTCTCGATTTTTGAAGGTGCAAAAATGTGTAATTTAATATACCAAAAACACTTGATTTTGAGAAAATGAGATTATAAAACGATTTCCAAAACATTTGAATAATTTCTTTAAAATGTTTTATAATTCAAAAAATATATAATTATAATATTGCTTTGAGATGATTTTTATTTAAAAACAAAACTATGAAAAACAGTTTACCTCAAAGCGATAAGAAAAAACTATATACATAGTTGCTTATAAACCATTTTATAAAAGAGTGCATGTATCGCGAATACACCAAAATTCAACATGGAAAAGTAGTTCAAAACATTACAAATCGGTGAATCCGAAGCATGGATTTGATTATAATATAGGCATTAATTATTAAGATTGAAGCCATGGGAAATGCATCATCAGCACACTTAGAAATTCATGACATAAACAACAACAAAAACTCAAGGAAAACACAAACGACCACCCAGCAAGCAACAGAAATTGGTTGCACAACTTCTAATCCATGGATATACGGTGGGTCAACGTAGTTTATGAACGGTCGAACTTGAGGTCAAACTGGGCAACAAATTTGCTAAAGCAAATTTCTAGCCTGCATATGTTTTCTAAGATAAAGTTTCGACTAGCAAACGTTGTTGGATCGACTTGAAATTTAACATGAACAAAGTTTAGCAATTGTAAAACAACTTAGAAAAAGAACATCAAGATTTCATCAAGAATCGTACAAGTTATAATAGCTCAAAGTAGGATTCAAGTCTGTTTTGCATAGCAGAGGCAAAATTTGAACAAAAACTCGCTGTTTCCGGCAATTTCAGCAAATCGAATTCAGAGATCAACACAAATAGTTGTTAAACTAGAATGCATGAGTTTACACTCATCTTATTTGCAGATTTTAGCAATCAGCAGCAAAGATTTGAGAAAATTGGTAGTTTTTGTCTTGAAAGAAGAACTCAAACACCTGTAAAAGAGATTACTATAACATGCAAGCAACTATTTTCAAAATACAGTAACAACTTATTAGATAGAGAATTTGATGGAACCAAATTAAGTTTTGAAGATGACTACCTATTACTTGAAGGAGTTAGCAACCTAAATTCAAAGCTTTAAAGGATTTGGATGCTTTTTTTTGTGTTTTGATGTGGTTTGCGCAAACTTTCTTTTGCTGTATGTTTAGAAAAGAGGAAGAAGTGTTTTTAGAAGAAAAGCGCATACTGGAAAATAAGATTCTAGGCAATTCTCTCCTTAACCCAATAGTTAGGCTAGTTAGCCCGACAACTAGTGTATAATTAGGCGGCCTTAGGTAAATGAAAATGGCTAGTTAACATAGACTAAACCATGTTTTCCCTTATTTACACAAGATTTCACCATTTCTATTTGACACTTTGAAGTCTCAACATTATACAATTTCTGTAAAAATATAAACAACATATTTTGAAAACACCTTTAAGCCTTTCAAATTTTAGTTTAGAAATTTACAACAATAATTCACAAATTTTACAAAGATTTACATTTTACATTCAATCCCAAGTACAAGAATCACATGTGGAATAAAATTGAAGGCGAAAAGTGCTTTTATTAACCAAATGAACTACATGAACATCTTTCAAGTGCTCCACCAAATAAGGAACGTCACCTGCTGCAGCACAATCTGACCCAGGGGAAGGACAACTGTAAGTTCGATACTCACACTAGGACTCACGCTCCAATTTACGATTGTAAGGATAAACGCCAATGCATCCATTGTTGGGAATGGGTCCCTTCCTATGTGGAGAAACTCATCTTTACTAATAATACAAATACTTTCGCGTGGTGAAGCTTTTTTGGACTTCCAAAAAAACCCTTTGTACGTTGAAGGGCAATCCCGTCTTTCACCATCCCACTTTCCGCTTCCCACTACTTTCCACTTCTTCGGTTAGCCAACCAGTCATTCTCTTTTCCCCACTTTCCCCTCACTTCCAAAAGCATTGTTTTTTTCATGGTGGAATTCACGTCTACACTGCCGCCTGTGCCAAAACCATTGTTCTATCTCCTCCCATCTACTAAGGTGGGACCCGTGCTTTGCACACGGGCGGTGTTGGATGGAAGGAGGTAGCTGGCAGGAGGTTGGTTAAAAAAAAAGTCATGTGGATTTGAGGCTTGTTGCTGTCGTTTCTTTTATTGATAATTTTGTACGGTTGTATAATGGTGTTTACAGAATTTGATGATGATATGCGAACGGGTTGAGTCACCAAAAGTTAGAAGAGTCGTCTATTTTTGTACTTTATTTTAGTCCCGTCAATGTTGTATAATTCGTGTGACATCCATACCTTTTTGGACGGTAGTCAACATAGTGTAAACAAACGGTGCGATTGTAGTCTGGAAGACGGTTGTAGACTTTATGGTGGTCGGTGTGAAAATCATTAATGTACTTAGGGGTAGTAGAGAAGGACGGCAGGTGTAATCTAGTGCATGGGTGGTGTAGCAGGCATAGTACACTGTTGTTGTATATGTCACGTAATAAAATGGTTAGTTTAAATGAACACAAGGCACGAAGATTTAAATATTTGTTTACATGCACTGGAAATTGGTTGTAAACATCATAAAAACTGAAGTGCAAATGTAAAGCAAAATGAATAAAGATGTCCTGGTGGAGAAATGAAGATTGTTTCTCGTGGCTGCTAGTTGATCTTGCGTTTCTTTTCGCTGGGATTGCTCTCATAACCATGTTCAGCAGGAATTGCGTCAGTAGGCTCCTGCATGAAATTTTTTAAGCTTGTCATTGGCTTGTAGTGACGGTTTCATAAAGTTGCAGTGTGGAAAAAACAAATATTGTACAAAATTGATCTTCTACTTTGTTGCACGGCTAATATTGATAACGTAGTTTGGTGCAATGCAGGGTTGGTGTAGTGGGGTAAATAAGAGGTTGTAATACGGGTAGACAGGGCATACGTTAATAACAATGCCACCGGATTTACATCTTGTAGCGACACTTGCAGAAGGGTTTTTAGCGCGGTTGATGGCAGATGATTCCTCATTAATCTGTAGTGCAGCAAGCATAAATTTAGAAAACCAAAAGAGTTGCAGGAAAATGAGTACAAATTTTGTTGTGTGAATGTGACTGGTACCTTTTGTTTCCCTTTCTGATGTGAGTCAATCATAGCAGTGGTAGTTATCTGCATCGGTGTTGGTTCGGCCGAGCTACTGTCGTCGGTCCCAACAGTTACCTATATTGAGGTTGGATATTGGTATATGAGTTTTATAAAGCGGTAGTAAAAACGATGCATGAATCACTGGTTGGATGCGGTGATGACATAAAAGGTTATAGTGTCACAAATTACACCTGGGACTGTGAGGATGACACTGCAGTAGGTGCAACATTTTTAGTGATCCTTCGTCCAGTCAAGAACACATTTCTGTTATTTATCTCGAAATTTGTTGGCCTGAATTCCAAAGTCACATCAACGCCGATAATCTTGTTGAAAATATTTTTTATCTTCATGTCCCCGTTGTCCTGCAACAAAAAGTATTAGAGGGTTGAATAGGAAAATATGTTGAGTAAAAAACGGTAGTAATCAACTCATGCAGTGTGAGTGATTAATAGTTGGAGTGCAAAAAAGTTATAACATGTATATAATATGGCTGATACAGCAGGTTAGTAGGTTAAGAAATTGAACAGTGGAGTCGAGGGAAGAAAATGCTCACCAACCTTGAGATGGCAATCAGTTGGTCAACATCAAGTCCAATAAGTCGCTCGGCCTCTTGATCAAAAGCTGTTATAGTGGATGTCAACATTAAACCGAAACCTAGTAGACATTACGTAGTATTAGCAAATGTTTGCATGGTAGAGTAATATGGCATGCATACCTATACACAGGAATGTCATCATTTTCTTTGCATTTTGGGCATTTGTAGCTATCACCGCTTAGTTGAACCGCTCGTTTGCACAGTAAGCAGGAAAGGTAGTACCACGAGTTTGCAGTTCTTACATTTGTGATCGTCGAGTTCACAACATAGTGCTTCCCCTGAACAGTGTAACTTTTGGTGAGCGATTGAGATGAGAATGAGGTTGGAATAGGATTCGTGTATGTTGCGTATGAGGAGTAAAATATGCGAACGCCGTGTTTTCAAAGCTAAACATAAGTGCATGCATGAAGTTAGTGGACCTTTTTTTTGTGTTGTACATGTGAACAAAAATATGACAGTTTATGGGCTTTCAGAAGTGGGTAAATAGTGTGTTGTTAGGGTACATTTTGAAGTCTTTGTCTGATGCACGTCACGTTTCCTGCCACACACTGTAATGTGGGAAATACGCTGTTGATTAACTGAAATTATGAGCTTGTCATGTGTTAATTCGATGTGATTATATGGAAAAAGAGATTGTGCAGATGCATGTGTCAAGTAAAGTGCTTGCTAGCAGTCCTAGTAGTGAGAAGATGCGGCAATTGTGTTCCGCACGTGTATTGTAAGTATGAACTTTTGTTTACTTTCTGAATATAATGTGTGGGAAAAAAATGTGCTTGAGTAGTAGTACCCGACAGTTTGCAGCTGTTATGTCTTCCGCTAGATGGGCCAACGTACATCGTACTATCTGTATTTCATTTGGGTCATTACCAGCTTCGTCAGTTTGCACAAGAAGTATAGGTGAACTTGATGCATCGTCATGACTGTATAAATGAGTAGATAGTTAGGTGTGTTAGTAAAAGGTTGGAAGAAGATTGGAAATTAAATATTTTATAGATCAGACAATGTTACTTTGCTGCATGCTCATCCAGAATCGGTATACTTATATTAGGGTAGACTTTAGTCGCTTTGGTTGAGTCGTATGAAAAGGAACCTGAGCCATAGGCAGGCTTGTTATTAATTCTAAAACAAACAGAGATGATATTTTTGAAATGTGCTTATGTCCGAAGGTGGAGACTGTCGTGGATGTCACAACAATAGGTATTTCATGTGCGTACGTGCCGATTATGGATTCGTCAACCAAGTCTTTTTTTTCAAACCACATCGAGACAACAGTTGATTTACCCCTAAGTTAAAAATTAGTAAATGTGGAATGTTAACATGGTGGTAAAGAACAATGAGATTTAGTAAATATAAAATTGAAACAGTAGTTGAAACCTTGTCATGTGCAGGTGTAGCTCTCTCTTAACACTTCGCGTACCATTTTGGTTTGTGATATGGAGAATGGGGGAAATTGCGTGAAGGATACCACCGACATCTGTTTAAAAGGATGAAATCAGTTGTTAACAAAAGAAAATGTAATGTGAGATTATCAGTTCAGTGGAAAAAGCGCAAGTTGTTCCTATTAGTTGTTTTTTCTTCCCGATTCGCGAAGAAAAGACATGGATGTCGTCAACAAAGCCAAATTTGTAGCGTGGAATTTGTGTGTCATTTTCATGAACCTTCACAACCTGGCTGTCTACTCGTAGTACAATGATCCATGGTTCATCAATTGCTTTGTGATTATCTTCAGAATCGATAACGTTGAACCTTGTAATTTCATATATAGCCGCTTCTTCAAATATTTTTTCAAAACGGGTGAAGTTGTTTTTTCGTGCAACAACCATTTTTTGATTTCCCTGTGACCACGCTGTCAGTATGAGTTAATTGAGAAGAAGTAAAATATAAAATTGGGAAAACAGTGCACCGCGGAGTCAAGAAGTTGCAAGTTTAGTGAGTAAGCCTCTTTTGTTTTTTTTACTGATTAGAGTCCGCAGCCTTCCAACACATACTTTGATGGTTGTCCAATTAGTTCCGCAGGATAGATCGGATAAAGGGAGAAAGTTTGGAGTTTCATTACCTGCATGTGGATACAATGGGAGTTCAGATTGTCATCATAAGTCAATTTTGTTGTTGATTATTCAAATCACAGCAAGATGTACGGAAGGAGGACATCATTTAGTTTGTTGAAAACATGGGAGACTTACCCGTTGAAGTTGCCATTAAGTTGTACTTGTCAGATGGAAAAAAGACGCAATTGTTGAAAGAGAAGAATTCTGAGAAGATGGCAGTTAATGAACCTGGAGTTCGAACATGTGCTTTACATATGATTGTGAGATGCAGTTATAGCAACTGCTCCGATTATTTTGACAACGGTTAGATGTCCTGCCTTATCCGCATGATTACCAAAAAGGCGGGTTAAGCATAAGTGTGGATAACAATTAACGATGATGTATCCTGTTGTTTGAGATGCATAATTTAAACTCAACATGTAAATGTAGTGTACGATGGTGAACTCGTGTCTATTGTAAATGCACTTTACTCTGCTGCTTGTAGGACATACAAGTACTGCATGTATAAATGTGTGCGTTAGAATGTTTACCATTCAATAGCAGGGAATTAAATATATGTCTTTATCAGTGGAGTGTTTGTGTTTTACACATTCGGAATTTAAAATTTTCATGCCCAAGTAGTCATAAAAGCATGGCGCTCTATCGTGACTAAAAATGTGGGATTTAATAGTAATGCTAAAGCGTACACGGAAAAATGAGAGCACATACTCAGTACCCATACTTTTCTATCCCCATGAGTATAACAAAGCAACACTTATGTTTTTATCTTTTTGTAGTGTAGTTAGGTAGAGAAAAATGACTTAACTGCAAAAACGTGGAATTCGGGGTGTCCCTAATAGTTACCGACAGGGGATTTGAGAATTATGCGCATAGGGGGATTGAAAGGGGGAAAATACATGTAAAATGACTGAATGTGGAATGCGTTGAAACACTACGCATTACTATCGTACAATGTACATTGTCTAGTAGAAAAAAGGCTAGTTTCCACTAACGCTCCGTACTTTATTGTATGTAGTTCAGTTAAAATATGAATTGATATAGAACATAAAAGAACCGTATTTAAATACAATGCACGTAAAATGTAGTAGAAAAAAGTTAATACTTCCCCTTGAAACGTAGTTGTACAATTTTTGAATAAAATAGGCTTGTATTATTTATGTGTTGTAAAATGAAAATAAATTAGCACCAGTTGTCGTGGTTAAGTGAATTCATATTCTTTGTTGTTATATTTGTGTATGATCAATTTTAATATTACACACTCCTAAATATTTAGGAAATAAAATACGTAGAAACGAATTAGTACACCTAATATTGAGTACGATGTGCTGAAGTTTTTATTGTTTTTAAACATGATTACAATTTAAAATGTTAAATTAATTATAAGAATATTTTTATTACTGCACATGGATGGTCAACTCTCAATATATGAGTAACAAATGGAAATAAATCCAATTACGGATTTGAGTTGGAGCTGGAAAAGGAATTCCTTGAATTTGGAAATCAGTACTCCATAGTGTATTCATTGGATGTTAAAATGTTAGTAATTGAGACATGTATTTCATTGTATTTAGTGTTGAGGATGCATTAGCAATACATGTGGTGTACATTACGCATAAAGCAGCGTACATTATTTTAAATTAAAAAGAAAAAGGGCATATCTAAAGCAGCTTATGGTGTTGAATTATAAGATGACATAGAAAATAGGTAACAGTTGTAGACAACATTGGTAGTACGTACTGTGGTGGAAACCAAATGTTAGGTAGAAGTAGTAAAACACATAACAACCAACTATGTGTGGACACTAATTGTTAACATTTGAAAGACTATAAAACATTCTTGAGAAGTATTAATGGTCATGGAATTATTTATGACAGAGTGTTTTTGAATTTACTTGAAGATGCAGAATGCAGACATGAATCAATTACGTAAATGTATGATTGCAGTTGGCACTGAACATTCACATCCACCATTTACACAAATCAATTAGGTTTGAACATAAGGAGGTATAATATTAGAGAATAAACAACAATCAGTACAGAAGAAATGGTATGCAATAGGTTTACACGTCTTTTGTAATGTAAAAATAATGTGTGAACAGGCACATAAACTACGAAATTTTTATGCAATAAGGCAGTGACTACTGTGGTGTTCTTTCGGATTCATCCGCTGGTACCGCATGAGGAAGTTAGCTTTGTAGGCCTGCTAATATATGTCCAGAGGAAAGATGTGAAACTTATGTTAGCGGAGCACTGTTGTGACAGACACAAGTAGTCATATGAACAGTTGTCATGTTGTCCAACTGTAAAGTAGCAGATAATACCATAAGTTTGTAAGAAAGAAAGTGTTAAGCCCAGCCGTAGGTGTAAAAAATTTGTACCAGGTCAGCAAGAGCATGTCATGTTGTGGTACATTAAAGTGTCCACACTTGAAGTAACTAATTGCGGAAGAAAGTGAGTATATGAGAAGGTGAAGGAGGTTGACATGTCAGTATCTGCAGGTTACCCAGTGAAAAAAGACGTTATTGGAAATAGATATAAAATAATAGTAAATGGCAAAAGGATGGGGGAAGTTAGATCTTCTACTGCAGCATGACATAATGTTTATATAATCTTGCAACCGACAACTTGACGTACCTGTGGGTAGATACGTTGGTATATTTGACAGTGGGATGGAAGCCAACATATTAATAGGTAGGGGAACTTGAAATGTCAATATCTGGAAAGGACATTCAGTTTAGAAACCCAAACGTGTTTGTACATATATCTTGTGAGCGGGTACAATTTGGAATATAAGCCCAGCATGGAATGGGAGGGAGGTAGGCTTACTTACCTGTTAAATTTGAAAACTCCTCTTTATATACTATGTTTTGAGTGAACTTTTACCGCTCAGTGTGCTGATCCGCAATGAGTATGTGAAGGCCCCCCTCAGAAGACGTTCTAGAAACAACAACATATAATTGTCCATGTGTGAAGACGGGTCTTGGTAGATAAACACCGACATGGTTTAAAGTTTGCCCTTGACTTTTGTTAATGGTCATTGCATAACAAACTTTTAGAGGAAACAGCCTACGGCGTATAGTGAACGGCCACTTTGTATCATTTGAGGTCAGAACAATGCGAGGAATCAAAACTTTCTTCCCAATATTGGATCCGGTTATTATCTCTCCTTCAATTACCTTGGAGCTTAATTGTGTTATGATAAGTCTAGTCCCGTTGCATAGTCCTAAGCTTTGATTAAGATTACGAAGCAGCATGACCGGAACACCGACTTTCAGTTTTAGTTCGTGGTTTGGAATTCCTGAAATTTTTAAACTGTTCAAGAACTCCGTCGGGTATAATGAATGCGATTCTTCGTTTGAATCAGTCACAGGGCTTATGGAGTCAGCACTTAAATAACTTTTAAGAGTTCCTGTAGAAGCATCCAAAATATATGAGTTAACGTCCTCGACAGCTTCGTTTGTTGGCGCTAATATAGACCTGTCTCGTAGAAACAAAGGGTTTGTCATATTTGTTCCAAGGTCTGGGTATATGCAGTCAACTATGTTTTTTACACAATTTCCAGAGTTTGAAATAAGAAGGTTGTGAGGTATTTGAATCCAAACGAAGTCGTCATCGTCGTCAAAAGAGGTGGATGTGATGTTGCCTTCACCCACATCTAGAATCCACTTGGAAAAAGAGTTTCTGCTTTGGTAATCATGCTCTGAAAGTTGGCTGCTAACCAAACGCATGTTGGCTTTGAGTACGAAAACCTTACATTGTGCCCATAGTTTGGAGTGATTAATAGCTGATTGAACAATCTCCACCCTAGTTCCCTTTGGTATTACAGGCAAAGTTTGTCTAAAATCCCCTCCAAGTAAGACGGTCTTCCCGCCAAATATGCATACATTGCTGTTGGACGATTCGGTATTAACAATATCTCGAAGGCTTTTTTCAAATGCCTCCAATGCATTTTTATGAACCATTGGAGCTTCATCCCAAATTATCAAATCTGCTTTACGGAGTAGTTCAGCCAGGGAGGACTGCTTAGAAATATCACGTGTAGAGTTATCATTCAAGTTGATGGGGATTTTAAACTTAGAGTGAGCAGTGCGACCACCAGGTTGAAGCAGTGATGCAATACCGGATGAAGCGACAGCAAGAACAATTCTTCCTTCAGCTCGCAAGGATGAAATTATAGTGTTCCATAGGAACGTCTTACCTGTACCCCCACTGCCGTAAACGAAGAAAAACCCACCGATAATGTATGTACTGATTCGCAGACAACATTGAAGACAGCTTTCTGCTCTTTGTTTAGAAGAGGGAGGGAAGTTTCTACTTGTTTACGAAGTAACAATGGGTCGTAGTCCTCTTCTTCAACAATGAATGGGTTTAAGCTGCCTAAAATAGATGGTGGTGAATGTAAGTCTGCACACCAAAACTCGATCACAGATCGACCTGATCTGTTTAGAAGTTTGTCAATCTGTAGTAGTGTAAGTTGTTTACAGGTTGAGTCAGTAGACACATCATCGGTAGCTTGTAAATCTGTATGATGCCTCCAAATTATGTCATCAGATAAGTCACGCCAGTGGTTGTCCCACAACAATCTTGGTTCTGAAACTTCACAAAATAGTAGCATCATTGCAAACATGTCACGTAAGGAAGCAGGAGATGCCCATGTAGCTGCCTCGTTTAATGCCACATCCCACTCGTTAGCATCATCTAACAAAGCACGAGCGACACAAGCGCTTTTAAAATTGGAATGAACCACACCGTCAACAGTTTGGATATCCTCGTATGAACTTGGTCCTTTAACAATGTTGAGTAGCAAACGCAAGTAGAAACGTTCTCCAGATGTTGGATGAGCATAATATATCCATCCAATTGCTTCCCCTTTCTGACGAAGTTTCCAAATTTTTTCACCTTTGACCCATACCCACTTGGTTGGGAAGTCAATGTATGACAGCTCGGTGGCACTTCGAAAATTTTCATTTGTGCTCATCCACTCCGTGAACATAGTTTTCTGTGTGGCAGGCCTGTCGTGAACAGAAGATAAATCATCGGTATCATCAAAAAATACAGTGTGCTCCCTAGGAAGGTGAAACATAAGTCGTTCAACAGAAGGCTTGACTTACTGAATATCAAATTTAAATATTCTCCAGGATGCTTCAGAAGCCGATAATTATATGCAGTCTAGGTAAGTCTTAACCTCGTCAACCTCACGGACATACGTTTGCTCCCTGTTCAAGCAGTCTTGAATTACTACAGTTGCTCTGTCATGTCCCTTGTTGATATATTTGAACAAATACTTTATTGATCGAGCACGATTGCATATTTCAACGTTTATATGTGCCTGATATTTGACAACTAAATCCACATTATGAGGGACTACCCACGAGTTGTCTTGACGGAAACCATCATCAGAAGTAGTAAACCTTCCGTTATTGCGACGCCTGTAAACAGGGTAACCATTTTTATCAAATGTTGTTTGCTCATTATACATTTTTGGGTAGTGTTTGGAGCAGCGATTTTCAACCATGCACGGACAGCCAGGATTTGCATCACCACAAGGACCGTGAACCATATATTGGGATACCAAATTAAATGCAATTGGATCGGATTCACTGTCTGGAAGCTCAACGGTGACAACACCATCAACTTTAGATGCGCTTTTAAGCTTGTGATCCGCCTGAACAAAAATAAGCATGTGCGCATGCGGTAATCCCCTTTTTTGAAATTCGATTGTGTATATCACTGGTAAAAAAAAAAATGAACATTAATAAGCTATATAAATGTAGAAAGTAGTTTAAGTGGTATGAACGACATACATGATTTTATTTTTCCAAAGTGACGTCGGTCCTTTATATCTTTAATAAGCTCGTGTAACTTAATATGGAAAACACGTGATACAATATCAGGCCTGTCATTCGCACGTTGACCTGGAATTTCTTGCAAAGCAGAATCTATTTCAGACCATTTAGGGTTGCATGTGAATGTTATGAAATAGTCGGGAGACCCAGCCCATCGGCAAATGGCCATAGCATCCTGATAATTCTGTACCATGTACCGAGGCCCACCGGTAAATGATGATGGAAGAATAATTTTCTTGCCCACAAGGAACGCAGAACAATCACCGACATTAATTGCATCTTGCAGTCCACTGTAAACCTCACATCTCAGTTTTCCCTGATTATTCTTCACCCAAGTTAGCCTGTCTTCCTCGATACACGTATACGCATCTACTATAAATTGTTGAAATATCCGTCCACCCCAGTGGAGTACTGATCCGTCATTAAACCTGGTGTGCAGAAGATATGCGTAGTACTCCCTCATAGTTACGCTCTCTCGTTTGGTATTAGATGTACCACCTGTGTTGCAGTACGTAATATTAGTTCTATAACCGTCTTCACCATATGGAAATAAAAGTGGATATTGTAGAGACATGAAAGAAGGATGTTTTTCGTTAATTCGCTTAAACAGACCAGTACGTTCTTCAATAACAATGTCTCTACATCCTCAAGTTTCTACATTTGATGTGTCAGTTAATGCGGCAATTTCAGATGAGGTTGGAAGATTGTACCGTCTTCCATCTCTAAATCTTCTTTCCAATAGTTGTATGCAAATAGATCGGTACTCGGATTCATGAAATCTGTCTCTTGCCATTCTGAACACCTTGGCTAGCTCGTTACACTCATTGATAATAGATATTAGTTGACGAACTATATCAGTATCCAAATTTTCAGCAACATTATTACCGGCAGATGCCATCCTATTTTGAGCCTCGTTGGCAGTGTCATAGAAATATAGTTGAGCATACCTGGGTTGCCCATGAGTTGGGAGAAGGGAACCTATCCTGTGATGGTTTTGACCGTTCAGACGGAAAACGTACAGTCCACGTCCATTGTTTACTGAACTGTCCACACGACCACCCATTGATGTGAATGCAAAAATAGAGTTGTACGAATGTTATCTCTAAATTTCCTGCTACGGTGTCCACCAGTGTACGAAAGCAGGTCCAGTAAATAGGGGGGGCATGGACTATATTTTGGAAGTTGAATTTTTCCCTTTTGGCAGCATATAGAAAAAACTGGTTTTGAAGTAGTACTCCCTTTTCTTACTCTTTCGTGGTACCATAGTGATGCACCACATGCCGCGCATGTGTGTGATGGACCGCCTAAATTTTGTGCAGCATTCATTTTACCTGAAATTGGAGTGTAAAGTTAACATGCAATCACAGGTTTAATAACAGTTGAATGTTAAAGCAGAGTTTCAAAATCTGACGGGAATGTTGGTTTCTTTGGACACGGTTCTGTCTTGGTGTTGGATTGGCATTGTTGTTGTGCAAGGTATGTAGGAATCGTGCGTTGAATGATGGCGGCAGGCATGATCCTGCAAATCTCACATCTGTAGTAGCATAAAAATTTGGGTAGAAGCAAACATGGACAGTGGAGAAGCTGTTAGTGTTACGTGGTGGTGGAACATGCTAATATGAACAAACGTGTCGGGTAATTTGTGGGGTTACCTCTTCTGAATAAGGACCGGTGTCGAATGTGTTGGAGAATTTGGTATCGCTCGATTCGTTTCAGACCGGCAACTACGCTCGTTAAAAAAATTTGGTTGTTTAAATGACAGATCTTTCTGAAGGTAGAGCGTGTAGTGAAACAGTTAGGAAAAGTAAACCACTTCTCCTGTTAGCATTGAGCAAGTGGAGAGTGTGATAGAGTTCATGTGTATGCTTTGTACATAACTATCTGCCGCAGGTTTGTTTAGACGATCCAGTCGTCAATGGTCTGCATAATTGACATGAATTCCATTGACTTTCAGTCTGCAGCCTCAGTCGGTTTCCCCATAGAATTAGACGTCTTCTCAACCTTGCATTATGGGAAATCTGGTTGGAAAACATTATTTGTCAACATGTAATGTTAGACAGAAAGTGAGAAAACAGTAGTAAGTGTCATAAAATGAAATGATGCACCCAAGAAAATTAAAAAATGTTTCTTCCCAGGAAGTGGACATGGAAATTAAATTTGAAGATGGTCATCAACATTTGACACGATCACATGTAGTTGTATGTTATACGTAACTGAGTCAGGCATGCATGTAATGGTGTGCGATTTAGTACAAGCACGGGGACGCGGGTGATGTCAAACATGAGCATATTCAGAATGTAATACATACGGTATGAAACTCACCGGCAACTGGAAATGAAGTAAATGATTGATATTATCTTGTACCTTACCTTTTTACGACATCATAGGTCATGTCGGACAGAGGCAGTGTCAGTTGACATCTACTTTAACAAACCTGAATTAACAAATGACGTTTTAGGTGGTGGGCGGTACAAAGGTTTGTGATAATCGTAGGTGAAAAGTCAGATGAAGAGAAAATCAAACACGAGAACACAGAAATGGGCTATGCTATTCATGATCAGAACACATACACCTTAAAATACTTAATAGTTTTCGAGACTACATATTTACATTATTAAATACGAATTTCCACCTTGATGCAAACAAACCAGTTCGGCACTTAAGATTTCAGAGTAGTACGCCACATTACTCAAGGAGAACGGATGCGGAAGTAGTCGTCGTCGCGATTGTCAAATTGTAGATTAGAAACCTAGGGTTCTTATACTGACAGGGAATGGGAAAAATCAAGGACAGAGGATTTTATGTACTCGGTAGTTATGTTTACGTTTCTATAAAAGCGATTGCTACATTGATGAGTGGAGAGCCGTGGGGGAAGAATTAAAAAAATGGGGTTGTTATTTATTTTTTGTGCACAGCTGTTACAAAATCGAGTGTGCGGCAGGAAATCATAAAATTTAAGAGCTGACACATCTGCGTGATTAATTTCCTGGTTTCCTATTTAAATAATAGAAATAATAGATTTGGTTTTTTCATTTCATAACTGTTGACATCGCAATAATATATTTTTTGATACAAATTGGAATATGAACATTAATTAGTCCATTAGGAATCTTGTGGTAATAGCAAGCTTGGTGATGTTATTTAAAATTAAAAGGTCAATTACATGCATCGTAGTAAGCAAATATTTCAAAGAGGTCTTTAATAAGAATAAGCAGTAGTAACACCCAACGTAGAGTCAGGTGTAGAATGAAATATATAGCTGAATTCAAAAAGTACGATATAAAGAGATCATTTTGAAACTACATGTGCAAATGATAGTATATTAAACACAATATGCATGCAGTCATGATATACATATCAATGGGCTCTTTGAGAATGGAACGCGGTCTTAACAGTGTAAAACTGTGGAAAAGATAAGCTTTGTGGAAGAAACATGAGTTAAACATGATGTAACCATTATACTAAAAGATATTAGTGTCATGTTATTTAAAGATAGATCTGTATTATACGTGTAAATGGTTAGAAGATGAACATAATATAATGAGTAAAAATAATAGAACACACCAAATTTCAGAGCGTTGCACAGTGCAAAATATTCTACTTCAATTAAGTCCAGTGCATAATAGAAAAATAGGCTGGAAATGCAAGAATTTCAATCAGTTCGCTTCCAATTAGTTGAGGTTGAACAACTGAAATGCAATAGTATGGACTGACTAAAAATCTATTTGGACCAAATAATCCTAACTGAAACTGCAGGGAAAAATATGCATGCATATTCCCAGGATATTTAAATTATACATTATCTTGTACGTCTTATGTGTACAGATGGCGGCCATTGTATATCAAAAGCATGAAACATTCATTTAGTAGGAAATAGTTAACTGAAATGTGTGTATATCAATTTATTGAATTATCTGAAGTTGTACAGTATTCTTGAATTAACCGTATGTGTTGTAAACATATTGGCTATTTCTGTAACGAATCATAATCGGCACTGGGTACTTGAAGCAGAATTAAATTAACATCCAACATGGTAAACCTCCACCGGTGGATGTGGGAACCTATTTAGTTAACAGATATGGATTCCATTGCATATGGTTATTACAAAGGCAATTCTCCATTTCAAATTGATCGAATATAATATCTATGAATCAAGTATGATTACGCAGAAATTCAATAACATATACATGAGTTGGGCAAAACAGTTAATGAATGAAGACGAACTCGAGTATGAAAAGTAATAGCAGTCATAGATGGCAGACACTGAGGATAAAAATGTTGGTAAAGTTGCATGCCAAATCAGTGTAAGGTTTAGGGGAAAAGTGTGTACCTTGTCAGGATTCTGATTTAACAGTCGTCGAGTAACTTAGGGCAGGGAAGGCGAGATTGTGATGACAGAGGAAAAAGGAGGGAGTTAGGGAAAAGAGAAGGGGGTGAGTTAGAGCAGTCAGCCAATCTCAGATTCCGGCGCGGACGTGAGCATTTGAGTGGACGGCATGGTGACAGGGGACGTTGAAGTTCACAGGCGGATTAAGGAACGGGGGAGAGGAAGTGGGATAAAAAAAGGGATTTTATTTGTGGTAATATAATATTGGGGAGGGAGCAGTTGGGAAGGAAGAAAAGAACTTCCTGATGTCGGAGGGCAAACCGTGGTATTTCAAAATGCGGCAGGATAACGTTTGCCTAGTCAGCGTGGGTATGTTCCTGTTTTCTGCTATAAGTAATAGACAACATATTCACTTTTTCCACAGCTATCTCAACCCAGTATCACCGCTTCTTCCCCTCAATCGCACGACTACTCCATCCTTCACCTGAAGTTATTCTTTCTACCCGATCTACAGTTCCTACGATTTCTATTCCTTCGATAACAGTACGAATCAATAGAAGTAGACATGATATCTTTGTAAGCCATACTTTTTACTTTTTATCAGTTACCATTTTTCCTTCTCAGATTTTTATTTGATACGTTCTTACACCTTATTCCTAATTGATATTTATTTTCTGTTATGTTTCACATGATAGGTACTTCGTTGAAGAGAAAAGCGGATATATGGTGCCAAAATTGGTAGATCTGGAAAATCTCGGGGCGTCGTTCAATCAAGTAATCTTCTTTTTGGTATAATTTCCATTAGCTAAAAATCTCTGGCTAAATCAACACAACTTCTGCAAAAATTAATAGGATAATTATTCTTTTAGTATTTAATTTATTTAGAAAACCTAATTGTAACTCCAAAATTTATAGGAATCATGGCAGCCGAGACAATTATGGAGACTGATATCCTTTAGATTTCTGAATCACTGTTGGGTACAAAATGGAGAGGAGCAACTCTTCACAAAAGGTAAGTCAAATAAATTGAATTATGTTAGGTTCAAAGTTACATCTTATTTTACAGTACGTTTAGTTCATGCTTGATTTGTTTGTGCGATTGCAACATGATTTATTTAGTTTTCTTCCAACAGATTTCAGATAAAGAATCATGGATATAATGTGATGTCATATAGATATTCCAAATGATGTACGAAGCATTAAAGATGATGAGAAAAAGGCTTGGGCAATGTCTGTTTTTTCCAGCCGCAAAGTAAGAAGAAAAGATAGTGCATACATCAAGGTAGCATATGATTAAAAAGATGCGATCTTTTTTTCTTTTCCATTTAGTTATTGTTGGATTAGTTCAAAATATTAATCGAATTTTAAGCTAATTAAAGTAGGCTTCATTTGGATTTGAAAATATATTGTCTGTGGATTAATTATGTCGGGATTAATATATCAATACATAGGATTAAAAAGGTTTACTTTATAAACTGCAAGGCATCTTTCATCTTCATAAGCTGGAAGGAGCATACATAACAAATATGGTATGTTAACATTTATAATGGTTTAATTAATTTGATGACGTATTATTTGAAAACTACCAAGTTAACTTGCTTAGCGTATTTCTATTTTTATGAGTTTGATTTTTAGAGGTAAAGCGTTCATCATTTGTGAGTACTGTTTTATTCTGATCTTTCATTTAAAACAACATAATGGGCCATATTTATATTTAGAGTCTCAATAATTTATGCACATAAATAAGCATATAATACTATTAATTAATCCAATCATGCCTTCTATTTTGTGGATTATCCTCAGTCATATCTCATTTGATTTCTTATATATTATTTAAAGGTTACTAAAGCATGACTCAATTATTAGCCAGGCATAAAACATGTAAGAACATCTGTACTATTTCGACATGGTGTTTTGTAGGCTACCTACTAATAGTTTTTCTGTACTTTTCCATTGAACAATAGCATGCTTGAAAATTAATTCTTTGCTGAAGGTCTAGATTTAAAGATTTTTTGTATTTCTTATAGAGCCTAAGCAAAAGAACCACAAGCTATTATTGCTATTTTTTATGGAAATATATGTGTGCAGGAATTTATTGTGTATTCCTTTGTATCCATCGTTTTATGCTACTTTAACTGTCAAAGTAATTATTAGTTATTTTAGCATTGCACGATTTGAGATTGATGGTTTTTTTAATATACTAAGTATGTAAGATATGGATCTTTTGCACTCATTGCAAGCCTTGGTAAAAAGACCATATTTGTTATATATCTTTCTCTAAAACTTTATATTGCTTCATTACAGTAATACAAAAAGGTTACTATTTTTATCCCTTGCAATTGTGTCTCATTCAATAGATGCTTAAATGTTATATTTTTTCTGCCCATATTAATGTCTTCTTTCTTCTCAAAATTTGGACATTATAGATAAATTTTGAAACAAGGTAAAATTAAGAATGAACTTCAAATCCAAATTTGAACGTTAAAAGCTGGACTTCATCCTTAGCGAATTGCATGAAATGATTTGAACATATTGTCTTCTCTTTGCTAAAGTTTTCCTCCAATTTCCTCCACATTTATGTGTGTATATATGGTTAACTTTTCAACCATCTGTACGTCTTCGGTTTCTCTCTTCGAGCCATCCATTCTATACACAGATTTTCCATCAATTTATTTGTTTATAAACCCATTTTGGGGACATTTAGTTTTGCGTTGTTTCTTAATTCTTTAAAACGAGGTTTCCTTAGGATGCTGTGCTACTTCATATGCACAATGAACGATAATATTTTTCCAAGTTATGTATGGGAAATAGTTAGTCTTCTTTTGGTATTACTTTGAAAGTGCATTGATTCAAATTTACAAATTTTATTATTTGAACTGAAAAATGTTTTCCCTGTATAATGTGAAAAATCAGTGAGTACTTTGTAACATCCAATTTTTCCATCCAAATAACATTTATTTTATTAGTAGGGACCATCATATAATTCTTAACATTTCTGAAATTAATAGGTTATTAAATAAGGAGTGGACATTTATCATTTACAATAATTATAAGTAGAAAGAATGAAATTGTTAAAAAATCAATTGTAATGTCATATATTGTTTCAAATCAATTGATATGCTTGAACCGGTTGTGTGAAAACCTCACAAACCAAAAATTTATTTAGATTAAGCCATAAACATTTTTTTGTAGACGTAAAATTATATGAAACTGCATTTTATTCTCACTTAAATCTATCTTGGTTTTGACTAAGGTACGCTTGAAATCCAAATTTAGGATGGATAAAGTTTACATTTATGACGTAGTCAAAAATGGGAAGGAATTCAAATTTATTATATTCTAGCGCTACAAAAGTGTTTTGTAGCATTTATTCTCCATGGTATTGCCAGATTATAGTGACTTTATTCACCAGAATCTTAACATCCTTACTTTATGATGGTATATTATTTTCCGTCATTTTTCAAACCAAGATCTATTTATTTATTAAAACATTTATAATCCCTTTCTTTTGTAATCTTTGATAAGGCAACATAAATGTGTGAATACTATTTTTGGAGACCAGAGGAAGACAAGTTTTGGCTTGACCCATTTTTATATTTGTTGCTTATCTATTTTGGGGATGACAGTTTATTGACTCACTATCGGATATGCATGCAAACCTATGCATGAAGTAGGGTGACTTAACATGTATTCACTTTTAGGTTCTTTTACGACTGTGTGTGTATAAAATTATCCCATTCTTTAGATTTTTTACCAACTTTTAGTTATAATATGCGCATACCTCTACAGTTTGTACACTGTATGTGTTCTGCAAAGCGTGCTTTTGTTAATTGATTGATAATGAATACAACTAGGTTTAGTGATGGTATAAACATATAATTACAGTTTAGTTAGTGACAGTAGTATAATTTTATTTATATTTGACAGTGTTTGCACTACGTCGATTGGAGAAATTTGTATACCAGATTTGTGGAGTTCATCTTCTAACTTCAAGTCGGACAAATTTGGGTACCATGTCTGAGCTTCACACATCAGTATGCTTTTTCAAATAGCTTTAACAGTTGTATATTTTTTGCCTTACATCATACGTCTCTAACCTCGATTTGTTAACTGAATTGTTACTTTAAGACCCTATCTTACTACTAAAAATGTCATTCTTCTAATTTTGCAATTTTGTTGTTGTTGTTGTTGTTGTTGCAGGGAATTGGTTTTTTAATGTGTCTACGGCAGTATATTGTAAGAGGGTTACGCAACCAAGGATTTCAAAAGTCACGGTTATTCGGATCCATACAGCGCGATCAATCGTAAGCTTACCATAAATTTATATGTAAAACAACAATGCCAAAATTGATCTATGCATTTCAAGATTTCCCTTTCTTTTCTCTTTCGTTGTTTTTATTAAGAAAATTCGCAAACTCATTATTATTTTTCAAAAAAAATCAAGCATTAGTAAAGCACCAAACAATGAAGTTGGAATTGAGGTTCCTCATGGAAACAGACATTCTGTGCAGGAGTTAATTTAATGTTGCAGGAGTTAATTGAATGTTTAAGCAGTATAATGTGGTAAAAATATTCTGACCTCATGCATAAATCATTCAATTGGACATTGCTTTATCCGAGTACTTTCATCAAGTTGTTTATTATTAACATTATTGTGCTATTTTTGTAAGGATATACGTTGACTGTCAGTCACAAGAATCTGAGTATGGGAGCTAAGCACGACAGAAATGGCCTTAAATGATAAGGGTATTCCCTGAGCTATTTTTGCCCTATTCTCTTATTTTTGTTGAAGAATATAGGTTCATGGTTTGCATAAGGAATGTATATTAGTTACTCTATGAATCACCCAACGTGTTCTGTTAATGTTTGTTTAATAGCATCTATAACGTACTGCATACCTTTCCAGAATAAATTTTTTAAGCTTAGAAATGTTTACTTCATGTTTCGTGCTTCTTACAATAAATATAAAAGTTAGATCTGTATGCTTCATATTTCATAAATATTATACTAAGTGTAGCTTCTAACACTTACCAACATGTTTAACCATAACAGGACAAAACCAATATGGAGTAGCGTGAACCTCATCAGGGACAAAACCAGTATGGATGTTGTAGTAGCAGCTGTAGCATTGGTTGAGGCAGTAGAGGTTTAATATATTTTTAACTTTGTCACATTCGTATGTCGTTCACACGATCAATCATAATTTCATTCCCAACATAGTTCTGTTCTTTTCATTCCACGAATTAAAGCTTCGGCCTTGCAAAAAGATGAAGCCTCAAACCCATATAAAGGAAATATAGTAGCATGACAAATTAACCATTATGTGGCCATCTAGGAAGCAGGGATTCTTCTTCTAGATGACTTACTGCGTATCAGGTGCGGCGGGGGTGCGGCGATGCGGCAAGGGGTGCGTATGGGGTGCGCCATGCGGCGTGTCCCCGTATTTGGGCTGGGGGTGCGGGAAGGGTGCAGATTTGGGGTGCGTCAGTGGCATGAAAGGTAAATTTTGGGACTTTCGGGACAGTCGTGTTCTTGTTGCGAGAGAAATTGGAGTAGTATTCATTTATTCACTCAATTCGTAGGAATAAGATACTACCAACTCGAGCAGAAGACTTGATTTTTATGCACAACAATCTTCGACTCCTTTCTTGGAAGAGTGAGCAATGCTTGAAAGGAGAAACAAAATTGTGGGATGTTGGAGGCGATTAATTTGATCCACTTGATGCCGAGGAGTTTGAGATAGCGAATTTTTCACTTGATGAGCCGGAGATGGAAACCATAATCATTCAAAACGATGAATATCAAGTGTGAAATGAATGCTAATTTTTTTGTCTTTTAACTATTAAGGTTTAAGGATGATGAAGTAGTGTATTTGACTATTTGATTTAATTTTAATGAAACTCTTAATTTTCGTAATAGATTTTATCATATATATATATATATATATATATATATATATATATATATATATATATATATAACACATGTCGTATCCCCCCGCACCTGAATCCTCATATTTTCATATTTGTCGAATCTATGTATCCGCGTACTACGCACCCGCACCTCCGCACCCGTATCCTTGCTTCCTAGGTGGCCATGAAAGATTACCTAACTAATTTCCTTCTTATCCATTTTCATTTGAATGTTCTTATTATATAAACTGACATCTTTTAAATACATTAGCATACATTTAAATACCTGGACTATGCATCCATGTTCTTATGATAGAGGCTTACCACTTTAAATATATAATACTATTTAAATATATAGTTTTAGTTGACATACGTGTATTGTTTATTATCTAGCTAACTTTACATGAAACAAATACATTTTTATAAACTTGCATGTAGATGGTTTTTATTTTATACATACTTTAATTACATTAACTGGCACCTTTAGACAGATACTAGCACATGTGTTTTCACGTTTAGACACATACTACCACATGCATCAACGTTTTAGGTACCTTTATCATCTTTGACTTGCACAAAATATGCGGATTTAGTATATAACTTTTAGCACTTTATACAGATATGTCGGTTTATCATATAACTTTTGTGCTGAATCGGCAATCACTTATCATGAACTGGCCATTCATGAGAAGCTTACAAAATATGAGCTCACAGCTCTTGCTACAAGACAACTCAATTGGTTTGTAGCATCATCTTTCTTGGTTCAAGGAGAAAATAGTTGATATTCCCTGGATTTCTATCAAGCAGCTAGGTCATTATTTCTGGAAACTCGGGTTGATGACGTTCATCATGATACATAAATGTATTAAAATATGGAGACTCGGGTTGATGATGTTGATAACCACGGAAATGGTGCTGATATTTGGTTGCTACCGACTAATTCTGCTATGAATGGAAGCAGGTAGCTCTTCTTACACATTAACAATATCTTTATGTTCTTTGCTAAAGAGATTAGCTTCAAGGAAACAGGTAGGATTAGAGTGTATATGGGTACATTAGTACAACATTATAGTTTTGAAGGAAGCAAACTTTTTTTTTTTTTTGGGCAGTATTACATTAGTTTGTGTTATTGTCCCCGGACTTCCTCTTACTTCAGGCATTATGGAACCAACGCGAGCTATAGTGGTACCTGTTGCTTGCTGAATCAAACTCAAGTTATCATGACCCAATCTGAATATAATGATTTTTTGTAATATTTTTTGACGTTATTAACTGGAAAAACAACTCTTCCATTTTTGGCCTTGCCGGTGTGTTTTTAGTTTTCTAATATAACACAGTGATAAGAATTAGATGCGTTTTCAAGCTAACTTTTACCATCCTCTACACTGGCGTTGCCCTACGTTTATGCATTCAAAATTTTGTAAATCTTAGATGTGTTTTCTTTCTAGGTTAAAGTGCTACAATTCTTACTTTTTCTTTGTTTAATGCGGTAGACAATTTTATACCATATATGATATGGATTGAAACCTGCTATGGAAACGATCTGTTAAAAATGATATGGGTATATTTTGTTAATAACTATATCTCTATTTAGTGACAAGTACTCAACTTGCGTTAATTTTGAATAAAATTTGATGTTAGTTCATTTGTAAGATACCAAGTCTGTGCAAATGTGAAATTAATATTGCTATTTTTGCTTCTTTCTGAAGACGACTTCCACCCATTTGCATAGTTGTATGCTTCATACAGAAGTTGTTAGGGATGTTAGCTTTATCACCAAGCTAGCGTGATAGACTCTTTCAAGTTATAGCATTTAATTTTTTATATCAAACAAATTGGATTTAGATCTGTATTAATACTTTCAATTATTTTTCCATGTTTCTGGATTTGATGTTGCAAAAAGGGAATAAATGTTGTGGGCTTCCGGTACCTTTCCAATTCAGTAGAAAATTGATTCAAAAAAAAAAAAAAAACCTATGTACAAATTCAATGTAAATGAGATTATTTTTGCAGTACATATCATGAATGCTTGCTGTATACCCTTTTATGTTTCTACATTAATGTGTTTCTTTCCTTTCTGCGTATTATATATTTGTATGGATGCTTTGGTCCAGTACAAGTTGGCATGGCATGGCGTATTATATGTTTATATGGCTTCCAGTACGTTTCTGTGTATTATATATTTTATGTACATGCTTTGGTAAAGTTTTTTTATCTTCTCATATCTAAGCTTTATACTTCTTTGTTTCCTTATTATCTTGGTTTGTGCAGTTTTCCATTTTCCATTTACATCTGCATATGAAAGAGGTTCAATACTCAACCTGCTTTAACTCTAAACCAGCCTTTGTTTTAAATGTTTATGCACACGTCCAATGGACATGCCAAAGTACTGGTATATTTAATTAGAGTAATAAGTGTTGCTACGTATTTCGTGTTTTTATTTGAAAGGGTGACTATTTGATTTTTTTTTTATGCTTTGTTAATTGCACTTTTATGTGAATTGTCATCTTATTAAATGTGGTGGTTGAATGGAACTTCAAGGTGCCTCTTTGGTGGCTATATATACATCCATTCTTGGGTAGCAAACACACACAAGATACAGGACATCAACATCAAAACTTTGTCATTTTCTCCAAAACTTTGTGGGCTGCTTCTACTACTTTGAGATTGCCCTTTGCTGGAGTGTTTGTGCGAGATCTCTCAGCTTTTCTGAGCTTTGTTTCTCGGTGATATTTTTCACTTTTCTCGCTTTTGTTTTGATGCTGTTATTGCTAGCTATTGTTGGATAATTTGTGTATCCACTTTGTGGCTTGGATTTAGATTTGTGTACTACTCCATTTTCATAGTAAGAGAAGTTTGGGAGGACCCCCGTCACTGGTCCCATGGTTTTTACTCTTCACATCGAAGACGTTTTCCACGTTAAAAATTCGTGCGTTATTACTTTATTATTATCTCTTGTTCTGTTGATTATTTGCATTAATCATTGGTAATTGTGGTGCATTTGGCTGGGTTTGTCTGTGTCATTCATAACATCCATAGCATTGGTGTTTGCAAGGCAGTACAACAGAAGCTGCTACTTTTTCAAGGGCAAGGCATCTGATATTGCCCAATTCATGTCTGCATGTAGGGCATTTATTATGCACACGCAGTTTGCAAGATGAGCAAATTGTGTGTCCATTTACACACTGATGAATAGGTGGGTACATTATATTAGAGCATACCGGGCAATCCAAGAGATCACAAATGTTTTCAACATCTTCCTGTCTTGCAGGGTCAACAGCCATATATCACCCAACAGAATACAAGCCTGGATCCAAACAAAGCGTATTGAATATCAAAATGAAATCATGCCTTTAACTGATATTAACTTTGAGTATAAATATTGCTTAGTTGAGCAAAAGATTTTTGTGGTCGAACATATTAGGGAACAAGTGATAAAATCCAGGATGCGACGTGGTTTTTTTTTTTAAAAAAAAACCTTTTCTCAACTCATATAAATAAAATGTTGCTTCAACCCAAAGGAATGCACGACTCAAAGTATATAGCTAGTCAATTACCAGTACACATGCAATCATACTGTTCGTTTTATAGAACTAAGATATCAGCCTTTATTCATGCATATTGGCGAAACAATTTGTAAGCAATTGCCAGCATCGAATTTATATATAAAAAAAAAGTAGTAACATGCAGTTTGGTTATAAATGAAGTGACCTTAAGGTATATAAAAGCACTATATTAAGACTTTAAAATGCACGATAAAATCAATTCAAGGTACATCTTTTTCCACATCAGATCAATTAAGATTTTAAAATTTCTAATCCAACCCACTAGCAGCCGAAATTCATCAATTTGGGTTTGTATCCAACCTAACAGCTATATTAATTTTATACTAAAATAATTTGCAGTAAAAGAAAAATAATTGAAGTCTAAATTTTCAAATTTCAAGAAGAGAAATAAGAAATACGTTGCACATTGACAAGTACAAAATGATATATTGAAACAAGTAAATGTTAATTTCATTCTATTGATACTAATATAATAGATTAACTTGGATGATTATTAGGTAAAGTAACCATTTGTTTGATAATAAGTGCAATATACTAGCAATCAGAAAGATGTTTCAAATACTACAAGCCCTCTTGACAACAACATGCATGGTCTTAAACTCATTAAAAGATGTTTTGAATAATAATTTGTAATTAGTCTTAAATATAACTTATAATTAGAGGTACTATAATGTAATTTTGTTGGGAATTTTCTTCACTGTCAAATAGAGATTCCAGAAGATGTTGGATGAGAGGTTGTAAAGAGGGGAAAAACGATATTTTTTTGCAAGGAGAAAATATAAATTTATCGCAAATTTTATTACATAAGTTCATAATTTCTGTTACATCCAAAACGAGTGAATCTACTCAATTTCTAGGAGTTCACATCTCAAATAGACGATATGTAATATGTACTATTTATATGGAATTATTTCATGTCATACATAATGCTCCTCAAATTGGTATTTATTAGCTATTTTTGCCAGCTAAGGTCAAAAAAATTTCAAATACCAAAATCAAAATAAGTTAATGAATGTAATTTTGATCAAACCACTGCATACTTAATCTACTCTACGCATATGATTTCCAAACTTGATATAATATGAACAGGTGCAGTTAGTGTTTGACTCTTTCTAGGAATTAGAAAAGTGCAAATTTGTTATAAATTAGGGTGCCACTATTCACACTCCAGTTTACATTTCCGGCTACCAAAACTAAAAGCACCCCAAATATTTCAAATTTCCTCTCCTGGCCACCATTTAAATTAATAACCTAAAAATGGAGAGGTCACCAATACTTACCTCTACACGAATGCTTCCCTCCTCATTTAGAGCTCTTCCATTGTGAATCAAATAACTAAGTCAAATTTTTCAAGAAAAAATTAACATAATCCATTTTCATAACCACATTAGCAATTTTAATTTTTATAAATGAGTACTTACATTGTCGGTTGTGAAATGATTCGTCAAATCAACATTTATGTCTTTTGAGTCATTTAATCGAACATCTTGCATCATATTATCACAATCATCATGATTATCATTCAATTTATAATCATTCAAATACTTCATCTATCAAAAAAAAATCAATTTGTAAAGGAAGATACGTATGTTATACAGATAAAAACCATACAAATCAAAACTTACATTGTCATTCTCTATTACAACGTCGTCAAGTTTAATGTCCTTCAAGCTTGAAATTTCCAATGTAATAGAATTTTTTTTCCAAAAACACAATGGAAAATACTAACCATTAAAAAAATCCTAACAACATGCTCTATATCATAATAAAAACAATAAAAATCAAGCAATTCTAGCATTTATCTTTATCTTCCATCTCTAATAGGTACAGAAGAATATCTGCTTTTGTTAGGGTTTAGGGTTTGAAATTGTAGAGAAATACGTATTTTTTAAGAGAAGTACGGTGGTGAATGATTGAGTGAAAGAATAAGATATGGTGGCCAAAAGAATATAAAAAATATTCATTTGTATTGAATTTATAAAGGTGGCCAGAAGTGTAAACCGGGGTGTGAATAGTAGCACCCTAAATTAGAAAAGCACAAATTTCATGAACTAGTTAGACAAAATTGGAGAATTTGATTGAAATAAAATTGAAATTGCAAATTGGTTCAGAACAAATCTAATTAATGAACCGATAACCAAATTACAATTATCAATGAAACAAATTAAAACTGCAATTGAATTCACTACAGATTCGAATCTAATTGGATCTGTAATAAATTCAATGTGTTAGATCGAAATTTGGACCTAACATCCAAATTGTTATGAACTGTAGAGAATTTTAAATGAGGAACAAGGAAAAAGAAAATAACACTCAGAATTTATAGTGGTTCGGCGTTAACGAGCCTACGTCCACTTTATATCTTATTGATTGTGCTTTAAAAGCTAATACAACAATGATCTCTCTCAATATTTCAGTGGTTTGACAACAATGGCGGATTCAGTACTCACTATTGCAAAAAGGATCCCGAAAAATGCCAAGCTCTGGGCTATTTATAGCTGATTTTGTCAGGCGGATCGCGGACACGTGGCACGAATCCCGAGATCATCGGATCGCATCGCCACCGTTGAAGAAACAGTCAAACTAGCCGTTGTGGACAGGTGTCGTGATTTGCTTGAAAATCGGATCGTACAGATGGGGAGAATTGGCCCGGATAACGGTTGGGGACACGTGTCGCCAGATCCGTGCGATTCGGATCGCTGAAGACTAGCTCTCGCTTGAACAAGTCAGAGGGTTCGCCATGCACTAGGGGATCGGATCGGATCGCTCGGGGTATCAATGTAAGCTTGGATCGGATCGCCCAGCTACGCCGTTCGCTGATGAGATGGGGCGATCCGTAGAGACGCGATCCGATATTTGGGCGAGACGACGGTGCGCGATTCGACATCGAGCGAAACGATGATGCGCGATCCATTCCTTCATGTTCTTAGATGCTGTGGTTTCCTGTTTTCCTCTTACGAATGATCCTGGATGGCTTGGTCAAAAAGCGAGCCAACATTTTGCCCCCTCGAAGTATGTTTTATTGATGATGGAACATGCTTCGAAGATTCTTATTTACCTTCTCCTGAAGGGACGTGAATCAACAGTCGCATTGGCTCAAATCGACACATGTATGAATTGGATCGCCATAGGGCGACACGGTCCGATTTGGTCATCTGCTCGTCTCGTGCCGAGTACCTAGGCCTTTGTGCGAAACGGGGCGTATTTTCCTTCGAGCCGTGTCGGGCCTTGAGTTTTGTGGGCCATCGTTTCAAAGCGGTCCGTGGGCTTCTATGCGATTCCATCTTTGGATCGTGGCCTGCATGGTGCTTCGTGGACCGAATAAGACAAAGAAGGGGAGACAAACGGTCACCCTCTTTGCCTATATAAGCCGACCCCTTCCCCTTCATTCTCCTTCTTCTTTCTTTCCTACCGAATCGTTTCGCCTACATTATCAAGGAGCGAACCCAAATCTTTTGACCCTTCGAAAATCCAAGCATTCTTTTAATCTTTAGAAAGGTAACTCCACTAAAAGCATTCTTATCTGTGAACGCCGCTCTTCCACGAATTTCCTTGACTGGAAACGATGAGAATTCGTGCTTTTCTGACGAAATCATCAAAACGCCATGGCCAAGTGACGTAGTGCTCGGAGTTCGAAGAAGGAAAGGAGAGGAGGAAAACGGAGGAGGAAGAAGAAGAAGACAGAAGGCCATTTCGTTTCGTGGTCAAAGATGGAAGATGAACGCGAGTGGCGAGACGACAGATCGAGGTGGCAACGAAGGGACGGATCGTGGGAGTCGCCACGGTTCATGAAGGGGCGATCCCTTCATCCGGCGATTCGATGGGGAGGCGATTCCTATGCTTCGCGAGTCGAAAGTGGGGCGATCCCTACGCTTGCGATCCGTCCTACAGCTAACGATACGAAGAAATTTCATACTTTAATCAACGTCCTGTCACCATAAAACTTTGAACAGTTAGGCTAGAGCCGCGATGTTGGACTTTCTGGACTAAATAACCTCATAATTTGATTGCATATGACGACTAACGACTTCTGATAACCTTGACTGCTTTCATGCTTTATTATTATTTTTAATAATGCGCATACACAAGCACGCACACCGGCACTTGCACACACGGGGGACGGGTAGTGTTAATCTTATTATTCATATTTTCTCGTCCTAGCAGCGATGTCGAACGATCACTCTTCCTCAAGATCTGTAGCCGAAACGGAATCCAAGACTCCTGAACAGTATAATCCTCAAATTCCTCCAATCAATCCGGGAGGTGAAGATTCTGGATCTGAGTATGAAGCCACAGAATCAGATCCGACAGAAAGTACTTCATCCAGCAACAACTCCGAGTCTGACGAGCGAGCTCCGAACGAAATTCCAGGCGCAGTCGGGATAGATAAATTCTCTGATTCTTTAGCGTCCAAGCTTGACGAGATAAAACTCAAGAGAATCTGCTTAAGACACGGCATTCCTTGGGACGATGTCTTGACACCTGGAAGCGAAGATAGACCCCACCTAGCACCGGAAGGGTACATGTCGATCAGTCGAACAATGTGTCTAGTAGGAGCTATTCCTCCGTTCCCTCCGATTGCCATTGAAACTCTAAGACGACTAGGCATTGCTCCGATGCAGCTTCATCCAAACGCATACGCATCTCTATACTCTTTATATGTTGCTTATGCGGAGATCTTGCGTGCCAAACTTAAATTCAGAGATCTGGTGTTCTTCTTTCTCTTCAAGCACCGTTCTTCTGCAACTCCAAACTTTTCCTTTTTTGAATCAGTGGCGAACAGGAAAGTTCTGTACGACGGATACAGCAACATCGGGGATCCTAAGTCCGACTGGTTTTACATAAGAAAACGGGCTGGATGCTCACGGAGATGGCTCAAATCAAGTAAACTTTGATCACCTAGTCGAATACCTTGCTTAAGGAGTCTAAGTAATAACATTCTTCCGCTTTTTCCTTTGTCTTAAACAGATCACGTCTTCCCGAAAACAGAGGGTGCACTGTACAACAACCGGTTGTCCATTCTTTTGCAAAGCAGATCCGACTTTTTAAGGATTAAAAAATGCATTACTGATGACAACCTTCATAAGCATCGCCTTCTGGATAGAAGATTTGGACTTGGGACCGGCGGCAAACCTTATAAATATGTGCCCCCAACGGAAGGAGAGGGAACTTCACAAGTGGTGGAAACAACTAAATTTCACAAGAGTCCTTCTCCGATAGTCATCCAAGACGACGAAGACTTGAATACATACAGAGGGGATGAGTCCCGTGGTGATGTGTCGAAGGAAATCCCTACCTCTGCTCCAATGGAAACTGTTGGTGATGACGACTTGACAGAAGAGCAGTTATTTGACGAGCTGAATAAAATCCCTCTACCCGACATTGAATATACAGAAAAAGACTTCGGCGAGGAGCCTTTCTTTTCTGCTCCCGAAGAGGCGATTGCTTCAACAAGGGGACGGGAAACGGGTCAGATGAGCCTGTCTCCAGGCCCGGGTCTGTTAGGGGGAATTATATGGGATGCACACCTCACACACACTGCCTGACCGTGCACTATTATATCGTGGATATTCAAAGTTATAATATGCTCTTCTTTTCTTTTTACAGGATCGATGTCCCGTAGGAAATCTTACTCATATCGTTCTCTTCGTGAGGGCACACCTAGCCTTCGTCCGGGTACTGAGCGCCCTCGCGGTCCTCCTCATAGGCCGAGCTCCTCGCATCCTCGATCTCCACCCAAATCAACCTCTACCAGGCCTTCGAGTCATCCGACAATTCCGATCGGGGGAAAGACACTTCCAAAAGAATTGACTCCTCTAAAGAGTGCGCCTTCCCACAGTCGGTCGTCCAAAAGGCGTCACGAATCCAAAGATAGGGACAGAGATTCATCCAAAGAAACTGAGCAAGAGAGAAGTGATATTGTCCCCACCAGCCAACCAGAGTTAGCTGCCCCCGGTTCACGGGATTACGTCCACGGTCCCGAGATCCAAGGTAGGCTGGAAAAGCTACGGGAACAATTCCCAGGAATGTTCTTTGACAGGATGGCCTTTGTTCCTGCCTTGGAACCGGTCCCTAAAAATTGGGATGATGAAGTTATTGGGCACATCCAGCACGCGGCCAGACAATACGAGATGATGAAAAAACACGCAGTCAATCTTTCGGAAGTCATCCGAACACTTGAAATAGAAGCTCACAGGTCTAAAGCAAAACTTGAAAATAACGAAAGGGCTAGGACAAAATTAGAGAAGGACCTGGAAGACGCCCAAGCCCAGCTCGCTTTGGCACAGAGAGACGCTGCAAACTATAAGACTGAATTAGAGAATGCCAAACAGCGATATCATTCTGAACTAGACTCCAATAGCCAAGAAAAAATGGCTTTAAAGAAGGAGGTTGAAGATCTAAAAATGGCCAACGCCGAATTGAAAACAGTGCAAGGCCATTTTGAAGCTGAGAGAACTGCCTGGGAGGCGGAAAAAGCGAGTCTAAAAGAAAGTTTGGCTCTGGCAGAAACAGAAAAGGTGATTTTGAATGACCAGGTTGCAGATGCAGAGAGACGGGCAGCTCTTGCCGAAAAGAACGTTGATAGCGCCATTGAAATGGCCACTGCCTCCAACAACAAACTCCTTGAAAGAGAGAAAGAAATCGAGGGGTTTGAGGAGATGATTTTTGATTTCCTCGGCCAAGTTCTTAAAACTCGTAACATCTCATGGATCCCGGATTACCATGTTACTTTGGCCAACTTATGGGATGCCATCGTGGAGGGCGAAAAATACAGACTGGGTGTCGAAGAAATCAACGAGGATGAATTGATGAAGAGCATCCTAAGAGACAACGAGCCCGAGGACCTGGCAGAGGGTCGTCGCCTAATCCTGGCGGAAATGGAGAAGGAGAGAACCATGGCTAAAGGTAAAAGCAAAATTGACGAAGGTTCCAGTTCCGCCGCGAAGCCTAAAACCTCCGAAGTTGAGGAGTACCATCCTGACGATCCGCTAATCCCTTTAGGCCTAACTCCCGTGGTTCTTGGAGCATCCGGATCTACTCAAGAAGGAGTATCTGCTGAAGGTATCTCTCTCTTTTCCCCGCAATTTGCTAAAGCGATTGCGAATTGTCGTCGTCTAGCAGGACAACCCATTGAATTAGTAATGTGTGTCTCTCGTAATGCAGGTGGCGAGCCCATCGACAAGGGCGCTGGAAAAGAGAGAGAAATGGAGAAGGAGACTGCCCTGCCGGGTGCTGGTATCGATGTTTCAGAGCAAGTCGAGGTCACAACAGTAGAAGGAAGCATCCCGGTGCCTAGCGCCGATGTACCCAAAGATGCTGAGACTATCGAAGCTCTAAAAGACTTGGATGGTCGTCATGTGGATGACGAAGAGGATTTTACCGGCACCAAAAAGGCCGACGATGATGATGATGATGAAGAGCCCCTGGCCAGCCGGAAAGCCAGACAAGAGAAAGAGTTGGCTTCAAAGAAGGTGGGGGATGAGGCTTTGGACATAGTCCCTCTTGCAGAATTCGATCCCAAAACTGGGATGATTGTGAAAATCCAGTCCAAGTCCATCAGCCGGCAGCTTCACTTCGCAAACCCCGATGACTTCCCGGCTTCCCTCTCCAGTAGAAGCAAGAGAAAAGAAGGGGAAGAGGAGACCTCAGAGGAGTCGGATGCTCCCCTTGTGGACAAGCGGAAAAGGAAGAAGGGGGATCCATCTGAAGCCGACAAGGAGAGGCTGGAGAGGCAGAAGCAAGAGAAGAAATCAAAGCATAAATAGGATGTTTATTGATATTTTGTCTTTAGGTTTTCCACTGGCCAGGAAGTGTAATTGTGAGACTGGTCCTCACTTTTTGTTTCTAGGTTGTCTTTCACTTTGTTGATTTGCAGTATATAAACAAGGATTCATCTCCTCTTGCATCATTGTGTATCTGTATTCAGAGAAACTTTCCATGTTTAGTCATTAGCCAACTATTAATAATTATAAATCGGTCAATCAACAGGAAAAAGAAAGTTCATGCTATGTTATACTATTGTATCAAAGTTTAGTGTTTGCATATGAGTGCGTGCCCCCCCAATCAGTCGTTACTGTAGCATCTGACTGGGGTTTACTAGGGATAAATTAGTACTAACAGCAAGTTGCCCCCTATTTCTGAGTACGGGGGTATAAGAGATTTCATGGGATACCAGTAGTTCAGTCAACCCTCGTTCCCTTAGCAGGGAATAAGTTCTTTCTCAGCGCTCAATCGGAGACGCTTTTGTACTGTCTCTCTTTCTGGAGAGTTAGAGTTTTACGCTTGGCGATTCATTCGCTCCCCGATCCTTCAGCGGGGAAGGAGCTATTTCTCAGCGCTCAATCGGAGACGCCTTTATACTCTCTCTCTCTGGAGAGTTAGAGTTCGAGCTCAGCGATTCATTCGCTCCCCGATCCTTCAGCGGGAAAGGAGCTCTTTCTCAGCGCTCAATCGGAGACGCCTTTATACTCTCTCTCTCTGGAGAGTTAGAGTCACGGATTATGCAGTCTGCAATAATGCATTCTCATCAAACTCATCCTTGCAAATTGACTTAACCCGTGCTCCATGGATTAAGGCTAGTCGGAAAAACAGTTGGAGCCTTTGCCCATGTTTTGGGTTCCTTTGATTAGTTTGCGAGAGGAACCGTCAGCACTGGACTTCGGGTACCTGCATTATTCATATTGATTTTTCATAAGCAAATAAATAAAGATGCAATAAAGGTAAATGCCACACAGTATTTTTATAGTGGTTCGGTCGAATCATGACCTACGTCCACTTTATAATCTCTTGCTTTAAGGAATTAGACTGTTCTGGGCAAGTCATGCCCTGTACATAGTTTTTTAACAAAGCAAAAGAATAAATTTGAAACTTCTCATGTTAGATATGGCCGTAGATGTTGGGCATTCCACACTCTGGGGATTTCCTTTCCATCTACGGTTACCAGCTTGAAGGTTCCGTTATCAAGCTTGCTGAGAATAGAGTACGGTCCTTCCCACTTCGCTCCCATATGAGTTGGGGGTGGAAAGACACGTTTCAGAACCAAGTCTCCGGGTTCCCAGGTCCGGGCTCGGACCTTTTTGTTGTAATATCTGGCGACCTGTTGCTTGCATCTCAGAGCACGCAGGTCGGCTTCATCCCTCTTTTCTTCGATCATATCCAGGGACCCAAGGAGCAATTCATTATTGGTCATTGGATCATAATAGGTCACCCGATGAGAAGGTACCTTTATCTCAATCGGGATGACTGCTTCCGTTCCAAAAGCGAGGGAGAACGGGGTATGTCCTGTCGCTGATTTATATGTCGTCCTGTAGGCCCATAGCGCCAAGGGCAATTCATCAGCCCACATGGCTCTAGCCCGCTTCATTCTTCTTTTCAGAATGGACTTAATTACTTTATTTGCAGCTTCGACTTGCCCGTTCGATTGTGGGTGTGCCACGGAGGTGTATCGATTCTCCATGTGGTATTTTTGGCAGAAGTTTCTGAATTCAGCACTATCAAATTGAGTTCCGTTGTCTGTTATCACAATCTTTGGAATTCCAAATCGGCAAATGATGTTTCTCACAATGAAGTTGATCACTCATTTAGTTGTGATTGTAGTTAGTGGTTCTGCCTCGACCCACTTAGTGAAATAATCTATGGCCACAATAGCAAACTTTGCTCCGCCCCTTGCTATGGGGAGACTTCCTATGATATCAATTCCCCACATAGCAAATGGCCATGGACTCATCATTGTTTTTAACTGGCTTGGAGGCGCTCTAGGTATCTTTGAAAATCTCTGGCACGCATCACATCGTCGTGCATATCTTACTGCATCCTTGTTTATGGTAGGCCAGAAGTAACCATACCGCAATATCTTTTTCGCCAAAGTTTGCCCTCCAGTGTGGTCGCCACATTCGCCTTCGTGGACTTCTTGCAGCACACGTTTGATGTCATCGTGGGCTATACACCGAAGGAGGGGCATTGAAAACCCTTGCCTATAAAGAACTCCGCCTTGCAATACGTATCGGGCGGCTTTACGAATCACTTTACGCCTCTCGCTTTTCTTGGTCGGAAGCGTTCCATCCATTAGGAAATTCTTTATAGGGGTCATCCAGGATTCCCTTTCTGGTTCCGTCTCTAGTACTAGGTAGATTTCCATCTGATCAATGCTGGGGGACCGAAGTACTTCAACGGGGGCTAGCGCAATCACTTCAGGATCGTTAGAGCTAGCCATCTTTGCCAATTTGTCTGCCTGCTGATTTTCTGACCGCGGAATATGAGATATGCTGTAGTGATCAAACTCATTCAGTAGTTCTTTCACTTTCTTTAAGTATAGAATCAATCTTGCACTTTTAGCTTGGAATCTTCCGGTGACTTGATTCACAACTAACTTGGAGTCGCGGAAGATGTTCAGCTTTGTGACTTCTAATTCCTTTGCAATCCTTAATCCAGCTATCAGAGCTTCATATTCAGAATCGTTGTTAGTGGCTTGAAACTCCATTCGGATGGCATAGGTTATCAATCGTTTCTCAGGGGTTTCAAGCACTATTCCAGCGCCGGACCTTTCGTCGTTCCTAGCACCATCAGTATATAATCTCCAGACATTAGGGTCGAAAAGTAACTTTGAGGGTTCCACTTCTTCGTTTGCTATGTCTTCTTCAGGAACAGTGAACTCTGCTATGAAGTCGGCTATCACTTGTCCCCTAATTGACCGTCTGGGCTGAAAGTTCAAGTCAAATTGACTCAACTCAATATTCCATTTGAGTAACCTTCCAGATGCCTCCGGTCTCTGTAAAACTTGCTTGAGTGGGTGATCAGTGTATATGGTGATAGGATGTGCCTGAAAGTAGTGCCGAAGTTTTCTGGAGGCAATCAGTAAACTATACGCCAGTTTCTCTATCCGTGGATAATTACGCTCTGCTGCTGTCAATTTTTTGCTCACATAATACACAGGTCTTTGGACCTTTTCCTCTTCCCTTACCAACGCTGAGCTGATTGCATGAGATGATACTGCCAAATACACGAATAAATCCTCGTGGTCTATTGGTTTAGATAGAATTGGAGGTTTCTCCAAGTGTCTGAGCAAATTCTGAAACGCTTCTACGTAGTCAGGTGTCCATTTAAAGTGGCGTTTTCCTCGCTTTATTAATTCGAAGAATGGGATGCACTTATCCGTAGCCCTGGAGATAAATCTGCTTAGTGCGGCCACTTTTCCGGCAAGGCTTTGCACATCCCTAATTTGCCTAGGTTCCTGAATGTTCCTGATTGCCGTGATCTGGTCCGGATTAATCTCGATACCGCGCGAACTGACAATGAATCCCAAGAATTTTCCAGAAGCAACACCGAATGAACATTTGGTTGGATTGAGTTTCATTCCATACTTTCGAAGAATGCCGAACATCTCTGCCAAGTCAGTAGTGTGTTGAGAGGATTGCTTGGATTTAACCAACATATCGTCGACGTATACTTCCATTGTTTTCCCGATTTGGTTATAAAACATTCTGTTGACCAAATGTTGGTACGTAGCGCCTGCGTTCTTCAAACCAAAGGGCATTACTACGTAACAATATAATCCCAGATCAGTGATAAAACTAGTATGCTCTTGATCTGGAATATGCATTGGAATTTGGTTGTATCCTGAATAAGCATCCATGAATGAGAGAAGCTCGTGACCTGCCGTCGAGTCTACCAACTGGTCAATTCGAGGTAATAGGAAACTATCTTTTGGACAAGCTTTGTTCAAATCCGAGAAGTCGATACACGTTCGCCACTTCCCGTTGGCCTTCTTTACCAGGACTGGATTTGAAATCCAGTCCGGGTAGGTTGAATCTCTGATAAACCCGTTACTTTTTAGCTTTCCAACCTCTTCTTTCAAGGCAGCGGACCTCTCCGGGCCCAACATTCGCCTTTTTTGCTTTACTGGAGGATGTTTGGGGTTAATGCTCAAAGAATGGCTTATGATTGATGGGGATATCCCGCACATGTCTGCATGGGTCCAAGCAAATACATTCAAGTTGTTCTTTAAGAAATTCGCCAATTCTTCAGCAAGATTTGGACTTAACTGGGATCCAATCTTAAGGACCTTCTCCGGGTCACTGTCATCGATTGGTACATCCACAGTTGCCTCGTTGGGAGTCGCCGTTCTGCCCCCGGGTTCTTGATCCTCTCTGGGATCTATATCCTCGGGCATCACTCTAGGCAACTCTCCAACAATTATCCTCTTTGGTTGCTATAAGGTTTCCGCCCCCAAAGGGGGAGGAGTGCCTTTAGTTTCGATATCCCCGCCGTTGCGAAGCAACTTCAGTTCGGCAACATAACACGCTCGCGCAGCAACTTGATCCCCTCTGACGATACCAATGCCAGCTTCTGTGGGGAATTTCAGTAGCAAGCACCAGGGGGCTATACAGGCTCTGAACTTTGCGAGGGCCGGTCGGCCCAAGAAGGCATTGTATGGCGATTCGACATCCAAAACCACAAAGGGAAGGATTCTCACTCTCTGGCGTTCTCCTTCCCCAAGTGTAACTGGCAATTCTACATAACCCATAGGTGCGGTGGATGCTCCGTTGAATCCACGGATCCATCCTTGGCAGGGCTTCAAGTCTTTTATCTCAAGATTCATCTGGTCAAAGGCCTTTTTGAAAAGAATATTAACGGAACTCCTGTTGTCCACCAGAACCTTATGAACAGTGGCTGGCCCAATGGGTATCGTAATTACAAGTGGATCTTCAGTTGGAGCGTGGACTCCGATGCTTTCTCGTTCTCGGAAAACAACGTCATCAGTCATCATCTTCTGCTGCTTCACCGAGATACTGTCCTCGGGGTTGCTACATTCCCCCACTTCGAGGTGTTGTTTGGCTGCGTTGACGTATTGATCTAAAGCTTTGGAACTGTGCCCAGCAAGATAAAGCCCACCGATCACGGTATTGATAACAATATTCTTTCCCTTTTGCTGAGCAGTTGGCCTAGTAGCAAGTTGATTTTGATTCTGATTCGGGGCCTGCACTGCTTGCCCCCTGTCCCTAGGCGTTACTCTGTATTCATCTAGCTTCCCTTCTCGAAGCAGCCTTTCGACTACGTCCCTCAGGTGACGGCATTCATTCGTCGAATGGCCGTGGATTTGATGAAAGAGACAAAACTTCCCTGTCTCACGCTCTTTCTCTGTTGACTCTCTAGGAGGTGGCCTCTTATTCTGGAGGACTTCATACGCATCCATGAAGATATTTTCCAGAGTATCACTTATGGGTGTATAACTTTCAAAGGCCCTGGGACGAGTCCTTCTCTGGGAGTCGTTCCCTCGGCCCCTCTTCCGGTTGTTGCCGTTAGCATTGTTATTGTTGTTACCTGGCTGGCGACCACCCTGATTCTGATTTCCGACGTTAACTTCAACTTTCCCTGAGCTGTCTCCAGTCTGTTTGATGGCGACATTGCTCTGAATTTCTTCCTTATCAGTTGTTTTAAGCTTTCGGTTTGCGTATACCTCTTCCCGGCGTAGATGTACATTGGCTTTCTCATAGAATAACTCTCTGGTATGGGGTGGTTTGCCTGCCAAGTACCTCCCGAATTTAGTGTCCTTATCCACTCCATCAATTAGTGCTGCGACAATGGTCGGCTCATGAGGATCTTTAACCTCAGTGGCGGCCAAATTGAAACGATCCAGGTACATCTTTAGACTTTCGCCTGGTCGCTGTTTGACAAGGAATAAATCGATCACGCTTTTCGTCTTCTGTGCGTAGATACGGAATTGTTCTACGAACTTCTCGCTTAGTTCCCTGAAGCTAGAAATCGATCTCGCCGGCAGGCGAGTAAACCATAGCAAAGCCACGTCTTCCAGGAATATGGGAAACGCTTTACACTTAACCGCGTCAGAAGCGGCGACAGCAGTCATCGACAAGGAGTATCTCATTAGGTGCTGAACAGGATCAGATCTTCCTGCATATCGGTTCATTTGTGGCATGTTGAAATGCCTTGGAAAAGTCGCATCCAAAATATCGTCAGTAAAAGGGGTATGACTGCGGTCAATCCCCCAATCTTCGTTCCGCTGTCCACGGCTATCGGCCAAAATCCGGTGAACCATGGCTGCAACGTTTGCACTAGTCAAAGGAGGTTCAGGGTCAGTGCCTCTGGCCCGACGAGGTTCTCTGATCTCTCTTCGGGGAGTAGCCACAAAATCCGGGGCTCGGACGGGGCTTCGCTGCCCCCTGTTATCATGAGTATGCGTGCGGCGACGGGGCTGAGGTGGTCTGTTATGTACAGGACTGTTCACATTACGGTTTATGGGCCCCACCCCTAGTTCTTCTTCTTCCTGTGAGGGCAGGGTCCCGAACCGAAGCTGTTCTATGTTTTCGGCTCTCTCATACGGTCGCCGCGGAGGTCTCGGCGATTCTTCAGATGAAGAGGAATATACTGGGGTGAGTGGACGAACCGGCGATGCTCTTTGCCTTGCTAGCTCATCAAGTCTTCTATCCATAGCCGTCAGATTTTGCCGTAGGATAGAACTTTCCTGCCTTTGGGCGGCCAACTCATCAAACAACCTATCCCACATTTCGACGAAGCGAGAGAGATCCCCCTCAGTGACAGGAGCGGCAGGATCATAGTGGTCATCACCACTCTCTCTTATGCGCAAAGAGCTCGAACCGGGTCGAGCAGAGGTTCCAGGACGATAGGAGTGGGTCATAGGTTCTTTTCCAGGTCGAGTTGTATTCTGACCATCAGTTCGGGTAGCTGCGGTTCGTGGAGGGCGGTTCGCTGCGCCCCCCTGAGATCGACTCGTGGTCGCGGTACGCGGGGGCTGTGAGGTGTTGCCCCGGGATCGAGTTACAACCCCTTCAGTAGCACGGATCGTCTCGTTCTCATCGACTCGGAACGAGGTGTCTTCGTCGGATCAGATCGCCCCCTGCGCTCCGCGATCCAGAGTTTCTTCGTTGCCCAGTTCGTGCACACTCTCCTCAATCGTTTCGTTGGTCTGCGAAACTTTAGATCTTTTTCCAGCCATGATATCCGAATCGCTGGAATCCTCAAAGAGGCGAATGACGAAACTTTAAGACTGAGTTCTCAGTGAAAGCACCAAAAATGTTAGATCGAAATTTGGACCTAACATCCAAATTGTTATGAACTGTAGAGAATTTTAAATGAGGAACAAGGAAAAAGAAAATAACACTCAGAATTTATAGTGGTTCGGCGTTAACGAGCCTACGTCCACTTTATATCTTATTGATTGTGCTTTAAAAGCTAATACAACAATGATCTCTCTCAATATTTCAGTGGTTTGACAACAATGGCGGATTCAGTACTCACTATTGCAAAAAGGATCCCGAAAAATGCCAAGCTCTGGGCTATTTATAGCTGATTTTGTCAGGCGGATCGCGGACACGTGGCACGAATCCCGAGATCATCGGATCACATCGCCACCGTTGAAGAAACAGTCAAACTAGCCGTTGTGGACAGGTGTCGTGATTTTCTTGAAAATCGGATCGTACAGATGGGGAGAATTGGCCCGGATAACGGTTGGGGACACGTGTCGCCAGATCCGTGCGATTCGGATCGCTGAAGACTAGCTCTCGCTTGAACAAGTCAGAGGGTTCGCCATGCACTAGGGGATCGGATCGGATCGCTCGGGGTATCAATGTAAGCTTGGATCGGATCGCCCAGCTACGCCGTTCGCTGATGAGATGGGGCGATCCGTAGAGACGCGATCCGATATTTGGGCGAGACGACGGTGCACGATTCGACATCGAGCGAAACGATGATGCACGATCCATTCCTTCATGTTCTTAGATGTTGTGGTTTCCTGTTTTCCTCTTACGAATGATCCTGGATGGCTTGGTCAAAAAGCGAGCCAACACAATGATAGAAAAAATAAACAGGATATTGAAATAAAAACTACAGAAAAATTAAACAAACAAAAATAAAAATTAAGATTATCATTGAATCTAATCGGATGGTCAATCACAAATGAAAATTAAAATTGTAAAGACAACGTGTGTTCTATTAATTTTAATTGTATAGACGGAACAAGTTGCTTGAAAATAAAAGAATGCAGAAAAAGAAAAGAAAGCTTTATTAATGGAGAAGAGAGAAAAATTTCAATAGTTTACAATGAATACAACGATTATTTATAGGGGATGCAGTGTCTTTTCTATAAGAATTATTGAGCCAAGAATGAATGTCTTGAAATAATCTATTTACAAATAAAAGAGATATGAAGATGCATTTGAGATATCCCATGTAAATTTTCTCTTCTAATTAGTGACATGTGGCAGATTGATTGGCTTTTCTTTTGGCAATAATTCAATCAAATCTTCTTCTGCATGATAGTTAAAAACAAATGATTTGATTTCCATAAGAATAATATGTTCAACTCTTCAAATCTTTATTAGTGCATATTATATATGTATATATATACATATACATATATATATATATAGGCAAGCGTTTGGTTGCACCCCAAAAATGGAGCACCCCAAGTGCCCCTTGATATCTGCCCCACATTTATATTAAAGAATGTGAGTGGGAAGTGAGAGAGTGAATGGAAGGAGAGAGAAAGAGAAATACTTGATGGAGATTGAGGGGCATTTGGGGTGCTGCGCTTTTTAGGGTGCTCTCGAACTTGCCTCATATATATATATATATACACACACATACATACATACATATATATATATATATATATATATATATATATATGTATATGTATATATATAGTATACCACTAGTCCATATATTCTTCAGAGCAAGGGAGACGGTGTGTATATATATCCATGTTTCTTTCTTCAGCAAAAATAGGTCTTGACAAGGATTGAACTCATGTCACTCTTTTCAAATTTCAAGGCCTTTATGTGATGACCCCAAACCCCCGTTCCACGGTGGCAAGGGTAATCATTGGAATATAACACATAAACAAATAACAGCAGAACAGAAATATATAATTACACTAGATAATTTACAACAGAATACACTGGATAAATATAATCATCAGAGTTACACAGTATATCAGGATCACACTTAGTACAAAACACAGTTTCAGCTTTATATAAAATGTCTACAACGGAATCAAACATAATATACATAACAAGAGCTGAACAACATAATAGAAGTGATAGAATTCATCTTCAGCTCCATAGCTATCCAGAGAGAGCCTGCTAAAACCTTAATACAAGGCTGTCCGTGTAGAACATAGGGCACCCGAGTTTGCAAGTGAAACAAACTACGAGTAAGTCTTGGGATTGTAATGAGAAATCTACTTAGCTTATTTTACAATAAGGCCAATTACAGGACCACGCTGCTAACGCGGAACGGGTTTACTCGATTGGATTACCAGTGCTTAAAACAAGTAAATCATTTAAACATCGCAATGCTTTTTACAAAAATCAAGCCATTATAAGACCCAAGTCCCATCACACAATGCAACGCAAGCTGGAGGATAGAATTTTACCTTATAATGGCCAAAGTATGCTTGATACGTATAAAACAAAAGCACTTGATATTATTACTAGTCTTTATATGTTTCAAAAACAATTTTAATCATAAGTATCAATCATAGACGGCATGGGTACCATATATCATGTCGCCACATATAGGTTTACAATCAAAACCGCATGATGTCGTATTTGGAAATTGGATTTCCGTCATGAACCAAGGCAAGGGATCGTCCTTAACGCTTTGAGACAATCTAGTCCATGTCTCAGGAACACCCGCAACTGCACCTTGGATCGTGAGGGTCGGTCCACACGAAGTGGATTAAAATGCCAGAACACTGCGTTTCCCCGCCCTATGGGGCGTAAACTGGTCATATCCCGACCAAACCATCGGCACCGTGGTGACCGATATAACCGAGGCACCTCGCTATTCATCATCCACATAAATAAAATGTCCGGGCGTGTAAAACCCAGACACCATTCCTAGCTAGAAGGAAACGCATGTGCTCCCTGAAGTCCTCTCCCGTTTCTGGTTCATCCCGGGGTGTGAGGCCCACGAATCAATGCTATACACAAAGCTAGCTGTATTAAAGCCGTGATTTGATCAACAACCACAAGGCTTTGCTTTTCAACAAAAGCCTTGATCACTACATCTCTGTATGCCACGTTGTCAACCTACAACATCACACACACATCCATTTACAAGTCCATTCCGGGTCTGAACGAAACCAAAGTCACCTTATTCCTCGTCCCATATGTCCAATACAGGAGAGAGGCCTTCGCACATCCGAACGATCAACAAGTACGTCTGGACAATCACCACTGTAACCCCGTCAGGGCAGCAACTCTCATCAAAGGCATCAGTAGCCATCCATTCGATGTGAAGATCATCGGTCTTGCACCGTCTTCATATCTTCGACTTCTAAGCGTCGACCAATTATTTGAAATGAGAATTAACTTAGCCTGTTCAAATAATTCACGTATATATAAAATTTTAAATCAATTCTGTCCATGGTTAAATTATTTGACATCCATAATTCAGTTCATTAATATAATTTTCATGTCAAACACATTCAATCATCAAATATCCAATAAACCGAGTAAATTCAGTGTATTTCCATTCGCTATCGTTTATAATATTTTATAACGATTTATCGGTATTTTTATTTATTTAAAACGACGCTTTAGGCCATAACGCGGCCATGGCGCTGTTTTTCTTCAGATTTGATTTACACATATCTGAATATCTAACCATTGGATATTTACATATTTTATATCCTTGGAAAGATCTTTTCAAAGCGGACGCAAGGTTACAGTTTTGGGAAAATCCGACGGTCGGATCTCCTGGTACAATCGTTTAAAGTTACGATTCCAAAATACGAACTACAGCGTTGTTATTCGTTTTACTTTAATTATATATATATATATATAATCCATTCTGGCGCTGTTTTTATTCAGATTTGAATTAACATTTCACACAATCTAACCGTTGGATTTTTACAAATTTGGTATCGTTGGAAAGATATTTTCAAAGCGAACCCAACGGTTTTGGTTTCGGGGAAATCCGATGGTCGCATTTCTCGGTACAATCGTTTAAAGTTACGATTTCAAAACACAAATTGTCGTGTCGTTATTCATTTTATTTTAATAATATATATATATATATATAATCTGTTCTTCGATTTCCAAACCATCTTCATTTCATATACGTGGTAAAACTAATATTTTTTGCCAACAAATATTTATTTCAACACATGACTATTTTTAACACATTATATATATATATATAATAAAAATGTGATTTTTTATTGTTAAAACAATTTATTTCAAACATAAATATTTTTTGTGATTTATATATATAATAAAAATATGATTTTTATTGTTAAAACAATTTATTTCAAACATGGATATTTTATATACTTCATATACATGATAAAAATGATATTTTTATCATTCAAACAATTCATTCGTCGTATGAATATTTTTCCAACACATGAATATAAATCAAACACATGAATATTTTAGAAAATTTCAGTTGCATAACGGTAGGGAGTTTAAAACAAGCACCGTCCCGAGTATGGCTCCTCGCACTACCTTAGGCCTCGTGGCGTTCCCTAAGGGGCTTATCCTATTGATCTAAATATTTCGATCATTTTCATATCACAACGAATTTTTCCTCAAACAATTCTAATTTTGTTTTCAACCACAAACAACCATAACCAACCATTCACAATATCAACCACATTTCACATCAACCACAATCAAGTCGGGTTTGTGGACGACGGGTGTCGGGAGTTTCTAAAATCCATCTACATCCTAAAATATTTTATTTCTAAATTAAATTGAATTTAGAAATCTCACCTTGCTTTTCGCTTTGCCAAAAATTGTAGCAAGCTCTAAAAATTCCTCGGTCTCTCTTAGAATGTAGAAGACGTCCTCACGGTCCCGATGTCTCTTGTTTCACTGGATTTCGACCACAAATGAAAAAAATATGATTTTTATAATAAAATCATAATTCGTAGCGCTTTAAAGCGTTATAACAGTTCAAAATAACTCACTGCCGTACCTTTTCAAATCAGTTCAAAACTAGGGTTGGACTTTACTCCCAATCCGTTGAACTAGGCAACGATCGAGGAGTTGCATGTCGACGAGCGTCGAATGCCACACCGGACTGTGGTGGAGGCGTTCAGTGCAGTGGTAGATCAGGGGAGAAAAAGGGGTGCGAATGACCGGACTTCGTGGACCCGGTTCTCGAAAACTACGGCACGATAGGAGGCGAGACCGGTGTTAATTCAAAGCTGGAGGAGAGATCTTCGAAATACCCCAAAGGTGCAACGAGTTTTGATGCGTGGTTGGAGAGGAATCGAAGGAAGAAGAAGGGGGCAGCTTCCGCCGTCGGTCTGGAGTGTATCGGGGGAGGGGAGGGGTTTCAAATTTTTTTTATAAAATTATTTTATGAAAGAAATTATTCTATTCGCCGATATTTATATTAATTCAAAAATTAGTGTTTCCTTATCCGAACTCCAAATCAAACCCAACGACTGTCATCCCTAGCTAAACACTCCTATTCCGGACACAATGAAATATGTTTCGTAAGCCCATTCAACTGTTTCAGTCAGTTTTTCTTCAAATTAAAATATAAAACATTCAAATATGGATTAAACGTACATTTTAATTTGCCGGGGCCACATACTGATTCTAAGAATTCCAAAAAAATAAATCTGGCTATGATGGGATGATACTGTCCTAACAAAACTGATTTTGTCGAATTTGGAGACCATTTGAGAAATGACCATTTTCTAGTCGATCCAATTCAAACTGAAATTACCAAACGCGTTTTCCTTTGCCACGCTCACATATTAATTCCAAAAATTATGGAATTTGAAACCTAGCAATAATTTGACATTCCGGATCCAACCAAAGTGATTTCGTTGAAAACGGAGGTCGTTTGCAAAATGTCTATTTTTACGGGCTATATTTATTCTATAGCGACCATTCTGAATATTCAACTAGCCATAACTTTTGATTCCCCTATGAAATTTCAAATTTTCAAATTCGTTAGAAAGATATTTTTAAACAGATTTAAATATTTTTGGTTTCACTAAAATCCGGTTTATTTTGCATCCTGCATATTCAGTCAAAGTTCAAAGTTGAACTTTCAATCTTCTGCGTTATTTCTAACTCTTTTTAAAATTAAAAGTAAATATTTATACTCCAACATCGATTCAAATAAATATATATATATCCTAATTCCATTCAAAATAAATTTCTTGTCATTATTATTTAAAATAATTCATTTTAAATATTCAAAATTCATTAAAATTGCCAAAATAAAAATTTTAAATTGGTTTTGATTTTCCGGTTTATTACAATCTCCCCCACTTAAAATCTTTTCGTCCTCGAAAAGGAACGGAGCTGAAATTTGTTTAATCAATCAACTCAACTTCCATTATTTTAGTTATGGCTTAAGTTCTTCAACTTTTCAGTGTCTAAATACTTTTCAAATTCTTCAAAAATTTGGCTAACACCCTAAATTTTCGAAAATTTTCGTCATAACCTCCTTTGTACGGGGAGGGGTTTGGAAATTTATTGGGCCGTATTAGGCACCCAATAAATCCTAAAAAGCATACACATATTTATAGTGATATATGCCGATGTCCATTGGGGAGTGTGTATATATCATAACTCCAGAGAATAAATTCTCGTTACCCTATAAATAGTTTTTGTGCCTTAATGACTAGAGAGACGTGATTATTTTCAACTCCAGACCCGTGTGGGGTTTTTAATAATCTGGCAATTTACTGTTACATTTCATATAGTCCATATCAGTCTTCAGTTCAACCTGAAATATAGTCATTGCCACATAAGCCTCTCGTTTGTATGGTAAATCTTCAAACTCGTCACACAAGCTCCTAGTGCTTATGTGGTATATGATAGAGTATGCTATCTTCATGCAGTATGCCATGTAGTGTAGTCCAAAATTAATTGTTACTATCCTATGGCGACGTTTATAATTTCACACAGAACAACCAGCACTCCGCATCCAATGGCATTCACAGGAGTTGATATAATAAATAAAATTGCGTATCCAACTCATTAAATTTACCTATTTGTCGGACACGCAAATAAATTCTTTACTCAACAACAAATTCATTTACCTGTTCAAACATATATAATGTACATGCATGTATTTCAATCAATTTTCAAATCAGTTCAATATTTGATTAGTCAAATTCATAATCACACAATACAAACAACAATCAATTTGTTGATTAACTTTTCAAAAATTTAATAATTAATTTATATACTCTTTTAATCATATTTGCTAAGATCAGACTATATAATTAAAAATTTCACATCCATAAAACGGAAACAACAACAAAGTAGAAAACAATATGGAAATGCAAAATATGGTAAATGTACCTTGCACCAGAGTTAATCAGAGATATCCACTCTGCAATTGGGATAAGCTTGCTTAATGCTCTCCTCAGTTTCCCAAGTACAGTCTCGCGGATCTCCACTCCATTGCACTTTGACTAATGAATCTTCTTGTTCCTCAGCTCCTTAGTTTCTTTGCCAATAATCTTTATCGGCTCTCTCCTCACTGCCAATTCTGGAGTAATTTCCAAATCTTGTTGCGCGGCTTCTTCCACGACCAAGTCTGGGTCATGCACATGCTTTCGAAGTTGAGACATGTGAAACACATCATGTACTCCAGGCAACCAATCAGGCAATTGAACCCTATAAGCGAGAGTTCTAATCCGTTCAAGTATAGGAAATGGACCAATAAATCTAGGCGCCAACTTCCCTGTTTTGCCAAATCGGACTACTCCTCTCATCGGAGAAACCCTCAAATACACATAGTCACCAACTGCAAATGCTAAATCTCTTCTTCTCGAGTCTGCATAGCTCTTCTGTCGGCTTTGAGCTGTTTGCAGTCGCTTCTAAATGAAATCGACTTTGTCCGAAGCTTCGCGAATCATATCGGGTCCCAATACCAGTCTATTACCAGGTTCTACCCAACATGCGGGAGATCTGCACGGTCGGCCATACAATGCTTCGAATAGTGACATTTTCAGGCTCGCTTGGTAGCTGTTGTTGAGAACTCAGCCAAATGCAAGTGATCTTCCCATGATCCGCCAAAATCAATAATACAAGCCTGCAATAGATCTTCTAGCATACGATTCACCCTCTCGGTTTGGCCATCTGTTTGAGGATGATAAGCGGTGGTGAGATTCAGTTTTGTTCCCAATTCTGCTTGGAATGCTTCCCAGAATTTACAAACAAAAATCGGGTAATGATCACTAACGATACTCATGGGAAGTCCATGCAGTTTAACAATTTCCTTAAAATATATCCGTGCCAGACTTTGAGCGGTTCTATTTGATCTGACAGGTATAAAATGGGCAGTCTTCGTGAATCGATCTACGATCACCCATATACTATCATTCCTTCTCTTGGTTCTGGGAAAGCCATCTATGAAATCCATAGAAATTCATTCCCACTTCCAATTTGGAATTTCCAATGGTTGTAACAATCCGGCGAGTTTCTGTTGATCGCTTTTAACTTGCTGACAAGTAGAACACTTGCTAACGTATAAGAAATCTCTATTTTCATAGATCTCCACCAGAAAGTGCGTTTGATACCATTATACATTTTACTCACTCTTGGATGGATACTAAGTTTAGATTTGTGACACTCATCCAGTACTTCTCTCTGGAGTTCCGAAATGTTTGGAACATAAATTCGACCTTTTAACCTCAGAATCCCATCGTTATCAACCTGAAAACTCGAGGGCTTGCCTTTTTGAATTCTCTCTCTGATCTTCTGAATGAAGTGATCATCCTTCTAAAGAGCAGATATGTTATTAATCAATGAAGGCGTGTTTATAAGATTGGCGATGATTGCGGTTTTTCTGCTAAGCGCATCCGCTACCACGTTGGTTTTTCCCGGCGTATACAGAATATCTAGGTCATATGCTGCAAGAAATTCTAGCCAACGCCGTTGTCTTAAATTCAAGTCTTTCTGGGTGAACAAATACTTCAATGATTGATGATCAGTATATAATTCAAATTTCTTACTTAATAGATAATGCCTCCATATTTTCATAGCAAACACGATGGCTAACAATTCAAGATCATGAGTTGCATAATTCTTCTCATGCGGCTTCAACTAACGGCTAGCATAAGAGACTACTTGGCCTCTTTGCATTAATACCACACCCAGACCTCCAATAGAAGCATCCGTCCAGACCGTCAAATCCTTATTGCCATCGATAATCGTTAATACTAGAGAAGTTGTCAATCTCAATTTCAGCTCTTGGAAAGATGCCTTACATTCTGGGGTCCACTTAAATCTGGCGTGCTTCTTAGTAAGCTGCGTTAATGGACTAGATAGCTTCGAAAAATCCTTAACGAATTTCTGATAATAACTAGCCAATCCAAGAAACTTCGGACTTCTATGGGTGTTCGAGGCTATTTCCAATCTTGAATAGCAGTGATTTTACTTGGGTCTACAGAAATTCCTTCCTTTGATACGACGTGACCAAGGAATTTTACCTCTTCTTGCCAGAATATACATTTGGAAATTTTTTCTTTAAAACATTCTTTCTCAGAATCTCTAATACTTGTTCCAAATGTTTTGCATGCTCGCTCTCTGACTTAGAGAAGATCAATATGTCATCGATGGAAACCAGTACGAATTTATTCAATACTTCTCTGAATACTCTGTTCATTAGATTGACAATATAAGCTGGAGCGTTACATAAGTCAAACGACATTACTAACCACTTGTAGAATAAATCTGGACCTCTGAATGTTGTCAGAGGAATATGTTCCTCGGCAATACGAAGTTGATGGAAACCTATAGCTAGGTCCATTCATGAAAATACTTGCGCTCCATTCAGACGATCCAACAAATCATCAATTCGCGGCAATGGATATATATTCTTTAATGTTTGCTTGTTCAAGTCATGATAATCCACACATAGTCTGAGAGTACCGTCTGACTTTGGGACAAACACCACTGTTGCTCCCCAATCAGAGAAACTAGGTTTGACCAGACCCTTCCATACAAGCTGTCGAGTTTGATTCTCTAGTTCTTCTTTTTCCTTCAAGGCCATTCTTCGAATAGCGTGCACTACTGGCCTTGCATTCGGAACTAAAGCGATCTTGAAATCTATTTCTCTACGTAGAGGTAAGCTAACAATTACTTTAAACACATCCGTATAATTCTTGACGACAGGGATATTTTCTATGTCGACCGGAATATTCTCTATGATGACATGGATATTTTCTAATTGAGCAGGAGAAACATCCAGAGCTGGCCAAAAGTCTTTTCTATCCGAATTCGGACCTTCACATGGAATGGTTATGTACTCCCCTAATTTTGTTTTTGCCTTAACAACTCTCTCAGCGCATTTAACCTTAGCTTCATATTTGGTTAACCAATCCAATACTAAAATAAGAACAAATTCGGTAAAATTCATGATGATCGCGATGGTAAGGAACCGATAACGGGAAAAAAAGACAGGCACCCTACAAATCCAACTAAGAATGAGGGAACCCCCAACCAGATTATGAACAGTGATGGGTTCTTTAAGCTTTTTCAATTTCAAATCCAATTTCTTAACCGCATTACTTGCAATAAGCTTCGCGACGCGCCTGTATCAAATAGTACTTTAACTGGAATATCTTTGACAGTAAGCATGCCTTCTAAAACATCTGGCCTCGCTTGACTGACTGAGGGTGCTGGAACTTCTGCCACTTCATTTACATGCACTACTTCAGACTTCCTTAATAGCCAGTAATCTTGCTTTACATGACCAGTCTGATGGAAAAGCTTGCATTTTCTATTCTATCGACCCTTCTTATTGGATTTTGATCCAACATTTCTTTCTTTCTTCGAGGATTTGCAATTCCCTTGAAAATGCCCTTGCTTCTTGCAGTTATTGTATATGGCAGTCATTACTGGTCCTTTCTTAGACTTAACCTTTTTCCTATTGAATTTAGGCCTCTTACTGAACTCGAACTTCATAATTGCCTCTGGCTGCGTACTTGCCTCGGGGCTATTAGTTTCAAACTTCCTCTTATTGTTAGAACTGACTTCCTCTTCATCGTCCAAAAGGCCTTTCTTATCAAGATCTTCATAGTGATAAGCCATGCATATCATTTCAGAAAAAGGAAGTTTCACATGTGGATTTACCCAATTTTGGTACTTTCTTTGAATCCCGTTAATGAACCTCAAATTCTTCCTCTTTGGACTTTGAATTAGATGCGGTGCAAAATGAGAAAGTTCATTGAATTTCTTATGATATTCCGGAATGGTCATAACTCCTTGTATCAGATAGTAGAATTCATTGTATAGCCGATCAGTTGCTTCTGGAGGAATAAATCTTTTATTAAAAATTTCTTTAAATCTATCCTAGGTAATATTATCTTCTGGATTATCCTTAATAACAGTTTCCCACCAGATTAAAGCTTCGTCTTTGAGGGCTCAAGATGCCAGTAATCTTTTCTGGTCATCCGTCAGCTTGAAACCCTCAAAAATTCTCTCAGCAGAACACATCCAAACTTGAGTTTGAATAATGGATTCATTGCCCAAGAACGACACTCTACCCAGATTTCGATACTTCTTTAATAGAGCTTCTATATCTGATCCTGGCTGTGGGAGCACAACTGGTCATTAGATTGTCGAACCATAGAATTACTTCTTCTGCTTCTGCCACTCATTTTTCTATGTCTGCAAATAGCAGACAAAGTGTCAGGCCAACAAAAAAGGTATTATAAGCATAGAGACATATACTTGAATGTAAATGTGTCTATAGGAGTGTATTTCATTCTACTACACTCATTCTAGGATATTACTGAACCTATCTGAAATGGGTTATTCGTCATAGAATACTTCTGATTCTATTTCTGACGAGTTCGTTAATATGTGATATTCCGGAACTAAGATTAACCAAAGCTTTGACACCACGTGTGATGACCCCAAACCCCCGTTCCACGGTGGCAAGGGTAATCTTTGGAATATAACACATAAACAAATAACAGCAGAACAGAAATATATAATACACCAGATAATTTACAACAGAATACAATGGATAAATATAATCATCAGAGTTACGCAGTATATCAGGATCACACTTAGTACAAAATACAGTTTCATCTTTATATAAAATGTCTACAGCGGAATCAAACATAATATACATAACAAGAGCTGAACATCATAATAGAAGTGATAGAATTCATCTTTAGCTCCATAGATATCCAGAGAGAGCCTGCTAATACCTGAATACAAGGCTGCCCGTGTAGAAAATAGGGCACCCGTGTTTGCAAGTTAAACAAACTACGAGTCAGTCATGGGACTGGTATGAGAAATCTACTTAACTTATTTTACAATAAGGCCAATCACAGGACCACACCGCTAACGCGGAACGGGTTTACTCCATTGGATTGCCAGTGCTTAAAACAAGTAAATCATTTAAACATTGCAATGCTGTTTACAAAAATGAAGCCATTATAAGACTCAGGTCCCATCACACAATGCAACGCAAGTCGGAGGATAGAGTTTTACCTTATAATGGCCAAAATATGCTTGATACGCATAAAACAAAAGCATTTGATATTATTAATACTAGTTATATGTTTCAAAAACTATTTCAATCATAAGTATCAAACATAGACGGCACGGGTACCATATATTATGTCGCCATATATAGGTTTACAATTAAAACCGCACGATGTCGTATTTGGAAATTGGATTTTCGTCATGAACCAAGGCAAGGGATTGTCCTTACTGCTTCGAGACAATCTATCCCATGTCTCAGGAATACCCACAACCGCACCTTGGATCGTCAGGGCCGGTCCACACGGAGTGGATTAAAATGCCTGAACACTGCGTTTCCCCGCCCTATGGGGCGTAAACTGGCCATATCCCGACCAAAACATCGGCACCATAATGACCGATATAACCAAGGCGCCTCGCTATCCATCATCCACATAAGTAAAACGTCCAGGCGTGTAAAACGCAGACACCACTCCTAGCTAGATGGAAATGCATGTCCTCCCTGAAGTCCTCTCCCGTTTCTGGTTTATCCCCGGTGTGAGGCCCGCAAATCAACGCTATACACAAAGCTAGCTATATTAAAGCCATGCTTTGATCAACAACCACAAGGCTTTGCTTTTCAACAAAAGCCTTGATCACTGCATCTCTGTATGCCATGTTGTCAACGTACAATGTCAGACACACATCCATTTACAAGTCCGTTCTGGGTCTGAACGAAACCGGAATCACCTTATTCCTTGTCCCATATGTCCAATACAGGAGAGAGGCCCTCGCACATCCGAATGATCAACAAGTACAGCCGGAAAACCACCATTGTAACCCCGTCAGGGCAGCAACTCCCATCAAAGGCATCAGTAGCCGTCCATTCGATGTGAAGATCATCGGCCTTGCACTGTCTTCATATCTTTGACTTCTAATCGTCGTCCAACTTTTTGAAATGAGAATTAACTCGGCCTTTTCAAATAATTCACGTATATATAGAATTTTAAATCAATTCTGTCCATGGTTAAATTATTTGACATCCATAATTCAGTTCATCAATATAATTTTCGTGTCAAACACATTCAACCATCAAATATCCAATAAACTGAGTAAATTCGGTTTATTTCCATTCCCTATCGTTTATAATATTTTATAACGATTTATCGCTATTTTTATTTATTTAAAAATAGCCCATTTATTTAAAACGACGCTTCAGGCCATAACGCAGCCATGGCGCTGTTTTACTTCAGATTTGATTTACACATATCTGAAAATCTAACCGTTGGATCTTTACAAATTTTATATCATTGGAAAGATCTTTTCAAAGCGGACCCAACGGTTCCAGTTTCGGGAAAATTCCGACGGTCGGATCTCCCGGTACAATCGTTTCAAGTTACGATTCCAAAATACGAACTACAACGTCGTTATTCATTTTATTTTATATATATATATATATAATCCATTCTGGCGTTGTTTTTATTTAGATTTGAATTAAACATTTCACACAATCTAACCGTTGGATCTTTACAAATTTTGTATCGTTGGAAAGATATTTTCAAAGCGAACCCAAGGGTTTCGGTTTCGGGGAAATCCGATGGTCGAATTTCTTGGTGCAATCTTTTAATGTAACGATTTCAAAACACGAATTACAGCGTCGTTATTCATTTTATTTTAATTATATATATAAATATAATATGTTCTTTGATTTCCAAACCATCTTCATTTCATATACGTGGTAAAAATAATATTTTTAGCCAACAAATATTTATTTCAACACATGACTATTTTTAACACTTCATATATATAATAAAAATTTGATTTTTTATTGTTAAAACAATTTATTTCAAACATAAAGATTTTTAGCAATTCATATATATATATATATATATATAATAAAAATGTGGTTTTTATTGTTAAAACAATTTATTTCAAACATGAATATTTTATATACTTCATATACATGATAAAAATGTGATTTTTATCGTTCAAACAATTCACTCGTCATATGAATATTTTTCCAACACATGAATATATTTCAACACATAAATATAAATCAAACACGTGAATATTTCAGAAAATTTCGGCAGCATAACGGCAGGGGGTTTAAAACCGGTACCATCTCGAGTACGGCTCCTCGCACTACCTTAGGCCTCGAGACGTTCCCTAAGGGGCTTATCCTATTGATCTAAACATTTCGATCATTTTCATATCACAGTGAATTTTTCACCAAACAATTCTAATTTTGTTTTCAACCACAAACAACCATAACTAACCATTCGCAATATCAACCAAATTTCACATCAACCACAATCAAGTCGTCCATAGTTAATGGACAACGGGTGTCCGGAGTTTCTAAACTCCGTCTACATCCTAATATATTTTATTTCTAAATTAAATTGAATTTAGAAATCTCACCTTGCTTTTTCACTTTGCCAAAAATTGTAGCAAGCTCTAAAAATTCACCATTCTCTCCTAGAATGTAGAAGGCGTCCTCACGGTCCCAGTGTCTCTTATTTTACTAGATTTCAACCACAAACGAAAAAGATATGATTTTTATAATAAAATCATAATTCGTAGCACTTTAAAGTGTTATAACAGTTCAAAATAACTCACTGCCGTACCTTTTCAAATCAGTTCAAAACTAGGGTTGGACTTTACTCCCAATCCGTTGAACTAGGCGACGATCGGGGAGTTGCATGTTGACGAGCATCGAAGGCCGCACTGGACTGTGGTGAAGGCATTCAGTGCGGTGGCGGATCAAGGGAAAAAAGGGGGTGCGAACGACTGGACTTCGTGGACCCGGTTCTCGAAAACTACGCCACGATGGGAGGCGAGACCGGTGTTGATTCGAAGTTGGAGGAGAGATCTTCGTTATACTCCAAAGGAGCAACGGGTTTTGATGCGTGGTTGGAGAAGAATCGAAGGAAGAAAAAGGGGGCAGCTTCTGCCGTCGGTCTGGAGTGTATCGAGTGGGGAGGGGTTCAATTTTTTTAATAAAATTATTCTATTCGCCGATATTTATATTAACTCAAAAAATAGTGTTTCCTTATCCGAACTCCAAATCAAACCCAACGACTATAGTCCCTAGCTCAATACCCCTATCCAGACACAGTGGGATATGTTTTGTAAACCTATTCGACTGTTTCAGTCAGTTATTCTTCCAATTTAAATATAAAACATTCAAATATGGATTTGAACGTACATTTTAATTTGCCGGGGCCACATACTGATTTTAAAAATTCCAGAAAAATAAATCTGGCTATGTTGGGACGATATGGTCCCAACAAAACTGATTTCGTTGAATTTGGAGATCGTTTGAAAAATGGCCATTTTCTGGTCGATCCAATTCAAACTGAATTTGCCAAACGCGTTTTCCTTTGCCACACTCACATATTAATTTCAAAAATTGTGAAATTTTAAACCTAGTAATAATTTGACATTCTGGATCCAACCAAAGTGGTTTAGTCGAAAACAGAGGCCGTTTGCAAAATGTCTATTTTTACAGGCTATATTTATTCCATAGCGACCATTCTGAATATTCAACTGACCATAACATTTGATTCCCACTATGAAATTTCAATTTTTCAAATTCGTTAGAAAGATATTTTTAAATAGATTTAAATATTTTTGGTTTCACTAAAATTCGGTTTATTTTGCATCCTGCACATTCAGTCAAAGTTCAAAGTTGAATTTTCAAACTACCGGGCTATTTCTAACTCCATTTAAAATTAAAAGTAAATATTTATATTCCAACATCGATTCAAATAAATATATACGTCCTAACTCCATTCAAAATAAATTTCTTGTCGTTATTATTCAAAACAATTCATTTTAAATATTCAAAATTCATTAAAATTGCCCAAATAAAATTTTTAAATTGGTTCTGATTTTCCGGGTTATTACACTTTACCAATGTACTGCAACTTCCTTTGTGATTAAAATAGTGTTGATACGGGAAAGTAACATTTTCTTATCAACAAGTGCGAACCCATGCTACGCACACAGATATTGCATAATTATACCAAAAAACATATTAAGTTTTTACGCATAAATTTTACTTACAGGGTATAAAATGGACAAACATAATTATCTAACTGTTAACCAGCTCTTTGGTCCGGCTCTCAAGATTGCATCAGACATGCTCAACTCAACATATCGCGTGAAGCTAAGAGAGAGAGGGACACCCAGGAGCAAAGAAGACAGGATCGAGAAGGGACTGCACCACTCAAACTTTGCGGCACTCACGACCCATTTCCGAGTCGAGACCTCAAATCCGAAGGAATTGCATGGCCCGAAACATCCGAAACCGCGGTCCTTCCACACCTCGAAAAGCGGACTTCGTACCCAACAGGGTGTGAAATTTCGCACCGAGCGGGTACGAAAATGCGCACCCAGCCCCTAATGCGAATTTTCTGTAGCTGTTAGTGGCGGGTGCGAAATTCTGCTAGTGGTCCCCTATTCCTACCTACTCCTACCTAGCCCCTCTCCTATAAATAGCCCGTGGCCTCACACATCAAAGTGGTTGGATTTTCTTTACTTGAGACCTTCCTAGTGCTTCATGAGCCCCATTAATGGCATCTCCAACTTGAGGAAGAAGGAGAATCAAATATTCTTTTTCTGAAATACCTAGCATATGACCACTACGAAAGTGAATGTAATGAGCATGGCTCTATCCTTGTAATCCTTGAGTGATTAATAAAATTCCAACACCTTCCCAAAGTGGACGTAGGCCTACTCCACGACCAAACCACTATAAATTCTTGTACCACTTTCTCTTACTTAGTCTTGCGACCAAATTAACTATTCCTAGTAATAGGAATCTTTCATGTTTTCGACATTTTTTGCTGTCAACACTAACATACTGTTTTTCATGCATTAAAAGACAACATTACATAAAAAATGATTTGTACCACAAACTAATATAAATAAAGGTCAAAGATTTTGAGCATAAAATGGATTGGTTCATACGGTTAAACTCATAAGATCCGCATCACCCTGCTCCACCTCAGCGTCCACACCTAGACCCAATCATAGATGTCAAGGACATGGAGAAAGACGATCCGGACATCCATCATAGAAGACGACCTCGCAACAGGACTCCGGAACCATGTCAAAATCCATGGATCCCGATGGAAGATCACCACCCGACCTATCTCCCCGACATGGTACGAAGGATCATGAGGGAAATGCGAGGGGGTGCACACAGCTCATGGGAACCTCACATTAGGCTTAATCCCTTCACAAGAAGTGTAAATGAAGTCGAGCGACCAAGGCGCTTTAGCATGCCACAAATGCCCCTCTATGATGGTACCACTGATCCTTGTGCCTCTTGAATCGATATGAATGGCAGATAGACTCGAGCCGGGTAATGATCCAGCCAAATGCAAATGCTTCCCGGTCTTCCTATCTGGTACCACTTTACTTTGGTCCTCTCGCCTCCCACTTGATTCCATTAACAACTTCGGGAAATTAGCAAAAAAAGCTAGTCAAGCAATTTAGGGTGCATATCCCAACTCCGAAGAATGCCCTCACTTTATCCAACCTATACAGGGGCCTACAAAATCGCTCAAAAGCTACCTTTCCCGGTTTAACATAACTCTCGCCGAGGTCGAGGATCCAGATCCTCGCACCATACTCTTTCAGCTAGCGACGGGTGTCCTTCCGACCTCAGAGTTCGAGGCTTGGATCGATCGGAAGCAGCCAAAAAGCCTCGATGCCTTCTACGAGAAGGCAGATCAATACTTGTGCCAAGAAGAAGCAAGGCGGAACCCGCTCTCCGCCACAAGTCGTCCCAATGATCCCTAAGCGGACACCGCAAATAACAACCTCAGGGGTAGGCGAGGTGGGAGCCCTTCGACCAAAACATGGGGCAGGTCCCTATAGGTAAAAACCAAACAACGACAGTTCGGATGGACGGAACAATGGGCAAGCCCCAGGAGAATCGAGAAAGCCCGACCCTCGCCAAGCTTTCGAGACCTACACCCTATTGAATGAAGACATAGAGACAATCTACTTGGAAACATGTAACACCTTGTCGTACAAGAAGCCGTTCGTCAGAGAATCAACTGACCGCGAGAAGAACACCGGGAGGTATTGTCGTACCACGACGTTTACGGGCACGACACCAACGAGTGCCGCCAACTTAGGGATGCAATCGAGAAACTTATTTGTGAGAAACGACTCGAGCAATATGTCCAAGAGCCCTTTCAACCTGAAGCAAACTCACAGCCTTCAGCGCCAGCTCCACAAGCAGCCACCAAGGCAGTAGTGTGATCGTCTAACCCAAGACGAGGAATCGTGATCAACACCATATGTGGCGGACCTTACCCCACACACGACAGCTTTCGAAAAATGGAGGAGTATGTGAGTTAAGTATGCTACTTACGAAGCCTGCTCCGCTCTCCCTGAGTCCATCCCATCCAAGCTACAAAAAACCATGCCGTACGACATTATCTTCTGAGAAAGAGAATCGACAGGAGTGAAGATCCCGACCACCGATCCACTAGTCATCACTACTTAGATCGGTGCTGCTTCCATCCGAAAAATCTTAATCGACTCAGGGAGCTCGGTCAACATCATCTTCAAGTCCGCCTACGACAAGATGAAATTGGAAACAAATGATTTGAAGCCATATCGCGCCGCAATTCATGGCTTCAATGGGGCCTCTAGTTCCCTCGTAGGGATGATCGACTTACCTGTGTAACTGGGCGAGGGGGACAGAAGCCGAGTCTGAATTCTCACTTTCATGGTTATAGACATCAACCCCCCCTACAACGCTTTTCTAGGGCGCCCTTTTCTCACTGAATTCCGAGTTTACATGGCACCATGGTCTCTCCTAATGAAATTCCCGATAGAAAATGGGATTGGAACCGTTAAGGGCGACCAAGTAAGAACAAGGCAATGCTACGCAATAGAATGGAAGAATGCGTGCAACAAGGACAAGGAAAAGCCATGCCCATGCCTTCTTGCACCAATAACGTCTCAGCAAAGCAATCAGCGGCGTCTGTGTAACAACCCGGAAAATCTAAACCAATTTTTTTTGGCACTTTTAATGAATTTTGAATATTCAAAATGAATTATTTTAAATAATAACGACAAGAAATTTATTTTGAATATAGTTAGAAAGTATATATTTATTTGAATCGTTGTTAGAATATAAATATTTATTTTTAATTATAAAAGGAATTGAAAATGGCGCGGTAGTTTAAAAATTCGATTTCAAATTTGAAATGAATGTACAGGATTCAAAATAAACCGGATTTTAGTGAAACCAAAAACAAAAACATTAGAATCTATTTGGGAATATCTTTCCAACAAATCCAAAAAATTGAAATTTCATAGCGGGAATAAAAAGTTATGCCTAGTTGAAAATTATGAATTGTTGCTATGGAATTTTGGGCCCTTAAAAATGGGAATTTTGCAAATGACCTCCGTTTTCGACGAACCACTTTTGTTGGGTCTAGGATGTCAAGTTATTGTTAGATTCCAAAATTCATGATTTTTCGAATCAATATGTGAGCTTGGCGAAGTAAAATGTGTTTTGAGAGTTTTTATCATTTTCGATTGACCAGAAAATGGCCATTTTTCAAACGATCTCATAATTTGGCGAAATTAGCTTTGTTAGGACCGTATCGTCAATACGAAACTAGAAAATATTTTTTGGGAATTTTTAGAGTCCGTATGTGGCCTCGGTATACTGAAATGTGTGTTCAAATTCAATATATAGATTTATATTTTGATTTTGATGAAAATTGAACGAAACAGCTGAAATAATTGATGAAATATATCCCATTATGTTCGGAATAGGGGTAATTAGCAAGGAGCGACAGTCGTTGGGTCTCGGTAGGAGTTCGTATATAAAATTACCTTTTTGGAGGAATTAAAAATAAAATAAATAATATAAATTTATAAAATCCCCCCTTCCCATTTCTCAGTCAAACCGTTGACCCCTCCCTCTTTCCTCTCCAAATCGCGATTCAACCCCCTCTTCAAATCAATTTCTCCGTCGCTCCTTCTACCGCGCCCCTTTGCTCTGCTGCGCTCAGTCACCTTCCCCCCGCCAACGCCTCCTCCTCCTCCCTCTCAGGTGAGATCGAGCCCCAAAACAAAACAAAAAACCTCCTCTCGTAAAAACGCGTCGCCACCCTCCTTTGGCTCCACAACCGCCGCGCGCCACCGGAAGGACCCCCACCACTGTTGATCGCCTCTAACCACCGCGCACTCTTCTCAGACATCCACAAAGTCAGCTCCCCCTGTCGAAGTTCACATCGTTGCTCCAACGGCGAGAGACTAAACCCGCAATCAGGTGCTGCTGCTCCTTTCTAGATGATAGTCGCTGAGTGCCGCCTCCATTTGTCGCTGCTGTATCGTTTAGTCGCGCTGGTTTAGGTGAGAATATTTTCTCACTCGAGGTTTATTCTGATTTTTGGTTATAATATCATCGTGTAAAAAAGGACTTGGATTATTGATAACCTCAGTTTAAAAAGATGATTTTTAAAATAAAGATTATATTTTTAATTTAGAAAAGATTATATTTTTATAAAGGAAAAGATTATATTTTTAGAAGCGAAAAGATTAGATAAATATTTCAGTTTTTATATATATGAAGTAGCGGATTGAAAAAGTGATTTTTATTTAAATGGCTTTTGAATAGAAATACGATTTTTAATAATAAATATATGATTTTTATATTATAGAAATAATAAAAATATGATTTTTATATTATAGAAATAAAAAAATATGATTTTTATATTATAGAAATAACAAAAATATGACTTTTAAAATGAAAGGGAACCAATAAAGTTATGATTTTTATGTATGAAGTAGCGGGTTAAAAATATGATTTTTATAAATATGGAGCGCTCATAAAAATATGATTTTTATGAAAGTAAAGATTTGTTTTTTAAACGATATAAAGATTTGATTTTTAACAATGTAAAAATACGATTTTTATCATATGTATAGCAATATAAAAATACGATTTTTATTATATGAAAAGAGAATAAAAAATGTGGTCTTTATCTATATAACTTTAAATTAAAAAAATGATTTTTAATATAAAAATCGTATGAAGCAGATTGCGTTGGAGTTACGGTGAAGAACACAACGCGATGGAAGCGAACCAAATATAAGCCGTTCAGAAATAAAAGGACAGAAGGAGTGGATCCCAAAGGTGAGAACTCCTCACTATAATTTTTCTTATACAGTTATTTATTTTATAACTGCATATGTGAACTGTTCCCCGTCGTCCACAGACCATGGATGACTTGTGTGGTAGTTTAGTTTGGTTGATTGGATTGTTTGGTTGAATTTGGTTTGGGAAATGAAATGGAATTTATTAGATTGGTATGTAAATGGCGCAGGCCATTATTAGACTGGGGATAAGGCTAGGCCTTATCCCGTTTCTAGTATGGCACCGTTATGCCGCCGAAATTTTCTAAAATATATTAGAAAAATAAAAATATCATTTTTATTGTGTAAATGAACCGAATAAATATTTTATCGTTAAAAATATAATTTTTAACATGTATGTGAATAAAATAAATATTCATTTACAAATCAGACGATTTGTTTATGTATACTGATTTGACTGATATTGATTGGGATGACAAATTTTACAGATCGCCCAACTGCACAAATAATATTCAGTGTTTGTTGATTGAAACCCCACACAGGTATTGAGATGATATTGGACATACACTAATCCCAATAATTAGTAGTATGTCGATCGATTGATTGACAGGCTATTATAAGCGTTAAATATTTGTATTTGATGCTTATGCAGTGTAGAATGCACTTTAGATGATGGTTGACTGTGTTGAATTGTTGTTGTATACATGTGTGTATGAAATCCATATAAATCACATTATATGGTAATTGACTGTGTCTGATTCCAATCCAGAAAGAACGAATATTTTAAAATAATGATTACTTTAAAATAAAAAATATTTTCAAATAATATTCAGTAAAAGAATCAAAAAATGATTTTGATGTCCGATTTGGGATGGACACGAATATATTTAAATATGTATAGAGCCGTGTTGATTAGATTAACACCATTTTGACGTGAACGATATTTATATCGATTTTATTCATTTTTATAATGAATATCGAATAGGAATGGATTCCAAAATATATTGTTTTGAATATATTATCATTTATACATCGATGATATGGAATATTCAATTTTGATTAGAAATTGAATATGAAGTTGAAATCGTTTTGAAACCGAATTTAAAACGATTTATAAAACACGTTTTAAATGGAAATCGACGAAATATATATAATATATATTATATATATAATATAATGGCCTGAATAGAACGCGCTGCGCTACAGCAGTTCGCGAATTTCGACCATTGACTTCAAACGGACAATACGGGAGATCTGACCTTCGGATTCTCCTAAACCCAGAACCGTTGGGTTCGTATCGAAAAGAGATTTCTAACGAATATTAGAGATTTGGAATCTAACGGTTGGATTTGGAATTATGTCCAAATCAAATTTGGAAAAGGTCGGTGTAAGTGCAGCTCGATGGCCGTTTATGGAAATAGACTGTACGACCCTTGATAAAATTATTAAAAATATCAATAATTTGTGTAAAATCAAAATAAATTATTTGGAAAGAATTGTGATGAAAAATTTCATATTTGAAAAGATAAAAATAGATTTTTATCGAAGTGAACCAGTTTTGTACTAAAATTAAAATCCAATGTTTTTAATGTATTAAATTGGATTTGAAATGGTTTTAAAAATAACTGGAATTTCCAATATATGAATTGGAATGGATTTGAATCAAAATTATCTTCGAATTATTTCGATATTGGATTCCGTGATTGTACGGATATTGTGGAGGAATTTTGAAGATATATATCGTTATCCCAATACGATATTTGTTGATTCTAGAATTTGATATTGAATATAAGCCGATTTATTTTCTATTCAGAGCCTTGTATTTAATATCAAATTGGATTTTGGGTTCGTCATGAATGGTATCTTTAATAATACTTTTCTTGAACCGAATGGAGTTAAGAAAATTAGAAACTGACTGGAGGTTAGTTAAGTTGAACGGTTTCCTGGGTATCGATCTGATGTTGGTTTCGGCCTTCGGGGTTAATACTTCAGGGATTGTTCTCTTACTAATTTACGGTTAGAGGCTAATGTAAATTGGGTTTATTGTGAACTGTGTTTTTAACGACATTCGTTCTTGAATCCGATTTACAGTGAAATGTGATTTGGGATCGATAAATCTTTTTATTTAGATTTAACGAGAATTTTCCAAGGTAACGTTTTCCGATTTAATATATTAAATTGGAATTGAATGGAATTCGATTTGATAATAATCGAAATGAACTTCTATGGAGGAAGACTTTTAATAAATATGGAATTTAAGAGGCGTTGTCGTTATTCCATTTATATTATTGGTCGGATATGGAAATTGATATCGATTATATATATTGATTTGTTTTTCTGTGAAGATTCTATAATTAATGGAATGTGATTTGGGTTTGTCGTGAATGGTGTCTTTAGTAATACTATTCTTAGACCCAACGGAGTTAAGAAAATCAGAAACTAACTAGAGATTAGTTAAGTTAAATGGTTTCCTGGGTATTGATCTGATGTTGGTTTCGGCCTTCGGGGTTAATACTTAGGGAATTATTCACTTGTTAATTTATGGTTAAAGGCTCATGGAATGGACTGTGATTTTGGGTTTATCATGAACCGTGTTTTAAATGACATTGGTTCTTTAACCCAGTTAAAGATAGGATATGATTTCCCAAGTTAAACAATCGTTAATATTGATTTTTGGGAAGATTAAAACCAAGTGGAGTTTTAATGAATCTTTAATTAGATTGAAGTGATATCCAAAGGAAGATTAAAGAATAAATTTAAAGAATTTATCTTTGATAAAATTAACGTAAACCTTTCCCAAAGTATATGAATATTTGGATAAAGAAATATTCTGGATTGGAATGAGGCATATGTTTTGTTTTTATAGCACTTGTTTATTATATACTCGTGTTATTCAGAAAGACCAGATGTATCCCATTCTGAATAACTGATTCGACGATGTGTCGAGGATGAACGCGGTGGTTGAAGACCATAGGTCTTCACATCGTTTGGATTATTACTGATGTCTTGATTGAGCAGTACACCCAAGGCGAGGTAATAAGTGCTGATCGTCCAGACGTACTTGGAGATCGATGGATATACGAGGGCCTCTCCCCTGTATTGGGCATATCAGGGAGGAATAAGGTGCCTCCGGTTTCGTTCAGACCCAGAACGAACTTGTAAATGGATGTGTGTCTGACATCGGATTTCATTCTATGGGATTGTTATACATCGGTTGGATAGCGTGAACTGCCTATGTGGTATGCTGAGATGCAAATGATCAGGGATTCTTTTGAAAAGCAGAGTCTTGTGGTTGATGATCAAAGCACGGCTTTGATATAGCGTAGCTTTGTGTAGCGTTAATTCGCGAGCCTCACACCCCGGTGTGAAACAGAAATGGGAGAGGACATCAGGGAGGGCATGCGTTTCCTTCTAGATAGGAGTGGTATCAACGTTTTGCATGCCCTGGCATTTTACTTATGTGAATGATGGATAGGAGGCGCCTCAGTTATATCGGTCGATCCGGAGCCGATGGAGTCATTTGGCTCATTTACGCCCCATAGGGCGGGGAAACGCAATGTTCAGGCATTTTAATCCACATCGGTTGGACCAGCCCTGACGATCCAAGGGCTCACCTGTGTCTGGATCCTGAGAGATGGGCTAGATTGTCCCGAAGCGGTAAGGACGATCACTTGCCTTGGTTCACAGATGGAAATCCAACTTCCAATACATGACATTTGTGGTTTTGATTGTAGAGCCTAGTATTGGCGACATGATATATGGTACCCATGCCGTCTAGGATTGATACATTTATATTTGAAGTTGTTTTATACACTATGCACTTATAAAAGTATCAAATGATTTGTTTTAACGTACCAAGCATGTTTGACTATTATAAGGGAAAACCCTATCCCCCGGATTGCGTTGCATTGTGTGATAGGATCTGGGTCTTATAATAGCTTCATTTTTCCAAAAAGCATTGCGCTGTTTTGTTATATGCACTGGTGTTCTTGGGAGGAAACCCATTCCATGTTATACGGCGTGGTCCCTTGATATATCTGATTTAAAGTAAAGTTTTAAATAACTGTTTTAGTTCTTACACCAGTCGCATGACTGACCTGGAGTTTATTGTTTTATCCTAAACTTTGGGTGCACCTATTTTCCGCATGGGCAGCTAGTAGTTTTGGTTTTGCAGATTTATATTCACAGGATCCTGGTTTACAGCTGGAATGATATTCGGAAAGTTCTGTATCCGTATATTCCTTTCAGTTGTATTTTGTATTATTTTCTGCTGCATTGTAACTTGTAAATCTATGATATTTAGTAAATGTGTATTTATTCATACTCTGTATATTTTTTCATTCTGATGAAATTGTTGTAATAAGCAATGAAATGTTCTTCTGTTTGTGTTCTGATTCGTCTTTTCCTCAATACAATCCGGGCTTTCCTTCCTAGGGAAGTTTGGGTCGTTTCAGTTTGGTATCAGAGCTTTGGTTTACAGAGCTCGAGAACTAGACACATTAGAACCATACAAAAGAATTCATCAGAGATTGGATTAGCAATATCCAATAAGAACGACTCGTTAGAAATAGGATCAGTAGTATCCTAGAATGAGTCGGAAGAGTATATTTTAAAATGAAAACAATTTTTGTTTTGAAAATTTAAATCAATTATTAATATTTGAATATTTATTTTTTATTGAATTTGGGCAATCAAGTATATAGAGATTTTAATATACGTCTGATCCACGTGTATTTGAAGCCTCGAATATACTAGATAGATATAAAATCACACTCTAGTCGCCCGGGGATAATGCTGATGATGATGCATCATCATCAGCATTTATGTTCGAGTTTCGAAGGTGGGATATCGATATATTTCCAATTGACTGGTGTGAGAACCAAAACTTACATAGGATTATTTGTTGTGAATTGGCATCAAAAACATGATTTTCAGTATGTGTATCAAAGTTATGAATTTGAAAAGCTAATCAACTAATTGATTGATGGTTGTGTTGTATGATTATTCCTTTGAACCATTATGTGAATGTACGGTAAATTTAGGCCAAATTGAATCAAATATTGAACTGCATTGAAAATTGTTTGCATTTGCATGCATGTACATATATATGAGTGAACAGGTCATTTGCAAGGAGGCTAGAGCAGAGGAATAAAATTGTTTGCCCGACAAATAGGTACATGTTTATTGTATTTCTTGGGGTTTTTGATGATTTTATGAGTCACTTGGCTGTTTCCTTTTTTTTTGGATTGGAGAGGCCTACATGGCAATTTTGGGATTTTCTTGGTGCTCCCGTGCAGGGGAGGTTATGGGGAATTTTTTCAAAAATTTAGGGTGTTAGCCAAATTTTTGAAGAATTGAAAAGTTCTTAGAAATTGAAAAGTTGAAGAACTTAAGCCATAATGAAAATAATGAAAGTTGAGTTGATTAGTAAACAACTTTCAACTTCGTTCCTTTTCGAGGACAAAAAGATTTTAAGTGGGGGAGATTGCAACAACCCGGAAAATCTGAACCAATTTATTTTTTTTTATTTTGGCAATTTTAATGAATTTTGAATATTCAAAATGAATTATTTTAAATAATAACGACAAGAAATTTATTTTGAATAGAGTTAGAACGTATATATTTATTTGAATCGTCGTTAGAATATAAATATTTATTTTTAATTATAAAAGGAATTGGAAATGGCGCGGTAATTTGAAAATTCGATTTCAAATTTCAAATGAATGTACATGATTCAAAATAAACCAGATTTTAGCGAAACCAAAAAAATTAGAATCTATTTGGGAATATCTTTCCAACAAATCCGAAAAATTGAAATTTCATAGCGGGAACAAAAAGTTATGCCCAGTTGAAAATAACGAATAGTCGCTATGGAATTTTAGGCCCTTAAAAATGGGAATTTTGCAAACGACCTCCGTTTTCGACGAAACCACTTTTGTTGGGTCTGGGATGTCAAGTTATTGCTAGATTCCAAAATTCATGATTTTTCGAATCAATATGTGAGCATGGCGAAGTAAAACGTGTTTTGACAGTTTCTATCATTTTCGATCGACCAAAAAATGACCTTTTTTCAAATGATCTCAGAATTTGGCGAAATTAGTTTTGTTAGGACCGTATCGTCAATACGAAGCTAAAAAATATTTTTTGGGAATTTTTAGAGTCTGTATGTGGCCCCGGTAAATTGAAATGTGCGTTCAAATTCAATATATAGATTTATATTTTGATTTTGACAAAAACTGATTGAAACAGTTGATGAAACATAGCCCATTGTGTTCGGAATGGGGGTAATTGGCTTGGGGCGACAGTCGTTGGGTCTCGGTAGGAGTTCGTATATAAAAGTTACATTTTTGGAGAAATTAAAAACAAAATAAATAATATAAATTTATAAAACCCCCTCCCCTTCCCATTTCTCAGTCAAACCGTTGACCCCCTCTTTCCTCTCCAAATCGCGATTTAGCCCCCTATTTAAATCAATTTCTCCGTCGCTCCATCCACCGCGCCCCCCTTGCTCCACCGCGCCCCCTTGCTCCGCCGTGCCCAGTCACCTTCCCCCGCCAACGCCTCCTCCTCCTCCCTCTCAAGTGAGATCGAGCCCCAAAACAAAAAAAACCCCTCCTCTCGTTAAAACGTGCCGCCACCCTCCTTTGGCTCCACAGCCACCGCGCGCCGTTGGAAGGACCCCTCACCACTGCTGATCGCTTCTGACCACCGCGCACTCTTCTCAGACATCCACGAAGTCAGCTCCCCCTATCGAAGTTCACCATCGCTGCTCCAACGGCGAGAGACTAAACCCGCAATCAGGTGCTGCTGCCCCTTTCTAGATGACAGTCGCTGAGCGCCGCCTCCATTTGTTGCTGCTGTCTCGTTTAGTCGCGCTGGTTTAGGTCAGAATATTTTCTCACTCGATGTTTATTCTGATTTTTGGTTATAATATCATCGTGTAAAAATAGGACTTGGATTATTGATAACCTCAGTTTAAAAAGATGATTTTTAAAATAAAGATTATATTTTTAATTTAGAAAAGATTATATTTTTATAAAGGAAAAGATTATATTTATAAAAGCGAAAAGATTAGATAAATATTTCAGTTTTTATATATATGAAGTAGCGGATTGAAAAAGTGATTTTTATTTAAATGGCTTTTGAATAGAAATACGATCTTTAATAATAAAAATATGATTTTTATACTAAAGAAATAATAAAAATATGATTTTTATATTATAGAAATAATAAAAATATGATTTTTATATTATAGAAATAACAAAAATATGATTTTTAAAATGAAAGGGAACCAATAAAGTTATGATTTTTATGTATGAAGTAGCGGGTTAAAAATATGATTTTTATATATATGGAGCGCTCATAAAAATATGATTTCTATGAAAGTAAAGATTTGGTTTTTTAAACGATATAAAGATTTGATTTTTAACGATGTAAAAATATGATTTTTATCATATGTATAGCGATATAAAAATACGATTTTTATTATATGAAAAGCAAATAAAAAATGTGAACTTTATCTATATAGCTTTAAATTAAATATATGATTTTTAATATAAAAATTGTATGAAGCAGATTGCGTTGGAGTTACGGTGAAGAACACAACGCGATAGAAGCGAACCAAATCTAAGCCGTTCAGAAATAAAAGCACAGGAGGAGTGGATCCCAAAGGTGAGAACTCCTCACTATAATTTTTCTTATACAGTTGTTTATTTTATAACTGCATATATGAACTGTTCTCCGCCGTCCACAGACCATGGACGACTTGTGTGGTAGTTTAGTTTGGTTGATTTGGTTGAATTTGGTTTGGGAAATGAAATTGATTAGAATGGTATGTAAATGGCGCAGGCCATTATTAGAATGGGGATAAGGCTAGGCCTTATCCCGTTTCTAGTATCGCGCCGTTATGCCACCGAAATTTTCTATAATATATTAGAAAAATAAAAATATCATTTTTATTGTGTAAATGAACCGAATTAATATTTTATCGTTAAAAATATAATTTTTAACGTGTATGTGAATAAAATAAATATTCATTTACAAATCAGATGATTTGTTTATGTACACTGATTTGACTGATATTGATTGGGACGATAACTTTACGCATCGCCCAACAGCACAAATAATATTCAGTGTTTGTTGACTGAAACCCCACACAGGTATTGGGATGATATTGGACATACAATAATCCCAATAATTACTGGTATGTCGATCGATTGATTGGCAGGCTATTATAAACGTTAAATATTTGTATTTGATGATTATGCAGTGTAGAATGCACTTAGGATGATGGTTGACTGTGTTGAATTGTTGTTGTACACATGTGTGTATGAAATCCATATAAATACATTATATGGTAATTGACTGTGTCTGATTCCAGTCCAGAAAGAATGAATATTTTAAAATAATGATTATTTTAAAATAACGAATATTTTCAAATAATATTCAGTAAAAGAATCAAAATATGATTTTGATGTCCGATTTGGGATGGACACGAATATATTTAAATATATATAAAGCCATGTTGATTAGATTAACACCATTTTGACGTGAACGATATTTATATTGATTTTATTCATTTTTATAATGAATATCGAAAAGGAATGGATTTCAAAATATAATGTTTTGAAAATATTATCATTTATACATCGATGATATGGAATATTCAATTTTGATTAGAAATTGAATATGAAGTTGAAATCGTTTTGAAACCGAATTAAAAACGATTTATAAAACACGTTTTAAATGGAAATCGACGAAATATATATAATATATATATATAATAAAATGGCATGAATAGAACGCGCCGCGCTGCAGCAGTTCGCGAATTTCGACCATTGACTTCAAACGGACGTTACGGGAGATCCGACCGTCGGATTCTCCTAAAACCAGAACCGTTGGGTTCGTATCAAAAAGATCTTTCTAACGAATATTAGAGATTTGAAATCTAACGGTTGGATTGGAAATTATGTCCAAATCAAATTTGGAAAAGGTTGATGTAAGTGCAGTTCGATGGCCGTTTATGGAAATAGACTGTACAGGCCTTGATAAAATTATTAAAAATATCAATAATTTGTGTAAAATCAAAATAAATTATTTGGAAAGAATTGGGATGTAAAATTTCTTATTTGGAAGGATAAAAATAGATTTTTGTCGAAATGAACTAGTTTTGAACTAAAATTAAAATCCAATATTTTTAAAGAATTAAATTGGATTTGAAATGGTTTTAAAAATAACCGAAATTTCCAATATATAAATTGGAATGGGTTTTAATCGAAATTATCTTCGGAATATTTCGAGATTGGATTCCGTGATTATACGGATATTATGGAGGAATTTGGAAGTTATATATATCATTATTCTAATACGGTATTTGTTGATTCTAGAATTTGATATTGAATATAAGTCGATATATTTTCTATTCAGAGCCTTGTATTTAATATCAAATTGGATTTTGGGTTCGTCGTAAATGGTATCTTTAATAATACCGTTCTTGAACCGAATGGAGTTGAGAAAGTAAGAAACTGACTAGAGGTTAGTTAAGTTGAATGGTTTCCTGGGTATCGTTCTGATGTTGGTTTCAACCTTCGGGGTTAATACTTAGGGGATAGTTCTCTTACTAATTTACAGTTAGAGGCTAATGTGAATTGGGTTCATTGTGAACCGTGTTTTTAACGACATTCGTTGTTTAACCCGATTTACAGTGAAATGTGATTTGGGATCTATAAATATTTTTATTTAGATTTAAAGGGAAATTTCCAAGGTAACGTTTTCTGATTTAATATATTAAATTGGAATTGAATGGAATTCAATTTGATAATAATCGAAGTGAACTTTTGTAGAGGAAGACTGTTAATAAATATGGAATTTAAGAGACGTTGCCGTTATTCCATTTATATTATTGGTCAGATATGGAAATTGATATCAATTATTTGATTTGTTTTCCGTAAAGATTCCATAATTAATGGAATGTGATTTGGGTTTGTCGTGAATGGTATCTTTAGTAATACTATTCTTAGACCCAACAGAGTTAAGAAAATCAGAAACTAACTGGAGATTAGTTAAGTTGAATGGTTTCCTGGGTATTGATCTGATGTTGGTTTTGGCCTTCGGGGTTAATACTTAGGGAATTGTTCACTTGCTAATTTATGGTTAAAGGTTGATGGAGTGGAATGTTATTTTGGGTTTATCGTGAACCGTGTTTTAAATGACATTGGTTCTTTAACCCAGTTAAAGACAGGATATGATTTCCCAAGTTAAACAATCGTTAATACTGATTTTTGGGAAGATTAAAACCAAGTGTAGTTTTAATGAATCTTTAATTAGATTGAAGTGATATCCAAAGGAAGATAAAAGAATAAATTTAAAGAATTTATCTTTGATAAAATTAATGGGAACCTTTCCCAAAGTATATGAATATTTGGATAAAGAAATATTCTAAATTGGAATGAGGCGTATATTGTATTTTTTTAGCCCTTGTTTATTATATATGTGAATTATTCAGAAAGATCGGGTTTATCCCATTCTGAATAACTGATTCGACGATGTGTCGAAGATGAAGGCGGTGGTTGAAGACCGGAGGTCTTCACATCGTTTGGACGATTACTGATGTATTGATTGGGCAGTACACCCAAGGCGAGGTAATAAGTGGTGATCGTCCGGATGTACTTGGAGATCGATGGATATGCGAGGTCCTTTCCCCTGTATTGGACATATGGGGGAGGAATAAGGTGCCTCCGGTTTCATTTAGATCCAGAATGAACTTGTAAATGGATGTGTGTCTGACATCGGATTTCATTTTATGGGATTGATATACATTGGTTGCATATCGTGAATTGCATGTGTGGCATGCTGAGATGCAAATTATCAGGGCTTCTATTGAAAAGCAGAGTCTTGCGGTTGATGATCAAAGCACGGCTTTGATATAGCGTAGCTTTGTGTAGTGTAAATCCGCGAGCCTCACACCCCGGTGTGAACCAGAAACGGGAGAGCACATCAGGGAGGCCTTGTGTTTCCTTCTAGCTAGGAGTGGTGTCAGCGTTTTACACGCCCTGACATTTTAGCCATGTGAATGATGGATAGGAGGCGCCTCAGTTATATCGGTCGATCCGAGGCCGATGGAGTCATTTGGCTCATTTACGCCCCATAGGGCGGGGAAACGCAGTGTTCAGGCATTTTAATCCACATTGGGTGGACCGGCCCTGATGATCCAAGAGCTCACCTGTGTCTGGGTCCTGAGACATGGGCTAGATTATCTCGAAGCGGTAAGGACGATCCCTCGCCTTGGTTCACAGATGGAAATCCAACTTCCAATGCATGACATTTGCAGTTTTGATTGTAGAGCCTAGTATTGGCGACATGATATATGGTACCCATGCTGTCTAGGATTGATACATTTATATTTGAAGTTGTTTTATACTCTATGCACTTATAATAGTATCAAATGATTTGTTTTAACGTACCAAGCATGTTTGGCTATTATAAGGGAAAACCCTATCCCCCGGCTTGCGTTACATTGTGTGATAGGACCTGGGCCTTATGATAGCTTTATTTTTCCAAAAAGCATTGCACTATTTTGTTATATGCACTGGTATTCTTGGGAGAAAACCCGTTCCGTGTTATACGGCATGGTCCCTTGATATATCTGATTTAAAATAAAGTTTTAAATAACTGTTTTAGTTCTCACACCAGTCACATGACTGACCTGGAGTTTATTGTTTTAACCTAAACTCTGGGTGCCCTTATTTTCCGCACGGGCAGATAGTAGTTTTGGTTTTGCAAATTTATATTCACAGGATCTGGTTTACAACTGGAATGATATTCAAAAAGTTTTGTATCTGTATATTCCTTTCAGTTGTGTTTTGTATTATTTTCCGCTGCATTGTAACTTGTAAATCTCTGATATTTAGTAAATGTGTAATATTTATTCATACTCTGTATATTCTTGTATTCTGTTGAAATTGTTGTAATAAGCAATGAAATGTTCTTCTGTTTGTGTTCTGATTTGTCTTGTCCTCAATACAATCCGGACTTTCCTTCCTGGGGAAGTTCGGGTCATTTCAGACTGGGCCCAGGCCCAGGCGCCACTGTCGTCTTTCCGATGACCTCGACCCACGGAAGGACGAAGAGCCCGAGTACGAGAGGGCTACTCCGGTCGAATCCATAGTGGACGTTCCTGCCAACCTCGACGACCCAACAAGGATGTTGAAGGTAGGGTCACAACTCTACCTCGTAATCAAAGAGGACCTTATATATTTCCTGAAAGCCAATTTGGATGTGTTCGCATGGACTCACTCCGAAATGAAGGGCATCGATGTCGCGATTGCTTACCATTCCCTTTGCTTAGATCCTAGAATGCCTCCAGTCAAACAGAAGCACCGCTTCTTGGGTACCAAGAGGTCCAAAGCATTGGAGGAAGAGGTAGACCGGCTGCTCAACAATAACTTCATCCGCGAATTTGACTATCTTGAATGGGTTTCCAATCCAGTTCTGGTTTAAAAAACCAATGGTAAATGGCGAACATGCGTCCACTTCTCTGATCTAAATAAGGCATGTTTCAAGGACAGTTTTCCGCTCCTAAAGATCGATCGATTAGTCAACTCGACCACCGGATACTAGCTGCTATCTTTTATGGACGCCTACTCAGGCTACAACCAAATCCCGATGAGACTCCGCGACCAAGATCATACCTCTTTCATAACCGACCTTGGGCTCTACTGCAACCATGTTATGCCCTTCGGCCTCAAGAATGCCAGCGCCATATATCAACGAATGGTTAATCGACTCTTTAAAAATCAGATTGGAAAGTCCATGGAAGCGTACATGGACGATATGCTGGTGAAATCTAAAATATCAAGCGATCATGTCCACGGCCTCTCTGAAATGTTCGATGTCCTTCGCTAGTACGACATGAAACTCAACCCACTGAAATGCTCCTTCGAAGTCGCTACGGGAAAATTCTTAGGTTTCATTGTCAACTCTCGGGGCATCGAAGCCAATCTAGAAAAAAACCAAGCTATTTGGGACATCCAAGTCCCCAAGAACATCAGGTATGTCCAAAGTCTGAACGGAAAGGTCACCGCTTTTAGTCGGTTCATCTCTAAGGCCACCGACAAGTGCATCCCCTTCTTCGATTTACTCCGAAAAGGGAAACACAATTTCGAATGGACCCCAGAATGCGTCTCCGCATTCAAGGAACTTTTGGATCACTTAGAGCGACCACCTATCCTTTCTAAGCCTATAGACCATGAGGACTTATACATTTACCTGGCTATTTCTGCGCAGGCAATCAGCTCGGCACTAATACGCCTCGAAGATCGCACCCAACGACCCGTCTACTATATTAGCAAGCGGCTAACGGGGGCAGAGAAGAATTACTGAAGTTAGAAAAGCTAGCATTCTACTTATTGATTTCCTCTAGAAAGCTCCGACTGTACTTCCAGTCTCATCCCATAAAAGTTTTCACTAACCAGCTGTTGTGTCCAGTCCTACAGCAACCCGAGGCATCAGGTCGATTATTAAAATGGAGTGTGGAGTTAATCTAGTTCGAGATAACCTTCATCCCACGACGAGCCATCCTTGGCCAAGCTCTTGCAGATTTCATCGTGGAGTTCACAACCCCCGAGGAGGCTCCCACAGAGAACGCTGGGGCTCCAGACGCCCAATGGAGATTGTTCGTAGACGGATCCTCTAACAAAAAGTGCTCCGGGACCGGAGTCGTGCTTATCACCCCTGAGGAACGCCCGATGTATTACGTGCTAAGGCTAAACTTCCCTGCTACCAACAATGACGCGGAATATAAGGCCTTGATCGCCGGGCTTGGAATCACGGTTGAACTCAAGCTACAGACCATCCACATCTTCTCCGATTCACAACTTATGATCCGAAAAGTGCTGGGAGAGTATCAAGCGAAAGAGGAACGACTTGCCCAATACCTGGCCCGGGTTCAGGGGCTACTCGCCCACCTCGAACATTTCACCATCACCCAAGTCCCGCCGAGAAAAATGATAAAGTAGATTCCCTCGCCAAAATGGCAAGCTCCGAAGATCCACAACTTAACGGATCCGCCCCCATTGAAGTCCTCAACTCTCCGAGCATCAAGCAAGGACAAAACGAGATGATCAAGAGCACCAAACCTGAGCCTGAGTCCTGGATGACACCGATCAGAAATTACGTACAGCACGGGACCCTACCAAGGCACTACAAGGAAAGGCGCGCGCTCACTCGCCAGTCGGCTCATTATCTCCTTATAAATGGTGTACTCTACCGCAGGGGTTTTTCTGTTCCCTTGCTCCGATGCGTAGCCCACGACGACACCCTCCGAGTGCTGAGCAGCGTGCATGAGGGCAAATGCGGCGATCACACTGGGGACAAACCCTGGCTAGAAAGACACTCAGACATGGAAATTATTGGCCCACACTCGACCAAGACGCCACGGACTATGCTCGCAAGTGCGATAAGTGCCAACGCTTCTCCAAGGTCCCAAGAGCCCCGCCTACCGAATTATCTCAAATGGTCAGCCCATAGCCGTTCGCTATGTGGGGAATCTACATCATTAGAACTCTTCCAATGGCTGGAGGCGGGGCACGATACGTCATCTTCGCGGTGGACTATTTCACCAAGTGGGCAGAGGATGAAGCTCTCACCACCATTACCACAAAGAAGATGATCGACTTTGTTGTCCGCAACATCATTACCCACTATGGGGTGCCCCAAGCTATCATCTCCGATGACGACACTCAATTTGAGAGTAACGAGTTCATAGACTTCTGTAAGCGTCACGGAATCAATAAAAGATTCTCAGCGGTGGCTCATCCTCAAGCCAATGGGCAAGTCGAGGCAGTTAACAAGGTCATTAAATCTATCATCAAGAAGCGCTTGACGCTGGGGGCATGTGGGCAGACAGACTTCCTCTAGCTCTATGGGCTTGTCGCACCACCTATAAGACAGCAACCGGTCATACTCCTTTCGCCCTCGCATACGGATCTGAAGCCGTCATTCCCATTGAGCTCAAGCTTCAATCCCATTGAGTCACGTACTTCGATCCAAGGACGAACCAAGATTTACTTCTGAGATCACTCGACTTGCTGGAAGAAAAGAGGAATGAGGCCGATATCAGGGCCGCCACCCAGCGACAAAGAGTAGCCCGATACTTCAATTCCAGGGTCCGTCATAGGGACCTCAACATCGGCAATCTCGTCCTAAGGTGGGATTTCCCCCCACCAACAGGCCTCGCGCCTCGCTGGGAAGGCTCGTACTCTATACAGCGAAAGCTCAACGATGGAACTATCAGACTTGCCACCGTCGACGGAGCTGAACTCCCAAGGGCATAGAACAACGAACATCTCCACCGCTACTTTACATAACTAAGTTTATGGTTGTTTATGCTTTTTAAACAATGTTCTGTTTTTCCAGAAATTCAAGGCATTGTAAAGGCTGTTACTACCAAAGTTATCAGTAGAAATGATGTTCAGTTTCCCATCTCCTTGTTGTTTACATCTCACATTGTTAGCCCTCTTTTTGGCACTAATCTCATCGGGCCAAAAGCCAAAACGCACAACCAAATATAAGTCGCGCTCCAAGAGACCCATCAGGGGGGCTACATCAAGCAATGGTATATCGGCCCAAATCCAACTCGGTCAGATTGACTGCGCATTACCAGAAAAATCGCTCACCAGGGCGGCCGAGTTTCTCGCTTCCAGAAGGAACTCGTCGATCGATTATCTCGGACCAGCGTGGAAGATTTCTACAGAGCTAGTCCACTTAATATCTCGACTTCCAAGGAGATAAAGGCGGTCAACCATATGCGGGCAAAGCTCTACTTTTGATATACCTCTCCACGGATGCCACGTCGGCCACAACTTTCGAGGATACTATTTATGAGCAGTGGAATCAGTCTTCCATCCACAAGCAGCATTGCTAAATAGCCCAAGCAGCATTTTCCACCTATAAATAGCCCAAGCAGCATTTCTAAATAGCCCAAGCAGCATTTTCCACCTATAAATACCTCCAAGCTTAAAGAAAAAAAAAGAGATGACTCCTCTTGGCCAGACGGCTTTCTTAAAAACTTCTCATCTCTACTCTCCTCCGGAATCTTAATCTCTCAAAAGGAAGAAAGGAAAATAGTCATTCTTTTTCTTTCCTCCAAACAGAAAAAGCATTGTATTTGTAATAAAAAAAAGAGAGAAATAATATATAAAGTGGACGTAGGCATTGTCTTTGTCGAACCGCTATAAAAATTCTGTGTGTGCTCCCCGTTCTTTTACTTTGTATTTTATCTTTATTCGTGTGTAGATCACGCGATTGGGGGTTGATCGTCACTAGTGACCAACTTTTGACTTCAACACTTTGGTGCGTCAGGTAGAGCGCACTGACACCGCCATCGATCTTCTGCTTATCCCAGGTCATGGCGAACAAACGAAAGAAAGATGCAATATCCTCTCGTCCCACAAACGCCAATGCAGCTGATGCCGATGCTGCAGAAGAAAGCCACGAAGTTTCCTCTCATGACAACATGTCCCGATTCCTTACCCGGGACGACATGGATAAAATCGTGGTCGAACTCAGAGACCATATGACATCTCAGGGTAAAGTCCTCGAACGACAACAGCAGTTGATGGATCATCTTCTCGGTCGACTGGAAACAGGGTTGAATGCTTCAACATCAATTCCTCCATCGATCGAAGCTGGGGAAATAACCGATCTTCGGTCTGCACGAAATCAGGCCACTGATAAGGCTACACCTTTATTTCATCCTGGTTTGGTTCCACCAACCGATCGATCCCAACCGAGAATATCGCTTTCAGCGACCAGCGCGGCTGCAACAACAGAACCTCAGGAGGAAGGCAACCATGATCTAGGTCGTCTGGCAAATATGCCTCCATTCTTTGGAACATCTCGACCTACTGAATCAGTCGAGCTACCCCCGGGTCCCTCAGAATCAATGCCATTCCCATTACAACCCGGGATCTTGCCGCAGACCAGTCTAACCACTCTTCCTCTTCAACGAAGAGTTGGAGTAGCCTTCCCTTCGAACGAGGGGAGCCATCCTACCATGACGGTCCTCACCGAAGAGGAAGAAAACGCTACCGTAGACCCTCCTAACCTCGCTTCAAACGGAGGCAAACCTGGCCTCCGAACATCACATGCTATGCTGGATCAGCCTAGATCTTTAGCTACAAATATGGCATGATCCACGACTCATCAGGTTCCAGAGGGGCCATTCTGCCCAGAACCACTCGCCAGATCTCACCTTCCCTCACACCTTCACTCAACTCTCGGAGGTCGAGCCCAGCCAATTGCCACCCTTCCGAGCATGCTTTTGCCGGATCCTCGTGCATAACCCTCTCAGGATGCAGAGTTAAGTTCATGGCAATGACTGCTCGGAGATGGGAGTCAGCTTGCAAGCATCATCCGACGTTTTACTCGGGGCAATTCTTCGCAGCAAAACATAGACAATGTCAATCGCAGCCCCTTCACTAGAGAAATCAGGAATTCTCGAAACCCTCCGGACTTCAGGTTCCCTGCCATCGAACCATACAACGGTCGCACTGACCCGACCATTCATCTTATGCGATACATGCGACATATGGAAGTACTTGGTGCATCGACCAGCTTCATGGCTAAGTGCTTTCCACTCTTTCTCACAGATATAGCCGGTATGTGGTTTCGGCAGCTAACAACGGAGTCAATCAGTAGTTGGAATACTCTGGTCACCCTCTTCATCGAGCAGTTTCGAGTGCATATCTCTCGACCGAAAAGTGTCATGTTTCTATCTACCATCAAACAGCGATCCGGAAAGACGCTAAGATCCTTCCTCGAAAGGTTTAACGCAGCCGTAGCATCTGTCGATCGGCCCGAGCCATCGATGGTGTTGATGGCAGCCATCGCGGGAGTCCAGAAAAGATCAGAATTCTCTAACTCCTTAACTAGGGATCCTCCCAAAGATATAGATGATTTGTATTCCGAGGCCGAAAGATTCCTCCGACAAGAGGATTCCAGTCTTGAGATGGAGAGCCTTGAAGTTTTAGTAGCCAAACAACAAGGTCCACTCAACGGCAATGGCCAGAATAAAGGAAGAGGAACGGCCCCGGAAAAGGATAAACGCAATGTACGACCTCGAAATGAAAACAAATATAATCGGTACACCGAGCTCAATTCCTCTTTGCTCGATATCTATCTCGATATGCGTGAGTCCTTCCCCACTCCAAGGCCACCTCAACGAGAGCCGACCCAGATGGAACTTGACTCTGGCAAGCATTGTATATTCCACAACATAGCTGGACATAATACAAATGATTGCCGACATCTGCGCGATCTCATTGAAGGACGAGTTAGAAAAGGGGAACTTGCTGAGTATGTCAAAAATCGCACCCCGGCCATGCCGCCGCGACCTTCTGCCCAAGCTCCTCAGGCTGGTCCGCAAGTTCCTAAAAATGGAAAGGACCCTGAGACTATCACTCATGGCATTATCATTAATTAGATTTTTTTCTTTCGATGTATTTCTTTCAATAATAGGGTCGCCTTGATGCTATGTAATCAATCGCTGTCCCCGTAGATTTTCTTTGTAATAGTTGCTTAGCATTTATGAACTTTACTTTTTGCAAAAGTAGATCGACTGTTGTAAAATTTCTAAGCCGAACCAGATTAGTGTTCGCTATTAAGACGAGCATGGTTAATGCTCGCCCCCCTGTTCTATGTGGTCAGCGCGAAAGCCCACCACTATTTCAAACACCTACTCTTTCGAGTGAGAGAGGTCGCTTTTTCTTAAACACAAGTGTGGATTACACTCTCTTTCTTTACACCACGAGCGTGCATAGCTCGTTAAACTAACTAATCCAACATTAGTTGAGCATGAGAAACACTTGCACTAAGCCGAGCATGGTTTATGCTCGCCACCAAGCCAAGCATGGTTTATGCTCGCCACCAAGCCGAGCATGGTTTATGCTCCCACCAAGCCGAGCATGGTTTATGCTCGCCACCGAGCCAAGCAAGGTTTATGCTCGCCACCAAGACGAGCATGGTTTATGCTCGCTACCAAGCCGAGTATGGTTTATGCTCGCCACCCTCTAAAGCCAAGTGGAATAAAATGCTCGACCCATGGTTTGTTCTGTATTTGCAGGAACCAATTCTTATGGCAATCATCATCTCGGCCTTAATACGGTTTCCGATAGTTGTCGGCCTTCTGGCCTTATACGACTTGGCATGGTCGTCGGATTTCTGGTCTTAATACAACATCGGACCGTTGGTTTTCTAGCCTTAATATGGTCTGGCGCGACCATAGCAGCTCGAACGTTTGTGCTTCAGTTCAGATTTCAGAATACACCTCCCTCTGTCGATGAAGATATATTCTGAGGGGCAAAGTGTTGGCCCTCTTTTTGGCACTAATCTCATCGGGCCACAACCAATGCCCAAACGCACAACCAAATATAAGTCGCGCTCCAAGATACCCATCAGGGGTGCTACATCAAGCAATCGTATATCGGCCCAAATCCAACTCGGTCAGATTGACTGCGCATTACCAGAAAAATCGCTCACCAGGGCGACCAGTTTCTCGCTTCTAGAAGGAACTCGTCGACCGATTATCTCGGACCAGCATGGAAGATTTCTATAGAGCTAGTCCACTTAATATCTCGACTTCCAAGGAGATAAAGGCAGTCAACCATATGCGGGCAAAGCTCTGCTTTTGATATACCTCTCCACGGATGCCACGTCGGCCACAACTTTCGAGGATACTATTTATGAGCAGTGGAACCAGTCTTCCAGCCGCAATTCGAGCCAGAGGATGGATTCCACGTGTCTGGACCTTCTCGAAAAGGCCAGACCATTTCACAACACCCCAAGCAGCATTTTCCACCTATAAATACCTCCAAGCTTAAAGAAAAAAAGGGACGACTCCTCTTGGCCAGACGGCTTTCTTAAAAACTTCTCATCTCTATTCTCCTCCGGAATCTTAATCTCTCAAAAGGAAAAAAGGAAAATAGTCATTCTTTTTCTTTCCTCTAAACAAAAAAAGCATTGTATTTGTAATTAAAAAAAGAGAGAAATAATATATAAAGTGGACGTAGGCATTGTCTTTGCCGAACCACTATGAAAATTCTGTGTGGGCTCCCCGTTCTTTTACTTTGTATTTTATCTTTATTCGTGTGTAGATCACGCGATTAGGGGTTGATCGTCACTAGTGACCAACTTTTGACGTCAACACACATAATGCATCCTCCCGACAACCAGCTTGGTTTACGCCTGCGACCGCCGCCTCGGCACCCTGAGCATGGGAGCCATTGCCACCGCCCCAACCTCAAGGCAACATCGAGGTTGAGACACTTGGCTACGCCCAGCACCCCGAGCATGGGAGTCGGCAATGCTACTTGAATTGCCGGCCCGCGGCGCGACCGAGTATAAACAACCACTAACTCGAACCTCGGCCTGATGCCGTGGCAGAGGATAAATCGTTCCGCGTCCAAGTCTAGGCGACTTAGTGCCACTCAGTGACTGAATAAGATCGATGCAAATCTCTCTTTACAAGTTGCGGGTGCTGGTCGAATCTTGGCGCAACACAAAGACCGACCATAAATCGTTTCTTCCCCTTAGCTCTCAAGACACAGGGTCATCCCATTGCCACGATCGAACCTTACGAGTTGATGATCGGGGCTGAAAACTACACCGGCAAATAAACGACATCTGGTGGCTCACCTCAACCTGATGAACGATGGGAGAGCCACCCATATGGAGGACAGCACAACACGATGACCTACGCCTTCGCTATACTTGGGTTTCACCCCGAGCCATCCAAAACAGCAGGTGCACGGCCTGGTTTCGCAAACTACGGGTTTCCTAAGCTGAGGGAAACTTACTTAACTAGCGCTCTACCTCACCTCTCTGGAATAATTTACCAAGAGATGGCCCCCAATCGCTTTCGTGACAAGTGTAACGATAAATATGCTTATGCAAGTATAGGATGTTGGAAAACATAAAAAGAACATCTGAACACTTGACATAAACAACGATCTTTACTAATTCATATTTCATTTTTACACAAACACACTAAACAAACTACATGTCTACCAGGGTGTACATGAGAACCACACTGTGTCTTGAAAAACCAAAACCTAGGGCCGTACTCGCGTAAACTATCAGCCTACACTACCAAAATAACGGTAATCTCTACTTAGGAAATTAACAATAATTGTGTCTTTTCTTCTTTTGCTTGTGCTTGTACTTTTTTGCAGACTTAGCGCTTGACGGTCTGTCTCCTGCACCAGACCTCTTTCTGCCCGATCCGCTCCTGTCTGCTCGACCCTTCGGAGGAGTTACTAATTCGTGAGTAACAGAAAGGCGACGATCCTCTGCACCATCACCGCTAGAGATCTCCGTGATATCAATAGTAATAGTAAACAACATAGGCACGGGGTACTCCCAGCAGCAGGACCTTCCACGGCCTCGCTCTTCTTCGAGATCTCCTTTCCTTCCCGCTCAGCCTTCTCCTTGGCCTCTCTGGTAGCCCGTCGCTTGACAAGCTTTAGAGACTTATGCGGTGCGATGTCAGCAGCCTTGTTCTTCTCAAGAGTCTCAGTGGACCTCCACTGGGCTTCCTCGTCTTCCCTTTTCTTCTTGGTCTCGGCAGAAGCCCTCTCCGTCTCCTCCACCTTCTCGCACTTGGCCACCATCTTGGCCTTTTGAGTCGCCACCATAACCGCCATCGTAGACACGTCGGCTTCCACTAAACCTCTAGCTGGGGAACTCTGTCCATCGACCACCTCTCCTTCCTCCTTAAGCATGTCCACCATGTTGGGAGATACTCCTATGTTAGAAAAGGTGTCAAATAGGTCGCCACCCTCTCCAAACTGTGTTCCTATGAGGCCTAGCCCAGATTCGATCACTTGTGGGATCACAAGGGCAGGGTCCGCTGTAACAACCCGAATTTTAATAACATGTTAAAATAAGAAATCAAGGTATAATTAATTTTTAAAATGAGAATCAAGGGAAATGGGTTGCGCCAATGCGTTCGTCTCGGAATTCTACATGAAATCGAGCCCATGTTTTCGAAAATCGGAGTGTGGATGAAGAAGTTATGGCCTGTAGAAGATTCAACAAATTTCAGGCAGCACAGGACCAGGCAGGTCGACCTGGGGGTCAGGTCGACCATGTGGTCGACCTTAGGGTCGACCTACCCCCCCAGGTCGACCATGTGGTCGACCTCCCCCCTTATAGGTCGACCTGGTCGGCCTGTTTTGACCCAGAACCCATTTTTGAAGCATGAGACGTGTTTCGATGGTCCGGATTGATTCTAGGGTTGATCTAAGGGCCCTAAATAGTTCAACACCTATAAATATACCCTAAGACCTAACCTATTTCATAACAAATCATTCTTACACCATTATGCTGCTAATATATCTCATGAACCATGGTCGCCGTCTCCAAATCAAAGTACAAGCATTCAAACTCAAATCAATTTAAAGAACAAAGCTTCAAGACAATAAATCAACAACGCCGCAACATTTTTACAAAAAAATTCAGTTCTTAATTCCTTGTCCATGATCTGTATGTTCTAGTTATTTTCAGATTAAAATAATTAAATTTAATATGGACATGTGATGAAGTGAAATTGGACTTTTGATTCAAGTCTATTCTTGTTTCTTCTTGGACCTTGATTTTGGGAACTTTTCTGTCTTTATTCTCATGACAAGTTTATGGTCTATTCAGCTTGTTGTGAATCAATTTTCTTGGTTCATGTTGATATTATTATCAAGATCTATTCTTTATGCCTGAGATGATGTTTTTATGTCGGTTTCTCTCTGATCTTGTTTTTATTGCAAATTCTACCTTCCCTTATTTATTTTCTTTTGATGAACCTAGGTCAATTTTGAACCTAGGCATAAATTACAATATACGTGCGATGGTATACGGGGGAAATTTTGGAATATTGCCTAGTGGAATATATGTGTTTGGTGGAATTGATGGCATAGCATAAAAACTGGATATTTAGGTATTACTACCATTAACATGAAATTGGATATTTGGGTATTATCATTAAAATGGTAATTGCAAAAATGGGGATTGGCATATGTAATTTGATATGGATCTTGATATATGTAATTTGGCTAGAACTTGTTATGGGTAATTGGTGTAAACGTGGTATACATGTAATTTTGGGTATAAAACTTGATCTATGTAAATTAAGCATAACTTTGTAAACATGTAAATCATGAATCTTGACATCTTTAAAACGGCATGAAACTTGGTATATGTGTAAATTGGCATAAAAATTGGCATACATGAAAAACGGCATGAATTAAACATATGTAAATTTGGTATGAATTGGGCATATGTAAAACTGACATGAAATCTAGATCTTGGGCATATGTTAATTATGTAAAATTTGGAGTTGAAACATATATAATAATTTATGACTTGGTAGAGGTTTAATACGAACGCACCTAAGTTGGGTTTTGGGTAGTTGGCATGTATTGTAAATAAAGGCTATAACTTGGCATAACCTTATAGTGAATTATGATAATAATTTGGGAATACGTTTTGGGGCAAAAACGTGAATTATGAACTCGATAATTGGCATATAACTGGAAATATGAACGTGGTTGAAACATGAACATTTTTATATGTCAAACACATGAACAGATATTGGGGTTTTGGGGGGAATACGGCCATTAATGAACTTTTGACATGAGGTTAGACTCGGTTTGTGGTGTAAATCTGCCCGGAACCGCCCGGCAAATCCAGTAGCCACAAAGTGTCCGTCTAATGTGAGAGGTCGAAGGTCGAATTGTAGGCGTAACGGTTTATGACACGAGGTTAGACTCAGTTTGTGGTGTAAATCTACGCGTAACCGCCGGACAAATCCAATGGCCACAAAGTGCACAGTCTAATGTGAGAGGTCATGATTCGTGCGTCATTACGAATGAATTAAGGAGAACTAACCATAATAAGACGTGGGTATGGTTAGAGGGTTAGGTGGGATGGCATGGAAATTTGACATGTAAATATGGACCTAACCGGTATAATTTAAGAACACGTAAAACTTATAAATGTGGGCTCAACCATCATAACATGTTAATTAGACCAATGGGTAGGGTTAAGTAAATTAAGAATGCTTAACCAATATAACTGTTAATCAGACCAATGGGTGGGTTAAGTAATATGACTAGACTAATGACACTTAACCGATATGACATGAATGGGTGGGTTAAGTAATATCACTAGACTAATGACACTTAACCAATATAACATGACACGTGGCAGGGTTAAGTCAACTTGAACTTATAGGTAATACTTAACCAATTTAGCATGATACGTGGGCGGGTTAAGTCATGAACTGCTTGAAAACACTTAACCAATTTGATATGCTAAGATAGCGAGGTTAAGTTATGAATCACTAGACAACACTTAACCAACTTGACATGATACATGGGCGGGTTAAGCCATGAATTACTTGAAATACTTAACCAATGCAATCTGACGAATGGGAGGGTTAAGTTAAATGGGTTGGCTATGCTTAACCAATATGACATGGTGAGTGGTAGGGTTAAGTAAACACGGGAAGGCAACACTTAATAGATATTACAAGACATGCAGTAGGGTTAAGTAACACCAGAGAGAACACTTAACCAAGGTAACATGATGGGGGGTGGGGTTAAGTTAACTTGAATGAATAACACTTAACCAACCTGTGGGGTATACGAATAGACCCTAGGGAAACCCTAGTAGCGGGACCCGTTTCAGCAGTAACCCACACTAGGTATCAACGGTACCCTGAGCTAGGCAGGGTAGGGCACGATTACTGGTCTGATTGTAAGCGGTCAAAATGGTGGCGGGTGATGCAGCAGTGCAGGTTCCGATGGATTACGGGCGTGCACGTATTCCGGAGTGGAAAATTTAGCCATTGGGCATCAGTAGATATAAAGCTGTGCATCAAGAATTGCGTCGGGGTTGCCATCCTAGGGATTGATACACCCTAGGGTGGGACCAGCATAGGTATCTACAAGTAGGAGGGCGCAAGAACTAGGTCGAGTAGGAGCCGATCGATTAGGGTAGTAAGGATACATCTAACACATTCATGGCAATTGGGCTGGTTGAGGTGAAATCCTCATATTAGATGTAGTCCTGAAGGCTACCACAACTACGGGGTTGGGATAACCTTAGTATATAACTCATGTGAAACATTGTAAGTAAGAGCCGATCAATTAAGATAGGTACGGTGGGGACATGAAACTGTCAATATGAGGTGGCACCCTCATCGTGGGATACGTACCTATAAAACTATCATGTGGGTTATGGGGGATCACTTATCTTGTAATTATAACTAAGTAAACTAATTGGAACACTAGTTAGGTGGTGTAGAGAATATAAGAAATCAAGGAAAATAGGGTGGTGGTGAAACTTAGAAATCTTGCGATGTTATAGAAACCTTGCGATGTGATACTTGGTAGGAACCTTGTGATGCTACCCTTGATAGGAAGTATGGATGTTATACCTGATTCATCGTGCCAATAGGTTACCTCGTCATCATGCTTATGTTTACTTTCAGTTTATTCATGCCGTATTATCTTTACCTGTTTTTATGCTAGAAGTCACTAGGACTTACTCAGTCTTTATGACTGACCCGGTTTGTTTCGCCTCTTTTTCTTTCGTTTCTCTCACCCCCCCCCCCAGTTCGCAGGGTGGGAATACAGCTTAGTTCGGATCTTACCAAGCTTCAAGGCTCTTTCATGTACGGCTTAGATTTCTCTTGGCTATGGCTTGCTTTGCTTTATTGGGGAATACTACAATTTATTTTTATGCTTCTTTGTTTTTGAGCAAGACAGATATTTTGACAATGTAATTGGGTATTGGAAGTTGATGGGCTTTTATTGTAAACAATTATATTTAATAAATGATTTGAAGTACTTCTACTTTACTTTCCGCTGTTTTATATACGTCTGTCTTGTAATATTTTTGTTCCAGTACCCATAATGCTCCATTGAAGTTAAGCCATTCTCTTTATGAGTGACCTTAACGGATGTGGGGTGTCACATTTGGTATCAGAGTAGAAGGTTACCAGACTGGGCAAAAGCTTTTAAAAAACTTCTGGAATTATTTTCAAAACGTTTACAAAGAAGCATCTTTCTAAGAAAAGTTGTTTTACGAAAGGCATATTCCCCAAAGCCATATGCACCATCGTTTGATTCTCTCCTTGAGTTTCTTCTCTCTTTCTTTTTCACCATAGTTTTGTAGGTGTACGACACATGTAGGAGGGCAAATAAGTGCCCAACTTCTATCTGTAGCCGCAGTAGTTCCATCTGCATCTAATCTTATTTCAAGCTTTGTAGAGTTGCCGTGCGATGGAGGTAGATTTCGAGAAACTTATCAACAAACTATACAAGGATAGTAAGAACGAGGATAAATAACACAAGCCTAAGGATGAGAAACTTGTTGATATGGCTTAATCCACGAAGGAGGAAAAGGTGAAAGGAAAGAGGCCAAAGTGAAAGAATAATAAAACCCATGACAAGAGAAAGTATCTTTAGTATGGTAAAAAGGGACATGTAGTTAAGTATTATAGGACAAGGACAAGGGAAAAGAACAAAATCGTCGAGAGGGCAATTGTATGCTCTCACTATTAGCGTACCTAAGAGAGGTGGTAACGTTTCTGTTAAAAGTTTAGCTTTTGTTTTCTATCATACCATGGGAACTTTGTTTTTGTACTTCGCATCCTTTTTAATTCTGCTTCAATAGTTGAGTCTATGCACCTTAGTACTAGCATAGTAGGGGATCCCATTTTTGTCTCAAATCCTGTTGGGGAATCGGCTCATTTAGTCATGACTCGTTTGGATTTGAGAAAGTCTATGCTAAGTGTTGAGTTTATAAGTAAAGCTTATGTCTTTGGGCTATGGGTTAATTCTAGGGATGGAGTGGTTATCCAGAAATGGTACCATTCTCGAGTATGAAAAGAGGGTAGTTAGGCTCTTGACTTGCCTCGGTAATGCCCACGAAGTCTAGTTTAACCCTTAGGGTTCTTCCATGCTTAGTTACCTAGAATCTCTTGATACGTTTATTGATCCGCTCGAGTAGTGTTCGCCACTAAGGCGGATGGTTCATTTCGCTTATGCATGAGTTATAGAAAATCACCTTAGTAAGCACACCTGGCAACATGGTTGGCATTTGTTTATTTTCAAGAGATAATTCATTTATGTGGAATACTTTCTAGTAAGTGAACGATATTCGAGATTCACTAGTGAATTTTGGAGAGCTTGCATGAAACCATGAGTACGCAGTTATGTTTAAGCCGAGTATACTAGAAAAAGAATAAGTGAAAGTGGAACGAGAGGCAATAGTGAAATGAGTTCCAACTCATATTTTGGAAATAGGAATTAAGAAGCTACGAAATTGTGAAGTTAAAGACGGTCAAAGCACAATGGAGTTGAGCTCAAGGAAATGAGACTTAGAAGATTGAAGACTAGATACGCACATCATATCTCTTTTTAAGAGTATATCCTTGATTCCACTTTTCCTGTTGGGCTTACTTGCATGCTATCTTTTAAGTATATCCTCTTGATCCTATCCTCAATCCTATTTCTGTTGCAACCCCATAGGGGGTATAACTCATTTATTGGTAATACATGTTGGGGCTTGAGGGTGTCCATTGGGTTGACTAAACTTTTTGGGTTCTATAGGATACGGGTTGGTTTTAAGAAGGGATTTCTTGTGACCTAAAAGGAGTCCATCATGCTTAGTTTCCTAGGATCATATATATTGGTTAGGTTGAGTAATTCTTTGGGTGTCAGTCTGATGATGATTTCGGTCTTCGGGGCTGGTGCTTAGGGAGTTGTTCTCCTAATCAATATATATGTGACATAGATTTCCAGTTTTGACATTGCCTAATAAGCACAAAGTTTTTACTTGCTTCTATCGTTCGACTATATCTTTAGGTAGGCACAATTTGATGTAAACATGTGTTTGAGACATGTTATGATTGATGGTTGCAAGTGGTTGCAAGTGGTTGCTCGTGGATGCATATACACGCACATTAGACACTAGGTCGGCTCAGTCACCTTTCATATTGCATATGCATGAGTGCTTATACTTGTTTATGAATGAAATTGAATGTGTTATCATGTGGATGTTGCATATGGATGGATGTTTGTGCACACATATAGTATTTATGTGACTAGGACTATTTGCATACAAGTTGGACTCATGGCACTAAACATATTTTGCATTAAGAAGATCAATCAGGCCTGATCATTTGCATTAGATAAGGAACATATACACACACTTTCTGCATATGTTCATAAGACATTAGAAATCTCTTAAGGACAATGGATGCCTGCGATTGATGATTGAGTAGATGGATGATTGGATGGTAGGACACATTCTTCTTAACTTGAAGATTTCGGGGATGAAATCCTTTAAGGAGGGGAGAATGTAACAACCTGAATTTTAATAACATGTTAAAAAAAGAAATCAAGGTATAATTAATTTTTAAAATGAGAATCAAGGGAAACGGGTTGCGCCAATGCGTTCATCTCGGAATTCTACATGAAATCGAGCCCAAGTTTTCAAAAATCGGAGTCCGGATGAAGAAGTTATGGCCTGTAGAAGATTCAACAAATTTCATGCAGCACAGGACTAGGCAGGTCGACCTGGGGGTCAGGTCGACCTTGTGGTTGACCTTAGGGTCGACCTACCCCCCAGGTCGACCATGTGGTCGACCTGGTCGACCTGTTTTGACCCAGAACCCATTTTTGAAGCTTGAGACGTGTTTTGATTGTCCGGATTGATTCTAGGGTTGATCTAAGGGCCCTAAATAGTTCCTACACCTATAAATATACCCTAATACCTAACCTAATTCATAACAAATCATTCTTACACTATTATGTTGCTAAAATATCTCTTGAACCATGGCCGCCGTCTCCAAATCAAAGTACAAGCATTCAAACTCAAATCAATTCAAAGAACAAAGCTTCAACAATGATTCAAGAAAATAAATCAACAACGCTGCAACATTTTTACAACAAAATTCAGTTCTTAATTCCTTGTCCACGATCTGTAAGTTCTAGTTATTTTTAGATTAAAATAATTAAATTTAATATGGACATGTAATGAAGTGAAATTGGACTTTTGATTCAAGTCTATTCTTGTTTCTTCTTGGATCTTGATTTTGAGAAATTTTCTGTCTTTATTCTCATGACAAGTTTATGGTCTATTCAGCTTGTTGTGAATCAATTTTCTTGGTTCATGTTGATATTATTATCAAGATCTATTCTTTATGCCTGAGATTATGTTTTTATGCCGTTTTCTCTCTGATCTTGTTTTTATTGCAACTTCTACCTTCCCCTATTTATTTTCTTTTGATGAACCTAGGTCAATTACGGACCTAGGCCTAAACTACGATATACGTGCGGTGGTATACGGGGGAAATTTTGGAATATTGCCTAGTGGAATATATGTGTTTGGTGGAATTGATGGCATAACATAAAAATTGGATATTTGGGTATTACTACCATTAACATGAAATTGGATACTTGGTTATTATCATTAAAATGGTAATTGCAAGAATGGGGATTGACATATGTAATTTGATATGGATCTTGATATATGTAATTTGGCTAGAACTTGTTATGGGTAAATTGGTGTAAACGTGGTATACATATAATTTTGGGTATAAAACTTGATCTATGTAAATTAAGCATAGCTTTGTAAACATGTAAATCATGAATCTTGACATATGTAAAATGGCATGAAACTTGGTATATGTGTAAATTGGCATAAAAATTGGCATACATGAAAAACGGAATGAATTGAACATATGTAAATTTGGTATGAATTGGGCATATGTAAAACTGACATGAAATCTAGATCTTGGGCATATGTTAATTATGTAAGATTTGGAGTTGAAACATATATAATAATTTATGACTTGGTAGAGGTTTAATATGAACGCGCCTAAGTTGGGTTTTGGGTAGTTGGCATGTATTGTAAATAAAAGGCTATAACTTGGCATAACCTTATAGTGAATTATGATAATAATTTGGGAATACGTTTTGGGGGCAAAAACGTGAATTATGAACTTGATAGTTTGCATATAACTGGAAATATGAACGTGGTTGAAACATGAACATTTTTATATGTTAAACACATGAACTGATATTGGGGTTTTGGGGGGAATACGACCATTAATGAATCATTGACACGAGGTTAGACTCGGTTTGTGGTGTAAATCTGCCTGGAACCGCCCGGCAAATCAAGTAGCCACAAAGTGTCAGTCTAATGTGAGAGGTCGATGGTCGAATTGTAGGCGTAACGGTTTATGACACGAGATTAGACTCAGTTTGTGGTGTAAATCTGCCCGGAACTGCCCGGCAAATCCAGGGGCCACAAAGTGCACGGTCTAATGTGAGAGGTCATGATTCGTGCGTCATAAATGAATGAATTAAGGAGTACTAACCATGATAAGATGTGGGTATGGTTAGAGGGTTAGGTGGGATGGCATGGAAATTTGACATGTAAATATGGACCTAACCGGTATGAGTTAAGAACACGTAAAAATTATAAGTGTGGGCTTAACCATCATAACATGTTAATTAGACCTGTGGGTAGCGTTAAGTAAATTAAGAACGCTTAACCAACTTAACTGTTAATCAGACCAATGGGTGGGTTAAGTAATATGACTAGACTAATGACACTTAACCGATATGACATGAATGGGTAGGTTAAGTAATATGACTAGACTAATGACACTTAACCAATATAACATGACACGTGACAGGGTTAAGTCAACTTGGACATATAGGTAATACTTAACCAACTTAGCATGATATGTGGGCGGGTTAAGTCATGAACTGCTTGAAAACACTTAACCAATTTGATATGCTACGATAGCGGGGTTAAGTTATGAATCACTAGACAACACTTAACCAACTTGACATGATACGTGGCGGGTTAAGCCATGAATTACTTGAAATACTTAACCAATGCAATCTGACGAATGGGAGGGTTAAGTTAAATGGGTTGGCTATGCTTAACCAATATGACATGGTGAGTGGTAGGGTTAAGTAAAAACGCGAAGGCAAAGCTTAACCGATATAACAAGACATGCGGTAGTGTTAAGTAACACCAGAGAGAACACTTAGCCAAGGTAACATGATGGGGGGTGGGGTTAAGTTAACTTGAATGAATAACACTTAACCAACCTGTGGGGTATACGAATAGACCCTTGGAAAACCCTAGTAGCGGGACCCGTTTCAGCAGTAACCCACACTAGGTATCAACAGTACCCCGAGCTAGGCAGGGTGGGGCACGATTACGGGGCTGATTGTAAGCGGTCAAAACGGCGGCGGGTGATGCAGCAGTGCAGGTTCCGACGGATTACGGGCATGCACGTATTCCGAAGTGGAAAATTTAGCCCCTGGGCATCAGTAGATATAAAGCTGTGCATCTAGAATTGCGTCGGGGTTGCCATCCTAGGGATTGATACACCCTAGGATGGGACCAGCACAGGTATCTACAAGTAGGGGGCCGCAAGAACTAGGTCAAGTAGGAGACGATCGATTAGGGTAGTAAGGATACATCTAACACATTCATGGCAATTGGGCTGGTTGAGGTGAAATCCTCATATTAGATGTAGTCATGAAGGCTACCACAACTTCGGGGTTGGGATAACCTTAGTATATAACACATGTGAAACATTGTAAGTAAGAGCCGATCAATTAAGATAGGTACGGTGGGGACATGAAACTGTCAATATGAGGTGGCACCCTCATCATGGGATATGTACCTATAAAACTATCATGTGGGTTATGGGGGATCTCTTATCTCTTAATTATAACTAAGTAAACTAATTGGAACGCTAGTTAGGTGGTGCAGAGAATATAGGAAATCAAGGTAATGGTGAAACTTAGAAATCTGGCGATGTTATAGAAACCTTGCGATGTGATACTTGGTAGGAACCTTGTGATGCTACCCTTGATAGGAATTATGGGATGTTATACCTGATTCATCGTGCCTGTAGCTTACCTCGTCATCATGCTTATGTTTACTTTCAGTTTATTCATGCCATATTATCTTTACCTTTTTTTATGCTGAAAGTCACTACGACTTACTCAGTATTTATGACTGACCCAGTTTGTTTCGCCTCTTTTTCTTCCGTTTCTCCCCCCACCCCCCAGGTTCGTAGGGTGGGAATACAGCTTAGTTCGGATCTTACCAAGCTTCAAGGCTCTTTCATGTACGGCTTGGCTTTCTCTTGGCTATGGCTTGCTTTGCTTTATTGGGGAATACTACAATTTATTTTTATGCTTCTTTGTTTTTGAGCAAGCCAGATATTTAGACTATGTAATTGGGTTTGGAAGTTGATGGGCTTTTATTATAGACAATTATATTTAATAAATGATTTGAAGTACTTCTACTTTACTTTCCGCTGTTTTATATACTTCTGTCTTGTAATATTTCTGTTCCAGTACCCATAATGCTCCATTGAAGTTAAGGCATTCTCTTTGTGAGTGACCTTACCTATGGTCAAGGATGGCGTAGGAATGATATAAGGGTGCTTGCGGCGGTAGGTAAGGTGAATCTGGTATCCCCCTGTGCTGGGAAGTCAGGATTGTACTCAGTAGCGGTTTGGGCCAAAGCCTCAGGACCGCTCACCATAACAGATCTGGGGTCCAGGGGCTGATAAGAACTCCCCTCTGCGAATGTTTCCGCCATGACCACACTCTCGGTCATCACAAATTTCCCCTTCTTTTCAGCGAGCCTCGCCAACCTTTCGATCTCAGCATCCTCCTACAACAGCCTCCTTCCTTCCTCCAACTTCTCGTGTTCGTCTCTGTTCAGAAGAACATTTGCAAGCTGGCGTTCATCTAAAGTACTTACGTCCACTCGACGCAAGTAGGCCTCATAAGGGACTAACCTCTCCCAGGTTCTGGCTAGCTCGCGGGATAGTCTTCGACCCACAAAATTCCTTGGAATCTCAAAGCCTTGACATACGTATTGTGGATATTCTCCTCGAAGGAGGACCCAACACAGAACTCCGCATCGTTTAGTTGTCCCCTCAGCTGCTCCATCTCCCTTAAATGTTCGGCTTTTATACCCTCAGCCGTACTCAGCATATACCTGTTGCTATCTTCGACATCCTCCTTCGCCTTTCTCATCACCTCAAGCTGCCTCTTCAACTTGGCGACTTCGACATTCTCTGCCTGCAACTTTTCATTTTCCGCCCTTAAAGCAACGTTGTCGTTCTGGAGCTCGGTAACCCTCGCATTGTCCTTTTCCAAGATATCACATGCTCGCGCTAGATCAGCCTTGTCTTGTTTTAGAGCCGTGGTCTCAGTAGTTAAATCTACCACGGTGGCTTTAAAATTCGAGAGAGCATACCCTGACTCCCTCTTCAGAGTATCATACGCCTGCATCATCTCAGCTGCAATGACAAAGCTTGCGTTAAAGGGTCTGATAATGCATAAAAGAGAACTTAAAATGCGGGGAACGGGCATACTTATCTTCTTGTTCGAAGCTTCAACAATGATGTTCTCGGCATCAATGATCGACCTCTGATTAGCAAGCTGCAGGTTCTTCTTTTTGATCAGCTCCGAAAGCCCAAGGGAATACTTGATGAACTCGTTGGTTTGATGATATGAAGCTTTCAGTGCATCCGCACCTCCTTAGACTCTCTGTCAAGAGCTGGACAGAGGTCAAGAGCGAATTTCGGCTCGTTAAAATAGTGCCTGGGGAAGTGGTGTTTCAGGAATGACTTTCGCTCCTCTATGGATAGCCCTTGAAATTAGGATTCTGTCAAGTCTGGCACCTCTATCTCAGTCTCTCTGGCCTCGGCTGGCCAAGAGGCACTTTCTCTTCCCTAGCAAGATGAACGGGAGCCGGAGTAGCGACAAACGGGGGAGCTGTCGAAGGCAAAGATCGAAAGTCACCTACATTGAGCCGAGTATCTCCCACGGACACGCAAATAGGAGGAGGAGGAGGTGTCGGAGATCGCCTAGATCGGTCCCGGCCTCGATGCCCGCTGCCTTGTTCTAGCGGAGATGGAGCACCATACAAACTGGTGGATCTTCGGAAACTCTCGAAGGAAGAACTCTGGGGATGCCGATGATCCCCGCATCCATAACCTCTTCCACTGCGTCCCCCTGTCATATCAACTGCCAATGAAATAGGCCAAAGTTAGTCAAGTCGCCCACGCAGACAAACATCTATGTTATGCAGTGTTATGGATGTATGCCCTAAGTGTTCTCTTAACGGACCAGAATGTGGTCCGCTCGTGGGAGTTATCCCTTCCGCAGCGCAAGCTCTTCCAGGCTCGTTGTATTTGGCCATGGAGTCACTACTAAATCAAGTCCATTTAAGCCATCAAACTGGCCCGCAGGTTCGAGCGAGGCGGTGGCCCCTGAGCGAGTCGCAGGAGACTGCGGTCTAACCATGTCGGAGGAGGGACTGGAGTGCTCGGAAACCCCTCGTCTATGGCGACCTCTCTTTGACCATGGGTCTCTCCCTTGCGCACAATTCTTTGAGGCTGAGCAGTATCTTGCGGCTCCCCTTCAGTGGGGGGCATTTTCCTCTTCCACCCTGTTTGGCGCACTAATAACAACTGCGGGCCTGATCACAGCCCGGTTGTTAGGTAGCAACCCAGCGCGGCGGAGGCGATCCTGACTTGTCATGGTGCTAGTATCGTGGAGGTTCTCTGGTATCGCCCGCAAAGCATTAAGGCTTTGCCGATATTCGTCCCTGGTAGGCGCCTTTAGATTTGCTGTCATAACCCAATTAAAACCATGAATAAAGGAAGGAGTCCAAATGTTACGGCAAGGAACGGAGCTAGAGAAACACTTACTTCCCTCAATCCATCTTCTGGCAATTCCGGGAGGGTAGCTAATGAAGAACCACTCGTTCATAAACACACTGACGGCCTAGGCCACGTCCCGACAAAGAATTTGGTGGCAGCCATCGCCTCCAGAAACCATTGAGAGTCGGAGGCAGTGCTCGTTTTCCTTAGGTGGAAAAAATATCGAATATCTTCCCCAGTAGTTCTTGGTGCAAAAACTCGTGGAAGAGAACATAAGTACCTAGGAGAGAAGCATAAGCATTAGGGTATAGTTGTGATGGCGCGAGACGGAAATAGAAGAGCATGTCCTGAATGAAGTTGTTGGCTGGAGGCGTACACCCGGCAAAGCAAGCCTATCGGTTTCAAGCAGTAAGACCCTTGGGCGGCGCATGGGCTCTACCTTCTCTCCCGGTGGCATGGACATCATCCGTCGGTATGTTAAATCGCACCGCCATTTTCCTGACTGCGGCAGCATCCATACACGATGGTACTGAATCGATGGGGTTCTCTAAAATCACCGCATCATGCATCATGTCCGGAGCTTCCCGCATCCTCACCCATAATATCCACATTCACGGCCTCCTCAGTCACAACCGGGGAATGCTGTCACCCAAATTGTTCCCCATGCTCAGACGCTTCGAGCGAGTTGGTCATATGAGAAGGAGTCGATCCTTTGATAGTCTCATGCTCACTACCAGATGAGCTACCACTAGGGGTAGGGTCGGATGTGTGTGATGAAGGCTGGGAAGCCTCGGCTTTTGTGGTCTTTCCGTTCTTTGATCTTGTCTGCATCTTTAGCTATACTTTAACGCATTAGTATTTGAATGGGCAGTATAGTGACTTGAACTCCTCGTGTCAGCAACAACTAACATATGTGTGCGATGATATGCAAAGATGAGATACATAAAGAAAAGTTCAGAATAGTTCGAAACAGTCCGAGTCCCAGTCCGGTTTTATGCGCTATCCTATGTGAACAATCCTAAACCCCGCTCGTGCGGTTAACAACATATGCATCAACGCTAAGTATGCAAATTCGGAGACGGATAGTCGGAAGGTCAAAGTCCAATGGCATGAAAGGTTGGAAGCCAGGCACCTCGAAATCCGAATCCCCCAAACCTTGTCAGGCTCGAAATTTCGAACTCCAAGATTTGAAATTCGAACCCCTTACAGGTCGAAAATTCGAACCCAAAAGGGTTTGAAATTCTGAACTTATCCGGGTTCGAAATTTCGAATTTCTCCAAGTTTGAAATTCCGAACCCAGATAGAGGGTTCGGAAGTTTGAACCCACGAGGGTTCGATATTTCGAACCCCATGGAGTTCGAAAATTTGAACCCACGAGGGTTCGACTCGGTGGGTTCGAAAATCCGAACCCAGCGAGGTTCGAAAATTCGTACCTACGAGGATTCGATGCGTCGAACCCGGCTGGGTTCGAAAATTCGAACCCACGAGGGTCCGGGACTTCAAACCCAGTTGGGTTCGAATTTCGAGGTCTCCTCCATGGTCCTTGGACCTCCTCCCCCCTCGCTTCCTCGACCCATGGCCTCACCTAGTCCAAATTCGAAATTATCGAGCTCGAAAAACTGGGTTTGAAGTTTCCGCAACAATGGCGGCCAAAGAATGAAAAAAATAGAAGAAGGAAAGTGAGGGGGGCTATTTATAAAAGAAAACGATGTACCTTCGCATTCCAGGGCGGGTTTGAAATTTTTGAGCCTACTGGGTTCGAAATTTCGAACCTCCCGGGTTCGAAATTTCGAATCCCAAGGCGTTCGAAAATTCGAACCTCACAGGTTCGAAATTTTGAACCCCCAGGGTCTCGAAATTACGAACCCCTGGGCTCGAAATCTCGAGCACCTTGGGCTCAATATTTTGAACCTCTTGGGGTTCGAAGATTCCCGACCCCTGATTTAGAAAAATAATAATGATGATGATGATCACACCTCTGGGTTTGAAACGACGAGCCACACTCCCTCATATACGCATTCCATGCACGTGCATACCGACTCCCGTGCATCCAAGGAGGCAACACACTATGGGCACTTAGCAATTTGAGTACAACTTATCCACACCACCAGAGGGAATGAGCCTAACAACTAACGTTTATTCGCCTTTTGAATTACAGGAAGAAGTAACAGCTTAGCTACTATCTCCACTAACACAAAGTACATCATGTCAAGATAGGACGTACTTTGGGAGGACAAATGTTAACCGGCTTTTTCGTCTGGTTCCCAAGAGTGCATCAGATACGCTCAACTCAACATATCGCGTGAAGCTAAGCGAGAGAGAGGGACACTCAGGAGCAAAGGAGACAGAATCGAGAAGGGACTGCACCACTCCGAACTTTGCAGCACTCATGACCCATTTCCGAGTCGAGACCTCAAATCCCGAAGGAATCGCATGCCCCGAAACATCCGGAACTGCGGTCCTTCCACACCTCGAAAAGCGGACTTTACACCCAATACGGTGCGAAGGTGCGAAATTTCGCACCCAATCCCGGGTGCGAAATTTCTATAGCTGCTAGTGGCGGGTGCGAAATTCTGCTAGTGGTCCCCTATTCCTACCTACTCCTACCTTATTCTACCTAACCCCTCTCCTATAAATAGCCCATGGCCTCACACTTCAAAGTGGTTGGATTTTCTTCACTTGAGACCTTCCTAGTGCTTCATGATCCCCATTAATGGTATCTCCTACTTGAGGAAGAAGGAGAATTAAATATATATTTTTTGAAATACCTAGCATATGGAAACTATGAATGTGAATGTAATGAGCATGGCTCTGTCCGTGTAATCCATGGTGATTAATAAAATTCCAACACCTTCCCAAAGTGGTCGTAGGCCTATTTCGCGGCCGAACCACTATAAATTCTTGTGTCGTTTACCACTTTCTCTTACTTAGTCTTGCGACCAAATTAACTATTCCTAGTAATAGGAATCTTTTGTGTTTTCGACATTTTTTGCCGTCAACACTAACATACAGTTTTTCATGCATTAAAAGACAACATTACATAAAAAATGATTTGTATCACAAACTAGTATAAATGCAGGTCAAAGATTTTGAGCATAAAATGGATTGGTTCATACAGTTAAACTCATAAGATGGTGTGTACTAAAGGCCAAAATCTTTTCATCAGAAGTTGTGAGACTTGCCTCGTTTGTAATGTTGATGTTAGACCGAAATCTGGGCCTAACACCCAAATGCGGTGTGAAATCCTCACAATCATAGAATAAATGCAGAAAAAGCAGTAAATAACAAGAGACACACAAGATTTTTATGATGGTTCGGCTCAATCCAAGCCTACGTCTACTTTATAGTTTCATAAATCCTAAGAAGCTATTACAATATTGTTTGCTTGCGGTTTATACATGAAATCCTCGTGTTTACAATGAAAAGTAGTAAGAAAAGTGGAAGTTATACACGAAATCCTTGTGTTATAATGTGGAATTTGGCTTCCTTATTGAGTATGGCCTTGCGTGAAGTAAGAACAAGTACCAAAAGTCAAAAGATCCCTTCAAATGGCCATGTTGTGGTGTATTTATAGGCGTAGAGGAGCTTCCGGGTGATCCGGTTTGGATGCCACGTGGCACACCCAGAGAAAATCTCGAAGAGTAGTAGAGAACGTGGAAATATCCTTTCCAAGTCGTGCTGGGCCAAGTGTCATCCGATCCGCATTTGTAGGAGGTGGTTATGGCAAGAGAATCGGTAAAACTTTGTGTGCAGAAGCAAGTCCAGGGGGTCTGTTCAGCCTTCCGATCCGAACCGATGTAGGGTCTTCAAACTGAAGACGTTGTGCACTTCTGTGCAAAATCCAAGTGGGGATCGGTTTGTCCTATCCCGATCCGACCCAAGCTAGCTTTATGCTGAAACCATCCAGTGCTATTGGGTCCTCCTTGTCCCGAACCGAGCCAACATCTCCGATCTGATCCGAGAGGTCAAGCCAATTCCCAAATTCCAAGTTTTCGGTTCTACATGCGTTCACGGAAATGGTGTAACTTCCAAACCGTAAGTCCGTTTTAGCCAAATGAAAGCTCGATTCGAAGTTGATTCAGAGAGCTACAAGAGTTACAGAGCTTTTCTCCGTAATTGCTGTTTTTGGGCCCAAAAGAGGTCGTTTGATAGGAGTTACGAGCCAATCTTTGATTGTAATGCGACTTCAACCAAATCGCTTCATGTCTTCTGGCGATGTTCCCAATACTTAAGCGTATTATTTAGAAGAGACTTCACGGGTGACTGCTTAGACTAAAAAGCAGGTCAACAATTTGCACCCCAGAACATATCTTGCTAAATGAAGAAAGATGTGTTCTGGATAATCCATGAAATCTAAGGCCACGCCTGGCCTGCCAGCTGCAAGTATAAACCATACTTGCAAAGAATAGAAAGCAAATAAGTATGTCAAAACCTGACCAAACTGATTACACTTCAAGCATAAATCATGCTTAGGCGTCCGATTGAGCATAAACCATACTCGAGGGACGTTTGAATCATCCTGCCAAAACTTGGCGAGGGACCTAACCTTCAGGGTATAAGCCATACCAGGAAGTTCAAATTGAGCATAAGCCATACTCAAGCTTTATTGAGTTCCTTTGCCAAATCCTGACAAGATCATTCGTCGTTCCTAAGTATAATCCATACTTATAAATTCAGTGAAGTACAATCCATACTCATGCCGAGACGAGGCTATACTTGTCCAAGCCTGACAAGATAGTCCGTCCCTAGGCACAATCCGTACCAAGGGTTTCGAGATAAGTATAAGCCATACTTTTAATTAAGATTGAGAATCCTGCCACAATCTGGCAAGACACTTAAATTTTCCAAACATAATCCATGTTCGGAAAGTCCTTCCTTATTCAATTCAAAGTACAAAACCAAAGAAAATCCTGATTGGTTTGTCATCGAGTGCAGAACACGCTTTGGAGCTAAATCTTAACCCCGAACGTGTGTACTCCGATTTAGCCAATCGGAAAACCTAAAGAAAGCAAAGAGACATATCTTAAATCCTAAGAAATGCTGGAAATGCAGAGTGATCCAATCCAGATCAGTTGATAATGAGCCCACGGGAGCTTGATCCAGGGTCATTCCCTCTTCGGAGAGCAGGTGGTGGCAGCGCGGGTGCAGGTGCTGTTGGTTGTTTCACATACTCGGGTAGCTCTCCACGTCTAACCCGTTCCTCAATCAAGTCTCGCAAGTTCCTATAGTCATTTGTGCCATAATCGCGTTCTCTTTGCGATGGCTCCCTCCTAGGAGGCTTTGGATAGGAGACGTCACCGTTTATGTTCATGTAGATGTTAGTCAAGGTCGAATTGAGTTAGGTGTACTTTTCATATTTTGGCCCTCTCTGGGGCTGAGTGTTGCAGTCATTCTTGACAGCAGCTTTCCCTTTTCCTTTTCCAGAATCAGACGATTCTCCGTCTTTGAGCATGTTGACATCGAGAATTTTCTTTTCGGATGTTGTGTCTTATTCACGCAGAAATCTATCCAATTCAAGGTAGAATTCGCTGAGATTCCACGGTGGGTCTCGGTACAAGGATTTTTTGAACTACGAGTTGTCCAAAACACCGGATACTGCTGCTATCAATACCATAGATGGCTCAGATCGATCAACTGATGTTGCTACAACGTTGAACCGTTCCAAAAATGAGCCCAGAGTTTTTCTGGGCCTCTGCTTGATTGTAGTGAGTGACATTACATTCTTGGGTCGAGCGATGTGGACACGAAACTATTCAATAAAGCGAGCGACCAACATGTTCCAGTTGTTGATCGATTCAAATTCTAGCTGCCGAATCCACATAGCAGCTATATCGGTCAAAAAGAGGGGGAAGCATTTAGCCATGACGTTTTACGACACCGATTGAACTTCCATATGCCGTTTGTAGTGCATCAGATGCATGGTAGGATCCGTCCTGCCGTTGTAGGGCTCCAGATGTGGAAGTTTGAAATCTGAGGGATTGCGAGAATTCCTGATTTCCTGTGTGAATTGATTGTGATTGACATCATCCATTTCACTCTGATAAGTGAGGCCTCTTGAGAGGCATTCAATGAGATTGGCGAGCCGACCGCCTTCAAAAATTTGTTGCAAGTTGCCAAGGTCAGAGCTGGTGCCCCCAGCGTTAAGTCCAGAAGAGTTCGAAAAAGTATAGGGAGCTTGGAAGACCATCCGGTTCGGTTTGGAGGTGCCCCACTGTTGTGGCTCGGAGAAGTGAGGAGGTTCTTAGTGACGTGCACAGTTCGGGTCAGATATTTCGATCCGACCCAGTTTTGGCCCTCTGTTCCAAGCAGTTTCCTGTTGTCATTGAGCTGGAGTTGGTGCCTGGTTGTTCATTCGAATCGGGGCGGAGATTGGTCGTGCTCGACCTGAATTTCTGAAGTTGACAGCGTCTTCATCCAACACGTTGAGTAGCGGAGCTGCGCGCTGCTGAGGGGGATTGCCCCTAAGTTCATTCAGATTTGAGCCCTCTCTGGTTCGGATCGGACCCGAACCGATCCGGTTTGCAGCTACTGCTGGGGCTGATTCTATTCCATTTCCCATGGGTTGTGCTTTGCCGCTCGGCCTTCCTTCCATCCGAGCGAAGAACTGGTCGATCATCTCATGTTGTTTGCGGAGGAGATCATCTTGTCTTGCCATCTGGGTTCTCAATTCAGCGAGAACGCCATCAATCTCTTCTCTGGTTAAGTATGATGATAGATTTTCTTGGGAATAAGCCTCCTGGCTCGCCTCATTCCTTGCGCCTTCAGTGCCAACATCCTCAGCGTGAGAGAAGGTTTCATCTTTCTTTGTTTTGACCACTGATCCAATAGTCGAGCAATTCGATTCCTTTCAGGCTGGAAATTGAAGTAATATCGTGTGCCCCCTTCCTGGCGCGCCAAAATGTTAGACCGAAATCTGGGCCTAACACCCAAATGCGGTATGAAATCCTCACAATCACAGAATAAATGCAGAAAAAGCAGTAAATAACAGGAGACACACAAGATTTTTATAGTGGTTCGGCTCAATCCAAGCCTACGTCCACTTTATTGTTTCTTAAATCCTAAGAAGCTATTACAATACTGTTTGCTTGCGGTTTATACACGAAATCCTCGTGTTTACAATGAAAAGTAGCAAGAAAAGTGGAAGTTATACATGAAATCCTCGTGTTATAATGTGGAATTTGGCTTCCTTATTGAGCTATGGCCTTGCATGAAGTAAGAACAAGTACCAAAAGTCAAAAGATCCCTTCAAATGGCCATGTTGTGGTGTATTCATAGTTCTAGGTGATCCGGTTCATATGCCACGTGGCACACCCAGAGGAAATCTCGAAGAGTAGTGGAGAATGTGAAAATATCCTTTCCAAGTCGTGCTGGGCCAAGTGTCATCCGATCTGGATCACCCAGAAGCTCCTCTACGCCTATAAATACACCACAACATGGCTATTTGAAGGGATCTTTTGACTTTTGGTACTTGTTCTTACTTCACGCAAGGCCATAGCTCAATAAGGAAGCCAAATTCCACATTATAACATGAGGATTTCATGTATAACTTCCACTTTGCTTGCTACTTTTCATTGTAAACACGAGGATTTCGTGTATAAACCGCAAGCAAACAGTATTGTAATAGCTTCTTAGGATTTAAGAAACTATAAAGTGGACGTAGGCTTGGATTGAGCCGAACCACTATAAAAATATTATGTGTCTTCTGTTATTTACTGCTTTTTCTGCATTTATTCTGTGATTGTGAGGATTTCACACCGCATTTGTGTGTTAGGCCCAGATTTCGGTCTAATAGTTGATATAGACATTTCATTTGTAGGTAACTGTTAAATCAATGGAAAATTATTATAGGATACTGTGTTTAATCATTTGATTGGCATAATGTAATATTCGCTGCAAATATAATTCCTTTAACGTGAATAGTAAAATTGGATAGATAAACCTCCATTCTACATGAATTATACATCACTTAAGAAAAGAACACATGACACATCCAAAGATTTCTTAGGTAGCAATCAGTGTAGCCACCATGCACACATTAATACCATCCAAGTATTAAAATAAAACCAAACAAGCAAACTAAGATGATAACAAACAACACTGTAAATATGACCAATGAACGATAGCAGTCATGTATAGGCACATGTAAATTAAACATAACATCAAAAATATTTCAGATGAGTGATAACAAATGAGTTAATAAGAGTTTATAGCATTTCGTATGTATTAGTATATTTGACCAAGCTCCATCCCTTGGCATCAACTTACTCCAAGGCCAAAGCAGAATTCCCAAAAGAAAAATAGCATGACTGAAGTCCTAATGTGAACCATGCATCCAACAACACTTGCTGGATATTTTGTTCCAGCCTAAGCATCTACAAATAGAGCACAGTTAGTATTGATGTAACTCGTAAATACTTTATCTTAAAAATATTCCCAATAGACCATTGGTACCTCCGTTAGCAATAAAACTCTAGCATAAAACCTTAGAAAAATTCCAGCATTGCTTCTAGGTAGAGGATTTTATATACCGAAGAAATTACAAAAGAATATAAACATATTTTTATAGAGATAAATTTAAAAAAACCTAATGTGACTCACAAATATCACACGTTATCTTAGAAAATTTCTATAAGAAACTCTTGGTACCACCTCCAGCAATAAAACTATGGAATATAAAAATCAAAAAAATTCAGACTCTATATTTAGGCTATGGTTTTTCTATACTGTAGGACTATAAATACATATACATATACATATACATATACATATACATATACATATACATATACACACATATATATATATACATACATACATATGCATACACACACACACACATATATATATATATATATATACACACACATATATATACACACACACTTGTATAAAAATAACTGAACAAAAAATCCATAGTCAAAATGGTAGTAATGAAAGGACACATATCATGCTTCCAACATGTTCTCCTACATAAGCCAACAGATTAGGAATTTAAATAAATATAAAAACATTCAGAGCTTGTGAATAAATTCTTATAGAAAATTATGAACTTCAGGTATCATGGAGCAAATAGTTTAACCATGTAACCATATTAAAAGACAGTCATGCATGCACTGTGTATTTTATTGGAAGTTCAAATTAGGCTGAAGAATTCAGTACATTTGCTATAAACAATAGAGCTAATGGTAAGAAATAGGATGCATTTATATTTACCAATCCATATCGACAGGGGCGGAGCCACATTAGCCCTGGCCTGGGCACATGCCCACCCCAGTAATTTGAAACCGTGTGTGTGTATATATATATATATATATATATTCCCCACATCGCAGCAGGCATCGAATAGAAGGGGAACAGAAAAATTAGAAATCGTATCAGCTTTACTTGGAAAAGGACAATGAGTAACAGCGACAACAAAATCTCCAATTCTCTCCAAAATTTCGCTCGCATGTCTGGTTCTGACGAGCGTTTTGCTATTCCACCAGATCTTCATCAATACTTACAACATGCAGATCAAAGAAATTCCCCAGTTCAAGGTATTCCTACTTTTCTAGATCTAAATTCAAAAAAAAAGAATTTCTCGATCGTGTGAAGAAACAGCAGAGTTTTTATAATGTGCTTATGTAGTTTTGTTGTGGGCTTTTTTTGGCATCGTCATGTTGGGAGTATTATGTTTATGTTTTGTTTTAGATGTCATGACGTTTGTAGTACCCAAATCCTTATTAGTATTTGCCTGATTGCCTCAGTATAACTGAATCAAGCCTTATTTGTGCTCCAATCTAGGAATGTTTTCTTGTTCCCTTTCTTATATTTATAATGTTTTGTAATTAAGGATAAAAAAAAGTGGATATTGTGCTTAAATTTGTATATCATTATAGCTTAGCAAAAATACTATTTGTTGGTTGATTTAATGGCTTGTTTACCTTTTTTGACATGCGTTAGGATGGATAGTGTGTTTGATTTGGATGGATGAGCAATTTTAGTGTACTTAAATTATTTGATATGCGAATTAAAATTACTATAATATGAAGGGAGGGTTGTATTGTTTATGATTTGTTATTTTTAGAAATGATATTTATACGCGGTCAATACTCAATTCAGTTTAACTTCAGTTATTCACATTTACGAATTCTATTAAAATTGAAAATTTTAATTCCAAATCTCAAAGTCCAAATTTAAAGAAAATCGATTAATAATGTCATTTATTTTGTTTTTAAAATAATATTCAAAAATTCAAGATTAAAACGGTTTTTATTTAACCAACCGGTTTCCGTATGTAATTTTCAATCCTATGGCCAAGTAATACTTAAAATTTAATTTTAGTATTTTGGGGAAGGATATGTATCATTTCAATCCATATCAGGGTCATAGGTATTTATCATTTCAACCTATGTTCTTAATTCATTTTAATAATTAATCCCGGGTTAATTTGATGCCCGTAACATCTAGTGTAATAGTTGGGATTAATCAACAGAAATCAATAACATATATAAGCAATATCGATAACAAGATGAATTTCATATCAATACATTAAATACATAAATTCGAGGCATGCATCAAAATCAAAAAATCTAAACAGTTCAATAATATCAGTTACTAGTCATTAGATATGAGATTCTATTTTTTTATTATTAAAACTAGAAATTAATCTCTAATAGTACAATTTATATAATAGTTAAATTAAATTATACAATCTATGCAGATTTAACATAAATATGCAATTTAAACAATCAAACAACAAACAATACAATCATATCATGAAATGAATTTAATTTAACTAACAATCACATATTTTAGTTAGATGTGAGTGTGTTTAATCACTCACCTTTGGTTCTGAATGAGAATGAAATTCAAATCTTAGCCCATAAATCAGCGGCCTTAGAATTAGTTCAAACCAGCGGCATCGTGAAGAGCTCGCCGATACGATTCCAACGCAATTTATTTCGTCCAATTCCGAACTTGTAGCAGAAAGTTATAAGCGTTTGAACATATGGATTTTAAACTGTATAAAATAATAAATAAATTTCCCTCACCTAGTACTTTGCCGCCATGTCAACAGCCGTCCCCCCCATCATTGACACTGCTCCAGCCAAATCAAACGCACCTGAACCCATAACCTGTTTCTGCATCACCCAAAAACGCGACCTCTATAGAGCCCTTGACACTGATCAAACACCACCCTGACAACCGCCGCATCGACGAGCACTGTAACACCCCGTACTTTCTATTAATGGTATAATAATGAATCCTAGAATACTTAATTTAAATTTAATAATTAAGGGAAATGGGTTACGTCATTGTGTTCGTCTCGGAATTCTGGTTGAGATAGAGTCCGAGTTTGCGTAAATTGGACTTCGTATGAAGAAGTTATGGTTGTCAGAAGTTTCAGAAAATTCAAATAATTTCAAACAGCTTGAAAGAATAAGTTCAAAATTCGAACAGAAGTCAGAAGCGAGCTGGCGGGAAAATTCCCGCCCAGGCAGGTCGACCTAGGGGTCGACCTCCCCCCTAGAGGTCGACCTGGGAGTCGACCTGGGGGTCGACTTGGCCCCCAGCCAGATCTGAAATTTGAACGACTGCTGACTTGATGCTGAGTCACTAGGGTTTCTGGATGGTCCTGATCAGGTCTGAGTGGCTGTGATTAACCCTAGGTTCATACGACGTCTATACTCAAACTAAAATTCTATATAAACAACTCAATGCCTAACCTAAAAACACACAAAAATAATCCTAGATCTGAAATGCCATCAATGGACGACTTGGAGTAGCCGTCACCATTTTCAATTCAAAAGACGAGTTAAAGAACTTGAATCTAAAATCAAATTACAACTAGTTTAATTCAACGATCTTCATAAAAAGTGCGCATCTCCAATTTCAAAATTCAGATTTCAGAACGCAAGAATTTCTTTTAGTTTGTAAGTTAGTTGTTACGCAGAATTGAACATTTCTTTCGACTAAATCATGACATGTGTAATTGGAATATAGTACGATGCTTATGTATAAGATTTGATTTTCGTTTATCTTAAAGTATCGTTGTAATTTATCATGTCTATATGCTTGTGGCGATGAACATGTTATATATTTCATGTCTATATGCTTATGGCGATGAACATGTTGAATATTTCATGTCTATATGCTTGTGGTGATGTACAACATTTTATGTTATTGAAATCTATACGATTGGGTAAAGAACTTATTATGCCAACAAAATGGTGAAACATGCCATGTTGTAATTTGGTGGTTATTTGCAAGTTTAGGATCTAAATCACATGTTTACATGTTATATTTACATTTATGAAAATTTAGAACTATGTCAAGTTGAATCTATTTATGTTGTAAAAGTGGAATTGTAGTCCTCTTATGTTGTTAACATCATGCTAAATTGTGATAAGAAAATGATTATGATAGCTTTCTTATGTTTTGACATACATAAGATTGTATGTCAGGTTGTGGGTTGAAACTGTGATTATATGTTAAACTTTCATGTTAGACCTTTGTCAAGTTTACATGACCATTAGATTCAACTTAGTCACAAGTTCACCTTTACCCAATTGATTAAAGTTAATGATATACATCTATGCCAAGTTACATGTGAAAAGTTAAATGTATGCTATTGTATGATCATTTCACGTTCCTTGTTTATTACCCTTTTTGTTTATGGGTTTGGGCTGATTTGCTAGTCCAACATTTTATGTGATTCACGCATACGTTCCACTGGTGTAGCGATGGGAAATATGAAAATTCATGGCATAGATTTGTTCATTAAATGGTATATTTGATATACCATTTATGTTGAGCATAATCAAAGGATAATTATGCCATGATTAAATTAAATTTAATCCACATAAAGATATTTGGCATATATAGAAAAATATGAATTTAGAAAAGACGAATATGGCTAACCCGAGATTAGACTGAGTTGTGGTGTAAATCTGCCAGGAACCGACTGGCATATCCAGTGACCACAACAAGATCTATCTAATGTGGGTGGTTAGTGCATCAAACCCAAAAAGTACCCGAGGTTAGACTGAGTTGTGGTGTAAATCTGCCCGGAACCGACCGGCACATGCAGTGACCACAACAAGACCTGTCTAATGTGAGTGGTTGGTGCTTTAATAAATTAAAGCTAAGTTAGGATTGGTAAGGTTAATTAAATTAGGAAAACACTTAACCGATTCAACATGTTAACTAAAACGAATGGGCTGGGTTAGGTAAACTTGGACACTTAACCAAATAAACATGTTGATTAGAAAACCCTAGTAATGGGGACCCATTTCAGCAGTAACCCACATAGATGTATCATGGTACCCTGAAACTAGGCAGGGTGGGGCATGATTACTGGGCTGAATTATAAGCGGTCAAAACGTCGGTGGTTGGTGGGCCAATGTAGGTTCCGGCGGAGTTTGGGCGTGCATGTACTCCGAAGTGGAAAAATCAGGCACTGGGCATCAGTAGTGTACACTGTGCCTCTTGAATCGTGTCGGGTTGCCACCAGAGGGAAAGATACACCCCATGGTGGGACCAGCACAGGTAGCTACAGTCAAGCGGGGCCGAATGACACAGGACATGAATGCATGCGAGTAGGAGCCGATCATTAAGGGGATCGTTTGTTATAAACACGTGGGCTGGTTGAACCAATGGTTAAGTAGGTGCAGAAACTATAGTAATGGGTGCGATCGCATGTTCCTCTTATCTTATATTAGGATATTGTCCTATGTTCTGTTATCACTGCCATGATCCCTTTCCTTGTTTAAATACTAGTAACCACTGAACTTACCAGACTTATTGTCTGACCCGTTTTCTTTCGTCTTCTTTTCTTCCGTTCCCCCCCCCCTCAGGTCCACAGGGAGGAAATACTCCAGCTTAATCAGACACTTTACAAGCTTCAAGAAAGTAGATGTATGACATGGACTCTCTTGCATTGGCTATGGATTTTGGATATGATCCTTGTGGATTTATGCATTTTTACTTTTTGGTTTATGCTTCTTTATTGAATAATCAAGACAGAAATTATGGTGCAATGTTTTTGAAGTTGTTTTGAGACAATTTGATGTAATGTTTTTGTATTGAGCTACGTATGAAATAAATATTTGAATTCCACTGCTTAAATTTATCTATCTTGTAAATTTTTCTGTGTCTTGTACCTACAACCATCCACCAAAGTTAAGGCATTCCCTTTGTGAGTGACCTTAATGGAGGTGGGGTGTTTCACTTGGTATCAGAGAAAAGGTTTACCAGATTAGATAAGAGTTTTTGAAAACTATTTTTCAAAAAGAAATATAAAGAAGCATATTACAAGGAAAAGTGTTGTTTTAAAATTTAAAAAGGCATAATCCCCAAAGCCATATGCACTATCTTTCTATCCTTCGTTTTGAATCTTTTTTTTTTTTCGTTTCATCATGTCTGGGAATCTTAACCTTCCAGAAGGTGTCCCAATACCTGGCTGGTTCAGGAGGTACTTAGAGGCTTGGGCCAATGGCGAAGGCCCAGCAGATATTCCTCCTCCAGCTGTAGCAGTTCCTCCTCCTCCTCCTCGTACAAATGCTTTCTCAAAGATTTATAGAGACTTTAGGGCCATGGGTGGAAAGGATTTCAAGGGAACTGAATCATTCGTAGAAGCTAGGAACTGGCTCAAAGAAACAGAGGATCTGTTCGTTATCTTCGAGGTGGACGATAGGCAGAAGATAGAGTTGGTTGTGTGGTTGCTCAAAGACGAAACTTCCTATTGGTGGGAAGTCATTAACGCTGAAAGTCTTGTTGACACATGGATGGATTTCAGGATAAGATTTGAGATGAAATTCCTCTCACAAGCTGAACGAAGTTTACAACTAGAAAAGTTCTTATCTCTTAAACAAGGAAGTATGACGGTCAAGAAGTACGTCAATCAATTCAATCAGCTGGCCCGATTCGGACTGGACTTAGTGAATACTCCTCATAAAAAGGCTCTCCGTTTTGTCAGGGGATTGAGTGAGCCACTTCACAGCTTGGCTATGACCCATATACCTATGGGGGCTACTTACGAGAGGTTAGTAGACATGGCACTCTTACATGAGGAAGCAAGGGCAAGAATGAGGCAAAAGCGGAAGTGCCTCAAGTTAAGAAGGGGGAAGGGTCGCAAAACAAGATGGTTGATTCAAAGAAAGGCGGGAAGAACAACAAACCATGCGAAAAGAGAAAATGTAATTTCTGTGGCATTCCTGGACATCAGGTCAAAGACTGCAGGATGAAGAAAAGGAAGATGGGTGGTTGTTTCCATTGTGGTGAGATAGGACATATGGCTAGGGCTTGCCCAAAGAAGCAAGGGCAGGGAACTGGACCTTCTTCTGTAGGACAAGTTCACGCTCTCACGGCACCTCCGCAAGAACGAGGTAGAAATATTTCTGTCGAAAGTTTAGTCTATCTTTTTGATCATCCTGTACATACACTATTTGATTCTGGCGCATAGCACTCTTTTATATCTACTGCTTTAATAGAATCTCTGCACCTAGACACCAGTATAGTAGAGGATCCCTTGGTTGTTTCAAATCCAATTGGGGGCACAGATTATTTGTCAATGGTTTGTTTGGATTTGAAAATATCTATACTAAGCATTGAATTTAGATGTAATGCCTTTGTTTTGGGCTTCATGGGCTATGGGTTGATTCTAGGCATGGACTGGCTATCCAGTAATGGTGCCGTCCTCGATTGTGAAAAGAGAGTGGTTAGACTCATGACTCGCCTCGGTAACACTCTCGAAATTTCTTGTAATCCCATGAACTCCGTCATGCTTAGTTATCTAGAATCTCTTGATGCGTCTGTCGAGAACTTGCAGTCTATAAGAGTAGTCCGTGAATACTCGGATGTGTTTGAAGAGGTAAAGGGCTTACCTCCGAAGTGGGAGATAGACTTCCGCATATACCTTGTTGATAATGCAAAGCCCGTTGCTTTACCCGTTAGGTTCATAAGATGGAGTATTTCTGAATGGGGTGCTCCGGTAGTGTTCGCAACCAAAGCTGACAGTTCGCTTCTCCTGTGCGTTGATTATAGGGAGCTAAACAAGATGACCAAGAAGAATAGACACCCACTCCCAAGAATAGATGATTTGTTCGATCAGGTTGTAGGTGCATTAGTTTTCTCCCAATTAGATTTAGCTACCGGGTTTCATCAGCTAAGAGTGGCTGAAGACAACATTGATAAGACCGCGTTCAGAACTCCCGATGGTTTCTTCGAGTGGCTTGTCATGCCCTTCGGCTTGACAAACGCACCCGCTTACTTCGTTGATTTAATGAGTAGGGTGTTCCGAGAGTTCCTCAATAAGTTTGTGGTGGTCTTCGTAGACGATATTTTGATCTTCTCAAAGAATGAGGAAGAGCATGCTCAGCATCTAAAGGAAGTCATGGATACTCTCTGTGCACACCAGTTGAAGGCGAAATTCTCCAAATGCCATTTCTGGAGAGAAGAAGTTAGGTTCCTTGGGCATGTGGTGTCCAAAGAGGGGATAGCTGTAGACCCCGCAAAAGTGGTTGCTGTGCAAGATTGGAAGGTTCCTCGAAACGCAACCGAAGTCCGAAGCTTTCTCGAGCTAGCAGGCTTTTATCGAAAGTTCATCAAAGATTTTGCAAAAATCTCAGATCTACCAACAAGATTGACAAAGAAGAACCTAGCTTTCAATTGGGATTTGGATTGCGATATTGCTTTCCAACGTTTAAAAAGAGCTCTAACAACAGCCCCAGTTCTGACATTGCCTGATGGAAGCAAGATGTTTACAGTATACACAGATGCATGCGGAACAGGACTAGGCACTGTTCTGATGCAAGAAGGTAAGGTAGTGGCTTGTGGTGGAAGACAGTTGAAAGTACATGAGAAAAACTACCCAACCCACGACCTAGAGTTGGCAGCCATCGTTTTTGCGCTTAAGTCTTGGTGCTATTATCTCCTAGGTGAGAAATTTGAACTATATATTGACCATAAATCATTGAAATAATTATTCTCGCAGAAAGATCTCAACCTGAGCCAGCAAAGATGGATGGAGTTTCTTGCCTCATACGATTATGAGATTTCCTACACTCCTGGCAAGGGCAATGCAGTAGCAGACGCCTTGAGTAGAAAGAAACTGACTTTAAGCCCTCTCTTTGGGGAAAGGCAAAGCTTGGAGTTCATAGCAAGCTTTAACTTCAGACCCTCTATTGACTTGGTACCTGGCTTGCTAGCAACATTAGAAGTACGACCAACTCTATTAGACTCAATCAGGGCCGCGCAAAGAGAAGACCCTCAGCTAGCCGAAGTGATGGACAAATTAATTAGGGGTGAGACTTCTAGTCACCTCAATAGATACTCCATCGATGCCAAGGGATGGTTGAGACGAGATGGGAGACTATGTGTCCCACAAGTAAGGGATTTGGTAAAGGCGGTTCTAGAAGAGGCACACCGTTCCAAGCTGACCATACACCCAGGCGGAGACAAAATGTATAAAGACATCAAAAGAGTTTTCTTTTGGAATGGCATGAAGAAAGACGTAGCTGAATTTGTTTCTAAGTGTTTAATATTCCAACAAGTCAAGGCGAAGCAGAAGAAGCCTGGTGGTCTACTCTATCCTCTAGAGGTCCCACAATGGAAATGGGATAACATCTCGATGGACTTTATAGATTGGTTGCCTAGGTCAAGAAGGGGCAATAATAGCATTTGGGTTATAGTGGACAGGCTCACAAAAAGCGCCCACTTTATACCCATCAAGAGTAGAAAGATTGCCTCATCTCTAGCATCCATATATCTTAAGGAGATAGTTCGAATCCATGGGATACCCTCCAGCATAGTGAGTGATCGAGACCCTATCTTCGCAAGCGAGTTTTGGAAGAGTTTACAAGAAGCTGTAGGCTCACAGTTATGCTCAAGCACGACCTATCACCCTCAAACCGATGGCCAAACGGAAAGAGTCAACAGAGTATTAGAACACCTCTTGAGGTTATGCATTATTACCTTCGGAGGTACATGGGAGGATTATCTACCTTTGGTGGAATTCGCTTACAACAATAGCTACCAAGCCACCATAGGCATGGCACCTTTCGAAGCTTTACATGGAAGACCGTGCAAGTCACCAACTTGCTGGTGGGAGTCAACAGACAAGCTCATACTTGGACCAGACATGATTAGGGAGACTTCAGAGAAAGTAGACTTGATACGAAGAAGAATGAAAACTGCCCAAGATAGACAGAAGTCCTACGCAGACAAAAGTAGAACTGGCCTTGAGTTCGAAGTTGGAGATAAGGTGTTCCTTAAAGTATCTCCTTTGAGGAACGTCGTCTGCTTTGGATCTGCAGGAAAGTTAGCACCAAGATTTGTAGGGTCGTTCCCTATCATCGAGAAGATTGGGAAGATGGCTTATGCGGTATAGCTGCCCGAAAGATTCACCGGGATTCATAATGTCTTTCATGTCTCTCACCTGCGGAAGTGCTTACACAAGTCTGCGGAAGTGGTAGAACCAAGTATGCTAGAAGAAGTTGAAGTTGAACAGAAGCAACTATGAGGAGAGTTCCAACACGTATCTTGGGAACATAAGTCAAAAAGCTACACAACCATGAAGTTAAGCTCGTCAAAGTTCAATGGAGCGACACCGAGGAAGACGCGACTTGGGAAACTGAGGACAGAATACGCGCAACCTACCCTTTTCTTTTTTAGGGTACATCTTTAATCTCTTTTTCCTCAAGTTTATGCTCGTATCTATCTTTTTAGGTATATCTCCTCGATCCTATCCTTTATCCTTAGGTAGGAACCCATTTGGATGTAAACATGTAATTGAAACATGTTATGATTGATGGTTGCAAGTGGTTGCTAGTGGATGCATATACACACACATTAGGTATTAGATCGGCTCAGTCGCTTCCATATTGCATATGCATATATGAATTGGTTTATGGATGAAAACTTGATGTGTTATCATATGGACATTGCATTTGTATGAATGATTGTGCACTCATGTAAGAAATTTTGAGTAGGAAAAATTGCGTTCATAATGGACTCATGGAATTGACATAATTTGCGTTAAGGAGGTCAACTGAATCAGTAGACCGCCTTATTTTGCATTAGATAAGGACATATACACACACAATGCATATGATCATGAAGCATTAGAAATCTTTTAAGGACAATGGACGCATGTGTCTGATGGTTGAGTAGATGGGTGTATAGATGGTAGGATATAAGTTCTTCTCGACTTGAAGATTTCGAGGACGAAATCCTAAAAGGAGGGAAGAATGTAACACCCCATACTTTCTATTAACGTTATAATAATGAATCCTAGAATACTTAATTTAAAATGTAAGAATTAAGGGAAACGGGTTAAACCATTGTGTTCGTCTCGGAATTCTGATTGAGATATAGTCCGAGTTTGCGTAAATTGGACTTCGTATGAAGAAGTTATGGCTGTCAGAAGTTTCAGAAAATTCAAATAATTTCAAACAGCTCAAAAGAATAAGTTCAAAATTCGAACAGAAGTCAGAAGCGAGCTGGGCGGGAAAATTCCCGCCAAGGCAGGTCGACTAGGGGGTCGACCCTAGTGTCAATCTCCCCCTAGAGGTTGACCTAGGGGTCTACCTTAGGGTCGACCTGGCCCCCGGCCAGATCTGAAATTTGAACGACTGCTGACTTGATGCTGAGTCCCTAGGGTTTCTGGATGGTCCTGATCAGGTATGAGTGGCTGTGATTACCCTAGGTTCATCTGACGGCTATAATCAAATTGAAATTCTATATAAACAACTCAATGCCTAACCTAAAAACACACAGAAAAATAATCCTAGAACTGAAATGCCGTCAATGGAGGACTTGGAGTAGCCGTCACCATTTTCAATTCAAAAGACGAGTTAAAGAACTTGAATCTAAAATCAAATTACAACTAGTTTAATTCAACGATCTTCATCAAAGGCGTGCATCTCCAATTTCAGAATTCAGATTTCAGAATGCAAGAATTTCTTTTAGTTTGTAAGTTAGTTGTTACGCAGATTTAAACATTTCTTTCGACTGAATCATGACATGTGTAATTGGAATATAGTACGATGCTTATGTATAAGATTTGATTCTCGTTTATCATAAAGTATCATTGTAATTGATCATGTCTATATGCTTGTGGCGATGAACATGTTGTATATTTCATGTCTATATGCTTATGGCGATGAACGTGTTGAATATTTCATGTCTATATGCTTGTGGTGATGTACAACATTTTATGTTATTGAAATCTATACGATTGGGTAAAGAACTTATTATGCCAACAAAATGGTGAAACATGTCATGTTGTAATTTGGTGGTTATTTGCAAGTTTAGGATCTAAATCACATGTTTACATGTTATATTTACATTTATGAATAATTAGAACTATGTCAAGTTGAATCTATTTATGTTGTAAAAGTGGAATTGTAGTCCTCTTATGTTGTTAACATCATGCTAAATTGTGATAAGAAAATGATTATGATAGCTTTCTTATGTTTTGACATACATAAGATTGTATGCCAAGTTGTGGGTTGAAACTGTGATTATATGTTAAACTTTCATGCTAGACCTTTGTCAAGTTTACATGACCATTAGATTCAACTTAGTCACAAGTTCACCTTTAGTCAATTGATTAAAGTTAATGATATACATCTATGCCAAGTTACATGTGAAAAGTTAAATGTATGCTATTGTATGATCATTTCATGTTCCTTGTTTATTACCCTTTTTGTTTATGGGTTTGGGCTGATTTGCTAGCCCAACATTTTATGTGATTCACGCATACGTTCCACGGGGGTAGCGGTAGGAAATATGAAATTTCATGGCATAGATTTGTTCACTAAATGGTATATTTGATATACCATTTATGTTGAGCATAATCAAAGGATAATTATGCCGTGATTAAATTAAATGTAATCCACATAAAGATATTTGACATATATAGAAAAATATGAATTTAGAAAAGACGAATATGCCTAACCCGAGGTTAGACCGAGTTGTTGTATAAATTTGCCCAGAACCGACCGGCATATCCAGTGACCACAACAAGACCTGCCTAATGTGGGTGGTTAGTGCATCAAGCCCAAAAAGAACCCGAGGTTAGACTGAGTTGTGGTGTAAGTCTACCCGGAACCGACTGGCACATCCAGTGACCACAACAAGATCTGTCTAATGTGTGTGGTGGGTGCTTTAATAAATTAAAGCTAAGTCAGGATTGGTAGGGTTAAGTAAATTAGGAAAACACTTAACCGATTCAACATGTTAACTAAAACGAATGGGCTGGGTTAGGTAAACCTGGACACTTAACCAAATAAACATGTTGATTATAAAACCCTAGTAACGGGGACCCATTTCAGTAGTAAACCACATAGATGTATCATGGTACCCTGAAACTAGGCAGGGTGGGGCACGATTACTGGGCTGAATTATAAGCGGTCAAAACGTCGGCGCTTGGCTAGCCAGAGTAGGTTCCAGCGAAGTATGGGCGTGCACGTACTCCAAAGTGGAAAAATCAGGCACTGGGCATCAGTAGTGTACACTGTGCCTCTTGAATCATGTCGGGTTGCCACCAGAGGGACTGATACACCCCATGGTGGGACCAGCACAGGTAGCTACAGTCAAGCGGGGTCGAATGACACAGGACATGAATGCATGCGAGTAGGAGCCGATCATTAAGGGGATCGTTTGTTATAAACACGTGGGTTGGTTGAACCAATGGTTAAGTAGGTGCAGAAACTATAGTAATGGGTGCGATCACATTTTCCTCTTATCTTATGTTAGGGTATTGTCCTATGTTCTGTTATCACTGTCATGATCCCTTTCCTTGTTTAAATACTAGTAACCACTGAACTTACCAGACTTATTGTCTGACCTGTTTTCTTTCGTCTTCTTTTCTTCCGTTTTCCCTCCCTCAGGTCCACAGGGAGGAAATACTCCTGCTTAATCGGACTCTTTACAAGCTTCAAGAAAGTAGATGTGGACTCTCTTGCATTGGCTATGGCTTTTGGATATGATCCTTGGGGATTTATGCATTTTTACTTTTTGGTTTATGCTTCTTTATTGAATAATCATGACATAAATTACGGTGTAATGTTTTTGAAGTTGTTTTGAGACAATTTGATGTAATTCTTTTGTATTGAACTACATATGAAATAAATATTTGAATTTCACTGCTTAAATTTATCTGTTTTGTAAATTTTTCCATGTCTTGTACCTATAACCCTCCAACAAAGTTAAGCCATTCCCTTTGTGAGTGACCTTAATGGAGGTGTGGTGTTTTAAGCACCAATCCCCAGAATCTGATGACCTTCGATCATCATTTCCGCCTCCAAAAGCTATCGAAACGTGCTGCCTTCCTGAGCAAAATCTGGCAAAAATAGACCCCAGTAAAAGGAACGAACCGTATGGATTTAATGCCCTTGCGAAGCTCTTGAATTTTATAATTTCGTTAATTGGATTGAAAGATTTTAACGATTAAAGATTAAAAGATTTCGGCCATTCAAAATAAGGAACGACGGCGGTTTGATAAATTTAGGGTTTGTTAATTTTTTGTTAGTTAATTTTCCTTGGTTTGCGTGATTTATAGCCAAAAACTGGACAGATTCCAAATCAGGCCTGCTTACTCCCTAACAATAGGTTTTGATGCCTTCCGAACACAATAGAATAGGTTTCAAAGCCCGATTCCAATGTCTTTGTTTGTCCTAAAACTCGATTATTTAATTAAATTATACACACAATTTTCTACACGTTTTAATTTATTACGACCAAACTATAACTCTATTGGCTATGAAATTTTAGATCATAAAATAATTTACCATTTCTGATTCAATAAAATTAATTTCATCGAATTCTGATATTATTTACAAAAATGTAAAATTTCAATATTTATTAATATAATATTCAGTTTTCACTTATTTACCTATAATTAAATTCAACAGTTATAATCCCTAATTAAATCAAAATATATAATTCAAATAAATTTCGAATTTCTATATAAATAAATTATCAACTCCAAACTTTTTCATATATAGCTATTTCATATTATTGTTCGACAAGTCAAATTTTAATCCTACCTTGTCAATATAAGACATAAATGATAAATTTTAATATTTAAAACAATTTTTGTTCAAAAGCATAAAATTTAATATTTCAAATCATCATAAAATCTCGGGATGTTACGCTCTCCCCCACATAAAACTTTTCGTCGTCGAAAAGACGTAGTAAGAAAGTTGTCAATTTATATATATTTAGCCATATAAAATTTTTATTTTACTTGATTTTATTAATATTTTGGTTTTAAATCAGGAATTGCCTTACCGATTATTCTGAAAATATGAATTACACATATCTTAAAACCTAAAAGTCGGAATTTAAAATTTTCTCTTTCATTAGAAAATTATATTCAAACAGATCCGAAGTATTTTTGTTTCAAAGAATTCCGACTTATTTTGGATCCTATACATTCATTTAAACTTCAATTCAGAAAATTACGAACTGCAGCTTCGCGACGAGCTCGTTTTAATTAAATTTAATTAATTGGTTCAATCTTCGTTTAAATTTATAATTTATAAACCAATTCACTTTTATTTTCACAAAACGAGTTGAACATTTATTTTCAACTTGGAAATATCGATTATCCTCAGTCGTCGAATATCTAACTATCAATAGCTATACAATTTAATTCATAACCAAATAATTTATTTTACTAGTTTATTTCATTGACACGGGTTATTTACTTTAGATATTGAATTTAATTTCAAACATAACTAAGTGTAAATAGTTTATTTCATAACTCAAGTTTCATTCGTATGTATAAACCATCAATTTTTTTCCAGCATTCATTATTCATACCAGTACTTGTATATTATCCTAATTTATTCCAATAACATGTTAATTTTTGATTAATTGGTAAATTATAGATATGCTATGGAAATGTTCGAATTTTATACAAGTTCAATAGTTTCAGTTTATTTTGAATTCATTGTTTCAACCAACAAAGAGTTTTATTTTAATTATAACTCCCTTGGATTCATTTTTTTCTATTGTACAATTCAGAAATTTTTATAATTTCAATTTTATTTCATTTAAACAATTTGAAAATCATTAACTATTCAAGAACTTAAAAATTCAACTTTTGGTTTATTTCTAAATCAACTTTAAAACAATATATATATATATATATATTTTATCTTTTATATCAAACCATAATTTAAAGGATTTTAAATGGAATCCAAATTTCCAAACAAAGTATAGAATTTCTAAGTGGTCTCCCCCACTTAGTTTCTGGAAAATAATGTCGATAATGCACGCACTCATCACTGAAATCATTTTCCAAAGGCAAAGGGGAAGTATAAACTTTTTTAAAAATTCATTTGAAAACAATTTCTATATGAAACAACCTTTAAAATATAAATATATTATTTCAAACCATTTGCAAAACGATATTACAAAACCACCCGAAATTAAATTCTCAAATTCATATTTAATTTCTTATTTCATTACCGATAAATTTTCAATATTCCATTTTAAATTTATTTTCAATGTTTATTTCTTAAACCATTCAATAACTAATAGTTTTAAATTATTTATTAATCGAGTAATAAACAATGAAAAATTAATATTATAATCAACAAAATCAAAATTCATATATTTTCAAATAATTCTATACATAAATAAAATATAATTCAAAACAATGTTATGTCAATAAGCCCTATTCAAGTGTTTAGAAATCCCTATCGATACGTTAGTGTTCCAAGTACCGACCAAAATTCATAAATACTCAACATAACAAATCGACATAATGCAAAATCATTTTATATTAAATTACAAGTACGTTCTCTCATATACGCTCAAAATCATTCTAGAGTATTACTACCCTATCTCCAATGAGTTAATCCCAAATAGAGCCAAGGTTTTCGTTAAACCAAAGCTCAGATACCAAATGTAACATCCGGGATTTTTGACCGTTCAAATCTACAACGATCCTCAATGTTGACATAAACAAATCAAAAATACAAATAGTTATTGGGTTTATATAAGAAAAAGAAGAGGAGAAGAAAAACAAACATAGAATCTCGTAGTGGAAGGACAAAATATAATAATTAAATATCAGTTCATGAAGTTGTTTAAACATACATTTGATTATACATTTACAATGATTATCAGAGTTAACTATAATAAACATACCAATATTTGCAGCGGTAATAAATATAATATTTCTTGCAAGCTCCATCTTCATCTTTAAAATGGTGTCTTCCATAACTGAAACTTAGGCTGACCCAAGCATAAATGAAAAGACAAAAATACTACGATCAGAACTAAAATATTCTCATATTGGTTAAATTAAATTCATGCGATAATATGAGTGCAAGAACTTAAGAGATGTTATGGGAATTTCCATATCCTAAGGATCCGTTAAACTAGATACTATATAATACAATACGCTATTATAATAGTGTCTATGTTTAAATATAACATATTAAAATAGCGTAAGCGGGATCACATTTTTACCCTTACACCATTTATAACACCGTAGTCTATACAAATACCGTAAAGTCCACAATACATATTGGCTATCAAAGGGCACTCCATAGGTACGGTACAAATCAAAGTCGTAGGGGGCTCGATCCGAATAATATAACAAGGAACACGAGGAATGTAACGACCCGAAAAATCAGAACCAATTTAAAAATTTTATTTTGAATAATTTGAACAGAAATTTGGTCAGAATTTAGAAATTCCATTTTTAAATAATAATAAAGCCCTTAAAAATACCAATTTTGCAAACGACCTCCGTTTTCGACGAAACCACTTTGGTTGGATCCGGAATGTCAATTTATTACTATGTTTAAAATTCCATAATTTTTGGAATTAATATGTGAGCGTGGTAAAGGAAAACATATTTTGCAAATTTAGTGCAAATTGGATCGACCAGAAAATGGCCATTTTTTAAACAGTCTCTAAATTCGACGAAATCAGTTTTGTAGGGATCATATCATCCCAAAATAGCTAGATTTATTTTTCGGAAATTTTTGGAATCAGTATGTGGCCCCGATAAATTAAAATGTACGTTCAGATTTAAAATTAAATATTTTATATTTTAATTTGAAGAATAACTGACTATACCAGTTGAATGGTCTTATGAAGCATATTCCATTGTGTCCGAAATGGGGGTATTTAGCTGGTGTTGACACTCGTTGGGTTTGATTTGGAGTCCAGATTAGCAAACACTTTTTTAGAATTAAATATAAATTTGGGCCAATCATATTTTTCCTTTCATAATAGTTATACTCCAATGATTATCCTTACTTCCATGGCACAGGGCTTTTGGGTTATCACAGCTGGTATCAGAGCTTTGCTTAATCTTAGTTCTAGAATTAAACACATTAAACACCTCATCAAAAATAGAATCAGTAGTGTTCTAAGGCGAGTAGCTCATTAGAGATATATTAGTAATGTCCTAGAATGAGCACAGCGGTATAGCATAATAATTTGATCAATAGATCATTGTTTTTCCTTAAGTTCTTCTGCTTTTACCATTTCTTAAAATTATCATCTCTGTTGGTCTGACTCTTTTATTGCTTTTACAGAACTAACTGAGATGGCTACTAGAGCTAGAGGTGGAGGCAGAGCAGGTAGAGGCCGAGGAAGGGGGAATATCCCCGCTGCTCCGATTGAGCCTGATCTTGAGGCTGTAGTACCACCACCACCTTCCCCGCAACCATTTGACCTTGACTGTGTGCCTAAGAAATACAAAAATCTTGGTGGCTTGCCATTTTTTGGCACTGGTACGATAGTTGAAGCCCTAGCTTGGTTAAAGACATGCGAGCGAATCTTCGCTGACTTGGACTTGAGGATCATCGAAAGAGATTCATGGCCGCCTGGTTACTGAAGGAAGAGGCACTACTATGGTGGGAGGCCATCACTTTAGAAGAGCTATAGATGTCATGGGCTCAATTCAAAGTGCTATTCAAGGAGAAGTTCATTACTCAATAGGAGATGGAGCGCCTACACGATAAATTTGCTAATCTCAAACAAGGAGATCGCACTATTCAGAAATATCTCAAAAAGTTCACCCAATTTTCCCGTTATGCGCCGGAGCTTGTTCAGGACCCTAAGGAGAAGAGCAAGCGATTTATTCATGGACTTCAGCGGAGGTACCAAAGTAGAACAACGGGGCACATTAAGCTTCCATTCGCCGAGATGGTAGAGATGGCATGTAATTATGAAAGCTTAGATAAGACGAACTTTGAAGAAGACCGTGAGAGGACTCAAGCTGGCAACAAGAGGAATAATTCAGGAAAGCAACTCGAGGCAAGCAACACAGCAACCGCAAAGCCTCAAGCAAACAGAAAACCAAGGGGAAATTGTCATAACTGTGGCCAGAGTCGGCATTAGGCCAAAGAATGCACCACTCCGAAGCACAAAGGACAGATCAATCAGGCTCAAGTCAGAACCATCCTGAAAATAGAGAATGCTTCAACTGCCATAAGAAGGGGCATCTTAGCAAGGACTGCAGATTTCTAAGGCTGAAGTCGCCCATATATATGATGGGGCGAATCCGCCAGCTTCTCCAGAGGGTGCAGGTAAACCTAGTGTTTTGGGAGGTACCATTACTATTAATAATATTCCTGTTTCCGTACTATCTAACACCTGTGCATCACAAAGTTTCATTGCAAGCAACGCTATTAACAAGTTAAAGTTAAAAAAAAGAAATCTCAAAGAATCGATTAGAGTTCATAATCCGATAGGAGGTTCTCTAGTTCTTGGTTCATATTGTAAAGTGCCCGTCTCCTGTTCTTATTTCCGGTATTCTTTCAAGTTGTTAGTCATGAATTTTTCAGAGTTCGATATTATTCTTGGGCTGGATTGGTTAATGCAATATGAGACTGAAGTTAGATGTGCCGAAAGAGTCGTTAAAGTTAAAACAAAGCTCGGGGATATATATATATATATACCGTGCCATGGCTCAGATTTAGATAGAAAAGAACTTTGGTCTGCGCTAGAAGTTACTCCCACTTTATTAGAAAAGATTCTTATTGTTAAGCACTATGCGGGTGTGTTTGAAGAAGTGGATAGCTTACCGCCGCGGAGAGAAATTGAATTCAGGATCAATCTAATTCCAAATGCCAGACCGGTAGTGCATCCCATTAGGATAATGACATTAAAAGAAAAAGAAGAGCTGGGCGATCAAACTAGATAGCTTCTATGGAAAGGTCTAATCAGGCTTAGCTTTTCGAATTGGGGAGCAACAGTAGTGTTTGTTCCAAAGTCAGACGGTACTCTCAGACTATGTGTTGATTATCGTGACCTCAACAAACGACGCTTAAGACTAAATATCCATTGCCTCACATCGATGATTTATTGGATCGTTTGAATGGAGCTCAAGTATTTTCGAGAATGGACCTAGCTACAGGTTTCCATCAACCGCATATTGCCGAAGAATGTGTTCCTTTGACAACTTCCAGAGGTCCAGATATATTTTATGAGTGGTTAGTAATGCCATTCGGCTTATGTAACACTCCAGCTTATTTTGTCGATTTAACGAACAGAGTATTCAGAGAAGTCTTGAATAAATTTGTGTTGGTTTTCATTGATGACATTTTAATCTTCTTTAAGTTCGCTAGTTAGCATGAGAAACATTTAGAACAAGTGTTGGAGATTCTGAGAAAGAACGTCTTAAAAGCTAATTTTCCTAAATGTATATTCTGGCAAGATGAAGTGAAGTTCCTTGGTCACGTCGCATCAAAGGAAGGAATTTCAGTAGATTCAAGCAAAATTACAGCAATTCAAGATTGGAAGCAGCCTATTACACCTACAGAAGTCATAAGTTTTCTAGGATTGGCTAGCTATTATCGGAAATTCATTAAGTATTTTTCGAAGATATCCGATTCATTAACAAAGCATACTAAGAAGCACGCAAGATTTAATTGGACTCCAAAATGTGAGGCGGCCTTCCAAGAGCTGAAACTAAAATTGACAACCGCTCCAGTATTAACAATTATCGATGGCAATCAAGATTTGACCATCTATACAGATGCTTCTAGAGAACGTCTTGGTGCGTATTAATGCAAAAAGGCCAAGTAGTTGCTTATGCTAGCCGTCAGTTGAAGCCGCATGAGAAGAGATATGTTACTCATGATCTTGAGTTGTTAGCCATCGTGTTTGCTTTGAAAATATGGAGGCACTATCTTTTGGGTGAGAAGTTCAAATTATATACAGATCACCAGTCCTTGAAGTATTTGTTCACCCAGAAAGACTTGAATTTGAGACATGAACGTTGGCTAGAATTTCTTGCAGCATACGATCTTGACATTTTGTATACTCCGGGGACAGCCAATGTTGTAGCTGATGCGCTTAGCAGAAAGAATGTCATTATCGATAATCTCATTATTATGCCTTCATTGATTGATAAAATATCAGCTCTTCAAAAGGATAATCACTGCATTCAAAGGATCAGAGAGAGAATTCAAAAAGCCGAACCCTTGAGTTTTCATATTGATAATAATGGGGTTCTGAGGTTAAAAGGCCGAATTTGTGTTGCAAATATTTCTGAGCTCCGGAGAGAAGTATTGGATGAATGTCACAAATCCAAACTTAGTATCCATATAGGAGTGAATAAAATGTATAATGATATCAAGCGCACCTTCTGGTGGAGTTCTATGAAAAGAGACATTCCTTTATATTTTAGCAGGTGCTCTACTTGCCAACAAGTCAAAAGCGATAAACATAAACTTGCCGGATTATTACAACCAGTAGAGGTTCCAAATTGGAAGTGGGAGCAAATTTCCGTGGACTTCCTTGACAGATTGCCTCGAACTAAGAGAGGAAATGACACATATGGGTGATCGTAGATCGTTTCACGAAGACCGCCCATTTTATACCTGTCAGATCAACTAGAACAACTCAGAGTCTGACGCAGATTTATTTCAAAGAGATCGTTAGACTACATGGAGTGCCGATCAGTATTGTCAGTGATGGAGATCCAATTTTTGTTGGTAAATTCTGGGAAGCATTTCAGGAAGAGCCGGGGGCAAAGTTATATCTTAGCACCGCATATCATCCTCAAACAGACGGCCAAACTGAGAGGGTGAATCGTATTCTAGAAGATTTACTGTGGGCTTGTGTTATTGATTTTGGCGGATCATGGGAAGACCACTTGCATTTAGCTGAGTTCTCATACAACAAAAGTTATCAAGCGAGCTTGGAAATGTCACCATTCGAAGTACTGTATGGTAGACCTTGTAGATCTCCCGCATGTTGGGTTAAAACTGGCAATCGACTAGTATTGGGTCCCGATATGATTCGTGAAGCTTCAAACAAAGTCGATTTCATCAAGAAATTATTACAAATAGCTCAAAGCCGATAGAAAAGTTATGCGGGTTCTAGAATAAGAGATTTAGCATTCATTGTTGGTAATTATGTGTATTTGAGAGTTTCTCCGATGATGGGAGTAGTCAGATTCGGTAAAACAGGGAAGTTGGCGCCTAGATTTATTGATCCATTTCCTATACATGAAAGAATTGTAACTCTTGCTCATAGGGTTCAATTACCTGACTGGTTACCTGGAGTACATGTTGTATTTCATGTGTCTCAACTTCGAAAACATGTGCATGATCCAGATCTGATTGTAGAAGAAGCAGCGCAACAGGATTTGGATATTACTCCAAAATAGGCTGTGAGAAGAGAGCCGATAAAGATTTTTGGAAAAGAAACTAAAGAGCTAAGGAACAAGAAGGTTCACTTAGTCAAAGTATAGTAGAGTGTAGATCCTAGAGACTGTACTTGGGAAACTGAAGAGAGCATTAAGCAAGCTTATCTCAATTGCAGAGTGGACATCTCTAATAAGCTCCAGCGCAAGGTACATTTACCATATTTTGCATTTCCGTTTTGTTTTCTACTTTACTATTGTTTCCTTTTTGGGGACGAAAAGTTTTAAGTAGGGGAGATTGTAACAACCCGAAAAATCAAAACCAATTTAAAATTTTTATTTTGAATAATTTGAACAGAAATTTGGTCAGAATTTAAAAATTCCATTTTTAAATAATAATAAAGCCCTTCAAAATAGCAGTTTTGCAAACGACCTCTGTTTTCACGAAACCACTTTGGTTGGATCCGGAATGTCAATTTATTGTTAGGTTTAAAATTCCATAATTTTTGGAATTAATATGTGAGCGTGGCAAAGGAAAAGGTATTTTGCAAATTAAGTGCAAATTGGATCGACCAGAAAAAGGCCATTTTTCATGCGGTCTCCAAATTCGACAAAATCAGTTTTATTGGGGCTGTATCATCCCAACATAACCAGATTTTTTTTAGGTATTTTTGGAATTAGTATGTGGCCTCGGTAAATTAAAATGTACATTCAAATCTAAAATTAAATGTTTTATATTTTAATTTGAAGAATAACCGACTATAATAGTCGAATGGGCTTACGAAACATATTCCATTGTGTCCGGAATAGGGGTATTTAGCTGGGGCGACACTCGTTGGGTTTGATTTGGAGTCCGGATTTGCAAACACTATTTTAGAATTAATTATAAATATGGGCCAATCATATTTTTCCTTTCATAGTAATTATATTCCAATGATTATCCTTACTTCTGTGGCATGGGGTTTTTGGGTTATCACAAGGAATGCCCAAAGTAGGAATATACTAGTTGCATGCCCGGACTGGTGGTAACGCATAGCCGCGACTACTGCCCACCTCGAACAACACTCCCAAATCACGGATGCGCATCAAATCAAATCAATCAAACCAAGAGACTATAGTAATAAAGGAAGAAGTGTTGATGATGGAGGTAGCTAACCCCATTTGGTCCGGTATAGCCCTAATTTAGTCATTTTAATTATGACTGGAAGGTCAAGGACATCCATTATAGTTCTTTTTCTTCAAATCCAGTAATCGCCTCCAAATCAACCTACTTCATTTTGGAACTCCACCGCGTACCCAGTTGTTAAAGTGGTCTTCAATATTGGCAGAGAGTATGACAATATCCGATCCCGATCTCTTTAACAACCAATCGTTTACATTTTTCACACCGGCGAGTTCTTTTACATTTCAAAGGGGGTTCATACTTCATATCAAAATATTAGATTTTATAAAAAATCATTTCAATATTCATGAGAGAATATTATTCATCATAAAATCTACATTTAAACTAATTTGAAATCTTGAAACAATTCCAACTTTAAAATAATTTGAATATTAAAATAGTTAAAAATATATTTGAAATAGTTTAGATATATAATTTAAATAGTTTGAAAAATAAATATTTTGTAATTGAAATGGAATAATCGAATTTAGTAAAATCTATGGTCAAAATAATAAAGTAGTTTATAAAATAAATAGTTAAATATTAAAATAGTTAATTTAAAATAAATAATAAAATAAAATAGTTATAAGGTAAATAGTTGATAAAGAAAATTATTGTTATAAAATAAAATAGTTTATAAAATGGTTTAAAAAAACAGTTGGAATTAGAATCATATCTTCAAAATTTAACCAAATAGGAAATCATATTTCAGTTTCAAATCAATTTGAATAAATTTCGATATCTTAATTTAAAAGGATTTGACTTCCTATTCATATTTCAATTCAATTCAACAGTTCGATTTCAAATAATTCAATTTAATAATTCGATTCAGATAATTGAATTTCAATTATAATTCTCATTTTGAATAATTCATTTATAAAGATCTCGAGTTCACAGTTCAATTATTACTATAAATCGGGTTATTTAAAGTAATATCAAAGATGGGTAAACAATTCAGTTTTGATAAATTTAGTTCATATTCAGTTCAGTTTAACTTCAGTTATTCACATTTACGAATTCTATTAAAATTGAAAATTTTAATTCCAAAGCTCAAAGTCCAAATTTAAAGAAAATCGATTAATAATGTCATTTATTTTGTCTTTAAAATAATATACAAATATTCAACATTAAAACGATTTTTATTTAACCAACCGGTGTCATAATTTTTTATCCTATGGCCAAGTAATACTTAAAATTTAATTTTAGTATTTTGGGAAAGGATATATATCATATCAATCCATATCAGGGTCATAGGTGTTTATCATTTAAAGCTACGTTCTTAATTCATTTTAATGATTAATCCCGGGTTTATTTGATGCCCGTAACATCTAGGGTAATAGTTGGGATTAGTCAATAGAAATCAATAACATATATAAACAATATCGGTAAAAGATGAATTTCATATCAATAAAATAAATACATAAATTCAAGGAATACATCAAAATCAACATACCTAAACAGTTCAATAATATCAGTTACTAGTCATCAGGTATGAGATTCTAATTTTTTTATTATTATTAAAACTAGAAATTAATCTCTAATAGTACAATTTATATAATATTAAATTAAATTATACAGTCTATCCAGATTTAACATAAATATGCAATTTAAACAATCATATCTTGACATGAATTTAATTTAACTAACAATAAAATATTTCAGTTAGATGTGAGTGGGTTTAATCACTCACCTTTGGTTCTGAACGAGATTGAAATTAAAATCCTAGCCCAAAAATCAACGGTCTCAGAATCAGTTCAAACTAGCGGCATCGTAAAGAGCTCATCGATACGATTCCAACGCAATTTATTTCGTCTAATTCCGACCTCGTAGTAGAAAGTTATAAGCGTTTGAATATATAGATTTTAAATTATATAGAACGATAAACAAATTTCCCTTACCCAGTACTTTGTCACCACATCAGCAGTCGTCTCCCTCTTCGTTGTTAATTCTCCAGCCAAATCAAATGCACCTGAACCCATAACCCGTTTGCTCCATCAACCAAAACGCAACCACTATAGAGCCCTTGACACTGATCGAACACCACCCTGACAACTGCCACATTGAGGAGCACCAATCCCCAAAATTCGATGACCTGCGATCATCATTTCCTCCTCCAAAAGCTGTCGAATCGTGCTGCCTTCCTGAGCAAAAACCGGCAAAAATAGACTCCTAGTAATAGGATCGAACCGTATGGATTTAAAGCCATGCGTAGCTATTTGATTCATGCTTTGGAATTTTCTAATTTCGTTAATTGGATTGAAAGATTTTAACGATTAAAGATCTGAAAATTTCGGCCATTCAAAATAAGGAATGGCGGCGACCTAATAAATTTTGGGTTTTTTATTTTTTTATTAATTAATTTTCCTTAGTTTGCGTGATTTATAGCCAAAAACTGGACAGAGTCCAAATCAGGCCCGCTTACTGCCTAACAATAGGATTTGACGCCTTCCGAACACAATGGAACAGATTTCAAAGCCCGATTCCAAAGTCTTTAGTAGTTTGTTCTAAAACTTGATTATTACACACAATTTTCTACCCGTTTTAATTTATACGACCAAACTATAACTCTGTTGGCAATGAAATTTTAGGTCATAAAATGGTTTACCATTTCTGATTCAATAAAATTAATTTCATCGAATTCTGATATTATTTACAAAAATGTCAAATTTCAATATTTATTAATATAATATTCAGTTTTCACTTATTTACCTAAAATTAAATTAAACAGTAATAATCTCTAATCAAATCAAAATATAGAATTCAAATAAATTTCAAATTTCTATATAAATAAATTATCAACTCCAAACTTTTTCATATATAGCTATTTCATATTATTGTTCGACAAGTCAAATTTTAATCCTACCTTGTCAATATAAGACATAAATAATAAATTTTAATATTTGAAACATTTTTTGTTCAAAAACACATTAAATTAAATATTTTGAATCGTTGCAAAATATCGGGATGTTACAAGCATAGATTCATATGCAAGGAGAAATTGGTATGTTAAACAATATTATATGGTAACACAAAACATATATGTCAGAAGTCCACATATGTATGTATCAAGCAATATGATGTAAATATGTTAATACAAAAACAATATTACAGAGATTAGAGAGTCGTACTGTAATGTCAGAGGTCCATAGAGTCAAGTTGTCTTGGAGAAGTTGCATGATCATCGTGCTGTCCTTGTATGACTCCCCGCTTAAACTGTCTAGTTATCAAATGGCTTCATCAAGTGCCTGCATGGTACAAAACATATGGCGTATTCTGCACTATCATTCAAAGATGAGTGCACGTCTGATACTTTTGTCAAACAATATGACAAAAGTATGAAAATTTTACCTACTTAGCAAGGTTGCAAGGACGGTCGAGTGAGTAAAGAATCTCGTTGTAGAACACTGAAAAATTGAGAGCTAACCCCAACATTATGGTACGAGTAGGAGGCATCTCAGCAAGAGCAATATCCTACAGAAAAGGAAAGGTAATACGACCTAGAGAAATATTCCATTACTCACTCATAAAAATAGCGTATTATGGTGACAGGCTCAACAACATATAGGCTCATAAGAAAAAAATGCATATGGCATGACAGATCGACAAATACAAATACTATCTAATTACCATGTTCGATGGTCGGAATGACATAGAAAAAGTAGAAAGCGGCTAAATGTTGCAGTGGTTATGTTAAAAAACTGCATATGGACTAAACCCTATTATTTTCCTACATTTAGATATAATAGGTAGACAATTATGAACTGCAGCTTATACATTGGCATGCCACACTGGCACCAATTTAGCATTTTGTATTGGAATAAACTGAAATCGCATTCACTTTAAAAGCATACATTGGCGTGCCACACTGGCACCAATTTAGCATTTTGTATTGGAATAAACTGGAATTGCATTAAATGCAATTCTAAAGATAGAAAAAACAGTTTGCGCAAATTGTTTAAATAAAATACATTGCTACAATTCGAAATGGTGAGAGTATTGAAATCTGATCCAGATCCAGTATGAGGCCAACACAGTATTAAACACTGAAAGGATTCTGGTTATGTGATAACTTCGAAAAGTGAAAAAAATGAAACTTTGACAATGCTCAAGATTTAGACTATGGATATGGGATACATTAATAAAATGCATCTTTCAATTTATAAATTAACATATTAAGAACATGCAAGACTTAAGATGTTAGAAGGAACTTACAGCGCCATTACGGAATTCGCCTGATATATCAAGATGGACTCAAAGTGCTTTTGCAAGAAGGTAGGCCACAAAAATAACACAAAGCCAAAGAGGGTTCCTTCGATATACTAGCTGATTTATTATGTTTTAGAATCAAAATAATTTTCATGGGCTTAAGTCCTGCAATCCAGCAGAACTAGTACCTAAGTAGGGTCATAAATTCATTAAATCCCAGAAAAGGCATGGCAACAATTTCCTATAGAAGAGGCAGTGCTTTGTTATTTCTCTTGCTATCTTCCTGGAAAGCATAATTGAGTTCAGGTTCTCAAGAGGCAAAAAGTGTATTCAAAATTTCACATGCAGCTAACAATTATACCTGAGCGGCAATGGCCTGCGTTACAGTATACTCGGTTTCAGTGTTGAATTGTCTCCACAATGACTTACACTGAACAGGTGTTATCAAGGTTCTCTCTCTAGGCACCTATTAGAAAGTAAAATAGATGAATTGTAATATCAATGTTCTAAACAACTAAATTAGATGAACATGTGTTATCAAGGTTCACATCTATAGTTTATCTCAGCAGCATAACATCAAAACAATACTTGCATGAATCTTGGGAGTAGTCACACAAGCAGCAGAAACCTTTCGTGGACAGTCATCAGAATGAATAACAGCAAAGCCCACCTCATCTTCAATATTCTGAATATGCTTATTAATAAGTAGATTTCCACTTGAATGCAAAATGATTATAAGACTATTAACAGTCTTCAGATTGAAAATAAAACACCAGAACAAGCACCTAAACCCAACTTTATAAGACGCAAACCTGAAGACTACCGACTCACAGTGTGCACAAAAACCAACTCCAATTCCCAAAACCAGAGAAAGCCTATCCCTCGTCAGTTGAATTCAGCCTCGAATGAGGGGAAGCAAGCAAGAAATTGGCCAAGATAGAAACCGAATTGTACTAGAAAACCGCGCATAATATGGTTGCTATTTACAGGAAACTTAAACGGAAAAGAATAATTGAGCAACTGTTAGAAAACAACAAGCTGCATTCGTGCGTCAACAAGTTTAATGTGACATTTTGAACGGCTCCTTAGAACTACATAACAGACCATCAAAGAGTGATGAATTACGAGAAAACACAATGGTTGTTCACAATGTCATATGCATGATATTATTTTATCAATATCTTTAGTCTGTACCATCTTGAAAATTCAGTGCAAATCATTTACTAAGATTTCTTTTTAATCAATATATTATGCAGAATGTACGAGTCTAAAGTAGTTTGTCTATGCATATAATTTACAAGTATTAGTTCATGCTTGTTGGACCAAATTCGCTTATTATATAAAAAGATTAAATGTTTATATGAACTTGTGCAATCCTTTGCATGCACCATCCTAGACCCTACCACATTCCTAGTATATATGAACTCCCTTCAAACAATCAACACATCATATAATAACAACTGAAGCTGCATAACACCAATGACCTCTGTTTATTCAAGAAGGCTCTTGCTGCACACTCCATTAATTTTCTTTGTAATCCTTCCCCAACCTATCTAATCACTCCCCTTTCCTCCTCAGCTTCGGCCCTCCCGAATCCAGAGCCCCATCTCAATTTAGTTTCTTCAGCTCCTGGACTAAGCATAATGACTTCTTAACCATTGTTGGGAATGCTTTGTCTCTTCTCACTTTTACGGTAATCCCATGTACATCCTCTAGTCCAAACTCAAGCTACTCAAATCTATCCATAAAACCTGAATAAGAGACATATATGGTAAAGATCCACATCACTTCAAACTCAACTTAATCGGGTACAATGCAAACTAAACCTTAATCCATCTAATTAAACTTTGTCTTTGTAGTCAGGACTGGTTCCAGACTTTGGGTTTCCCTAGGCAAACTCAATTTTTTTTTGACTTCTACATTAAAAAAACACACACACCCCAATGAATGCTAAGGGTCGGCTCTACAAATGGTCGCAATCTAACAAGTTATTGGTTTAAAACTATTCTGAGGGAAAAAAAGGTTTAAACGACTACATAAATAGTTACTTTCATGTGCACATGCATTTGATATGAAAAGCTTATTAAGCATTTTTGTGCATTAAGATAAACATGACTATAAGCCTAATATACAAGACGGATCTCGAATGATTTTATAAGGTGATTTTTTTCCTAAGGAGATGATCTCAGGGGAATGCAGTGATAAGACTTAGCATAAATTAAAGTATAGTTCAAGTGAATACATTTCAGAAGTAAGGGGAAGAAACAGCTACGTGTGCACCACGTGATACAACCAACAATAATTTATGAAAGTAAACAATCATAACCAAACCAAATATGTACAAATGAATTCATTGATAGGAAAATTTAGGATCAACCCAAACCAGATATCAGACTAAATTTCTAAACACTAATTATAGGCACAACGGAAGTGTAGAGAATTCCTGGCACCATGTATAAATATGTAAAATATATTCCTTGCAATGACTACATATGAGTACAGGGATTTCTCAAAATAATGAACAAGGTAAATAATAAGGATCTAAGATATAATCCAAATCAGAACATAGTAAATTTGTGATTATGTGTGCGCTTATTGGAGCTTACGAGCTTTCAAAAAGAAAATTCAGAATTAGTTAATTATCTAAATAACCAAGATAGGTAAATACAATACAGCAATTACATGAAAAACAACTTTCAACTTTCAACATTGAATTTAACCAGCAAAAATCCAAAATCCTTTCAGTTTTGTCGAATTAGTTCCCTAGTACTGTAATACATTAATCGAATTAGTCAGTACCTCAGTGGCAAAGTGAAGCCAGAAGCCATGCTTTCAGTTTTGTCGAAGTGGAGAAAATCTAAGGTGGATTAAGTTGAGATGTTGAAGGGGAGAGCGTTGCGAGCTGCGCTTGTGGTTAGGGTTTCACGATTTAACGTATGCTACATTTTAGCTAGGGATTTGGGTTGCTCTGGAGGAGATGATGAGCAAAAAGTTAATTCAGTAGAGGGATTTAAGGGGAAAGGGAACTAGGGTTAAAAAATTGTAAATACGAGTGGGAGAGGAATAGAAGATAGGTGGTCACGTTTATTTTGGATCACACGGACTAATTTTCATAGGCAGGAACTGATTTATTTTATTTTTTTTAATTTTTTTGCCGCATTTATACTGTGAGTGAAAACACCTTTGCTTGCATTTGCAAATACACGCCACTGGTTTTTGCAATAAAACATCATTTTTCTTGTAATGACATCAGATTCAGCTAATTGAGGGATGAGGAAAGAAGTTGTGAGTGGGCAAGCTTAATTAGTTAGTATAGTGGCTGGTTTTGGAGAAAGAGATGAAAATCAATCTATGTCCAACAAGAAATAGGCCATGTTCTATTTAAATTTGAAAAATAGCGAATTTAACTATTAAGAATTATTTTGAAAGTTGGGCTTTATTGTTTTAGTTAGCCCATTTTCTCTATTCTCACAATTTTTTGGAAGAGGAATGCTAAGCACAGTCGCCTATGAACGACTGTGCAAAACACTCGCTGCCAGATTGGTTGAAAGGGTAGCAGTCTTGGTTTTAAATTATTTTTATAAGTGAATGTGGGTCTCGCAACCATTGAAATAGCCAATCAAGCAGTGAGTCTCATAGATGAATGTTCTTAGCATTTCTCTTTCTGGAAAAAGGGAAAAGAAATATCACGACACTTCATTTTTCCTCCTCTCCTCCTTTCTACTTCTTCTTCCTGTGACTGAAAAAGAGAGAAACCATGGCCTCCTCAAAATCCTAATGCAAACTTCCTCCTTTTTAATCAAATTAAAGAGAGGAACTCTCATCTGAGCCAACTCTAGTTCATGTAGCAACATGCAAATATCTGAAATCAAAGAAGAAAGACTACAAAAAACTTCTTCTTCCATGCATGTCAGTATTTCATGGTTTTACGAACTGCTGATGCTCAAATTCATCCAATCTCAAGTGAGTTGTGCAACACATTCTTTCTAGTTTACACTAATTTTAGTTTATCTGAGCTGTATGTGTCAAAATACGTAAGTTTTATTCACTATTTGTTGTGAATTTTCTAAGACAGTGAATCATAGCGTGTGTCCATGCTTGTGCCTTCATAACTTCTTCATTCCTTTATGAAATTAAGCAATTATTTTTCTTATATGTTATCATCGAATTCTAATTCATGTCCGTGAATTTTCATCAAGTTCTGACTTGTTTTGATATCCCAAAATCATTCTCAAAGTAGCACATCGCAAAGATTTGGGTCTATGCACTACTCGGTGCCCAGGTTAACCAAGAGGTCGACCTAGGGTCGATCTAGTTGTGGTCAACCTAATGGTCGACATGTGGTCGCTTATTCCTGGGCACTAATGCCTAGGTTCGAACCTAAGTTGGTGTGTTTTTCTATGGCTTTGTTCCTCGTTTTGGTGCATTTCCAGAGCTTATTAGTGCACATAACCACGTGTTAATCTCTATATAAATGACCGAGTGCTTGTTTCGTGAGTTCTGTGATGACCTTATGGCTTGCTCAATTGTAAAGAAGCAATACATAGTGTATTTTCAGTGGTTTTGTGAATATTACTTTGTGAATTCTTGTGAAGCTTTCTTTTGCATTTCTACTGAAACGTCCACGAGTTTTAAAAGTGCTTTCGAAATGTTTTATATACGAAATATGGCTTTTATATGAACTATTGTTTTAACAAGATTTTTATGAAATTTATAAATAGATTTTATTCATTCAAGGATTTTCAAACTTACCAATTTTCAAAGATTCTCCAAAAAACCATAATTTCAAGATGTTTCCGAAAGTACAACTTTAATAATAAAACCACACATCTTTGCACCATTTGAGAAGGCGTGTTGGTGATTGAATGGTATCATAAACCTCGTGGTACGAGACGATATTCGGTATCAATTAATTTCATAACCGTCCAGTTAAAGTAATAAATTTCAGTGATTCTCCGTGATTCTTAGTCATTCTTCATGAATATTAGTGATCCTTCATGGATCTCAGCGATTTTCCATGATTTTTAAGTCCTCTACGATTTCTTGTGATTTCCTGTGATATTCCAGTGTGGAGCTAACTTACATTGTGTAAACCATGAAGTGAGGACGTGCGTTATGGAACACATCATTACCACCTTTCAGGTTACTTTTTGAGGGTGTCTGACTGCCAACACTAAACCTTTGAGTCGTCCTGTGTGAACTCTGTGGACCTTAGACTCATCTTATGTTAACTCTATGGACCTTCGGGTCATTCAGGTACCCTTTCTGTATGATATAAGTACCGACCATGGCTTTGAGCCTTGTTAGCATGTGGAAGGGTGGCTTTGGCTTGTCAATCATGTTGTTGGATCCAAATCATGTTGTTTATGTTTTTTTGTGATTTGTTGTTGATTTCACCATTATGACCATTATTATCATTGGTGATTTCATTAGTGAAATCAAGTCATAGAGGAACGCTAGAGATGGCTCCGTCAAGTCATAGAGGAGAGGAACGCTTAGATTTACGAGGCATGCCGAGGGATGGAGATGGAGAGGAGAGTAGCGGCGGAGGACGTGGAAACGTGGGGCGAGTGTCAGCTATTTCACTGGGTAGCCGTATCTGAACCGTTTAAGTTGTTTAAATGTTAAATAAATGAATTTTAAAATAATTAAATGTAAAATTCACTTAGCAAATTCATCACGAACACAATAGTTCTGACTTAGACCGTAACAAATTATGTGTGGAAATTGTTTAGAAATTCATCACGAACAATAGCGAAATTTCAGTAGCCAAATTCGAACATCTGCAGAAGTTTTATTTTTTAGTTTATTTCTTTATTAATCTTATTACTACTAATTTATGGGATGTTACAGTTTTCGATAGATATCAATCCATATATAGAGGGCCGTCTAAGTAAAATTTAAACCAATTTCAACTTTTGTAACATTTTCAGAATGTAAATCAGATATTCATCATTCAAACGGTTATTTTTAACTATTCATTACCCGATTTTAAACATCGAAAATATTATGCTACAAATATTGGATAATTCCAAATATTGCATAGTAGCCCTCTATATGTGGACTGAATATCTATAGTATTTTGTTATAATTGGAACAATGGAGCTCAAGATACTGGGGGTGAGCATTCTTTGGTCTGAACTAAAATAACCGACCGAACCAATCTATTTTTGTTGATCTGGTTTGGTTTTCCTAGCTTATTGGTTGGCTTTTGTTTTTGTTTCAATATATGTTTGGTTTATGGTTCGGATTTGATTTTTAATTTAATAACTCTAGCCCAACCAATCTAATCGAAACTTTCTAACGGTAAGACTATAACAGTAAATATTATTCCAGTAGAAATTAGTCCTTCCCTCCCTAATATTCATGTTTATCTTTTTCCAATGTTGGGAATTAAACGAAGAGCCTTACTTGAATCAAAGCAACTTTCTGCCTTAAAACACTTTTTTTTAATCAAAAATCTACATATTACAATTAGGCTGGATTCGGTTCGATATCAAAAATTTATATTCAAAACCATTACTATACCAAAATATATGGTAATAAGAAATCATACCATTTCCAACCAAAGTAATCGGTAAATCAATAATTCGGTTTTTGGTTGGTAACGGTTGGTAGAGAATACTTTTTACCGTTTGCAAGTTTTATATCTATTTTGTTTACAAGTTTTAATGCTAAAAGAGTAAATATTGAGAGTTGTTATTTTTTTATTATACGATTATTTATCACTTTTATTTTTTGTAGGTAAGAAGCTAAAATATTACACAAAATCATATTATCTTTAAAATATACGCAATAACAATTGCATTCAATTTGATAACATAATAGTATTTTGTTAGAGGAATGAATAAGTGGGTTTTGGAAAAATCATTTAGTCCCACATCGGGAAAAACTATCACCTTTTCCACTACTTATACTAAGGCTTGATATGTTATTACAAAAGAAAGAGGAGATGGAAGAGGGAGAGGAAATGACATGATAAGGCATTCATGTTAATATTTAAAGGTCAAAGATAAGGGTCTTGGGCCTTGGGGCTCTTGGGGTCTGGTGATCAATTGGGTCTTTGTTCGAATGCAGATGGGCTGCGCTGCGGAATTATTATATTTTTGAAATTCTGGAGCGTAAATACCGACGGAAATGTCTGTTGGTAAAGGGTCGCAACCTTTCCAACAGTCATACCCGTTGTTGTTCAAACAGATACGCCGGTTCATGAAAAAGTGCCTCTTCCAGCCTTTATATAGACCTGCGAAGAATCAAACAAGACATACGGTTTGAATTCTGATTTCTCCCCTCTTTATCTTCTTCCCATTGCTCTATTCTGCAAAATATAAATACTTCCTTGCGTTCGTCGTCAGTTTGTGATTGTAGCGCAGCATTACAAATAGGTTCCGTTTTACCCTTGGGAGACGATTGCTCGACATCCTTTTCGCGCCGTAGAGGGAGCAATTTTGTTTCAAGGGAACAACGATCGCTGGACTCGGACTTTGATTGGTAATGTTTCTTTTCCCTTTCTAAATTCTTATTTTCCAGTTGGTTCCCTTGCATGATTGTGATAGCATTTTGTTACTGCAATATCATTGAATCAATATTACTAACAATTAAAAGCGTTGCTGTACATAGAAATGGTTTTCAGACGTTTCTACTGGCTGGTTTCTAACAATCTTGAAACGAAATTGTTTATTGACTGTTGCATCTACTTCCAGACGACGATGTCGCAAAGTAGCAATGACAAATCTGTGCCGACACGGACTGCGCCGCCAGCTCCGCCTCTGGTTCCACCAACTATTCCATATTCACATGGCGAGAGACCAGAGAAGTTTAATGGCCAGGATTTCAAACGTTGGCAACAAAAGATGCTTTTCTACCTAACAACATTGGGGTTAGCAAAATACTTTTCGGACGATCCCCCATTTGTTGAAGAACTGGAGCCTGATGCCACCAAAGTCGAGGCTTTTACTGCATGGAAGAATTCTGACTTCATCTGTAAGAATTACATTCTCAATGGTTTAGATAATAGTTTATATAATGTATATTTTACCGTTGAGACTGCAAAGATTCTCTGGTTATCACTTGAAAAGATGTACAAGACTGAAGATGCTGGAATGAAGAAATTCATTGTCGGAAAGTTTCTTGACTTCAAAATGGTCGATTCCAAAACAGTTGTCAGTCAGATTCAAGAACTCCAAGTTATCATTCATGAAATTCATGACGTAAAGATGGAGTTAAGTGAGTCATTCCAAGTGGCTGCTGCTATCGAAAAGTTTCCTCCGTCATGGAAGGATTTCAAAAACTATTTGAAGCATAAGCGCAAGGAAATGACCACGGAGGATCTGGTTGTTCGTCTGTGAATCGAAGAAGACCACAGAAAATCAGAGAAAAAGGCTACCAGTTCATTACAGGCAAAGGCCAATGTGGTTGAGGATGAAAAGACAAATAAATGAAAGCGCGAGCAGAATCCTAAAGCAAAGAAACAAAAGAAGTTTCAAGGATCTTGCCACAACTGCGGAAAGAAAGGACACAAAGCAGCGGTGGGTCGTGCCCCCAAAAAGAAGAAACCTAAAGCAAATATGGAAGATAATTCAGATGATGTTGCAGATATGGACTTATGTGCGGTTGTTTCTGAGTGTAACCTTGTTGGCAACAACAAGGAGTGGTTTCTAGTTACAGGAGCCACTCGTCATATATGTGCCAATAAATGGATGTTTATAACCTACAAACCTGCCACTGATAACGAGCAACTATTCATGGTAACTCGTCCGCATCAAAGGTGGAAGGCAAGGGAAAGATTGTACCGAAGTTAACTTCTGGAAAGGAACTAAAATTGAATGACGGTCTTCACGTTCTAGAAATTCGCAAGAACCCGATTTCAGGATCGTTGCTCAGCAAACATGGTTTCAAACTAACATTTGTTGCTGATAAGTTTGTAATACCAAAGAATGGAGTATATGTTGGAAGAGGATATGTATGTGATGGCTTGTTTAAAGCAAATGTAACCACTATTGTACCAAACAATGATATGAAAAAAAATGAATCTTCTGCTTATATTGTTGACTCTTCTGACATATGGCATTCTAGATTAGGGCATGTAAATTTTGATACATTGCGAAATTGATTAATCTAGAATTCATACCAAAATGCAATATAGATTCCAACTATAAATGTCAAGTTTGTGCAGAAGCGAAAATGACTAGAACCTCATTTCATCATGTTGAACGAGAAACGGAACCTCTAGAATTAATACATACTGATGTATGTGATTTGAAAATGTGTCAAACTAGAGGTGGAAAGAGGTACTTTATCGCATTCATTGATGATTGTACCAGATATTGTTACGTTTATCTCCTTAGAAGTAAGGACGAAGCAATCGACATGTTTAAACAGTATAAGGCAGAAGTTGAGAATCAACTCAACAAGAAAATAAAATCTTTAAGGAGTGATAGAGGAGGAGAAGACGAGTCTCCATTTGAGGAATTCTGTGCTGAGCATGGAATTATTCATCAAACTACAGCATCGTATTCACCTCAATCCAACGGTATAGCCGAACGAAAAAATAGAACTCTACACACACACACACACACACACATATATATATATATATACAGATCAACATATGCGATCATTGGAAATACTCCGTCAGACATTCGTCCATACACTTCGTTCTGGGACCGAACGAAACCGAAGGCACAATTTCCAATAATCCATCTTAGGTAATTTATACCTAGGATTAATTAAATGAACCTTGCACTTCACTCCGTCTTCGATTATCTTCATATAATCAGATTCGCAACGCTACTGCCAATATGGAGTGGTTCTCGAATAATAATCCAACCGGTCTCTGACAACAATATTGGCAAATACTTCGATAGTCGGTTATTTAACTATCGAAGAAAAACAAACATCCATTCAAAGCATCAAACAATCACTGGGTCCCTTAATTAATATTTCATTAATTAAACCACTTCTCCATTTTCTTATCAATATTTGTTTTCAATAGTCATCTTGGCCTCTTACGCTTTTTGGAAAACATTTCCATATATCGCCTTCTTTTATTTTCTCAACACTTAGAAAATATCTTCTATTAATAATTGGAAAACATTCCAAGCACTCCGTTTCACGACCATTCATTTCTATACTTAGGAAATATTTATTATTATATTTCCAAAATTTCACTTATCTGGGTTAAAACGAATGTTGTGTAAAACATTGTTACAACAACCTAAAATACTGCATTCAAATAAATCTTATTCAAAACATTTATCTTCGACCCTGAATCTGGCTATTTATTGGTTATTAACCAAATCAATCAAGCTGGGTATACATACCTCTTAGACCTTGTTTGAATAACATTGTTGACTTCAAACGGACAAAACTACTTATCTCGAATAATCAACATCATATAACGCAATTACTCATTTTTAAAACGTGTATACGTTTCTCTTTCTATTTTTATCTGATTTTATTATAAATTTCCTTTTTGTTTACAATATTCTATTTTAAATTCGTTTCCTTATCAAATTCTATATATATCGATATATTAATCTCTAGTTAGCAAATTTTCTTAAAAATATTCTAACTCCTTAAATTTTCGGAAAATTTCGCTAGCACCTCCTTTGTACCGGTCAACAGATCAAACCTCAACTCGCCTCTCTAGGCCCTTTCCATTCAAAAAGAAAATCAAAAATCCATGTGGCTTGCCGATTCGACGCATAAAAACTCATATGGAATTTAAACTTGTACCTTTTGTCGGGCACACAAATTATATTCTTCATACATTTCATTCCATACCTGTCTAACCCATATACATCCACTCCTAATTTATTTTAAGTCAAGTCAATCATTTTTAACTCAATTCGATAATTTATTCTTCAATTATATCTTTGGCTTATTTCACTTTTTATTTGAACATAACACGTTCGGATATATTTTAAATTTACTTAAAACCCAATTTAATTCCATTTCAACTCAAGTTTCATATTCGATTTCGAATATAAATTCATACACCTCATTCACTTATCCAACGCCCAATTTCGATTCAAAACACGATTAACTAATTATTCTTCAAACTAGTTAATTCTATTCAATAATTAAAAAACTTGTTTTTGTTTCAAAAATTAGTTCACTTATTCCACTTGAGTTCATATTTATTTTATATCTCAAGTATGGGTTTTTCTAACGAAAATTCGGATTTTATTTACTTAAAATCCTTTTTTTATTTAAATAAACCGTTATGGTTTTATAATGGCTATGACGCTGTTTTTCTAGAAATTTGATCTTGACATAACTCAAAATCTATAAGACAAAGTCCATAATTTTCTCTTCTATTAGAAAACTATTATCAAATCGGTCGTGATGATTCTTGTTTCAAAGAATTCTGACTTAAATTGAGTTCTGTATACTCAATTGAAATTCGAAACGCCAAATTATGAACAACTACGCTGCAGCAAGTTCGTTTTAATTATATTTATATATAAACGTTAAGCTTTGTTTAATTTAAATTTAAATTTCGTTCTAATATATATTTTAATATATATTAAATCCAGTTTTCAAATCCAACTCAATATTTCTAATTATCTCTAATTATCGATTTTTCATTTCTCGGTTATAAATTTATTTATAACTTAATTTGCTATATTAAATTCCATTTCCCTTTATGAATAAATTATTTATAAAATTGGATATAATCGAATTCTAATTGTAAATTCTCAGATTTATTTCAATTCCGTTTATATTCCGAATTTCAGAATAACACTCGTCGTTCCATTTTCGAAACGATTTCTAATTCACTTTTAAATTCATGCTTGAATTTAAAATTCCAAATTATCCCATAATAATTATCCAATTTTATTTATAAATATCGTTTATAAATTTTCTGCCTTGTTTTAGGTAATAGAACAAGTTCCATTTCAAAATTTATTTGAAACCCGATTCTTATATTTGGAATATTTTATTTTTATAACTTTCGTATATAATTGTATAATCTTTTTTCATATTTAATTTTAGTTTCTATTTAATACAATTTAAATATCCTTCCTGGATATAATTTATTCTTATAAATTTGACATCGTCGAATTCTAACCATAAATCCGTTTGGATTTATTTTAAGTTACATTACAAACATCAGAATAGATTTCCTCATTACCCTTTTTAACATGGTTCCCAATTCTCATTTTAAATTCATATTTGAATTTACCCTTTTTAACACGGTTCCTAATTCTCATTTTAAATTCATATTTGAATTTAAATATTTAAATTATCGAAATGATAATTTTTCACCTTTCTTTATAAACATCATTTATTTTATTTGTTTATATATTTAAACAAGTCTCGATTTCAAATCCAATTTGAAATTAAATTTCTACTTTGGAAAAATAAATTACCCCTTTTAAATTCACATCTGAATTTATATTTCCCAAATTATCTAAATGATATTTTTTCCAATTCCATTTATAAACATCATTTATAAATTCACTTCAGTTCCCCACATTATTTAATTTATAAACATCATTTATAAATTCGATACTTGTTTTTATTATTCAAAACAAGTTAATATTTCTGGCTCATTCTAAATTCAAATTCTATTTTAGAAAAAAAATAGATTTTCCCATTTAAATCACAAAATCCCCTTTTCACGATATTTTTATAAATCAATTTCAACATCCAAAACACCCAATTATTAATCACGGGTTTTATAACAGATCATATATGATAATATACATGAAGACAAACAAATAATATTATTTTTGAGGAATCCAGTTGGATCCCTCCGACCTGTTTTCCTCATCCACAGACATTAGCCAACAAAAATAATACCCATCCTGCTTCGAGGCAGGATATCGCGATATAGAAGGTCAACGACTATCACATTGTAGGGCGCATAGGGTCATCCGCTAATGATACTGCGGGCATCCGCTAATGGTACTACGTGAAATATCCACCCCCAATATATATATATATATAATAGCCACAAACACCAAGCCTAAACAACTAATATATATTTAATAGCCACAATAATATTTTTAGTGCATGCAAACAACGAACGAACAATTATTTTTAACTAGTAAAATAATTCTAAATAAAATCTGAGTGAGATTTACTCATTTTGAATGTTAATTTGCCGAATACCCCCAATTTAAATTAAATCTAATACCATTTGATTTAAATTAAATCCCATTCGATAATAACTCTCTTTCGAATAATCTATATTCGGTTAATATTCCGAACTTCAGAGTAAATCTACCGTTTCAGATTAATTGAAGTTCTAAATTCACTTTTGAATTTATCCTTTCCAAATCCTTATCAAATTCCTTTATAACCATTCCAGTCTACGAAACATTATCAAAATTTATCTTATATTCCGAATTTTGGAATAAAATTCATCATTTTCTTCTGAAACGATTAACCATTTCCCTTTCTCATTCAAATTCCAATTTGGATTCACATTTCAAATCTTAATTTCCTTTATAGATATTTCATTTGCAAAATATTTTCTTTCAAATCGTTAATAACTTCCAATTGTGGATCATATTTCTTTTTATATAATCAAATCCATTTGATTTTATCATTTCAAATCCAAATTACATTTATAACTTCTATTTAAAATTTATCCATAGAAAATCTCATTTTTTATTCCAAACATTTATAATCTCGTTCACAATTTATTTTATAACTACTAAGTTTAAATCGAATTACAAATATAGGTTTCTAAACCGATTTCCGTTTTTCTATATAAATTCAAATTTATCCCAATATAAATATTTCATTGAATTTAAGACGTCGTTTGTAAATTAATCTTCTCAATTTGTCTATTAAAACATATTTCTATTTAAAATCACCCTTTAAGACCTTATAGCGATTTTACATTCGACTGTAAAATATCGATCTCAAACCAAATATTGATTATCCAATAATAATTATTTCCCTTCATCCATAAATATCGTTTATAAATTTAATTATCCATTAAAAAAAGTTTCTATTTTCAAATCAATTCGAAATTCAATTTCTAAATTTAAAAATAAATTTCCTTTTTAAATTCCATTTCAACATTTGAAAATATCTTATGGTATTAAATACCAAAATTCTAAGGCTAGGTTAATTCAAACACAACATAATCAATCGCCGATCATATATCACATCATATATCACAATAATGAAAAACAGTAAATAAAATGTCGAGGAATCCAGTTGGATCCCTCCAACCTGTTTCTCTGCATCCACATATGTTAATCAACGTATATAACATCAATTTCACTTCAATATATGATGTCATGATAAACAAAATCAATATTCAACCAACGGTTAAATATATATAACTAATCAATCATTTCTACCAATTTATCAACCATTCATCCAAACAACCATCACACAACATAAAATTACGATATATATAAATTTAAAACTCGTTTATATAAATATATAAAAGAGTTAGAGTTAGTGAGTTTACTCATATTGGTTCGTAGTTGACGATTCTACTTTTTGTTTCGTTTAAAATCAAAAAGACGTTTGATTTTATTATGAAATTCCATTAGTTCATTTTTCTGCCACATCAGCTCCACAATGTCGATTTTGTTGTTACGATCCCAACGTGGTCAGTTTCGTCAAATTCTATTCATGTATGCAATATGTATGCTTGTTATAAATTTCTAATTCAATTTAAGTAATATAATTTCATTAACGACCATAATTAACATTAATAACCATTTTAATATAATAAAGTTCGGATTAGCCGTGCTTAACCCTCCTCGGTATCGCGTTTCTTCCCCGAATTCAAAACAACTCAGCACGATCAATCCCTTCACTACCGTCGAAATCATCACTGCAAAATCACCAAGTAATTACTACCTCGAATAGTTCGTAACTCACAAAATTCTCAACACATACTAATACGTTGTTCCTCCTCTAATATTTAATTACCCTTTTTTCATGCATTTATCAAAACAGACCACGTCTTTTGACATCAACAAGCAACAAGTATTCCCCTTTTTTTCAATCTGAATCAAACTCTACCAAATTTTTCTCACGACAATTTTTTTCTTTCTTTTTCTTAAGAAAACTCCTTCCTTAAACTCCTCCAACCCACGCTATTAATTTAAACAACTGCTAAAATTCTTCTTCCCCATCTCTTAACTCGCCTACGCCAAGATCACTGTATCGAACTTCACTCATAAATGCCGATAATTTCTACTCCTTTTATCACTCTCTTCACTTGATAAAATTTCAAATGAATCTCACCATTAGCTTCCTTCTATACACTTGATTCAGGCTAGCCATTTACCGCCCTTTCCGACCACCTATGCCTGCCGCCGACTCCACCAGAGCTCAACTACCACCACCTCTCTGCAGCAGTCATCTCCAAGTTGAACCCGAACCTTCTGTGCTATCGCGTCGCCCAACCATCCCTCACACAACCATCCCTAAAACCCTCGACAGACAACCCCATCTATGCGCCTCCCTGCCACTGGTCCATCGTCACCCTCAGCCCCTCAAAACAATGATCACATCTCCGGATAAGGTCATCCATACCGACCGTGGTTCAAAAATAAATGTGAATTCCATCATCGTCGAACTCGCTAATACGTATGCCCAAGTGAGGAATAACCCTACAGTAATTCAAAGAAATACCCCTTTCAATTTATAGAAATTTATTGGAACTGTTCTTAAATTTTTAGGTGGCGGTTTTGTGGATCGTTCATTTATGTGGAGGCGCTACTGAAGAATAGTTTGACCACGGGATTTTTATTTTTAGGGTTGTTGACTTGTGATAGGGGATATATATATATATATAAAAAGAATTGTGTATTATTTTATTAATTCCCGAAGCTTACGGCGGAAGCTTCACGTTAAAACCATTATATACGACTTTCAATCGCAACGAAAATTGAAATTCTAACATAATAAAATATTCCGGATACGATGGAATAAGTTTCGTCGATTTCCGAGATCGTTTGTAAAATTTACTATTCTTAAGTTCCATATTAAATCAATAAACGATTAAATAGAAATCTAAGCGTTTATGGTTACCGCGGTCACATACGATATTGAATTGCCATAAAATTTATTTACATACAATAACTTAACATTACAGATCCGATGAAACTGATTTCGTCGAAAACGGAGGTTGTTTGCAAAAAGGCTATTTTCAAGGCTTAAATAAATCGATTAAAATAGAAATAAATTCAAAAACAATTTGGTTAAATTATAATAAATTATAATAATCGTGTATATCCGAACAGAACATCATATAGCTCCAAATATATGTATATTTGGATTTTAAACTCGATATTTCAAATTAAAACGACATTCGGATTATTTAAAATCGACTTATTTATATAATAAATCGTTATAATTTATATACGATTCCATAGAGACTATTTGAAATTTTGATTTGGACATAACTCATAATTTATAAGACCATGTCTCAATTTTTTGCTTTCATTGGAAAGATATAGTTCAACAGATTCGAACGTTTCTTGTTTTGAAGAAATCCGACTTATATTGAATTTTGTATATTCAATTGAAGTTCAAAACGTTAAATTACGAATTGTCACGAAGTTACGAGCTCGCTTTAAATTTAATTATAAATTATACATTCTAACGTCATTTAATTAAATAAATTCCTTTTAAAAATCGATTTATATTTCAATTATAATATTTAAAACATATTTAAATATTCAGAATTAAATGGTTAAAAATCTAGATCGTTACATGCGAGCACTGGAAAACAATTGAAGTTGAAGCTGATAGGATCGAGGCAGAGTATCGCGCTAAACATTCAACTAAGTAGTCATGCAACTACAATCTACCTGCATTTCCCTTTGTTCAACATTGTTCAACTCCCGTTTATATTATGATATAACAAGTAGCCATTGTTTTTGAATTGTAACTGAAATAAGCAGGCATTCTTTTACTTCAGTATTGCAGTTATGAAGCATATCTGTCACCCGCCATCAATTAAATTTTTTTGTTCCTTTTTCTACTTTGTTTTGTTCTGCCTGTAGCATGATTTTTCATTAATATACCTTTTATTTCATAATTTAATTAAGTTTGGTGTATTCCACAAACATCATTGTATTTTGTAGTAGCATAATTAGCATATAACTATTTATTTTTTTAACTGTGGTATATCTTAAGTTGTTCGTGTGTTTTATGATATTGACCTGTTGTGCGTAACGACGTGTGGTTTTTGTACCATTGCATATCCTTTTTTCTCTATGTTGCAGCTACAGTGCTGCTTACGTTTGTATTGTTTTTCACTATTGCTAACGTTTGTATGGTTTATCAACACATTTCAGCTATGGTCAAATTTATCTATGCATGCACACGTCCATCGGACGTGCCTCCGTACTGGTAGATTTAATAGAGAATTTAGAACCATCAAATCCAACCTAATGTAATATAACGTAACCACGTCACATCTCTATTTTTAGCTTTCTTCAATAAACTTTCAGATTTAGCTCCAACCTTAGATTTAGTTTTAGCTCTAAATTTGTTCGTACACTTAAGTCTCAAATTCAAACCTAGACCCCAGAAATAAGTCGGTTATTAAGTTATGAACCTGCCCAGATTTCATCTCTGAGTTCGTTATGTACCTAGCCAAACTAGTTGCTAAATATAACCTGCTTGGGTCGACCGTCCTCCATTTGACGACTCGGGCCTTTTTTTCTTTTGATTTGAATTTCGAATTTGAGTTTATATTCTTAAATTTTATTTCATAACTTCTCTGTTCTGCCTCAAATCATAACAAGTTATGTATGAAAATTCTTTAGAAATTCATCAGTGACACACTTGATAGCCAAATCCGAACATTTATAGAAGTTTTACTTTTTAGCTCATTTCTTTATTAATCTTATTACTACAAATTTATAGGATGTTGTTGTTTTTGACTGATTTTTATGTAGTTTGTCAAGATTAGACTTATTGCATTATCTAAGCGTATCAATAGATTTATAGACATCATACATACACCAATTTTAGGTTTAATATCTGTTATAAGTATCAAAATGTTTGTTTCTACATCTCCTTTTAAATCCATGATATAACATTCTAGATCCGTTAATACCGGACAAAATATTAAAGTTTATGTAAAATGCATGAATTTATCAAAAGTGCCTAGCTCTGATTAATCTTCGCCTTGACAATTAATCTTAATTCATGCTTTCTGCCTAGCAATTTTTACAAACTTGATGTGTGTGTATAAGCACTCTATGACATGCATATTTTAAAACACTATTATTGTATCTTAAGCTACATCACTTCAAATGTAACAAAATTTTATAAATATTAGTCCGCACATAGATAGTCATCTATGTAAAAATTAAGTTAATTTCAACTTTTATAACATTTTCAGAATTTTAACTAAGTTATTCACCATTCAAACAGTTATTTTTAACTATTGAATTTTAAACATAAAAAATTATCACGTTATAAATATTGAAATAAGCCCAAATATTGTATAGATGTTCCTCTATATATGGATTAAATATCTATAAAATTTTGTTGTGTTTGAACAATGTAGCTTAAGATACTAAGGGTGAGCATTCTTTGGCCTGAACTAAAATAACCAACCGAACCGATCTATTTTTATTGATTCGATTTGATTTTCCTAGCTAATTGGCTGGTTTTTGTTTCTTTATTAGTTTGATTTATGCTTTGTATTTAGTTTTTAGTTCAATAACTTTGGCTCAACCAATCTAATCGAAATTTTTAACAGTACGACTGTAAGACTAAGAATTATTCCAGCTAAAATTGGTTCTTCCCTCTCTAATATCTATGTTCATCTTTTTTTCAATGGGATTGGGAATCAAACATTTACCGGCATGCACCATATTTATTTAATCGAAATTTTCGTGATTAATAACAAACATTTTCCGGCATGCACCACATAAGCATAACATTTTTGTTGTAGTTTAATTGGACTTGCTTGCAGCACAAATAATACAAACAAGTTTTCCATCTATATTTTCCGAGGACTAGACAGCATTTTGTACAACGCAATCCTGCAATCAAATATACCAATAAAGTTCAATATGGCAACATATTTATTTATTTTCTAAGATAGAACAAAAAAGGGAAAAAATAATCAATTATGGCATTTTAATCATTTCCAACTGATTGACACTACATTATAATTTGGGAAGCAGCGGGTGGTTCTAATCTTTTATATCCATACCATATATAAGGACGAGAAACAAAAATCTTTCAGCAATCAATGTAAACCAAGCTAAAGGTTTAGGCATAAATTTGATGAACAGGTTCAAAACACAGTAAAACAGTATACATACATTCAATCTGATTCCATAGTTCAATACTAAAAATCAAACGAACAATAGTAAGAGAGTGTTATTTTGAAACATCATAATCATAAGTAATTACCTTCAACCATGACGTGGAAAATAGTGAGAGAGAGAGATCATTTTACCTTCCAAATCCGACCAGTAACCATAAGATCGAGTAATTTTTTATCACCATCAGAGAAGAAAAGTGCAATGTTCTTTTTTATAAGAAGTCCATCGTAACTGTTAAGAACTGTTGTGTAGCTATCACGTATGCTTCTTGGCACTCCTTCCCATGTCATTTTGCGATCACCACCCCCAACCTCAAGCGTATATTTATACTTGCTAGCATCACTGATATTTCCCATAAAGCGCAAAATAATTATGTAGAAAGCATCCTTTCCTAGCTGGAGTTGAACAAAATGCAAACAAAAGTACTGTCCTAAACAGCTGATTACAATGGGAACCCAAGTACCAGTATCATACAAGGAATAAAACCTATTGTTGAAGATGCTTCCATTAACCACATGAACTTTGTGAACATTTTTCAAGTGCTCCACCAAAGAAAGAACGTCACCGGCTGCAGCACAATTTGAGCCAGGGAAAGGACAACTGTATGGTCGATACTCACACTGTGACTCATGCTCCAACTTACAGTTGTAAGGATAAATGCCAACGCATCCATAGCATTGGTGTTTGCAAGGCAGTTCAACAGAAGCTGCTACTTTTTCAAGGGCAAGGCATCTGATATTGCCCAATTCATGTCTGCATGTAGGGCATATATTATGCACACGCGGTTTGCAAGATGAGCAAATTGTGTGTCCATTTATACACTGATGAATAGGTGGGTACATTATATTAGAACAGACTGGGCACTCCAAGAGATCACAAACGTTTTCAACATCTGCCTCCGGTTCTTTCTTTTGTCTTCTTTTCTTAGAGATGGCTACATTGTTATCTTCCTTTCTTGCAGAATCAATAGCCATCACCCAACAGAACACGAGCCTAGATCCAAACAAAATGTGCTGAATATTAAAATGAAATCATGCCTTAAACCGATATTAACTTTGAATATAAATATTGCTTCGATGGGCAAAAGTTTTTTGCGGTCGAACGTATTAGAGAACAAGTGATAAAATCAAGGATGCGGTGTTTGTTTTGTTTTGTTTTGTTTTATAACCTTTTTCCCAACTCACGTAAATAAAATGTTGCTTCAACCCAAAGGTACACGACTCAAAGTATATAGCCAGTCAACTACCAGTAAACATACAATCGTACTGTTCATTTTATAGAACTAAGATATCAGCCTTTATTCATGCATTTTGGCGAAGCAATTTGTAAGCAAGCACCAGCATCGATTTTTTTTTAAAAAAAAGTAGTAGCATGCAGTTTAATTATAAATGAAGTGACCTTAAGGTATATAAAAGCACCTTGCTAAGACTTTAAAATGCACGACAAAATCTATTCAACGTACACCTTTTTCCACATCAGATCAATTAAGATTTTAAAATTCTAATCCAACCCATTAGCAGCCGAAATTCATCAAATTGGGTTTGTATCCAACCCAATGGGCATAATTTACACCTCTAACTAAAGCTATATTAATTTTATACCGAAATAATTTGCAGTACAAGAAAATTATTTGAAGTCTAAAATTTTAATTTTCGAGAAGAGAAATAAGAAATACGCTGCAAATTGACAAGTACAAAACAATATATTGAAACATGTAAATGTTCACTTCTATAGCCATAAATTGTTGGTTCTATTGATACTTATATAATAGATTAACTTGTCTGATTATTAGGTAGAGTAACCATTTGTTTGATAATAAGTGCAATATCCTAGCCATCAGAAAGATGTTTTCAAATACTACAAGCCCTCTTGACAACATGGTCTTAAACTCATAAAAAGATGATTTGAATAATAATTTGTAAGTAGTCTTAAATATAACTTATAACTAGGGGTATTATAGTGTAATTTTGTTGGGAATTTTCTTCACTGTCAAATAGAGATTCTAGAACAAGTTAGATGAGAGGTTGGAAAGAGGAAAAAACGATATTTTTTTGTAAGGAGAAAATATAAAATTATTGCAAAATTTTATTACACAAGTTCATAATTTTTATAACATCCAAAACGAGCGAATCTACTCAGTTTACAAGAGTTCACATCTCAAATAGACGATATGTAATACATACTGTTTAGTCAAAAATTTATATGAAATTATTTCATATGTCATACCTAATGATTCTCAAATTTTTATTTATCAGCTATTTTTGCCAGGTAGGGTAAAAAAAATAATCAAATATCAAAATCAAAATAAGTTACTGTATGTAATTTTGATCAGTGGTCTACATAATCTACTCTAAGCATATGATTTCCAAACTTGATATAATATGAACCGATGCAGTTAGTAATAAGTTTTCACTTGGAAGTTATAAGTGGGTGCTCAATGCAGTAACCGAAAAAGAAAAGAAAAAATAGTAGTGGTGGTAATGATAATGACGATGATGATACGATAATAAAAGGTTTGTACCAGAAATTAACAATAGCTTGACAAAAAAATTGTTGGACATCGAAGATATTAAAGGCAAGTGATAGAGTACCGGATCTACAAAAATAATAAAATTTTCAATCCCTGATTACGAGGAAAAAACAATGACAAATCATCACCGAAAGGTAACTGCTGAATTTTGGGTCCTAAAGAGTTTTAATCAAAGCAAGCGGTTTTAAACTTTTCATGCTTATACTTCATGACTCAGCGATCGCTTTCTAAAAACAAATTCATTAACAGATAATAAAATTAGCACGTCGCATGCTGAAGAATAACATCTCAATGATTGTTACACATACTTGATCAAAATTTTACACTCAAGAGTTTGATTCTGAAGTACAGCGATGAATTAAATTTTGCTTAATAATATTAGGATTCTAAAATCAAATTAAAGCAGTTTAAATGAAATTAACGAACTTGCATCTAAAGATTCTAAACGGCTTAAAATTTCAAATTTGACATTATGTCAAAGCCTTAACATTATCTTAACCCAAGAGCCAATTCACAGCACCAAAAGTTAGGGTCTCAAAATTAAATGAAATTAGCAGGTCGCATGCTGAAGAATAACATCTCAATGATTGTTACACATCCTTGATCAAAATTTTACACTCAAGAGTTTGATTCTGAAGTACAGCGATGAATTAAATTTTGCTTAATAATATTAGGATTCTAATCAAAGCAGTTTAAATGAAATTAACGATCTTGCTGTTAACGAATGGATCAATCTGCATATATTAACAAATCGAACTGGGCTTTGTTTTATAACCTCTGTATATTATGGGCTGTACATTGTTTTAGCCCATTACCTCTATTATTACATATAAAAGCATGTAACCGTGTAGAAAGACAGGTATTCGAAGATTGTATACCAAAATTTCAATATACTTACATTTCATATCTCTGAAACTTTGTAAAATCAAATATCAGAATATTTCAATCATATTTCTTACATGGTATCAGAGCGAGAATCAGCCAAACGGCATCATATTCTAGTTTCTTATTAAAGAAAGGGGTATGATTTTGAGTCTCCTCAGAATTTAGCATCATCATCGGAGATCATACCTCTCCGATCAGTCTAGTATCTGTTCTCATCAAAACTGTGCCTTGCCAAGCCAAGAATTTAGATTCAAGGCGGCTGCAGCAGTTCTTGGTCATCAGAGTTTTCAAAACTCATCATTTGATAGCCCTCAGTGCAGTATTTAGGCAATTCCTGAATCTTTCAAAGAAACAAGAATTACCACTGCATTTTCCTTACCTCTTCTGTACAGGCTGCCATTTCCTGCAGTGGCCACGCCATATACTCATTTCTCACCTCTGGGCCTGTTTCGTATTAAAGAATGGCTGGAGGAAGTGTTGATAATTCATCTGCCACCTCAAGAAACGTAACAGCTGACCCCATAAATCCGCAACCAGTTCTTGTCAAACCAAAAAGCCAGGTGATTACTATTCCATTGGACGAAGATAACTATTTGTTATGGAAATTCCAAGTTGAGACAGCCTTGAAGGGTTATGACCTTCAAGATTATATCAATGGAACCAAACCAACACCACCTGCAATGATTATGAGTCAAGATGGAAGCATGGTTAGTAATCCAGCCTATATACATCATCATAAACAAGACAACTTACTGTCATCATGGCTGGTATCTTCATTAAGTGCAAACCTCTTATCACAAGTAATAGGATGCAAATCATCTTATGAAATTTGGAATACAATTCAACAAATATTCAGTTCTCAGTCTTCTGCTAGAATAATGCACTACAGGAGGGAGTTTCAGAATACAAGAAAAGGAGAATTAACTATGAGAGACTACATTGCTAAGGTAAAATCTCTGGTTGACAAACTGAATTCAGTAGGGCATCATATTTCAGACAGTGAGCAAATCTTGACCTTAACTAATGGTCTTGATGAGGAGTATGAATCATTGGTCACGTTTATTGCTACACAACCTACTCTACCAGACATTCAGTCAGTTTATTCGGCATTATTAGCCCATGAAGGCAGGGTAGAACAAAGGAAAGCTATGCAGAATGATTATAGTATAAATTTGGCTTCTAGTTCAAGAAATCAAAATCAGTCAAGAAGCATACCTGGCTATGGTAGAGGGAATGCACCAGGACAGAGAGGGAATCAGAATCCCAGAGGCAGAGGAAGAGGCAGATTTAACAATACAAACAGAGTTAGATGTCAAATATGTGAGAAACCTGGCCATACAGCTAACAGATGTTATTCAAGATTCAATTCAGATGTTAATAATCCACAACAAAATCATTCTGGTCAAGGTAGGCTAAACGTTAATATGGCCCAAACTAACAATCAAACCAGGTCGAGTGGTGATAGCACTACAGCACAAGTCACAAGTAATGATGATTCTGTCAAAGGTGATGATTACAATCCAGAAGATTGGTATCCAGATTCAGGGGCAACCAATCACATTACTAACAATCTTCAAAATCTTAATCTTGGCAATAAAAACTACTCAGGTACGCAAGTTATTCATACTTGTAATGGTGAAACTATGAATATATCTCATATTGGGGCAGGTGTTGTTAAGGGGAAAAGAAAACTTTACCTCAACAACCTACTCAGAGTTCCTAGTGTTAAGAAAAAATTTGATCAGTGTGTCCCAATTTACTAAAGACAATAAGGTGTATTTTGAGTTTCACCCAAAATATTGTCTAATTAGAGATGTTCATAATAAGGACATATTGTTACAGGGTAGTTTGGACAATGGGCTATACAAATTCAACAACATGCAGTCGAGATTGGAAAATAGCAAAGATATCTTGTGCTGTAATGCAAATATTCATTTCAGTTGTGATAATGTTGAGATTAGTTCTGTTAGTAATGACAAATATTGTACCAGAACAAATATTCCTGTTAATGATGACATTGTTAAAGATGATTCTGTCAAGAACAAAAACAATGACTATATGAAGAATGATCTTGATATATGGCATTGTAAGTTAGGACATCCCAGTTATGACTTGGTTTTGAAAGTTTTAAAAGACAATAACATTCCATACAAACACTCACCCATATCCAGTTTTTGTGTTCATTGTCAACTTGGCAAAAGCCACAAGTTACCTTTTGGCAGATCAGAGACTGTCTATTCTAAACCACTTGAGTTGGTTACAGCAGACCTTTGGGGTCCTGCACCATTGAACTCCAGACAAGGTTACAGGTATTATCTATCCATTGTTGATGCCTACACAAGATATACTTGGATTTTCTTTCTTAAAACTAAATCTGAAACACACAATGTCATGTTGCAGTTCATAAAGTTTATAGAAAGACAATTGAACAACAACATTAAAATTGTTCAGACAGATGGGGGCAGTGAATTTTTTCCACTCAGAAATTATTTTAATCAAAAAGGCATAATACATAGAAAAACTTGCCCCTATACATCTGAGCAAAATGGCATTGTTGAAAGAAAACACAGGCATATTGTAGAAACAGGTTTAACACTGTTATCTAATTCATCTTTACCTATGAAATATTGGGATGAGGCCTTTTGTACAGCAGTTTATTTAATTAATAAGATGCCTACAAAAGTGCTGAAATACAAGTGCCCTCATGAGGTCATTTTTGGAAATAAACCTGACTATACAATTCTGAGAACATTTGGATGCTTGTGTTTTCCATGCCTCAGACCTTATAACAATCACAAACTTGCCCTAAGATCAAGTCCATGTACTTTTCTAGGTTATGCAAAAGACCAAAAAGGATACAAGTGTATGGATAATAAGGGTAAGATAATTGTTTCCAGACATGTTGTTTTTAATGAATGTGTTTTTCCTTTTGCAGACAAGGAAAACAAGATCAATCAAGTAAAAGATCAGTGCAAAAATACAATGCAGACTTTACCACCTTTGTCTGAATGGAGTGTGCAAACAGATGGAGATAGATTATTACATCGAACATACAGAGATGAATCATTGCATCAGATACCAACTAGTCCAACTGTATCCAGCACTAGGTCTGGATACAGTTCAAGTGAACCAATGACTGATGAAGACTTACCACATAATAGCAATGATAACCAAGCATCAGATGAAGACAATGAAAACAGTGATAAAGAAGAACCACAAACAAGACATCATATGATTACTAGAGCTAAAAGTGGGATTTTCAAGCCCAAAGTGTATGCTGCCACAACTAATGATACTGTTGATACAATTGAACCAGTCATGTATGAACAAGCAATTAGAAGTAAGTCTTGGAGCAAGGCTATGGATGAAGAATATGATGCACTAATTAAAAACAAAACATGGACTCTTGTTACTGCACCAAAGGATAAAAACATTGTGGGATGCAAGTGGGTTTATAAGCTTAAAAGAGATGCTAATGGAAGTATTTCTAAACATAAAGCCAGGTTAGTTGCAAGGGGTTTCACACAACAATATGGTTTTGATTTTGATCAAACATTCTCGCCAGTGGTCAAGCCAACTACAATCAGAATTATTTTAACTTTAGCTCTACACAAAGGTTGGAATATAAGGCAAATGGATGTTTGCAATGCATTTTTGAATGGAGAATTATATGAAGATGTGTATATGCAACAACCAAAGGGGTATGAGATTCAAGGTAAAGAAAATCATGTTTGCAAGTTACATAAGGCCATATATGGTCTAAAACAAGCATCCAGGGCATGGTACATCAAATTAAAGGAGACATTGAAGTCATTGGGCTACAAAGCAACAAAGTCTGACAATTCTTTATACACCAAACTTAATAATCAGTGTACTATATACATACTTGTGTATGTAGATGACATTTTAATCACTGGAAATAACACCACAGAAATTGATAAAGTCATCACACATTTAGACCAAACATTTGCTATAAAAGATATGGGTGAAGTGGATTATTTTCTGGGTGTTCAAGTTCAAAGAAAATCACAATCAGAAATTTTTCTTTCACAAAAGAAATATATATCAGATATTCTGGTCAGAGCAAACATGGATAAAGCTAAACCCTACAGCACTCCTATGATCAGCAATTTACGTTTGTCCAAGTACAAGGGTGATGCTATAGAAAATTGCAAACAATATCGAAGTATTGTTGGAGCATTGCAGTATTTGACCATTACTAGGCCTGAAATCAGTTTTAGTGTGAATAAAGTCTGCCAGTTTATGTCTAACCCCTTAAGTGATCATTGGAAGGCTGTGAAGCGCATATTACGTTATTTACAAGGCACAAAAGACTATGGATTAAGAATTCAAGCTAATAAAGATATTAGTCTAAATGCTTACAGTGATGCTGATTGGGCGAATGATCCAGATGATAGGAGATCAACTACTGGCTACTGCTTGTTCATGGGACCAAATCCGATCTCTTGGTGTACTAAAAAGCAATCCACAATCTCGAGGTCTAGTACAGAGGCAGAATACAGAGCGATAGCAGCAGCGACAGCTGAAATCATTTGGGTAGAAACCCTAATTGAAGAATTAGGGTTTCAAACCTCAAAGAAACCCACTTTATGGTGTGATAATAGAAGTTCTGTATCCCTTTCCATGAATCCCATACAGCATACTAGAACCAAACACATCGAAATTGACCTTCATTTCGTCAGAGAACGGACAGAGTCTGGAAAGCTCATTATCAATCACCTTCCAGCGTTCTACCAGAAGGCGGACATCCTTACCAAGGCACTGTCCAAAAATAATTTTGAGAGATTAAGAGCAGAGCTCAAAGTTTTTCAAGACGGCGCAGAGTATAAAGGAGAAAGAAACCCTAGTTCGATTTGAGGCGGCGTGTTAACGAATGGATCAATCTGCATATATTAACAAATCGAACTGGGCTTTGTTTTATAACCTCTGTATATTATGGGCTGTACATTGTTTTAGCCCATTACCTCTATTATTACATATAAAAGCATGTAACCGTGTAGAAAGACAGGTATTCGAAGATTGTATACCAAAATTTCAATATACTTACATTTCATATCTCTGAAACTTTGTAAAATCAAATATCAGAATATTTCAATCATATTTCTTACACTTGCATCTAAAGATTCTAAACGGCTATTCAAAATTGACATAATGTCAGAGAGCCTTAACATTATATTAACCCAAGAGCCAATCACAGTACCAAAAGTTAGGGTCTCAAAATTAAATTTCATGAACTTCAATATAGAAAACCAGAACGGAACGAGGAAAATGGACAATCGCATACAAAGTAGAAACATAAAATACCTTGACTACGAGTTAATCCAATTCAAAGCGAGCCGGCAATTTATCTGAGCCCTTTCCTTGATATGTTGGGATGTATGAGAACTCAAACTCGGTATTTATAAGGGTTGATCTAGGAGGAAAAGCCAATAGTTAGACCTCAATTCAATGGGGCAACCGACATTTATTAAAAGGGCATCCAACGTCAAGAGCCCCTTAAATGGGCATCCAACATTAAATATTCGATGGATGTAGTAATTTGTGCGTTATTAGGCATCCATTTAATAGACGTCTTGTTATGGCGTTCATTAAATAGACACCTAAGACTGGATGTCCATGAAGTAGGCATCCAGTTTCACTTCAGTTTCTTGAAGAGATATCTGAACATTCAGTTGAATGCTCAAGGCATAATCTACTTATTGGGAGGAAATCTGAATTATCCGAGGTTGAATTGTAACCATTGAAGATGATTTTATAAGACCATCTCCGATAGTCAATATTCAACCTTTCACCATTTAGCGTTTGCACCCCAATAGCATATTCATACTAAACATATAACTGAATCTCTAGTTTGAACTTTGGAAATTAAAGCGGAATTGGGCGCTCATTTGATGGATGTTGAGTTTTAGACGCCAATTTAACGAGCATTGGTGCATTGGCGTTCATTTAATGGCATCCAACAATACAATTTACATGAAGTTTTGGACAGTCGTTTAATGGACTCCTAACGTTGGGCGTCCATTTAATTGGCATCCAATGTCAGATGTCCGTTAAATAAACGTATGACTATAAGATTTTTCTCCCCCCTTCAACTCAATATTCAAAATACTGAATATTTGGGGTTGAATTCAGGACCGAATTGGAGATGCGTTGGGTATAGAGATATGATGTGCAAAACAAAAAATAAAAGAAATAAGAAGAACCTAAGGAAAGGTTATTTGGGAGGTTAAAAAATGAAAGGCTGAAAAGGTGAAAGTGATGGGTTTTGGAACTTCAAACTTTTTATTAAAAACGAAAATAATAGAAGGGAAACATTTTTTAAATGGAAAAGGGAATTGTTGAGTCAAAAGGTTGTTTGGAAGTTTCAACATCACCTGGTTATCAAAATGAGCGTCACAACACGATATTTGCACATGTTGATGGTATGCGATTCGTGTGTAAATTACTAGATTCTTATTTAAGTAGCATTGATAATATATTTATAGAATGGTGTTTGTGTTCATGTTAACACCAAATATATTAGAGTTGTTATTGAAGATTATATTAGAGTTGTGTTTAACCCGTGCGTTACAAAAAATAGTACGGTAAAAATATGGTATTTCTAGTTTTAGTGTCAAAACGAGAACTTTGTCATGCAATGTATGATAAATTCAGTAAAACGAATGAGTTATAAATTTGATGGTGGATACCCAGTGCCAAAGGCTCCCGTACTCAAGCGCGAGACGACTTCCTAGGTCAGTCTCCCGTCTTGGTACTATTCTCACGGCTTTCCGGATTCTGGGGGTGGTCGATTAGCGCGCACGGCATTTCCCTCACATATGTGAAAAGACCGAGACTCGAACCTGTGCGCTCCAGATTACCGGTCGGGTAACCTTACCGCTGAACCAGGCACCACCTTTATTTGCAAAAAATTGATATAAACTAAAAACTACTCGTGGCATCCGATTTATTGAACCCAGATTATGAAGCTTAGAAGTTTTATTTTTAGTATATTAATTAAATCAAATATCTCCTCTGGTAAATGTGTTTTATCCTTTTTTAGAAGTGAAGAGGAAATGACTTCTGGTGCTTTCATCATATCAGTAAATGCTCTGAAAATTAAGCCTTCAAAAATCCTTCAAAGTCGATAAATATGTCAAAAACGCATCAACATCAAACGACAGATACTCTATGTTATGTAATGGCAATAATTTATGTCCCTAGGCCCGATGTCATCTCATTGCAACTTAGACCACTAATATTCTACGTCGTTTCATATGCACTCACGCAATAGATATAAAAAAAAATCATATGTTGTCTAATCATAGTATCAATCTCAGACATACCTGCTTAATGAATAAAACAAATCAGGATTTTTTTTCTAAAATTGGTACTTATATGTACACAAGTTTGTAGTATATAACATACAACATGACAAGTTGATTGGAGTGCACAAAGTGGGGGTCGAACCCATGACCTCTTGCAATATGTTCAAATGTCTTAACCAATTTGGACAACGTGCTTATCCGTAAATCAGAATATTATTTAAACAAATACTTTATTAAAACATACTTTTATTCAAACAAATATTGTATTATAAATTTGAATAGTAAATACTTAGATTCCACTATATTTACATTTCTAGATACAACATTCACTACACATTCAATACTCTCACTCGCTCATCGCTCAAATTTGTTTCTAATGTTGATCTTTGATTTGCTTGCTCGAGCTTGTGTCCAGCCATCTGCTATACCAATCAAATAAACATAATAAAGTGGAAAAGGAAACAAGCCTAAATAGCAAACATGAAATTAATTTGAACATTAATATTGCCTTGGTATATGAGTGTGTTTTCTCTTCATGCTTTAGACAGGGACATATATGTGCACCGACAACTTACGATATGCACAGTGTATCACGGTGAATATCACAAGGTCGGACATAGATTAAATCTCATGGACAGTAGCAAAGGTCAAGCCCAAAATCTCAAGTGTGCACAGGGTCAAGCATTAGCTTCCTCTGGCTCAACTCAGATGCACCACACATAAAAAGGTCATGCAACACAAGCAATCAACCAATACCAGTGTACACATATAGAATCACAACAGATACAACACAGGTACAAACATGACAGGAGTGATAATAATGAAAAACATGGTAAATTGTTCGAGCAAAAGCAAAACAAGTTTCAACAATTCAACAACATGGATCAGCAAGCTCAAAGAGATCAGGCAACATAGTAAGAAAAACATGGTAGTATCTCACACATATATGCATATACATATAATGTATGTATGTATGTTATATATGTGGAAGATATCACACATATATACGTACATATGTATAAATGCATATACATGAATCAGCCATGAGTTTCAAGCTAGCAAAGCTCACATGCAATACTAGAGCACACTGTAGAATGAAACCATTTCGTAATAACAACATGAAGCAACATGGAATTCACAGCAGCTCATAAACAAACTAATACTATGCCAAAATGAAGTGCACAAACGAGTCTAATAGTTCAGCATACACCAAGACATGCGCTCACATACTCAGACCAGTAAGCAGCAACTTAAGCAACTAAGGTACGACATCACACTGCAACGGAGACAATAAGGACACATGTTCAGGCAATTACAAAAACTACATGCACGCTAAAACAAAGTGAGAGCATCAACAAGTGTACAAACGAAACAGGTTAATCATGCAGACAATAATACAGTACATGAGAGGTCAGAAACATGCACATACAAGAACATAAGGCATCAATGCACACAATGATCATGATCAACACTTAAGGCAAATGCAATTGTACAAACTGAAACTCAAGGCACCTGTACGTGAATTCAAACTAAGGTTCGAGTATTCGGTTTTGGTCTCAGTTTCGATCGTTTGAAATTTTGTTAGTTTCTAATGATTTGGTAAATTTCGGAAGTTTCGGCTTGGTTTCAGTTTCGGTTCAGATTTCGGTTTTCAGCAGTTTATTAATAACATAAACGGTCTTCAATAATCCTGTGTTTATTGATTAAGATAATAAATAGACAATTATGGTTATCTTAATGTCAACGCTCATTTAACATGCTAATATAATTATTAGCTCAGGGGATAACAGGAAAACAAAATCAGCAAGCAGCTTTCAATTTTATTTTACAGCCGTGCATTTTTAATGTTCCACTTAAACATCCCTCAGCTCAAGCCCAAGCCAGACCCAACTTCCCTTAGCCCTAAATTAGGTTTCGTTCCACTTCCCTCAATTCTATCATCGACATCAAAAAAAAAAAAAAAAAAAAAAAAAAAAATAAAAGAGCGATGCTCTGAAGACTGAAAACAACATTCGATCAATCAAAAGCTAAGAAAAACAATTATCGATCGAGCACAAAAACAAAGGAGAAGCAAAATTTCTAAATTACTGTGCGTCGATGTTTGAAGGGGGGATAACCAACCGAGGCTATTATTCGAGTTTCTTTGAAGTAGTAAGTATATTTTTGATTTACTGCAATTTATAAGCTTTGGAATTGATCAAATAATTCAATTTTCTACTATTGCTTCACTTCTGTTGATTAAAGAGTTTGATTTGATATATTTTTTGAAACTTTTTGTTTTCTAATTTCTTTCTGCCTGTAAGCGTGTTTTCTATCTACAAGATTCAATATTTTTTTCACATTTGAATGTTGCACTTTTTTTTGCCCTAGATTTGTTTCCTTTTTTTTGATGTATGAAAAGTCCAAGTTCTCTGAAGAAAAAAAAAAATGGTGTGATTGTAGTTTTTTTTCCCTGGTACGGAACCGATTTTCTTTTTCGCTTCCAGACTGTTCCCCCAAAATGACTTTTAGCCATTAGCATCTAAAGTTTCAACCATCAATGAGTATACTCATCAGTACAAGAATTAAAAAACCAGCCAAAGTCAAGTCAGGGCAAAAATGACTTTGTTTTTAAATTAGTATCGAAGCAAATCAATACCGAAAATTCAGATAAGTATGGGGCAGTCAGAAACCAGATAGCTCAAGTGCAGAAATAAGAAGTCGAAAATCAAAGCTGTTCGACCCAAAAATCAAATTATACTAGCATCAATCAACAAAATCAGATAATACTAACATCAATTAGAAAACCGAAGGGCCGAGCAAAGAAGTTTAACATTTCAAATAGAAGTTCTCAAACAAAAAAATATGGAATCAAACCGTTACCCAATCATCATCGACACATTATCGTAGTTGAGAACACAAAATTAAAAGAGACATAGATCATACCGAGCAATTAACCGGTAACTCTCGACAAGTGATAGCAACCGCAAATTCAATCACTGCAAATTGGGGAATGTCAGCATCAGCCAAAGAGGCCGACGATTCGAACAAATCTCTAGCGGAGGCTGTCAAAACGGAACCCAAATTTTAGAAGAAAGACAAAAGTGGAAAATCGGCGCAATTAGGAATGCAGAGTGAAAGAGGGTGGCTTTGGAAGTCGATGTGTCCACAATGTCAAACCAATTTAATTATGTAACACTTTAAAAGAAGAAAGAACCCTCCAATGCAAATGTTATCCAGACAATAGTTTAACATATTTAGCCAACCAAATTATGCCAAATAATATATTTACTTTAATTAGTTATATTTAATTAATTATGATTGGGTTCACATTGTGAAATACAATGTCTACAACTAGACATTGCATTTGACAATGTCTATCATAATGTTTGCCACATCAGATCAACATTTTGTTTCACATTTACATTGGAGATACAATTTCATTTGAAATTGTTAAATGCTTATGTGTAATGCATTTAACATGACAACCACATTAGGATTGAAGATGCTCTTAGAGTATGCATATCTAGTTTGTTAACAAGCAGACTGTTGCACAGCAAACAAACCTTAAAGCTTTTATACAAAACAAAACAAACACTACGCCATAGATGGCCTACGACAACCCATAGAAGTGACGCAGTAGGTACCAAAATTTGTTGCTATATGTATGTGGCAACACTTTTTTGGGGTTGCCTTTTGCCGCATTGCCTTAGAGTCAAAGGCAACACCTTTGCGACCCTATGGTAACATCAGTACAGGTGTTGCCACAGGTACTACTAGAACAAAAAAATACCTTTCACAACAGCAAAAAACAGTTGTAATATGTCTAGTACAGCTGGCAATCGTAACAAAGTCAACCTTTTTTACAACTGTTTCTAGCAGTTGTTAAATTTTGTTTTACAACTGCTAAAAGTAATTACACCTCAACTGCTGTTAATCAAAGATTTCATAATATTATAATAAATATTATTATAACACAGTATTTTATTCAAATAAATATTTTATTTCAACATTTCAAATGATACAAATTTTTTGACTCCACTATTGTACATTCACTCGTATATTACACGATCATTCATATTTACATACATTTCTCACTACTTGTCACTTGACTCACTAACCTAAGTAGCAATTGCAACGTCATATGCACCAGCTAACCTTAGTGCCAATCTTTCAGGATCTACCTTACATTCTACTTCAACATGCATCATAATTTCAGAAACATTGATAACTTGACAGAAAATAAACTGATCTAACTTGGTTCAATCATTCGATTAATAAAAAAAAATGTTCCAGTATCCAGATTGATTCAAAGTTTCTAGAGACATGCTCCAACCTAGATAAAAACATGTCCCAAAAGTACATGAAAACTTTTTTGCTAAGCTATTAACAAAATCAAAAGTAAACAATATATTTTTTATAAAGAAAGTCTGACCACTTGTATACAAATTTATTGTGCTGAACTGAATGAAGAGAAAATGATACTTATTATATTAATATTGTCTACCAAATGAACTCAGATTGTCATAAATTAAGTTTAAACATAACATTTGAAAAAGATATTCAATATTTTATTATCGAATAAACAATGTAAAATTATTGAATATAATGCTAGTATGTTTGCATTGAAGTTCAATGTAAAATTAAACTCATACCTTAGCCTGTTAAGCATAGACCCCGCTCGAAGATCAGGTGCCTTTCCTATCTGGACTTAGTCCGGCTCTGATGTATTCCCTACAAGCACACTTGTCCTAGAGTGCTCTCGCTACCCACAGCTTGTTGCCCGGCTCCTTAATCATAGGGATGATAAAGCTTGCTGCCTTATTCCCTACATCAAATTATATTACATGTTTTCACCATTATCATGCCACATGATGAATTTATTTTTCACATCATGTTAAAGTTTTTCACATCAAAGATTTCAGATGAGATGAAAGTGACCATTTGCATCCATGGCAAGAAGAAGGACTAGTCAAGCATGGATTGCGGATGACGTGGTGAGAAGAAATACATTGAAAAAGCAATGCAGTGCTTGATAATTTAGGGAGAAATAATGAAGTATCAACTTATACCCGGTAACAAATACACAAGAGATGAACTGCACTTGTGTTTGAATAGTTTAACAACGACCATTCACACATGAGAACCTAAACCAGCTAGCTAATGATATCACTAAATAAGCATATGCTTGATAATTTAGGGATGGGCATGAAAATACCTGTCAGTGCATACAAGAAACATAGAATCCCTGGATTTTGAATCGAGAAATTCTTTCATGTTCGCGAGCCGTGCTTCCTATGCCAAAGCAGCATGGAATGGCAGAACTTTTGTTTGAACCCCCTTCCTGTCAGACCTATTCAATGCATTTTCAACCTTCCTGCATGTCTCAATCTGCATTCATAAAAATGCAACATTTTTAATACATATTCCAACTATTTTGAAGTTCTTTTTCCATTTTAATACTAACTTTGTTGCAGAAAATAATAGTCTTTGGAACTGGAGATTCTTCTGCAAGTCGAAGCAAGGCAGTTTTCTTGTTGTGAAATGCTGTCTTTGGATTCTTCTCCATGCCATTTCCACTACAGTCCACGAGAACCTATAAAATTTTCAAATGAAAATCTCTGTATAACCATTATATGTCTCTGGACACATCAGAACATGGCAATCAAATACTGAAATAATGGCCAAAGTCAGACCTCCTCTAGTCTAGAACTTGTACGATGGATGTCAGGTCCCATAGATACTTCGCAATCAGGAAACACTTGCACCAGTTTGTTGTATGTATCTACTGGAAGAGTTGCAGTAACAAAAAGATATTGTGCTTCCATAGGTGCCGATTTTATCAAGCTCTGAAGCACTTGTTCAAATCCCTCATTATTTACATCAAATGGAAAAGGTATTATTTTAGTAAAAGCACATCACACCATAAAAGTATATGAAAATACAGCTTACAAATTAGATTTGTGAAATAAAATCATTAGTGTATCTTTATACACATAATCATTATACAAACAAATACATATGTGTGCTTATGTATGTATTTTCTAAGTCACATTAATATATCTACATAGTCCTACATATTTGATCTTATGAAAATAAAGGGTCTAGGAATTACAAATATATATAACCTAGATTTTAAACTTAACCATAAAAGGATATCAATGAATCAAGGTTCATCAGAGAGGTATCTTACTGATTCATTAACCAGTAAAACCAATTTTAATTAATAGAGCAATCTATGATAAGTTCTATTTATATATACTTATTAGTCAAATATTATGATAATAACTTTAGTACTGTTTACTCATATAAACAGATTTATAACCAAGCATAACAGGAAACTTTTAACAGTATTATGAAAAACGAACCAATATCATCTCAAATGCAAAAGGTCTTAAACCTTTTAATATAAACAGTTTAGTTAATAATAAATGTATAGACATATAAATGTATAAACACGACAGATCAGAAATCCAACGGATTACAAACTATAATAGTGCCAAGCACAATTGAATTTTGATAATGAAACCTACATAGCAATTAAAATTTCAACCAACTTCGAAGCTAAATTAATCGATAGATTCCTGATAAGCATACAAGTGATAGGATACAGTGAATCAACTTAGATCTGAAATTTATTACTCTCAGTTTTCCATTTTGGAAACTGTACCACTAAATCAACCAAATCTAAAGTTGACAATTTCTTACCTGAGAAATTGAAAGTAGGTAGGAGATGAGAAGATTAGGTTTTATCTAATGTAGGGATTGAAACAGAATCGCTGATTGCGATGTTGTTGGATATTCCTCTTTGAAGCATTACCTAGATCCTTCACAAGAAGAACTGAGAACGCGGTGGTATCAAATCCATACAATCGATGGATCGGTTGAGTTGATCCCGAATTTCCAGAACTAATTAAGATTGAATTCACCGATTGAAAAATTGATAGAAAATTTTGACTGATTTTGGAAATTTGGGGAAAATGAAAATAAGCGGGCAAACAAAAATAACAGCGGGAATTGACTGATTTTGGAAATTTGGGGAAAATAAAAATAAGCGGGCAAAGGAAAATAACAACGGGAATTAGAAATGGGTGAGGTGCGGATCAAGAGTGTTAATTGAATGGCTGGGAATCCATTTTAACTAGAGGTGTGGATCGCTGAGGTGTCATTTATTTTTTAAATTTTTTTTATCTGAATATATCTATAGCTACTGCAACACAATTTGATATCTATGCTAACACATTGAAGCGTGCGTTGCAATAGACAAAAAACAGCATAGCAATGACAACATTATAGCTAGCAACACCATGAATTTTCGTTGCGATAGGTCATCTATGGCGTAGTGAAAGCAGTTTGCAAAAAAGTAACAACAAAACAAAATGTGACACACAACACCATCAAACTGAACTTTCAACATGCACGTATTACTTACTTACAACAATTTGGCACACTAAACTGAATTAAATCACTACAATGAACAAACAATATTTAATGTCTTTTTTTGGATGGGAATTACGTATAACATGCATGTATAATAGATTTAAATTGAACAGATAAAATTTTAAATTTTATAGTTTGTTTGAAAATATTTAATTTATTTTAAATGTTTCAAATAATAGTTTTTATAACTAAAATTCTCCAATGTTATAAGTTAACATAAGAACAGTGCAAACACAAGAAATATATTTTATGTAGGACTATTGTGTGTGTGTGTGTGTAGCTTCATGTGACCTCACAAACTCCCAAGCTTTATGAAAAGTAAATAAACCGCCTTCACCCCATTCATATGCATCATGATTTATGTTGGGGAAAATTGGAATAGAGATGATTTCATCTATTAATTCTCTGGTTGTAGGATGAATAGCTGGTTCAAGTACTTCATTTCTAAATATAGAATTCACTTTCTGCTTAGCATTACCAATCAAATACAACCTGTCATAGCCTAGTAAATCTACTATGCATTTCCAAGGTTTGAACCACAAATAAGTTTCCTTACCTTTAGAAATAGTTTTATTGAACAACTACTTTGAATTTTTATGTAGTCTAAGTAAAGATTTCCAAGTTGACGAAGCATATTTATTAACTGCTATTGACCAAAATTGTTTATCTTTGCAATATCTACTATGAACCCATTTTCTCCATAAACAGATATATTATGGAGATTTGGTTTGATTTGAATCATGATATAATAGGAAACTTATTATGGAGATATAAAAGGAAACTTATTATGGAGATATAATAGGGAACTTATTAGGATATATTTTATGGGATATGATATATTCTACTTTATTGCTTTCCTTATATTTGAGTATAAAAATTTGTATAAAGAGGGGTCTATTATCTATAATAAGAGCAAGTCATTTTTCTCCAAAACTTCTTACTTTTACCATGGTATCAGAGCCAGTAACTTTAAAAAAGGAAAATTTTTGCAATGACTGAAGGAAAGCAAGCTTCGGCATCGTCATCATGTGAGATATATTGTTCATTTTTGTCCACTCTCAGTGATGAGCAGGTACAATAGTTGATTGAGGTTCTCAAGACCTCTTCGGCCATGTCTTCTACTTCGAGATCGCATGGTAAGAAGTTTTCGGACCAATGGATTATTGATACAGGAGCTTCAAATCATATGTCAGACAATCTTAGTTTATTTGTTAATATCAAAGATATTGCTTCGGAACCAGTTGGTTTACCAAATGGAAAACATATCACTGCAATTAAAGAGGGTTGTATTAAATTAAGCAATAACTTGATCCTTGATAATGTGTTGTATGTGCCTACCCTTAATTGCAATTTGTTGTCTATTTCGCAAATGATTGAAAATCAGAAATTTATTGTAATTTTCACAAACAAGTTATGCACTATTCAGGACCAGAGTTTGAGGAACCTGATTACAGTCGGGGAACAGTGTAATGGACACTATCTCTTTCGAGCAGTTAGAAGTGTCCAAGCAAATAACTCTACAATTGCATATTCTGCACAGTTATGACAAAGGCGGCTAGGTCATCCTTTCATGAGAGTGGTCAATTCTTTGTTAAATTTTGGAAGTAGTACAAATAAACTTTGTGATGACAATTGTGGTGTTTGTTTTATGGTTAAACAGCCTCATGATTCTTTTCCATTAAGTATAAGCAAAGCTACTAATTTGTTTGATCTGATACATTGTGGTATTTGGGGTCCATATCATGTTGCTTCTAGTTGTGGAGCACGCTATTTTTTTACCACAGTTGATGATTTTTTCGTGCTACATGGGTATATTTGATGGTAGGAAAATATGGGGTTGGGAAATTAACTCAAAATTTCTTTTATATGGTTAAAATGCAGTATAATAGGCAAGTAAAAATTTTGCGTAGTGATAATGGAAAAGAATTTAATGGCTTGAGGGATTTTTTTTTTCTCAACAAGGTACACTGTATCAAACCTCATGTGTTGATACACCCTAACAAAATGGTAGAGTAGAACGTAAACATAAACATATTCTAAATGTTGTTGTGCCCTGCACTTTCAAGCTAACTTGCCTATTAATTTTTGAGGGGAGTGTATTTTGAGTGCATGTCATCTTACTAAACAAACTCCTACTCCTATTTTGGATGGTAAAACACCATATGAAATGCTTTTTGGGATTCCATCTAGTATGTTTGCTTTGAAAGTGTTTGGGTGTCTTTTCTATATTGCAAATCAGCCTCGTGTCAAAGATAAGTTTGGACCTCGCTCTAGGAGATGTATATTTGTTGGTTATCATTTTAGTCAAAAGGGGTGGCGTGTGTATGATTTGGATACTCATGTGTATATTGTCAGTCGCGATGTCAAATGTGTTGAGCATGTATTTCCTTTTTCTACACATGATTCCTCTACTACTCCCCCAATGAATGTTAGCACAAGATTTTATCTCAAAATTCCACGAATGGTTTGTTTGATGATGATGAGCAGGATGTTGTGACTAATTTGGATAATGCTCGAGATGTCGAGGTTTTAGAGGATGTGATAGGTGATGATAGAGGTGGTATGAATGCATGTGATGGTGGGGAATCGAGGGGGAGTACGGAAGTTGATTTAAATAGTGAGGAGCCTAGAGAGAATTCAAAACTTGAGGAAACGGTGATAATCTAGGTCGTGGACACCGCATCAAGCTTCCTTCGTCTCGTCTTCAAGGGTATGTTAATAACATTATTATGTGCAAGATAGAATCCCCTACATCATCACATTGTTTCTCCTCCTCCTCCATGTAGTTTCTCAGGTAAAGGTTTTGATATTGCTTGTTATGTGGAGTATGTTAAAAAATTTGTGAGACATAAAAAGTTTTTAGCAGCAATTACTTCTCAAAAAGAGCCTACTTCCTTCAAAAAGGCAGTTTAAGATGCAGGTTGACGTCAGGCAATGAAAGAGGAAATTAATGCACTTGAACGGAATGGCACGTAGACATTATAGGATTTGCCACCTAGTAAGAAGGCTATTAGTAGTGGTTGGGTGTATAATTTAAGCGGCGTGCTAATGGTGATATAAAGCGCCTAAAGGGACGTTTGGTTGTGTATGGTAACCAACAAATAACTGGTTGTGTATGGTAACCGACAAGTAAGCGGCGTGCTAATGCGTTTAATCTCAATCAGGAGTTAAGAAAAGAATCCCTAGATTTAATACAAGGATTAAGAGATGAGGTTGCAATCAAAACAACTGAATATCAAAGAAGGATTATGAAATACTACAACTCAAAGGTCAAGACTAGAACCTTCGCAAAAGGAGAGTTAGTTTTACGAAGAGTGGTGACTAACACGAAGAACCCATCGGATGGCCCTCTCGGCCCAAAGTGGGAAGAGCCCTTGATCATCCATCAAGAAGTTATTCCCGGAACATATCGACTATGCAGACCCAGTGGTGATCTTGTTTCGAGAACATGGAACTCGGAACATTTAAGACCATATTTCTCAACGATAAAGGAATAAGGAAAAAGACTTTCCTCCAAAGATGATCACGTAACTAAGGGCACGGAAACCGTTCCAATAGCTTAAGAGAGACCCAGAAGGGGCCAAGTTGAAAAAGGGATCAAATCCCTTGTCATCACCAAAATTGGTCAGGACGAGGCATCCCCCGGAAGAGGATGGTGTGTTAGTCTTTCTCCATGCCTAAATCAAAGTGGACTAGGTTAAAGCATCAAAAACGTAAGCCTCCGTTTCACACTAGAAATGGTTGTGGTGGTGCATCTAAAATTAACATGCCTTGCCTCTGCTCGAAGAAGAGTACGTCCTGCCTCTGCTAGAACTAAGCACGTCCTACCTCTGCTCGCAGAAGAGCACGTCCTACCTCTTCTTATGTTCCGTGTTACCCGCAGAAGGGAACACGAACCCCTATAATCACCTACGATGGTCAGGATAGGGCACCCCTCGGAGGGGGGTGGCGTATAAGCCTCTATCAGCACCTACAATGGTCCGTATAGAGCATTAAAAGAGTAAACCTTAGTTCTGTGCCTACAATGGCCCCGTCTAAGTTTCTAAGACCTTATCATCACCTACAATGGTCAGGATAAGGCGCCTCCTGGAGGAAGGTCGGGTAAGTCCGTGGGCCCTGCTTGTGGATAAGCTAGCTAAGCGCACCGGACGCACATGCCCAGAGAGTGACCAACAAAGCACGTACATCCTCTACTTTGACATCAAAATCCCAGGGAGTAGCTTAGGAAGCACGTACAACCTCTGCTTCACAAATCAAATGCCGGAAGGGGGGTTTCTGGTCTTCAATTTCCAAATTCCCGAAAGGGGTTTCTGGTCTTCTATCTATATTAATACCCGAATCTGGATTGATTCGGCTCTTCACAATACCGGAAGGGATTGCCAGTCTTCTATCTATATTAATACCCGAATCTGGGTTGATTTGGCTCTTCACAATACCGGAAGGGGTTGCCTGTCTTCTATCTATATTAATACCCGAATCTGGATTGATTCGGCTCTTCACAATACCGAAAGGGGTTTCCGGTCTTCCATCTGTAATAGTACCTGAACCTGAGTTGATTCGGCTCTTCACAATACCGGAAGGGGTTGTCGGTCCTCTATCTATATTAATAATCGAATCTGGGTTGATTCATATCTTCAAAATGCAGGAAGAGGTTGTCGGTCTTCTATCTATACTAATACCCGAATCTGGATTGATTCGGCTCTTCACGATACCGAAAGGGATTTATGGTCTTCCATATATGATAATACCCGAATCTGGGTTGATACAGCTCTTCAAAAATACCGGAAGGGGGTTCCGGTCTTCTACCTATATCAATACTAGAGTTAGGATTTATTCAGTTCTCCACAAATGCCGAAAGGGAATCTCTGATCTTCAACCTTCGGGTTATCCAAGTAAGGGTTGGTTTAAAGCTACTATCAAGGCAGGAAACCGACTAGTAGTTCTCGATCTCTAACGAACAAGAAAGAGTTAACCCGAAAGCAGTGCCTTGTAGGTTTCATAACGTAATCTAGCGTTAAAAAAAAATTCACAAATAAATAGAAAAGAATCTGGAAAGAAAAGTTTGACTTGAAAAGTCGAAAACACCCCTTCACTAGGAAGGGGGCAAATGTTACTGCCAAAATTAACCCCTAACATCGGCTGACAGTGAAGGGGTATCGGAGGAACACAAACATAGAAGAACCTTCTGAAAGCAAAAAGCCAAATAAATAGAAAAGACCGAAAGCAGGAAAGAATGATCTGAGAGAAACTTAAACCGCCACCTCCCAGGAAGAAAGAGGTTCAAAGCCTACAAAATGACAGCAAAGTTCATTTGACATAGTCTATCCGATAGGGTCTACCCGGCAGAGAAATCTGTAGAGAAAGTTCATCTAAGTCAGAAACCAAGAAAGAGGAAGACACAGGCTCCGCTTATTGAAACCCGGAAGGGCTATCGGTACTAACATACTTAGTACCGAGACAGCGAAAGACGAAGGTATCAAGGGTATCAAGCCATAAGTACATAAAGATTATCCAGAACCAACTCCCGAAATAGCTACTTCATAAATGACGAAATGTCACATTGACAGACAATAGAAACATCACCGGAAGCTATCTTCCGGGAAACCAGACTGTCCCAAAAGCTCCACCGAAAAGCTAACCGAGACCCTGGCGGAGATACAGGCTATCCGTACTAATCTACCTAGTACAGGAACCAACAACGGTTTCGAACCGACAGCTATCTACATACATCATGAGGGCAAACTCCTCTAAGTATTCGCGAGAAAGTCGGAAGCCTACATCCAGAAGCTTACGTCCGAGAGCCTACACCTAGGAGCTGCTACCGGGAGTTCAAATGCCATCCGAAAACCACCACGTCAACAAGTCCATATCAATCTCGAAGAAGCCCCAATTGACCGGGACCCTCACTTTGAAGACTATAATTAGCACCACAAGGACGGCTGGAAGCAAAACATCTGAGACCAAGGAAAAAGCGACTGGAAAAGGCCCATGCAGACCCAATAGCCTAACAGCAGAAGGGTCCCCGAGTTCTCTATAAATAAGACCCCAGGATCCACATAGAGGGGACGATTTTTTCATTTATGAATCTTGTTCTTTCTTCTTTCTTCCTTCTTCTTTCTTCTTGAAGAATTCTGAGTCTACAACTCTTGTAATACATCTACAATTTATGAATGAAAAATTCTAAGACTTAAACATCTTGCGATTTGATCATCTTGTTGTGCCATTATAATGAAACAGGGAGTTAACACTAACCTTTCGTATGAGAAAGTTGACCATGGCGCCTTTGTGTAGGAGGAAGAGCTTCATAGAATTTCGAAGTCCTCTTCCTTCTATCTCGAGGGTTTTATAAAGCTGATTAACGCTCTCATGATGAGCCTAATGCTTCCTAACCTCAGAAAAGGGGGTCGTCTGCAGGCTTATAACTTGGTCTCTGATGCAACCCGGTTCCTTCATGCCGGTCTGATGCGGAATGATTATCTAAGTTAATAACCATTGTGATGCCCTCTTTCCCGAATAGAGGGATGCATTAGCCTGTTTTCTTCTTATCATAATATATACCGACACAATCATGATCTAGGAAGAAATTGATTTCATAAAACCTTAGTTGTGTCAAGTTAAGTAAACCTCCTTAAGGTCATTTCGGGACTCCACTATACTGCAAATGTGATATTCATCCCTCAAGGGAAGGATAACTAACCATCAGAATCGGGATTCCGATGTCTATGGAAAGGTAAATTTAGCTTAGTAACATAGGTTTTCGAAATGCCCTTCAGTAACCCTGGGTCATGACTTCATCAAATTCCTTGAACACATGTCCAATATAACTTAATCCGGGTGTTGACGGAAAATAATGTTAACAGGTAGTTTTGGGATATAGATGAATTATACGCTGCTATTTCAAGATTGTTGTTTTTTAATTTTAATTTCATATGTTGGCTTTAACATTTTGTGGGTTATCAAAAAAAATTCCCTTAATATAAAATTTAAATTACTAATTTTATTGCGTATACAAATTTAAAACTAAAAAAGAAAAGGGACTTCAGTAAGCCGTTTAATTGCAAAAGGGTATTTTGGTAATTGATTATAGCATAAACAATTTATAACTTAAACGGTTTTATATACGGTTATAAAAAAACCGTATAGTCATCGTCACTCTATACTTGCAAATGGCGATTGTAATGACCCGCATTTTCAAAGGTATTATAATTAATTTATTAAATTATATAAATAGTGATATAGTGAATTAAAGGGTGGCTTAATTAAATAATAATTATATTTAATTAATTTAAATATAGAATAATATATTTAATTCAGAAATAATCAAAAATAAAGGAATTCACAATATAGTGTGAATTGGATTATTTAAAATATATAGTTCAGTTTAGAGTTGAATTATATGAACAAATATACTCAATCGACGACAGTTGAACGTATAGTTTATAGTATAATTATAAACGAGCGCGTAACGACGCGACAGTTCGCTATTTGGCGATTTGAACTTCAATTGGATATACCGGGTCCGTTTTAAATCGGATTTCTGTGAAATAAGAAACGTTAGGAGCTGGTGAAGTATATTTTTCTGATGGAAGAGAAAATTCAGGATTTCGTCGTGTAGATTTTGATTTGTGTTCAAATCAAATTTTAAAATAATCGTTATAGAATTGTTTATCGACCGTAACGGTTTATTCGATATAACTTGATACCGGTTTCGAAATTAAACAAGGCTCTTATGAGATGTAGTGATAATTTAATTTTTAGAATTTTACTGTAATTTTTAATTAATTAAATAAGCACTTTTTATTTTGGAGTATTTTGCACCCTTAACCAATATTTTGGGGTTCCACAATATGAGTTAACCTACCAGTATTTTTATATTTTTGAAATCGTGGTACCTTACTGGTCACAACGATATTTTTACTTTCGTCGCTGTCGGCTCATATGTACATGGAGTAGTGCGTAATGGGATACCCTTTTCGAATATACATTCAATGAATGACCCGGACATTCCTTCTTGTCTCCATTTAATTCCTCTGGCAAGATATCACGTGTTCGGTACCTTAACAGCTAAGGTAACATGGCTTATTTCCATCGTTCACCCAAAACTAAACCACCCCAAAACTACTATGAACGTGTACACACTCTGAACCATAAACACCTGCCTACGATTTGCAAACTTGTCCACACACATAAGCACCTAGCTCTCCTGTGTAAATATATGCACAGCGCATTGTTCTTCATTTTCTTGAAAGACCGAAAGCTCCCTTTTAAATTTTGAATCTTTTTCCAATTGTTAAAAATCGTACGGAATTCCTAAAATCCCAAGATCAAGCTTCATTCTTATATGCTTTTGGAAGGGTGCGATCGAATATTGCTGTTGCTCAGCTTTGAGGCAGTACGATCTAGGGTTGGCATTCGATGTCGATTAAAGGAGAGTTAAGGAGATTTGGGTTGAACTATGTACGGTGGCGGGTTCATGGGTGCAAAGCGCGAGAGAAGGTGGCATCGAAGGGGACGTTGGGGCTTCCAGGTGAAAAGAGATGACGGGTTCTCGTGTTTACAGCAGCAGGTCGGGTTCATGTCAGGAGCGCCGGAGGTGAAGCTGTGGGGTCAGGCAGGTGTAGAGAGAGGTGCTGAGTCAGGTGATGGTGGTTGCGCCCTAGGTTAGTGACCAAGGAGGGGAGGAAAAGGAGTCAAAGTGGCGGTCAACGAAGTGGTGAGGAGTGGATCTGGTGCGTGGATTTTTGATTTTAGGAAGGAAAGGATTTCGGGTTTGGCATTTGTAAATAAAGGTGGACCGTTTTAAAGGGTAAGAGGGCCCAATAAGGAATGTTTATTTAAATTACACTATTTAAAGATGTGTATAGCTTGTAAATCTATTATCTTCCTCATACGATATCGAAATTCAGTAAAACAAGATCCGTTGGGATCGTATGGACGGACACTGTGACGGCCCGCCCCGCACCAACCGACATTTACTCCAAAGGTGCGTTGTACACATGTCCAGTTAGCACGGGACGGTCGTCAGAAGGAAAGGAAAGAAGGAAATGAACTAACAAGGAACCTGTAGAATGTCTCACAGCGCATAGGATAAAGTATAATAATAACATACTTGACATAAAACAGGTGAGACAGTGCATAAGCTGGAAATAAACTAACATAGCAGCGGAAAATCCAAATACAGCTTATGATCCAAAGGAAACATTATTACAACTTTTCAAACTGTCTCAAAAGCAAAAGCAAGATAAGGGAGGTACACTACTAATGCCCAAGTAGCGACCACCAACGACACAGGGAGAATATCTATATATCATACGTGGAAGCCTCCTGCTCGCCTCCGAATCAGATACTCGCGCATCACCAGCTAACCTGTCTCTAGTCTGCTCGTGTGAGCACCCAGAGTAATAAGAAGAAACATAAAACTCTAGGTCAGACATAAAGCCTGGTATGAGCGATAAGCATCTAAACAGAACAATAACAGGTAGACTAAACCATACCTGAACCTGGACTTGCAACCAAAGAGTTAGCACTACATACTGTACAACACTCTAAGGTGCCATTTCAAATGGTGTAAAGATAACGGGGGTGGGGGTGTGCATGTCATAGTGATGGCAAACAATCAAGCATAGCAACCATCCTCACATCTCTCACTCAGTGCGTAAAGCATACGATATTCACCACTTCGATCACCTCAATACTTTGCTATGATCACCTTGCCCCATGAAGTCATAAATGGCTTCACTGCACTGATACATAGCCACTAATCCTTCGCTATGTCCACTTGTCCCAAGGAGTTATTCACCCCATCTGCGCTGGCTCATAGCCTTACTAGCTCTTTGCTATGTCCACTATCCCCATGGAGTTGTTCACCCCATCTGCGCTGGCTCATAGTCCTACTAATCCTTTACTATATCCACTTTGCCCCTCGAGTCATGACGACTCTACTGCACTGGCTCATAGTCTTACTACGATCACTTTGCCCCTCGAGTCATAGTGACTCTACTGCACTGATAACGTAGTCCTTATCATTCGTGGTGAATCAAAGTAATGAATGTCGACAACTCCTTAGCACACGTCCCGCAGCAAAGCCCAACCATGAAGTGAACTCATTGATCCCCAACTGGATCCTGAGCTCTAACTTCCATTTGGACTACCTTTGCATCTCGGGTTATTGGTCATCACCGGATCGGTTCGGATCGGAATGCTCCTTCTTCCCTGGATCGGATCGAGTTTTCCAGCACGCCACGGTTCAGATCGTCAACACCCCCAGCGGGTCGGGTCGTGCTCCTCCAGCTCGTGGCTCCTCCTCTTGGTTCGGATCGGCGTCATCACATCGGATCAACTCGTGGTGCTTCCCTTCGGTCGTGATGCTCCTCCCCCTTCAGATCGTGAATGCAATTGTGAGCCTCTGAAGTGGATCGGGTCGGATCGGAGATGGCATGCGATCGGGTGCTCCAGCGCGTGACGCGGTTCGAGTTCGAGCTCCTCCCACCATCGGATCGTGGTCTCCGGTCCGGGTCGTGGCACATAGGGGCGATCCGCGATCCGGTCCCTGTACAGCTTCCCTGCGACTTGTTTTACGCCATTCGACAGCGTTTTCGACCAATCTAACACTTTTAAACAATCACAAAGCATACCATACAGTCATAACAACATGTAGTATCGACCCCAAACACCAAAACATAAATCATATCATATAAAATGGATCAAACATACCTAAAACCCCTTATTTCCCTTAAGCATGTTTAGGTAAAACTCACCATAGGATTAACAAAACTGAATCAAATCAGTCCAAACTTCTAACAGAGGCATAAAATGGTGTTTAAGAATTTATAAGTATTTTTCCAGAATTTGTTAATGTATAAATTCGCTAATCCTCACTAATTACCCTTAATCAACCATAATTAGTGAGGAACTATGCAAATCACTCACCTTAGCCACAAATATACCTTAGATCTGAAATAAATCTCTGATTTGATGTGAACCCCAATGCTAAACAGCATCTCTAATGTTGATTTGGTGTTGACCTCTCTTGATTTGATGTTGCTAAGCCCAATCTTCAAATAGAAAGCGATTTGGAGGTGATTTAGAGGTTGGAGGCCATTTTTAGGGTTTCTAAGAGGTAAGTGGAGGCTAGAAAACTGAAATGGAATGAAACCCTAGCTCATTTTAACCTCCCCACAACCCTAATCCCGAAATGGGTTATGGGCCCATTCACTAATCACCCTATTTGGCCCAGTTAAGTAGTTTTTCACATTCCAAACCTTATTTCAGCCATATCTCCCAAACGGTAAGTCCGTTTTTCATATGTGACCACTCTACGGAAAGGTAAACCATCAAACGAATTTAATAGAAGTGGTTTTAGGTCAAAATTCCTTTCCAATAAAAAGTTATGGCCGAAACAAGATCAGCTAGGGGCAAAACGGTCATTTAAAAATCGGCAAAAATCATGAACATGGGGAATGACCCCAATAGTCTTTTCCCAAAGTTACATGACCATACGACTTCATATGGGAAAGAAATAAATATTCTACGATCCTCCGATGCGTAGAATGCGGGTTGTTACATTCTCCCCCCCCCCCCCTTAAGAAATTTCGCCCTCGAAATTCCCTAACCAAAATACACAAAGGGTCCCGCATGCCTATCAGCCATAAACAACAACAACCAACCATGCAAACAAGCAAAACAAGTCTATCCTAGCATGCGGAATAACTAAATTACAAAGTAAATCTTACCAGGCGAAGAGTTCTGGATACGTCTTCCTAATGCTCTCCTCTGTCTCCCAAGTACAGTCATTCTCGTTCTCGCCCCACTGAACCTTGACTAGCTTCACTGCCTTCCTTCGAAGTTGCTTCGTATCGTGCTCGACAATACGAATCGGCTTGCGGTTCCCAACCGCCTCGGGTTCCACTTCGAAGTCCTCTAACTGGTCAGGTGAAATAGTCATATCTGGGTCGTGTACGAACTTCCTTAGTTGGGAAACATGAAATACGTTGTGAACTCTCGCCATCTTTTCTGGTAAGTCAACTCTATACGCCAAATTCCCAACTTGTTCGAGAACTGGGAATGGGCCAACAAATCTTGGTGTCAACTTGCCTCTCCTGCCAAATCGTATCACGCTCTTCAACGGAGAAATCTTGACAAATACCAAGTCACCAACTGAGAATTTTAAGTCTCTTCTCCTCTTATCAGCATAACTCTTCTGCCTATCTTGGGCAGCCTTCATTCGTTGTTGAATGACATTGATCTTATCCGATGTTTCTCTTACCACATCTGGTCCAAGCACAAACTTCTCACCGGTCTCTATCCAACATGATGGTGAGTTGCACGGTCTTCCGTACAAAGCTTCATATGGAGCCATACCGATACTGGATTGGTAGCTATTATTATATGCAAACTCTACTAGATGCAAATGGTCATCCCATGATCCACCAAAATCCAATATACAAGCTCTCAAGAGATCTTCCAAGATACGATTCACCCTCTCCGTCTGACCGTCGGTCTGAGGATGATATGCGGTATTGAGATGTAATCCTGACCCTAGAGCCTCTTATAAGCTCTTCCAAAACCCACTAGTGAACAACGGGTCTCGGTCACTCACAATGCTTTTATGTACTCCATGAAATCTCACTACCCACTTCATATACAATTCTGCTAACTTAGCTGCCGTTCTGGTCGATTTGACTGGTATCAATCTTGCACTCTTGGTCAATCGATCCACAATTACCCAAATGCTATCATATCCCGATCTAGTCCTCGGTAAACCATCGATGAAATCCATCGAGACTTGCTCCCATTTCCATTCGGGAATTTCTAATGGTTGCAACAAACCACTAGGCTTCTTTTGCTCGGCTTTAACTAGCTGGCAATTCATGCACTTGGATATAAATTTCCCAATGTCTCTTTTCATCCCTTCCCAGTAGTAAGTTTGCTTCATGTCTCTATACATCTTGTTACCACCGGGGTGTATAGTCAGTTTTGAGTGATGACATTCTCTAAGCACTTCATCTCTCAAACCATTCACGTTGGATACAACTAGTCTTCCATTCTTCCTAAGCCATCCATCTCGATCAAGCCCATACAATTTCATCTCCTCACCGTCAATATCCATTTCTAACTTGGAGATGATTTCCAATAGATTAGGATCGTCCCTCTAACTGGAACCAATCCGCTCAATCAAAGTGGGTCTGATCGTCAAACTAGCTAACATTTCTGGATCCAATTCGCACTTTGGCCTGAAATCAAACCCTGCGATGTACCCCAGTTGCTTCCATTCAAGAAACATGGCCCCTAAACTGACATGTCTTCTACTCAAGGCATCGGCTACCGCATTGCCTTTCCCAGGTGTATATGCGATATCAAAATCATACGAAGCCAAGAACTCTAACCATCTCTGTTGACGGAGATTCAGATCTTTCTGAGAGAAGAGATACTTTAATGATTTATGATTGGTAAACAACTCAAATCTCTCTCCCAAGAGATAATGTCTCCACATCTTCAGCGCAAACACGATCGCTGCTAGTTCCAAATCATGGGTAGGGTACCTTTTCTCATGTGGCTTTAGTTGCCGACTAGCATAAGCTACAACCCTACCTCCTTGCATCAATACAGCAGCTAGTCCGGTACCACAAGCATCCGTGTATACCATCATCTCTTCATTCCCTTTAGGAATGACTAACACTGGTGCACGCGTCAACTTTTCTTTTAGACTCTTGAATGCATTCCCACACACTCCGTCCCAGACGAAGGCCTGGTTCTTCTTAGTCAACTGAGTCAACGGTGCTGCTATCTTGGAGAAGTCCTGGATAAACTTACGATAATACCCAGCTAAACCCAAGAAACTTCTTACATCTGTTGCATTCTTAGGCGTAGGCCAATCCTGTACCGTAGCCACCTTCGCAGGGTCCACGGCAATACCATTCTCTGAAACAACATGGTCCAAGAATCTCACTTCCCTTCTCCAAAAGTGACACTTAGAGAATTTCGCTTTCAATTGGTGTTTCCTCAACACCTCCATCACTATCCTCAAGTGTCCCTTGTGTTCCTCCTCTGTCCTCGAGTAAACAAGGATATCGTCTACGAACACAAGAACAAACTTATTCAACTGATCTCTGAATACTCGATTCATAAGATCCACGAAATATGCTGGTGCATTGGTCAACCCAAATGGCATAACCAACCACTCATAGAATCCAGACGGCGTCCTAAATGCCGTTGTCGAAACACTCTCATCTGCTACTCGGAGCTGATGAAATCCGGTCGTGAGGTCCAACTGGGAGAACACCCTTGCTCCTTCCAGTTGATCAAACAAATCATCTATCCGTGGTAGAGGATACTTATTCTTCCTCGTCACCTTATTCAACTCGCGATAGTCCACACACAAACGAAGGGAACCATCTGCCTTAGTGGCAAACACAACTGGTGCTCCCCACTCGGAGACACTTCTTCTAATAAATCCCTTCTTCAAAAGATTGCTGACTTGCACCCCGAGCTCTCGCTGTTCCCTTGGTGCCATACGACGAAGTGGCATCACTATAGGTCTGGCATCTTTCACTAAATCAATACGGAACTCAATCTCTCGGTGTGGTGGAAGCCCGGTCACCTCCTCGAAGACATCCGGATACTGGCCAACCATGGGCACATCTGACAACTCATCATGCGGGATGTCGAGGGAATTTATAAAACTAGCCATTACTCCATCACTAGGTAGACTACCAAACACTACCCTCTGCCCATCATCTGCCCTAACTGTCACCAAAAAGCCCTCACAGTCTACCACCACCCGTATCTTTGGAGCCAATCAACCCCCAATATAATGCCATACTCAGTAAAGCCCAAAACAAAGCAATCACAAACAAACATACATCCATGACTCGATAAGACCAAATTTCGGCAAATCATACTTAGGTTAGTCGAACCACCAATCGGGTTCGTCACAACCAACGGTCTATCGACTATCTCGGGTTCCAGTCCCAACCTATCCACCAGGTCACTAGATATGAAGAACGGGAAGCCCCAGTATCAAACAAAACTCGAACCGGTACATCATAAATAGAAAGCACACCTTGAATGACGACATTCTTTCCTTTCTCCGCCGCCGTTGGGGCATTCGACGAAGAAGGAACAACATCGATAGCATATGCTTTCACAATCTGCTTCTCCTTAAGAGGTTGTGGACACTTGTCCTTATGATGTCCCACTTGGCCACAGTTGTAGCACTTCCTATCCGCTGGCTTGGCCCGACATTCTTTAGCATAATGGCCCTTCTTACCACAGCTGAAGCACTCAACATCTTTCTTACACTTTTTCTGGCCATCCTTAGCTTGGTTCTGTTTCCTCTTATTCTGAGAGTTATTCTTGCCTCCACCGCCCACTTGCGGTTTTGGCCCTTCTGCAGATGCAGCCTCAGTCTTTGGCTTAGGGTAAAGACTCTCTGATCTCAAATCTTTCCCCACAATCGATTCAAAAGTCTCATCGATGTGGTTGATAAGCCTTTCCCCCAAGTATCCATCCAAACCAGTAATGAACTTCTCATTCTTCTTCTCAGGAGTATCGACAAGAGATAGTCCATACTTCGACAAAGTGTCGAACTCAGCAATATAGTCAGAGACTGCCCTACCATTCTGCTTGAGTTCCAAGAATCTCTTAAACAACACTGACTTCTGGGCAGCTGGAATGAACTTCTCGCTAAAGCGAGCCTTGAACTGATCCCAAGTAACCTGATCTTCTGGAGTAGCTGTTCTAATGGCATTCCACCAATTCATCGCTCGCCCTTGCAGCTGACGAGATGCTAGCCTTCTCTTCATTGCATCCTCAATACCCAAGTCGTCGAAGATACGATCACAGCTATCCAACCAATCCTGAACATCTGTGGCCGACTCCGTTCCGTGGAACGGCTTCCCACCAAGGCTAGTGTAATCCTTGCACAGCTTGGCGAAATCGACCCTAGGCGCCTGCACTACTGGACCACCACCATTTCTGGGATTGGGAACTGCTCCCTGAACATCCCTAAGCATCTCCCTCATGAAGTTGGTGAACATTGTCCTCATGTTAGGAGCATTCCCATGGTTGGTCCCTCTACCAGCACCCCTGGTGTCTCTACTTATCGTTCAATCTGTAAAGAGAAACGATTAACGACCCCATAGTGGTGCTAGTGCAGTACGGCTTCATTCTTATACTACTAATAGTATATACATATATAGCCTTTGAAAACCAAAGTAATCACAAATACGCGCTCTCATATACGTATTATCTCTCCCTAGTGTCTTTCCCTAGGTTAACTACGCAACCTAGTGCTTTGATACCAAATGTGACGGCCCGCCCCGCACCAACCGACATTTACTCCAAAGGTGCGCTGTACACATGTCCAGTTAGCACGGGACGGTCGTCAGAAGGAAAGGAAAGAAGGAAATGAACTAACAAGGAACCTGTAGAATGTCTCACAGCGCATAGGATAAAGTATAATAATAACATACTTGACATAAAACAGGTGAGACAGTGCATAAGCTGGAAATAAACTAACATAGCAGCGGAAAATCCAAATACAGCTTATGATCCAAAGGAAACATTATTACAACTTTTCAAACTGTCTCAAAAGCAAAAGCAAGATAAGGGAGGTACACTACTAATGCCCAAGTAGCGACCACCAACGACACAGGGAGAATATCCATATATCATACGTGAAAGCCTCGTGCTCGCCTCCGAATCAAATACTCGCGCATCACCAGCTAACCTGTCTCTAGTCTGCTCGTGTGAGCACCCAGAGTAATAAGAAGAGACATAAAACTCTGGGTCAGACATAAAGCCTGGTATGAGCGATAAGCATCTAAACAGAACAATAACAGGTAGACTAAACCATACCTGAACCTGGACCTGCAACCAAAGAGTTAGCACTACATACTGTACAACACTCTAATGTGCCATTTCAAATGGTGTAAAGATAACGGGGGTGGGGGTGTGCATGTCATAGTGATGGCAAACAATCAAGCATAGCAACCATCCTCACATCTCTCACTCAGTGCGTAAAGCATACGATATTCACCACTTCGATCACCTCAATACTTTGCTATGATCACCTTGCCCCATGAAGTCATAAATGGCTTCACTGATACATAGTCACTAATCCTTCGCTATGTCCACTTGCCCTATGGAGTTATTCACCCCATCTGCGCTGGCTCATAGCCTTACTAGCTCTTTGCTATGTCCACTTGCCCCATGGAGTTGTTCACCCCATCTGCGCTGACTCATAGTCCTACTAATTCTTTACTATGTCCACTTTGCCCCTCGAGTCATGACGACTCTACTGCACTGGCTCAAAGTCTTACTACGATCACTTTGCCCCTCGAGTCATAGTGACTCTACTGCACTGATAACGTAGTCCTTATCATTCGTGGTGAATCAAAGTTATGAACGTCGACAACTCCTTAGCACACGTCCCGCAGCAAAGCCCAACCATGAAGTGAACTCATTGATCCCCAACTGGATCCTGAGCTCTAACTTCCATTTGGACTACCTTTGCATCTCGGGTTATTGGTCATCACCGGATCGGTTCGGATCGGAATGCTCCTTCTTCCCTGGATCGGATCGAGTTTTCCAGCACGCCACAGTTCGGATCATCAACACCCCCAGCGGGTCGGGTCGTGCTCCTCCAGCTCGTGGCTCCTCCTCCTGGTTCGGATCAGCGTCATCACATCGGATCAGCTCGTGGTGCTTCCCTTCGGTAGTGATGCTCCTCCCCCTTCAGATCGTGAATGCAATCGTGAGCCTCTGAAGTGGATCGGGTCGGATCCGAGATGGCATGCGATCGGGTGCTCCAGCACGTTACGTGGTTCGAGTTCGAGCTCCTCCCACCATCGGATCGTGGTCTCCGGTCCGGGTCGTGGCACATAGGGGCGATCCGCGATCCGGTCCCTGCACGGCTTCCCTGCGACTTGTTTTACGTCATTCGACGGCGTTTTCGACCGATCTAACACTTTTAAACAATCACAAAGCATACCATCCAGTCATAGCAACATGTAATATCGACCCCAAACACCAAAACATAAATCATAGCATATAAAATGGATCAAACATACCCAAAACCCCTTATTTCCCTTAAGCATGTTTAGGTAAAACTCACCATAAGATTAACAAAACTTAATCAAGTCAGTCCAAACTTCTAACAGTGGCATAAAATGGTGTTTAAGAATTTATAAGTATTTTTCCAGAATTTGTTAATATATAAATTCGCTAATCTTCACTAATTACCCTTAATCAACCATAATTAGTGAGGAACTATGCAAATTACTCACCTTAGCCACAAATAAACCTTAGATCTGAAATAAATCTCTGATTTGATGCGAATCCCAATGCTAAACAGCAACTCTAATGTTGATTTGGTGTTGATCTCTCTTGATTTGATGTTGCTAAGCCCAATTTTCAAATAGAAAGCGATTTGGAGGTGATTTAGAGGTTGGAGGCCATTTTTAGGGTTTATAAGAGGCAAGTGGAGGCTAGAAAACTGAAATGGAATGAAACCCTAGCTCATTTCAGCCTCTCCATAACCCTAATCCCGAAATGGGTTATGGGCCCATTCACTAATCACCCTATTTGGCCCAGTTAAGCAGTTTTTCACCTTCCAAACCTTATTTCAGCCATATCTCCCAAACGGTAAGTCCGTTTTTCACATGTGACCACTCTACGGAAAGGTAAACCATCAAACGAATCTAACGGAAGTGGTTTTAGATCAAAATTCCTTTCCAATCAAAAGTTATGGCCGAAACAAGATCAGCTTGGGGCAAAACGGTCATTTAAAAATCGGCAAAAATCATGAACATGGGGAATGACCCCAATAGTCGTTTCCCAAAGTTACATGACCATACTTCTTCATATAGGAAAGAAATAAATATTCTACGATCCTCCGATGCGTAGAATGCGGGTTGTTACAGACACTACGCAATGGAGCTGACTGGGAGTCAATTGGAGCTCGTTACAATTTATTACAAAATAAATTGTCCATCTGAATCAAATCGAGCGATGGTTATCGTTATTAACGATGATCGTCCAATGTGAGTAAAACTCACCAACTCTGAACAGTTCTATTTTTATAACGTATATTTAGAACTGATAAATGATGACTGATTGTTGTGTGTTAACTGTTGGTTGAATTGTTTGTGTATGGATTGAAATCATAGATAACGATATATATATATATATATATATATATATATAGATCGTTGATCAAATATTGATTCTGTTTAACAGAATATTTCATATTGAAATGAAATCGATGTTAATTATGTTGTTTAACATCTGTGATGCAGGGAAACAGGTTGGAGTGGTCCAACTGGACTCCTCAACATTTATAATACTGTTTTGTTCATGTATTGTAATATATGATGTGATATATATCTGTTATGGATTATGTGTGTTAGAATGATGTTGATCATTGTTATTCGATATTTTTAATATCATAAGAAACCCTGGGATGTAAAAAGGAATATTCCAACGTATATTGAAATAAAGGAATTTTATAAAAGGAAATAATTTGAGAATATTTATTTAGAAAATAAATAGGAGATTATAAAGGAGAATATTTGTTTAGAAAATAAATAGGATAAAGGAATATTTATTTATGAAATGAATAGAGTTAATCGATTAGAGTAAATCAAATAGAGTTAATCGAATAGAGTTAAACAAGATTAGAAACTGACTAGAGATTAGTTAAGTTGAATAGTTTTCTGAGTATCGATCTGATGTTGTGTTCTTCTTCTTCTTCTATTCTAAGTTTCTATCTTATCTATTCTCACCCTCTAACTTCTTTCATTAACCATTCGGTTATTTTTGATCCTTGGATGTTCGATATGTGTTGTATATCGGATAAACAAGATCGCAAATTTTCGGGTCGTTACAGCGATGCTCCCCATTCCTGCTGATTCCCCACGCTCGTTCTCTCATTGCTGCAGTGTGAGTTCCCATTTTTCTCTCCTATTCTACTCCTTTCCCATACCGTTGGGAATGCTCTAACTGCAAGGTGTTTCAAACCATTCAGTATAGGTACTTTCCCTCAATTCTTAACGCATAGCATTATGTGAGGATTTTTGGTATGAAACCAAAATTTTCTATATTAGTATATGACTATGCAAGGAGAAGAGTGGTTCCAAATCAAAAAAGTCTAAATAGACTCCACACTAGGGAATTGGTTGATTAATTCAAAGTGGAACTAAGATTATGTATTCAAATGAAGATCGAATCACGTTCCCATATAAAGGATCTATGGACATCATGTGGACTTATGAATAGAGTTGGTTTGTTCATGTAGTGAAATTTCAAGGATGAATCTCCTTTAAGGGGAAGAATGCAACAACCTGTAATTTTATCACTTTATTTCAAGCGTATTTTAATAATTTTAAATATTCCAGATAATGATTTTCATAGTTAAAACACCCTTTTTCAATTTATAATTAATGATAAGAAACTCTCTTTTTTTATTTATAAAAATGATAATTTCAAAGAAAAACAGAAAATGCGACTAAAAAGATTTTTCAAAAATGTTGTTTTTAATCGTGTAAATTTGTTTGAAATATTGTCAATTCTTTTAAGTGAAAATCACAGATATGTGTATATGTATATGTATATGTATATGTATATGTATATGTATATGTATATGTATATGTATATATGTGTGTGTGTGTGTGTGTGTGTGTGTGTGTATATATATATATATATAACTTAGAATATGGTTAGTAAGGAATTAACTAGACTAATTAATTGGTGATGTGATGTTAAAATTAAAGTTTAGAAGGAAGGTATAAAAAAGAGGAGAAAAGACTCTTATAAGTGTTAAAGAACACATATATGGTAACCATGTTTCGTAAGTAATAAAAAAAAGATAGAAGGGGATAATGACGTGTGTAAACAAGGAGGAGGAGGGGATGATGTGGCAAAAAGTTGGTGGAGGGTACACACCTAAGGGTATTTTAGTAATTTCTTAATTTACTTTTATATACAACTATTCTTCCTTCTTTTACTTTCATGTTTCATTTCAATTCAATTTTTTCCAAAGTTCCATCGTCTTGTTTCTATTTCTCTAATGGCTTCCATGCTTTCTTTTTAAATTCAAAAATCAAAATTGTATTATCTTAAAACTTCTTAAGAATCGAGTTAACCCCTCATTTTCCCTTTTTTTTTACTTCTTCTCTCTCATTTCATAGGTTTTCATCCTCAAGCAAGGCTTGGCTAAGCCCATTCTACCACATGCAGAGCTATTTAGAATGATCAAAAACCCATTTTTATCTATGGGTATGAAAAGATCAAAGTGTTTTTTAGGCTAGGAAATGTTTTGGTTGACTTAGTTGAATGTTTTTGTTGATTTAAAATGAGAAAGACTCACTTTTTACTTTGTTTCCTATATTAAGGTTAGTAAGTAATTTATTTTGTTTTGATTTCATGTTATGTTGTGTGTTGTTTTGGGTATGCTGATGTATGTTGGCTTATATGCGAGGTATATGTTTAATTGTGATATATACAAAATTAGAATTTGAAAGTTGAAGTAAAATTAGTAAAGTAGAAATGGAATTTCAAGGTAGTTTTTCTTGGCAAAGCCGATCAGTTTTTAAAGTAACCACAAACACTTATTATTACAACAAATAATAATTACAATATTATAGGAGGATTGGGAGATTATCAATCTACTAAATCTGGTATTTAAGGTGGAGCGTCCACTGCATTGGTTTTTAATGTGGACCAATCACCACAATCCTATCTAGGTAACAATACCGGAGATAGACACTATTTCTAGACTACAATCCCATACTCCACGCAGGGAGAATTACATAGTTTATGACATACTTCATAAGAAGTGAAAATTACATATCAATTTACATAACATACTACAACAGACACTATATAATGATGAGTACAGCTTAAAGCATAAGCATTGGCAGCAATAGAAATGACATCCCAAGCTCACAAGAAAATATCATAGAGTTCTGACATGCTGAAACTAGCCTTCTAGCTCGGCACAACAGCGGCTACGCTAAATGAGCAATCACCATAAAGCATTTGACAAAAATAGATTTCCAATGGACAATATCCTGAGCAGACAACCAAGTAAAAAAGAAAAATGTTCAGCAAACCATAAACCAAGATGCTCTTCCATAGCCAAAGCTATCACCGAGAGAGCGTGGTAGCGCAACTTAACAAAATTTGAGATGAAACAGGAACTTGCAATGTTTGAAAAAAGTGCCAAGGCAACAAATACCTTGACACAAACCAAACTCCAATCACCCATGGAAAATCCTCCCCACACACACTCCAAAAACACCAACAACCCTAACATACTGCAATCAACAACTCAAGATCCAACAAGACGACAACCTTTGGAAAATAACCAAATAATACACCACGACATGCCCAACAGAATCCAAAAACACAACCTAAGAAGCCAAAAGTCTCCAATAGCTCACCAAGTAAGAGATTAAGAACAAATTTCCATTGCATACTTGGTATATAAAAGATAATAAGGCATACCAGATTAATGCCTGGAGAGTCGCGAAACAGACCAAGATGCAGGACAGACTGAGACCAAAACAGATCCGCATTAGAGCCGAGACAACCACCTCCAAAGCAAGTCGAACCCATCCCAAATGTCGTTGAATCCCACTAGCATTACCTACACAGGAGCACCATCAAAACCACACTAAGACAAAACCCCTGGCGCTTGCCAGACCACACGAGTCATTAATCACCAAGCAATGATAGGGGACACACTCACTTGGAATCTTCATGTAGCACATTATAGTTAAGGGCCAACATGGTTCTTGACACAAGATCTATATACGCAACATCAGTGGGGTTGCCAAATCGGGAAAGGACACCGTGCTAAGGAAGAGGAGTGAGGACTGCAGCAAGGAAGGGATTGGAAGTTGGAGCACTATAGGAACGATGAAAGAAGGGGAAATCATAGAAAAGGGTTAGATCTGGAAAACAATGTTTTTAGGGTTTGGGGTTGTCACAAGCAGGCGAAAGCAAGGGATGGTAGAGAAAACTCCAAACGAACCCTTGGGAATTTCAAGTTATTTAGTCGATTTGGAAGTTAATTTCTTTGCTATGTTATGATTACAATATCATATACTTGTTTTGAAATTAGTAAACAATGTATAAAACATAGTTTTTTTAGTATTCAATTAGAGAGCTTTGGAAAAAAATTCGACACTTCCTTCGCATATATTTTCTACAATAAGGATATTTAAAAGTTCTAACTTGATTTAGTTTGTTAAAGTCTTACTTTAAAAAAAAGCATATTAAGAAATTTGTAAATTGATTGAGTATTAAAGAAATGATTTCTAAAATTATTAAGTGTAATAATGGGGTTTTGAATTACAAAATTTATAGCAATAGCCATTTTAAGTGCAATTCGTCAAAACGAACTATTTTACAATATAAAACTTGTTTTTATCTTAAGTGTGCTTTGTAAACAATTTTAAAATTATTTTATTTTGGGAAAGTCTATTTTAACACAATTTGGTGACACAATTGGTGACACAATGAATTCTCACCATTGGATTGCCCCCTGAATTCCACCTTCCCATGTAAAGACAAAAGGATCCAATGATGCAGATCTTTTGTGTCACCATTTGTGTCACCAAATTGTGTCAAAATAGACGCTCCCTTTTATTTTTAAATTGAGTATTATCATCATTTATTTATTCAACGATTTTCTGTTTTATTAAATAGAGTTATAATTGTTTTATTATGAATTATAATTTGTACTTAAGGTTAAATCAAGTAAGTTAATTATATTTTATACAACTAAAATATTTCACTTACCATGTGATGAAGTAGTTTAACTATTAATTATTTAATTAAAAACAATTTAAATTCAAACCAAAAAATTGACTCAAAAAATTCATTGACATCCATTCCCATTATTTGGGCAAATCTCCTTTCTACCACTGTACATCTTCCCCTCTAAGCGTTTTTCGTCCTTGCTAGTTCCCATATCATTTCTTCATCTCTCATGAAATGCCAAAGAAGATTAAAGGATCGTTTGCCTCAGATATTGATATCGGTGGCGTCTCTCGGACTTGTTTTGGCAGTACTTTCAATACTTCATCAGCCACTTCGTTTATCATCAACTAATACTTGGCCATTGTCCTTTTGTTATTCATCAAGTAATACTTGGGCCTTTTAACATACTATCTTACATGCGGATTCAACTCACATTAAAATATTAATTAATGTTTAATAATTAGATCCGTGCTTTTCATTTAGGCTTAGTTTACATTTAAGCCTTCCTATCATATTTTTGTTCTTAAGTACATATAAATCTGGAACCTACAAGGTCAAAATCTTTAAAAGAAACAATCTATACATATAATTCAAATCTAAACTAGAAATAACTTAAGATTATTTGATTAACCATCCTGATTCTTAATAAGTAATCTTTTCACTGACTTGTCGCTCTAAGCCTTTTCTTTTGGCCCTTGAAGGTCCCCCTTTGTCCTGTAGTTAGTTCTCTTCAATAAAAATTAAATTTATTTCCCCCTTTTAATAAGTCTTATTTTTAGTTTTTTCCTTTAAACATTCAGAGGGGAAAAGAAGATCGAAAATGGAGGAAGAAGAAGGAGAAAAGAATGAAAATGTGATTTGAGTTTAGGTATTGTCCTATATTTATAGATTTAATGGAGAATCCAGGACCATCAAATCTAACCTAATATAATATTAACGTAACTAAGTCACATCTCTATTTTTAGCTTTCTTCAATAAACTTTTAGATTGAGATCTAACCTTAGATTTAGTTTTAGCTCTAAATCTGTTCGCACACCTAAGTCTAAAATTCAAATCTATACCCCAGAAATAAGTCGGTTATTAAGTTATGAACCTGCCCTGATTTCATCTTCGAGTTCGTTATGTACCTAGCCAAACTAGTTGCTAAGTATAACCCGCTTTGGTCGACTGCCCTTCATTAGACGACTCATGCCTTTTTTCCCTTTTGATTTGAATTTCGAATTTGAGCTTAAATTTTTAATTTTATTTCATAACTTCTCTGTTCTGCCTCAAATTGTAAAAATTATGTATGAAAATTCTTTAGAAATTCATCACCGACGCAATGGTGAAATCTCTATAGCCAAATCTGAACACCTATAGAAGTTTTACTTTTTAGCTCATTTCTTCATTAATCTTATTTACTACAAATTTATAGGATTTTACTGTTTTTGACTGATCTTCATGTAGTCTGCCAAGATTGGACTTATTGCATTATTTAAGCATATCAATAGATTTATAAACATCATACATACACAATTTTTGGCTTAATGTCTTTTGTAAGTATCAAAATTTTTATTTCTAACAATTTTGCTTCTACGTCTACTTTCAAATCCATGATATCACATTTTAGATTCGTTAATACTAGACAAAATATTAAAGTATACGTAAAATGCATGAATTTATCAAAAGTGCCTAGCTCTGATTAATCTTCGCCTTGACATTTAATCTTAATTCATGCTTACTGCCTAACAATTTTTACAATCTTGATGTCTGGGTATAAGCACTCTATGACATGACATGCATATTTTAAAACACTATTATTGTATCTTAAACTGCCTTACTTCAAATGTAACAAAATTTTATAAATATTAATCCACACATAGATAGTAATCTATGTAAAATTCAAGTTATTTTCAACTTTTGTAGCATTTCAGAATGTTAACTATGTTATTCACCATTCAGACAATGATTTTTAAATATTGAATTTAAAGACATAAAAAATATCATGTTATAAATATTGAAATAAGCCCAAATATTGGATAGTCCTCTATATATGGATTGAATATCTATAAAATTTTGTTGTATTTGAACAATGTAGTTCAAGACACAAAGGGTGAGCATTCTTTGACCTGAACTGAAATAACCAACCGAACCGATCTATTTTGGTTGATTCGGTTTGAATTTCCTAGCTAATTGGCTAGTTTTTGTTTTTATTTCTTTATTAGTTTGGTTTATGCTTTGTATTTGGTATTTAGTTCAATAACTTTGGCGCAACCAATCTAATCGAATTTTTTAAAAGTACGACTGTAAGACTAAATATTATTCCAGCTAAAATTAATTATTCCCTCTTTAATATTTATGTTTATCTTTTTTCAATGGGATTAGGAATCAAACGAAAGCGTTAACATGAATCAAAGCAACTTTCCACCTTTCCCTTGAATTTTATCATCCTGTACACAAATCAACTAACACCTCATCATTTTTCTTCCCACTCCTACAAAATTTTGAACTCATTGCTATGTGAATATTTTGTTACTCCCCATCTTAAACACATGCTTTGCTAAAAAAAAAACCTTCCGGGTTCTTCGTATTTTAAAAAATAAAATGAAAAGGGTTTGAGGTGACCGTAATTCTTAATTCATAATTCATTGATGTTGGAAAAGAAAAGATTTGTTCAAATTTAGAAATTCTTTAAATATAAGTCCTAATCGGTTCAGATTTACAAAGTAATAAGTTTGCTTTTTTATCCCCTTATTTGTTCTAAAGTTGTATTTAGTATAAGTTATAGGTTTGGTTTATATTAAAGTACATTACTTAATTACAATTTTTATTAATACAACTGATCCAAAACGTTTATTAAAATTGGTTTATACTTTGTGCGTTGCAATCACGCAATCAATTATATTGTCATAGAGTTCAATTTCGTAACATGTTTATTTATTTTCTAAGGTAGAATAAATAATGAAAAAGAATAATCAATTATGGCATTTCAGTCATTTCCAACTGATAGGGACTACATTATATTCTGGGAAGCAGCGGGAGGTTCTAATGTTTTGTATCCATTTACAAGCACGAGAAACAAAAATCCTTCAGTGATAACTATAAATCAAGCTAAAGGTTTAGGGATAAATTTGATGAACAGGTCCAAAACATAGTAAAACATCATACATACATTCAATCTGATTTTCCATTTTAGATTTCTATTCATTCCAAATATTTAGTTATGAAGCGCAATTTCATTTAAAATATTCTACTTGGAACAAGTTTAACTTCAAGTCATATTTATTTTCCTAAAACCCAACATATTATATTTTTACTAAATTTCCCCTAATTCACACAAAATCCTTATTTAAATTTATTTCTTCCAATTTACCTCAATAATAATTTATTTCTACAAAATTCCTTATTTAATCATTTAGAATGTTTTAATAACTTCTTTCTCCAAGTTTTCTCATAATAAAATTCAAAAACTCCAATTTATACTCTGACTTAGCAATTAAGTCTAATTACTCCTTTTCATCGGTATTTGTATCTGTATTAACAAATTATAATTCATATTATAGTTCACTAATTACTATAACAGTTTTTACACTAAATTTTTTCGTACATTTAAGCCTTAAATTCAATTCTAGCCCCCAAAAATAAGTCGATTATTAAGTTATGAACCTTTCGAATTTGTCATGTACCTGGCCAAACTAGTCACTAGGTATAACCAACATGGGTCGACTGTTACCCAATAAACGACCGGTGCCTTTTTTTCTTTTGATTTGAATTTCAAATTTGAGTTTAAGTCTTCAAATTTTTTTCATTCATAACTTCTCCATTCTAACTCAGACCGGAACAAGTTATGTTTGGAAATTATTTAAAAATACATCATGAACATAGTAGTAAAATTTCACTAGCCAAATTCGATCATCTATAGAAGTTTTACTTTTTAGTTTAGTTCTTTACTAATCTTATTACTACAAATTTATGGGATGTTACGATGTTTGATTGATCTTCTTATAGTCTGCCTAAATAAGCCTTATTGCATTGTCTAAGCGTATCAATGTGCACCAATTTAGGCTTAGTTCCTCTTTAAGCATCAATTGTTTGTTTCTAACTATTTTGTTTCTATAGCTACTTTCAAATCCATGATATCACATTCTAGATCAGTTAATATTGAATAAAATACTAAAATTATATCTAAAATACATGAAATTTTCAAAAGCTATAACTCTGATTAATCTTCACTTTGATGAGTAATCTTAATTATTGCTTATCACCTAGTGACTTTTACAATCTTAACATGTGCGTAACACTCTATAAATCCCTATTTTGGAGCACCATTATTGTATCTTGAGCTACATAACTCCAAATATAACAAAATTTTGTAAATACTAATCCAAAAATAGAGGATCATCTATGTAAAATTTAAGCTAGTTTCAACATTCGTAGCATTTTCAGAATGTTAACTCAGTTATTCACCATTCAGACGGTTATTATTAACTATTCAATTTTAAAGATAAAAAATATTATGCATATTGAAATGATTCCAAATATTGCATAGTTAGCCCTCTATATGAGGGCTGGATATCTATAGAATTTTGTTATAATTGGAACAATGGAGTTCGAGATACTAGGGGTGAGCATTCTTTGGTCTGAACTGAAATAACCGACCAAACCAATCTATTTTGGTTGATCCGATTTGGTTTTCCTAGCTAATTGGCTGGCTTTTGTTTTTGTTTCATTATTTGTTTGGTTTATGGTTCAGATTTGGTTTTTAATTCAATAACTCTGTCCCAACCAATCTAATCGAAACTTTTCAACAGTAAGTCTATAAAAGTAAATATTATACAGGTTGAAATTAGTCCTTCCCTCCTTAATATATATATATATATATATATATATATATATATATATTCTTTTTCCAATGAGATTGGGAATTAAACGAAGAGCTTTACTTGAATCAAAGCAACTTTTCGCCTCGTCTTTCCGTTGAATTTTATGATCCTGTACACAAATCAACTTACACCTCATCATTTTTCTTCCCACTCCTACAAAAAACTGAATTCATTGCTATGTTAATATTTGTAACTCTCCATCTTAAACACAGGCTTTGCATTATTATTATTTTTTTATTAAAAGGAACCTTCCTAGTTCTTCGTACAAAAATAAAACAAAAATGAGAAGGGTTTGAGGGGATCTTAGTTCTTAATTCACTGACGTTGGAAAAAAAAATGTTCAGATTTACAAATTCTTCAAATGTAAATCCTAATTAGCTTGGATATACAAAGTTGTACAAGTTTGTTTCTTTATCCCCTCGTTGGTTCTAAATTTGTATTTAGTATAAGTTACAGGTTTGGTTTATATTAAGTATTTTGTTTAATTGCACTTTTCTATCTCGATATTATATTAATACAGCCGATCCAACACATTTATTAGGATTGGCTTCTACCAAACACAGTGCAATCCAATGTGTAGTCTCTTTTTACAAGACCCGCTAGCAATACACATAGTGTAAAGCTATATAAATACCTTTAATCCTGGTTGGCTTCCAATACGCATGTTGCAATCCAGTTGTGTACTTTTAAATCAGTACCGTCTTGCATTATACACTGAGATTCAATGTGTACAGTGCTTTATTAGGCTTTACTTGCACTGTGGGCTGAAATCCAATTTCCGTGATTCATTATCAATGTTTGTTTGCATTATGTTATATCACAAATGCATGACATTTTCCATTGTAGTTCAATAGGACTTGCTTGCTGCACAAATAAAACAAACATGCATTTCGAAAGATGCAACCAGGCAGTCAAATATATTGTAATAAAATTCAATAGAAAAGTCTGTTTGAACCCAATAAATAGAAAAATTGAAAGATACAAAATTTTCATCATCAGATTGCCCTTGCCCGCTGATTTTCACTCTTCACTTAAAAGACAAACTAAACCAACAAACTAAACCAACGGTTTGGCTTTTGTCTCATTTTATGTCTAAAATAGATGCCCCCAAGTTCGATATGGTAACATATTTATGTCATTTCTAGGATGGAATATATAATGAAAAAGAATAATCAATTATGGTATTTCAATCATTTCCAACTGATAAGAGACTGCATTATATTCTGGGAAGCAGCGGGAGGTTCTAACCTTTTACATCCATTTACAAGCACGAGAAACAAAAATCCTTCAGTGATCACCGTAAATCAAGCTAAAGGTTTAGGCACAAATTTGATGAACAAGTTCAAAACACAGTAAAACAGCATATACACATTCAATCTGGTTCCTTAGTTCAAACTCAAATGGACAATAGCTAGAGAGTGTTATTTTGAAACATCATCATAACTAATCATCTTTAACCATACGGATCCGAAGAAGAGGGAGGAAAATGAAAAGAAAAAAAGAAAAATAGATATCATTGTTCCTTCCAAATCCGACCAGTAACTTTAAGATTAAGCACTTTTTTATCACCATCAGAGAAGAAAAGTGCAATGTTCTCTTTTATAAGAAGCCCATCGCAGCTGTTAAGAACTGTTGCGTAGCTATCTCGTATGCTTCTTGGGATTCCTTCCCATGTCATTTTGCGACCACCACCCCCGACCTCAAGAGTATAACTGTACTTGGTAGAGTCACTGACATTTCCCATAAAGCGCAAAAACGTTATGTAGAAGGCATCTTTTCCTAGCTGGAGTTCTTCAAAATGCAAAAAAAAGTATTGTCCTAAACAGCTAATTACCACAGGAACCCAAAATCCAGAATCTAAGGTGGAAGAATACCAATACTTGAAAGTGCTTCCATTACTGAAATAAACTCCATGAACATCTTTCAAGTGCTCCAACAAATAAGGAACGTCACCTGCTGCAACACAATTTGACCCAGGGAAAGGACAACTGTATGGTCGATACTCACACTGTGACTCATGCTCCAACTTACAATTGTAAGGATAAACACCAACGCATCCATAGCATTGGTGTTTGCAAGGCAGTACAACAGAAGCTGCTACTTTTTCAAGGGCAAGGCATCTGATATTGCCTAGTTCATGTCTGCACGTAGGGCATCTATTATGCACACGCGGTTTACAAGATGAGCAAATTGTGTGTCCATTTACACACTGATGAATAGGTGGGTACATTATATTAGAGCAGACCGGGCACTCCAACAGATCACAAACATTTTCAACATCTACCTCCTGTTCCTTCTTTTTTCTTCTTTTCTTAGAGATGGCTACATTGTTATCTTCCTTTCTTGCAGGGTCAATAGCCATCACCCAACAGAATACAAGCCTGGATCCAAACAAAGCATACTGAATATTATAATGAAATCATGCCTTAAACCAATATTAACTTTGAACATAAATATTGCTTCGTTGGACAAAAGTTTTTGTGGTCATACGTATTAGAGAACAAGTGATAAAATAGAGGATGCGGCGTTTGTTTTTATTATTTTAAAACCTTTTTCTCAACTCATGTAAATAAAATGTTGCTTCAACCCAAAGGTGCACGACTCAAAGTATATAGCCAGTCAACTACCAGTAAACACACAATCGTACTGTTCATTTTATAGAACTAAGATATCAGCCTTTATTCATGCATATTGGCGAAGCAATTTGTAAGCAAGCACGAGCATCGATTTTTTTTTTTAAAAAAAAAGTAGTAGCATGCAGCTTGGTTATAAATGAAGTGACCTTAAGGTATATAAAAGCACCTTATTAAGACTTTAAAATGCACGATAACATATATTCAAGGTACACCTTTTTCCACATCAGATCAATTAAGATTTTAAAATTTCTAATCCAACGCATTAGCAGCCGAAATTCATCAAATTGGGTTTGTATTCAACCCAACGGGCATAATTGACACCTCTAACTATAGCTATATTAATTTTATACTGAAATAATTTGCAGTACAAGAAAAATAATTGAAGTCTAAATTTTTAAATTTCAAGAAGAGAAATAAGAAATACGCTGCAAATTGACAAATACAAAACAATATATTGAAACATGTAAATGTTCACTTCTATAGCCATAAATTGTTGGTTCTATTGATACTTATATAATAGATTAACTTGTCTGATTATTAGGTAGAGTAACCATTTGTTTGATAATAAGTGCAATATCCTAGTAATCAGAAAGATGTTTTCAAATACTACAAGCCCTCTTGACAACATGGTCTTAAACTCATTAAAAGATGTTATGAATAATAATTTGTAAGTAGACTTAAATATAACTTATAACTAGAGGTATTATAGTGTAATTTCGTTGGGAATTTTCTTCACTATCAAATAGAGATTCTAGAAGAAGTTAGATGGGAGGTTGGAAAGAGGAAAAAAACGATATTTTTTTGTAAGGAAGAAATACAAATTTATTGCAAAATTTTATTACACAAGTTCATATTTTTTATTACATCCAAAACGAGCGAATCTACTCAATTTATAAGAGTTCACATCTCAAATAGACGATATGTAATACGTACTGTTTAGTCAAAATTTTATATGAAATTATTTCATATGTCATACCTAATGCTTCTCAAATTTTTATTTATTAGCTATTTTTGCCAGGTAGGGTTTTAAAAAAAAAAAAAAAATCAAATATCAAAATCAAAATAAGTTACTGTATGTAATTTTGATCAGTGGTCTGCATACTTAATCCACTCTAAGCATATGATTTCCAAACTTGATATAATATGAACAGATGCAGTTAGTAATAAGTTTTGACTTGAAAGTTATAAGTGGGTGCTCAAAGCAGTAACCAAAAAAACAAAAACAAAACAAAATAGTAGTGGTGGTACTGATAATGACGATGATGATACGATAATAAAAGGTTTGCACCAGAAATTAACAATAGCTTGACAAAAAAATTGTTGGACTTCGAAGATATTTAAGGCAAGTGCTACAAAAATTAAAAAAATTCAATCCCTGATTATGAGGAAAAAAGGATGAAAAATCATCACCGGAAGGTAACTGCTGAATTTTGGGTCTAATTGCTTAAGAGTTTTATTCAAAGCAAGTGGTTTTAAACTTTTCATGCTTATACTTCATGACTCAGCGATCGCTTTCTAAAAACAAATTCATTAACAGAAAATAAAATTAGCAGGTCGCATGCTGAAGAATAACATCTCAATGATTGTTACACATCCTTAATCAAAATTTTACATTCAAGAGTTTGGTTCTGAAGTACAGCGATGAATTAAATTTTGCTTGATAATATTACGATTCCAAGATCAAATTAAAGCAGTTTAAATGAAATAAACGATCTTGCATCTAAAGATTCTAAACGGCTTAAAATTTCAAAATTGACATAATGTCAGAGCCTTGACATTATCTTAACCCAAGAGCCAATCACAGTACCAAAAGTTAGGGACTCAAAATTAAATGAAATCAGCAGGTCCCATGTTGAAGAATAACATCTCAATGTTTGTTACACATCCTTGATCAAAATTTTACACCCAAAAGTTTGATTCTGAAGTACAGCGATGAATTAAATTTTGCTTAATAATATTAGGATTCTAAGATCAAATCAAAGCAGTTTAAATGACATTAACGATCTTGCATCTAAAGATTCTAAACGGCTTAAAATTTCAAAATTGACATAATGTCAGAGAGCCTTAACATTATCTTAACCCAAGAGCCAATCACAGTACCAAAAGTTAGGGTCTCAAAATTAATTTTCATGAACTTCAATATAGAAAACCAGAACAGAACGAGGAAAATGGGCAATCTCATACAAATAGAAACATAAAATACCTTGACTACAAGTTAATCCAATTCAAAGCGACCCGGCAATTGATCTGAGCCCTTTCCTTAATACGTTGAGATGTATGAGATCTCAAACTCAGTATTTGTAAGGGTTGATCTAGGAGGAAAAGCAAATAGTTTGACCTCAATTCAATGGGGCAACCGACATTTATTAAATGGGCATCCAACGTCAAGATCCCCTTAAATGGGCATCCAACATTAAATATTCGATGGATGTTGTAATTTGTGCGTTATTAAGCATTCGTTTAATAGACGTCTTGTTATGGCATTCATTAAATAGACACCTAAGACTGGATGTCCATGAAGTAGGCATCCAGTTTCACTTCAGTTTCTTGAAGAGATATCTGAACATTCAGTTGAATGCTCAAGACATAATCTACTTATTGGGAGGAAATCTGAACTATCCGAGGTTGAATTGTAACCACTGAAGATGCTTTTATAAGACCATCTCCAATAGTCAATATTCAAACTTTCACCATTTAGTGTTTGCACCCCGATAGCATATTCAGACTAAACATATAACTGAATGTCCAGTTTGAACTTCAGGAAAATAAAGTGGAATTGGGCGCTCATTTGATGGATGTTCAGTTTTAGACGCCAATTTAACGAGCATTAGTGCATTGGCACTCATTTAATGACATCCAACAATAAAATTTACATGAAGTTTTGGACAGTCGTTTAATGGACTCCTAATGTTGGGCGTCCATTTAATTGGCATCCAATGTCAGATGTCCGTTAAATAAACGTATGACTATAAGATTTTTCTTCCCCCTTCAACTCAGTATTTAAAATACTGAATATTCGGGGTTGAATTCAGGACCGAATTGGAGATGCGTTGGGTATAGAGATATGATGTGCAAAACAAAAAATAATAGAAATAAGAAGAACCTAAGGAAAGGTGATTTGGTAGGTTAAAAAACGAAAGGCTGAAAAGGTGAAAGTGATGGGTTTTGGAACTTCAAACTTCTTATTAAAAATGAAAATAATAGAAGGGAAAAAAATTAAAATGGAAAAGGGAATTGTTGAGTCAAAAGTTTGTTTGGAAGTTTCAACATCACCTGGTTATCAAAATGAGCGTCACGGCACGATATTTGCACATGTTGATGGTATGTGATTCGTGTGTAAATTACTAGATTCTTATTTAAGTAGCATTGATAACATTTATAGAATGGTGTTTGTGTTAGTTAATGTTAACACCAAATATAATAGAGCTGTTATTAAAGATAATATTAGAGTTGTGTTTAACCCGTGTGTTACAAAAGATAGTACGGTAAAATATGGTATTTCTAGTTTTAGTGTTAAAACGAGAACTTTGTCATGCAATGAATGATAAATTCAGTAAAACAAATGAGTTATAAATTTAATTACTATGACGTCCACAGAATATAAGACATTGTTGTGATAGTAGTAACAGTAAATATAAAGAAAGCCAAATAAAAGTTACAAATTAAATTTTCCTTGGTGGCACGTGATAAAAATAGGTAAGAAGCTTTAAAAAACACAAAAACATAACACATTTCTTTTACAGAAAGAATATACTAAAGTTCAATAAAATCGTGTAATTGTAATATTAAAAAGCATTTGCAAAAATTTGATATAAACTAAAAACTACTCGTGGCATCCGATTTATTGAACCCCGGTTATGAAGCTTAGAAGTTTATTTTTAGTATATTAAATTAAATGTTTCCTCTGATAAATGTGTTTTGTCCTTTTTTAGAAGTGAACAGAAAATGACTTTCGGTGCTTTCATCATCAGTAAACGCTTTGAAAATTAAGCCTTCAAAAATCCTTCAAAGTTGATAAACTATGCCAAAAACGCATCAACATCAAAGGACAGATACTCATGTTATGTAATGGCAATAATTTATGTCGCTAGACCCGATGTCATCTCATTGCAACTTAGACCACTAATATTCTACGTCATTTCATATGCACTCGCGCAATAGATATTAAAAAAAAAATTCATATGTTGTCTAATGTCATAGTATCAATCTCAGATTTACCTACTTAATGAATAAAATAAATCAGTATTTTTGATATGTACACAAGTTTGTAGTATATAACATACAACATGACAAATAGATTTGACCGACAAGGTGGGGGTCGAACCCGTGATCTCTTGCACCGTGTCCAAATGTCTTAACCAGTTTGGACGATGTGCTTGTCCATAAATCAGAATATTATTTAAACAAATATTTTATTAAAACAAATTTTTATTCAAACAAATATTGTACTATAAATTCGAATAGTAAATACTTAGCTTCCACTATATTTACATTTCTAGATACAACATTCACTATACACATTCAATAAGCCCACTCGCTCATCGCTCAAATTTGTTTCTAATGTTGATCTTTGATTTGCTTGCTCGAGCTTGTGTCCAGCCATCTGTTATACCAATCAAATAAACATAATAAAGTGGAAAAGGAAACAAGCCTAAATAGCAAACATGAAATTAATTTGAACATTAATATTGCCTTGGTATATGAGTGTTTTCTCTTCGTGCTTTAGACAAGGACCTATATGTGCACCGACAACTTACGATATGCACAGTGTATCACGGTGAATATCACAAGGTCGGACATAGATTAAATCTCATGGACAGTAGTAAAGGTCAAGCCCAAAATCTCAAATGTGCACAGGGTCAAGCATAAGCTTCCCCTGGCTCAACTCAGATGCACCATACATAAAAAGGTCATGCAACACAAGCAAACAACCAATACCATTGTATACATACAGAATCACAACAGAAACAGGTACAAACATGACAGGAGTGAAAATAATGAAAAACATGGTAAATTGTTCGAGCAAAAGCAAAACAAGTTTCAACAATTCAACAACATGGATCAGCAAGCTCAAAGAGATAAGGCAAGTGCAACATAGTAAAAAAATGGTAGTGTCTCACACAATGCATATAATGTATGTATATATGTATATATGTTATATATGTGGAAGATATTTCACACATATACATACATATGTATAAATGCATATACATGAATCAGCCATGAGTTTCAAGCTAGCAAAGCTCACATGCAATATTAGTAATCACACTGTAGAATGAAACCATTTCGTATAACATGTACCAACATGGAATTCGCAGCAGCTCCTAAACAAACTAATAATATGCCAAAATGAAGTGCACAAACGAGTCTAAGAAGTTCAGCATACACCAAGACATGCGCTCACATACTCAGACCAGTAAGCAGCAACTCAAGCAACTAAGGTATGGCATCACACTACAACGGAGACAATAAAGACACATGTTCAGGCAACAGTTACATAAACTACATGCACACTAAAACGAAGTGAGAGCATCAACAAGTGTACAAACGAAACAGGTTAATCATGCAGACAATAATACAGTACATGAGAGGTCAGAAACATGCACATACAAGAACATAAGGCATCAATGCACACGGCGCTCATGATCAATACTCAAGGCAAATGCAATTCTACAAACTGAAACAACTCAAGGCACCTGTATGTGAATTCAAACTAAGGTTCGAGTACTCAGTTTTGGTCTCGGTTTCAATCGTTTGAAATGTTGTTAGTTTCGAATGATTTCATAAATTTCGGAAGTTTCGGCTTGGTTTCAGTTTCGGTTCAGATTCCGATTTTCAGCAGTTTATTAATAACAAAAACGGTCTTCAATAATCCTGTGTTTATTGATTAAGATGATAAATAGACAATTATGGTTACCTTAACGTCAACACTCATTTAACACGCTAATATAATTATTAGCTCAACGTATAATAGGAAAACAAAATCAGCAAGCAGCTTTCAATTTTATTTTACAGCCGTGCATTTTTAATGTTCCACTTAAACATCCCTCAGCTCAAGCCCAAACCAGACCCAACTTCCCTTAGCCCCAAATTAGGTTTTGTTCCACTTCCCTCAATTCTATCATCGACATTAAAAAAAAAAAAAGAGTGACGCTCTGAAGACTGAAAACAACATTCAATCAATCAAAAGCTAAGAAAAACGATTACCGATCGAGCACAAAAACAAAGGAGAAGCAAAATTTCTAAATTACTGTAAGTAGATGTTTGAAGGGGGATAACCAACCGAGGCTATTATTCGAGTTTCTTTGAAGTGGTAAGTATATTTTTGATTTACTGCAATTTATAAGCTTTGGAATTGATCAAATAATTCAATTTTCTGCTATTGTTGCTTCACTTCTGTTGATTAAAGGGTTTGATTTGATATATTTTTCGAAACTTTTTGTTACAATACAATACAAAATCAAGTTTCAACCATCAATGAAACAGCCGACAAGAAGCAAATACAATACAAAATCTACCAGAGGTCTTCAATCAAAATAGTTACATATGACTCCAAGCATCAATTATACAAAAGTCTCAACCATCAATAGGTCAGAACCCGAAATGACTTTTAGCCATAAGCATCTCAAGTTGGAACCATCAATGAGCATACTCATCAGTACAAGAACTAAAAAAAACCAGCCAAAGTAAAGTCAGGGCAAAAATGACTTTGTTTTTAAATTAGTATCGAAGCAAATCAATACCATGGGGCAATCAGATACCAGATAGCTCAAGTGCAGAAATAAAAAGTCGAAAATCAAAGCTGTTCGACCCAAAAATCAAATTATACTAGCATCAATCAAAAACCAGATAATACTAACATGAATTAGAAAATCGAACGGCCGAGCAAAGAAGTTGAAAATTTCAAATAGAAGTTCTCGAACAAAAATATGGAATCAAACCGTTACCCAATTCGTCATCGACACATTATCGTAGTTGAGAACACAAATTTAAAAGAGACATAGATCATACCGAGCAATTAACCGGTAACTCTCGACAAGTGAAAGCAACCGCAAATTCAATCACTGCAAATTGGGGAATGTGAGCATCAGCCAAAGCAGGCGGACGATTCGAACAAATCTCTAGCGAAGGCTGTCAAAACGGAACCTTAATTTTAGAATAAAGATAAAAGCGGAAAATCGGCGCAAAGAGGAATACAGACTGAAAGAGGGAAAGAATTCTGGTTTTGGGAGCGAGAGAGTGGAGGGGACCAGGGTTGGTTTTAAGAGTGTTAAGGTAGTGGGTATAATTTCAAAATGTATAGTTTGTTTGAAAATATTTAATTTATTTTAAATGTTTTAAATAATGGTTTTTACAACTAAAATTCCCCAATGTTATAAGTTAACATAAGAACAGTGCAAACACAAGAATTATTCTTTATGTAGAACTACATTGTGTATATATAGAGAGAGAAGAGCGATCGGGGGCACCCTGGTTGTAGCACCCTTGTTGCATCCCCTACTATACCGTGAGCTACGGCAATCCAAATCCAACGAGAATTTGTAGATGTTCAATCTATATATATATATAATGATCGATTCAAAATTTGAGCTCGTTCCGACATTTGTATAATAATATATTTGATGTTTAAATTTAACGGTTTGAATAAATGTCTGAATAATGAATAATTGATATATAAAACAGTCTGTCATAGCCTAGTAAATCTATGATGCATTGACAGTTGATCCAAGGCTTGAACCACAAATAAGTTTCCTCACCTTTAGAAATAATTTTATTGAACAACTGCTTTGAATTTGTACGTAATCTAAGTAAAGATTTCCAAGTTGATGAAGCATTGTTATCAACTGCCACTGACCAAAATTGTTTATCTTTGCAACATCTACTATGAATCCATTTTGTCCATAAAGAAGAATTGGATAAAAAATTATAGATAAGTTTGATACAAGCCACTTTTTTTAGATCAGAAAAAAAAATTAAGTCCAATTCCCTTTTCTGCCTTTGGTTTACATAATGTACTCCACACCACTTTGTGGGATGAACCTCCCAGAAAAAATCTACACAAAGTGATTGTAATTTATCCAAAATTTACTCTTGGATTTGATATATGAATAACCAATATAACATGATACAGGTTAGAACTATGTTTACCAATCAGCTCTGCCTGCAAAACTAAATAACTTAGTCTCCCAACCTTGAATTTCACTCTGAATCTTTGTATCAAAGAATTACACTATGAATATTGAAGATAGTTAGAGGAGAGAGACACTCCTAGAAACTTTATAGGCAAGACTCCATAATCAAAGCCTAATATATTCAGAATATCTCGAGAATTATTTGCTGAAGCACTGAAAAGAACTTTGGTTTTAGAAGCATTAACACTCAAACCTACATGTACACTTAACTTCTTAAAAATCAACCTCAATGTATAAGCATTTGAACTGATGATTTTTCAAATATCATCGAATCATCTGCGTATAATAAATGTGATATAGTAGGCTGAAAAGGCAAACTTGGCTGGAATGCTTTAATCTGAGTAGCTTCATCCACTAAATAAGAGAAATATTGCATTGCAATTGCAAATAGGTAGGGAGACAATGGATCTCCCTGTTGAATCCCTCTATAAGATGTTATAAATCCTTTTGGAATGCCTTGAATAATGATTGAAAAAGTTGCAGTTGACATACATTCATATATTAAAGTTACAAAATGATTAGGGAATCTCATTTGAGACATAATAAAGCAAATAAATTCTCTATTTACCCTATCATATGCTATTTGTAAATCCACCTTAACACATAGCTTAGGCATATTTTTCTTCTTGAAGTCACGTAGTAATTCACGAGCCAATAGAATATTATCACCTTATATATCTATCCTTTATAAATGCACTTTGATTTTCTGATATGAGGAAAGGAAGAAAAGACTTTAATCTATTGCACAACGCTTTAGAAAAAAATTTGTAATAAACATTACAACAAGATATAGGCCTATAGTGTGCAATTTTTGTTGCTCTCATTTTTTGGAATCAAGGTGATAAATGTATGATTTATGGATTTAGGCAATTTACCAAAGTTAATATATCTGAAATGGCTGCCAGTAAATCATCTTTCAGCTCTTCCCAATGAACTTTCATAATTTTTGCATTCATTCCGTCTGGACCAAGGCTAGAGTCATAATGAATAGAAAATAAAGCATCTCTAATTTCTGATAAAGCCACTTCCTCTTCATTAAAAACTGCAGCCCTTGTTCATTAACAGTAGAGATAGGTTAAAAGTTGGGAAAAGTAATCGAATTTGGACCATTGAACATATCAAAGAAGTAATTTATGGCATCAACCTCTATTTCATCAGATTTGAAAAGTTAATTACCGTTTCGATCTATCAAAGCTCTGATATGATTAAAGTATCTACGGGTGTCATGAGAGAATAAAAAAATTGGAGTTTGTATCACCTTGTTGTAACCAAGATACTTTGGCTTGTTGTCTTAAACCATTGAAATGATTTTCTTGTAGATTCTAAAATTCCCTCTTGACTTGTAAATAATCATCATAAAGGAGAATATCTTCTGGATTTTGATCTGCAGCTTTCTCCAAATTTAAGTAATGCAGCTTGTTTCAGGTTTGTAGTATTCTTATCTCTCAATTTGTTCCAATTCTTCAATTCCTTTTTACAATTTTAGATTTTTTTGTAATAGTTGATAGCTTTGAAAACCCCATGTAGAAGAATTTAAACCTTTTTATACTGTTTCCCAATAACCAGGAAGACTAGGCCAATCAGGCGTATAACGAAATGGAAAACCCTTAGATGATTGTGTAGGAATAAGATTTAACATGATTGGGTTATGATCGATGGAACATTGAGAAAAAGATAGAGCTTTCATATTAAAAAATTGATGTAAACAACTATTATTTACCAAAATTTTATTAATATGAGCAGTTATCCCCTTTATGCGCTAAGTAAATTGAAATCCAAGAGGTTTGGTTTCAGTTAATGTTGTTGAATGATGAAGTTCTGAAATTCACGCAAATGTTGATAAGGAATCGGTAATCCACCTCTCTTATCATTTGGGGATAAAGCATTATTGAAGTCTCCCATAAGAATCTAAGAGTTATCAACCAAAATAGATTCGTTCACTAAAATTTGCCATAAATTTTGCCTATCCACAAAAGCATTACTAGCACAAATCAAAGAGAGACTCCTACAAAAACCACCTTTATTTGAAGCATTCAGTGCCATATGTTCGAAAGAAGAAGCCACAACAACCAAATCCCATACATTAAAATCCCAACAAGATACGACCATTAGAAACTAAGGAATTGTTAGTTAGAAAATTTCATGAACTAGGAAGTAAAGAGACAAACAGTACTAAACTAGATTTAGATACCTTTGTTTCAACTAAACCAACAATAGTTGGTTTTACATGAGTCAGGGGTGTAAGCACATCCTTCATACGAGAATTTGTGTTCATACCATGGACATTCCACGATCACTACAACAAAATGACCATATTACGAGGGTGGAAAAAAGTTGTAAAAGACTTTTTACAATGGTGGAGCCACCGTCGTCTACTAAGAAGTTGTAATAGACTAAAATATATTACAATTTTTTTACACCGTTGTGACACAGTTGTGAAATGTACATTTTACAACTGTTTTCCACCGTTGTAATAAACTTTATTACAACTTTTTATAACTGTTGCAGTATACTTTATTAAAAGTATTATTTAAAGTTGTAATATATGATCAAATTATATACATATTATTAATAAAAGAATTCATTTTAGAACATATTATCTACAAACTGAAGATATCAAACAAAATTAAAACATGAACCAAAACAATATATTATAATTTTCAAACTCTCATCATTTATTTATAAATCATACAAGTATCTAATGTACATAAAGCATCTACAACAAAATCCATTATCCAAGACTCCAAAATCCAAATGACTTGAAGTCATCTTTCATAAATATACATCATTAGGAGTAATACAAACATAATGAAATTAAGATTTGCTCGCAGTGCTGATGGTCTTGCAATGGTCTTCATTCTTGAGTTGACTTCCAATGAATTTAAGATTTTCTTGCAATGTTGCAGGTGTTTGAATTAAAATGTACGAAGTAACATATTAAGCAATAAGAATGAAGTATATTAAAATATGAAGTAACCTAAGCTATAAAACGTAACAAAAGCTATGCAGCATTCAATGTTAATATTTATATAAATAAATATGAACTGATATTACATGTCTGGTAACTTCATAGGATACATTTTCACCGTTGAATCAAAATCCAACTCCAGTCCAAATCATCTACTGTATCAGTCTCACCTTAATCAATTGCATCAACTGTAAATTTAAAGGAAATAACATGTGAATGGATGGTACTGAAAACTATTAACGGTTTCTATTATTGCTTTTTCTCTACCGTTTCACTATGTTTGTACAACACAGCAAAAATAAATTTGATATTCTAGTTAGAAGAAAATCAAAACTGAAATTGTATGCATTGATATTGAATACACATTTAATTATTTCCCTAAGTATTGATTACTATATAGTACCAGACCTTGCATGTGCATATTTATGAAGCAACTAGAAAATAAAATATCCTAAGCTTGGCGTACCCTGTTGACCTCTCCACAACATAGTTCGCCATATAAAGACCAATCAGAGTAGCCCACAAAGAATATAATGGAGAAATTTCATCTAATGGCCCTGAACATGAACCAATACAAACTAACTGAGAAAAGTATTAACAAAATTGGTAGATATGGAGATTCAATAAAAGTTCATCCAAAAAAGTGATGTCAAACGATCTGTGGTATGTGTACCTCTCCGTATATGACCCATTTAGAGAGAAGCGGATAATCTCTGGCAGTTCCAATTGGTGCAAACCAAGTTGAACAAACCTGGTCTTTAAATTCATAGATTTGAAGAAACTTTGATATCCAAATATTTCTGTCTTTCTTGTTCCAAAACCGAAAATACTCCAAGTTATTTTCAGAAGATCGGATAGCACGGTTACCACAGTGAGCATAAAATACATAGCATACAATGCTTATGACCTGCATAATCAGCTAAAAAAAATTGGAAACAAACAAACAAATAAAAAGAGATAAGAATAGGATTTGTTTATTCGGAGTTAAGTTAGCTTAGCACTTACAGCACAATTTTGTAGAACAACAAAAATTTCTGGTCTCTTCCCAGCTACTCGAACAACACTGCCAACTTTTCCAGCAAAAATAGGCAATTAGATGTTAGAAAGAATCAACTTTGAGCTCAAAAAAAATATAATAACAGTATTGAAATTAATACTTACCTACCAATCCTAGATAGCACGAAATAAATTTCCTTTTTCAGCCGAATCTTTGATCTATGTTTTCAGCCCAGCGAGTATACTCAAAACGATATTTTCAAGGCCGATCTAAAATCCATGAAGGGGCTTGCTTCGGCTATTTTAACTCCATCGTGAATCTAATGGCGAAGTTTTTCTAGACTATGATGTTGAAGATGATGAGGTAGGCAAGCACATGAGGAAATCATTCTGATGGCTTCAAAGGTGAAATCGATTAGGGCTTTTGGATGGTTGACTACGAACAAGAAAAATCGATTAGGGTTTTTGTCTATGATGGCTTCAGAGGCGGCGATTGAAATCGTTTCTGAAATCGGCTCTGTAGGAAGTTGATCGAAATTTAATTGATTTTAGGCTTTGGGTTTTGATTTTTGATTTTAGACTTTGGGTTTTTGTCTGATGGTACGGTTTTTTGTTGGGAAAGATAATTTTAGAAAGGGCAGACAGGAAAAAAAATTGGAGCCAAAAATTTTAGCTCGAAGGGAACTTTTCATTTTGAAATTGGTTTCATTTATTACAGGCGGCGAAAACGAGGAGATATAGAAATGTTGTAATTAACATTTATTACAACCACTACTACAAAAGTAGGCATATTCGACACTATTTTACTGTGGCCTTAGATCAGAAAAGCGTTGCCGTAGGCCATTTTTTCAAATAGGCAACACCAAGGGGGCGTGGCATCCGCGGCCGTTGCATTAGGCTTCTAAGGCAACGCTTTTGCACATCTATGGCCACAGAAAGAAAGTGTTGCATTATAACCCTATTGTAACAGTATATGCATGTAATACAACAATATACAACGTTGCCTTAAGTAGAAGCCAGAGCTTGGCTTCCAGGTCATGGTAGTGGGGGCCACATGCACTTTCCACGTCAGTTGCCAACGTGTCGCATGCCACGTCATCTCTCCACGTCAGCTGCACATGTGTCACATGCCACGTCAGCTATCCACGTGGCACCACGTACGGTGTGGGCCCCACGTGCCGTACCATTGTGAAATTAATAATATTACACTTAATGCAACACCACAACACATTCTAATGCAACACCACATAATGCAACACCACATCAATCTAATGCAACAACACAGTGCCATATAATACGACACCACAATATTGTACTGCAACACCAGAAAACATCAACTGCAATGGTAAAATAAATCAAATGCAACACCAGAAATAAATCAAATGCAACCCTGTAATTACAATCTGCAATATATATATTCAATCCAAAACATTGTACCACTTTCATACATATATACCAAAATATTCATACAATAAATCCTCCAAAACATTCACAACCACAGTCAGACCAACCAATTATATATACCAACTCACAAGTGTCATCACCAACACATACCACAAACAAGTGCCATCATCCAAACATATACCAAAAGTGCCATCACGAACACATACCACAGGTGCCATAATTTAAAAAAACAAAACATATCACAAGTGCTAACACATACCATCCAAATATTTCAGTCAGTTGCCGGGGTTACAGGGGTAACAAGGTCATCTTCATCACTTGTTGTGGTGACACAAAAGTCTCTGACGTCTAAATTAAGATCTGGATTGGCTTCACTAAGCTTTTTTAACACCAATGACACATTCTCTTTCACTTTTCAGTTCACCTTTTCTTCCAAATCCGCCTCAAGCTCTTGCCTTATTTTTTGGGCCAGCTCTTGCACATAACTGTCCGAAGAACTAGGTGTTGTTGGAGACTTTTCGGCCATTTTTCCTCGCCTTCCTACAAGCCAATTCCGCGTGTGGCTCCTCCCACCAGAAACAAGTGCATCTGCCTCAGCAATGTTTCCTGCATCCACCATTGCTTGAACCTTCGCCTACAAAATGAAAACCAGGCAAGCATATAGATAAATAGGCAGCTGGCAGGAATGAATTTATTAACAGAACTTGTTTTCTTTCAGACTAACTATGTGTTTGATTTAATAAGCAGCTCCAACAAACGTACAATGACCCAATTATACTGACCCAAGTATTGCTATTTCAGTATCTAATTATATATGTACTCACGTATTTGGCCTTTAGTTCATCTGTGTTAGTCTTGTAACTTCTACCTGGCTCTCGTTTATATGTTTCCAAATAAACCAAGGCAGCGGATGGGGAGGCTTTTTCTAGGTCCTTCTTTCTCTGTCAAGTATTAGGATTACCAAAAATTTAACACAATTTTTAACATTCAATGTTAAGAATTTACAGATCTAGCTGCTGCCTATGAACATTGTGACAATGATATATAAAATATAATTCAATGATATAACAAAATAGAATTATCATGTGGCCAATTCAACTCAATCACAAAAAAAAATAACTTAAGTTCAAAAAAACACATACTATCTTTTCTTTGGCTACTGCATGAGTTTTGGGACCCATGGTATGTGTCTCATTTAGTGAATTACGATGCGCGGAATTAGAATCAGCTAGGGCCTGGAAATCCAAAAAAAAAAAATATTACCACTAAACAAGGATAATGCGAACTACTAAAGAATCGATTAGCACTAAACAAGATAATGTGAACTACTAAACATTATACAAATATGAATATTGTTAAAGCCGTACCTGAACTGCTTCATCCCCCCAGTATTCCAAGAGCATTCTAAAATCCTCCAACGGAATTGTACTCGGCCTATTTGCAAGCCTTTCTTCATCAGTTGAATATTTTTTATAATACCTTGCTTTCATGCGAGACTTGTACTGCCTCCAAGAGTCGTTAAGCGTGTTCAAGACCCACTTGTGTCCTTCTTCCGGAATGACATACCTAGCCTACAATATATCAATCACAAAATTCAGGAAACAAACTAATTAATTAAAACCAAACATTTAGGAAGTCAGTTGATATGGTTAAGGAAATTAGATTGTACCAAAGCATAATCCAACATTTGTCGCTTTAATGAATCTGGAACAACATGCCAATTGATGTAAGTTAGAGACACATTATCCTTCGCTATTGTCCCAAGAAAATTGCTTAACTCTGTAATATTATCAGATACTGGCTGACAATCCTCATTCAACTCAATGACTACTTTATCATCAGGGATTCTAGCATATACCTTGGTCATTTTTGACTTCCCTCTAGGTTTTTTTTGGACCTTGTACTTTATCTAACAGGTTCAAAAAAATTAATAGAAAATAGACACAGTCAACAGTGTAGTGCAGTGCATAGATAAAGAAACATTATATTGTACTTGTACCTGCTTCATCTTCCTGTGCAATCCATTCCTACTCTAATCGATTGGTAAGATTTCCCATTGTTTCAGGCGCTTCAACATTCCGCTTTTGACGTTTCCGCATCTCTAAATAAGCAGCAACTGAACCAGCAGCTTCACATGAAGTGGATGATTGTTTGAACAAATTGGTACATGTAGGTTTTAAAACGAATGGACGAGACGTTGTAGGTTTTAAAACTCCTGAAAAAGACGGCGTAGGTTTCGTCAATTTCATTAATGTTTCTGCGAATTTCTCCCGGTTACTTATTTTCTTTGGAGTGGGAGTGTGTGTCTTGATCAACTCCCTGTTGGAGCCAGATTTTTTTGGAGGGGGGGTGTAGGTCATCGCTTCCTTCTCAATTTCAATGGCTGCAATGGTTCGCGAACGAGTTCTTGGTCCAGGTAAAGGCTCGTTTGACTTAGCAATTTTGATTCTCTATAATTAAGTCGAAGGTCAAGATTTTTTACGTTCATAAAGGCAAAGACAATAAGTAATAAACAAATAACTTCTTTATACCTCCGAATCCGATGAATCATCAGTGACGTCTTCGCCAACATTTTCTGGGATGTATTCATCACGTCCAGCAACATCTTTACCTTTATCTTTCTTATTTCGTGCGGCAGCCTCTTGCATACAACTAACCAATGAACGCACCCCAAGTGATCTACTAACTGCATCGTTTTCTTGCATTCGCGTGATTCGCTCTTGTTCATACTTCGTCAAAACTGATGGTTGTGAGAACTGCAAGCAGATTAGCATTATTATGCACCATCGATGATAAATTTAAGCTAGTTAACCAAATAGAGTCGGCATATAAACAATTCTTGCTATTTTGATAGAATGTATGCACAAAGAACAAATAGTTACTTGAATTAGCTGCAGCCTTCATGGTCGAAATAGGACATCGACACAGTAATAGAAAACGACTAAAATCCATTTCTTGCTTTTACATGCAGAATTTTAATAAAAAGTAGTTTGAAATAAAAGATTTCATCCGGATTAATAAAACTGAAATTTACTCGGAAAAATACCTGAACATCAGCTTCATTCTCTCGGGTATCATCATCATTATCTGTTTCATTTTCTACATTTAATTTCCTCCTGGTTCCTTTGTCCGTCACAGTAACATCTTTTTCATCCTTATTCATATCAGGCTCCGGTGATAGTTTCTTCTGACCAACTTGAGTTGGGTTGTTTTTCATCATTTTGTGTTGCTGCTGAAGTCTACGTGCAGTAGTATACCTGCGCTTTGCAATCGCCTTCTTAGCAGAACCTGGAACAAAAAAAAACGAAACGATGGCCTCCTTCGTAGTTCTTTACACACACAGAGATATATATATATAAGAATGGATCTATATTACATATACTATATACCTTGAATTATGTTTTTCCTTGGCCGTATGATTACATGTGGCTGCAGTTGAGTCACCGGCTCAATGTCTTTGTCAATGGTGTTGTCGATGTAAAAAACCACTTCTTCTTGCTTATTAATGAAGCCCTGTACGTACTCGTTTACATCCTTGTCATTCAATATTAGCTGCCAGCCACCCCTCGTTCCTTTGTTGATGACATAGACTCCTCCTATTTCAGTGTAACGGAGAGCATCTTTAATAAAGTCCATAAGCACACTGTAAGAAAAGCGGTCTACATCATAATTTGTTACTACGAAGGGTTCTCCACCAACGTAACATGTCTTTCGAAACTGTCCGCCATGTTGCAGTTGGGTATTAATAAGTTCATCCATCCTATACAAAATAAATACATTAGAACAAGGTACATGCATGTTTAAGTGGACAAAAAACAACAACTATAACATTTTGGTATATAACCACAGTCAGATGACAGTAAAGAAAGACATTTAATCATAAAACATGTGAACAGTGTAGATTGCATTATGAGAAAAGAGTGACAAATACATTCATCAAAGATAATAGTTCCCAGCTAAAACAGTAAGTGCCAAATACATCATAAATTAGGTCAAATTAAAGCAATAAGAAAGAGGAATTTTTTATCCTAATGAGACGGAACAGGATCAGGAACTTCTGCTTCTACTTCTGTTTCTAGTTGTATTACGGGGACATCATCCCTAATCCAACCCACATCAACAACTTCTGGTTCTAGTTCACCACCTATGCCCATATCACATGATTGCATATTGCTCATGTCTTCTTCCATTGCATTCTGATTTTCAGTATCACACCAATCTCACGGCAATTTTTTAATAATGTAATAACTGTTCTTTTCAACTGCATCTTCCACATAAAATACTTGCTGCACTTGCGAAGACAGGACATAAGGCTCAATTTTATGGCACTTGCTAAAATTTACTCGAGTAAGACCATATGAATCTTTTTCCTCTTGGTACCAGCAACACTTAAAAAGGACCACTGTGAAAGCTCCCCAATAATCAAGCTCAAAAATTTCTTCGATTGATCCGTAGTAATTGACATCACCCACTATTGGGTTTTGGTCTTTCGAACTTGCAAAGCTGGTGGTTTTGGCAGTCAAAAATACATCACTATTTTGCGTGGTACATCGAGAATCTCTAAATTTTGTGTGGAATTTGTATCCATTTACTATATAACTGGTAAACTTCCTAGCTACTCGATTAGGACCTAATGCAAACACCTCTAAATCTGTTGAAATATTGCCCTTTTTCAGAACCTCTTCTTTAAGCCAATTCCAAAACTCTTCGAAATATTCTCGTTCCCTCTTGTATCTTCTTGGATTTGCAAGACCATCCACAATAGCTTGATGAACCCTAAATAATAATTAAGGTCAAAAAACTACGAAATGCAGATGTTAATTTATAGTTAAGGAAAATGATATAGGAACTTAAGAACTTACTCGATCAAACTCTCAATTTCTTTATTACCGGAATTGAACAGAATATAGCAATGCGTTGCCTTCCACTCTGCATCTTTCAAATTGAACATCTTCCCATCTTTATTCTTCTTTGTTCCAATATGATATTCCAAATCTGTTGGACATCTTCCAAAATCAATCGACGTGTTTTCTGTTCCTCCATCAACGCTTAAAAATCTTGAACAGAAGGTCACACACTCTTCTGCCAAGTAACCTTCTACAATCGAACCTTCCGGTCTGTTTCTATTTCGCACATAAGATTTCAACTTTCCTAGATATCGCTCAATTGGATACATGCATCTAAGATGTTCAGGCCCGCTGTATTCGATTTCTCTGCATAAATGAACAGGCAAGTGTACCATTATATCGGAAAAAGCCCGTGGAAAAATCATTTCAAAATGACAAAGTATCTCGACAATTTCTTTTTGCAGCCTCTTGATATCATCTACTTCGATGACCTTGCTCCATAGTCCTCTAAGGAATGCACTAAATCTGATCATTGATAACGCAACCTCGGGTTTTGACGCTTTCTTCACGGCAAATTGTAACAAATAGTGGAGTATGAAATGAGCATCATGGCTCTTATATCCCACAACCGTTCTCTCTTTTATGTGCATGTACCGACTAACATTCGAGGCACAACCGTAGGGCAGTTTGGCGTTCTTCAATACAGAGCAAAAGATTTCTTTTTCCTTGTTTGTCATATCAAATATTGCAGCTCTAATTTCAACATGCTTTCCGCCACCACATTCAACAGGATGAAATTCCTTCCTTATGCCCAATTCATGTAAATCCAAACGAGCGTTTAGGTGATCCTTCGACATGCGACCTATATTAAGTAAAGTACCTACTATTTTGTCGCATATGTTCTTCTCTATGTGCATGGCATCCAGGTTATGTCGAAGGGGATTATGACACCAATATGGTTAGTCAAATAGTATTGACCTTTTTTTAAAAGGGCCATCAGTTTTACCAGGTTTCTTCGTTTTATCCCCAAACTGATTTTTGAACCCCCGCAATAACTTTTCAGTATCAGTTCCTGATAATATTTATGGAATGCTCCCCATTTCAGTTTCGCCATTAAATCTCCTCTTATCCAGCCTCCACTTATGTGTCGGATCAAGAAACTTTCTGTGGTGCATATAACACATTTTTTGCTATGCTTCAAATAATTTGAAGAAGTTTCATAATGGCATACTGGACACGCTAGTTTCCCCTTCGTGCTCCAACCTGACAACATGGCATATCCCGGAAAATCACTAATGGTCCATAAGACGCTTGCACGTAAATTAAAATTCCCATCAGTCAAGGAATCATATGTTTCGACGCCAACATTCCGTAACGCTTTCAATTCCGCAATTAAAGGCTGCATATATACATCAATACTGTTCTTTGGAGAATCTGGACTAGATATTAATGTTGAAAGAATCAAATTCTCTTGTTTCATACATAACCAAGGTGGAAGATTGTAGTTTACCAAAAGAATTGGCCATGTACTATAACTTGAATTCATTGAACGATATGGATTAATTCCATCAGTTGCTAGACCCAATCTAACATTACGATTTTCTGATGAAAAATCAGGATAGCGAGCATCCATCATCTTCCATGCCACACCATCAGCCAGATGTCTTTGTTTTCCATCTTCTTTTCATTCCACTTGGTGCCATCTCATAAGTTTCGAAAATTCTTTGCACATAAACATCCTTTGTAACCTTGGTCTTAGAGGAAAGTACCTCATAACATTTGTCGGCACTTTGGGAATCGACTTTGGTGGATCATTATTATCAACGATGTCTTCTTTTTCTTTTACAGCCTACCTCGAAAAATCACAAATGTCACAAGCCTCTTTATCTTTATTCTCTGCCCAATATAACATGCAATGGTTTGGGCGGGCATGTATTTTATGGTAATCAAGACCTAAATCCTTAATGACATTCTTTGCAACGTAGGAAGACAAAGGCAACTGAGGAAAGGCTACTTTTATAAGCTTTAGTAATTCCCCAAACGCAGACTCGTTAATTCCATAAGCACATTTTAAATGATAAAGCTTGATCAAGAAACTTAGTCGAGAAAATTTAGTGCAGCCAGGATATAACGGTTTTTTTCCTTCTTTAACATGCCGATAAAATTTCTCGGCCTTTGGATTTGGTTCTACTACAAAGTCCCTGGGATTTTGACCAAATTTGTAACCCGCACATTTGAACATCACATCCAAATTATCCTCAAAATCCATCTCCGTTGCACAATCCATATGGTCATCAATACCTAATAATTTCGCCTGCAAAACTTCACAAATCCACCCGGTATGTAATGGAGAAGGGCCATTAAAAATAAGATGATCGTATATGACATTTTCACAATACCAATTACGTTCTGTACATTTTTTACAGGGGCACTTCATCTCATCACCTACTTTATAAATGGGAAATGCATTTCTTAGAAAAGCTGTTACCCCTCTTACATATTCTGCACTCGATCTCGGAAGTCCTATCCGTATGTAATACTCACTATCCATTGCCACAATCTAACCACGGCCTAGCAAGACCAACTTTGATACCACTAATAGTTTCAGGACACGAACAAGGGCTACCCTGTAAGGATTGACTAAATTAGGAATAAAAACAAAACAAGTTAATAATTTACAAATATACATAATCAGTGTGATGATACAAAGACGATTGTTTTGATATGAATTATCACTAACTTTTGGAACTGAGTTATCAGGATAATACATAAAACAAGCAACTAAGGATACTGAACACAAATTCATAACATTACATGACTGCACCAAAACAAAACAGTACAAATACAAAGACTATACAGGTGACACAAAGACGATGCAGTTGTACCTAATACAAAGAACGATGCAATAATTTAATTTTGTCTTCTAATGTTTAGCGCTTGAAGCTGGTCGTTAAGTCTACTAACGTCTGTTCGAAAACCAATAACTCGATTTTGCAGCGTTGTAAGTTGTGTTACATCCCGCTACATAGCGTTTTGACTATGACAACTATACATAAACGTACATATTATTATCTAACCTTGTTTTGCAGGAAACCATTTGACAAATAGATTCAAGAACACAAAAAACGAAGAATAAATACGTTATAAAGGTCTGTTAGTCTTAGATATTAATGTTAAAGTCTTCCTTGATGATCACACACACATTTTATATGTATATAGCTTTTCTTATATAAATTAAGCAAGGAATAGTCTGAAAACAGACGTCTGGTCTGAAAATTTCAGACGTCTGTTTGCTGAAACAGAATGTTTTTAAATACAATATTCTGACGTCTGGTTGATATATTTCAAACGTCTGAAATGCCCCTGAAATACACTATTTCCTTTCTGATTTGATTTTTAAAATAAACAGACATCTGAATTTTATTTTCAGACATCTGAATTCCGAAGAGTTGCATCCTTTATGAAGAGATACAACTATTTAATCCATATCTCTTCATCAAAACTCTTCACGATCAGTTGTATCTTTTTATATATTATAAATAGAGAATTGCTTAGATGATCTAATAACCGAATTTTATTCTAATTCTCTCTATCTTATTCAAAGCTCTCTAAGTTCTAAAAAGCTATCTACTTTCATACTTGAGACTTTTAAACTTCCATATTCCTTCACGCACTTCACGATTATCATCAAGGAAAGGCTATAGGAAGGGTGTACTTAATATTCGACAATTCGTGTTATCAAGAACACAAAAGAGTCAACAATTATTCTGTATTAGTGTAGACCTCTTCAGTGGTTGAGGCAAAAAATCCCGTTCAGTGGTTCGGGTAATTGTGAACCTATTCCTCCGGGTGAAGTGAGGATTTTAGTGTTAGCGAAATACCAGAAGTGAGTCTGGGACTGGACGTAGGACAGTGGTCCGAACCAGTATAAATCAACTGTGTGATTTACTGTTTTCTACTCTGGTATATAGATATTATATCCTATTCTCCATTCTATACGATCCTATCGCTGCATAGCCTCTATCAATTGGTATCAGAGCAAGGCCATCCTATAACCGTAACACCGTTATTTGATATTTTGATAAAATGGAGAATAACCCAAGTACTAGCTCAACTACTTTTGCCGAAGGACAATCCAATCAAAGAGCACCACTATTCAACGGACTACACTACAACTACTGGGCTACAAGAATGAGAATTTATATGCAAGCAAGTGGTTTTAGTGCATGGAATGCAACTCAAAAAGAGTTTACAGCTCCTACCACTGAATATGCAACTTGGACAACTATTCAAAAAGATGAAGCAAATGCAAATGCAAAAGCTATGAACATGCTATACTGTGCCCTAGATCGAAATGAATTCAATCGTGTTAACATTTGTACATCAGCTTATCAAATATGGGAGACACTAAAAACTATTCATGAAGGGACAAACAAAGTCAAACAAACTAAAATTTCAATGCTCAAAAATCAGTTCCAGAACTTCAAAATGAAGCAAAATGAAACTGTCAACGAAATGTACTCAAGATTCCAAGATATCTAACATGCATTGATAGGACTTGGAGAAAAATACAGTGACTTTGACATCATTTCAAAAGTACTAAATTCTTTAACTGACGATTGGGAAAGAAAAGCACTAGCCATTGAAGAAGCAAATGATTTATCAGCAATGAAACCAGAAGAGCTAATAGGAAATCTTATGTCTTATGAAGTAAACCTTCAAGCAAAAAGGGAACTAGCTCAAGAAAAGAAAAATGTGGCTTTTCATGCTGATAAAGAGGAGACTGAATCAGAAGATGAAGATCTAGCTTTTATTGCCAAAAACTTTAAGAAATTTCTGAAATATAGAAAAGGAAATTTCAAAAAGAATATTTCAAATAAGCCTTCATCTTCAAAACTACAATGTTTCAATTGTCATAAGAAAGGTCACATGGTAAAAGATTATCCAGAAATAAAAGAAAATCAAAAGAACTTAAATAAAAGCAAGAAAGAAAAATTCAAGAAGAAAGCATTTTCTGTTACATGGGACGAATCAGACTCAGATTCATCAAGAAGTGACAGTGACAGTGATAGTGATAAAGAGCAAGCAAATGTGTGTTTTATGGCACAAGAATCTGAGGTAAGTGAATTATCTTATGAAGAACTAATAGATGTTAATGCTGAACTTTTAAATTTAATAAAAACTCTAAAGAAAAAGATTAAAGAAACTCGTGAAAATCAGAATAAAGCTGAATTTGAAAGAGATATGTTAAAAGATGAAAAGATAATTCTAGAAGAAGAACTTGAAAAAGTTCAAGAAACTCTTACGAATTCGGATAGTCAGCTTTCTCTTTTGAGTCAAGAAATTGAAACTCAAAAGACGAAGAATGATGAAATTAGTTCTGAAAATCATTTGTTGAAAATTAGAGTAAAAGAACTAGAATTAGAAAACAAAAGTATTCAAACTAAGTTAGAAAACATTTCAAAAAATGTTTCAAATTTTAACAAGGGTAGAGAAAATTTAACAAGAATCATAGAAAACTCTCAACCCTCTTCAAACAAAAATGGTTTAGGATTCAAAAATGAATTGAAATTTCCTCCGAAGAAAAATACAAAGTTTAGGAGGAAAATTAATGCAAAACTGAAATCCACAAAAACAATTAATAAAATTAAGATATGGGTTCCAAAAACTAACAATAGTTTGATTAGGAAGAAGCACATTAACTCATTTATGGAATCTGTGCATAATAATGAAAATTATTTATATAAAAGGGATACTAAACCTAGTTGGGTTTGGCTTCCTAAGACCTAACTCTTAGGACCCTATCAAAAAGTGGGTACCAATGTGCTTATTAATATTTTTTGCTACTACTTCGCACAAAACTTCAGTATGTGCTACTTTTGTTACGTTGGTATCCTACTCTCTGTTTAATTATCTGTTTCTACATATGTTTCTCTGTGTGTTGTGTGTATACTTAACATCTCTTATAAGTATTCCTTTTTGTCAAATGACAAAAGGGGAGAAACATGTTATATAATATGCATATTGACAGGGGAGTTTATATAGTTGTCATTAGTCAAAAAGGGGGAGAATGTTACATCCCGCTACATAGCGTTTTGACTATGACAACTATACATAAACGTACATATTATTATCTAACCTTGTTTTGCAGGAAGCCATTTGACAAACAGATTCAAGAACACAATAAACGAAGAATAAATACGTTATAAAGGTTTGTTAGTCTTAGATATTAATGTTAAAGTCTTCCTTGATGATCACACACACACATTTTATATGTATATAGATTTTCTTATATAAATTAAGCAAGGAATAGTCTGATAACAGAAAACAGACGTCTGGTCTGAAAATTTTAGACGTCTGTTTGCTGAAACAGAATGTTTTTAAATACAATATTCAGACGTCTGGTTGATATATTTCAGATGTCTGAAATGCCCCCGAAATACACTATTTCCTTTCTGATTTGATTTTTAAAATAAACAGACATCTGAATTTTATTTTCAGACATCTGAATTCCGAAGAGTTGCATCCTTTATGAAGAGATACAACTATTTAATCCATATCTCTTCATCAAAACTCTTCACGGTCAGTTGTATCTTTTTATATATTATAAATAGAGAATTGCTTAGATGATCTAATAACCGAATTTTATTCTAATTCTCTCTATCTTATTCAAAGCTCTCTAAGTTCTAAAAAGCTATCTACTTTCATATTGAGACTTTTAAACTTCCATATTCCTTCACGCACTTCACAATTATCATCAAGGAAAGGCTATAGGAAGGGTGTATTTAATATTCAACAATCCGTGTTATCAAGAACACAAAAGAGTCAACAATTATTCTGTATTAGTGAAGACCTCTTCAGTGGTTGAGGCAAAAAATCCTGTTCAGTGGTTCGGGTAATTGTGAACCTATTCCTCCGGGTGAAGTGAGGTTTTTAGTGTTAGTGAAATACCAGAAGTGAGTCTGGGACTGGACGTAGGACAGTGGTCCGAACCAGTATAAATCGACTGTGTGATTTACTGCTTTCTACTCTGCTATATAGATATTATATCCTATTCTCCATACTGCACGATCCTATACTGCTGGATAGCCTCTGTCAAGTTGATGTTGTAATTCATTTGCGTACTCAGCGGCTCGACTTGGAAACTGTTGGTCAATCCCCTGCCAAAAGGTACACCCATAAACACGACATCTAAAATAACGACGACCAATGTTGAATCCAATCGAAATAACATCTTCTACAGCGGCTTACCCACAATCACACTTTATGATTGGTAAGTCAGCTTGCTGTTCGTTAATCACTTGGTTGTTTTGATGCTGATGACGCAAGGCAGCACGACTATGCCGTCGCATCACCCTTTCTTCACGTCGTTCTTCTTCTAGCCGTTGTCTTCGGAGTTCTTCTTGCTCTAGTTCATACTCAAGCAAATCATCGTAGTGCCTTTCTTGCATCTCCATATAAAAATCAATAGGAGTTTCTGGTGATGATGGGTTTGACAATCCTAGTTCACCCATGCCCAAGGTATCTTCGTAGTCATATGATGTAGGAAGAGAAATAGGCATTATTTAACTACAAACAGAAATAGACATTTAAACATTTAAATTGGATTTCTTTTGTCCTCTAAATTTTGTTTCCACCTGTCGAAATAAGCATTATTTACCAATACATCAATTGTTTGGCAAACATAAAAATACATAACTTGCATAATTTCAACACATGCAAACGTATAAATTCAACACTTGTATAAAAAAACCCTAATTTAAGGCAATCGGTATACCCAAATCACCCAGAAACTTTGAACGTAGACCAAAATAAGTTAGTGATGAAATCAACTAAATAAAATCAAACTGATGAAGCCTTAACTACCTGTAATTATCCTAAATGATCCAAATTGGAGGTGTAAAGTATGTAAATTAGGAGCAATCGAAGGTTTACAGTTTGTAACCGGAGGTACAGACTTACAGTAGCAATCGGATCGAGGTGTTCTTGGACGGATTTCGTGGAGAGAGAAACGGACCGAAGGAGGAGTACGGGAGAAATTTGTTTTGGGGGGAAGTATTTCGTGAATGGGGAAACTATCGCGCCAAATTTTGACTATGCTGTAGGAAGAATCGGCTTGAACCGTTGGATTAATCTACATCTACGGTTCTTTATTTTTTTTAAACTGATAACGTGGATCGCTGACTTAGCACGTATTTATCTAATGCAACACTTTGAACTGGTGTAGCAAGGATCGGCTTGAACCGTTGGATTAATCTACATCTACGGTTATATATTTGTTTAAACTGATAACGCGGATCGCTGACTTGGCATGTATTTATGTAATACAACACTTTGACCTGGTGTTGCACGTCACAGCACAAGAATTTCAACCGCAACACTGCGTTCACATCTAATGCAACAACATATGAATGTTGTTGCAGAAGATCAAAGAATGCATAGCTTTCGCAACACTTTTCATGCAACGCACACAAATTAGTGTCGAATATGCCCACTTTTGTAGTAGTGAACAAAGAGAATAAAAAAGTTGTTGAAAATATATATATTACAACTTTTTTAAAAAAAAGTTGTAAAAAAACCTTTATTACAACTGTTATTTTGTAACCGTTGTAAATATAAAATTGTAATATAGTCAACTTGTTGTAGTGGATATAACTGTCATTTAGTTATTGATGAGATCCTCAGAATTCTTTTAGCAGGAGCAGAGGAAGGCACATTGGTAGCCAAAGTTTTGTTACTTTGCAAATAATTTGTATTTTTATCAATAAAGTTAGATGCATCAACCTTTTTACCCTTTGTAGGCTCTTTCAGATGGCCACCTTCTTCTATAGAATCAGCAATATGATTTAAATCATCTGGCATCAAATCTTCTGGAAGTTTGGAATTCAAAAAAGCAAGATCATCCACTTCTTCTGAAGACGACTGAACTGGTTCCTTTGGTGATACAGATTCAGAAGCTTGCAAATCAGGATTTGGTTCATTTGAAATATTTTGGTTTTCTGTAGGAATCCAACGAGGATCATTTGTAACTTCATGTGTGTAACGACCTGCCTTTTCGACCGCTTCAAACCGATAATTAAACCAACTTGAACCGTTCAAAATGACAGATTGTTATTTAGCTTACAGGGTTTAATATAATCACATCACGAAATCGCAGAATAAAATAAACTACAATATCTCAAAGCGGAATAATTTTATACGTAAAATATTAGAGTTTACATAACTTTTACACAGCAGAAATATTAAAACATAGATTTTAATTAAATAAAATTTACAGAGTTTTCGATCCAAAGCGCGCATGTCTTCACGAGTCTCTAACTTTGATCGCTGAAATCTTTATACTACAACACTCGGTCTGGCCTGAGCGTTCTATGCAAAACACAAAACACTCGAGTCAGAATTAACTTTATTCAAGTAAATCAACTTCAATAAAAACTTAATATAATAGTTAAACCGAACCTTTATATTTAATTCTAAATCACAAATAAGTATCCAACACAGACATTTATGTCAGAATATATAATTTAAGAAAAATCATAAAACAACACATCAAGGCACGACACATTTTTATAAATAAGTAGGGGTATATAACTAAGGTATTTACAATTAAATGGAAAGTTTTGCAGGACAACAATTATAAACAAGGGTTCGCATGTGACAAATAGGGTGAACTAATATCTCTATAGGTAAGTGACAAATTCTAGGGACAAATTTCAAAATCATGATCGGCGCATACTAAGCATTCAAATGTAACATCATTGCAAAACCTTAATGAAATGCAAAACCAAAGTGCCAACATTTTGACAAATCGCTAAATTCACGGTCAACCAAACCCAAGAGAGAACAACAACCTACTTATGTTATTATACTATGTTTTCTATTGACGTAGAAACACTTGAAATAAAGTCAATCGTGATGTAAAACTCACCTTGAATGATATAAAATATGGTGCAGGTAGAGGAAGAGTTGGCCAAGCTAGACAAAGGCTAAAGAAGATGTATCTATATTTTTACCAAAATATTAAAAAAAATAAACAAAATTTTGGTCGTATTAAAATAAAATTTTGGACTAATTAACATTAGAATCTAAAAAATTCATAAGCATAAAAGTTGTTGCAAATGTTTTTCTCTTCAATTAAAAAAAAGCCTGGTTTTCATTAAAATTTGAAGGAGATATGAACAAAACAACGACATCCAAATTTCTAAGTCAGAAATCTGAGTCAAAAAATGCATTTGAAAGGTTGGCAGTTTCGATCTAGAAAAGTACAAAATCTGGAAAAGTGTTCAACATAAAAGTTGTAGCTATTTCAATTTTACACAATTTAAAAAAGAAAAAGAAAAAGTGAATTCCGATGTTCTAACAGGAAGTTATGACCACAGCAACACAAGTCAAAAATATGAAAAAACAGAAAATAAAATGGTCTTTGATTTCAAAAGCAAATGTGGTTATGGCTTGGGTTTGTGGTTTGTTTGGGTTCGGGTAAGGTCAGTAGAGCTGAAGCAAGGCAAGGAAAAGACGAAAAAGGAGAAGGGAATTTAGGATTTGGATTTTAGAGAGGAGATGAGAAGAGAGAGAGAGGAAGATAGGATTTGTTTGCCTTGATTTCCACCTTCATTTGCAAATAGATTTTGAGGAAATTTTTCTTTATGAATTTTTTGAGACATACATCTAGATTTCGAAAGGAAAAGAAGGAAAATGAGAAATGAAAAGAGGCATGCGTGACTCTTTTTTTAATTTGCATGAGAATGATAGTTACCAAATATTTAGTGTCAATTAATAAGAGTCCCTGCAAATTAATTTCACCTATTCGAATTCAAAAGAATAATATCAAGGAAGATATAGATTACTTTTAGACAAGTATACATATAAAAAACATCGTCCTTTTTCGTCTTTTTATACTTACTAACGCGAATTCCAAACATAAACAAAATTAAATTTCAACAAACTGGAAAATGGTCAGAATTCAGTATAGATTCATTAAAAAAAATATGATTTCAAATTTTGAAAATATTTAAGTTTTAGCTTGAATTCAAATTTTAATTATAATTTGACCGGAATTGACTTTTTCAGAAAATTTTACGTTTTAACAAATTTGGTAGATTAAAATATTCATTAATCTGATTTCTTTATTCAAATTTAATTTTTTTTAAGTTTATTTAAATTCAAATAACACAAAATGAGTCACCTAACAATTAAATTAAAATTAGACAATTGTTACATCTCGTTATTCGAATGGTATTTATTATTGTTCGTTTATAAAAATCAAATTCATTAATTTTATTCCATTTAGAATAAATTAATGTTTTAAATATAACAATTTTAAATTCCAGTCAGATCATTAAATTATTAAATTCCAATAATAATCATAAATAAATCTTGTTACATTTTAAAATTCAAATGATCGAAAAATACATGATGTTACAATGTGCATTATCATCATGACCAAACAATCTGCACTTATTAATTTTAAAGGTAGAAACTCATACTCCGTTATAATATTAATTTTCTGACCAATATGTAATAAAATAGGAATTACGGTTTTGAGTTCAATTTGAGTATCAATATAAATTTGAAATCTCGCATATTTTGTAAATTTCTTTTCTACTGTACTTTTATCAATCAACAGAGATTTCGATATAAAACTAGCTACCATCTGAATAACATCTTTCGTCCACGATTCCATGGGTAGATCATGAAGTCTCACCCAGATCTGAACTACATCACTCTGTTTATTATTAAAATCATATCTTGGAAACCATTCTTTAACCGACAAAAGCCGATTAAAATAGGAGTAAGTCGAACATTCTAGGATACGAGAATAATCAACCAAGTTTTCAAACTGAACTGCAAAAATATAGTTAGGAGAAATATTAACACTAAAATTCCCAGATGGCTTCCATACTCTCCTGGTGTATTCCTTCAACTTAACTACAGAGAGTCTAAAATGAATCGGAATAAGTGTTTTAGTATTCGCCCAAGCATTCTCTGATTGACTATATACTTTTTTTTGGAATGAAAACATATTCCGAAGAAGGTTTGACAAATTTCAAACTCCGACTATTAGATGCAGATGATACTTGTTTTCGATTATTAATAAGATTTGATGATGTTGTATTTGGTGGAGGATTAGCATATGTTGAAAAAATGAAGGCGGTTGAAGAAGAAATATTAGAATGTGGGTGAGAGAAATGAAAATTAGTTACAAGGGCAGATTCCTCCATTAAAGAGGAAAACCGTTAGAAACACACACACACACACACACACACACACACACACACACATATATATATATATATATATATATATATATATATATATGAGGCAGGTTCAAGAGCACCCTAAACAGTGCAGCACCTCAAATGCCCCTCAATCTCCACCAAATATTTCTCCTTCTCTCTCCTTCCACTCACTCTCTCACTTCCCACTCACATTCTTTAATATAAACGAGTGGTGGAAATCAGGGGCCATTTGGGGTGCTCCATTTTTGGTGTGCAACCGAACGCTTGCATATATATATATATATATATATATATATATATATATATATATATATATATATATATATATATATATATATATATATATATATATATATATATATGAGGTAGGTTCAATGACACCCCTATTTTCTAGCCTTCCATTTGCACCCCATTTCTAGCCACTCGTTTATATTAGAATAATGTAGTGGAGGGAGAGAGAATGAGTGGAAGGGGAGAGATGAGAAACTTGTAGTGGAAATCAGGGGGCTTTTGGGGTGCTGCACTATTTGGGGTGCTATTGAATGCTTGCCTATATATATATACACACACATATACTTTCATTTCAAGTACTAATTTACGTTGTTGGCAATAATCAAGGTATCAATATGAAGCACCCCAGAAAAAAGAACATGTTACACTTCCATATATGGTGCAGATGCATCGGTATAATTATTGGGCACTGAGTGTAAAGAGAATCAAAGTGATTGAAGTTGTGTACCTCATGACATATATAGTAAACATAACATGCAACAAAGGTTAAAAAAATTGTCAGGTAAAAAATAATCATATATAATTAAACAACTAATAAACAAAACATACTAAATACACATGTTTATGCTAAATACTGGGAGATACATATCGCCGGCTTATATTGTATTGAAAATGAAATCAGTAGTCATAGAATACTAAACTTGTTTAACTAAGTAAGTAGGAATTCGTAGTAAGCTTAATACCCTTACTTCAATGCCCTTCCAAATTTATATACGTTTACCTTATTAAGCACACAAATTGGGCACTAGATTAAGACAGTTACAAATTACAATATCTGCCGCAATCAATTCAAAGAGAAAATTAATCCAAAACCGAATATTAAAAAAGTTCAGTATGATATCTAGTTATTAACTTGAATTTTATAAATTTTGACAACACTATATCACGAATTGAAATGGTTGAGAATAGCCTGGTATCAAATTAACGGATCACGAATCAAAGCCCAATGCTTAAGATATAGTGGGTTGAAGCTTGAAAATGCACAGGAGGAAGCATATATTGTCAAACGTCCGTTTAATGGAATTAACATATGGAAAAATTTGACATTAAGATGCAATAATGGTATAAACATAATAATAGATGTGAATAGCCATATATGCTAAATTCACAAAATTCAGCACTATATTACCATATCAATATCTGCAGCTGATTCACACAATCAATGTTCTGGGTTAATCATAATATAGTTAGTGGCGGAAGGGCTTGCTGTAATTGGCTATGATCAATGGGAGGTGTATGCTTAATGTATGGAGTTTGTCCCACTGTATTACTGACCATAAAACATATTCAACGTCCTATATTTTTTTTACAATTGGTCTCGGAACATAGCGGCATTCAATGATGTGGACTTAAGCCATAAATAAATATATCTAACCTCGACTAACAGATGTACAACTAAAGACAAGTAAAAGAAAATAGTTTTGATTTGCAATAGGCACATAATGGCTCATAGCTATAGGATAAGTCAATCGTTTGAACAGCCTATGAGTAAGTGATGAACATAAATAGCAACAAATTGTATTAATGGCAATGTCTTTTATACGTAATAATCAGCAGGTATGACATATTGTGTTCAATAGCTATAGTAGGTTCAATGGTAGTCATTCCACATTACTAAATAAGTACGGAGTCATAAACCAGTAGTAGTTTATGCACATCAATTTACTAAATTCTGGCTCATATGATGTTGGGATATACATCAACCTGGATGTGCATTGTAATATACAGTTAGAATAAAGTATCAAATATGCATAACAGTCCGTAGAGAGAAGCCAGTATTACTGTAACATCCCGTATTTTGAGCAATTGAATAATTACTTTATTTAATTATTCAAATAGTGGTTTGGTAATTTAAATGCTTATATTAAATAATTTAGAATATTTAATTAATATAAATAGTGGAATAATATATTTAATTCCGAAATAGTCAAAAATAATTGAATTTGCAATATTGTGTGATGTTACATTCCAGGAAATTTTGACATTTAAAATATAAATTTAATTGAGATTTAACATTAAATAAATGTTTATATTTATAATTCAGCTATGAAAACCAAAAATCTAACTTATTTCAGGACTACTTAACTCTATTAGTATGAATCTATCGATACAAACGTTACTAATGTTATAAACTAATTTGGATTTCTTTGAATAATTGAAATTAAACTTTGGAATACTATTCAACTTTGAAATATTAACCTCGTAATTTAATTTGAGAAAAATCTAATTATTTTTATTTTGAATATAGATTTGGATTTTATTTTATGTAAAATTGGTTTCAAATCAAACGTTAAGTATAAACTTATTTCAAGACTTCAAGATTTGAAATACGCCCCATTTGAACAAAGAAATGAATTTTGTGAAAATTATTTTGCTAATTTTTGAAGTTTAAAACATGTAAACAACGTTGTTCATTTCAGTCGTGTTTTAGCTAAACATTTGTATTTCGTTCCCAAGCAACGTTTCATTCAAACAATGTCTGAAAATCTTGACTCAAAGATTTGGCTACTGAAATTATTTGCCACTTGTCTTCACCTTTCAGTAAATTTCGCCACCTGTCCTTTTCTATCTGAAATGAATTACACTTTGTGTTTTTCTCTGCTGTTGGTTCCATTCATTTGAATTATAAAAAGGGGATATACCTTTCATTCGTTCTCAACAAACAACTTCCCTCTTCCTCTTTATTTCCAACATCCGATATTAGCCATCCCCACGGAAACCAAAATTCGTAAATCAAAGAAGCAATGGCCACCATCCAATCAGTTTCGTCGCTCCTCCCTCCGCAGCCCACTACCTCCGCCACTTTCATGAACCGTAGAACCAACGAAACCGAACTCATCTTAGAACTGAATCAATTCCTCCCCAAATCAAAATTGCTTCTCCTCACATCGATTCGTCAGTGCCCATCGCGGAAGTCGGAATCACCGCCTTTTATGTGCGCCAACGCCTTCGAACTCGCTCCACCTCCTAGTCAATCCCAGTAGTTTACGCCACCTATTACCATCATGCCAAGCAATCACAGTTGTTGTCTGCGCTTATATGAGCTCCTGCCTGTTCGTCGCTGCTACAAGGTGAGTACCCTCTCACGATTGCTTATCTCAAGTATTGTACTAAGTATAGTTAGCTATTGGTGGTTCTTGCTGCTGCGTTTTGGTCATATATTGTTGACCATCTTGATTTCTGTTTTGGGTCATCAACTGTAGGTTTCGGAAACTTGAATTTTGGCATATATGTGGCATCCATGGTACATACTTGTATATATATATATATATATATTTGAAAATTGGTTCACTTTATTGCTAAAACCAATAAAACCGCCTTTATAAGCCTCGTTAAAACCCCATAATCCGCCTAGTGGGTACCTTATAGGGAAAAAGAGTACTTATAAGATTGGTATACATCATAGAAATGACTAAAGTCATAAACAAAGAAAAATACATCAAAAGCCTCAAAATAAAGCTGAAATAAAGCCAAACTCCACGGCCCAATTATCTGGCCCATCTTCAAACTGTTCAATCAAAACCGACACATCATCCAGTATCTCTTAACTCGATACCCCACCTCTGAAAAAACTTTCATTCCTCGGAGTTCGTATAGATCTAGATCCATTGTTTTAAACCATCAAAACAATCTCTCGTTCAATTCTGAAAAGCGTAGATGATGAATGATTCTTACGGCCTTAGAATACTCTCAAGTTTCTCTCTCGTCAGATGAAATAGATAGCAGTTACTAAAGATCCAAAAGCTAAGTCCCTCAATTGATCCTTTGATTTGAAATTCGTATGTAATAATCTTGCTTCCTCTTTAGAATCCGAACGGATAATTAATGAAAGCTCCAATTTTTGCTTTAGGGATAACCAGATGAAGGCTGCAAAGTCACACTGAAAGAAAAGATGCTTTGAGGATTCTGGATGGTTTTCACAAAGAGGACATAGAGGATTTACTTCAGAATTATAACGCAAAATTCTGTCTTTTGTGTTCAACCTCCCCAAAATCGCAAGGTATGATATAAAAAACATTCTTTTGCTATTCTTTTTGTGCCAAATTACTGAGTACATTGGATCTGCTGGTTCATGAACTCGAATAAAGTCCCAAACTTTATGAAAAGAAAATACTCCCCCTTCACACCATTCATATCTGTCTTGATTTAGATTAGGATGAGTATGAATCAAACTAATTTCATCTAGTAATTCTCGGGTTGCAGGATGAATTATTGGATGAAACTCGTCATTTCTAATAATTTCAGATACCTTTTCATTAGTTTGGCCAATTATATGCAGTCTATCAAAACCAAGTAGATCAACCATGCACTTACAGTTTATCCAAGGCTCCATCCAGAGATAAGTATTTTGCCCTCTTGATATAGTTTTATTGAAAAATTGATTTGATCTGGATCTAAGACGTAGTATTGATTTCCAAGTACTTGATGCATTTATATCCAATGCCATAGTCCAGAAAAAATCCTGCTTACAGTACCTATTTTGCACCCATTTACTCCATAATGATTTGTTTGATAAAAAATTCCACATCAATTTTATGCAGGCTACTTTCTTAAGGTCACTAAAATTCTTCAATCCAATTCCCCCTTCTCCTTTAGGTTTGCATAAGGATGCCCATGCAACTTTATGAGATGTCCCTCCCCAGAAAAAATTAGCACATAAAGTCTGTAATTTACTCAGAGTATATTCTGGAATCTGATATATACATAACCAATATAGAACAATAGGGATAATAACTGAATTGATTAGTTCTGCACGACCAGCAAAACTAAGAAGCTTTGATTCCCAACCTTGTATCTTACTTTGCACTCTATGTATCAAAGAATTACATTCTGAATAATGCAAGTAGTTTGAAGATAAAGGAACTCCAAGGTATTTAATTGGAAGTGTCCCTTGTTCATACCTTAAAATGTTCAAAATTTCATCTGCATTTGTCACTGATTTGCTGAAGAATATTTTAGTTTTTGAAGCATTCACATTTAAATCTGCATAGTGACTTAAATCCTGAAAGAATTCTTTGAGTAAATTTGCATTTTGAATTGAAGATTTTCCAAATATCATTAAGTCATCTGCATATAGAAGATGAGAAATAATAGGCTGCACTTGACTGCTTGGTTGAAATCCTTTTTGATATGTAGCTTTATCCATCATGAATGGAAAGAACTGCATTGCAATTGCAAACAAATATGGTGAAAAAGGATCACCCTGCCTCAAACCCCTTGTAGATGATATAAAGCCTTTAGGAACTCCCTGAATTATTACAGAAAAGGTAGCAGTATCCATGCATTCAAAAATCAAATTGATAAAATGGATAGGAAAATTCATCTTTGACATTAAGAAACAGATGAGTTTCCTATTTACTTTATCATAGGCTTTTTGAAGATCAACTTTTACACACATTTTTGGCATTCCCACTTTTATGAAATCGCTTAATAATTCATGTGCCAAAAGTATATTATCCCCTATATATATCTCCTGTATAAAAGCACTCTGATTTGCTGATATCAGTGATGGAAGAAAAGGCTTTAATCTATTACATAAAATTTTTGAAATTTTTTTGTAATAGACATTGCAATAAGATATAGGTCTGTAGTGAGCAATTTCAGATAGTCTATCATTCTTTGGGATTAGAGTAATAAAAGTATGGTTCAATGATTTTTGAAGTTTTCCAGACTGGAAAATATCAGAGATAGCTGCTAATAAATCTTCTTTTAACTCTTCCCAATGAAATTTAAAAAATTTAGCACTCATTCCATCAGGTCCAGGGCTAGAATCATCATGAATAGAAAAAACTACCTCTTTAATTTTTGACAACTCTATTTTCCTTAGAAGAAAATTATGACCTTGCTCATTTATTGTTGATATTGGTTGAAAAGTAGGAAATGCAGAGACACATGAACCATTAAACATAGAATGAAAATAGTTAATAGCCTCTAATTCAATCTCTTCTGATTTGAACATCAAATTACCACTAGAATCAATAAGAGCTCTAATATGATTAAAGTATCTCCTATTTGACATTCTAGAGTAAAAAAAATTAGAGTTTGTATAACCTTGTTGAAGCCAAGAAATTTTAGACTGTTGCGTTAGCCCATTAAAATACAATCTTTGCAAACTATGAAGATTTCTTTTTGCATGCAGATAATCATCAAAAATTTGGACATCTTCTGGATTAAGGTCTACTGCTTCTTCCAAATTTGCAACTACGTGTTCTGCTTGTTCAAGGTTAGATGCATTTCTACTTCTCAATTTATTCCAATCTTTAAGCTCTTTTTTGCAGTTGCTGAGTTTTTGCAAAAACTGATAACTATTAAAACCCCAAACTGAACCATTCAAACCCTTCAAAACTTCTTCATAGTAACCGTCTTGGAGTAGCCTATCATTTTTATATCTAAATGGATATCCTTTGATTTCTGGAGTAGGAATTATATCTAGCAAAATAGGATTATGATCACTTGAATTTTGGGGAAATGAGAGTGCTTTCATATTTAGAAATTGATGCATATAAATATTGTTCACCAATATTTTATCAATATGAGTTGCTATTCCTCTTCTATGCCATGTAAATTGAAAACCCAAAGGTTTTATTTCAGATAAACTAATCTGAATTAAAAACTTCTGAAATTCTCTAATTTGAGAATAAGGAACAGGAAGCCCACCTTTTTTGTCATATGGTGATAAAACATTATTAAAATCTCCCATTAGAATCCATGAATTTAAAATTGCACTTGATTCATTTATAAGTTGATTTCATAGATTTATCCTTTCACCAAAAGTGTTACTACCATAAATCACTGTGAAAGTCATAATAAATCCTCCCTTGTTTTTTGCAATAACTGTCAAATGTTGAGGAGATGAAAACAACACATCCAAATCCCAAATATTAGAATTCCATATCAATAAAATTCTTCTAGAGGACAATGATGAATTATTTGTTTGAAATTTCCAGTCATTAGGTAGGAGAGATGAAAATAGACCTAAATTAGTAGGATTTAACCTTGTTTCTACTAAACCAATAAGAGTTGATTTAGTAGAAATAAGGAGATTGAGCATTTCTTTCATTCGAAAAGAAGTGTTCATTCCCCTTACATTCAAAGCTAATAAGGTCATTTTATAGATGAAGTACTCCTCGTTGATCTTTTAGTAGGAGTAGGAATTTTTGATTTTGCAACCCGTAGATAACTTGTATTTTGATTGACAAATGCTGACACATCCACCTGTTTGCCTTTCTCTAAATTTTTCACTTTATCATTTTCTTCAATTACATCTGCTATGTTATTCATATCATCTGGAATAATCTTTTCTGGGAGATTGGAATTTAAAAATGATAAATCATCTTGCACTCTTGCATTTGGTGGATCTAAGTTGATCGAAGAAATGTCAGCTACATTTGCTTCTTTAGAGTAAGATTGATCTTATGAAAAATTGTTTCCTGGATCAATATTTTCTGCATTTTCTGATTCAAAATGACCTTCAACATTTGCTTGATTTTCTTCATGTATATCAGGAGGAATCCATCTGGGATCTTTTGTAACTTCGTGATACTGATCATCATGGCCAAATAATTTGCACTGAAAACACTTTGAAGGTATGAATTCATATTCAACTGATATTTTGAATTTCTCACCATTATGATGCAAAATAGGGATTTCAGTTAATAAATCTGTTTGAGTATCAATTTCTATTAGAACTCTCGCATACTTTGTAAACTTTTTCTCAGCTGTGTTTTCATCAATCAGAAGTGGTTTAGAAATAAAGCTTGCTAAGATCTGGATTACATCTTTTGTCCACAGTTCTAAGGGTAAATCAATAAGTCTGATCCAGATCTGAACCAGATTACTGTTTTTACCTTAAAAAACAAATTCAGGATGCCAAGGTTCAATATATAACAATCTCCCAAAATATGAATAGGTTGTGCTTACAGAAATACGCTGAAAATCATCTATGCTTTCAAATTGAACCACAAAATCATAGTTAGGAGAGACATGAATGTTGAAAAAACCCTGTGGTTTCCATACCTTAGTTATATATTCCTTTAACTTGATTGTTGATAACCTGAAATATATAGGAATTAATGCAATCGTGTTTTTCCATGAAATCACTGATTGATTATATACTTTTTCAGGTACAAAGACATATTCCAGAGACGGCTTGATGAATTCGAGTTTCCTGCTTTTTGCGCTTGAAGATTGATCTAATTTCGACTTTGCATTAGAAGCCACATTTGGATCAAGGATATCAGATCTAGATTCAGATCTGAGATTAGGATTTAGATTTGGTAGAGGAATGTTTGATTGAGGTCGTGTAAATGTAAAAGTAGATGATGATGTTTTTTCTCTTTCCGCCATTAAAATGTATTAGATCTGGAAAATGGCAAGCTTTTCTCTTTACTTGTATATATATATATATATACCATTATATATGTTGCATATCATCGGATGCGCACTGCCTTGTTTTGTGTACATGTGGTGGTTGTCGTACATATGTGTATACGTAGACATCCTTGTTTGCGTATATATGTATCGACAACATATGTGTACACCCACGCTGCCTATTGTCTTGACATTTTTGTCTCTTTGATCACTTGCCACTTGCTTCCCTGTTTACATACCCAGTGAAATGTTGAAGCACACTTTGCACATATGTTCAGTTTTGCTTCTACCTGAGCATTGAGTGGTTGATGTTGGCTAGTGCATGATTTTATCTTTATTTTTGCACTATTATTTGAGGTTCTTTGACAAACATGGATTATATATACTGTATACCTGTTCTCTTTCATGATTGTGCCTTCATTCCCTTGTCTCTAGTACCGCTATGTATATATAATTTTTTTTCATCTTTGTGCGATGATCTATTCGGGCTTAGCACCTTGATTATTGTAACAACTTGAATTTCGAAAGACCAATTTTTTTTTCAAAAATCCCAAAATATCAGAACTTGAGTCGGTTTGTCTGGTATTCTGCAGAAAAGACAGAGATAATAAACATATCAGAGCTCAGTAAACATCTCATAGTGGAATGGATAAAATATAATATAATCAAATATAGCCTTACCAAGGTAATAATACTACCTAACTAGTACCTGTGCAGTTAAAGCGCTCAGTGGATTTAATAAGGTGGAGGTGCAAAAAGTTGTAACGGGGATAAAGCGAGGAAATAGCAGGATATAATGGATGAATCTAAAATAGCATATAAAACTCGTATTTAATGATTTTAAATATATACAAATGATAAATAAATGGAAAATCAACATTCAACTTAATTATAATTAGTACATTCTTAATTTTTAATAAAAGCATAAGCAAATATATGTAAATAAATGTAAAATTTTATTTAGCATGATGGGATTTAATAAAATATTATATTATATTCTAAAAAACATATGTCAAAAAGTTATATTAAGAATCTAATTTTATGAATTATATAATGTATAAATGTCATTTTTAAATTCATTTCTTTTGTAGAAGACATAGCGGAAATAGTGGAGTATAGCCGAAATGATGGGATATATCGGAAATATCGGAATATATTGGGGCTTAAAGCAGAAAAGCTATTTTATAGGCTATTTGGAAATAGCATAGCGGTAGAAACCCACTACACGATATAGCGGGGATATGGTGGGGGTAATAGCGAGGCATAAATTGCACAGACTAGCATCCAGAGCTATCATATCTCTGCTACAAACCTAACCTAGGAGTGTGTTATGAGGAGGGGTCAGAACACAAAGTTCTGGTGACTGGACATAGTATACATTCTTAAATAACCCTATATATACCCTTCAATTATGTTCTCTTATTTATTAGATTACTTGGGTTAATATCACTCAAGGCTTTATACTCACGTTGTACTCATCTACCCCTAGTAGATTAACCTAATATATATCAACAACTCCGATCATCTACTCAAAATTGACCGCTGGGAACACGCTCACCCCACTCACAAACCTGAAACAGTACCGTTGGGCCTGGATTATGATAGAGACGTAAAATGTTTTTATGATCGTGTGCGCAGTGAAGATATTGATCCAGATGGTTGCTTCGATGTGATGAACTACGAAGCCTACATGTCTACTCCTTCTCACTCTGACAACCCTCCAGAAGTTATTCCAGATCGTTCATTGGAAATTTTGGGCCAGCGGGGTTGGGCAGCTTGGCCACAGTGTCCACCACAACCTATGTTCAATATGGACTTTCAAGACATGCGACAATCTCCCACACAACCTTCTTTGCCACAATTTGTCGCAGATCAACCAACTTCCCCCGCTTCCTAGCCAGTTGAACCATAGCTTACACCAGCACTTGTTCGTCGCGGTTCAAGACTCAGTAGAGCCAGATCACTCCCTAGCCAGTTGAACCACAGCTTACACCAGCACTTGTTCGTCGCAGTTCAAGACTCAGTAGAGCTAGATCACTCTCTAGTGGTTTATGTACTTTTTTTCTAACCCGTGATTTTTTCTGCTAAAAATAAAAATTTAAGTAGGAGATTAGTATGTTGCATGGGTGTGAGTTTGCGTGATGAACACACTGCGATGCAAGCATTCGAATTGGAGCGATCAAGTCTTACTCAATGAAACTGGTCTCCTGGAATATTCGAGGGTTGGGGTACCCCTCAAAAAGTCGTGCTTATCCCTGCAAAGAATCAACATTTTTCTCCTCCAAGAAACCAAAATTAGTGACCCTAATTCTACCTTAGCAAAGCAATTGGATGGTCCCTTCTTATTTGATTGGGTACATATTAATGCCTTAGGCTCTAGAGGTGGTCTAATAACAGCCTGGAATGAATCTATTTGGTACCATTACCAGACCATTTATCAACCCACAGCCTTGCATGTATCCCTTCACCGTTTACCTTGCAACACAATCTACTTATTTTCAAATATTTATGGCCCTCATGATGTTAACAAACAGTCTGATCTATGGTCGAGTTGCTTGGACTATGCATCCCACATCAATGGACCTAGGATGATCAGAGGAGACTACCACCAGATCTACTTCAAAAAGAAATCTGGACAACCTTTCCCGCGATTCAGTAGCATTCAATTCCTTCATCAACTCTTGTTCACTCATTGACCACTCATTTGCAACCGCCTGTTCACTTGGTCAAACCGAAGATCCGTTCCCTCTCTTGCTAAGCTTGACTGTTTTCTTTTCAACTCGGACCGGGAAGACCTTCACCTTATCTCTTTAGTCAAAGGCCTAGCTATCATTATCTCTGACCACTGCCCCTTTCTTCTTGACTCCGGTTCCTTGACTAACTCCAAACGTCTATTCAGAGTCGAACGTCTCTGGTTCTTAGAACCATCCTTAGAAGAATTCATCAAGCTGGCTTGGTCATAGCCGACACAATTAAAGTCTGCCATGAAAAGAATTGTTTTTAAACTTCAATCTATGAGGAAAATTATTCGTCCTTGGTCTATATCTATCTGGGGATCTCTCCATTCGTGGATCTCGGCTACTCATGAAGACATTCTTAATCTCAATATCTTAGAAGAATCTCGCCCATTAACTGACGATGAGACCATTAAACTAAAAGAATTAGAAGCCGATCTTGACAGATTCATTAAGTAGAAAAAGATTGGATGGTAGCAACGCTCGAAAGCCAAATGGATTGAAGATGGTGATAATAACACAACTTACTTCCATCTCCTTACCAACGATCAATGCAGATCTACCTTTATTTCTAAAATCCAACATAACAATACCACCTACACTGAGCAACCTGACCTCCTCCGTCTCTTTACCGATTTCTATCACAACATCCTTTGCAAAAACCCTCCTTTCCTTCCTAATATTGGCTGGGACCTCCTTTACCCTGATCCTTCTCCCATCCACATTGATCACCCGTTTTTAGAAGAAGAGATTTGGACAGCTGTTAAAGATATGGCAGATGACAAAGCTCCGGGTCCGGATAGCTTTGGACCCTTTTTTTAAAACGCTTGTTGCCCATTGTTAAGTCTGTCATTTTAGAGATGTGTACTGAATGTCAATCCAATCCAATGTCCATTGCACGTTTGAACTATGAGAATATCATACTTCTCCTTAAATCCCCTGGCTCCACCACACTAACATCTTTTCGTCCTATCAGCCTCCTTAACGCGACTTTCAAGATCATCACAAAAGTCCTTGCCAGCCGTATCTGATCAGTCATCGCATCGCTAGTCAGTGCCGAACAATATGCATTTATCCTCAAACGTAAGATCATTGACTTTGTAGCAGCTACATAAGAAGTCATCTCCTTGTATCACTACATGTCAACGCCTGGAGTACTACTGAAACCTGAATTCTCGAAAGCTTTTGATTCGGTCAACTCAAATTTCATCCTCGAACTTATGACACATAGACATTTCCCTGCCAAGTGGTGTAATTGGATCAACTGCATCCTAAACACTAACTTCTCCTCTACCAATGTCAACAATGAAATGGATGGTCTCATCAAATCTGCACGTGGCCTGAGGCAGGGAGACCCTCTCTCACTACTCATTTTCGTCCTCATTGCTGATGTATTCAACCCTATCTTAAACTGGCCATAAACAACGATCACTTTGCTGGAATCAGACATTCTGAATCAAACCAAATTATCTGATCCAATCTACAATTTCCAGATGATATTATTCTCTTTGCCTCACCCGAACCTAACTTCATCCATTGCCTCAAAGTCCTCCTGTATGTTTTTGAACTTATTTCTGGTATTTCCATGAACTTTCACAAAAGCTCCGCTATAATGTTAAGCAATTCCAATCACATTGGCCCTCACATCTCCTCCCTTCTTAACTGTAACCTAGAACATTTCCCCATCACATATCTAGGTACTCCACTCCGCCCCACCAAACTTCCAAAAATGGATTGGTTCCCCCTCATCGACAAAATCAAATCCAGTCTCTATTCTTGGAAAGCAAACTCACTCCCCACCATTGGCCGTCTTGTCGTTGTCAAATCCGTCCACTCAGCCATCCCTTCCTATTGGATGTCATTTCATAAACTCCCATGTTGGGTGATCAACATAATAGATGCTATTAGAATGTAACGTCCCAGATTTTTGAGCATTAGTTACGAATATTTAAATCTGTTTTAAATATGGATTTGATAATATTAATGGATTTCTATATTGAATTTATTGAATAAAACGAAGTTGAACGTAAAAATTTATAATATAATTAAAGCGAGATCGAAATGACGCGGTAGTTTGTAATATTGAGTTTTGAATTTTAATTGAATATACAAAAGCCGATATAAGTCGGAATTATTTGAAACAAGAAACATTTCAATCTATTGGATAATAATTTTCTAATGAAAGAGAAAAATCGAGATTTCATCGAATAGATTATAAGTTATGTCCAAATAAAATTTTGAAATAATCACTATGGAAATCGTTAATAATTATAACGTTTAATTAATTTATTTAAAAGGGATTTATATATAATAAACTCAATTACGTTAACGATGAGTTGTAATTTCATAATGATTGGATTTGAAGCTAAATAATTATTATTTGGGATATGTTCGATGATAATGATTTATTATTGTTGAATTTAATTGTTTTGAAATTAAATTGTATTATATCGATATTTTATAAGCTTTAAAAATAGCCATTTTTCAAACGACTTCCGTTTTTGATGAAAAAGGTTTTGTTGGAATACGTATGGCTAGTTATTGCTAGATTTCCAGTTTGAAGCCAATTATCGGAGTTATTTTATTCGTACGCGCAATTTAAAGGTGAATTGATAAATTAAAATAACATTGTTGTGCAAACTGAGCCGGTTTTCAACAAAACGAATTTCATCGAGACTAGAACGTTGAGACGTAGCAGTGTATCTATTTTTGTTACGTTCTAAGTTTGCATGTGTCAGTCTGAATATAACGCCTACTATTGGTAGAGTTAAAAACCGTAAAATAAAATAAAATAAAAACGTTGAGCCACCTATGCTTTCAATTCATGCCTACACTAAGTACAACCTACATAAATATGTACATAACTTCACCCTAAAATCTAATGCACAACCTGATATATGCACGAGCCAACCTATGGAAGTGAAAACACATTACTTCTTGCCTACCCTTCCCTAATTCTTTTCAGCCTAGTCACCTACCCAGCATGCTTCATTTCAACCGACCAAAAAATGTAAATGCTGACACCCTAACCATAAATATACAGAGCCTATTATTTTCTTAGTCACTCTATTTACTTTTCGAATTTAATTCTACATGCAGAACCTACAAATTTGTAAACGGATAGCTTAACCTTACCTAACCTCCTCTGTACGCATTGACATTATAGCATTCTTATCCCCTTCCATTTCTCTTCTATATATATGATGCCAGCTTCTCTTTTTGCTGAAAAACATTTCATTTTTTCTGCAACTTGAAACTAACCCTTCGATTCAATACAAGAAATAGATGAAAACTCCCCATTCTCTTCATTCTTTTCGCCAGCTCCAGATAACAAAGCTGCCCACCCAAACTCCTCTCTGCCATTATCAAAGACACACACGAGCCATGGGTTTTAAATCGAAACTCTCAAATAAAATGAACTCCCTCCTGCCACCTTCCATTTCTATTCTCCACACATGAACGAACTCCATGCAGTGATGTTGGCTGGTTTGAGGGGTGTGGATGTGTGGCGAACAAGCAGTAAAGAAAAAAACGTATTTTAAACTGGAGCGTGTAACTGGGTAGCTGTCGAGAAAAGGACAGAGTAGTGTAGTGCTGGTGATGTTCGGAGCAGTGGGTGGCACAAAGGTTTCGTGTTAATGAAGTACTAGGAGTAGCGTGTTTGGTGGAAGACCAGTGTGTTCTTTTTTTATGGGAAAGAGAATAGTGGGGATGGCCAGTAAGGTGGGAGGGTCAGGTGATGAGCATGGCGACTAGGTGGTTCGAGAGCGAGTACTTGTTGGTCGGAGTGGAGGAGGAGGGACGCAACAGAGGAAGATGTCTCGAAGGAGCCGCCATATTCTTTTTTATACGAAAAGAACAAAAGGGGAAAGGGATGTGGTGCATGTAAGTGAAATACAGCGGGCAATGGAAAGTTTAGTAGCTAGATTCGTGTATGTAGGGGAAAAGAAAAATGGTAAGTTGTGGTTCACTGAAGTAAGGAGGATCCTGCGTTGTGAAATGGGGTTGTAGTTTTTTCCATGGGAAAGAAGAATGGGAGAGCAGAAGGTGATGGGTTTCAAGAAGTAGAAGGAAGAAAAATAATGCGGGGAAGAGAGACTCATAGGAAGAAGAAATAGGCACAGTAAAATGGGGAGAAATATTTTTATGTGGGCTTTTGGGCCTCAATATTTATAATAAAAAAAGAGAGAAGTGGGCCGATCGTTTTGAAGCCTGGATTCATAAATACACTGGAAGAAAATGTGTTAATGCGGGCTTTGTACAACATGGACCTTGAACCATTCCAAAATAGAAACAAATAATAGTTAAAAGATGGGTGTTAAGAAAAGAAGATATGGGATTCATGTGGTCGGTAATAGAATGCAGGTAGCATCTTTTGTTCATTTGCAGAAGTAAAGTATGGACGTGGGTCGGGTAAAGGGTAAGGCCTATTTGATTTTAAATTTAAATTTAATTTAATTGTTGTACAATATTAATAATGCAATATTTCGGCCATACGTTACCAGATTTACGAACCGTTGGTCACATTGGAACTATAGGGACGGAGGCTACGAGATGGAGCTAGTCTGGTCAGAATTGAAAGCAACAAGAATTGTTAATTAAATTAAACGCCAGTTTAATTTAATTAAAAACAAGCGTTTTAATGACGAATAAAACCAAGGTGAGTTCAACTCACTCAGTTTATTCCGCTTGTATTTTCTATAAGCCGAGTTTTTAATTTGTGTGCAGCGTTTGCTAATGATTGATGATTTGATGACTGTTTGCATGGATGCTGAATATTCATTGATTAAATTAAACGTTTGTTTATTTTAGTTAAAATAAATCTTTATTTTAACGTTTATATTCCAAACAAGGTAACTTACCTTGTTGGTTACGTTTATAATAATATAAACGTATTTGATAAATAATTGGATGCTTGAATGGACGTTGTTAATTGAATGTTGACTATTATTTGTTAAACTGTTCATTTCTGTTTATTGTAAAATAAATATATTTCCATACTGAAATCAAGATAACCCATTTTGATGCAGGGAAGGACATGTTGGAGGAATCAAACCGGATTCCTCACTATTATAGATAATGTTTATCAGTTTGATTATATATTATTATTGAATGTGGAATAGATTGATATTTCACGGTTTCGTACCTTAGTAGACATTTGCCTCTTTACCATCAATAAAAATAGTTATAAATGAAGTTGTGTTTATAAAATAGGTTTTGAAAACCAAATTTTTATAAATAAGATTTGTAAATGTTTCAAACTAATGAAGGGTAATAAATTAAAAATACCTTGGTCAACTGTTTCTGATTAGAATCGATTATTCAATATTGAATCATAATTATTTTAAATTCGATTATTGTTTTGATAACTTTTAAAGAAAGATTTACTGTTTTAATAATAGTAAGTGGTGAAGTAAACACATTTAATGATTTATTTAAGTATTTATTTATTTGTTTGTATTCAAATTAATGAAGTAAAGGTATATTTTAAAGATAAATATTTTGAAAGCGTGGATTATAAGACTATTATTATAATCGATGTTATATCCGAAAAAGAAGTAAATTCTTAAACTGAATCCGAGATTTTGCGGGATAAATATATTTGTGGGTATTTGAAGTTGTGAACTCTGCCTATTTCGAACTTAATAATGTTGTCAGTTAAGGTTTGACAGGTAATTATACCCCAACTTGATTAACCTCATTGTTGACTAAGGGATGGTCAGGTTCGATACCGAGGGTTGGATAAATGAAATAAGTTAATAAGCGTTGATGGTTTTAAATACCATGTTTTAAAATTGAATAGTAGAATCGAATTAGGAATGGTTTCCGAAGGTTGAAAGAATAAAGATTTTTGGAGATTATTAACCGCCGGTAAATTAAAGAGGCTTAATGATGTTGATTATTGAAGCGGTGAATTAGTTTCTTTTTGTGGATGAATGTTTGTTTATTTTATAGTTAAATAACCGACTATCAAATCTAGCCAATACGATTATTGGTACCGAAAGACCGGGAACGAATTTATATTCGAAAACCATTCCGGCCAGCAAATATGATACGTGAAAGATGCTAATCAAGATGGAGCAATTGAAGACCGTGGATCTTCATAAGTGGAAGGATTACTTGTCGAATATTCTATGTGTTGCAACTAGAGGTATTCTGACGTGATTCAGTCGTAAGTGGGGTTTTGCGGATTTGCAAGGACTACTCGCTACTGATCCTTTGGACGCGGTAGGAGGATGCCTTTGGTTCATCCTGTTCCTCGATGACTTGTATGGATGAATGTTTGACAGAGTATACCTAATAGATTACGAGTTGATTACCTCAAACATATATATGTTTGGTGGCGGAGGAAGTTGTTTCTCTTAGCTATATACCCGTGTTATTTTTGTGGGAATCAATTTGTGATTTGGTGGGTTTGACGATGTGGCACTCAAAGTGAATGGTGGCCAGATGTTCTAAAAATTAAACGTAGCCTCAAGCCTCATCAACCGGCAAATGACAAAAATTGAGCAGGCAGCATGGCTAGTTGGGTCGCACCCAAGCAGGGTGTATTATCACTAATCTAGAGAAATTCCTTATTTGTTCTTCTTTCATTTTTGTTTCCCTACGAATGGACAGTGGGGCCTTAAAACTGTTGGGTGATAATACATTCGCAACACTCAAGCTAAATGAGTGGGCGGTCCTGTGTGGCCGGGTAGTAAGATGTTCTTGTTGAACCCAATGTATCCCCTCTAGAGTACAAAATCGGAAGGTGGTCCCATATTGTCATAGTTGGAATCCATTCTCCAATAAGAGCCCTCGTTTTTTTCAATTTTATACTATGTATGTGGAGCGTGAGATGCAAGTGTTCTGCTATTTGGTTATTTATTTGATATAGATCACACTATTATAATATCACTGGATTTTCTGATCAAAAATAGTTTAGGTTATAGTAAGGTAAAACCGACCAATATTTTTGTATGGTTGGTCTTACTATTATCCTTTTCTTTCAAAATGATTTTCTAAAGTTAAGCAATATGGATGTTATTTAAACTTAATGAGTTTTTCTCACATTAGTTCACCAGACTGATCCGTGGCGTTTGTAATGCTCGGGTCAGTCCGAGTTTTACAGGTTCAGTTATCGGATGCAGTGAAATCCAAAGACGAGATGGAGGAGTTCAAATGCATGATATATATATAGTATTTTTCCGTTGTGTGTTGTATTGGAGGACAGGTTGTTATAACCGTCTAGATAGATTATTTTGACTGTTGTACTCTGATGATTGCAAGTATTATTTCAAGCTCTCAATAAAGTTATTTCTGTATTATATTTTTCGGCTGCGATGTGAGATTCTGTGTATGGTAGGTTCTTATTCTTATTATTCTATTCTAATTTTTCTATCTTATATTTCTCTTACCCTCTAACTTCTTTCTCTTAACTTTTCACTTTTCTTTATGACTTAGGTTGACTGTGGTAGTTATATGTCGGCTTAAATTGTATGGAAAAGTGGGACATTACAACTTGGTATAAGAACGAAGGTTGGGTAGTAACCTTGGCTCTATGGTGTAACTCGATAGAGATAGGCTAGTAAACCCTAGATTGAGTTTGAATATATATATATATATATACACACACACACACATACATGAGAGAGAGAATATTTGTAGATTTTTTATAAAAATGTTTTGTATTATGTTAATTAATCGGTTCAAGTGTTGGGAAACCATATTGAAATGGCAATTGACACAATAATGTTTTGTAAAGAGGGTAAATGAAATATCTTTACCCAAATTATATTTTTATATCGAAAAAGAAAATAATTTCTATAGTATAGTAATATTGGTTGTTTGGTTGTTTTGATTGATTTGTTTAAAATTTAAATTAACTTAAGAAAATAAATTAAATAAATTTGGAATTTGCAAATCGAATGGATAATAATGGAAATCAATCGGATATTAATCGATTGATATTAATGAATGTTAAACCCAAGTGAATGCAGACCAGTAAGTATCAATGTTGAATAAAATTCAAATGATTTGATGTCGGATTGGTTGAATAGAATTCATCAAATGGGTCAATAAAGAAGTTGAATGAATCGAAACTAAATTCCAGTATAATAAATTGGGAATAGAATCACATGTGAAGTGAAACAGAATGAATTAGCCCTATATTTGTTACTTGTGTTAAAAGTTGAGCTAATAGCAGATTCCAGAAGGCCATGGGAGTTGATCTGGTTATAGATATTGAAGTACAAGTTAGAAGACGAAGAGTTGTTAGTGCTTTGCTTCGAAATTGGAATTGAGTTGCCCAAAAAATAGATAAACATTAATATATAATTGGTTGATAATTGATTTTATACCCCTGAGTTGGGTAGCCACTTGGCTTTTGGTTTTCTTTTGGAGAAGTTAGGCCCGGAGTGGCAGTTGTGGTTGTACCAATCGAACCACGCAGAGGTGGTGCTGGCGAAATTTTTTAAGAGTTTGAATTTATTTTGATTATAATTCAAAAATTATTATGTTAAAAATGATTGGGTCTGGGGCATTCTTCTTATCTTGTAATTTCGGGGATGAAATTCTTTTAAGGGGGGAAGAATGTAACATCCCATATTTTTTAACATTAATTACAAATATTTAAATATGTTTTAAATATGGAATTGATAATATTAATGGATTTCTATATCGAATTTATTTAATAAAACGAAGTTGAATGTAAAAATTTATAATATAATTAAAACGAGCTCAAAATGACGTGGTAGTTTGTAATATTGAGTTTTGAAATTTAATTGAATATACAGGAGCCGATATAAGTTGGAATTCTTTGAAACAAGAAACATTTGAATCTATTGGATAATAATTTTCTAATGAAAGAGAAAATTCGAGATTTCATCGTATAGATTGCAAGTTATGTCCAAATCAAATTTTTAAATAAGCGATATGGAAACCGTTAATAATTGTAATGTTTATTTAATTTATTTAAAAGGGATTTATATATATTTGGACATCGTTAAACTCAAATACGTCAACGATGAGTTGTAATTTCATATTGATTGGATTTGAAGCTGTATATTATTTTATTTCGGATATATTTGATGATAATGATTTATTATTGTTGAATTTAATTGTTTTAAAATTAAATTAAATTATTTCGGTATTTTATAAGCTTTAAAAATAGTCGTTTTTCAAACAACCTCCGTCTTTGATAGAATAAATTTTATTGGAATACGTACAACTGGTTATTGCTAGATTTCCAGTTTGAAGCCAATTATCGGAGTTATTTTATTCGTACACGCAATTTAAAGGTGAACCGATGGATTAAAGTAACGTTATTGTGCTAACAAAGTCGGTTTTGAACGGAAAAAAATTTCATTGGGACAGGAACTATGAGACCTAGCAGTGTATCTATTTTCGTTGTGTTCCAAGTTTGTGTGTGTCTGTCCGAATATAACGGTTAACGGCTACTATCGGTAGAGTTAAAAACCGTAAAACAAAAATAAAATAAAACCGTTGAGCCACCTATGCTTTCAGTTCATGCCTACACTATGTACAGCCTACCCTTAATATATCTATAACTTCACCTTAAAATTTAATGCACAACCTGATATATGCATGAGCTGACCTGTGTAAGTGAAAACACATTACATCATGCCTACCCTTCCCTAATTCTTTTCAGCCTAGTCACCTACCCAACACACTTCATTCCAACTGATAAAAAAATGTAAATGCTGGCACCCTAACCAAAAATATATAGAGCCTACTATTTTCTTGATCACTCTAATTTCTTTTCGTATTTAATTTTACATGCAGAACTTACACATTTGTAAATGGATAGCTTAACCTAACCTAACCTCCTCTGTATGCATTGACATTACAACGTCTTATCCCCCTCCATTTCTCTTCTATATATATGCTACCAGCTTCTTCCCTTTTTGCCGAAAAACATTTCATTTTCTTCTGCAACTTGAAACCAAACCGTCGTTCCAATACAAGAAACAAATGAAAACTCCCCATTCTCTTCATTCTTTTCGCCGGCTCCAAATAACAAATCTACCTACCCAAACTCCTCTCTATCGTTATCAAATACACACGCAAGCCATCGGTTTTAAATTGAAACTCTCAACTAAAATGAACTCCCTCCTGCCACTTTCCATCTTCGTTCTCACATATGAATGAATTCCATGCAGTAAATGTTGGTCGGTTTGAGGGGTGTGGATGTGTGGCAACCAAGTAGTAAAGAGAAAAAAAGGTATTTTAAACTGGAGCGTGTAACTGGGTAGTCGCCGGGAAAAGGACAGAGTAGCGCGGTGCTGGTGACGTTCGAAGCAGTGGGTGGCGCAGTGGTTTCGCGTTGATAAAGTGCTAGGAGTAGGATGTTTGGTGGAAGACCAGCGTATTCTTTTTTACGGGAAAGAGAAAGCGGGGTTGGCCAGTAAAGAGGAAGGGCCAGGCGATGAGCACGGCGGCTTGGTGGTTCGAGAGCAAGCACTTGTTGGTTGGAGCGCAAGAGGGGGGATGCAGGCACAACAGAGGAAGTTGTCTCGAAGGAGCTGCCATATTCTTTTTTTTATACGAAAAGAACAATGAGGGAAAGGGATGTGGTGCATGGAAGTGAGATACAGCGGGCGCTGGAAAGTTTTGTAGCAGGAACCGTGTATGTAGGGGAGAAAATGGTGAGTTGCGGTTCACTGAGATAAGGGGGATCTTGCATTATGAAATTGAGCTATAATTTTTTCCATGGGGAAGAAGTATGGAAGAACAGAATGTGACAGGTTTCAAGAAGTAGAAGGATAAAATGTAGGGAAGTGGGACTCGCAAGAGGAATAAATAGGCACAGTAAAATAGGGAGAAAGATTTTTACGTGGGTTGTGATTTTTTTTCCAGTGGGCTATTGGGCCTCAACATTTATAATAAATAAAACGAGAAGTGAGCCAATCGTTTTGAAGCCTGGATTCACAAAAACGTAAGAAGAAAATGTGTTAATGCATGCTTTGTACACCATGGACCTTGGGCCATCCAAAAATAGAAAAAGAACTAAGCATTAAAAGATGGATGAGAAGAAAAGAAGATATGGGGTTCATGTGTTCGATAATAGATGGCAAGTATCAGGTTTTGTCCATTTGCAGAAGTAAAGTATGGACGTGGGTCGAGTAAAGAGTAAGGCCTGTTTGATTTTAAAATTGAATTTAAATTAAATTTAGTTATTTTACAATCTTAATAATGTAATATTTCGGCCATACGTTATCGTATTTATGAACCGTTTGTCACGTTGGAACCATAGGGACAAAGGCTACGAGAGGGAGCTAGTCTGGTTAGAATTGAAAACAAGAATTTTTATTAAATTAAACACCAGTTTAATTTAATCAAAAACAAGTGTTTTAACGACGAATAAAACCAAGGTGAGTTCAACTCACTCAGTTTATTCTGCTTATATTTTCTATATGCTGGGTTTTTAATTTGTGTGCAGTGCTTTCTAATGATTGTTGATTTGATGACTGTTTGCAGGGATGCTGAATATTCATTGATTAAATTAAACGTTTTGTTTAATTTAATTGAAATAAATTTTTATTTTAACGATTATATTCCAAACAAGGTAACTTACCTTGTTGGTTACGTTTATAATAATATAAACATACTTCATAAATAATTGGATGCTTGAATGGATGTTGTTAATTGATTGTTGATTGTTATTTATTAAACTATTCATTTCTATTAATTGTGATGAATAAAAATAAATATATTGCCATATTGAAATCAAGGTAACCCATTTTGATGCAGGGAAGGACAGGTTGGAGGAATCAAATCTAATTTCTCATTATTATCGATAATGTTTATAAAAATATTATATATTGTTATTGAATGTGGAATAGATTAATATTTCACGGTTTGGTACCTTAGTAGACATTTGCCTCTTTACCATCGATAAAATAGTTATAAATGGAAATGTGTTTATAAAATAGGTTTTGAAAACCAAATTCTTACAAATAAGATTTGTAAATGTTTCAAACTAATGAAACGAGTTATAACGTGGTTTATAAGCGTAAGTGATGACCTGAATGGGATTTGTTTAATTTGATTACATTAGTTAATCGGGATTGGGTAATAAATTAAAAATGCCTTTGTCAACTATTTCTAATTAGAATTGATTATTCAATGTTGAATCGTAATTATTTTAAAGTCGATTATTGTTTGGATAACTTTTAAAGAAAGATTTACTATTTTAATAATAGTAACTGATGAAGTAAACACATTTAATGATTTATTTAAGTTTTTTTTTTAGTTCAGATTGATGTTATTTTTGAAAAAGAAGTAAATTCTTAAACTTAATCCAAGATTTACAGGAGAAATATATTTAGGGGCATTCGAAGTTTCTAACTATGCCTATTTCGAAGTTAATAAGGTTGTTAGTTAAGGTTTGAGAGGTAATTATACCCTAACTTGATTGACCTCATTATTGATTATGGGATGGTCAGGTTCGATAGTAAGGGTTGGATAAATGAAATAAGTTAATAAGCGTTGATGGTTATAAATACCATGCTTTAAAATTGAATAGTAGAATCGAAATGGGAATGGTTTCCGAAGGTTGAAAGAGTAAAGAGTTTTGGAGATAATTAACCGATGGTAAATTAAAGAGGCCTAATGATGCTGAGTATTAAAGCAGTGAATTCAATTTCTTTTTATGGATGAATGTTTGTTTATTTGATAGGTAAATAACCGACTATCAAATCTGGCCAATACTATTGTTGGTACGGAAAGACTGGGATCGAATTTATATTCGAAAATCATTCCGACCAGCAAATACAAAACATGAAAGATGTTGATCAAGATGGAGAAATTGAAGACCGTGGATCTTAATTTGTCGAATATTCTCTTTGTTGCAACTAGAGGTATTCTGACGTGATTCAGTTGTAAGTGGGGTTTTGCAGATTTGCAAGAACTACTCGCTACTGATCCTTTGGACGCGGTAGGAGGGTGCCTTCGGTTCATGCTGTTCCTCGATAACTTGTATGGATGAATGTCTAATAGAGTATACCTAATAGATTATGGGTTGATTACCTCAAACATATATACATTTGGTGGCGGAGGAAGTCGTTTCTCTTAGCTTTGTACCCGTATTATTTTTGTGGAAATCAATTTGTGATTTGGCAGGTTTGACGATGTGGCATTCAAAGTGAATGGTGGCCAGATGTTCTAAAAAGTAAAAATAGCCTCAAACCCCATCAACCAACAAATGACAAAAATCGGGCAGGCATCATGGCTAGTTGGGTCTCTCACCCAAGCAGGGTGTATTATCGCCAATCTAGAGTAATTCCTTATTTGTTCTTCTTTCGTTTCTATATCTCCGTGGATGGAGAGTGGGACCTTAAAACTGTCAGGTGATAATACATTCGCTACACTTAAGATAAATGAGTCGGCGGTCATTTGTAGTCGGGTTGCAAGATGTTCATGTTGATCCCCAGTGTATCCCCTCTAGAGTACACTGATCGGAATGTGGTCCCATACCTTGTCATAGCTGAAATCCATATACAATAAGAGCCTCATGGTTTTTTTTTGATTTTATACTATGTATGTGGAGCGTGAGATGCAAACGTTCTGCTTTTTGGTTATTTATTTGATATAAACACTATTGTAATATCACCGGATTTTCGTATCAAAAATGGTTCGGGTTATAGTAGAGTAAAAACCGTCCATGTTTTATGTATGGGTTGGTCTTACTATTATCCTTTTCTTTCAGAAGGATTTTCTAAAGTTAAGCAATATGGATGTTATTTAAACTTAGTGAGTTTTTCTCATGCCGGTTCACCAAACTGATCTGTGGCGGTAATGCTCGGGTCAGACCGAGTTTTACAGGTTCAGTTATCGAATGCTCTGAAATCTAACGACGAGCTGGAGGAGTTCAAATGCATGATATATATATATAAATAAATATAGTATTTTTCCGTAGTGTGCTGTATTGGAGGGGAGTTTGTTATAACTGTCCAGATTGTTTTGAGATTTTTACTCTGATGATTGTATGTATTATTTCAAGCTCTCAATAAAGTTTTTCCGTATTATATTTTTCCATTGTGATGTGAGATTCTGTGTAAGGTTGGTTCTTATTCTTATTTTTTTATTCTAATTTTTCTATCTTATCTTTCTCTTACCTTCTAACTTCTTTCCCTTAACTTTCCTCTTTTCTGTATAACTTGGGTTGACTATGGTAGTTAAATGTCGGCTTAAATTGTATGGAAAAGTGGGACGTTACATCGAAGTTCCTTTCTCTAGACTGGAAGTAAAACTAAAAGACTTGTAAATTGGTAGACTGTTTGTCTCCATCGTAATCAGGGTGGTCTATGTATCATAAACTTCAGTTCTTTCAACTTGGCTTTGGAGACTTCTCTCTCTAGGCAATTTCGTTGGAAAGGTTGGTAACTAACGCTGCACAACCATTCTAACCCTCACCTGTCACTTCACTACCCACCCCGCTATAATCCTTCTCCTTTCTGGTACAGTTGTAACACCCCCTAAAATTCATAAGTATTAATAATAAATTAAATAATCAAAAATAAGAAAATAATGATATCGTTGGAAAATGGAATTTTTGCTGGTTTAGGAATTTGGCTACGAAATTCTTTTTTTTGGATTTGTGGCGAAATTCTACATCGTTTTCATATATAATATGCTGAAAATGGTCAACGTATGAAGAAGTTATGAACAAATGAAATTGGACAGTGTCCGTAGAATATATATATATAATTATGTGAATATTATATACATTGTCCTGATAATAATTTTAAAAAAGGGAAATTCAAATTTGATATTGGAGATAAGATTTTGGGGACAACATATATTGAATATATGGAAAAGAATGAATCAAATTAAGAACACAATTAATAAAATTTACAGCTCATCAAACGAGCCAAATTGGGCGTTCCAGCTTGAAGGAGGTCGACCGCCCCCCCTAAGGGGTGTCGATCGGCGGTTGACCCCCTTGATGGTTGGAACAGCCCAATGAGGCAATGTGATTAGGGTTTTCTAAGATGTTGTGTTTATATGGAAGGCCCAGATTAAATGCTATTAATTTGACGGCTCATGCTTACACGAGCAAGTATAAATACCCCATCAAATCCCACACTATGAAACCGTAATTATAATAAACCTCTGCATCCGTGCTGCTGAATTCCGTAGAAAAAGAAAGAGAAAAAGGGTGAAGGTTCTTCTACTTCTCTACCTCCATTATATCTCTCTATTTCAAATTTATATAAGTTTAGGAAGTTGGAATTTAGCACAAACAATACATATAAGAATCTAATTATATGTTTCTTATATTTATATTGTTAGGAGATCAATCAGAGCTTGTTTGAACGTTGAGAACCGTCGCATACCTTGAGATTTCTATCACATATCCACTTAATTTGTGAGTGGAATCTAGTTTTGATTAAAGGCATATTCATATTATTAGCAGTTTGCTATATGAATTGTTATGCCTATGAAGATTTGGTTATGCGATAATATAACATGAAAAATACCAAATCTTCTATTTTGTAATAACATAGGAAATTGTCATGTTGAATTGGTTTTGTGGAATTATGGTTTTTGTATTGAATTAAAGGTAAAAATGAGTATTGTATTATTATTTATATTTTATGCAATTCACCGTTATTATCATTTGATTTAGCCTAAAAAGGTTTGGATTTGAATTTGTTTCATAGTTGAATTGGGTTTGGATCCTAATTTGGGTGTAAACGCATTCATAAACTGGAATGAGTCAAATGTAAACATTTTTGGGTGTATAGCACCACAAAAAGGGTCAATTGGGTGAAATATAGATTGCAAACATACGTGTGTGATTGATATGTAATATTGAAACCTTTTTCAACATGCCTGGGATAGAAGTTGTAATTGTTATGTATGTGTATGTTTTCCATTACTGCTGTTTGCTATATGTTCATTATGCCATCATGTTATGGTTTAGCGGTAAAATATGGAAAGAACTAAACTTGAATACCTTAATTTGGATAAATGAAAATTGCCATCCCGATTAGAATGTTTCCCCATTCATACGAATGTACGTTAATTAAGCACTATTATTATATTAGTTATTTAAACATAATTAGCGTAATTAACGTTATATTAGCGTAATAAATGCGATTAGGTTAGAGTTTGAATTTGAAATGCCCCCTTAACATATATATATATATATATATTTGTCTGTTGTGTGTGCGTGTATATATATAGAATGGCTTAAATATATTTATAAATAAATGACACATAAACACGAGGTTAGTTTCCATTTGTGGTAGAAGCCTGCCCGGAACTGACCGGCATATCTAGCAAACACAAGTGGGCCCAACTAATGTGAGATGTCTAGGTGTCATGGGCCATTTATAAACTTAGTACACTAGACACGAGGTTAAACCGACTTGTAGTATAAGCCTGCCCGGAACCAACCGGCATATCCAGCATCTACAAGTATATGGGTTAATGTGAGAGGTCTAATGTGTATATATAACTATATATATGTAAGTTAATGTGTGAAAACAAATAGGCTTACTATGCCTTAAGAAGATCTTAAGTGGCTGACTCACCTCTTTATCTAATTCGAGTCTTAAGTGGTTAGGACTAGGATCCCTCTAAAGGTTTATTCCTTAGAGAGGAACCCAAGTCATGGGACCCACCTTTATTAGTATTAAGTTAACTCTTTGGGTCCTCCTTCTTTAAAAGTGGTTAGGCACAAAACGGTTAACGGAGTAGGGTTGTTCACGGGGTTGTCCACTTCCTCTAGAAGCTTGAAAGGGCTCAACTAGGGACATATTGGTAATTAAAGGATATGTGGTCATTGCATGCTCACGAACTGTCTAGGGAAGTCTTAAATGACATATGTGTCCTACCGGATAATATCAGTTAAGTAGTAACATTCACAATACTACTTCTTATATTACAAATGAGAGAATAGACTTAAGAACGTTAACGTACTAGGATGGGGTTCTTAAAGGGATAAGGGTCCGCCTCAGGGTCATAAGAGACTGTAAGAATCCACCTTTAATAGGGCCATAAGTGACCAAGAATGCCACTTCGTTGGGTCTTTACACTAAAAACACTAATGGGTGATTGACTTGGATATCCACCCTATTGGTTACATATTTATGTTTTTGTAAGATCTTGTGTGCTGCGTAGACATAACTTGACATATGTAACCTACTAAAAATATAGGGTATGAACATTAAGCAGTACTATATTCCAATCACATAGAACTTTATGTTCTCACCCCCTCTCCTTAACATCCAAACAGGTTAGTAGATGGTATAAAGCCATGGATGAAGTTGTGATCGAAGATGGTGGAGAAGATGAAGTTATTATGATATTATTAGTTGTTTTTGCTTTGCTTCTTTTGGAATCTTATGAAGATGAACTATTTGATGTATAATTTGAATAAATATAACTAGACGGTGTATTTTTGAGATTTTTGAAATAATGGTACATCTTATTTGAATATTATATTTTCTCTTTCTAGTGTGTGAAGTTTCCATTTGAAGTATATGTTTATTATTATCTGTGCAAATGTAATCCTTACAAGAACCAACGACCCATTTAGAATGGCTCTAAGTTTCGATGGGCCTTTTCTGGGTTGAAATTTAGGCCCATTCCGGGCGAGTTGTTACTACAGTGTTCTATCTATCGGTTCTCGTGTTAAACCACTCTTCAATGTTAAAACTGGTGATGGTAACGATTGTCTCTTCTGGCTCGATACACGGCACGACCACCTTCCCTTTCCCGCTCGTTCCCTACCCTTTTCCCTCACATTTCTCCGCATGACCTTACTGTTAAATGCACTACAGACTTTGTCCTATCTTGCCTTTGACTTTCTTCACTCTTTGAATTTGACACACTTGCTGACCTCCAAGAAGCATCCAACTTACTCCTTTCCCTTCATCTCTGTAGTTTACCTAATCATTATAATTGGGCTTTGGCCCCAACTAGAGGCTTCACTGTCTCGGCTTGTTACAATTTTCTTATCCATCATGGCCGCCTCTACTTCTTTGTTAGACTCTGGAAATGGAATCTTCCTCCTCACATTTTATTCTTTTAATGGTGCCTTATCCATGCATGCATTAACATTAAAGATATGTTTCAACATTTTAACATTCTCGTGGATCCCACTTGTATTCTTTGCTCTCTTCATGACTAATCCATTCATCATCTCTTCCTGAACCGTGACTTCTATCCTATCTATCTGGTCTGTGACTAGTTCTTACCTTCTCGGGTTCATCCCTGTGCTCTCCTCATTCTAAAATTACTGGTAGTACAATACCCCCAATCACTTTGTGCACCTATTTATAGCTATTTATTGTTGGTGCATTTGGTAGGAGCATAATGCTTTTGTGTTTTGCAAACCTAAAAGTAATTTCACAAGCATTTGCATACGTATCTCTTATTTGTTTCATACTTCATCAGGGTCTACTCATTCGACACCTTTCGGACTCTCCCTTCCTATAGTGGCTCAACAAGCAGAATCCCAAGGAAGTACCAACGCGAATTCATCAAGATGGATAACAAGGAGGCAACACTGATCATCACTATTTATTCCTTATGCACTAGTATGTTTTCATCTATCTGTTTATATTATGTTTTTTGTTCTACTTTGTTGTTTGTTCGAAATTTTAAGGATCACCTTTGATCCCAAACGTATAATTTTTGCTACCAATCTGGCGTATAGGTCGGCTATATTAATTAATGTATCTACCTAATCGGCTATGTAGCTCCACGCTGCGCAACCGTTTCTCCCAAAAAAATTGGTTTTTAATGTTGATTTAAAAATATAAAAGAACTTTTATTTATTAATTAAATGAAGTTTGAATGTATAATTTATATATAATTAAAAACGAGCTCACATCGTTGCGGTAGTTCGTAGTTTTACGTTTTTGAACTTTAATTGAATATACAAGATCCAATATAAGTCGGAATTCTTTGAAACATGAATTTTTTGAATCTACTTGATTATAATTGCCTAATGAAAAAGAAAAATCAAGATTTAATATATAGATTTTGAGTTATGTCCATACCAAATTTTCAGAACGTCGCTATGGAATCGTTTATAAACCATAACGATTTATTTAATAAATTAAATAGGATTTTTAATAAATTGAATATCGTTATAACCTGAAATTTAATAAAATAGTTTCTAAATAATTATATATGCTACAGGAATATAGTGGAAATTAATAGAGTTTTAAAATAATTCAGTTTATTGTTGATTTGGAAGAAATGAGAATTTTACATTAATTTAATCAAGTCAAAAATAGCCAATTCTGAAACAGTCATGGATTTCAACAAAATTCGTTTCATTGGATCCGTAATATTAAATTATTATATGGAAATAAATTTCGCGAAGATCCAATATTTTATGCGACTTCGGTAGTCATAACGCGTAGCCATTTTGCGTAGCGATTAAAAAAATGAATCTAATTTGATTAGAAGCAAATTGTTTGTAACTTGAGCTAACAATCGAATTAAGACACGAGACCAGTTCCATTGAATTTATATTGATGTTTAGAGTTATGATATGTTTATAGTTCGTTATTTTTGGAGATCAGATAATTTGGTGTCTAAAATAGCGTCATTTTTCCTGTAAAATATCATTTCGGGAGAACAGTCACGGAATGCGACGAAACTTATGTCATTGGATCCATATTAGTAAGTTATGATAGGATTTAGATTTCCACATCAATCGGACTTGCCGTTTGATCATGCGAATAGTAGACACATAGATTTTTATTTAATCATTTTATCGATTTAATAGGGAACTTAAGAATAACCAATTTTCAGACGAACTCAAATTTCAATGAAACTAATTTTTTAAATTCATAATAATTAATTATTGTAATATTTCAAGTTTCAAGCCAATTAGATTTATTTTGTGATAGTGCGCAATTTAAATGCATACCGATTCATGATGTGAAATTAAAAAGAAATTTTTACAAACGATCTCGGAATTCGACAAAACTAGTTCCATCGTGTATGAAATTTTAAATTATTGTGGAATTTCGAATTTTGTTTCAATCGGAGCACGCGTGTGCGCTCATGCAAATTTTAAACATCGAATGTTATACGCTAGAAATATCGTTAGTCACCTCAATAAAAAAGATCCTTGGTCACCACAAAATTTAAAATCTCTTCCTTTCTCCATATGCTTGCTGGTTATTTCATCTGACCGAGACAACCATGTGAAAATCGTGTTCTTTCCCTTATATAAATAGTACCAATCATAACAGAAAAACTAAGGCAAGATGCCATTATTTTCCTTCTGCCTCATTTTATTCTGAAGCATATGTCTATATTGAATCAATGTCCCACGTCGCCCTAAATAAAACCCCTCCCGATCTCCCTCCTTGTTAACCATTTTGCATGGGTGTCAAAGGAGAATATGTTCTCTGAATGGAGAGCTATACTAGGACGGAGTCGCATAGTGTCTGACATCATCTGGTGTCGGGGTTGTCCTCGAAAGGTGTGGCGGGTTTGGTTTTCTGGCGGTTCATGAGAGGGTCTTGCAAGGCGGCGTTTTGGTTGATGGGGGAGGAAGTTATGGTGCTCACGCCAGTAGGGTCGGATCAGTGCCTGGGGGCTCGGAGTATGGAGCGGCGGTGGACGAAGTCGTGCGTGATGGGTTCGTGACTAAGGATAATGTGAGAACAAAGATGTCGACTTGTAATCGCTAATCTCAAATTAATTAAGCTAATTGATTTTAATTAAGGAATAAATTATATTAATTACATCGTATAACTATAATATTTATAACTCATGCATTTGTTAACAGAATTGAACCAAACAAGCAGCGTTGGGACCATACTACCGAACATTACATTCTAGAATTGTTTTGGACAAAGCTGGAAGAAGTTGGAATTTTAAGTTAAATTAAACGCCTGTTTAATTTAACTGAAACAGAATTGCATTAATGACAAATGGAATCAAAGTGAGTATAACTCACTCAGTTTGACTAACTTGTATTTCATATAAGTTGGTATTTTTATTTATGTGCTATGGTTGATGATTGTTTTATGTGTGCCAAATAATTATATATTGATTAAATTAAACATTCGTTTAATTTAATTGAAACCAAATCGTTATTTCAACATTTATTACCAAATGAGATAACTTACCTTGTTGATCACGTTTATAGTAATATAAACGTATTAAATAAAAGATGGATGCTTGGATTACTGTTATTAGTTGATTGTTGAAAATTATGTTTATATCTTGAAATTAATTATTTTATTTTGAGGTAATGTGTTGTGATGCAGTAAAAAATAGGTTAGAGGGATCAAACTGGATTCCTCACCAGTAGTTGTTAAATTTCATATATATTATGATCTATGTTAAAATGTTGAATTTGTGATGCAGGAAAAGACAGGTTAGCGGAATCCAATAGGATTCCTCACTAATATTGATAATGTTTATCATATATACGAATACTTTTGGTTGAATATGAAATTGGATGAAATAAACCCTTATTTCACGGTTTGGTATTTTAGCGGTCGTTTGGCTCTTTAATACCATCGTTAAAATAAGAAATTGTTGAATCGATTTTAAATCGAGACTGAAATGTTTTCAGATTTTTACCTTTGTCAGACGTTGATTGTCATCAGGTGAATCGATGAAGTTATACAAATTTATTTTATAACTAAAGCAAGACTTTCAAGTATAATTTATAACTTATAGAAGTTCTATAAATAAATGTTCATAATTGGTTTTATAAAATATTATTAAATAATTCTAAAGTAATATCTTATGTTTTGATAAATTTATTAGCAAGTAAATTGGAAAATTAACCAAAGGGTAAATGATTTGGAATAAGTGTTTTTGAGAAAAATAAATAAATGAGATCATATCAAATTAATTAGAAGCGCAGAATTAGTTAGAATCACTAACAAGTTAACTGATGTTTTCAATTTGACTAAGTTAACTATTTAACCGAAAGGATTAACTGGATTTCTAATCAACCTAATAAAAATAGTTTTGATAGATGATTGTTTAGTTGATAAGATTTGTTAAAATTTATTAATCTTCCAGTTAGCTATACTGAAAGAAAATCATCGAGTTGTTTATTATTAATAAAGTTAATTATTATTTTAATAACCTTTTAAAAGAAATTAATTGTTCTATTTTTAATTAATAACGTAGTTAATCATCGGGTAGGTAGCATGGCTATGTGGGTCATTCCCATTAGGGTGTATTATCACTATCTAGAGAAATCTCATTTTTTTTCTTGTCACTTCTGTAGCTCTCGGGAAACGGTTATGTTGGCACCAACCGTTAGTGATAATATACTTGGTACACTCAAGTTGAATGAGTGGTCAGTCATGTGTGGTCGGATTGCAAGATGTTCTTGTTGAATCCTAGTGTATTGCTCTCTAGAGGTACAATATTAGAATGTGGTGCCATACCTTGTCATATTTGGAAATCCATTCTCCAATAAGTGCCATGTTGTTTTTGATTATATACTAAGTATGTGAGCGTGAGATGCAAGCATTCTGTAGATGGTTATTTATTTGATGTAGACACTATTATAATATCACTGGATTTAATATCAAAAAAATTTGGGTTATCATAAGGTAAAAACCGTCTGCTTTTATGTGTGGACTGGTCTTATGATTACCCTTTTCTTTCAAAAAGATATAATTCAAATTAGTTGAATGTTATAAACTCAGTGAGTTTTCTTACGCTGGTTCACCGGACCGATCCATGGCATTTTTAATACTCAGGTCAGACCGAGTTTTACAGGTTTAGGATAGGATGACACGAATGTAATGAACTGATTTTTCCGTACCCTTTGAGTTGACAATTATAACTCATGTTCAACACAAATTGCACGAAATAGCAGGTTGTTAATAGGAAGAAATTAAAGGGTGAGAAATGAAAGAAATATTAGAATACAAGAAGAAAACGAGGACTGTTAACATAAAATCAGAGTCTCACATCGCAGCGGAACAAATATAATATGGAAATAATTTTTTTATAAATAACTTTTATAAATACTTACATCCATCAGAGTACAACAATCAATTAATACATATGAACAGTTATAACTATCTATCCTCAAATACAACACACAACGGAATAAATACTAATATGCCATGACTCCTCCAGCTTGAAAAGAAAGGATAATCGTAAGACCAATCCACACATAAATACAGACAGTTTTTACCTTACGATAACCTAAAATATTTTTTGATATATCAAATCCAGTGATATTATGATAGTGTCTATCAAATCACAAATAAATAACCATCTAGCAGAACACTTGCATCTCACGCTCTACATACATGGTATATAATCAAAAACCGCGGGTGCTTATTGGAGATTGGATTTCCATCTATGACAAGTTATGGGGCCACCTTTCAAAAGTGTACCTCTAGAGAGCAATACACTAGGGTTCAACAAGAACATCTTGCAACCCGGTCACACATGACCGACCACTCATTCAACTTGAGTTTATCGAATATATTTTCACCCTACGGCTTTTTGTCGTGACCATCATAATTTCCGAGAGATACAGAAATGAAAGAAGAAAAACTATGAAATTTCTCTAGATGATGACAATACACCTTAATGGGAATGACCCACTTAGCCATGCTGTATGCTCAATTTCTGTCATTTTGCCGGTTGATGAGGTTTGAGGTCACGATTTACCTTTTTCAAAGAACATCTCAATAACTTAGAATGCCACATATATCTCCTTGTAGGATGCTAATCCTACTTACTGGATGGTGTTCCACAAACTTGTTGGGTTATTAATAAAATAGATTTCATTAGAAGCTCTTTTCTATGGAATGGCAATAATATAAGAAGATTGGTAAATTGGCGTACTATATGTTTGCATAATAATAAAGGTAGGCTTAGAGTTACTAATCTATCCTCTTTTAATTTAGCTTTTCTTGCTAAATGGATGTGGCGTCTTCTTTCTTTTGGTAATCTCATATGGAAATACTAGATTATATCCCTTCATTATTCCTCTAACCCTCAACTTGTTCCTCATTTCCCTTCCATTGGTAGAACCTCTCCTTTCTGGTCCAGTGTTCTTTCTACCATTCCTCGTATTAAAAATCTTTTTTCATGTTAATTTAGGCAATGATGTTAACTGCCTTTTTTGGAATGACTTTTGGTATGGTCAACTTCCATTATCTCTATTGTTTTCATCTCTTTTTTCTTTGCTTGCTTGTTCGAATTTTACTATTGTGGATATGATGGGTCTTGGTCCAACTGGCCTTTTTCCTTCTTCTCTTTTTGATGTACCTGTCTTTTTGGATTTCTTAGCCGCTTCTAACTTACATCTTCGTACTCATCTCTTCACCTCTCCTTATCGTTATATATGGCCTTGTCTGCTATGAAAGGCTTTTCGATTGCATCTTGTTATCATTTCCTCATCCATGCCGGTTGTGCTTTCTTTTTTGCCAGACTTTGGAAGTGTCACCTATCGCCTATAATCCTTTTCTTTCAATGGTGTCTCATCCATGATAGGATTAAAACCAGAGTGAGATTGTTTCATCGTAACCTGGTCTCTAAACCTAACTATGGGTTGTGCAATATATATGAAGAATTTGTTCACTATCTGTTCTTTGATTGTGACTATACTTATCCGATTTGGGCAGCGTTTAGTGTTCATCTTGTAGGCTTCATTCCAACTATCACATCGGTGTTTGATCATTGACAATATAGCCCTGTCAATTATAAGTTGGATGCTTTTCTTGCTATTTATTGTTGGTGTGTATGGAAGGAAAGAAATGCTATGGTTTTTAACTAACCAAGAACAATGTACAAGGGATTTGTTGTCGTGTTGATCATACTTTTCAAATGTGGACAGGTCCGTCTCATGCAGCTTCCTTCAGGATGGCTTTACCTCATGCTCATAATCCTGCAGAATCGATTGGTAGGACCAACCATGAACTCGTTTAGCTTGCTTCTGTTTCAGTTTGCAGCATGCATATGGCTGTTTATTTTGATGTACGCTTTTGGTTGTATATGTATGTATGTAATTCTGTGGTATGCTTACCTTCCCGATTGCCTTGTTTTGATGTTATGATGGCTACCAATTGGGCATGCCACCTGGCTAGAACTTTATTAATATTTATAATATTAACTAATCGGCTATGTAATACCATGCTACACAACCGTTAAGCTCAAAATAAAATAAGCGTTTAAACTGCGCACGATCACATATTAAACCCGAAAATCTTGAAACTTAAAATCTTACAGTAATTAATTATTTTGATCTAATAAAATTATTTTGTTAAATTCTAAGGTTGTTTGAAAATTGGTTATTCTTAAGTTAATTATTGAATTGATAAAACGATTAAATAAAAATCTAGACATTTATCATTCGTATGATCAAATGGTAAGTCCGATTGATACGAAAATCGAAATCCTACAATAACTTAGTAATACAGATTGTAACAACCCATAATTTTATAACATTAAAATTCACAAATTAAAGTATACTTAATTTTTAGAAGAAGAATTAAGTGAAATGGGTTGCGCTATTATGTTCGTCTCAAAATTTTGGGTCAAGATAGACATTTGGTTTGCACGAAACAGATACCTTATGAAGATGGTATTAAGTCTTGAAGTTTGTATGCATATGAGAGAAATATATATATATATATAAATTAAATAAATAAATATTCAAAAAAGTTCAAAACAGCAAATTGGAAGGGGGAATAGCCGAACCGCACCATTTTTCTGGGTCGACTAGGGGTCGATCCAGGGTGTTTGGCTGTCAACCCATGGCCCGATTCGCGCTGAGGGCTGATGTTGCATCTGAGTGGTCCTAATGATTTCTGGGTTAATCTAAGAGCTCTAATCAATCCTAGACATCTATATATACACCTTAAGACCTAACCCTAATTCATAAAACATTATCTATGACACTATTATGCTGTTAAGCTCTCTCTTAAACCCTAGTCGTCGCCTCTAAATTAAATCTCAAGTGTTCATACATAATTCAAATCAAAGTTTAGAGCTTCAACAACAATTAAAGAAGATTAATCAACGTCAATTCAACGTTTCTGCACCAATTTCAATTCATTAATCCTTTTCTTAAGCCACGAAAGGTGAGTACAGTTATTTTCACAAATCTAATGGGATTAAAGTAACATGAAAAAGTTGTAAAAAGGATTCATATATATGTTTGTAATGAAAATCTCACAAAGTCTTCACCTTTTTGATTCATGTCATCATATGCCTATGTTTCTATGTAAAGTTCATACTTTTTATCAGTTTATTTATGTTGAATCTTTTATTATGCCTCTATGCCAGTCTATATGCCTCTTTATTTCATGATGATGTTTTATTCCAATTTTCTATGAATTGATTCTCTCTTCTTACCCCTATTCCTTTTATTTGTGGATCTAGGCTACCTTCGAGCCTATATTAAAAATACGCGCGAATGCGAATACGTGGGAACGATGTGGAATATTGGGAATATGGGAAATTTGGAAAATTGGATATTATTGGATGTTTTGGATAATTGGATAATATGTGAAATTGGCATATTTGGGAATGAATTACATGGAATTGAAGAAATTGCCTAAAATTGTAAATTTGTAATTGAGGCTAATTAATGTGTAATTAGTGACAATTTGGAATAGGCAATATTGTAGACATGATTATATGTTTAATTGGATATATATAACATGAAAATTGGGTATGGTTGAAATACGATGTTAATGAACATTTGACACGAGGTTAGGCGCAATTGTGACGTAAGACTGCCCGGAACCGCCGGGCAAATCCAGCGGTCACAATTGGACGTCTAATGTGAGAGGTCAAAGGAATGAATTGTAGGCGTAACGGTTAATGACACGAGATTAGACCCGGTTTGTGGCGTAAGACTGCCCGGAACCGCCCGACAAATCCAGCGGCCACAAAGCGTTCGGTCTGATGTGAGAGGTCATGCACCATTCATCATAAGGAATGAATTAAAGAATACTAACCATAATAAGACATGGGTATGGTTAGAGGGTTAAGTCGGGTGACATGTAAATTATGACATGTAAATATGGACTTAACCGGAATAAGATAAGACATGTAAATTATGACATGTAAGTATGGACTTAACCATAGCATGTGTAAGATATGGACATTTAAATTAAAATGGTTAAGTGGGAGAAAAACCTAGTAGGGACCAAGCATAGGTGGGAGGCTTGTGTCGGATGGGGACCCGTTTCAACCAGTAACCCGTTTGAGTATCTAATTGGGCTCGGTACTAGCCGGAGTTGGGGCACGCTTACTGGGCTTGAATATAAGAGGTCAAAACGTGAATAGCGGTGGCAACGCAAGTCCAACGGGTTCATGTGCGTGCATGGGTCCGGGCTGGTAGGTAATACGTTGTTGCATCGTGTAGGTATGGTCGTGCATTTCATGTTGGTATCGGGGTTGCCACTTTGGGGAGTGATACACCCCACTGTGGGGCCAGCACGGGTGCCTACGGGGTTTAGGGAGCCGATCGAATGGGTAAATTAAAGGTACCTTAGCGGTGGTAGGAGCAATCAAGCACCTACGATAACAGCTAGGTACAAGTAACTACCAAGTTTGTCATGTGAGTACAGTTAGTGGGAATGGATCAACCTCTAGTAAAAAGAGACTAGTAGATGTGTGGTGTAATTAAGTAATGTGGTGTAACTTAGCATAAGTGCGGTGCAACGAAATACATGTTGGTTGAGTTGGATAGTCCGTTGGGTGCTAGTCTGAAGTTGACTTCGGTCTTCGGGGTTAGTACTTGGAGGGTTGTTCGCTTAGCCAAGGTGTAGGATTGTCTTAGTACTTAGGAACGAAATCATCTTGTCCGTCCTTTTTATCTACCTTATCTAAGTTACAGTCATATCATGATGCCTATTTATGTCTTGATCATTTACCTTACTTATTATTTGTTAAAATTACTGGACTCGCCAGACTTTATGTCTGACCCATTTGTTTCCACCTCTTTTCTTTCCTTTCCCCCCTCAGGTTTACAAGGAGGGAATACTACAGCTTAGTGCCGATTTCTTTCAGTTGCTTGAAAAAGTATATGTATCTCTTTGGACTCTCTCATCTTTATGGATTTGCTTATACTCAGTGGGGATTTATGCATTTATGTTATTTAAGTATTTGCTTCTTTATGTACTTTGAATTTTTGGAAAAGACTATTGATCCTGTTGTAATGGTTTTGGAAACTACTTATGTAAGCTTGTTTTGAGTTATGATGCTATGAAATAAGTTTTATCTTCCGCTGTGTTGTTTTATTTATTCTTGTAATTTATCTGTTCTATACAACAATAATGCTCCATGGACATTGATGCATTCCCTTTGTGAGTGACATTAATAGACATGGGGTGTTACACGTGGTATCAGAGCTATGGTTACGAGAACAGATAAAAAGTTTTGAAAAGTGTTTTCAAAAGTATTATTTTCCTAGAAAGTATTTTCAAAAACTTGTTTTAAAGAAGCTATTTTCAAGGAAAGTTTACTTTAAAAAGCATAATCCCCGCAAGCCACACATCTCTCTTTCGCTTCCCTTATTTTGAAACTTTTTCTTTTTCTTTTCAGCATGTCTGGAGCATCTGAGATACCAGAGGGTGTTCATGTACCCGGTTGGTTTCGTCAATATCGAGGCTAGGGCCATTGCCATGGGTCCGGCCGACGTTCCTCCTCCTCCCTCAGCTCCAGTCATTCCTCCGCGTGGAGATGCTTTCTCCAAGATATGTAAAGAATTTCGTTTGATGGATGGAAAACCTTTTAGTGGGTCTGAAACGTTTGTTGAAGCTAGAAATTGTTTGAAAGAAGTGGAGGATCTGTTTGGCATTTTCGATTTGGACTGTTGTAAGAAGGTCCAATTGGCTGCTTGGTTGATGAAGGACGAAGCTTCGTTTGGTGGGAGGTTACTAATGGAGAGTGTGCTATAGAGACGTGGGCAGATTTTAGGGGAAGGTTTGAGTTGAAATTCCTTTCTCACGCTGAGGAGAGTATGTAAATGGAGAGGTTCTTGACATTGAAGCAGAAAAACTTGAACGTGAAGGAATATGTGACTGAATTTAATAAGTTGGCGAGATTTGGACTAGAGTTGGTGAATACGCCTCATAAGAAGGCCTTGAGGTTTGCAAAGGGCCTAAATGAACTGCTTCACAGTTTGGCTATGTCCCACATTCCAATGGGGGCTACGTATGAAAAGCTTATTGATATGGCATACATGCATGAAGAAGAGAAGGGTGTAAGAACTTTTAGGCCGCAAGATAAGAAGGAGGATCCAAAGAAAGCCCAACAACAAAAGAAAGGTGGTAAAGAAAAGAGGAAGTGTCACAACTACAGAATACCCGACCATTAGAAGAAAGACTGTAGGAAGAAGAAGTTCGCTTGTTATCGTTGTGCTGATCCAGGTCATGCTGTTAAGGACTATCCTAAGAAGCAAGGGAAGAGGGCAGGTTCACACTCTCATGGCTCCGGGACAGGAAGGAGGTAGAAAAATTTCTGTTGAAAGTTTGATTTTCTTGTTTGATCATCCCGTCCGTACTTTATTCGATTCTGGCGCATCACATTCATTTATCTCTACATCATTAGTTGAAACACTGCACTTAAATACTAGTCTCGTTGTGGATCCCATTGTAGTCTCAAATCCTATTGGTGGGTCGGCTCATTTATCCATGGTTTGTAGGGATTTGAGATTGTCTATCTTTGGCGTTGGTTTTGAATGTAATGCTTTTGTTCTTGGTTTCATGGGCTATGGGTTGATTCTAGGGATGGATTGGCTAGCCAGACATGGTGCCATCCTAGATTGTGAACGAGGGGGTAGTAAAATTGTTGACTCTTAGTGGAAAGACCCTTGATATTTCTTGTGACCCTAGAGGATCGGTGATGCTTAGTTATCTTGAGTCACTTGACGCATCCAATGATGATTTACATTCTGTTCGTATAGTCCGTGAATATGTTGATGTCTTCGATGAGGTGAGAGGTCTACCCCCAAAACGTGAGATAGACTTTCAAATTTATCTTGTAGACAATGCAAAACCCGTATCTCTGCCAATACGCCACATGGCACCTCGTGAGAGGAGGGAACTCAATAAGCAAGTAGGGGAGTTGCTTGAGAAGGGGTTCATAAGACGTAGTATACCGGAGTGGGGTGCTCCGGTAGTATTTTCCACGAAGGCAGATGGGTCCTTAGACTTTCTGTGGACTATAGAGAACTTAATAAGCTTACTAAGAAGAATAGGCACCCACTGCCGAGGATTGACGATCTCTTTGATCAGTTAGTTGGCGCCTCAGTGTTTTCGCAGTTGGACTTAGCCACTGGTTTCCATCAATTGAGAGTGGCTGAGGATAGCATAAATAAGACTGCCTTTAGGACTCCGGAAGGTTTCTATGAGTGGCTTGTGATTCCCTTCGGTTTGACAAACGCCCCCGCATACTTTGTTGACTTGATGAGTAGGGTGTTTAGGGAGTACCTTAATAAATTCGTGGTGGTCTTTGTGGATGACATCTTGATCTTTTCTAAGAGCGTGGAAGAGCATGCCCTACATCTTAGGGAAGTGTTGGAGACCCTTCGAGCGCATAACCTTAAAGCTAAATTTTTTAAATGTCACTTTTGGAGGAAGGAAGTGCGATTCTTAGGGCACGTGGTTTACAAAGAAGGGATAGCTGTGGATCCCGCGAAGTTGGTGGCCATCCAAGACTGGAAGGTCCCCAAAAATGCTACCGAGGTGAGGAGTTTCTTGGGGTTAGCAGGCTACTATAGGAAGTTTATCAAGGATTTTGCAAAGATATCAGCCCCATTGACACGCTTGACAAAGAAGAACCTAGTTTTCACGTGGGACGTAGATTGTGATGGTGCATTCCAACGTTTAAAGAGAGCTTTGACCACATCCCCAGTCTTAGTGTTGCTAGAGGGGAGTAAGCCATTTACTAGGGATGAGAAGGAAAACCGATTACGAACCGAAACCGAATAAAACCGATAAAAACCGCATCTTAAAAAACCGCACCAAAGTAAAACCGATGAAACCGCACCATTAGTATGGTCCAGGTTCGGTTTTCATTCTTTTTCAAACTGCAAAACCGAAACCGCACCGAATGTTACTTATACGTAAAATTTAACACTACCTTCTCAAATTTAGCTTCAGGCAAATCTGCACGTTCACTACTTTTCAATCATGGAAGCAAAAGAGCAGCAATACATGCTACAGCACTCTAACTACATGGCTATATTGACTCAAGTTGCCAAGATCAATCATGATGTGTTGATGGGAATGTCTGATCATAGAAAGGATCTACAAAAGAAAATAAAACTAATATTGAACACCTTGAGAAGCTATCAAGACCTGCCACCAGACATAGCTCTTACTGTATTAGCTATAAAGGTTAAAAAGAGGCGTTATGCTACTGCTGAGAAGTATCTAGAAGAAGTTCTACATACTGCTTTCGGTCCATCAGAATTATGATTTCGATTACATCCTTTGCCTTGATGTCATTTATAGTAAGATGGTATTGGGATTGGACCGATTGGTCATTACAGTAAAAGAGTTTTCATTTGCATGTGAAGATCAATATCACACACTGGACAAATAAAAAAGCCTCTACCTCAGCTTTAAACATTTCATGTGCATCATCATCTAAGGGAACGATGTTTTTTTGTTAATTGGTTTTAAAACCGAAACCGCACTTTTAAAAACCGAAACCGCACTTTTAAACCCGAACCGCACCAACGGTTTTTGGTCCGGTTCCGGTTCCTATTTTTGAAAACCGCACGCTAGTAGTTCCGGGTGCGGTTTTAATTCAAAACCGCACCAAACCGCATCATGCTCATCCCTACCATTTACCGTTTATACCGATGCTTGTGGGACAGGACTAGGCGCAGTCTTAATGCAAGAGGGGAGGGTAATGGCCTATGGAGGAAGGCAGTTGAGAGTGCATGAGAGGAATTACCCTACACATGACCTAGAGTTGGCCGCTATTGTTTTCACGCTTAAGTCTTGGCGCCATTATCTTCTTGGCAAGAAATTCGAATTATTCATAGACCACAAATCGCTAAAATACTTGTTCTCTCGGAAGGACTTGAACTTAAGGCAGCAAAGGTGGATGGAATTCTTAGCGTCCTACGATTTCGAGATAGCATATACCCCTAGCAAGGGTAACGTGGTGGCAGACGCCTTAAGTAGGAAAAGGTTGTCCTTGAGTCCGTTGTTTGTTGAGCGGCGAAGCTTAGAGTTCATCTCTACGTTTGACTTTAGACCTTCCATTGACTTTGTACCCGGTTTGCTAGCATCCTTGGAGGTCAGACCTACGCTTTTGGGACGGATTTGTGAGGCACAGCGAGATGACCCACAGTTGGTTGAGTTAGTAGAGAAGCTCATAAGGTTGGTTAGGGAGACTTCAGAGAAGATCGATTTGATTCGAAGAAGGATGAAAGCAGCGCAGGATAGGCAAAAATCTTATGCGGACAAGAGAAGGATGGATCTTGAGTTTGAGGTTGGGGATATGGTTTTTGTCAAGGTATCTCCGTTGAGAAATGTGGTTCGCTTCGGATCCATTGGGAAGTTAGCACCGAGGTTTGTTGGGCCGTTTCCTATCAAGGAAAGGATTGGACGGATGGCATATAGGGTGGAGTTGCCCGACAGACTTAGTGGTGTTCATGATGTATTCCATGTATCACATCTGAGGAAGTGCTTACATGAGGCAGCAGAGGTGGTAGAGCCGAGCTTGCTTAGAGATGTAGAGATAGAGCGTGATGCGACTATTCGACGAGCTCCTACTCGCATCCTTGGGTCAGAGACTAGGAAATTGAGGAATCGAGAGGTTCAGCTAGTCAAAGTGCAATGGGGAGAAGATGAGAGCAACGCAACTTGGGAGACGGAAGCGAAGATGCGTTCATTGTACCCATTTCTTTTTGAGGGTATGTCTTTACTTTCTCCTTTATCGCTTGTCTAGTACTTATCTTATCTTCGGTATGTCCTCTCGTTAGTACCTTTGACCTTTAGATAGGGTAAACCTATGGTTGAAACATGTGTTTGAGACATGTTATGGTTGATGGATGCAAGTGGATGCAAGAGTTTGCTAGTGGTTGCGCGTGGATGCATATACACACACTCTAGGCACTAGATCGGCTCAGTTACTTCATATTGCATATTGCATAAAATTGTGTGTAGGAAGATATATTTATGGATGTATAATGGTTGCGTTATCGCATGGATGATGCATTTTGGTGAATGATTGTGCACTCATGTAGATATTGTATGTGTCGATAGGGTTCTCTCGCATACATAATGGATGCATGGCACTATCATGGTTTGCATATGTTCATACATTAGATAGGGAACATATACACACACTTTTTGCATATGCTCATACATCATTAGAAACTGTTTAAGGACAATGGATGCCCGTGGTTGATGATTTGAGTAGATGGTTGTTTGGATGGTAGGATATGCATTCTCCTTAGCTTAGGGATTTCGGGGACGAAATCCTTTAAGGAAGGGAGAATGTAACACCCCGAATTTTAGTTAATACTAAAATTCACTAACTACGGGATAAATAATCTCAGATGTGGGAATTGGGGGTAATGGGCTGCGTTATTGCGTTCGTCTCGGAAAAATACGCGAAATAGAGTCTGAGTTTGCGTAAAACGGGTACCGTATGAAAGAGATATGGACGAACGAAGTTAGGCAGAAAAACCAGAAACAGGCCAGAATTGCACTGGCGCACTTGTGAAGTGCGCCAGAACAAAGATGCACTGGCGCACTTGTGAAGTGCGCCAGTACAAAGATACACTGGCGCACTTGGGAAGTGCGCCCGTGCCGAGCCAAGAAACCTGCACAGTTTCTAGTGAGTTCTGTGGTTGGGTGCACCAGTTTGGGGTTTGGGCTTGGTCTTAGGGCTAGTTTCTGGAAGGTGCCGAAATCTAAGGGTCCTAATCTAATCTAGGGTTAATCTAAGGGCCTAAAACACTCTCTTAATCTATAAATACACCCTAAACCTACCCTAATCCATACTAAAAATAGAAATAATGGCCTCATGCCGCCAAATTAAATCCTAGAAGGAGCCTCCACTAATTTAAGAAGGAAATTGCAAGCTAATCCCTCTCTAATCAATCTCTAATCATTGGCTTCTTCATATTTAGCAACTAATTCCCCTTCATAAGTTTGCTAATCTTGGTTTTGGTGAGTTTCTATCACTTTAACATCAATTGTTAAAGTAAGTAGATTGGGTGTAATGAGACTTATGGTCTTAGATGCGGATTAGTGAGTTTGAATCATTTGTAATGATATGCTATTCCATGTTTTTCTATGTATATGCATAATTAATAAGTGAGTTTATGCATGTTTGATAAGTTGGTTTATGCATGCTTAACAAGTTGGTTTATGCATATTTAACAAGTGGATTTATGCATGTTTAATATGTGGGTTTATGCATATTTAATAAGTGGATTTATGCATGTTTAACAAAGTGAGTTATGCAAGTTCATATGCAAGTTATGTATATGTTTAAATGCAAGTTTAACATGATTTGCAAGTTATGAATGCTTATGCAAGTATATGAATGCTTATGCAAGATATGTATATGCTTAAATGCATGATTAATGTGATATGCATGCTTATGCAAGTATATGAATGCTTATGCAAGATATGTATATGCTTAAATGCATGATTAATGTGATATGCATGCTTATGCAAGTATATGAATGCTTATGCAAGTTATATATATGCTTAAATGCAAGTTTAATGTGATATGCAAGTTATGCATGCCTATGAATGCTTATGCAAGTTATGTGTATGCTTAAATGCATGATTAACATGTTATGCAAGTTATGAGAATGCTTATATGCAAGTTCAACATGTTATGCAAGATATGTGTATGATAATATGCAAGCTCATATGTCATATGTTATGCAAATCATGTGTATGATAATATGCAAGTTTGGGTTATATGTAGTTGGGTTAATATATGCTCATATATGCAAGTTGACATCCTCTTAACCCATGACAAAGTTGTATGCTAAACCCATGATATTTGTGATGATCTTCCCCTTATTTATGTCATGAAATGAGAACGATTTACGTGGGGAACGATGGGGTTGGTAAATATGTTAATAAAAATATGATTGGGTATGATTAAGCATACCATAAAAATAAATTACCATAAGTGGGAATTTACCTATTGAGTTAGGTCTACCCCATGGGAATTTACCTATTGAGTTAGGTCTACCCATGTTATGGAAAACTTGATATTAATTAGGGATAATTAATATGGGGGTGATTAATTAGGTGTAATTAATCGACTAAGACACGAGGTTGGACTCATTTGTAGTGTAAAACTGCCCGGACCCGACCGGCTTAACCAGTTGCTACAAATGTCAGCCCAATGTGAGAGGTCTTAGCCATAAATTAAATACGTGATTAAAGTAAAGACACGAGGTTAGGCTCTGTTATGACGTAAGACTGCCCGGACTCTACCGGCTTAACCAGGCAGTCATAACAGCCAGTCTAATGTGGGAGGTCTTTATGGGAGATCACGGTCTTAATTAATTAAGAAACACTTAACCATATTAGCATGTAGTGGGACATGAGGGGTTAAGTGGGTGCCTTGGGTGGCATGTGGAAATTTTGTGGTTGCCTTGGGTGGCATGTGGAATCTAGTGGGTTGCCTTGGGTGGCAATAGAAAATACGATTAGAATACTTAACCAAGTGGAAACATGTAATTAAACATGATTAAAGGGTTAAGTGGGATACACTAGATATATGACAAGCTTAGGTGGGTAGCTTGTGGGGGCCCATTTCAACCAATATCCCAAACGTATCTTTGTGGGCTCGACCCATGTCGAGTGACGGGACACGCATATTGGGCTTGATTATAAGAGGCCAAAACGGGTTAGCGGTGGCAACGCAAGTCCAACGGGTTTCATATGCGTGTGTGGGCCCGGGCTGGTAGATAAGCCGTTGTTGCATCGTGTAGATATAAAGCCGTGCACCGTTGATAGTATTGGGTAGCCACTTTAGGGGAGTGATACACCCCACTGTGGGACCAGCACGGGTATCTACGGTAGGGAGCCGATCGCTGGGGAGTAGTGGGTACACCTAGTAGAGATAGGGGCAGACGGCACCTATGTAGGGGTACACGAAACTACTGGGTAAGAATTACTGAGTACACCTAGTGGAGATAGGGGCAGACGGCACCTATGTAGTGGGCTAGGAGTACATGAAACTACTGGGGAAATTTTCTAAGTCCTTGGAAGGGATCAACCTTTAAGTAGGAATGACTGGTGTGGTGCAGTTAGTAATTATCCTTGGGTGGGTAGATGCGTCCTTACGGTTATCTTAGTTTATCCTAAGTCTACCAAGCTGCTTAGTGTAGCCATTCATCCCCAGATATTACCGTAGGTCAAGTTTATGTCTTCTCTGGTTACTTTATTGATTGTATTGTTAAAGTTATAGGGCTCACTCAGACTTATGTCTGACCCCGTTGTTTTTATCTTTTTCCCAACCCTCAGGTCCTACGGTGGATCCTAGCGGTAGTAAAACTTGATCGGATTGCTGTTCCAGTCTTTAGGAGCTTGGGTAGATGTAAAGCTCCAGTTATCCAGTTATCTTTTCTTTTGTTCTGGCTATTGTATGAGAGAGTGGGATTATGTACTTCTTTATATTTGATGGATATTGTACTTGACTTTTATCGTGGTTTTATGATGTAACCAGACATGTTTATTTCCGCTGTTATGAGATGATGTTTTAAAATTTCAAGTACTATTTATATCTGTCTTGTTGTAATTTTTCTGTTCTATATTCACTAAAATACTCCACCGATGCTATGGCATTCCCTTAGTGAGTGACCATAGCGGGCGTGGGGTGTTACACGTGGTATCAGAGCAAAGGTTACCGGAACAGATAAAATTTTTAGAAAACTATTTTTATAAAAACATTTTTTTGGAAGAGATATTTTCAAAAACATGTCTTTAAAGGGAAAAGTTTTTGAAAGAAAAGCATAATCCCCAATAGCCATATCTATATCCTTCGAATCTTTCGTTTTGAATCTTTCCTTTTTCGTTTCAGCATGGCCGAGAATCTTAATTTTCCGGAGGGTGTGACGGTACCAGTATGGTATAGGAGATTGATGGAGGCTAGGGCCACCACTGCGGGTCCAGCAAATGTTCCTCCACCAACCGTAGCACCCGATCTTCCTCCTCCACCTCCTCCTCGCACGGATACTTTTGCTAAGACTTGCAAGGAATTTAAAGCTATGGGAGGGAAACCTTTTCAAGGATCTGAAACTTTTGTGGAGGCTAGAGATTGGCTTAAGGAGGTGGAAGAATTGATAGATATTTTTGAGATGGAAGAAGGAAAGAAAGTCAAATTGGCTGCTTGGTTAATGAAGGGGGAGGCCTCATTCTGGTGGGAGGTCACTAATGGAGAACGCCCCGTTGACTCTTGGGCGGATTTTAGGCAAAGATTTGTGGCAAAGTTTCTCTCAAGGGCGGAGGAAAACTTGTATATGGAAAGATTCTTGACTCTAAAGCAAGGAATTCTCTCGGTGAAGGAATATGTCAACAAATTTAATCAATTGGCAAGGTTTGGCCTAGATATGGTGAATACACCGGAGAAGAAGGCTTTGCGGTTCGTGAAAGGCTTGAATGAACCAATGCATGGGTTGGCTATGACTCATATCCCTATGGGGGCCACCTTTGAGAAGCTAGTTGACATGGCACTCATGTATGAAGAAGAGAAGGGTCCCAATGCTAATAAGGCACCCGAGAAGAAGGGAGATCAAAAGAGACCTCAGCAACAACAGCAAAATAAAGGTGGGAAAGGCAACGGTGGCAAGAGCAAGAAGAAGAAGTGTTTCAATTGTGGGACACCTGGCCACCTAAGCAAGGACTGTCGCAAGAAGAAGAAGACTGGCTGCTTCCACTGTGGCGAAGCAGGGCATTTAGTGAAGGATTGCCCTAAGAAGGGGCAAAGGACGGGATCTACCTCAGGAGGACAGGTGCAAGCTCTTATGGCACCGGGTCAGGCTAGGGGGCAAGTACAGGCTCTCGCGGTTCCACCGATTCAGGAGAGAGGTAGAACTATTTTCGTTGAAAGTCTGGTTTTTCTATTTGATCATCCTGTCCGTACATTGTTTGATTCAGGCGCATCGCATTCGTTTATCTCATCATCATTAGTTGAGTCACTGCACTTAGACACCAGTCTGGTAGATGATCCCTTGGTTGTTTCAAACCCAATTGGGGGCTCCACTTATTTGTCCATGATATGTTTGGGTTTGAAGATTTCTATACTTAGCATTGAGTTTACATGTGATGCTTTTGTGTTGGGCTTCACGGGCTATGGGTTGATTTTGGGCATGGACTGGTTATCCAGTAATGGTGTCGTTCTTGATTGCGAAAGGAGAGTTGTTAGGCTCATGACCCGCTTGGGTAACACTCTCGAGATTTCTTGTAATCCCAGGGACTCTGTTATGCTAAGTTATCTTGAATCGCTTGACGCTTCGGACGAGAGTTTGCAATCTGTTAGAGTGGTCCGGGAATATCCGGATGTGTTTGAGGAGGTGAAGGGCTTACCTCCAAAGCGGGAGATTGACTTCCGAATATATTTGGTGGATAATTCTAAACCGGTATCTTTACCAGTGCGCCACATGGCTCCTCGTGAGAGGAGGGAACTCCATAAGCAAGTAGGGGAGTTGCTTGAGAACGGGTTCATAAGACGAAGTATATTGGAGTGGGGTGCTCCGGTAGTATTTGCTACGAAGGCGGATGGGTCCCTCAGACTTTGTGTAGACTATAGAGAACTTAACAAGCTCACAAAGAAGAATAGACACCCATTGCCAAGGATTGATGATCTTTTCGATCAGTTGGTTGGCGCTTCAGTATTTTCTCAATTGGACTTAGCCACGGGGTTTCATCAGTTGAGGGTGGCTGAGGATAACATAGACAAGACTGCCTTTAGAACTCCGGATGGTTTTTATGAGTGGCTGGTGATGCCATTTGGGTTGACGAACGCCCCTGCATACTTTGTTGATTTGATGAGTAGGGTGTTCAGGGAGTTCCTTAATAAATTCGTGGTGGTCTTTGTGGATGATATCTTAGTATTTCTAAGAGTGAAGAAGAGCATGCCCTACATCTTGGGGAGGTATTGAAGACTCTTCGGGCACATAGCCTTAAGGCTAAATTCTCTAAATGTCACTTCTGGAGGAAAGAGGTGCGGTTCTTGGGGCACGTGGTCTCCAAGGAAGGGATAGCTGTGGATCCCGCGAAGGTAGTATCAATTCAGGATTGGAAGGTTCCGAAGAATGCTACCGAAATAAGAAGTTTCTTGGGGTTGGCGGGTTATTATAGGAAGTTTATTAAAGACTTCGCGAAGATATCAGCCCCATTAACCCGCTTAACAAAGAAGAATCTTGTTTTCACATGGGACGTAGATTGTGATGATGCGTTCCGACGGTTAAAGAGAGCTTTAACCACCGCTCCAGTTTTAGTGTTGCCGGATGGGAGCAAGCCATTTGTTGTCTATACCGATGCCTGTGGGACAGGACTTGGCGCAGTCTTAATGCAAGAGGGAAGGGTAATAGCCTATGGTGGAAGGCAGTTGAGGGCACATGAGAAAAATTACCCTACCCATGATTTAGAGTTGGCCGCTATTGTTTTTGCGCTTAAGATTTGGCGCCATTATCTTCTTGGTGAGAGATCCGAATTGTTCACCGACCACAAATCATTGAAGTACTTGTTTTCTCAGAAGGATTTGAATCTGAGACAGCAAAGGTGGATGGAATTCTTAGCATCCTATGATTTCGAGATAGCGTATACCCCTGGCAAGGGTAACGTGGTGGCGGACGCCTTGAGCAGAAAGAGGTTGTCCTTGAGTCCATTGTTCGTGGAACAACGAAGCTTGGAATTTATCTCGATGTTTGATTTCAGACCTTCCGTTGATTATGTACCCGGTTTGTTAGCTTCCTTGGAAGTTAGACCTACTCTTTTGGGGCGGATTGGTGAAGCACAGAGGGACGACCCACAGTTGGTTGAGTTGGTGGAGAAGCTCATAAGGGGGGAGTCGTCCAGCCATTTGAGTAGGTACACCCTAGACGATAGGGGGTGCTTGCGTAGAGACGGTAGACTTTGTGTACCGCAAGACGAGGGTTTGAGGAAGGCTATTCTTGATGATGCACACCGTTCTAGGATGACCATTCATCCCGGTGGGGACAAGATGTACCAAGACATGAAGAGGGTTTTCTTCTGGGCCGGTATGAAGAAAGATGTGGCCGAGTATGTCGCTCGATGCTTGGTGTGCCAACAAGTGAAGGCGGAGCAAAAGAAACCTGGTGGGTTGCTTCACCCATTGGAGGTTCCGCAATGGAAGTGGGATAGCGTCTCGATGGATTTTATTGACGGGTTACCCAGATCGAGGAAGGGTAATACATGAATTTGGGTGGTGGTAGACAGACTTACTATGAGCGCCCATTTCATACCTGTGAAGAGCAAGAGGACCGCTCCATGGCTAGCTTCAGTATATCTTCGAGAGATAGTTCGATTGCATGAGGTACCCTCTAGCATAGTGAGTGATCGAGATCCTATCTTCACTAGCGAGTTCTGGAGGAGTTTGCAAGAAGCAGTGGGGACTCAATTGTGTCTGAGCACCGCATATCATCCTCAGACAGACGGCCAGACTGAGAGGGTGAATCGTGTTCTAGAAGACCTTTTGAGGCTTTGTATCTTAGATTTTGGAGGTACATGGGAAGAGCATCTTCCATTGGTGGAGTTCGCATATAATAACAGCTTTCAGTCCAGTATTGGTATGGCTCCCTTCGAAGCTCTCTATGGAAGGCCTTGTCGATCACCTACATGTTGGTGGGAATCTACGGATAAGATCTTGCTTGGGCCTGATATGGTTAGGGAGACTTCAGAGAAGATCGATTTGATTCGAAGAAGGATGAAAGCAGCGCAGGATAGGCAAAAATCTTATGCGGACAAGAGAAGGATGGATCTTGAGTTTGAGGTTGGGGATATGGTTTTTGTCAAGGTATCTCCGTTGTGAAATGTGGTTCGCTTCGGATCCGTTGGGAAGTTAGCACCGAGGTTTGTTGGGCCGTTTCCTATCAAGGAAAGGATTGGACGGATGGCATATAGGGTGGAGTTGCCCGACAGACTTAGTGGTGTTCATGATGTATTCCATGTATCACATCTGAGGAAGTGCTTACATGAGGCAGCAGAGGTGGTAGAGCCGAGCTTGCTTAGAGATGTAGAGATAGAGCGTGATGCGACTATTCGACGAGCTCCTACTCGCATCCTTGGGTTAGAGACTAGGAAATTGAGGAATCGAGAGGTTCAGCTAGTCAAAGTGCAATGGGGAGAAGATGAGAGCAACGCAACTTGGGAGACGGAAGCGAAGATGCGTTCATTGTACCCATTTCTTTTTGAGGGTATGTCTTTACTTTCTCCTTTATCGCTTGTCTAGTACTTATCTTATCTTCGGTATGTCCTCTCGTTAGTACCTTTGACCTTTAGATAGGGTAAACCTATGGTTGAAACATGTGTTTGAGACATGTTATGGTTGATGGATGCAAGTGGATGCAAGAGTTTGCTAGTGGTTGCGCGTGGATGCATATACACACACTCTAGGCACTAGATCGGCTCAGTCACTTCATATTGCATATTGCATAAAATTGTGTGTAGGAAGATATATTTATGGATGTATAATGGTTGTGTTATCGCATGGATGATGCATTTTGGTGAATGATTGTGCACTCATGTAGATATTGTATGTGTCGATAGGGTTCTCTCGCATACATAATGGATGCATGGCACTATCATGGTTTGCATATGTTCATACATTAGATAGGGAACATATAAACACACTTTTTGCATATGCTCATACATCATTAGAAACTGTTTAAGGACAATGGATGCCCGTGGTTGATGATTTGAGTAGATGGTTGTTTGGATGGTAGGATATGCATTCTCCTTAGCTTAGGGATTTCGGGGACGAAATCCTTTAAGGAAGGGAGAATGTAACACCCCGAATTTTAGTTAATACTAAAATTCACTAACTACGGGATAAATAATCTCAGATGTGGGAATTGGGGGTAACGGGCTGCGTTATTGCGTTCGTCTCGGAAAAATACGCGAAATAGAGTCTGAGTTTGCGTAAAACGGGTACCGTATGAAAGAGATATGGACGAACGAAGTTAGGCAGAAAAACCAGAAACAGGCCAGAATTGCACTGGCGCACTTGTGAAGTGCGCCAGAACAAAGATGCACTGGCGCACTTGTGAAGTGCGCCAGTACAAAGATACACTGGCGCACTTGGGAAGTGCGCCCGTGCCGAGCCAAGAAACCTGCACAGTTTCTAGTGAGTTCTGTGGTTGGGTGCACCAGTTTGGGGTTTGGGCTTGGTCTTAGGGCTAGTTTCTGGAAGGTGCCGAAATCTAAGGGTCCTAATCTAATCTAGGGTTAATCTAAGGGCCTAAAACACTCTCTTAATCTATAAATACACCCTAAACCTACCCTAATCCATACTAAAAATAGAAATAATGGCCTCATGCCGCCAAATTAAATCCTAGAAGGAGCCTCCACTAATTTAAGAAGGAAATTGCAAGCTAATCCCTCTCTAATCAATCTCTAATCATTGGCTTCTTCATATTTAGCAACTAATTCCCCTTCATAAGTTTGCTAATCTTGGTTTTGGTGAGTTTCTATCACTTTAACATCAATTGTTAAAGTAAGTAGATTGGGTGTAATGAGACTTATGGTCTTAGATGCGGATTAGTGAGTTTGAATCATTTGTAATGATATGCTATTCCATGTTTTTCTATGTATATGCATAATTAATAAGTGAGTTTATGCATGTTTGATAAGTTGGTTTATGCATGCTTAACAAGTTGGTTTATGCATATTTAACAAGTGGATTTATGCATGTTTAATATGTGGGTTTATGCATATTTAATAAGTGGATTTATGCATGTTTAACAAAGTGAGTTATGCAAGTTCATATGCAAGTTATGTATATGTTTAAATGCAAGTTTAACATGATTTGCAAGTTATGAATGCTTATGCAAGTATATGAATGCTTATGCAAGATATGTATATGCTTAAATGCATGATTAATGTGATATGCATGCTTATGCAAGTATATGAATGCTTATGCAAGATATGTATATGCTTAAATGCATGATTAATGTGATATGCATGCTTATGCAAGTATATGAATGCTTATGCAAGTTATATATATGCTTAAATGCAAGTTTAATGTGATATGCAAGTTATGCATGCCTATGAATGCTTATGCAAGTTATGTGTATGCTTAAATGCATGATTAACATGTTATGCAAGTTATGAGAATGCTTATATGCAAGTTCAACATGTTATGCAAGATATGTGTATGATAATATGCAAGCTCATATGTCATATGTTATGCAAATCATGTGTATGATAATATGCAAGTTTGGGTTATATGTAGTTGGGTTAATATATGCTCATATATGCAAGTTGACATCCTCTTAACCCATGACAAAGTTGTATGCTAAACCCATGATATTTGTGATGATCTTCCCCTTATTTATGTCATGAAATGAGAACGATTTACGTGGGGAACGATGGGGTTGGTAAATATGTTAATAAAAATATGATTGGGTATGATTAAGCATACCATAAAAATAAATTACCATAAGTGGGAATTTACCTATTGAGTTAGGTCTACCCCATGGGAATTTACCTATTGAGTTAGGTCTACCCATGTTATGGAAAACTTGATATTAATTAGGGATAATTAATATGGGGGTGATTAATTAGGTGTAATTAATCGACTAAGACACGAGGTTGGACTCATTTGTAGTGTAAAACTGTCCGGACCCGACCGGCTTAACCAGTTGCTACAAATGTCAGCCCAGTGTGAGAGGTCTTAGCCATAAATTAAATACGTGATTAAAGTAAAGACACGAGGTTAGGCTCTGTTATGACGTAAGACTGCCCGGACTCTACCGGCTTAACCAGGCAGTCATAACTGCCAGTCTAATGTGGGAGGTCTTTATGGGAGATCACGGTCTTAATTAATTAAGAAACACTTAACCATATTAGCATGTAGTGGGACATGAGGGGTTAAGTGGGTGCCTTGGGTGGCATGTGGAAATTTTGTGGTTGCCTTGGGTGGCATGTGGAATCTAGTGGGTTGCCTTGGGTGGCAATAGAAAATACGATTAGAATACTTAACCAAGTGGAAACATGTAATTAAACATGATTAAAGGGTTAAGTGGGATACACTAGATATATGACAAGCTTAGGTGGGTAGCTTGTGGGGGCCCATTTCAACCAATATCCCAAACGTATCTTTGTGGGCTCGACCCATGTCGAGTGACGGGACACGCATATTGGGCTTGATTATAAGAGGCCAAAATGGGTTAGCGGTGGCAACGCAAGTCCAACGGGTTTCATATGCGTGTGTGGGCCCGGGCTGGTAGATAAGCCGTTGTTGCATCGTGTAGATATAAAGCCGTGCACCGTTGATAGTATTGGGTAGCCACTTTAGGGGAGTGATACACCCCACTGTGGGACCAGCACGGGTATCTACGGTAGGGAGCCGATCGCTGGGGAGTAGTGGGTACACCTAGTAGAGATAGGGGCAGACGGCACCTATGTAGGGGTACACGAAACTACTGGGTAAGAATTACTGAGTACACCTAGTGGAGATAGGGGCAGACGACACCTATGTAGTGGGCTAGGAGTACATGAAACTACTGGGGAAATTTTCTAAGTCCTTGGAAGGGATCAACCTTTAAGTAGGAATGACTGGTGTGGTGCAGTTAGTAATTATCCTTGGGTGGGTAGATGCGTCCTTACAGTTATCTTAGTTTATCCTAAGTCTACCAAGCTGCTTAGTGTAGCCATTCATCCCCAGATATTACCGTAGGTCAAGTTTATGTCTTCTCTGGTTACTTTAATGATTGTATTGTTAAAGTTATAGGGCTCACTCAGACTTATGTCTGACCCCGTTGTTTTTATCTTTTTCCCAACCCTCAGGTCCTACGGTGGATCCTAGCGGTAGTAGAATTTGATCGGATTGCTGTTCCAGTCTTTAGGAGCTTGGGTAGATGTAAAGCTCCAGTTATCCAGTTATCTTTTCTTTTGTTCTGGCTATTGTATGAGAGAGTGGGATTATGTACTTCTTTATATTTGATGGATATTGTACTTGACTTTTATCGTGGTTTTATGATGTAACTAGACATGTTTATTTCCGCTGTTATGAGATGATGTTTTAAAATTTCAAGTACTATTTATATCTGTCTTGTTGTAATTTTTCTGTTCTATATTCACTAAAATACTCCACCGATGCTATGGCATTCCCTTAGTGAGTGACCATAGCGGGCGTGGGGTGTTACAGTAGGGACGGTAGACTTTGTGTACCACGAGATGAGAACTTGAGGAAGACCATTCTTGATGATGCACATCGTTCGAAGATGACCATTCATCCCGGCGGGGAAAAGATGTGCATGGACATGAGACGAGTTTACTTTTGGGACGGTATGAAGAGGGATGTGGCCGAGTTTGTCGCTAGATGCTTGGTGTGCCAACAAGTAAAAGCAGAGCAAAAGAAGCCCGGTGGGTTGCTTCACCCATTGAAGGTCCCACAATGGAAGTGGGAGAGTGTCTCGATGGACTTTGTTGATGGGTTACCAAGATCGAGGAAGGGTAATACGGGGATTTGGGTCGTGGTAGACAGACTTACTAAGAGCACCCATTTCATTCCCATGAAGAGTAAGAGGTCTGCTCCATGGTTTGCCTCCGTATACATTCGAGAGATAGTTCGTTTGCACGGTGTTCCTTCTAGCATAGTGAGCGATCGCGATCCTATTTTTACTAGCGAGTTTTGGAAGAGCTTGCAAGAGGCGGTAGGGACTCAGTTATGTTTGAGCATCGCATATCATCCTCAGACGGACGGCCTAACCGAGAGGGTGAAACGTATTCTAGAGGACCTTTTGAGGCTATGTGTTTTATACTTCGGAGGTACATGGGAGGAGCATCTTCCTTTGGTGGAGTTCGCGTATAATAATAGTTTTCAGTCTAGCATTGGCATGACACCTTTCGAGGCTCTTTATGGAAGGCCGTGTCGTTCACCTACATGTTGGTGGGAATCTACGGATAACATCTTTCTTGGGCCCGATATGATTAGAGAGACTTCGGAAAAGATTGATTTGATTCGAAGGAGGATGAAGACAACACAAGATAGGCAGAAATCGTACGCAGACAAGAGGAGGACAGATCTTGTGTTTGATATTGGGGACATGGTCTTTATCAAGGTGTCTCCATTACGGAATGTTGTTCACTTTAGGTCCGTTGGGAAGTTAGCACCAAGGTTCGTAGGGCCGTTTCCTATTAAGGAGAGGATTGAACAGATGGCGTATAGAGTGGAGTTGCCCGAGAGACTTAGTGGTGTACACGACGTATTCCATGTATCACATTTGAGGAAGTGCTTGCATGAGACCGCGGAAGTGGTAGAGCCGAGCTTTCTTAGAGATGTGGAGATAGAGCGTGATGCGACGATTCGACGAGCTCCTACATGCATTCTTGGGTTGGAGATTAAGAAGTTGAGGAATCGAGAGGTCAAGCTAGTCAAAGTGCAATGGGGAGATGATGAAGCGACGCTACTTGGGAGACGGAAGAGAAGATGCGTTCATTGTACCCTTTTCTTTTCGAGGGTATGTCTTTTAATTTCTCCTTTATCGCTTAGCTTGTACGTGTTCTATCTTTAGCATGTCCTTTCGCTAGTATCTTTGACCTTTGGATAGGGTAGTCCTATGGTTGAAACATGTGTTTGAGACATGTTATGTATGGTGGATGCATGTGGATGCATGTGGATGCAAGTGTTTGCAAGCGGTTGCTTGTGGATGCATATACACACACTTTAGGCACTAGATCGGCTCAGTCACTTTCATATTGCATATTGCATTTAAATGGATGTATTTAGTAAAATGAATGTACATTGAATGTGTGTATCATATGGATGTTGCATTTAAATGAATGGTCGTGCACACATGTAGTAATGATATGTATAGGGTTCTTTGCATACATGATGGATACATGGCACTATCATTATTTGCATTAAGGAGGTCGATTGAATCAGTGGACCACCTAATTTTGGATTAGTATACGAACATATACACACACTATGCATATGTACATGAAAAGCATTAGAAATCTTTTAAGGACAATGGATGCTTGTGGATGATGGTTGAGTAGATGGATGATTGGATAGTAGGATACATTCTTCTTAACTTGGAGATTTCGGGGACGAAATCCTTTAAGGAGGGGAGAATGTAATACCCCGTAATTTTATAACATTAAAATTCACGAATTAAAGTATACTTAATTTTTAGAAGAAGAATTAAGTGAAATGGGTTGCGCTATTATGTTCATCTCAAAATTTTGGGTCAAGATAGACATTTGGTTTGCATGAAATAGATACCTTAAGAAGAGGTTATTAAGCCTTGAAGTTTGTATGCATATGAGAGAAATATATATATATAAATATTCAAAAAAGTTCAAAACAACAAATCGGGAGAGGGAATAGCTGAACCGCACCATTTTTGGAGTCAACCCGAGCCCCGCTGGGTCGACTAGGGCTCGATCCAGGGTGTTTGGCTGTCAACCCGTGGCCCGATTCGCGCTGAGGGATGATGTTACATCTGAGTGGTCCTGATGATTTCTGGGTTAATCTAAGAGCTCTAATCGATCCTAGACATCTATATATACACCTTAAGACCTAACCCTAATTCATAAAATATTATCTATGACACCATTATGCTGTCAAGCTCTCTCTTAAACCCTAGCCGCCGCCTCTAAATTAAATTTCAAGTGTTCATACACAATTCAAATCAAAGTTTAGAGCTTCAACAACAATTAAAGAAGATTAATCAACGTCAATTCAACGTTTCTGCACCAATTTCAATTCATTAATCCTTTTCTTAAGCCACGAAAGGTGAGTACAGTTATTTTCACAAATCTAATGGGATTAAAGTAACATGAAAAATTTGTAAAAAGGATACATATATATGTTTGTAATGAAAATCTCACCAAGTCTTCACCTTTTTGATTCATGTCATCATATGCCTATGTTTCTATGTAAAGTTCATACCTTTTATCAGTTTATTCATGTTGAATCTTTTATTATGCCTCTATGCCAGTCTATATGCCTCTTTATTTCATGATGATGTTTTATTCCAATTTTCTATGAATTGATTCTCTCTTCTTACCCCTATTCCTTTTATTTGTGGATCTAGGCTACCTTCGAGCCTATATTAAAAATACGCGTGAATGCGAATACGTGGGAACGATGTGGAATATTGGGAATATGGGAAATTTGGATATTATTGGATATTAAGGATAATTGGATAATATGTGAAATTGGCATATTTGGGTATGAATTACATGGAATTGATGAAATTGCCTAAAATTGTAAATTTGTAATTGAGGCTAATTAATGTGTAATTAGTGACAATTTGGAATAAGCAATATTATAGACATGATTATATGTTTAATTGGATATATATAACATGAAAATTGGGTATGGGTGAAATACGATGTTAATGAACCTTTGACATGAGGTTAGGCGCAATTGTGACGTAAGACTACCCGGAACCGCCCGGCAAATCCAGCGGTCACAATTGGACGTCTAATGTGAGAGGTCAAATGAATGAATTGTAGGCGTAATGGTTAATGACACGAGGTTAGACCCGGTTTGTGGCGTAAGACTGCCCGGAACCGCCCGACAAATCCAGTGGCCACAAAGCGTTCGGTCTAATGTGAGAGGTCATGCACCGTTCGTCATAAGGAATGAATTAAAGAATACTAACCATAATAAGACATGGGTATGGTTAGAGGGTTAAGTGGGGTGACATGTAAATTATGACATATAAATATGGACTTAACCGGAATAAGATAGGACATGTAAATTATGACATGTAAGTATGGACTTAACTGTAGCATGTGTAAGACATGGACATTTAAATTAAAATGGTTAAGTGGGAGAAAAACCTAGTGGGGACCAAGCATAGGTGGGATGCTTGTGTCGGATGGGGACCCGTTTCAACCAGTAACCCGTTTGAGTACCTAATTGGGCCCAGTACTAGGCCAGAGTTGGGGCACGCTTACTGGGCTTGAATATAAGAGGTCAAAACGTGAATAGCGGTGGCAACGCAAGTCCAATGGGCGTGCATGGGTCCGGGCTGGTAGGTAAGACGTTGTTGCATCGTGTAGGTATGGCCGTGCATTTCATGTTGGTATCGGGGTTGCCACTTTGGGGAGTGATACACCCCACTGTGGGGCCAGCACAGGTGCCTACGGGGTTTAGGGAGCCGATCGAATGGGTAGATTAACGGTACCTTAGCGGTGGTAGGAGCAAGCAAGAACCTACGATAGCAGCTAGGTACAAGTAACTACCAAGTTTGTCATGTGAGTACAGTTAGTGGGAAGGGATCAACCTCTAGTAAAAAGAGACTAGTAGATGTGCGGTGTAATTAAGTAATGTGGTGTAACTTAGCAAAAGTGCAGTGCAATGAAATACATGTTGGTTGAGTTGGATAGTCCTTTGGGTGCTAGTCTGATGTTGACTTCGGTCTTCGGGGTTAGTACTTGGAGGGTTGTTCGCTTAGCCAAGGTGTAGGATTGTCTTAGTACTTAGGAACGAAATCATCTTGTCCATCCTTTTTATCTACCTTATCTAAGTTACAGCCATATCATGATGCCTATTTATGTCTTGATCATTTACCTTACCTATTATTTGTTAAAATTACTAGACTCGCCAGACTTTATGTCTGACCCGTTTGTTTCCACCTCTTTTCTTTCCTTTCCCCCCTCAGGTTTGCAAGGAGGGAATACTACAGCTTAGTGCCGATTTCTTTCAGTTGCTTGAAAAGAGTATATGTATCGCTTTGGACTCTCTCATCTTTATGGCTTTGCTTATGCTCAGTGGGGATTTATGCATTTATGTTATTTAAGTATTTGCTTCTTTATGTACTTTGAAGTTTTTGGAAAAGACTATTGATCCTGTTGTAATGGTTTTTGAAACTACTTATGTAATCTTGTTTTGAGTTATGATGCTATGAAATAAGTTTTATCTTCCGCTGTGTTGTTTTATTTATTTATTCTTGTAATTTATCTGTTCTATACAACAATAACGCTCCATGGACATTGATGCATTCCCTTTGTGAGTGACATTAATAGACATGGGGTGTTACATAGATCTGATGGCACATGTCTCGTTGCATTCCGAGATTGTTCCCCCGTAATGATATTTTACACGCAAAACGACGGTATAATTGGACACTAAATTACTTGGCCTCTAAAAATAACGAACCATATATATCCTGACTCTAAACGTTAAAACGAGTTCAATGGAACAAGTCTCGCGCCTTAATTCGATTGTTAGCTCAAGTTATAAATAAATTACTTCTAATTTCATTAAATACATTTAATTAACGTTACGCAAAATAACTGTGCGTTTATGGATACCGCAGTCATGTACGATATTTAATCGCCATGAAATTTATTTTCATACAATAATTTAATATTACGGAACCAATGAAACTAATTTCATCGAAATCCATGACTATTTTAGAATTGGCTATTTTTTTGGCAAGGCAAGCCGGATTATAGTAGCCGTACCACTTTTTATTAACAAATGGAAAAACAAGTGAACTGCACATGCACAGTTTAACTAAAGCTGGGAAAATCCAGTCACGAAAATGCAAAATTGCAAAATATAGCAAGATTACAAAAACGTGAAATATTAGACCAACAATACTATGTCACTGAGAAATCAGAAATTGAAGTAACATGAGTACAATCAACACCAGCAAGATTCTCAACATAATCTGATGATCCCGGTGAGAATATGAAATTCCAATCCCAAGATGTGTCCAAGAGGAGAATAGTATTATCATCCCTAATCTAACATTAATCCCAAAGCTCCAAATTTTCCTCCACGCAGCGATAAAAAAGACGTCTAGTTTCACCCACACCACCAACAAACTTGTAGAAATATCTCTCCCTATTATAGCGCATATTCATACTAACATGAACTCAAGCACGCTCCTCTTCTTTCCACACAACACTTGAGGCATCATCCGTCAAAGGTGGTTCAGTAATAGCATCCTCCGATGGGGAACCAGCAATCGGAACATAATCAGTATCCACAAAAGGGGGATCGTTAATAGGAATATCATCAGTGCCCACTGAAGAGGGATTAGTAATAGGGACATACTGGCCTTTCATACCCAAACTCTAGTAGGAGGTCGTGGAAGAGGTGTTTTTGGTAAAGCCAAAGAACCAACAGTGATACTACATGTATCCAGCAGATGACCAAAGACTTGCAAGCCGTGCAGATATCCGGTTTCCATTTGTATGTAACTTCAATTAAATATTCACGATCTTCCAGTCTAACGTTGATCTGTGAAGGTAAGGGCTTATCCGGGGTAATCAATATCAAGGTTCGTGCATAAACAAGATTCTTCCTAGCTTCAGTGCTTGCATCAAAGCATTTCAGTTTTCCAATGTGGCAGGCTACCCAGTTCAGACCAAGAAGAGGATGTAATATAGAGGGGACATATGTGAATTATGTCCAAAAAAGTATGGACAGAACTTGCTCTTTTAACCTGTCAACCGACATGCTCCACATCGTAACAATGAAAGGCTTACCATCAATAATTGCCGATGGACCATCGAGTAATCATAGTCGTTGTTCCCCAGGTAATGAAAATTTAAAGTAGTAGAGGCCATCTACAAAGGTTAAACGCATGCCACACCTTAGTATCTAGGACGATCGACACGCATTGTTCATGTCTACACCCGGGGTCTTAGATTCCAAGAAAAAGCAAACTAATTGGTCCTTCCCCTCGTTGAATAATTATGGTGGAGTAATTGAACTAAGATCATTGTAACGATCCGGATTTTTGTCGATTATTTTAACTATTTAATATTGTTTTAAATATTGAGTTGATAATATAAATCGATTTTCTTTATTAAGTTATCGATTAAGTAATCGAAATACGATTTATTTCGAATATTTATAATTATCGTAATACAAGAATCTAAAATAATTCAATTCGAATTCAAAACGGAGTCAAAATGATTAATATGATTTATAAAAATTCTATTTGAAATAAAAAGATAATAATAATAATAATTTATTCTCAAGGAATTAATTGTTTTGAATTTAATTTATATCAATTTAAATTAATATCTTCTCCAGACGATAAAATGAGGCTTCGAAACTTGTCCCAATGTGTTCAGAATAATGGTTTAACCCTAGAAATGTCAGTTATTACGTTTAAATAGGACGGAACTGTAAGATATTTAATAATAAAATTAAATAGGTTAGTTTAATAATCAAATCAAATAAACTCTTGTACCTTTTGTCTTCCTTCAATCCTAAGGAAACCAACATAAGTACACCTATACGTTCAAATCACGCAGGCCTTACTGTAATCTAAACTGGCTAAAGTGTACCCATTCCTTAATGCCCAAGTGTTCTGGACTTATGATTTCGCAAACACCCTACTCCTTATATCTTTTGATTTCCATTCTTCCGGAAAATCATTTGCAAACTTCTAAGAAATCAAAATGGTCACTCCTTAATGAAGCAAAATCGATAATTCATATCATAATAAAACCGTCCCTCCTTCCTGTTTTATTTCAAATGAAATGAAATCAAAATCGATCAGTTAGAAAAAAGAAAGAGAGAGAACCGCGACTCAGACAAACAAGAGAAGTTCTCTGACCATCAGTGGAGGTTGCGCAACAAATTTCTGGAGTTCGACTTTTGCAATAGCAATCTAGGGGTTTGCATTTGAAGATCTGGTCGCAGCTTTGTTTAGGGTTGTTCGAAATTATAATCGACGGGTCAGGGATCATTGCGAGTACAATAGTTGTGGAGATCGCATCACAGGAGTTGGCAATGTCATGAGTTGGACTGAGATGGGAAGGGGATTTCGACCCTTGATATGGTGTGTGATGGGATCTCTTGTCTGAGATCTCAGAGTACTTTCGGAGGTGTTGCAACCGACGATGGGAAGTGGAAGCTCACGAGTGGCAGAAAATGCCAGTAAATGCAGTTCAGTTTATCTTTATCGATATAATCTGGTAATGGGTTGTGTTTTCAAAGGGAAGATTGGAATGATGTTTGAATAAGTGAACTAGGTGGTGTTCGTATTTTTTGTGACGAGCTGGAGTTAAGTAGTGGAAAAAAAATGGGAAGTTCGGTCTTTTCTTTTGGGAATGATGGATGCAGTGAGTAGCCGGTTATGGGAGAAGTTTGTATAGACGGTGAGCTGATGGAGTCGAGGCAATTGACGATGGTGTTGAGATAAAATTTGGTGGTGCAGAAAAGGCAAGACAGTGGCGGTGAGAAGAGAAGGGGGCGGTTAAGGGTTCGATGGTGGAGCGTGGTGATTTATAGTATGCTATATATTGGAAATTGCAGTGATAACTGAAAAAGGGTGAATGTTCAGTCAACGCGATGGTAAGGTTTGATTATAGGTTTTAGACTTAGGAAGGAAGAGGGCACCGTTAAAAAAATGGGGAAATCAAGATACAAATAAATTTATTTTATTACTAGTTAACAATCATCAAATTCATTTAAAATTTGTAAAATTAATATCTATTTTATACGATAACAATTTCAATAAAATAGTGAATATTGGGAATTAAACGGAAAACTACTTCGAGATGATATTGGACTGAAGTGAACTAGAGCCAGTTGTGTTTTCCAATTAAATTAAACATTAGTTTAATTTAATTGGAAAGAACCGCTATTCTGGCAAATAAAAACCCTGGTGAGTAAATCTCACTTTGTTTTTATTTAGAATTATTTTTATTTGTTAAAAATATTTGTTTGTTGGTTGTTTGGATGCGCTAAATATTTTTGTGGCTATATTAAATATATATTAGTTATTTAGGCTTGGTGTTAGTGGCTATTATATATATATATATATATATATATATGTATATATATATACATATATATATATATATGTATATATTGGTGATTGGATAGTTCCCAGAGTACCATTAGCGGATGCCCGCAATATCATTAGCGGATGACCTTATACGCCCTGCAATATGATAGTGGATGACCTTCTATACCGCGATATCCTGCCTCGAAGCAGGATGAGTATTATTTATGTTGGCTAATGTTTGAGGATGCAGGAAAACAGGTTGGAGGGATACTATTGGATTCCTTAAAATTATTATTATTTATTTGTTTTCATATATGTATTATCATATATGATGTGCTAGAAAACCTATGGTTGATAATTGTGTGTTTTTAATTGGCTGAAAATCACTGGGCCGGAATGTTGATATCGTGAAAAAGGATTTTGAGAGTTAAAAGGGGAAATATGTTTTTAAAAATAAAATTTGAATTTCGAATGGGCTATAAAGATATTAACTTGTTTTGATTAAATAGAAAAAGTATTGAATTTATAAATGATGTTTATAAATTAAATAATGCAGGAAATTGAAGTGGTGAATTTATAAACGATGTTTATAAATTAAATAACGCAGGAAATTAAAGTAAATTTATAAACGGTGTTTATAAATAAAATGGAATGATTTTCATTGGATAATCAGGGAATTAAGTAAATTTATAAAACGGTGCTTATAAATGAAGTGGAGAAATTATCATTTGACATTTTGAATATTTAAATTCAATGTGAATTAATAAATAGAAATGGGGAATCGTTTTAAAGAACTAAACGATGAAATTTATTCTGATGTTCAAAATATAAATTGAACTAAAATAAATCCGTAAGGATTTATGATTTGAATTCGTAGTTCGAATTTATTTAAATAAAATATGTCTAAAAAAAAATATTAGGATTATATTAAATAGAAGTTATAATATATTTTATGTGATATATAGATAAGTTAAAACAAATAGAATATTCCAAAAATAATATTTTGGTTTTTAAGTAAACTTCGAAATGGAACTTGTTGAATATATATAACAAGCAAGTTTATAAACGATGTTTATAAATGTGGTGAATTAATTATCAAGAGATAATTTATCATTTTAAATTCAAGTATGAATTTAAAATATAATTTGGAATCATTTCGAAAAAGGGAATGATAGTTTTTATTCCGGAATTTGAAATATAAAACGAATTGAGTTTAAATAGATTTGAAATGAAATTTGTTTTAATATATAAACAAGGAAGTTGGACATATAAACGATGTTTAAAATCTAATAAAATAAATTATCATTTGATAATTTAGACGTTTAAATTCAAGTATAAATTTAACGGTGAATTGGAAAATGGTTTGAAATAGAACAAAAAATTTTATTCCGGAATTCGGAATATAAATTGAAGTGAGAAAAATCCAACAGATGTATAATTAGAATTCGATTATATCGAATTTTATAAATAAATAAATTTATAAAGGGAATTGGTATTTAACGTAGCAAATTGAGTATAAATAATATATCCGAGTAAATGAAAAAACAACGATTATAAATAATCAGAATATTAAGTTGAATTGGGAAAATTGGTTTAATATATATTAAAATATATTAGAATGAAGTTGAAAGTTATTATAAATAAAGTTTAAACATTCATATATATAAATATAATTAAAACGAACTCCCCGCAGCGCGGTAGTTCGTATTTTGGCGTTTCGAACTTAAATTGAGTATACAGAACTCAATTTAAGTCGGAATTCTTTGAAATAAAAATCATCAGGACCGGTTTGACAATCTTTTTCTAATGGAAGAGAAAAATCTTGATTTCGTCATATAGATTTTGAGATATGTCAAAATCAAATTTTTAGAAAAGCAGCGCCATAACCATTATTAAAGCACAACGGTTTATTAATTAAAATCAAAGTATTTTATGTTAATAAAATATGGATTTCAATTTTAAAAATCCAAATTTGATTTTCTAAATAAATGCGAACTCAAGTTGTGTAAATGAAATGATTTTTGACACAAAAATCATATTTTTATTATGGAATAGAATTAACTAATTTGAAAAATAATTAGTTAATTGAGTTTTGAATCGAAATTGGAAGTTGAATAAGTGAATGGGGTTTATAAATTTATATTCGAAATCGAATACGAAACTCGAGTTGAAAATGAATTAGATTGAGTTCATAAGTAAATCAAAATATATTTGAATGTGATATGTTCAGATAAAAAGTGGAATGGGAAGAATAGCTAATTAAAGAATAAATTAGCGAATTGAGTTAAAAGTAATTGGATTGAGTTGTAATCAATTGGAAATAGACGTATATGGGTTAAACAGGTATGGAATAAAGTGTTTGATGGTTGTAATTCATGTGCCCGACAAAAAAAGGTACACGTTTAAATTCCATATGAGATTTTATGCGCCGAATAGGCAAGCCGCTTGGCTTATTGATTTTCTTTTTGAATGGAAAGGGCCTAGAGAGGCGAGTTAAGGTTTGAACTATCGACTGGTACAAAGGAGGTGCTGGCGAATTTTTCCGGAAATTTAAGGAGTTAGAATATTTTAAGAAAATTTGACAACTAGAAATCAATATATTGATATATATAGAATTCGATATGGAAATAAACATAAAATAGAATATTATAAACAAAAAGGAAATCTATAATTAAAAATGGTAAAAATAGAAAGAGAAATGTATACACGTTTTGAGATGAATAATTGGTTTTTATGATGTTGATTATTCGAGGTAAGTGGTCTTGTCCATTTTGAAATTAAGGATTCTTTCAGTAAAGGTCTGAGAGGCAGTTATACCCCAACTTGATTGATTTCATTATTAATCGATAAATAGCAAGATTCAGTGTTGAAGATAAATGTTTAAAGAAATTTAGTTGAATGCAGTATTTTGGGTTGTTGTAATGATGTTTTACACAATATTTGTTTTAACCCAAGAAAGTGGAATTTTGGAAATATAATAATAATAATTTCCTAAGTATGGAAACAAATAAGTCGGGAAAAGAGATAAGTAATTGGAATGTTTTCCAATTATAAATAGAAGGTATTTTCTATGTATAGAAAATAAAAGGAGTCGATTTATGGAAATGTTTTCTAAATAGTGTAAGAGGCCAAGATGATTGTTGAAAATATCATGTTAACGAATATTGATAAGGAAACGAAGAAGTGATTTAATTAATGAAATATTAAATTAAAGGGCCCAGTGATTGTTTGATGCTTTGAATGGATGTTTGTTTTTCTTCGATAGTTAAATAACCGACTATCGAAGTATTTTCCAATATCGTTGTCAATATGGAGAGCCGATTGGATTATTATCCGAGATCCACTCCGTATTGGAAGTAGCGTTGTGAATTAGATTATGTGACGATAATCGAAGACGGAGTGAAGTGCAAGGGCTTTTTCTATTAATCCTAGGTAGAAATTTTCTAAGATGGATTAATGGAAATTGTGCCTTTGGTTTCGTTCAATCCCATGACGAACATATATGGATGAATGTCTGAAAGAGTATTTCCAATGATCCTATACGTTGGTCTGTATAAATATACATGGTGGTGGAGAATTTATTCAATTAGCAAAATATCCAGATTATATTTATGCAAATCAATTAGTTATTAACGGATTTGACCATGTGGCACTCAAAGTTATTGTGCTATAAATGAATGGTAAGTAATCATAGCCTCATGCCTCAACAACCGGGAAATAACAAAAATCGGCCAGGCAACATGGCTAGGTGGGTAACTCCCAATTAGGGTGTATTATCACCTATCTAGAGAAATTCATTTCATTCTTTATTCTTTTTGATGCTATCCCATTCGGGAAACGGTTGCTGATCCCAACCGTTGGTGATATACATTTGATACACTCAAGCAAAATGAGTGGTCAGTCATGTGTGGCTGGGTTACAAAATGTTCTTGTTGAACCCAGTGTATTCTCCTCTAAAGGTACACTATTGGAAGGTGGTTCCATACCTTGTCATAGTTGGAAATTCATTACCCAATAAGTTGTGATGGCCCGCCCCGCACCAATCGACATTTCCCTTCGAAATGCGCTGTTCCGATGTCCAACTAGCATAGGTCGGTCTCCAAAGAAAGGAAAAGAAAGGAATTTAAACTAAAAAGAAACCTGTAGAATGTCTCACAGTGCATGGAATAAAATATAATAATAACATACTTGACACAAAACAGGCGAAACAGTGTATAAGCTGAAAACTAAACCATAATCATCATAGCAGCGGAAATTCAAAATACAGCTTATTATAACTCCAACATACTGTCTTTAAACCAAAGAAAGAGGTACACTACTAATGCCCAAAGTAGTGACCAACAACAACACAGGGAGAATATCTATGTATATCATACGTGGAAGCCTCCTGCTCGTCTCCAGTACAGCTACTCGTACATAATCACCTGATCTGTCTCTAGTTTGCCCGTTTAAGAGCACCCAGAGCAATAAGAAGAGACATAAAACTCTAGTTCAGACAAAATTCTGGTATGAGCGATAAGAAGCAAAACAGAACAATAACAGGTATACATAACCATACCTAAACCTGGACCTGCAACCAAAGAGTTAGCACAACAAGTTGTAAAATACACTGAGGCGACACCAATATAAAGTGTAAAGATACGGGGGTGGGGGTGTACATGTCATAGTGATGGCAAACAATCAATCATAGCAACCATCCTCACATCTCTCACTTAGTGCTTAAAGCATACGATATCCACCGCTTTGACCACCCAATTCCTTTGTTATGATCACTCTGCCCTATGGAGTCGTGACGGCTCCACTGCACAGATCCGTAGCCACTAATCCCATGCTATGTCCACTCTGCCTCATGAAGTCATAACGACTCCACTGCACTGGCTCATAACCATGCTACGATCACTCTGCCCCCATAGAGTAATAACTACCCCACTGCACTGAACTGTAGCCTAACATCCATCTTGGCGGTGAATTAAAGTTATGGACGTCGATAACCTCTTAGCACACGTCTCGCAGCAAAGCCCAACTCATGAAGTTAACTCGTCGGTTCCCAACTGGATCCTGAGTTCTACTTCCTATTTGGACTACCTTTGCATCTCGGGTTTTGGTCTTCATCTTCAGTTCGATTTCCACCCGGTTCGTGAGTCATGAAGCAGGAAATCCGGTTCGTGGCACACTCTCTAGGTCGGTTCAGGTCGTGGTCACCCCTATCGGGTCAGTTCGTGGCCAAAACACCAACTCGTGGTGTAAGCAGTTCGGCTCGTGATATCCTTCCTCCAGCGATTCAGACCGTGAGCTCCATGGTCCTGGTCGGTTCAGTTCGGAGCTGGCTTCCCAGTTCGTGGAGAACATCCGGGTCGTGGTCTTCCAGTGCTAGCGGGTTAGTTCGGTTCGTGAAGGTGCTCGATGACTTCATGCAGGCGGTTCGGTTCGGGGAAAATGACTTGGTTTGTGATGGTGTTCCATGACACCATAGGGCGATCTGATCCGGCCCTTCATTCTCCCATCCGATCTGAATTCCTACACCACTTCCAGCAAGCTATTTACGCCATACAACGGCGTTTTCGACCAATCTAACTTTATTAAGCAATCACAAAGCATATCATATAGTCCTAGCAACATGTATAATCAACCATAAACATCAAAACAATGAATAATCATGTCAATGTGGATTAAACATACCCAAAAACCCATGTTTTCCCTTTAATCATGTTTAACCATAATTAATGATAGGATTAGCAAAACATATCCAAATTAACCCAAATTTTTATCAGAGCCCTAAAATAATATTTTAGAATTTCTGAATATTTTTCCAAATTTTTATGAGTTATAATTTCGTTAATTAACACTAATCACCCCTAATTAACTATAATTAGTGTAAAAACAATGTTAATCACTCACTTAGCCACAAATTAATCTTAGATCTGAAAATATCTCTGATTTGGGTCGAATCTCTATGCAACACAGCAGCTCCAACTTTGATTTGATGCTATTTTGACTTGATTTGATGTTGATTAGCTTAATCCTCGATTAGAGAGTGATTTGAGATGAAATTAGAAGGTGGAGGCCATTGTTAGGGTTTCTAAGAGGTAAATGGCGGCTAGAAAACTGAAATATAATGAAAACCTAACTCATTTCAGCATACCCATAACCTTAATCCCGAAATGGGTTATGGGCCCATTTGTTAATTACCCTAATCAGGCCACTTAAGTAGTTGTTCACTTTTTAAACCTTGTTTCAGCCATATCTCCCACACATTGAGTCCGTTTGGCTAATGTGACCACTCTATGAAAAGGTAAACCATCATCCAGATCTAATGGAAGTGGCTTCAGGTCAAAAATCCTTACCAATCAAAAGTTATGGCCGAAACAAGATCAACTAGGGGCAAAACGGTCATTTAAAAATCGACAAAAATCGTGAACATGGGAAATGACCGTAATAGTCGCTCCCCAAAGTTACACGACTATCTCATATGAAAATGAAATAAATATTCTACGATCCTTCGATATGTAGAATGCGGGTCGTTAAATTCTCCCCCCCTTAAGAAATTTCACCCTTGAAATTCCTTAACCAAAACATACAAAGGTGCCCAGCATGCCTATCAGTCATTCACAAATAATCAAACATACACAACAAGCACAACAAGCCTACCCTAGCATGTGGTTTACTAACAAGGGAAGAAGCTATTACTACTAAAATCTTACCAGGCAAAGAGTTCTGGATGCGATTTCTTTATGCTCTCCTCTGTTTCCCAAGTACAGCCACTCTCACTCTCGCCCCACTGAACCTTGTCCAGTTTCATCGTCTTCCTTCGAAGTTGCTTCGTGTCATACTCGACAATACGAATCGGCCTGCGGTTCCCAACCGCCTTGGGTTCTACTTCGATGTCATCCAACTGATCCAGTGAAATAGTCATATCGGGGTCATGCACGAACTTCCTTAACTGGGAAACATGAAATACGCTGTGAACTCCTGCCATCTTGTCAGGTAATCCAACTTTATATGCTAAGTTTCCAACTTGCTCATGAACTGGAAATGAACCAACAAATCTTGGTGTTAACTTACCTCTCCTACCAAATCGAACCATGCTCTTTAGACGAGAAATCTTGACAAACACCAAGTCGCCAATGGAGAATTTTAAATCTCTTCTCCTATTATCAGCATAACTCTACTGTCTATCTTGAGCAGCCTTCATTCACTGTTGGATAACCCTAATCTTGTCAGAGGTTTCTCTTATCGCATCTGGCCCAAGCACAAACTTCTCACCGGTTTCTAACCAACATGATGGTGAGTTGCACAGTCTTCCGTACAAAACTTCAAATGGAGCCATACCAATACTGGATTGATAATTATTATTATATGCGAACTCTACTAGATTCAAATGGTCATCCCAAGACCCTCCAAAATCCAATATACAAGCTCTGAAAAGATCCTCCAATATACGATTCACCCACTCTGTCTGACCGTCGGTTTGAGGATGGTACGCGGTACTGGGATGTAATTCTAATCCTAAAGCCTCTTGTAAGCTCTTCCAAAATCCACTAGTGAACAACGGATCTCAGTCACTTACAATGCCTTTGGGTACTCCATGAAATCTCACTACCCACTTCATATACAGTTCTTCTAACTTATCTGTTGTTCTATTCGACTTGACGGGTATAAACCTCGCACTCTTGGTCAATCGGTCCGCAATCACCCAAATGCTATCATGGCTTGATCTAGTCCTTGGTAACCCATCAATTAAATCCAGAGACCTGTTCCCATTTCCATTCTAGAATTTCTAACGGTTGCATTATACCACTAGGTATCTTTTGCTCAGCTTTAACTAGTTGGCAGTTCATGCATTTGGATATAAACTTCCCAACGTCTCTTTTTATCCCTCCCTAGTAGTAGGTCTGCTTCATATCTCGATACATTTTGTTACCACCGGGATGTATAGTCAGTTTCGAGTGATGACATTCTCTAAGCACTTCATCTCTCAATCCATTGACATGGTACAACTAGTCTCCCATTCTTTTTGAGCCATCCATCTCGATCAAGCCCATACTTGTTCATCTCCTCGTCGATTCTTATTTCTAACTTGGAGATGATTTCGAATAGACTAGGATCATCCCTCTGACTGGAACCAATCCGCTCAACCAGAGTGGGTCTGATCGTCGAACTTGCTAACATTACTGGATCCAATTCACACTTTGGTCTGAAATCATACCCTACGATGTACTCCAGTTGTTTCCATTCAAGAAACATAGCCCCTAAATTGGCATGTCTCTTACTTAATGCATCGGCTACCGCATTGCCTTTTCCTGGTGTATATGCGATATCGAAATCATAGGAAGCCAAGAATTCTAACCATCTTTGCTGTTGGAGATTTAGATCCTTCTGAGAGAAGAGATACTTTAACGATTTATGATCGATAAACAACTCGAATCTTTCTCCCAAGAGATAATGTCTCCACATCTTCAACGTGAACACGATCGCTGCCAATTCCAATTCGTGGGTAGGATATCTTTTATCATGCAGTTTCAGCTGCCGACTAGCATAAGCTATAACCCTACCTCCTTGCATCAAAACAACACCTAGTCCGATACCACATGCATCCGTATATACCGTCATCTCTTCGTTCCCTTTAGGAATGACTAACACTGGCGCACATGTCAGCTTTTCCTTTAGGCTCTTGAATGCATTTCACACCTTTCATCCCAACTGAAAGCTTGATTCTTCTTGGTCAACTGAGTTAACGGTGCCGCTATCTTGGAGAAGTCTTGGATAAACTTATGATAATATCCAGCTAATCCCAAGAAACTGCTTACGTCTATTGCATTCTTGGGCATAGACCAATCTTGTACCATAGTCACCTTCGCAGAGTCCACGGCAATACCATTCTCTGAAACAACATGGCCCAAGAACCTCACTTCCCTCCTCCAGAAGTGACGCTTAGAAAATTTCACTTTCAATTGGTGTTTTCTCAACACCTCCATCATTATCCTCAAATGTTCATTGTGTTCTTCCTCTGTCCTCGAGTAAACAAGGATATTGTCCACGAACACAAGAACAAACTTATTCAATTGATCCCTGAATACCCTATTCATAAGATCCACAAAATATGCTGGTGCATTAGTCAACCCGAATGGCATGACCAACCACTCATAGAATCCAGACGGCGTCCGAAATGCTGTTTTTGGAACACTCTCAGCTGCTACTCGGAGCTGATGTAATCCTGTTGCGAGGTCCAATTGGGAGAACACTCTTGCTCCCTCCAGTTGATCAAACAAATCATCTATTCGCGGAAGAGGATACTTATTCTTCCTAGTCACTTTAATCAACTCGCGATAGTCCACACATAAACGAAGGGAACCATCTGCCTTGGTAGCAAATAAAACTGGTGCTCCTTACTCGGAGACACTTCTTCTGATAAATCCCTTCTTCAAAAGATCGCTTACTTGCACTCGAGCTCTCTCTGCTCCCTTGGCGCCATACAACGAAGTGGCATCACTATAGGTCTGGCATCTTTCACTAAATCAATATGGCTCTCAATCTCTTAGTATGGTGGAAGTCCGGTCACTTCCTCGAAGATATACGGATACTGGCCAACAATGGGAATTCCTGCTAACTCATCCCGCGGGATGTCGATGGAATTTAGAAAACTAGCCATCACCTCATCACTAGGTTGGCTACCAAGCAGTACCCTCCGCCCATCATCCGCCCTAATAGTCACCGAAAATCCCTTACAGTCTACCACCACTCCGTACCTTTGGAGCCAATTGACTCCCAAAATAATGCCAAACCCAATAAAGCCCAAAACAAAGCAATCACAAACAAACATACATCCATGACTCGATAAGACCAAATTTCGACAAATCATACTAAGGCTAGTCGAACCACCAATTGGGTTCGTCACCGCTAAAGGTCTATTGACTATCTCGGGCTCCAATCCCAACCTATCTACCAGGTCACTAGATATGAAGGAACGGGAAGCCCCAGTATCAAACAATACTCGAACAGGAACATCATAAATAGAAAGCATACCTTGAATGACAACATTATTTCCTTTCTCCGCCGCAGTTGGGGCATTTGACGAAGAAGGAACAACATTGATAGCATATGCTTTCACAATCTGCTTCTCTTTAGGGGGTTGGGACATTTATCCTTGTGATGTCCCACTTGGCCGCAGTTGAAGCACTTCCTGTCCGATGGCTTTGCTCGACATTCTTTAGCATAATGTGCCTTCTGTCCACACCTAAAGCACTCAACATCTTTCTTCTTTTGACCATCCTTAGTCTGGTTCTGTTTCCTCTTATTCTGCGAATTATTCTTGCCTCCACCGCCTGCTTGCGGTTTTGGCTCTCCTGTAGATACCACAACAACTTCAGTCTTTGACTTAGGTAAAGACTCTCCGATCTCGATGCTTTTCCCACAATGGATTCAAACATCTTATCGATGTGGTTTATAAGTCTTTCCCCCAAGTACCCATCCAAATCAGTTATGAACTTCTCGTTCTTCTTCTCGGCAGTGTCGATAAGGGATAATCCATACTTCGATAAAGTATCGAACTCTGCAATGCACTCCGAGACTGCCCTACCATTCTGCTTAAGCTCCAGAAATTTTCTAAACAACTCTTATTTCTGAGCAGTTGGGATAAACTTATCACTGAATCGGGCCTTAAACTGATCCCAAGTAACTTGATCCTCTGGGGTAGCTGCCTTAATAGCATTCCACCAATTCATCGCCCGTCCTTGCAGCTGATGGGATGCTAGCTTTCTCTTCATCGCATCCCCGATACCCATATCTTCGAAGATGCACTCACAACTATCAAGCCAATCCTGAACTTCTATAGCCGATTCCGTTCCGTGGAACGACTTACCACCAAGACTGGTGTAGTCTTTACAGAGCTTGGCGAAATCGGCCCTAGGCGCCTGCACCGCTGCACCACCACCATTTGCAGCATTAGGAACTGCCCTCTGAACATCACTAAGCAACTCTCTCATGAAGTCAGTGAACATCGTCCTCATATAAGGAGAATTCCCATTATTTGCTTCGCTACCAGTATTCCTCGTGTATCGGCTCATCGTTCAATCTGTAAGAAGAAACGATCAACCATCTCTTCAGTGGTGCCAGTGTAGTGCGACTTCATCCATAAATATACTAATAGTATATATATATATGACTTTTGAAAACCAAAATATCACAAATACGCGCTCTCATATACGTATACTATCTCTCCCTGGTGTCTTTCCCTAGGTTAACTACGCAACCTAGAGATCTGATACCAAGTGTGACGGCCCGCCCCGCACCAACCGACATTTCCCTTCGAAATGCGTTGTGCCGATGTCCAACTAGCACGGGTCGGTCGACAAAGAAAGGAATTTGAACTAACAAGGAACCTGTAGAATGTCTAACAACGCATGGAATAAAATATAATAATAACATACTTGACATAAAACAGGCGAGACAGTGTATAAGCTAAAAACTAAACCATAATCATCATAGCAGTGGAAAATCAAAATACAGCTTATTATAACTCCAACACACTGTCTCTAAACCAAAGAAAGAGGTACACTACTAATGCCCAAAGTAGTGACCAACAACAACACAAGTGGAATATCTATGTATATCATACGTGGAAGCCTCCTGCTCATTTACAGTACAACTACTCGTGCATAATCACCTGACCTGTCTCTAGTCTACCCATTTAAGAGAACTCAGAGTAATAAGAAGAGACATAAAACTCTAGGTTAGACAAAAGTCTGGTATGAGCGATAAGAAGCAAAACAGAACAATAACAGGTATACATAACCATACCTGAACCTGCAACCAAAGAGTTAGCACAACAAGTTGTACAATACTCTAAGGCGACACCAACATAAAGTGTAAAGATACGAGGGTGGGTGTGTGCATGTCATAGTGATGGCAAAACAATCAATCATAACAATCATCTTCACATCTCTCACTTAGTGCGTAAAGCATACGATATCCACTGCTTTGACCACCGAATTCCTTTTCTATGATCACTCTGCCCCCATGGAGTTGTGACGGCTCCACTGCACTGATCCATAGTCATTAATCCCTTGCTATGTCCACTCTACCCCCATGAGGTCATGACGACTCCACTGCACTGGCTCATAGCCATGCTACGATCACTCTGCCCCATGGAGTAATAACTACCCCACTGCACTGATCCGTAGCCTAACATCCTTCTTAGTGATGATCAAAGTTATGGACGTCGATAACCCTTTAGCACACGTTCCACAGCAAAGCCTAACTTACGAAGTTAACTCGTTGGTTCCCAACTGGATCTAGAGTTCTACTTCCTATTTGGACTACTTTTGCATCTCGGGTTCTGGTCTTCATCTTCAGTTTGGTCTCCACCCGGTTCGTGAGTCATGAAGCAGATGATCCGGTTCGTGGAACACACTCCAGGTCGGTTCGGGTCGTGGTCACCCCTATCGAGTCGGTTCGTGGCCAATACACCAACTCGTGGTGTAAGCAGTTCAGCTCGTGATATCCTTCCTCCAGCGGTTCAGATCGTGAGCTCCATGGTCCTGGTCGATTAAGTTCGTAGCTGGCTTCCCAGTTCGTGGAGAACGTCCACGTCATGGTCTTCCAGTGCGAGCAGTTGGTTCGGTTTGTGATAGTGCTCGATGACTTCATGCAGACGGTTTGGTTCGGGGGAAACGACTTGGTTCGTGATGGTGTTCCACGACCCCATAGGGCGATCCGATCTGGCCCTCCATTCTCCCATCCGATCTGAATTCCTACACCACTTCCAGCAAGCTATTTACGCCATACAACGGCGTTTTCGACCAATATAACTTTATTAAGCAATCACAAAGCATATCATACAGTCATAGGAACATGTATAATCAACCATAAAAACCAAAACAATGAATAATCATGTCAATATGGATCAAACATACCCAAAAACCCATATTTTCCCCTTAATCATGTTTAACCATAATTAATGATAGGATTAGCAAAACATATCCAAATTGACCCAAATTTTTATCAGTGCCCTAAAATAATATTTTAGAATTTCTGAATATTTTTCCAAAATTTTATGAGTTATAATTTCGTTAATTAACACTAATCACCCCTAATTAACCATAATTAGTGTAAAAACAATGCTAATCACTCACATTAGCCACAAATTAATCTTAGATCTGAAAATATCTCTGATTTGGGTTGAATCTCTATGCAACACAGCAGCTCCAACTCTGATTTGATGCTATTTTGACTTGATTTGATGTTGATTAGCTTAATCCTCGATTAAAGAGTGATTTGGGATGAAATTAGAACGTGAAGGCCATTGTTAGGGTTTCTAAGAAGTAAATGGCGGCTAGAAAACTGAAATAGAACGAAAACCTAACTCATTTCAGCCTCCGCATAACGCTAATCTCGAAATGGGTTATGGGCCCATTTTCTAATTACTCTAATCAGCTCACTTAAGCAGTTTTTCACCTTCTAAACCTTGTTTCATCCATATCTCCCAAACGTTGAGTCCGTTTGGCTATTGTGACCACTTTACGGAAAGGTAAACCATCATCCGGATCTAATGAAAGTGGGTTCAAGTCAAAACTCCTTACCAATCAAAAGTTATGGCCAAAACAAGATCAGCTAGGGGTAAAATGGTCATTTAAAAATCGGCAAAAATCGTGAACATGGGAAATGACCCGAATAGTCGCTCCCCAAAGTTACACGACTATACGACCTCGTATGAAAATGAAATAAATATCCTACAATCCTTCGATACGTAGAATGCGGGTCATTACATAAGTGCACGCGGTTTTGATTGTATATTTTATGTATGTGGAACGTGAGATGCAAACGTTCCACTAGATTGTTATTTATTTGATTTAGACACTATTATAATATCAAAAGAGTTTTGATATAAAGATTATCGTTTCTTTCAAAACGATTATGAAAGTTAAATCAAGTGTTTCGGATTCTCATAAGGGAAAAACTTGTTCCGTGTTATATGGCATGGCCTTATGAGATATCGTTTATTTTCTCAAACTGTTTTAAATTGTTTACTCATACTAGTCCCATGACTGACCTAGATTTTATTTTGTTTTACGTAAACTCTTGGGTGCCCAAATTCGTATGGGCAGTCAAGTAGTTTAGGATTTTATAGATTTATCTGAAGGAGCTTGGAGCAAGAAGCTTCAGCGTCATATAGTTATCATTTTCCGCTGTGTTGTAAGTGTTGTACTCTGATTATGATGTGTATATATATAAAAAATTGTACTTCAAAAGCTGATATATATATTATATTATATTATATTATATTTTGTTCCCTGCGATGTGAGATTATATACTGTTATTTTTGTTCTTCTTCTATCTTTTTCTTCTTTTTTTAATAATGTTTCGTATTTCTGTGCAATTTGGGTTGGACGTGTAGTGTATTTAGTCAACTCAGATAGTACGGATTTGCGGGCGGCTAAAATCATCATGGATAATACTGAAGTCAATTGGTGTATAAACACATGAAATGTTTGGAAGAGTATTAAACAGGGAATTCCATTTCGATTTGCAAGGAGCAGCATTATCAGGGGGCATAGCAGAGTTTGAACTCAAACTGATTGGGGAAAACTATCGAGCAGGAGCAGAGCGCTTCGAATTTTCACAGATCGGAGAGGGATATGGACGACTGCCGCTCAAACCATCGACGTCTACCATCCCATATGTCATCGCATTTCCACCCAAACTCAATTCACAAGCATTATTATTTAAATTCAAAACCACATTGGCATTCAAAGCCCCAATACCAGTTGAACCATCAGCACACAAAACTACTTCCAGGTGCATTTTTACCTGGCAAAGGCCAAACGCAAGTGGCTTGCGCAAGTAATGGTGACAGAGGAGGCATACCCAAATTCATATTTTTCATGGATAAAGATGGACCAGCTGCACCAAGCTCAACAATTAATGCATTTAAGGGATGGGTCTCAGGAAGCGTGTAAACGGTTCTCGGAGGTGCACCGCTAAGGTTTGGATCTGGATCTAAATCAGCATCTGAAAGGGACGCAAGCGATCTTGAGCGACTACCCAAACGCATCGTTATGGAAGATTAGGAATGAGGCTTTGATTTATTATTCTTAGCCATAAGGGAGGAGCGAAGAAAGGCGATGAGGAAAAGAAGAGATGAAGAAGCGGAGGTGTACGAAACAACGAAACTAGGTTGTTGTAGAAGTAAAAACGTCTGCTATTTTTTTATTGAAACCTAATATATAAATTGTTTTTATGTGTGAATTGGCTATTTTTAACTAGATTAAAATATTGGTCTAATGTTGATTTGGCGAAAATGCGAATTTTATATTATTTTAATCTAGTTAATAATTGGCTATTTTAACTAGATAAAAATAATATAAAATTCACATTTTCGCCAAATCAACATTAAACAAATATTTTAAAACTCTGTTAACTTCCATTATAATAAAACATCATATATAACTATTTAGAAATCATTTATATCAAATTCTATGTTAAAACGATATTCAATTTATTAAAAACCCTTTTATTTTATTAAATAAATCGGTATAATTTATAAACGATTCCGTAGCGACTATTTGAAAATTTGATTTGGACATAACTCAAAATCTATAGCATGAAACTTGATTTTTCTCTTTTATTGGAAAATTATAATCAAATAGATCAGACGATTCTTGTTCCAAAGAATTCCTACTTAAAATTTATTCTGTATAATCAATTGAAGTTCAAAACATAATATTACGAACTACTGCGATGTAACATGCTCATTTATAATTTAGATGTAAATTATACTTTCAAATTTCGTTTTAATAAATAAATATAATCCTTTTACATCCCCAAATAAACATTTAGAACCAAATTAAATGTTCAAACTAAACGGTTAAAAATCTGGGTTATTACAACAAACCTCAGAAGACACGGTGGAGTATTTCAGACGTATTGAGTATTTTTTCCGTTGCGTGTTGTATATGAGGACAGGTTGTTATAACCGTCCAGATGCATTGGTTGTCTATTGTACTCTGATGAATGTAAGTATTTATAAAAGTTCTTTATAAAGAATTAATTCTATATTATTTTTGTTCTGTTACGATGTGAGGCTCTGTGTTGTATTGGTTAGTTTGTTCCTTCTTCTTTTTCTTCTATTCTAATATTTCTCTCTTTCTTTTATCACCCTCTAATTTCTTACTGTTGACTATCTGGTGTTTTCGATACTTAGGTTTTGGCAAGTAATACGAGATTACGTATTATTGTCGAAATTCGAGCATTGAATCTCGCCTGGTCGTTACAGGAGATATAATATATATATACACACACACACACAACGGAGTATGTATTCGATGATTAAATAAAAAAAATCTAAAATTGTAAAAAAACAAAAGGCTGAAAGTGCTCCTCAATAACATTTGAAAGCTTCCATCAAAATCTAAGTTAGTACAAGCATTAAATGCTTCTCTTGGAAATTAACTTATGTATGTACTTATGCATTATGATGTTTCTATGTTATACATATGTTATATGTGCTTTTTATATAGTTACGTGTCCTTAAGTTGAATTTCTACTACGTAATCAAATCACTTCGCATCTTTCTATGTTCTTAATTTAAAAAAATTATAAACTTAAATATACTTTAACCACTTAGAAAAACCATTTTTATAAAATATAAAATTTGAAAATCCTTTTACTAAACAATTAAATTGTTAAACATCAAATTATGTAATATTAAATATAAATATTTAAGTTTTATTATTATAATAATAAATACATATATGATAAAAAAATATTTTCAAAACAAATTCTTACCATAAAATACATATCTATACTTATAATGACATAAAAACTAAGTCTCTTTTATAAATTATATAACTAGTGTGTGGCCCTTGCTATGCACACTGGAAGGTATGGAATTCATATGTTAGTTCAGTGAATTCAACATTTATTTGATTAATTTTTGTTCTTCCTCCAACTAACTACATAAATTATATTTTTTTTAAATATTTTATACTCAAACATCTTTTATATTAATTGATGCGTGTGGACCATACTACTTCGAAGAGATGTATACAATCTAAGTGGCAATGAACTAAAAAATGTTTTGTCTAAATAAAATGGATATTTAAACATGTAGACATTCACAATATATTTAGAAAAAGTTTACCCTATAATTATTTTACAATATCATGAATTTCCTTTTCATTTTTTTTCCATCCAACAGGCTTATGCACATAGAAAGATAACAAACACTCAACACCTCTGTAGGAAAAGAATAAAAAATAATTCATGTTAATATATACAATATTTTGTCCTAAATATGTTATTTCATAAAATAAATTGTTTATCCAATATAAGTTATTCTATTAAATCATTTATGTACCAAAATAACAAGGAGGTTAGGCTCTAGCTAAAAATCAGCACATATATGATCACATGTTAACATTGAGAACATAAATCAATACATGTCTTATAACATTACAATAACAAATATCATTCCCTATTTTTCGAGGTTAAAGATGACCTCAATAGGAATTTGCCATAAATATCACAGTGAAATGAGAAGGAAATATGGTAGAATACATGGAGATATATCTTAAATTGTTCGGCTCCATTTTCTATTGTATTGAAAACATAGGAACTCTTAAATTCTTTGTGCTCTAACTAAATCTTTGTCCAAAAATGATGAATTCCTTTAACCCTTGGTTATTTACAAGTTTGCAACCATTGTTTGCATGCAATAAAAAAAACCATTATTTTTATATATCAATATGACATGCATTGTTAATAAATACACATCTACAAACATTAAGATATAATTTCAAATTAATGAGCTTTTTTGAATTTCGTTAATTTTAAAGACATAACGAGTGTGAAACCTGCTACGAACACGGAGTCCGTAACTTAATATGTTCTATATTTTTAATATTAAGCTTTAAAAGTTGAAATTTTATGTTTATATATATTATATTTTTAAGTAGATTATATTTTTTTTAAACTATACTTGTTTACACCAAAAATGGCACAAGCACTCCAAGATTATGATCAAGAAAATAAAAGTGATGAAAAAGTAAATTAATATGAGGAAAAAGCACACACAAGTGATTATAGTGGTTTATCTATGGATTGCCAACGTCCATTTTTTATTTTTTATTGAATATTACAAGAATTGGAGATTACAATGCTTTGAGATTATAAAATCTCAAGTATTGAGAGTTTGTAAAGCCAAAAGTCTCGCTTCTGTTGCTCTAACGGCTATTTATAGATGAGAGCTCGAACTATGATGTGAGCGAGAAAGTAGGAGTGGTTGCTGAGTAGAAGGAATGAGGCACATCACCAAAAAGCTATTTGATTTGGATCAACCTAAGCCTGTAACGACATAGTCGAATCGTATATTGGTCGATACGAGTAAATTTCACCATTTCTATTAAACAAACCAAGTCCTTCTTCGATCCAGAGAAAGTCAATCCAAATACCTCTATTTTATACTTATTTGATTATAATACTAGCTGATTCGAATTTTGTTCTCTACCAAGCTTAGTCAATCCGGTTCTTGGTCGAGCCAGATTTGAAGCTAAGTCATTTGACCTTTTTCTAACTCCTTAGCACAAGAACCAAGCCTTGAGCACTTTGGTCATGGATATTTGTCAACTTAACGACCTTGTGAACGGTAAGTCAACATTTTACCTCCTCAAAGTACGTCACGTTATAAATGGGATGTGCTTTGAACGAGTTGATCGACGCACTTTTGATAACTTGATTCTTGAAGTAAAGTTTTCTACTGAAGCGACGATTAGAAATAGTCGTGTCCTATAGTACAGTTTTGATGCTTGAACTTCACGTTTTCTGTATAAAGGGTCAAGCTTGCTCTTTTTATCTTTGGCAATGCTTGTCGGATTTGAGAGTCGAAGGTAACCCTCTAGATCCTTTCTTTCTTTTTCTTTTACTCTTTATCTTTTTTTTTAATTTGGCTCGATAGTCGAACCGGATTCAGACTGATTATGTCGATCCAAACATCGCACCAATCACATCGGGTAAAAGATGAAATGTCTTCCTCTTTTTCCTACAAATTCCTGGCCCATAGCTCCTTTTATTTTTTCCACTTTATTCAACATCAAACTGAAATTTTCAAGTTTCTTCGAACCCTGTTCCTAGTCGAATCCAGATCTTAACGATACCTAGATCCATGATAGTTTAATCCTTCAATCTCGAACTCAAATCAACTAGGTGAGTTTGGATTTTTTTTATCATGCTTTTTTATATCCGAATCGAATCATGAATTTGGGTCATAGTGGTTGAGTTCATCGTCACTACCATAGGCGGTGGAAATTGTTTTGTTGAGTCGAAGACGATGATAAATGCGAGGTCGAGCAGTGGTGGTTCCCATGCCCAAGGCATTGGTGAAGAAACTAGATCGAGATGGAGAAACTATTGTAACACCCCGTATTTTAACGATATTATAATTAATTTATTTAATTACTTAAATAGTGATATGGAGATTTAAATGGTTATTTAATTAAATAATAATGAATATTTAATTAATATTTATAATATAATGATATATTATAATTTCCGAAATAGTCGGAATAGCTGAATTAACAATACTGTGTGAATTGGATGATTTAAAATATTTAATTCAGTTTAGAATTGAATTTGAATAATGAATATATTATTTAAACGAAGTTTGAATGTATAATAATATTATAATTATAATCGAGCTTGAAATGGCGCGGCAGTTCGTAATTTGGCGATTCGAACTTTAAACGAATATACAGAATCCGTTTTAAATTGGATTTCTGTGAAACAAGAAACGTTCGGAGCTGGTGAAGTATAATTTTCTAATGGAAGATAAAAGTCAGGATTTCATTGGGTAGATTTTGATTTATGTCTAAATCAAATTTTCGAAAAGTCTCTATGGATTTCCTTTATAATTTATAATGATTTATTTATATTATAAATGGATTTTTCAATATAAATTGAATATCGATTTAACCCAGATTTGAAATATCAAGTTATAAATTCAGATAGGAATATTTTTGGAGATGTATGATATTCTATTGTGAATATATACGATAATATTAATTTATTAATATAAAATTTAAATATATTTAAATATATTAATACTTAAAAGGGTTTATTTAGAGCTTTAAAAATAGCCAGTTTTGCAATCGATCTCCGTTTTCAACGAAATTAATTTTGTTGGATCCAAAATATTAAATTATTGTTATATTCTAATTTTCGTGATTTTTGGAGTCAGTATGTGGCCGTACAGGTTTTTAATGTGAAAAACAGTCGATAATTTAACTTTAAAAATGCGCTGTGTGAGCAAACAGACTCGGAATTCGACGATACAAGTTTCATTGGGTCCGTAATGTCGAACTATGGCTGCATGTCCATTTTTATCGAATTTGGGTATTGTATGTGATCTTACGAATTTTTAAAAAACAAATACATGTAACTGTTGATTAAAACTGAATATATTAATCAATAAAATATATTAAAAATTATTCTATAAATAAAACCTTCTAAACCTAGAATCATTTTCCCAGAGTCAAAATAGGAAGCCGCCATCTCCTGAAACGAAAAATGAGCAAACTGTAAATTTCCATCTCAAAGTAAAATCCAAAACAAATAGAATAAAATTCCTAAAGTCACAGAACTTATATTCTCGTAATCCTCAAAGCTTACTCCGTGTTCCTGTACCCTAGTTTTTCGGTGCGATCTTCATCTGCGTTCGTTTGAGGGCTGGAATTTTTGGGATTTACTAATCGACGAGGAGGAATTAAAGTACCGGATCTGGCGGGAAGGGTGTGTTGTGGCTTAGGGGTTGGAGGGGTGAGTCTTGATCAGAGTTCTGTAGTTTTAAACGGTGGCGATGGTGATCAGAATGGGTTAAAGTCGTGCATTTCCTATTAGTTGATATCGCGATATTCTTCTACAACTACAGGAGCTCGACATTCGTATTTTAATGAAGGACTTTAGGCATATCATTGCTTCTGACGTTGGTGAGGTTCCGTGTAACACCCCGTAATTTTAAAATATTAAAATTAGCAAATTAAAGAATACTTAATTTTTAGAAGAAGAATTAAGTAAAACAGGTTGTGCCATTGCGTTCGTCTCAGAATTCTGCTTGAGATAGAGTACAAGTTTGCGTAAAACGGATACAGTATGAAGAAGTTATGGAGGTTAGAATATTTAAGTTTGAACCAGAATTAAAATAAATAATTAATAAATCAAATTCGGGATTCAAAAGTAGAAGGGACGCTGGGCGGGAAAATTCCTGCCATAGGGTGTCAACCCCCCTATAGGGGTGTCGACATAGGTGTCGACCCCCCTATAGGGGTCGACCCCTGCGTACTGATCTGGACAATGACGATTTTCTGAGTTTTAGGGCTACGTGGCGACTTCTGATTGGCTAGTGATGTGTATTTCCGATTTGGAGGGTTTAGATGGAACCTAACCTAATCTGAAGGCCCTAATTCACCAACTAAACTTATATAAACACACCTAGGCCTAACCCTAAATTCATTAATCAAAGTAATGATGCCTCCATGCTACTAAATTCTTAGTTGACCTAGCCTCCACCCTAATCAATCAAATTCAAGTTAGAAGAAAACAATCAAAGCCTACATCAACGGATTTGCTAATCAACTTCAGAAATCAGAATTCAGAATCATTCTCTAATCCTTAAACCTATCTCTGTGAGTTTCTAGTCACTTTTAGGTTTAAATGGATAAATGTGAATTATGATAGAGTACGAATTGGGTATATGTTGTGAATCATGAACTTATGCAAGTTTATTATGTCATTATCCCTAGATCCAATATGATTATGGACATTCTACTATGCTGACTATGTAGATCTTGACTTGCAACTATATTGTGGTAAATGCGAACTTGTTAATTTAGATCTAATCCTTTATGCTAATCACCTTTCACCTGTTATGTTGCAGTAATCACGATATGTTGTAAACTTGACATGTGATGCCACCCTTTTAAATCTAATAATGATACCACGTCACCCTAATTTTGTCAGACATCTAAATTACAAGTTTAGACCATGTTATGTTGACTTTGACATTGTAGTTGCTACAAGTTCATTAGTTATGTGTTCACCCTATTATGATGATTACATGTCCATTCACCTTGTTGTCATGCTTATGCCAAAACTGTGCTAAAACTATCACCTTTATCACTCCCTTTTTATTGTTATGGCGATGCTACTTTGTAGCCTCAATGACGCCAAAATACATGCAATCACGTTAGTTAGGAAACGGGGGAAAAGGGGATTTATAATTGGCATAATTTATATAATGTTTATATAAGTTGGACATATAATTCAAATAGGGAAACATAGAAATAATCACCTATAATGACATAGGTAAATTTGGGTAAAAATGGCATAATTTGAATATGACCATTTATGGACATGTAATTCAAATTATAGTTGCAAAATAGGTAATGACACCTATAAAAGGAAAGGATTAATTAACTGGTAAATTAATTAAAAGTGGAATGTTAGTAATTACAATTAGGAATTGTAATTGTACTTATGACGCGAGGTTAGGTTACGTTAGTGGTGGAAGTCTGCCCGGACTCGACCGGCATATCCAATAGCCACTAATGTTGAACCTAATGTGGGAGGTCTAAGTACGTAAATATGAAACGGGTTAAGACATGAGGTTAGGCCCAACTGTGGAATAAGCTGCCTGGACACGACTGGCATATCCAGCATCCATATGTTGTAGGCCTAATTTGGGAGGTCTAGCCCATTATAACCATAAATGGACATGGTAATGAATTGGACTACTTAACCTAGGTTAATCCATAGGGATTGTATAAACTTAAATTTAAGTTGGGGGTTAAGTAAACTTGGCTAAATAAAAGGGGAGGGTTAAGTAAATCTTGGGTAGGTGGGTAATATTAGTATATATAGGCCCATAAACTTAACTGTTAAATAAACTTGCTTGAATCAGTGGGAGGGTTAAGTAAATCTTGGGTAGGTGAGTAACATTAGTATATATAGGCCTAGAAACTTAACCTGATAAGGTTATGTAATTAAAGACACCTTTTAGGTAAACATAACCAGTTGAAAACCTAGTAGTGGGGATGCAAGACAAATGGTAGAGCTTGCATCATCTTGTGTGGGACCCATTTCAGTCAGTAACCCTCAAATAGGTGTCAAACGGGTACTCCGAACTAGGTCAGAGTGGGGCACGCTTACTGATCTGATTGTAAGAGACCCAAACGTGGGGGCGGTGTTGACGGCGCGTTCCAACGGGGTCATGTGCGTGCATGACTCCGCCTGCTGGGGAAAATAAGATGTAGTCACATTAGTATAGATGGTTGTGCACATCCGGAAATCAAAGGGTTGCCTCTTTAGGGAGTGATACACCCTACTGTGGGGCCAGCACAGGGTATCTATGGAATAGGGAGCCGATCGGTTGGGGGTAGTAAATAGGGTACATCTAGTCCTGCCTGTTTCTGTGGGGTACTTTTGTTTCTTTCTGGACTAACACCCGTTATTTCTGTTTAGGTACCATTTCTGTTTAGGTTAAAACCCGTTACTAGAGTACACCTAAAACTACCATTATATTTCTGTTGGGATCATCTTGTTTTTGTTAAGCAATTGGGGACTATGTAATCCTATTACATATCTGTTATGCTAGTATTGGTGCAGAGCAAGGAAAGCATTAACGAGCGCTATCTGTTCTATCATGTTGTCCTGTTTACCTTGTCATACCTGCCATTTATGTAGTGATCTCTCTTATCCACTTTGTATGCCTGTCATGTTACTTTTATTTATTTACTGGCTAAAAGTAACTAGACTCGCCAGACTTTATGTCTGACCCTTTTTATTTCCCCTTCTTTCTTCCGTTCTTCCCCAAGGTTCTCAAGGAGGAAACACATAGGCTTAATCGTGATTCTGCCTTTTTTTGTTGGAGCTGCTGATATGTTTGGATCAAGCTCCTACTCTTGTTGCTATGGCCATATTTTGTTCTTAGGGGATTTTCTTTCTTTTATGTACTCTGATATTTCTGAAGTACAAGACAGTGGTTTTTATGTTGTAATGGGTTTTCATATTTCAAACAAATAATGCTTTGGACCACGGTATTTTGATGATTAATAAAGTTGTTTATTTCCACTGCAAAATTTTTTATATCTGTCTTATAATATTCTGTGTCTGTTCACCTAAACGCTTCACGAAACTTAATGCATTCCCTTTGTGAGTGACATTAACGGACGTTGGGTGCCACACTTGGTATCAGAGCTGAAGGTTACCAAATTAGATTAAAAAAATTGAAAATTATTTTTCAAAAAGATTTTAAAAGAAAGTATTTTCAAAAAGAAAAGTCTATTTTGAAAATATTCCCCCAAGAGGCCATATGTAATATCCTTCGGTCCTTTATCTAAATTTCTTCCTTTTTCCCTTTTCAGCATGTCTGGGGAACAAAACATTCCTAATATCCCAGAGGGTGTCACAATACCCAGATGGTTCCATAGGTATTTGGAGGCCATGGCGCCTGCCGAAGGCCAAAGAGACGTTCCTCTTCCAGCTGCACAAATCATTCCTCCTCCTCCCCCTCCTAGAGCAGATAATTTTGCCAAGATCTGCAAAGACTTCCGTGCTATGGGAGGGAAGCCATTTCATGGGAATGAGACATTCATTGAACCTCGAAATTGTCTCAAGAAGACCGAGGACTTGTTCGTAATCTTTGAAGTAGAGGATGGGAGGAAGATTCAGCTAGCTGCTTGGCTATTAAAGGACGAAGCCTCATTTTGGTGGGAAATCACCAAAGCTGGACGTCCAGTGGAAACTTGGGAAGATTTTAGGAAAAGATTTGAAATGAAATTTCTTTCCCAAGCCGAGACAAGCATGCAAGTGGAGAGGTTCTTAGCACTCAAACAAGGAAATTTGACGGTGAAGGAATATGTGAACAAGTTCAACCAGCTGGCAAGATTCAGACTAGAGTTGATAGACATACCGCACAAAAAGGCCTTGCGGTTTGTTAAGGGGCAGAATGAGCCTCTACATGGTTTAGCTATTCCCATCTTCCAATGGGGGCCACGTTTGAAAAGCTTGTTGATGTGGCCCTTATGCATGAGGAAGACAAGGATGAAAAGAAGGAAGTAAAGGCTGAGGAAGCAACGCAAAATGAGGTGTGGCCCAAGAAGGGACAACAACAGAAGAAAGGCAAAAAGAATGACAAGGTTAAAGATAAGAGGAAGTGTCATAGTTGTGGGCGAGATGGTCACTTAGCCAAGGACTGCAGGAAAAGGAAGAATGCTTTCTTTGCTTGTGGAGAGGTCGAGCATCTTATTAAGGATTGCCCAAAGAAACAGGGGCAAGGTCAAAGGGCATGAACTTCTGGAGGGCAGGTGCATGCTCTCGCGATTAGTGCTCCTGAAAGAGGTAGAAAAATTTCCATAGAAAGTTTAGTTTCTCTTTCAAATCATCTAGTTAGAACACATTTTAATTCTGGCGCTTCACACTCATTTATATCTAGTTCTGTTGTTGAATCTCTGCACTTAGTTACTAGTATGGTAGTGGATCCTGTAGTTGTCTCAAACCCCGTTGGTGGTTCGGCTCATTTATCTATGATTTGTAGGGGTTTGAGAATATCTGTGTTAGGCATCAAATTTGAATGCGACGCATATGTGCTCGGGTTTATGGGCTATGGGTTGATTCTAGGGATGGGTTGGCTTACCACATATGGTGCCATTCTGGGTGGTGAAAGGAGGGTCGTTAAGCACCCTCGAAATTTCTTGTGACCCACAAGGGTCTGTCATGCTTAGTTTCCTAGAGTCTCTTGAGGCGTCTATCGATGATCTACGACCGGCACCAATAGTCTGTGAGTATCCTGATGTCTTAAATGAGGTTCGTGGTTAACCCTGAGGTGGGAGATTGATTTCCGTATATACCTGGTGGACAATGCAAAGCCAGTTGCATTACCTGTGCGCCATATGGCTCCTAAAAGAAAAGAGGGAAACTTGATAAGCAAGTGGCGGGGCTACTTGAGAAGAGGTTTGATAGGTGAATCATATCAGGATGGGAAACCTATTGAAGACAGTCCTTGAGGAAGCCCATCATTCATGATGACTATTCATCCAAGTGGGGATATAATGTATAGAGTTCGAGGTAGTGGGGCCAAACTTGTGAAAGGAAGTAAAAATAAAGAAGGAAGCAATGATTGGATGAGTTCCGACTTGCATATTTGGATCGGAGGTTAAGAAGCTACGCAAACGAGAAGTCAAGTTGGTGAAGGTCCAGTGGGGAGACAACCAAGAAGATGCAACTTGGGAGACCGATAACAAGATTTTTACGCTTCGTACCCATTCCTTTTCAAGGGAATGTTCTTAACTTCTCTTCCAAAAGCTTTTATTTGCATTTGCTTATATCATCTGAGTATATCCTATCGATCGAATCTTCGACCTTTAGGTAGGAAATCCCATGATTGTAAACATGTGTTTGAGACATGTTATGTTTGACGGATGCAAGTGGATGCAAGTGGTTTCCTGTGGATGCATACACACACATTAGGCACTAGATCGGCTCAATCACTCTCTCATACTGCATATGGATGCGTGTGCATTTTCTTTTCATTTTTGGATGAAAATGGATGAGTTAGCATATGGATGTTGCAATTGGATGAATGGACGCGTACACATATAGAACTTACATGTTATAATAGAATTATTTGCATACATATTGGATTCGTGGCACTAATCATACATCACATTAAGGAGGTCAATTGAATCAGTAGACCACCTGATTTTTCGCATTAGTATTGGGACATATACACACATCTCTGCATATACTTATATAAGCATTAAAAATCTTTTAAGGACAATGGATGCTTGTGGATGATGGATGAGTAGATGGATGATGGATGGTAAGATACATTCTTCTTAACTTGAAGATTTCGGGGACGAAATCCTTTAAGGAGGGGAGAATGTAACACCCCGTAGTTTTAAAATATTAAAATAAGCAAATTAAAGAATACTTAATTTTTAGAAGAAGAATTAAGTAAAACGGGTTGTGCCATTGCGTTCGTCTCGGAATTCTGCTTGAGATAGAGTCCGAGTTTGCGTAAAATGGATACAGTATGAAGAAGTTATGGAGGTTAGAAGATTTAAGTTTAAACCAGAATTAAAATAAATAATTAATAAATCAAATTCGGGATTCAAAAGCAGAAGGGAGGCTGGGCAGGAAAATTCCCGCCATAGGGTGTCGACCCCCCCAGGGGAGTTGACCCCCTTGTAGGGGTGTCGACATAGGTGTCGACCCCCTTGTAGAGGTCGACCCTTGTGTGCTGATCTGGACAGTGATGATTTTCTGAGTTTTAGGGCTACGTGGCGACTTTTGATTGGCTAGGTGATGTGTATTTCGGATTTGGAGGGTTTAGATGGAACCTAACCTTATCTGAAGGCCCTAATTCACCAATTACACCTATATAAACACACCTAGACCTAACCCTAGATTCATTAATCAAAGTAATGACACCTCCATGCTGCTAAATTCTAAGTTGACCTAGACTCCACCCTAATCAATCAAATTCAAGTTAGAAGACAACAATCAAAGCCTACTTCAACGGATTTGCTAATCAACTTCAGAAATCAGAATTCAGAATCATTCTCTAATCCGTAAACCTATCTCTGTGAGTTTCTAGTCACTTTTAGGTTTAAATGGATAAATGTGAATTATGATAGAGTACGAATTGGGTTATGTTGTGAATCATGAACTTATGCAAGTTTATTATGTCATTATCCCTGGATCCAATATAATTATGGACATTCTACTATGTTGACTATGTAGATCTTGACTTGAAACTATATTGTGGTAAATTCGAACTTGTTAATTTAGATCTAATCCTTTATGCTAATCACCTTTCACCTATTATGTTGTAGTAATCACGATATGTTGTAAACGTGACATGTGATGCCACCCTTTTAGATAATCATGATACTATGTCACCCTAATTTTGTTAGACATCTAAATGACAAGTTTAGACCATGTTATGTTGACTTTGACATTGTATGTAACACTCCACCTCCGTTAAGGTCACTCACAAAGGGAATGCCATAACTTTGGTGGAGCATTTTAGTAAACAGAACAGAAACTTACAAGACAGATAAAACAGTACTTGAAAATTTTTAACTTTATTACAGCGGAAACAGAAATTAGTATGGTTACATCCTTTCAATTTCAGAATTCAAGTACAAAATATCAGTCTTGTACAAAAGCCTTCAAAATGCATAGTTTAAAATCATAATCCCCATGGAACGGAAGCTATACAGAGCCAAGCCATACTTTAAGTACTTCAAGCAAAGAGAAATCCGGATCAAGCTAAAGTATTTCCCTCCTTGGATAACCTTGGGGGGGGGGGGGGGAAACGGAAGAAATAAGGCGAAACAACAAGGGTCAGACAAAAAGTCTGGCAAGTCCAGTGACTTTCAGCATATGAACAGATAATAATAATATGATATGAACATAAAACCGGATGTGAGATAACTATAACAGGTGTAGCAGATATAACAGAAAAACAGAATGATATAAACTATTGTTTTACACTTCTCTGCACTAATACTAGTATAACAGAATTAGGGGTCACCCTAATGTCTAAATTGAAGCAGGAACGGGTACAGAATACTTTAACAGAAACAGAATGCTAATAATGGGCCTTTACTACCCGATCAGAAACAGACAGAAGCAGAAACAGATTTATCTCTACGGAAACAGAATGTGGAATTAGGTGTACACTAGTAATGGGCCTTTACCACCCGAACAGACGGTACCACACAGAAACAGACAGGTGTTACCACCCAACAGAAACAGACGATACCAACAGAAACAGACAGAACTAAGCGTACCCTAAAACCCTACCCCAAGCGATCGGCTCCCTAATACATAAATATCCTGTGTCGGCCCCACAGTAGGGTGTATCACTCCCTAAAGTGACAACCAATTGGCACAGACCTATTTACAGATGTCACGGCGTCTTACATCCTCAGAGGCAGACCGGGATCCATGCACGCACATGACCCGGTTGGAACGCACCATCAACACCCCTCGCCATTATCAGAATGAACCTCTTATAATTAGTTCAGTAACCGTGCCCGGACCCTACTTACTGTTGGGTCAAAGTTTTGATACCAGAAAGAGTTACTGACTAATATGGGTCCCAAACAACAGACGACACAAGTAATTCCCCTTCCTAACCTTGTGTCCCCAGACTAACAGATTTCAGATTAACTTGTTTACAAGTTCAGACATACAGAGTTCAGATTTACTAATTCCCAAATTAAGTTAACAAGTTTTCAGACTAACGGGTCAGATGTACAGACTTTTCAGATTTGTCTAACTTTGTATTGGGCCTACAGATTCATGGACGGGTTTTACTACATCTATTAATCCCATTGGTTTAACCCTATTTTCCCCAATACGTTTTAGACGTCATTCTTATCTTAGATTTGCATTAATTAATTATTAATGCACAGACCTCTCACATTAGGTCGGTAACTTGTGGCCGCTGGATATGCCGGGCGGTTCCGGGCAGACTTCTGCCACAAGCCAGACCTAACCTCGTGTCTTGCGCATGTTATGACTAACTTCCCACATTAGAACCTATTGTTTGCGGCCACTGGATGTGCCGGGCGGTTCCGGGCAGATTTACGCCGCAAACTCATTCTAACCTCGAGTTAGCCATGTTTATCTTTGCGGCCAATTAATAATTTACCGTTTATGCGCACGCCCAATATATATGCCAATTCAGATTATATCAATCACAGGATGATTATATCAACATAGCAGATAACAGATTTTATATGACTTAACGGATTTAACAGATTTAGCAACTTAGCAGATTTTGGCATATAACAGATTAGGCATCTCAACAGACAAATTTAACAGATTTGGCATTTCAATCTAATTAGCAGTTTAGGCAATATAACAAAACTAGCAGTTTAGGCAACTTAGCAAATTAGCAGATTTAGCAAACCTAATAATTCTAAAGGTTCTATTTACATGCCTTGCCTAGTCATAAATTAGGCCTAAATTCATATGCCTACATAATTTTTGATGATTCACAACATATATTCCATGTTTGCTTAAGCGCAGAATATGGACATAATTTGCCATATAACATATGTTCCAATATAGATTATACCAAATATAACCATTAATTTCAATGCATGTCATATATCCAAAAATCCCTAATTAGGTGTAATTACAATAATAGATATCCTAATTAATGTAAATCTTAAGTTTCCATATCTTCCTTCTTTTCATGTCATGAATTATTATGCAAACTATCCCCAATAATATAAATCTTTAAACCATATCTTCTAAAAATCAGATCTTGCCTTTTTATATGCATTTAGTCCAAAGTCTCAAATCATATGTAATCTTTACAGTGGTTTCTCTTCTTCTTTTATCACAAAATATGCATAGGTCTAAATTGCAACATAACTATGCATACAACATGCATAAATTATATGTTCATAGTCAAATTTATGCATCCAATCCCAAGTCATATGTCCAATATATTTTATGCCTCAGACCTAAAGTCATACATTCAATTTGGTTTTGTCAAATTTCTCATCATTCATCCCAAAATTTGCGTTCATACGTTCATCTCTTATGAGATTAGGCACAGGCTCGTGGTAGCCTGGCTATAGAAACAGAAAAGAAGAAAGGAATATAGAACAGTCACAGAAAACAGATCTAACAGAAGAGAATACAACCTCAAACTCAGATTTAAATGCATATCAAAATTATAATTAACGTTTATAGCGGAGAATAACTGTACTTGCCTTGATTGGATTAAAGAAAGAACTTTAACTTGTTGTAGAATCTTTGCAGAAACTTTAATCTCTAGTTTTAATTCCAGCAGAGCAGCGACGCCATTTTTATTTTTATTTTTATTAGAAGAACAGAGCAATGGAGGCTAGAGAATTGTGTAAGAAACCTAGGTAGAGTCTAGGGTCATTTTTATAGAGTTGCAAGTTAATTTGAGCCGTCCGATGATGCTAGGGTAAATCAAGGTCATCAATTTCAAAAGAGGCCAATTATGTTCACAATTAAGGACTGTAAATTACTCCCATTTTAAATTATGTCATAATTACTATGCAATTCCATGTTTTAGCATATATATATTTCCTACAATGTACACATTTCTCATTTAGGACAAATTCTATATATAAATAATTCCTAACACACTTATGCCATAATTACACCCTTAATGTACATTATCAACATTTATTATTTATTGCCAATCCATCAAACATAAATACGTATTTAATAGATACATCTTTCCTTTTACCGTATACATTAATTATTCATATATACATGTCAATTAACAAGAATGACAATATTAATGTTTCCTTTTCATTGTAAATTAGCATATTTATATATTTCTCAACATATTTATATATTTCTCAAATTAACATGTACAGATAAATGTTAATAGCATGTTATGTTCACAAAATAATATCACATACCATATTTTTCTTATTCAGTGCCACATTGATGTCAATTGCAGGTTTATAAATGACATTCCTATTAATAGAAAATTAAGTCTAACCTATTCATATTCTTCCTCTTTGAAAATCCCCATTTACTGCATACAAATATTATGCATAAACCTTTCTTTTCACTGCTTGCATCCACACATTTTTATTTAATTTGTATGTTTATGACATAAATGCACATATGTACGAATATGTTAAATATTTCTTTCCTTTAATTTGTCATGAATCCAATTAGAGAAGGCCACTTATAAAAAAAACAATTCTTGGCAGGCAAAAATGCGCAACATACGCCTCATGCTACGTACATGTCATATATATATATGTATGTATACGTATATGTATATATATATATATATATATTTCTTTTTTTTTCTTTTTACCTATCTTCCCAATTACCCATTTTCACACTAAACCACTTTTTGAACTGCATTCACACTAGGCTATTTTAAGCCATTCCCCTAAAACAAAAATAAGGCGCTGGCGGGGATCGAACTCTGTACCTCTTGTATGCAAGTCATGTGTTCCAACCAAATGAGCTACTAAGTCTTTTGCTTACAAAAGTTAGAACAATGCTAAACATTATTCTTTTCTCATTCCTCTTTTTTCATGTTTTGCTGCAATTTTTAATTTAAGGATATCTTTTTCATACGGAGTCCAATTTACGCAAACTCAGACTCTATCTCAAGCAGAATTTCAAGAAGAACGCAATGGCGTAACCTGTTTCCCTTAGTTCTTTGATTTCGAATTAATTATACTTTAATTTGTTAATTTCACAGCTATAGAATACACGGGGTGTTACATTCTCCCCCACTTAAAAGGATTTCGTCCCCGAAATCTTCAAGTTAAGAAGAATGTGTCCTACCATCCAATCACCCATCTACTCAACCATCATCCACAAGCATCCATTGTCCTTAGAAAACTTCTAATGTTGTATGAACATATGCAAAAGTGTGTGTATATGTTCCTTACCTAATGCAAAAATCAGGCGGTCTACTGATTCAGTTGACCTCCTTAATGCGAATTATGTCAGTGCCATGAGTCCAACATGTATGCAATAGAATTCTGATGATATATATTATTTCTATATGAGTGCACAACCACTCACTCAAATGCAACATCCATGTGCTGAATCAACCATTTTGCATCCACAAGAATTGAAAAATGCTCACTCATCCATATGCAGTATGAGAGTGTTTTCGAGCCGATCTAGTGCCTAGTGTGTGTATATGCATCCACGGGCAACCACTAGCAACCACTTGCATCCACTTGCAACCATCAAACATAACATGTCTCAAACACATGTTTACACCCATTAGTTTCTACCTAAAGTTCGAAGATTCGATCGATAGGATACAGTCGAATGATGGAAGCGAGTACAGATAGAACAAAAATTTGGTTCCCATTAGACATGGGTCCTAAGTATCGGCCCCAAAGACCGGAACCAACATCAAATTGATACCCCACGAAAACTCAGAATGTATGCGTCATACTTGACGCCTAACACAGATATCCCTCAAACCCCAGTCCCAAACAGATGATCCATAACCCTTATGGGTCTGAGTCTACAGCGGAATTCAGAAATAACACTAGTATTAAAGTGCATAGTATCGATTACAAAATCAAAATACCAGAATCAGAAAAAGTCTTGACTTCATAATCAGATAAATAAATTAAACCTACTATTGAAATTTTCCTATTTCTATCCTAGCCACTAGCCTCAAGAGTGTTCGCCTGCCCTCCTTGTCCTCGTCTCTTTGGGCAGTCCCTAGTGAAGTGTCCCATCTCCCCACAGTTGAAGCAAGCGCCCTTCCTTTTTCTGCAATCCTTGTTCAGATGAGTTGAGCTCCCACAAGTAAAGCACTTTTTCCCCTTCTTATCTTCAGACTTCTCATCCTTCTTTTGTGTTTCCTTTTTGGGCCCCGCTTTCTTATTCTGTGGTTCTTCCTTCTTTGTCTCTTTCGGGCCCTTGTCTTCCTCGTGCAGTAGTGCCATATCCACCAATTTCTTGTAAGTTGCTCCCATGGGTACATGGGTCATGGCTAGGCTGTGCAGTGGCTCATTCAATCCTTTAACAAAGCGGAGAGCCTTTTTATGCTGAGTGTTGACTAAATCCAATCCGAATCTTGCTAGTTGGTTGAACTGGTTGACGTATTCCTTGACCGTCATACTTCCTTGCTTAAGAGACAAGAACTTTTCCAATTGTAAACTTCGTTCAGCTTGCGAGAGGAATTTTGTCTCAAACCTTGTTCTGAAATCCATCCATGTCTCAACCGGCCTCTCGGCGTTAGTGACTTCCCACCAGTAGGAAGCTTCGTCTTTGAGCAGCCATACTGCCAACTGTACCTTCTGCCTATCGTCCACCTCGAAGATAACGAACAGATCCTCAGTTTCTTTGAGCCAATTCCTTGCTTCTACGAATGATTCAGTTCCTTTGAAATCCTTCCCACCCATGGCCCTAAAATCTCTACAGATTTTTGAGAAAGCAATAGCACGAGGAGGGGGTGGAGGAGGGGGATCGTTTGCTGGACCTGCAGCGGCGGTCCTAGCCTCAAGATATTGACGAAACCAACCGGGTACATGAACACCCTCTGGTATCTCAGATGCTTCAGACATGCTGGAACGAAAAAGGAAAGGTTCAATACAAAAAGGACTGAAAGAAAGATATATGGCTCTTGGGGATCATGTTTTTCAAAATAAGCTTTATTTTTGAAAATACTTCCTTTCCAAAACCTTTTTGAAAATAGTTTTCAAAAACTTTACCCAATCTGGTAACCTTCAGCTCTGATACCAAGTGTAACACTCCACCTCCGTTAAGGTCACTCACAAAGGGAATGCCTTAACTTTGGTGGAGCATTTTAGTAAACAGAACAGAAACTTACAAGACAGATAAAACAGTACTTGAAAATTTTTAACTTTATTACAGCGGAAACAGAAATTAGTATGGTTACATCCTTTCAATTTCAGAATTCAAGTACAAAATATCAGCCTTGTACAAAAGCCTTCAAAATGCATAGTTTAAAATCATAATCCCCATGGAACGGAAGCTATACAGAGCCAAGCCATACTTTAAGTACTTCAAGCAAAGAGAAATCCGGATCAAGCTAAAGTATTTCCCTCCTTGGATAACCTGGGGGGGGAAACGGAAGAAAGAAGGCGAAACAACAAGGGTCAGACAAAAAGTCTGGCAAGTCCAGTGACTTTCAGCATATGAACAGATAATAATAATATGATATGAACATAAAACCGGATGTGAGATAACTATAACAGGTGTAGCAGATATAACAGAAAAACAGAATGATATAAACTATTGTTTTACACTTCTCTGCACTAATACTAGTATAACAGAATTAGGGGTCACCCTAATGTCTAAATTGAAGCAGGAACGGGTACAGAATACTTTAACAGAAACAGAATGCTAATAATGGGCCTTTACTACCCGATCAGAAACAGACAGAAGCAGAAACAGATTTATCTCTACGGAAACAGAATGTGGAATTAGGTGTACACTAGTAATGGGCCTTTACCACCCGAACAGACGGTACCACACAGAAACAGACAGGTGTTACCACCCAACAGAAACAGACGGTACCAACAGAAACAGACAGAACTAAGCGTACCCTAAAACCCTACCCCAAGCGATCGGCTCTCTAATACATAAATATCCTGTGTCGGCCCCACAGTAGGGTGTATCACTCCCTAAAGTGACAACCAATTGGCACATACCTATTTACAGATGTCACGGCGTCTTACATCCTCAGAGGCAGACCGGGATCCATGCACGCACATGACCCGGTTGGAACGCACCATCAACACCCCTCGCCATTATCAGAATGAACCTCTTATAATTAGTTCAGTAACCGTGCCCGGACCCTACTTACTGTTGGGTCAAAGTTTTGATACCAGAAAGGGTTACTGACTAATATGGGTCCCAAACAACAGGCGACACAAGTAATTCCCCTTCCTAACCTTGTGTCCCCAGACTAACAGATTTCAGATTAACTTGTTTACAAGTTCAGACATACAGAGTTCAGATTTACTAATTCCCAAATTAAGTTAACAAGTTTTCAGACTAACGGGTCAGATGTACAGACTTTTCAGATTTGTCTAACTTTGTATTGGGCCTACAGATTCATGGACGGGTTTTACTACATCTATTAATCCCATTGGTTTAACCCTATTTTCCCCAATACGTTTTAGACGTCATTCTTATCTTAGATTTGCATTAATTAATTATTAGTGCACAGACCTCTCACATTAGGTCGGTAGCTTGTGGCCGCTGGATATGCCGGGCGGTTCCGGGCAGACTTCTGCCACAAGCCAGACCTAACCTCGTGTCTTGCGCATGTTATGACTAACTTCCCACATTAGAACCTATTGTTTGCGGCCACTGGATGTGCCGGGCGGTTCCGGGCAGATTTACGCCGCGAACTCATTCTAACCTCGAGTTAGCCATGTTTATCTTTGCGGCCAATTAATAATTTACCGTTTATGCGCACGCCCAATATATATGCCAATTCAGATTATATCAATCACAGGATGATTATATCAACATAGCAGATAACAGATTTTATATGACTTAACGGATTTAACAGATTTAGCAACTTAGCAGATTTTGGCATATAACAGATTAGGCATCTCAACAGACAAATTTAACAGATTTGGCATTTCAATCTAATTAGCAGTCTAGGCAATATAACAAAACTAGTAGTTTAGGCAACTTAGCAAATTAGCAGATTTAGCAAACCTAATAATTCTAAAGGTTCTATTTACATGCCTTGCCTAGTCATAAATTAGGCCTAAATTCATATGCCTACATAATTTTTGATGATTCACAACATATATTCCATGTTTGCTTAAGCGCAGAATATGGACATAATTTGCCATATAACATATGTTCCAATATAGATTATACCAAATATAACCATTAATTTCAATGCATGTCATATATCCAAAAATCCCTAATTAGGTGTAATTACAATAATAGATATCCTAATTAATGTAAATCTTAAGTTTCCATATCTTCCTTCTTTTCATGTCATGAATTATTATGCAAACTATCCCCAATAATATAAATCTTTAAACCATATCTTCTAAAAATCAGATCTTGCCTTTTTATATGCATTTTGTCCAAAGTCTCAAATCATATGTAATCTTTACAGTGGTTCCTCTTCTTCTTTTATCACAAAATATGCATAGGTCTAAATTGCAACATAACTATGCATACAACATGCATAAATTATATGTTCATAGTCAAATTTATGCATCCAATCCCAAGTCATATGTCCAATATATTTTATGCCTCAGACCAAAAGTCATACATTCAATTTGGTTTTGTCAAATTTCTCATCATTCATCCCAAAACTTGCGTTCATACGTTCATCTCTTATGAGATTAGGCACAGGCTCGTGGTAGCCTGGCTATAGAAACAGAAAAGAAGAAAGGAATATAGAACAGTCACAGAAAACAGATCTAACAGAAGAGAATACAACCTCAAACTCAGATTTAAATGCATATCAAAATTATAATTAACGTTTATAGCGGAGAATAACTGTACTTGCCTTGATTGGATTAAAGAAAGAACTTTAACTTGTTGTAGAATCTTTGCAGAAACTTTAATCTCTAGTTTTAATTCCAGCAGAGCAGCGACGCCATTTTTATTTTTATTTTTATTAGAAGAACAGAGCAATGGAGGCTAGAGAATTGTGTAAGAAACCTAGGTAGAGTCTAGGGTCATTTTTATAGAGTTGCAAGTTAATTTGAGCCGTCCGATGATGCTAGGGTAAATCAAGGCCATCAATTCCAAAAGAGGCCAATTATTTTCACAATTAAGGACTGTAAATTACTCCCATTTTAAATTATGTCATAATTACTATGCAATTCCATGTTTTAGCATATATATATTTCCTACAATGTACACATTTCTCATTTAGGACAAATTCTATATATAAATAATTCCTAACACACTTATGCCATAATTACTCCCTTAATGTACATTATCAACATTTATTATTTATTGCCAATCCATCAAACATAAATACGTATTTAATAGATACATCTTTCCTTTTACCGTATACATTAATTATTCATATATACATGTCAATTAACAAGAATGACAATATTAATGTATCCTTTTCATTGTAAATTAGCATATTTATATATTTCTCAACATATTTATATATTTCTCAAATTAACATGTACAGATAAATGTTAATAGCATGTTATGTTCACAAAATAATATCACATACCATATTTTTCTTATTCAGTGCCACATTGATGTCAATTGCAGGTTTATAAATGACATTCCTATTAATAGAAAATTAAGTCTAACCTATTCATATTCTTCCTCTTTGAAAATCCCCATTTACTGCATACAAATATTATGCATAAACCTTTCTTTTCACTGCTTGCATCCACACATTTTTATTTAATTTGTATGTTTATGACATAAATGCACATATGTACGAATATGTTAAATATTTCTTTCCTTTAATTTGTCATGAATCCAATTAGAGAAGGCCACTTATAAAAAAAACAATTCTTGGCAGGCAAAAATGCGCAACATACGCCTCATGCTACGTACATGTCATATATATATATATGTATGTATACGTATATGTATATATATATATATATATATTTCTTTTTTTTTCTTTTTACCTATCTTCCCAATTACCCATTTTCACACTAAACCACTTTTTGAACTGCATTCACACTAGGCTATTTTAAGCCATTCCCCTAAAACAAAAATAAGGCGCTGGCGGGGATCGAACTCTGTACCTCTTGTATGCAAGTCATGTGTTCCAACCAAATGAGCTACTAAGTCTTTTGCTTACAAAAGTTAGAACAATGCTAAACATTATTCTTTTCTCATTCCTCTTTTTTCATGTTTTGCTGCAATTTTTAATTTAAGGATATCTTTTTCATACGGAGTCCAATTTACGCAAACTCAGACTCTATCTCAAGCAGAATTTCAAGAAGAACGCAATGGCGTAACCTGTTTCCCTTAGTTCTTTGATTTCGAATTAATTATACTTTAATTTGTTAATTTCACAGCTATAGAATACACGGGGTGTTACATTGTAGTTGCCACAAGTTCATTAGTTCCGTGTTCACTCTGTTATGGTGATTACATGTCCATTCACCTTGTTGTCATGCTTATGCCAAAACTGTGCTGAAACTATCTCCTTTGTCACTCCCTTTTTATTGTTACGGCGACGCTACTTTGTCGCCTCGATGACGCCAAAATACATGCAATCATGTTAGTTAGGAAATGGGGAAAAAGGGGATTTATAATTGGCATAATTTATATAATGTTTATATAAGTTGGACATATAATTCAAATAGGGAAACATAGAAATAATCACCTATAATGACATAGGCAAATTTGGGTAAAAATGGCATAATTTGAATATAACCATTTACGAATATGTAATTCAAATTATTGTTGCAAAATACGTATTGACACCTATACAAGGAAAGGATTAATTAGTTGGTAAATTAATTAAAAATGGAATGTTAGTAATTACAATTAGGAATTGTAATTGTACTTATGACACGAGGTTAGGTTACGTTAGTGGTGGAAGTCTGCCCGGACTCGACCGGCATATCCAACAGCCACTAATGTTGAACCTAATGTGGGAGGTCTAAGTACATAAATACGAAACGGGCTAAGACACGAGGTTAGGCCCAACTGTGGAATAAGACTGCTCGGACCCGACCAGCATATCCAACATCCACATGTTATATGCCTAATGTAGGAGGTCTAGCCCATTATAACCATAAATGGACATGGTAATGAATTGGACTACTTAACTTAGGTTAATCCATAGGGATTGTATTAACTTAAGTTGGGGGTTAAGTAAACTTGGCTGTATAAAAAGGGAGGGTTAAGTAAATCTTGGGTAGGTGGGTAATATTAGTATATATAGGCCCATAAACTTAACCGTTAAATAAACATGCTTGAATCAGTGGAATGGTTAAGTAAATCTTATGTAGGTGGGTAATATTAGTATATATAGGCCCACAAACTTAACTTGATAAGGTCATGTAATTAAAGACACCTTTTAGGTAAACTTAACCAGTTGAAAACCTAGTAGTGGGGATGCAATACAAAGGGGAGAGCTTGCATCATCTTGTGTGGGACCCATTTCAGTCAGTAACCCTTAAATAGGTATCAAGCGGGTACTCCGAACTAGGTCGGAGTGGGGCACGCTTACTGAACTGATTGTAAGAGATCCAAATGTAGGGGCGGTGTTGACGGCGCATTCCAACGGGGTCATGTGCGTGCATGACTCCGCCTGCTGGGGAAAATAAGACGCAGTGACATCAGTAGATTTGGTTGTGCACATCTGGAAATTAAAGGGTTGCCACTTTAGGGAGTGATACGCCCTACTGTGGGGCCAGCACAGGGTATGTACGGAATAGGGAGCCGATCAGTGGAGGGTAGTAAATGGGGGTACATCTAGTCCTGTCTATTTCTGCGGGGTACCTGTGTTTCTGTCTAGGCTAACACCCATTATTTATGTTTAGGTACCAGTTCTGTTTGGGTTAAAACCCATTACTGGAGTACACCTAAAAATACCATTATATTCTTGTTGGGATCATCATGTTTTTGTGAAGCAATTAGTGAGTATGTAATCCTATTACATATTTGTTATACTAGTATTGGTGCAGAGCAAGGAAAGTATTAAGAAGCGTTGTCTATTCTATCATGTTGTCCTATTTACCTTGTCATACCTGCCAATTATGTAGTGATCTCTCTTATCCATTTTGTAAGCCTATCATGTTACTTTTATTTATTTACTTGCTAAAAGTAACTAGACTCGCCAGACTTTATGTCTGACCCTTTTTGTTTCCCCTTCTTTCTTCCGTTCCCCCCAGTTTCTCAAGGAGGAAACATACAGGCTTAATCGTGATTCTGAAGTACAAGACAGTGGTTTTTATGTTGTTATGGGTTTTCATATTTCATACAAATGATGCTTTGGACAACAATATTTTGATGATTAATAAAGTTGTTTGTTTCCACTACAATTTTTTTTATATTTGTCTTGTAATATTCTGTGTTTGTTCACGTAAACGCTTCACGAAACTTAATGCATTCCCTTTTTGAGTGACATTAACAGACGTGGGGTATCACATTTCGTCAGACGAAGAGAACGACGAGGAGGGGGGTCGTCCGTTCATGGAGATCGATGTGAGGTGGCTATTTGAGTGGGAGCTTCGTTTGGTTACATTACTGGAGGATATAAGCTGTGCGATGTTGAATACTTGAGTTTGTTCCATTTGCTGGAAAGAAGTGTTGCAAGGGAATTTACGTTTGGGGTGAACATGTTTACTGGTGGCATAGGTTTTCAAGGAAGAAGGTTTTATTGGATTTAATAATAAAGGATGATGGCGTTGATGATAGTGGGACTGCAGTGGGTGAAGATTTGGGGATTGATGGTTGTTTTGTTTTTGTGGGGTAGGTGGAGGAGTTGATGATAGTGGGTGATGTTCAGTAATGATGTTGCGGTGATGTATGTGGTTGTAAAGTCTGTGTATTATTGTGCAGTAGGGCGGAATGATTGGGCTGTAACTGGTGATGAGTTGTTGAGCAAGAAGGTGGGTTGTTCAGGGAACGGAGTCAAGTTTGGCAACATGGTGAAAACTGTAACGTCCCGGATTATTGCTAAGTTTGTAATACAGTTTGTTATGGATTAATTCAGTAATCGAGTTAAAATGATAAATTTTGAATAATAATTCTTAGGAATTTTTTTAGAAATAATATATTTAAATAGTTTAAAATATTTTTACCAATGTGAAATAAGCAGGAAATGTTTTCTTGTTTTGTTTTGTATTTTTTATGTTCGTTTTAACTCTCATAAATATAAGTAATATTGAATTTAAATACTAGAGAAGATTAAACGATCTTTTGTATAAAGTTCTATATGCACATTTATATTATTTAGCTCCTTCACAAATGCATATTTATGAATGTATGAACATATTTGAGTAAGCAATGTATTATACATTTTGTTTTATGATTTTAATATGGTTTAAAACTAATATAAGCTAAAATTAGCATCACTTAAGTAAAATTAAGTGCAAGAAAAATATAGATTTCTTCATAGGTAAGAAATACAACATTTATAAGTGATGTAACCTCCTTTGTACTTAAGATTTAAAACATTTAAAATAAATATTTGCTTATGTACTACAGCTATGCCGTTTATACATTGAATAGATGTGCATGGATTGTTTTAAATTACTTGGCAATAAAGCATTTGATACTACTTCATACATAAGGTTGTAGCTAGATCCTATAGTATGTCTTCTATACAATCTATGCACATGTTATAGCCGTATTGTTTCTGAAGCAATATATAGGACCAACTCACCATTTTTGGGCAACATTTCTTTCCAATCACATAGGACAACCTAAACTATGAAGTACTTAAACATTTAAAAAACTGGAACTTTGCTTAGAAGCTAAGGATGGTTTTTTTAAGAATTTAGTACATGAGCAAGGTACAATTGCATGTATGGTCGTAAATCAAATGCAGGCACACATCAACATAGCCTTGTACATCATAGATTGTAGCAGCCTGGAACTGTAGAACATCCCCTCCATAAAAAACAAAGACAAGTTAAACTCTACCATACTTGAGCTAAATGCTAAGCTATATGTTACTACTTATTTTTCAACTATAAATACACTCTGGTCACCCTTTTTAGTTCACAAACCATTAGCTAAGAAAACCCTGAAGCAAACCAGGAAGAAGCTATTCCAGACCTTGAACTAAAGCTGTGAGTACAACTTTTTACTATCTAAAACTACTTTGGTTTGTGTATAATTGGGTAAATATATATGTAGATGTACATGTAGTCATATTTGTTTTGAAATGTAGTAGATTTACTGGAAATGCTCAAAAGTCAGAACAGTATTTGTATATGGAAATTTTTTTCCTATATCACCATTTAAAACCTTTTTACTGCCATGTATGTATTATGGTACTTGCATACTTAATTGAATTGATGCAGTCTTTACCTAAAACTAAGGACTCAAACCTGAATAATTAGAGAATGGGAACAAACCAAGTACCTGGGACATCAAAATAATGATCAAACTGTGAATAAATCCCCATTTTCCTTTCTTTATTACTGACCAGTATGTATGAATCATGATAGTGCAAACACATATATGGGTGTGTGAATATATATGTTTGGAGATTCCTGGATAAGTGATATTGAGCCAATTCAGTATTTATATTAAACCTAGAAGGAATTGAAAGTTGAACGGGTAAAATCAAAGCCAGTAGACAAACAAAAGCATAGGCTCTGTTTTTCCTATTTGTAAACTACCATCTTACTTTAAATCAATACCATATAACCCAATCAATGTTAGAAAATGGTGTTAGCTACAAATTTGTTTAAAATTCACTTTAGTTTAATCTAAAAGTAAGTTATCACTTCAAATAAGAACATGTAAATCGTATATATGTATATAACAGTAAGTAGGCAGCTTCCATAAGATTTTCGATTTTTGAAATTTATAGTTTCAGTTATACGAATCGATTTATACTGGTATATGATGATTTTTAAAATAAACATCATGATTTTTAAAACTCTATTGATCGAGTTAGAAGTTATTTCAGATCTGGGAAACAAATAAAAAAATCACGAGTTTGAGTGAATAAAGTTTAAAATTGTTTATGTGAGGGTTTCATGGCGTCTAGGGGGAGGTGCTGATGAACTCTGGTGAGTTCTGGAGGTCTGAGGGGAGAGGGCGAGGTGGCTATAGGTTTTTGAGTGTGTTTTTGGGATTTGGTTTTTAGATGGATAGCACTTGAGATTTGATGGATCGAGTACTCTGATATGTGACATGGAGGAGTTCAGAGAAGCGAGGTTCGCTGTGGTGGCGGTTTCAGGTGTTCAGGTGGCCAGAGATGACGTAGGGAGTCGGTTTACGGTGGCAAGATGGAAGCTGAGTATTTGGGTAAGTAATGGTGGGGGTAGTGTTTCGAGAAGGATATGGTTTTTGATGATGGGAACCGGTTATTGGCGATCTCTGGTGGTGATGGGGTTTCCGAGGAATGTTTAGAGGGTCGTCCAGCGACGTGGATGGTGGTGCAGGTGCACGGAAGGCCGTGTACAACTGTGTTGTTTTTTTCCTTTTCTTTTGAGTTAGGTTGGCACCTTAATGGTCTGAATTCAAGGAATAAGAAAAACATATTGATGCGAGCTGATTAGTACAGTGATGGAGATTTGGCAAGTTCGTTATGTTTGGGTGTAAGGTAAGAAAAAAAAGAGGAGTAAAGAAAGAAATGGGACAGGAAAAATAAAATCTATCAGCTACAGCTGAAAATAAAGAAGAGAAAACAAGCGAGAAACCGCGTGGGTTTAGGGCTATTGGGCTTTGTTTGGGCCAAAAGGAAATAAATAAAGGAAGTAGAATTCAAGGAAAAGAAAGGAAGAGAAGATAAAAAGGAAAATAGGAAATATAAATATAAAGAGAAGAATTAGAAATAAAATAAAAGTTGAAAATGGATAAAATAAAAAGGAGTCTCTTTAAAATTATAATTAATATTTAGTATAAATATTTATAGAAATAGAAATTCAAGTAATATTTCTAAAAAGAAATAAGAAAGGAAGAAGTGTAGTATGAGAAGCATATGGTAGAGGATCAAACATGATCATTTGTAAACCAAGTTATACTTGGTTAGAGTCAAAAAAAGTTATTTTATTTTAATTAAATAAATGGAGTTAATTTATTTCTTTTCTAATAAATTAAAATTAGAACAAAATATAAATCCCCTTGTTTTGAAAAAACCAAGGCAATTTGTTCAGGTCGGATTAGATGGACCACAACCGCTGATGTATAGTGGTCGATGGATGGTGGCGGATCATTAGTAGCATTGTGTTGTGAAAAACTCTAACAGTTTGAAATAAACATTTGAATGTTATTTTACATTTTATCGACTTAGGCCAATAATTATATTTTAAATTAAGAAATGATTTAAAGTTTGAGTCAACGATGATTAAGTTAAATATTGAAATCTATGGGAATGAGAATTTATAGAATAAAATCTAACTCTGTACTAAAAATTATAAAGGAAATTAAGTCGATGGGATTAAACAAGCCCAGAAGAAGTGATATTCACAATCCAAGGTGGATAACGTTGGGCGAAAATGTTTTATAGATAAGGATGGTTGTGAAGAGGAAATTGGCTGACCAATAACTATAGGATTATTTTGGAGTTCAGAAAAATAAACTGAGTAAGGATGAATTGGAAGGAGATGTTGTATTGGGAATCGAGTAAGTTGAGTTTAGCAAAGTATCATTCACTTTGCGTCTAAATAAATATTTAAATTTTAATTATATATTGAATTATTTATTCATTTAGGAAAATGAAATAATAGTTATATTTTTAAGTTGTATATATTGAAGTATGGATTCTAACGATACAATTATATTCAAAGATAACAAACGTGTTCCTTGAACTGTATTAATCTTAAATAAATATGATTTGGAAATAATAAATTTCCAAGATCAACAAATTTAAGAATGACGTTTAGTTGTATTTGAATTGTTGTATGGTGATCTGTTGTGATTTGTTGATTGAATTTATTATTGTTGTAGTATGATCCAGTAGGCTTGTTCAGTTAAATTTAATCATTTACATGTATCATTTTGATATTACCAAATTATTATGGAAATCTAGAATTCTATAGATAAGTCCTGATATTATAAATATTGATATTTGTTTGAATATCATAACATCATCCTTTAAGTATCACTTGGCCCTGAAAGATATTAACGTTCATCGATTCAAAGAGATCGGGATTTGTTGTCAAACTGAAATCCAAATACTGCTTTGTTTTGACCTAGGCGTTGATTAATTTGAAGTCCAATTGAAGACCATTGAAGACGGATTTTATGCAAGGGCTATTCTGTCGATCCTAGGTAGAAATTGCCTAAGATGGTTTTACAGAATAGTGTCTTCGGTTTGTCCAGACCCAGGACAACTTGTATGGATGAATGTCTGACAAAGTATACCTAACAGATCGCGTAAGTTGATCTCTTCAAGACTAGATTTGGTGGCGGAGAAATTCGTTTCTCTTAGCTTTATACCCGTGGTTTTGGGGAAATCAATTTGTGATTTGACGGGTTTGACGATGTTGCATTCAAAGTAAATGAAAATGTGCTGTTCTTAAAGGTAAGTTATGACCTCAAGCCTCACAACCGGAAAATGACAAAAATTGGGCAGGTAGCATGGCTATTTCGGTCACTCCCATTAGGGTGTATTGTCACCATCTAGAGAATATTCATTTTGTTACTTCTTTCACTTCTGTATCGCCCGGGAACAGTTATGTTGGTACCAACCGTAAGGTGATAACATATTCGATACACTCAAGAGAAATGAGTGGTTAGTCATGTGTGGCCGGGTTGCAAGATGTTCTTGTTGAACCCAATGTATTCCTCTCTAGGGATACACTATCGGAAGGTGGTTCCATACCTTCTCATAGTTGGAAATCCATTATCCAATAAGCGCTCACAGTTTTGATTGTATACTATATATGTAGTGCATGAGATGCAAGCGTTCTGCTAGATTGCTATTTATTTGTGGATTGATAGACACTATTATAATATCAGAATAATATTGTTTTCAAAAATTGCTTTGGGTTATCGTAAGGTAAAAACCATCCGTGTTTATGTATGTACAGTCTTACGATTATCTTTTCTTTCAAAACGTTTTGAAAGTTAAACCATATGCTTGGGATTCTTATAAAGGAAAAACTCGTTCCGTTTTTACGGCATAGTCTTATGTGGTATCCTTTATAAATCAAGTTGTTTTAAAATCGTTTACTCACACCAGTCCCATGACTGACCCAGAGTTTATTTTTCTATGTTTCTCCCTAAACTCTTGGGTGCCCAAATTTGTACGGGCAGTCAAGTAGTTCAGGACTTTACAGATTCATCTGAAGGAGCTTGGAGTAGGAGGCTTCAACGTTAGTTATTTAGAGTTTGTTTCCGCTATACTGTATATATGTTGTACTCTGATGATGTATGTAAGTTAAAACCTAGTTGTATTTCAAAAGTGATTATATATCTATTATATTTTATTCATTCCACTGTGAGATTCGTGTTTACTCTGATTTTGTGTATGTTCTTCTTTTCTTCTATTCTAACTTTTCTATCTTATCTTCTCTCATCCTCTAATTTCTTTCTTCGACATCTGATTTTTAGTGTTCTTTGAGTTGGACTTTGGCTGTATTTGGTCGACTCAAAGGGTATCGAAATTCGGGTCGTCACACTTGGTATCAGAGCTTATGGCTGAGTAATAACCATGGCTCTGTGGCTTAACTCGATAGAGATGGGGTTAGCAATACCCTAGATTGAGTTTGAGTGTATATATATGAGCGCGTATTTGTCAATTGATATAAAAACTGTTTTATATTGTGTTGATTGATTTGTCGAGTGATTTATGAATTCCGGTCGATCAGTCTGATTAACTGTATCGGTATTTGTTCCTAAACTCTTAAACAAAATAATTCGACATGGTATTGTTTTAAACTGGGTAAATGAAATAATTTTACCCAAAATTATATTTTGATATAGAAAGAATAATTTTCTGAAATTATTATTATATATGGATGTGTCAATAATTGTTATTATAATCAAAAAGGATTATAAAAATTGGAATGGTTATATATCTAATCAAATTGAATTTTTATAAGAGTGAAATATACAAATAAGACGAACTGGGAATTTGTTTGAGTAAAGCAAAATGTTTCAGGTAATTTCAAAGATTTTGAATTGAGATATACGATTTCAAACTAGATTGGGTTAAAAACCAGAAGTTTTGATATGGGAATTTTGACTGGAATAAGTTAAATGAATTAGAGCTTGATTGAGATTAAATTGAATAAATTTAAATCGGATTTAGAATAACATCTAGTGGAATCGAGTTAGGAAAAGAAGTTATAAATGGTTCTATAACTCGGTAATGAACTTAAATAGAAATATTCAATGATTTTGGATAATCAAATTTCCAAATTTGATTTTAAAACCTGACTTGGTTTATATTATTATATAAGATTTGAAATTTATTTTCCAAATGAAATCAAGGATATTTCCTGAAATAGGAAATGGGTAATGTGCGTTGATAAGGAGTTAAGATCTGAAATTGAAACCTAACTAGAAATTGGTTAAGTTAAATGATTTTATGAGTACTGATCTGATGTTGATTTCGGTCTTCGGGTTTGATGCTTAGAAGATTATTTTCTTATCGATTTATGATTAGGGTCTAATGGAAGTTGAAGAGTTGAACGTGTGTGAAAATTAAATATAACATATAATTCTAGTTATGAAATTGGATGTTTTGATTGCTGTGAAATGTTTGGTAGATAATCTATGTGTTTTGGATGCCTTGTTTGTTGAACTGTTAGGGGATTGCCCATGGGTGTGTTTTGTTTTAAGTCTATGACTTGATATATAATCGGAATCTCCTCATTACTTTAATTTCGGGGACGAAATTCTATTAAGGGGGTAGATTGTAATGTCCCGGATTTTCACTAAGTTTGTAATACAGTTTATTATGGACAGTAATCGAGTTAAAATGATAAATTTTGAATAATAATTCTTGGGAAATTTTTTTAGAAATTATATATTTAAATAGTTTAAAATATTTTTAACAATATGAAATAAGCAGGAAATGTTTTCTTGTTTTTTTTTGTATTTTTTATGTTCGTTTTAACTCTCATAAATATAAGTAATATTGAATTTAAATACTAGAGAAGATTAAATGATCTTTTGTATGAAGTTTTATATGCACATTTATACTATTTAGCTCCTTCACAAATGCACATTTATGAATGTATGAATATATTTGAGTAAGCAATGTCTTATACATTTTGTTTTATGATTTTAATATGGTTTAAAACCAATATAAGCTAAAATTAGCATCACTTAAGTAAAATTAAGTGTAAGAAAAATATAGATTTCTTCATAGGTAAGAAATACAACATTTATAAGTGATGTAACCTCCTTTGTACTTAAGATTTAAAACATTTAAAATAAATATATGCTTATGTACTATAGCTATGCCATTTATACATTGAATAGATGTGCACGGATTGGTTTAAATTACTTGGCAATAAAGCATTTGATACTACTTCATACATAAGGTTGCAGCTAGATCCTATAGTATGTCTTCTATACAATCTGCGCACATGCTATAGCCGTATTATTTCTGAAGCAATATATAGGACCAACTCACCATTTTTGGGCAACATTTCTTTCCAATCACCTAGGGCAACCTGAACTATAAAGTACTTAAACATTTGAAAAGCTGGAACTTTGCTTAGAAGCTAAGGATGGTTTTTTTTAAGAACTTAGTACATGAGCAAGGTACAATTGCATGTATGGTCGTAAATCAAATGTCGGCACACATCAACATAGCCTTGCACAAAAAAGATTGTAGCAGCCTAGAACTGTAGAACATCCCCTCCATCAAAAAAAGACAAGTTAAACTCTACCATACTTGAGCTAGATGCTAACATATATGTTACTACTTGTTTTTCAACTATAAATACACTCTAGTCACCCTTTTTAGTTCACAAACCATTAGCTAAGAAAACCCTGAAGCAAACCAGGAAGAAGCAATACCAGACCTTGAACTAAAGCCGTGAGTACAACTTTTTACTATCTAAAACTACTTTGGTTTGTGTATAGTTGGATAAATATATATGTAGTACATGTAGTCATATATGTTTTGCAATGTAGTAGATTTAGTGGAAACTGGAAATGCTCAGAAGTCAGAACAATATTTGTATGTGGAAAAAAAAAATCCTATATCACCATTTAAAACCTTTTTGCTGCCCTGTATATATTATGGTACTTGTATACTTAATTGAATTGATGCAGTCTTTACCTAAAACTAAGGACTCAAACCTGAATAATTAGAGAATGGGAACAAACCAAGTACATGGAACATCAAAATAATGATCAAACCGTGAATAAATCCCCATTTTCCTTTCTTAATTACTGACCAGTATGTATGAATCATGATATTGCAAACACATATATGGGTGTGAAAATATATATGTTTGGAGATTCCTGAATAAGTGATATTGAGCTAATTCTGTATCTATATTAAACCTAGAAGGACTAGAAAGTTGAATAGGTAAAATCAAAGCCTGTAGACAAACAAAAACATAGGCTCTGTTTTTCCTGTTTGTAAACTACCATCTTACTTTAAATCAATATTATATAACACAATCAATGTTAGAAAATGGTGTTAGCTACAAATCTGTTTAAAATTCACTTTAGTTTAATCTAAAAATAAGTTATCACTTCAAATAAGAACATGTAAATCGTATATATGTATATAACAGTAAGTAGGCTCCTTCCATCAGATTTTCGATTTTTGAAATTTATAGTTTCAGTTATACAAATCGATTTATACTGGTATATGATGATTTTTAAAATAAACATCATGATTTTTAAAACTCTATTGATCGAGTTAGAAGTTATTTCAGATCTGGGAAATAAATAAAAAATCACGAGTTTGGGTAAATAAAGTTTAAAACTGTTTATATGAGGGTTTCATGACGTCTAGGGGGAGGTGCTGATGAATTCTGGTGAGTTCTGGCGGTCTGAGGGAAGAGGACGAGGTGGCTATAGGTTTTTGAGTGTGTTTTTGGGATTCGGTTTTTAGATGGATAGCACCTGAGATTTGATGGATCGAGTGCTTTGATATGTGATATAGAGGAGCGCAGGGAAGCGAGGTTCGTTGTGGTGGCGGTTTCAGGTGTTCAGGTGGCCGGAGATGACGGTGGGGGTCGGTTTACGGTGGCAAGCTGGAAGCTGAGTATTCAGGTAGGTAATGTTGGGGGTAGTGTTTTGAGAAGGAGATTGTCTTGGATGATGGGAACCGGTTATTGGCAATCTCTGGTGGTGATGGGGTTTCCGAGGAATGTTTGGACGGCCGTCCGGCGACGTGGGTGGTGGTGCAGGTGCACGGAAGGCCGTGTACAGCTGTGTTATTTTTTTTCCTTTTCTTTTGAGTTGGGTTGGCACCTTAATGGCCTGAATTCAGGGAATAAGGAAAACATATTGATGCGAGCTGATTAGTACTATGTTGGAGATTTGGCAAGTTCGTTATGTTTGGGTGTAAGGTAACAAAAGAAAAAGAGGAGGAAATGGGACATGCAAAATAAAATCTATCAGCAACAACTAAAAATAAAGAAGAGAAAACAAGGGAGAAACCGCGTGGGTTTAGGGTTGTTGGGCTTTGTTTGGGCCATAAGGTAATAAATAAAGGAAATGGAATTCAAGGAAAAGAAAGGGAGAAAAGATAAAATGGAAAATAGGAAATATAAATATAAAGAGAAGAATTAGAAATAAAATAAAATAAAAGTAGAAAATGGATAAAATAAAAAGGAGTCTCTTTAAAATTATAATAAATATTTAGGATAAATATTTATTGAAATAGAAATTAAAGTAATATTTCTAAAAAGAAATAAGAAAGGAAGAAGTGTAGTATGAGAAGCAGATGGTAGAGGATCAGACAGGATCATTTGTAAACGAAGTTATACTTGGTTAGAGTCAAACAAAGTTATTTTATTTTAATTAAATAAATGGAGTTAATTTATTTCTTTTCTAATAAATTAAAATTAGAACAAAATAAAAATCCCCTTGTTTTAAAAAAACCAAGATAATTCGTTCAGGTCGGATTAGATGGACCACAACCGCTGATGTATAGTGATCGATGGTTGCTGGCGGATCGTTAGTAGCATTGTGTTGTGAAAAACTCAAATGGTTTGAAATAAACATTTGAATGTTATTTTACATTTTATTGACTTAGGCCAATAATTATATTTTAAATCAAGAAATGATTTAAAGTTTGAGTCAACGATGATTAAGTTAAATATTGAAATCTATGGGAATGAAAATTTATAGCAAAATCTGACTCCGTACTAATAATTATAAAGGAAATCAAGTCGATGGGATTAAACGAACCCATAAGGAGTGATATTCACAATCTAAGGTGGATAACGTTGGGAGAAAATGTTTTACAGATAAGGATGGTTGTGAAGAGGAAATTGGCTAACCAATAACTATAGGATTATTTTGGAGTTCAGAAAAATAAATGGAGTAGGGATGAATTGGAAGGAGATGTTGTATTAGGAATCGAGTAAGTTGAGTTTAGGAAAGTATCATTCACTTTCCGTCTAAATAAATATTTAAATTTTAATTATATTGAATTATTTATTCATTTAGGGAAATGAAATAATAGTTATATTTTTAAGTTGTATATATTGAAGTATGGATTCTAACGATACAATTATAATCAAAGATAACAAATGGGATCCTTGAACTGTACTAATCTTAAATAAATATGATTTGGAAATAATAAATTTCCAAGATCAACAAATATAAGAATGACATTTATTTGTATTTGAATTGTTGTATGGTGTCTGTTGTGATTTGTTGATTGGATTTATTAATGTTGTAGTATGACCCAATATGCTTGTTTAGTTAAATTTAATCAATTACTTGTCTCATTTAGATAATACCAAATTATTATGGAAATGTGGAATTCTATAGATAAGTCTTGATATTATATATATTGATATTTGTTTGAATATCATAACATGACCCTTTAAGTATCTCTTGGCCCTAGAAGATATTAACGTTCATCGATTCAAAGAGACCGGGATTTGTTTTCAAATTAAAATCTAAATACCACTTTGTTTTGACCTAGGCGTTGATTAATTTGAAGTCCAATTGAAGACCATTGAAGACGGAGTTTATGCAAGGGCTATTATGTCGATCCTAGGTAGAAATTGCCTAAGATGGTTTTACAGAGTAGTGCATTCGGTTTGTCCAGACCCAGGACAACTTGTATGGACGAATGTCTGACAAAGTATACCTAACAGATCGCGTAAGTTGATCTCTTCAAAACTAGGTTTGGTAGCGGAGAAATTCGTTTCTCTTAGCTTTATACCCGTGGTTTTGGGGAAATCAATTTGTGATTTGATGGGTTTGATGATGTGGCAAGCAAAGTAATTGAAAATGTGTTGTTCTTAAAGGTAAGTTATGACCTCAAGCCTCACAACCGGAAAATGACAAAAATCGGGCAGGCAGCATGGCTATGTGGGTCGCTCCCATTAGGGTGTATTGTCACCATCTATAGAATATTCATTTTGTTACTTCTTTCACTTCTGTATCTCTCGGGAATGGTTATGTTGGTACCAACCGTAAGATGATACTATATTCGATGCACTCAAGAGAAATGAGTGGTTGGTCATGTGTGGTCGGGTTGCAAGACGTTCTTGTTGAACCCAGTGTATTCCTCTCTAGAGATGCACTATCGGAAGGTGGTTCCATACCTTGTCATAGTTGGAAAACCATTATCCAATAGGCGCTCGCGGTTTTGATTGTATACTGTATATGTAGAGTGTGAGATGCAAGCGTTCTGCTAGATTGCTATTTGTTTGTGGATTAATAGACACTATTATAATATCAGAATAATATTGTTTTCAAAAATTGCTTTGAGTTATCATAAGGTAAAAACCATCTGTGTTTATGCATGGATCGGTCTTATGATTATATTTTCTTTCAAAACATTTTGAAAGTTAAACCATATGCTTGGGATTCTCATAAAGGAAAAAATCGTTACGTTTTTACGGCGTAGTCTTATGAGGTATCCTTTATAAATCAAGTTGTTTTAAAATCGTTTACTCACACCAGTCCCATGACTGGCCCAGAGTTTATTTTTCTATGTTTCTCCCTAAACTCTTGGGTGCCCAAATTTGTACAGGCAGTCAAGTAGTTCAGGACTTTACAGATTCATCTGAAGGAGCTTGGAGTAGGAGGCTTCAACGTTATCTATTTAGAGTTTGTTTCCGCTATACTGTATATATGTTGTACTCTGATGATGTATGTAAGTTAAAACCTAGTTGTATTTCAAAAGCGATTATATATCTATTATATTTTATTCATTCCACTGTGAGATTCGTGTTTACTCTGATTTTGTGTATGTTCTTCTTTTCTTCTATTCTAACTTTTCTATCTTATCTTCTCTCATCCTCTAATTTCTTTCTTCGACATCTGAGTTTTAGTGTTCTTTGAGTTGGAATTCGGATGTATTTGGTCGACTCAAAGGGTACCGAAATTCGGGTCACCACAAAAACGGTGTTTGTAGCAGGAAGGAAAGAGAAAGTATACAGGGTTGGTTATGGAGTTAAATTGTGAATTGGAAATGATGAAGCCATATATACCAGGATTAAGGGTATTAGGAGTTGTACGATGCGTGGCCTGCCAATCATAATATAAAAGAGGTTAAGAACTTTAATTGCGATAATTAATGTGATAATGGTCATTAGGAAATTTAAATTGTTTAAATATAAGATTTATAACATCCGTATATTTTTTGTTAGTTGACAGAATCTAGTGAAATAGGATCCGTTGAGATCGTATGGGCGGTGACTACACAATGGAACAACTGGGAGTGAATTGGAGCTCGTTACAATTTATAGCGAAATAAATTGTCAGTCTGAATCAACCGATAGTTATCATTATTTAACGAAGACCATCCAATGTGAGTAAATCTCACTAACTCTGTACAGTATATATTTTTATAAATATAATATAGTATATAAATGATGATTGATTGTTGTGTGCTGATTATTTGGTTGAATTGCTGATTTATTGGTTGAAATTGTAGATAATGATATATATATATATATCGTTAATCAAATATTGATTCTGTTTATCAGAATATTTCATATTTAAATGAAATAGATGTTATTTATATTGTTTAACATGTATGATGCAGGGAAACAGGTTGGAGGGATCCGACTGGGTTCCTCAATATTTATAATACTGTTTGTTTTCATATATTGTGATATATGATGTGATATAAAACCTGTGAATGATTATGATGACACTGGTCTGTTTAATTGGTATTTTAAATACCATAGGAAATAATGGAATGTAAAAGGAGAATTTGCAAAGTATATTTTGAAAATGAAGTATTTATAGGAAATAAATATGATATTATAAATGAAATATTTATAGGAAATAAATAGGATATTATACAAGGAATATTTATGTGGAAAATAAATATAGTTATAAAAGGAATATTTATTTGGAAAGTAAATAGACTTATAAAAGGAAATATTTGGAAAATGAATAGAATTTTATAAAAAAAAGAATTTTACATTAGGAAGGTTTAGACTCGTGATTCGCACACGGGTGTAACATGATATTAATTTAAAGTAAATATTTTGCAAATAAAATATTATAAAGGAATTTGGGGTTTGAATTAGGAATTTAAATGGAATTACTGAAATTATAAACTGACTGGAAATTAGTTGAGTTGAATAGCTTTCTGGGTATCGATCTAATGTTGGTTTCGGCCTTCGGGGTTTATGCTTGGGAAGTTGTTCTCTTACTAGTTTATAGTTAGATACTGATAGAGGTCGGAAGATATTGATGCGTGAATCAGAAACGGAAACGTTTTCCAAAGTTAATAACGTATATTTTCTAACTTTAGAAAATAAGGAATTTATGAATATATGGAAACGATAAATGGGAAACTGGGAAATGAAACGATGATTGATCGGTAAGATTCCCATTTGGAAATACGACCATTGTTTGTACACATGTTTTCCTTTGATAGTTAAATCACTGACTATCTAAGATTTTGACCATTTCCGTTGTCAATACGGAGAGACCGGGATCAGATATATTATCCGAAAACCACTCTGGACGGCATTAGCGTTGCGAATTAAATATGATGAAGAAAATTGAAGATGGAGTTATGCAAGGCTGTCCTATTTACAGAATAGTGCCTTCGGTCTGTCCAGTCCCAGGACGACCTATATGGAAGAATGTCCGACGGAGTATATTTAATAGATTGCGTAAGTTGTTCTCTTCAAACATATGTACGTTTGGTGGCGGAGGAATTCGTTTCTCTTAGCTATTTACCCGTGATATGTTTGGAGAAATCAATTTATGATTTAGCGGGTATAACGATGTGACATTCAAAGTGAATGAAGATGTGGTTTGAAAAGGATACGTTATAGCCTCTAGCCTCACAACCGAAAACGGTAAAATCGGGTAGGTCGCATGGCTCAGTGGTTAGCTGCCAATTAGGGTGTATTATCACCTGATCTAGAGAAATTCCATTTACTTCTATAATCTATTTCGATGCTGTCCCTTTTGGGAAACGGTTGCTGATCCCAACCGTTGGTGATAATGCATTCGGTACACTCAAGCGAAATGAGTGACCAGTCATGTTTAGCCTGGGTTACAAGATGTTCTTGTTGAACCCGATGTATTCCTCTCTAGAGATACACTGTCGGAACGTGGTCCCATACCTTGCCAGTTGGAATTCATTACCCAAATAAGCGCCCATCGTTTTTTATTATATATTTTGTATGTGGAACGTGAGATGAAAGCGTTCTGCTATATGATTATTATATTGTGGTTGATAGACACTACTATAATATCCAAAGAATTTTGATATAAAGATTTTCATTTCTTTCAAAAGGATTTTGAATGATAAATCAAGTGTTTTTTGATTCTCATAAGGGAAAACCCGTTCCGTGTTATACGGCGTGGTCTTATGAGATATCATTTATTTTCTCAAGCTGTTTAAAATTGTTTACTCACACTAGTCCCATGACTGACCCGGAGTTTATTTTGTTTTGTTTCCCTTTACTCTTTGGTGCCCAATTTTGTACGGGCAGTCAAATAGTCAGGATTTTACAAATATACTTAGAGAGCTTGGAGCAGGAGGCTTCAGGATTATATAGCTATTGTTTATTCCGCTGTGTTGTATGTGTTGTACTCTGATAATGTTACTACATACATGTACTGATTTTATTTCGAAGATATGTTATCTGTTATATGTTGTTCGTTTTGCTGTGAGATTCGTGTTACTCTGATGTTGTTTTATGTTCTTCTTCTTCTTCTATTCTAATTTTCTATCTTATTTATTCTCACCCTCTAACTTCTTTCATTAACTATCCGGTATTTCCGATGCTTGATAGTCGACATTGGGTTATATGTTAATTACCAAGATCACGAATTCCCAGGTCGTTACAACTATTAAGTGGAATGACATGGAAAATTCTGGAGTATGGTGGAGAATCGACGAAGGCAACAGATGAGAAGAGACGGGTTAGAGCATGGAAAAAATTTCATAGGTCCGGATTGACATTTATGTTAGTTGATCCGAAGGGATATCAGATAAGGGAAGTTAATCCAGTCTAGTGGAATTAGGGTTGGTCGACCCTGAGATAGTCGGTCTTTGGATTGTCAACCCGAAGATAGTCAATCCGGGGATGGTCGACTCGGAGATAGTTGATCCAAGGATGATCAAGCTGGTTAACCTGACTCATGTTTTTACCTTGCCCATACTTCACCAATCAAACTTACCACATGGCCTTAGCAAACGTTGACTAATTCTCGGGGACTAACTAACTTGCAGGGAAAAATAACGGAATGACTTGAATTTGAACTCAAGCATACAAGCTTCTAGAAATTTAAGATAAAGCATATGAGAACATTTAGACTTGCGTACGAACGTATCTTGATGAACAAATTACTCTGGACTGCCCCAAATAAATACTTCTCGTAAGAATATAAAATGGAACCGTTCACACTCACCATTTAAAAAGACGGTCTGGAATGACGGTCTTTCGAGTCGAGTTCTATCGCATGCTTCCCATGCTTTAATTATGTCGTTATTTCTACACAACTTCCATTTCACGCACAACATAGTTCACACACATGGGGGTATAGGTTTCTCTATCTAACCAATAATATTTCTTGGATAGCACAACTATAATGTTTGGAAGATATGCGACAAGAGTTTTTGAGGCTGGAAAGGGAAAAGTTATCCAACAAGATTCTAATACAAACTCCAGCTCTAGAACTGAGTCGACGACGATTGCATTTTGTAGTTCAGCCTTATGATGAAGAGAAAAGTACTTAATCATCTGATGGGGAGTATTTTACAGAAGAAGAAGGAGCCGATAGGGAAGGATCCTCCGATGCTTTTCCTGATGCTGTCTTCCTAGACCGACCAATCAATTCTTTGCCTACCACTATGGACGAACCGAAGCTGATGAAGTTATGCACGAAGCACAAGATTCCTTTCGATTATGACCGTGTGCCAACTCCAAGTGAGGCTGCTTATATCCCTCTAGAAGGTTATATGACTATCAGCAGGAAAATGTGCATGGTGGGATGCGTTCCTCCATTCAGCCCGTTCATTGTCGACTTCCTTCGTCGCAGGAAAATGGCGCCTATGCAACAACACCGTACAACCTATGCCTATTACTTTACACTATAAATAATATATGGGGAGAAATTATAGCGAGAGATTACCTTCGATGTTATCACTTTATTCTACAAATTCAAGCATCGAAAGAACTGCCTATCCTTTACTTTGAATCCACCTCGGGTAATCGAGTGATAATTTGTGATGACCCAAAAATCCCCGCCTTTCGAATCGATCGTAAGTTACACAAGTCCGATCCAAAATGGCAGAAATCCTCGAACCGTTATGGGGTACAACACATCAGAACAAAACACAAAAGAACATTTCATTGTTATTACAACAATTTTACATCAGAGTACAAGAATATATCAGAGAACATATAATTGTTACACATCGGAAAATATCAAAGAATAGTAAATTACAATACAACGGAAACATAAAAACATTCAGTGGAATACTTCCAAATAATCCAGAGTATAGCTCCATGCATAATCCAGGATCCTTTTTCAAAAATATCTGCAAAACCAAAACTACTAGCTGCTCGTATGGAAAATAAGGACACCCAGAGTTTAGGTGGGAAACAATAAACTCCGAGTTAGTCATTGGACTGGTAAGAGAACCAAAAACAGCTGTTTATTTTTATTTTAAAGTTGGGTAAATCATGGGACCACGCCGTATGACACGGAATGGGTTTCCTCCACATGAATACCAATTATAAATAATCGAAATGCTTTTTAAAAAATGAAGTTATTATAAGACTCAAGTCCCATAACACAATACAAGTGCAAACCGGAGGATAGAGTTATACCTTATAATTGCCAAACATGCTTGATATGTGAGATTTCTCTTTTGTTATTAATATTGCATAGTGTAGAAATTAATTTCAAAAATAAATGTATCAGTCTTAAATGGCACAACACCATCTTATTATGTCGCAATATAGGTTTACAACTAAAAATGCGAGGTTCATATTGGAAGTTGGATTTCCATCAATGACCAAGGCAAAGGATCTTTCTTAACCGATTCTTATCACATCTCTAGCAAGATGTCCAAGACTACACGCATGTGACCCTCGAGACAGCAGAGTCGACCCACCAATTCCCGGTGAGTTCGGGTTACTCCTGAACATAACGTTCCTTGGTCCTACCGGACTTTCATACTGGTCGGTTGTTTGGCCATCATCCGAGGTGCCTCGATCCATCATCCCCATAAGTAAATTGACTAGGCTCCATACCATGGCATCACCTTTAGCTAGAAGGAAACATGTGTCCTTTCTCTAGTGCTCACAATCCTGTTTTCAACCATTCACGGGTTGTGAGGCTTGTCGAAGTCACATGTCAACATAAAGCCACGCTATGTAAGCCATGTTTTGATCATCAACAAAACCCTTCTTTTCAACAAAATCTTTGATAAATCTGCAACTTAGCATGCCATATTGTCAATTTACACATTTGATAAGTTTCTATTAATAATATAACATTTGAGTTCATACGCCTCAAAGAAGGGTGTTAAGCTAAAAGAATAAATTCTCTGCCACCTCAAATATATCATCAATAACAACTAATCAGTTACGTAACAAAATACATCGTTAGACATAAAATCGATTTACAAGTTCGTTCTAGGTCTAAACGAAAGCAAAGGAACTTTATGTTAGGGACCGCGAAACGGAACGTTCAGGCAAAGCAAACACTAGAGGGGGTGGTGAATAGTGTTTGTAAGAATTTAGATAAAACTAAAATCTAGAGAGAACTATGGGATGAATCAAACACCACAAACACAATCACAGACACAAATTCAAACACAGATGCAAAATAAATAGAAAATAAAAGTGCAGAAAGGCAAAGAACACACCGGATTTTATACTAATTCAGATCACTCCTACGTCCAGTCTCACACAACGCTGGATTGTGCAGAGTTTTATTACTATTTTCAAATAGCCAAATACACCCTCCTTGATTTCATGGCTTAACACGGAGACACCAACTCCTATCCCTTGATTTCACTGCTCAACAAGGGCACAACGACTCCTATTCCTTGATTTCACGACTAAAAGGATAAACCGTTTACTCTTTGACTTACAAATAGGATATTTCAACCCCAAGAAATTACAAAACAACCCTATAACTCTTCAATAGCACTTGATTCAGAGAGTAGAGAGTGTAGAGAGAAGAAGTTTTATCAAATTAGAAGTGAATTCGGCAGATTATGAGTGTAAAAACCATAAAAATGAGGAAGAATAATGATGGGATGAAAGGAGATAAAGATGGAGAAGAAGAGATGTTAGAAAAATCGGTTTTAACCTCTTTTTATAGAGAATGAAGGGTTGCAACGGTTCTGAAGCGTTTCAAATAGTGAAAAGATACTTCCCTTCAAATTTAGAAAACTAGCTGTTATATGTCGACATACATATTTTACTATGTCGACATACTTATGTGTAAATGTCATTTTCAAAGCATTTTTCAAGTATTTTGATATAAAACTAATTCTGAAAATTCTTGAGTAAAATTCTTATGTTGCAAGTCAATATTATATGATAGAAAAACATATGAAAACATATTTTTAAACTATATAAATATATTTATAAAATTATAAGGTTTTAAACTATAAATAAAGTATATATAAAAACCTAAGTTTGAAAAAAAAGAATTAAAAATAGAAACAAATATAAAAACAAAATAGAGAGGATTGAAAATAAAATAGAAAAGCAAAATGGAAGGGACTGAGAAAAGAATTGAAAAATTAGAATTAGAATTTGGATTTAAACCTTGAGTGCTATTTAGAATCTTACAAAATCTAGACTCTATAATTATATTAATCTTGAATTCTTGAACTCTTGAAATCTTGATTACTCATGAGTCTTGAATCTACTTTGAATTCTGAATCTCTAATGCTCTTAAACTGTACAGTCTTCAGCATTAATTCATGTATACAAATCCTGCATATGTGTGTATATATATATATATTCTAGATAAAGATGTTAGTATATATTTTATAATCAATGATAATTGGAATAAGGTTGCTGTCATCAAAACTCCATTCTCCAACAATCTCCCCCTTTTTGATGATGACAACCTTAGTTTATAAAATATCATACCTGTATATACTTGTTTGATGATGATCCTCTTATACTCCCCCTATCTATAAGAATTCTATAAAACTATGCCTATATTTCATAATTTCTCCCCCTCTGGCATTATCAAAAAGAAATATTAAATAAACTCCCCTAAGTTAAATAATTGTAGAATCTAAGTAATATTCTTAGAAATACTCTGAATAGAACATAAGTAACTATCCTTAAAAAAAAATGCTCCCCCTTAATTTAATAATCATATATTTATGTTATAGAAAGTTAGAACAATATTAATTATAAACAACAATTTTATTTAAACAAACACGTGTACTATACATGAATTTATACATATACGACACACCATAAGAACGTAATAAAACGAAATCTAGATAACCCTTAAACACTAAATTATTTTACAATGGGAGATTTGTGAATTGGACAATTTGGATAATGGAGAGAATTCTCCATTATTTTGAATCACATTCCCATTTTCGTCAAATAGGACTTCTCCTACGTACTCAACGTTGTCGTCTTCGTCTGCAATCGTTGGTTGAGTCTCTTGTTCTTCTTCCTCCTCCATTATTTCTTCCTCTTCCGGTTCTTCTTCTTCTAGTTCTTCCATTGGTTGATTATCATCATTGATGATAATTGGATTAGCCTCGTTATCCATTATAAACATTAAGAACTTCTCATCACTTTTCCTTGTTTATTTTTCTCTTAACTTAGTTTAATTTGAAGCACTTGCATCTCAGCCACCATTTGCAGTAAATACTCCATTTTCTCTTCAATTTTGATCACTCTAGAGAGCGTAGATCGTTGAAATGGACCCTCGGATGGTCCAACGTAGGAATAGGAGTTGTTTTGAGTATTTGGATTAGTGGAAGCCATTATAATTTTTAATTTAGAGTTTTTACAGGGAAGAAGTATGAGAACGAAGAATGAAATTCGAAACAAGGGATTTATATAGTTGGAATAACTAACTTTTGGTGGGAATTAATTTTAAAAATTTTCAGTTATATGTCGACATAACAGAATATTCATGTCGACATAGTGTTGTTTTAAATTTTATTATTTTAATTCCTTATTATATTTTTATATGTATGTATGTATTTATTATTACTTTAATTATTCTAATTCACTTAATGAACATATACCTAATTCTCTCCTAAATTTAGTGAATGTTGCTTCATTTAATGGTTTGGTTAATATATCATCTATTTGTTTATCTGTTTTTATAAATTCAAGTGAAATCTTTTCTTTACTTACATTATCTCTTAAAAAATGATGTCGAACATCAATATGTTTAGTTCTCAAATGATGAGTAGGATTTTTAGAAATATTTATAGCACTTGTATTATCGTAGTATATAGGTGATTTACTTATGTTTAAACCAAAATCGTTTAAAGTTTGTTGCATATAAATTACTTGTGAACACGCCCAAGCAGCAGATATATATTCTGCTTTAATTGTTGACAAAGATATGGTATTTTGTTTTTTTACTAAACCAAGAGACATGGGAATGTCCTAGAAAATGACATTTTCCACTAGTACTTTTCCAATCAGATTTACATCCTGCATAATCAGCGTCACGGTACGAAACTAGATCGAATGAATAATTTTTAAGATAAAATAATCCAAAATCTGATGTATGCTTTACATATCTCAAAATATGTTTTACGGCTGTTAGATGAGTTTCCTTAGGTTGTGATTGATATCTTTCATAGAGACATACACTATATATTATATCTGGTCTACTGGCAGTTATATATCATAATGATCCTATCATTCCTCTATATAGTTTTTGATCAACATCTTTTGATGTATCATCTTTACTTAAAGCAATATTAGTTGCCATAGGTGTTGGTCTACCATTTGTTGTTGTTAGATTGTATTTATTAATTAAATCTCTTGTTTATTTTTCTTGATTAATAAATATTCCATTCTTTAGTTGTCGAATTTGTAAACCTAAAAAGAATGATAATTCTCCCATATGGCACATTTCAAATTCTTTGGTCATAATATCTGAAAACTCTTTGCTCATTTTTTCATTTGTTGATCCAAATTTTTTGTCATCAACATATATTTGTACTAATTGTATATCTTTGTTATTTTTCTTAATAAACAACGTATTATCAAGTTTTCCTATTTCAAAGTTTGATTGTAATAAATAATTTCGTAATCTGTCATACCAAGCTCTAGGAGCCTGTTTTAATCCATATAATGCTTTCTTTAATTTATATACGTGATATAGTAATTTTTCATCTTCAAATAGGGGTGGTTGCTCTACATATACGTCTTCTTTGACAAATCCATTTAGAAATGCACTTTTGACATCCATTTGATATAATTAAAAATTATTATAATTTGCAATAGCTAGTAAAATCCTTATAGCTTCTAGTCTTGCTACGGGGGCAAAAGTTTCATCATAATCTATTCCTTCTTTGTGAGCATATCCTTGTGCTACTAGTCGTGCCTTATTTCTTACTACCTCACCGTGTTCATTCATTTTATTTTTATAAACCCATTTGGTTCCAATAATTGTTTTATCCCCTAGTCTAGGAAAAAGTTCCCATACTTCATTCCTAGTAAACTGATTCAATTCTTCTTGCATAGCAAGTATCCATGAATCATCGGAAGAAGCTTCCTTTGGATTTTTGGGTTCTATGGTTGATATAAATGCAGTATTACTCATATTATTTAATTGATTACGAGTTCTAACAACGGATTCAATATCCCCTAAGATATTTTCTACAGGATGACAATTTAATTCTTTTATTTAGTTGGTTATATTCATTATTTATTTCATCCTCACAATCGTCTTTATCGTTTTGAGTTATACTTTTATAGTTTTCATCGAAAGTACGTTTAATATTTCTTCTATAATGTTGGTTCGAGTATTAAAAACTCTATAAGCCTTTATTCTTTCTGAGTATCCAATAAAAATTCCTTTATCTAATTTTGAAACAAATTTTTCTAAATTATCCTTTGTACTAAGTATAAAACATTTACTTCCAAATATTTTAAAATAAGATACTTTTGGTTTCTTATTATATAAAAGTCCATAAGGTGTTTTATGAGTCAAAGGTCTAATTGAAATTCTATTAATAATATAACTAGCTGTTGCTACTGCCTCAGCCCAAAAATTCCTTGGTAAATTACTATGGAATAACATTGTTCTTGCACATTCTTGTATCATTCTATTTTTACGTTCAACTTCTCCGTTTTGTTAAGGAATTATTGGAATTGAAAATTTATTGGTTATTCCCTTTTTATTACAATATTTTTCAAAATTTTCATTTTTGAATTCTCCACCATGGTCGCTACGTATTATTTTAATTTTTAGTGATAATAAATTTGAATCTTTTTAGAAAATATTTTGAATTGATTGAAAGCATCACTTTTATTTTTAAGAAACCAAGTCCAAGTGTATCTAGAAAAATCGTCAACTATTACAAATACATATTTGTTATGATTTATTGATTGAGTTTGAGATGGACCAAATAAATCCATGTGTATTAACTCTAATGGTTTTGAAGTAGTGATTTCATCTTTTGATTTAAATGAACTCTTCTTTAATTTTCTGAATTGACAAGCATCACATAAGTTATTAATTTTGAATTTCATTTTGGGTAATCCTCTAACCGAATCTAATTTAGAAATTCTAGAGATATGTTTGAGATTTGTATGACCGAATCTCTTATGCCAAATCCAGGGATCACTTGTATTGGCCATAAGGCATAAATTATCGTTAGAAATTTTCATGCTTAATATATAAATATTTTTCTTTCTATCCCCTTCGAATATAACTTTTGAATTCCTATCTTCTATGAAACTTTTATTCTTTTTAAATTTTATTTTATGTCCTTTATCGCAAAGTTGACTTATACTTAGTAAATTGTGTTTTAAATTCCTAACTAATAAAACATCAGAAACAGTAGGAGTTTCAGAATTACCGACAATGCCGATTCCAATGATGTATCCTTCAGAATTATCTCTGAAATTTACCAATCCACCATCTTCATACTTCAGATTATTGAGTAGTTCTGGATTTCCAGTCATATGTCTCGAACAGCCACTATCCAGTATCCATTTGTTCTTTTTCATTTCCACCAGTTGCTTTTCAGAATTTGAATGTTCAATAGCCATGTAACAAACAAGTTCAAGTTTTGAATTTCCAATAGCCACCTTTTCAGAATTTGAATTGCCAATAGCAACTTCACGTATCTTTTCAAATTTTGAGTTTTCAAAAGTCACAGGACTTGTCCTTTTCTATATTGAACAATATTTCAGTAGATATTATGCTTCTTTAATATTAATATATGCAGACTCTTTTAACATTGATGAAATACATGAATTGACACTAGTATTATCAGAGATTCCAAAATTTGCCATTTTACCAAATTTTCAAAAATCAGATTATGAACTTTTTGAAAGACCTTGCTCTGATACTAATTGTTAGGGAATGCAGAATGGATTGTTCAGGCAAAGAAAGCACTAGAGGGGGGAGGGGTGAATAGTGTTTGTAAGAATTTAAACAAAACTAAATCTAGAGAGAACTATCGGATGAATCAAACACCACAAACACAATCACAGACACAAATTCAAACACAGGTGCAAAATAAATAGAAAATAAAAGTGCAGAAAAGGAAAGAACACACCGGATTTTATACTGGTTCGGATCACTCCTACGACCGGTCCTGCACAACGCTAGATTATGTAGAATTTTATTACTATTTTCAAATAGCCAAATACACCCTCCTTGATTTCATGGCTCAACAAGGAGACACTGACTTCTATCCCTTGATTTCACGCCTCAACAAGGACACACCGACTCCTATTCCTTGATTTCACGGCTACAAGGATAAACCGTTTACTCTTTGACTTACAAACAGGATCTTTCAGCCCTAAGTAATTACAAAACAGCCCTATAACTCTTCAATAACACTTGATTCAGAGAGTAGAGAGTGTAGAGAGAAGAAGTTTTATCAAATCAGAAGTGAATTCGGCAAAGTACAAGTGCAAAAACCATAAAAATGAAGAAGAATAGTGACAGGATGAAAGGAGATGAAGATGGAGAAGAAGAGATGTTAGAAAATTCGGATTTACCGCTTTTTATAGAGAATGAAAGGTTGCAACGGCTCTGAAGCATTTCAAATAGTGAAAAGGCTCTTCCGTTCAAATTTAGAAAATTAGCTATTATACGTCGACATACATATTTTACTATGTTGACATGCTTTTGTGTAAATTTCATTTTCAAAGCATTTTTCAAGTATATGGATATAAAACTAATCCTGAAAATTCTTGATTAAAATTCTAATGTTGTAAATCAATATTATATGATTGAAAAACATATGAAAACATATTTTTAAACTATATAAATATATTTATAAAATTATAAGGTTTTAAACTATAAATAATGTATATATAAAAACTTAAGTTTGAAAAACAAAGAATTAAAAATAGAAACAAATATAAAAACAAAATAGAGAGGACTGAAAATAAAATAGAAAAACAAAATAGAAGGGATTGAGAAAAGAATTGAAAAATCATAATTTGAATTTGAATTTGGATTTGAACCTGGAGTGCTATTTAGAGTCTTACAAAATCTAGACTCTATAATTATATTAATCTTGAATTCTTGAACTCTTGAAATCTTGATTACTCATGAGTCTTGAATCTACTTTGAATTCTGAATCTCTAAAGCTATTAAACTATACAGTCTTTAGTATTAATTCCTGTATACAAATCTTGCATATGTATATATATATATATTCTAGATAAAGATGTTAGTATATATTTTATAATTAATGATAATTGAAATAAGGTTTTTTCATCAAAACTCCATTCTCCAACAGTTTATTCCTCGTCCCCTAAGGGAGAGAGGCCCTTGCATATCCGATCAATCTTCAAGTACGTCTGGACGACCACCACTTATAACCTCGTCTTGTGTGTACGACCCACTCGAGACATCATCAATAATCCAAACGATGTGAAGTTCTCCAGACTTCTACCACCGCCTTCAATATCTTCAATACTCGCAGTATTAGTTATTCAGAATGGGTTAAAATCCGGTTTTTTCCAATAACCATCGCATCATTAAAATAATGTGATATATAAACATATCATAAATCTCATTACCATATAATTCCATTTATATGGATTTCACACATCATATACATCCAATAATAGTTGTAAACAACTATTAGCAACCAGTAATTACATATTGGCATCATTGACCTATGTGTTATGATCACTAAGACAAAACCAATACAAGCCATTGTTAAATAAGATATTACATCTTATTAAACCAATCATTGTTGTATTTAACAAACCCATTCATATCAACAGACATCAAATTCAGTTGATCATTCCCAAACAATATCCATCAATCAATGATAACATATCTGTTTCATGTTATATTTTTACCAAGTCTACTTAACTTAAAAAAGTGACCGTTAATGAACTGTTTTAACTTGTTAACGAGTAATTAACCCTAACATAACTACTATCATCTTTTTAAAATGGTATTAACTTGATAATAATCAAATTTCAATATCCAAACCATTACAGAAACCATCCCCAAACTCAATTACACTACAGTCAAGTCTTAAAATAGCATAAGCTATGATTAACTGAATTAATTAAGCTATAAAAATGAGAAATTCTCACCCCAGCCATTCCAACTTCTCGTCACTTCAATGTAGGATTTTTAACCTTGCAACTAAACCAAGATTGCACCTTTTCAACTAAAACCAACTAGCTACTATGTGTGTGTGTGTGTGTGTGTGTGTGTGTATATATATATATATATATCTGTGTGTGTGTGTGTGTGTGTGTGTATGCTTTTACTTGCATAAATAAAAGGAAAGATGGATTATTTCTAAGGGCTAAGGGTTTGTAACCCGAGGGGAGGCCATGGCCAGGTCAATGGGAGGTGGCGTAGAGATTAGAGGGGGTGTGGGGTCATGGCGTGGGTAGGTGGGGTCTAAAGGAGGAGATTCAAGGAGGTGTATGCTTGACTTTATGGTGTAAGGTGGAGTTTTTAGCACTTTAAAGAGGATGGAAGGCTTTGGAGCTAAGGGGGCCCAAGACATGTGGAAAAGGAGGAGAGGAACTGGTGATGGTCCGCAAGGGGGTAGAGGCCAGGTTAGGGGAGACGTTGTGCGTAGAAAGAAGAAGGAGACGAGTATAGTGTTTAAGAAGCTTAAGATAGAAGTAAAAGGTAAAGAGAAATGAAAATAAAAAAGAAATGGAACATGCCATAAGTACTTAGTAAAGTGGGAAATAGAAAGAATTAAACAAGTGTATAAGAGGGTACATGATGTGTCTAATTTATATGGCTTATTGAAATTAGAGTGTAGGAGGATTAATATCTCTTAATTAATTATGTAATGTTAACTTGTTTCTAGTCGTATGACCACATACTAACTCCAAAAATTAAGAAATTTGTAATCTTGCTACGTTTCACAGTTACGGTTCCAACAAGCCTTGTCTTGTCGAATTTGGAGACCGTATGAAAATGGCCTTATTTCTAGCTTTTACCAAATTTTAACTAGTTTTTTAACATACGTTTATATTATGCACACTCACATATGAACTCCGAAAATTATGAAATTTTAAATCTTACCATATTTTGATGTTATGGGTCCAATAAAATTAGTTTCATCGGATTCCGAAACTGTATCAAAAATGGTCTATTTTCGGGTCATAAAAATATTATTAAAATATTGATTTTAAATAAATTCACTTTTAAATTAATTGCAAAAGCTTACTAACCTTGTCCTAATTATTAAACAAGTCTTATTCAAATACTCAACTCAAAATCTCAAAATTTATAATTTCAGTGAATGGTGTTTCCATCCGAAATTGTTTAAACTGAAAAGTTGATAAAACGAATTAAATAACTTATCTAACCATTATACCTTTTGAAATTGTATATAAAAATGAGTGTATGTATCCAAAAATGTGCACGGTTATTTTGAATTCTTTAAATCTCAAGTTTTCGAAATATCAAAATTTCGGGGTTGTTACATTCTCCCCCACTTAAAAACTTTTCCTCCCCAAAAAGGAACGAAGCAAAGAAAAGAGAAAAGAATATTGAAACAATACCGTGATAATACTGGAAGAACACTAATACGTTTAGAGCAAAAAGCATCATATTATAGCATATCATATATAGTATCATGTCACAACCAAAATATCAACTATAATCACAGACCTAGCATATAACCCAGTGTATAGTGCCACTTAAGGCATAAGCTATGTTTATGCACCTAACCATACCAACTTGAGTACAACTACGTACTTGAGGTGGTCTGTACAATGTCAAAATGGATCTATACCAAAAATATACACCTAGGGCCTATACTGCACAAAAACGAGACACACTATATACAGATCATACATACTGGGAAATAACAACCCACCTCCCTACACCTCTCCTGAGTCATGATCTGAAGGCCCGGAAAGCGATATCTCGTCAGGCTCCTCCTCATCTACTCCACCCAACTCAGAATACGGGGGGTTCTAGATGCCAATCAGGCGCTATCTCCTCCTCTACCCAGAAGTCATCTGGCTCATCATTATCACTCTCGTGATTAGACCAATATATCACTTATTATCGGGGTCCTCCTCCTCGTCAGCATTATACCTTGCCCCCTCAATCTCTGGCTCCATCTGTAGCTCAACCTATGGCTTAACTGCCTCCTCAATCTCGGGCTTGATCTGAGCAGTATCTTCCTCATGTAACTATAGAGAAAGATCCCAATTTGCTGGCTTGTCTGGTGCTACCTGTTGAGCTAAATCATCAATGACAATATTCATCTCATGTACCAGCTACTGCTCATTCCATACGGGTCCATCAAGCTCTGGTTGTTCTAGTGTGGGTAAATCCATCTCTGGCTCGTAGTGTACTATCTTTGGGATAATCTCTGGAATATAATCTGGTATAATCTCAACCATCTGAGGTAGCTGAAAATCTACTGTTGGGGGGTGCTATAGGAACTGTATACCCCATCACAACATGGTTCTCTACATCTAACTTGAATCCAACGTCCTCAGCCAACATCCAATCATCGTGTGCTTCTGAACCCTCAAACTCATCTAAGTCCAATCCATACAAAATCAGACATCAAATTCAAACTTTAATTTTCATTGAATATTTATTATTAAAATATTAGAGTTTATTCCAAATTAATTGGAATGACATTTGCTCTTATACTAAATGTGACGACCCTAAAATCCCCGCTATTTGAATCGATTGTAAGACACAAAGTTTTGATCCAAAGTGGCAGAAATCCTCAAACCATTATGGGGTATAACACATCAGAACAAAACACAAAAGAATATTTCATTGTTATTACAACAATTTTACATCATAGTAGAAGAATATATCTGGGTACATGTAATTAATCCACAGTAGAAAATACCAGGGAATGGTAAATTACAATACAGCGGAAATATAAAAACATATAGCGGAAAACTTCCAAATAATCCATAGTATTGCTCCAGCCATAATTTAGGATCATGTTTTAAAATTATCTACAAGAATAAAACTACTAGCTGCTCATGTGGAAAATATGGGCACTCAGAGTTTACGTGGAAAACTATAAACTCCGAGTCAGTCATGGGACTGGTATGAGAACCAAAAACAATTATTTTTCTTTATTTTAAAGTTTGGTAAATCACGGGACCACGCCGTATGACATGGAACATGTTTTCTCCACATGAATACCAGTTATAAATACTCGAAATGTTTTTTGAAAAATGAAGCTATTAAAAGACTCAAGTCCCATCACACAAGCAAGCGCAAATCGGTGGATAGATTTTTACCTTATAATAGCCAATCATGCTTAATACACGATATTTCTATTTTATTATTACTAGTGCATAGTGCAGAAATCAATTTCGAAAATAATTATATCAATCTTATATAGCATAATACCCCATCCTATTATGTTGCCATATAGGTTTACAACTGAAAATGCTAGGTTCGTATTGGAAGTTGGATTTCCATCAATGACCAAGGAAAAGGTTCTTCCTTAACCTATTCAGATCGCATCTCTAGCAAGATGTCCAGGACCACACGCATGTGACCCTCGAGATAACAGAGTCGGTCTACCAATTCCTGGTGAGTTTGGATTACTCCTGAGCATAACGTTCCCCAGTCTTGTCGGACCTTCATATTGGTCGGTTGTTTGACCATCATCCGAGGCGCCTCGATCCATCATCCACATAAGCAAATTGCTTAGTCTCCATAATATGGCATCACCTATAGCTAGAAGGGAACATATGACCTTTCTCTGGTGCTCATCATCCTGTTTTCGGCCATTTGGGTTGTGAGGCTTGTCGAAGTCACGTTTCAACACAAAGCTATGCTATGTCAGCCATGCTTTGATCATCATCCACAAAGCTCTACTTTTCAACAAAAGCTTTGATCAATCAACAACTTAGCATGCCACAGTGTTAATTCACATATACGATTAGTTTCTATTAATAATATAACCTTTGAGTTCATACGCCTCAAAGAAAGGTGTTAAGCTAAGAGAATAAATTCTCCGCCACCTCAGATATATCATAAACGGAAACTAACCAATTATGTTATGAAATACAACGTCAGACATACAATCCACTTACAAGTTCATTCTGGGTCTGAACGAAACCGAAGACACCTTATTCCTCGTCCCCTAAGGGAGAGAGGCCCTTGCATATCCGGTCAATCTCCAAGTATGTTTGCACGACTGCCACTTATAACCTTGTGTTGGGTGTACGACCTAATTGAGACATCAGAAATAATCCAATCGATTTGAAGATCTCCGGACTTCTACCACCGTCTTCAATACCTTCAATACTCGCTGTATTAGTTATTCATAATGGGTTAAAATCCAGGTTTCCCCAATAACCATCGCATCATTAAAATAATGTGATTTATAAATATATCATAAATCTCATTACCATATAATTCCATTTATATGGATTTCACACATCATATGCATACAATAATAGCTGTAAACAACTATTAACACCCAATAATCACATACTGGCATCGTTGACCTAAATGTCAAGGTCATTTACATTTAAACCCAAAACAAGGCATTGTTAAATAAGATATCCAATCTTATCAACCCAATCATTATTGTATTTAAAAAACCCATTCATATTAACAAACATAATTCAAAAACAATATCCATCAATCAATGATAACATATCCATTTCAAGTTATATTTTCACCAAGTCTACTTGACTTAAATTGGTGATCGTTAATGAACTGTTTTAACTTGTTAACGAGTAATTAACCCTAATACAACTACTATCATCTTTTTAACAAGGTATTAACTTGATAACTATCAAATTTCAATATCCAAACCATTACACAAACTATCCTCAAAATCAATCACAGTACAAGCAAGACTTAAAACAATATAAGCTACGATTAACTGAATTAATTAAGCTATAAAAGTGAGAAATTCTTAACCCAGCCATTCCAACTTCTTGACACTTAAATGTAGGATTTTTAAGCTTGCAACTAAACCAAGATTGCACCTTTTCAACTCTAATCAACTTGCTAATTTGTATATGTGCATATATAACCTTTTACTTGCATAAATCAAAGGAAAGATGGAATTTTTCTTAGGGTTAAGGGATTGGAACCTTAGGAGAGGCCACAACCAGGTCAAAGGGAGGTGGCGTAGGGGTTGGAGAGTTTTGTGAGGTCAGGGTGTGGGGAGGTGGGTCCAAAGGGGGAGATTAATGGTGGTGTATGTTTGATTATATCGTGAAAGGTGGAATTTTTAGCACTCTAATGAGGAGGAAAGGCTTTGGAGCTAAGTGGGGCCCACAACATGAGGTGAAGGGAGAGAGGTGCTGGTGGTGGTGCGCAAGGGGGTAGAGGCCTGGTTAGGGGAGGTGTTGGGTGTAGGAAGGAGAAGGAGAGGAGTAATGGTGTTTAAGAAGGTTAAGGAAGAAGTAAAAGAGAAATGAAAATCAAAATAAAAGAAATGACACATGCCATAAGTACTTAGGAAAATGAGAAATAGGAAGAGTTAGGCAAGTGTACAAAAGGGTACATGATGTGTCTAATGTATATGGCTTACAGAAATTAGTAAGGGGATTAATCTCTCTTAATTAATTATGCAGCGTTAACTTGTTTTTAGTCGTATGACCACATACTACCTCCAAAAATTATGAAATTTGAAATCTCGCTAAGTTTCACAATTATGGTTCTAAAAAGCCTGGTCTCACCGAATTTGGAGACCATTTGAAAAATGGCTTTATTTCTAGCTTTTACTAATTTTTAACTAGTTTTTCAACATATATTTATATTACGCACGCTCACACGAACTTCGAAAATTATGAAATTTTAAATGTTACCATATTTTGATGTTACAGATCCATTAAAATTGGTTTCGTCGGTTTCTGAGATTGTTCCAAAAATGGTTTGTTTTCATGTCATCAAGATAATATTAAAATATTGATTTTAAAATTTTTAAATTTTAAATTAATTTTAAAAGTTTACTAACCTTGCCTTAACTATTAAATAAGTCATATCCAAATGCTTAACTCAAAATCTCAAAATTTATAATTTTAGTGAATAGTGTTTCCATCAAAAATTGTTTAAACTGATAAGCTGACAATACTAATTTAAATAACTTATCTCACCGTTATACTTTTTGAAATTGTATTTAAAAAGAGTGTATGTATCCAGAACTGTGCACGGTTATTCCGAATTCTTGAAAACTCAATTTTTCAAAATATCAGAATTTCCAGGTTGTTACATAATGGATGGGTTCAGTAAAATGGGGAACGTAAGTCCGAATTGGTTTTGTGTTCCACAGTAAGTTGGTTTCGCTAGAAGGTGGATTCAATGCAATAATTGTCAAGTCCTAACTTGCTTTTCTCAACTTCACTCAGGAGTTTCTAACTCTCGTAACCCTTTACTGGTGATAGCTCGACCAAGCCTATTGGCAATGTGTATAGCATCGTTTGGCTACTATAAAGAACGTCTAGGTGAATAATCAAAGTGTCAAAAGATGAATCGCCGATGAGGTCCTACATCAGTTCCATTTTCTTAATGCAAATCAGATATTACGCTTGGGTGGTGTTCGAGCTACATCGTTTGTGCCTCCAGCAGTTGTGCACCTATCGATTATGCCCTTAGTCAATGATCCAGTGGTTGTCAAGTCTTGGGTTCGTGCCCAAGTCAAGGGCGTTGCCAAGGGAGTAGCTGCCTTCGGTTCCAATCGGGACCAATCAGAGATGTAAAAGAGAAATCTCCTATGAAAATAGCCGAGGAAGGGCTGAAGACTACTTCTCCATAGAAACCAGTTGTGGAGAAATCTCCTACCTAGGAAAAGGAGGTGGTAGAGAGGTCTACATAAGAGCATGCTATGCGACTACGACCTCAATCTTCGATCCGAGGGGGTGGAACACCTTCTACGGAGAGCTTATTTAAGGGGTTGGATGGCTTAGAACTGTCATCTAAGTAGTATATTTTTCTAGATTTAGCTCCTCAGACCTTCTTTCATATGCATAAAGGAGAGAGTATCTCAATCGTAGTCAAGGAAATTACGCCAATTAGCAAGGCGTTGACAATGGGTCTATCAGAGGATGTACTCAGACACACACGACATGCGCACTGCACATCACAGTACTTGTCTGTCGTATGATGTAACACCCCATGTCCATTAATGTCACTCACAAAGGGAATACATTAACTTCTATGGAGCGTTTTAAGTGAGTATAGAACAGAAACTTAACAACAAGACATATATAAACAGTACTTGAAAAATTAAAAACTTTATTTCATTGCAGCGGAAAATACATATGTTTGATTACACCATCAAAACCAGATCCAAGTACATAATATCCATCTTGACTAAATCAAAGTACATAAATTGAAAGACATAATCCCCAATACAAAATAGCCATAAATAAAAGAGAGGCTGAACTTTACTTCAGCGATCCAAGCAATCTTCTAAAAGCAAGAAGCGCAGTTGTCCAAAATCAAGCTCCACTGGTGCTAGTTCCAACCTAAGCACCTTGGGGGGGGGAGGCAGAAAAGAGGAGGAAACAAAGGGGGGTCAGACATAAAGTCTGGCGATTGCGATAACTTTAACAATATAATTACCAAAGTAACTAGGCTAAGGCATAAGTTGGAAAATCAGGAAATGACCATGAACCATTGAGTATGGCAGAGTAAACAAGGAAACAGGATGAACAACGATATCGTTAAAGAGCACCTAACCAACTGTAAGATAATTACTATACTGCACCTCCACTATAAGGTAATTGCTATACTGCACCAGCACTAGTCATCCTAAGGTTGATCCCGCCTACTGAACATAAGTGATAATAATAATGGTAGTTTCGTGTACCCCTAGCTGCTATCATAGGTGCCGCCTACTCCTATCTCCACTAGTGGTACCCACTACCTTCCCCATTCTAATTACAATATTCATAATATGGTAGCTGTACTCCTAGCTGCTGTCATAGGTGCCGCCTGCTCCTATCTCCACTAGTCGTACCCACTACCTTCCCCATTCGATCGGCTCCCTAACTCGTAGATACCCGTGCTGGTCCTACAGTGGGGTGTATCACTCCCCAAAGTGGCAACCCAATACTACCAGAGATGCACGGCTTATACCTACACGATGCAACAACGTCTTATTTACCAGCCCGGGCCCACACACGCACATGAACCCGTTGGACTTGCATTGCCACCGCTCACCCGTTTTGGCCTCTTACAGTCAAGCCCAGTACACGTATCCCGTCCTCGACTTGGGTCGAGCCCACAGAGATACTCATGGGTTATGGTTGAAACGGGTCCCCATTACTTGACACAAGCTATCCACCTAAGCTTGGTCCCCTTTAGTACATCCCACTTAACCCTTTCCTTATTCATGTTCACTTACATGTTTCAAATTTTGGTTAAGTGTTTCTAATCGTATTTCAAATGCCATCCAAGGAACCCACTAGATTCCACATGCCACCCAAGGCACCCACTTAACCCCCTCATGTCCCACTACATGTTTATCTGGTTAAGTGTTTCTTAATTCATTAAGACCGTAACCTCATAAAGACCTCTCACATTAGACTGACATTTGTGGCAGCTGGATTTGTAGGGCGGGTCCGGGCAGTCTTACGCAACAAAAGAGCCTAACCTCGTGTCTTTACAATTGTTACGTATTTAATTTATGCCTAAGACCTTCCACATTAGACTGGCATTTGTGGAAGCTGGATTTGCCGGGCGGGTCCGGGCAGTCTTACACCACAAAAGAGCCTAACCTCGTGTCTTAGACGATTAATTACTCCTAATTAATCATTCCCCAAATTTGAAATACTTTCCCTATTCAAATTATCAATTAATTCAAAATTTAACTATGGCCATAATTGACTCAATTATGTCCATCTATTTATGGTATGTAAAATCATACCAATTTTCATCACAAATTTATTTTATGCCTTTTAAGGCATTTATGCCAATTAAATCTTTTAATATTATCCCCTTTTACCCAACGTTGTACGTTTGTTCGTTTAACGTAAAATATACGTTAGACTCGAATAGTCTAACTCATGGAATAAAGAGAAAACATCACAACATACATATGATTAAAACTAGATCTAAACATAGGGGTGAACTTGCATGTGTGAATGATGTTCTAATCTAAAACTTGCATAGGCCAAAGTTACAACTTGCATAAAATTACATATGTCATAAATCTAAATCTAAAGGTGTGAACTTGTTTAGATAATGGTCACAAACTTGCATAAATCATGTATGTCATAGATCTACATCTAAAGGTGTAAACTTGCATAGGCAGTAACCACAAACTTGCATAACATGATTCATTTTCAAACACATGTATTCATATAAACTTGCATATGTGATTTATGCAACATAACAATGGTATAAACTTACATCTAAACATGTAAACCAGCATGTAGAATTTGGCATATAACTCACACATGTCATAGCCTAAATTTAGATCTAAAATAGGTGTCATGAAGCATATAAGGTTATACATATAATTTTCCCCAACTTGCATATGATTCATGTCTTAATAAAAATCTAAACTTGCATACATACTTATGATTTATCATATGAATCAACATACCAAAACTAGCATATGAACAACATGGTGATTCGATTATACATAAGCCAATCATAAAATTACAACATAGATGATCACAACTTTGCAAGATAGCATCATAGAATTTACAACATAAACATCACAATTTTACTACATGAATAATAACATGCGGTCAATAATTCACATCATATCCAAATAGTCCACATCATAACTCAATCCAATTAATTTGCTAATTATTTTATTAAAACTATCGAACTCACAATTCAGAGAAGGTCTTGAATTCTGAATTCTGAGTTCTGAAGTTGTAATAGCTTTCCCTTGAAGAAGATTCGTTGTTAAAGTTGAAAAGGATTGATTTAGACTAGCTTTCTTCCTCTCTAATTGGTGGCGGCTATGCTGAGTTGCTAGGTGACGGCATGGAGGCCATGAATCTAATTTTGTTTTGATTTTAGGGTTTGAGTCTCGAGGTGTTTTTATAGAGTTTAGGATTAATTTAGGCCATCCGATCAACCTAGAAGCAACCTGAACCATCCAAACAAGATAGGGTGACACCTCAGCCCTAATGACTCAGCACAGTGTATTAAATGTTCATTTTTTTCTATAATTTACATATTTCTTATTTATGACAAATTCCATATGTAAATTATTCCCATTTTAATTATGCCATAACTATATTTTTAATTATGCTCACAATTAACGGTATACTAAATATACCATTTCATGAACCAATCTATGCCATGTAATTTTCATGTTTATCCTTCATATTTATATGTAAATTATAAATCTATTATTGTTAATTACATATTCTCCCTTTTACCATATACATTAATTACCCATATATAAATATCCATTTATACATGCATAAATCTTTCTTACCTTACATAAAAAAAAATCATTGACAACCAAAAGATGCGCCACGTACGCCACATGATGCGTACACGTCATATATATATATATATATATATATATATATATATATATATATATATATATATATATGTGTGTGTGTGTGTGTGTGTGTGTGTGTGTGTGTTTTCTTTTTATCTATCTTCCCAATTACCCATTTTCACACTAAACCACTTTTTGAATTGTGTTCACACTAAGCCATTTTAGGCCATTCCCCTAAAACAAAAATATGGCGCTGGCGGGGATCGAACTCTGTACCCCTTGTATGCAAGTCACGTGTTCCAACCAAATGAGCTACTAAGATTTTTGCTTACAAACCTTAGAACAATGCTAAACATTTATTCTTTTCTCATTCTTTTTTTTTCATGTTTTGCTGCAATATTTAATTTAAAGATATCTTTTTCATACGGAATCCAATTTACGCAAACTCGGACTCTATCTCAACCAGAATTCCAAGACGAACACAATGGCGCAACCCGTTTCCCTTAATTCTCACATCTGAGATTAATTATTCTTTAATTTAATTGATTTGATTATTCAAAAATTCAGGGTGTTAGATTCTCCCCTACTTAAAGGATTTCGTCCTCGAAATCTCTAAGTAAAGAAGGACGTATCCTACCATCCAAACAACCATCTACTCAACCATCAAACACAGGCATCCATTGTCCTTAAAATTTTCTAATGTTGTATGAGCATATGCAAGAAGTGTGTGTATATGTTCCTTATCTAATGCAAAATCAGGCGGTCTACTGATTCTGTTGACCTCCTTAATGCAAACCATGATAGTGTCATGCGTCCATTATGTATGCGAAAGAATCCTATCGATACATATTATCTATACATGCATGCACAGCCATTCACCAAAATGCAACATCTATATGATAGTACAACAGTTATACATCCATTACTTAAATATGTACACACATTTATATGCAATATGAAGTAACTGAGCCGATTTAGTGCCTAAAGTGTATGTATATGCATCCACGAGCAACCACTAGCAAACACTTGCATCCACATGCATCCATCATACATAACATGTCTCAAACACATGTTTCAACCATTGTTTATACCTAAAGGTCGAAGACTCGATCGATATGATACAACTGAGTGACAGAGGCAAGTACGATTAAAACAAAAGCTTTATTCCTATCAGACATCGGTTTAAGAGAATAACCCCCTAAGTATCAACCCCGAAGACCGAAATCAACATCAGATTGATACTCAGAGAATAGCTTCCATTAAACAAATGCCCAACTAGAAATCTACTTCCCGCTTCGAGTAAAAACCCTTAATCTTATCAGAAATATTCAGATACTTACAGACTACCGGTACAGATCAGATTATCAAATGATTCTTATGAAACCAAGCATGCAAAAAAAACCAAGAATGTACGCGTTTAAGTCAACTTCTAGCCCCGACAAACTTCTATGTCCCACGAAGCGGTTTTCCGCCCATCGTGCGGAAGTCCTTATATATCTTAAGAAAAGCATATATACGCGGAGGAAGAGATTCAAAAATGAAGAATCGAAGGAAAGATATATGGCTCTTGGGGTTATGCTTTCTAAAATAAGTTTTTCTCTTGAAAATACATTCATTAAAACATACTTTTGAAGGTACTTCTTTATAAAATTGTTTTTGAAAAACAACTTTTCAAAATTCATATCTGTTCTGGTAACCTTCAGCTCTGATACCACGTGTAACACCCCATGTCCATTAATGTCACTCACAAAGGGAATACATTAACTTCTATGGAGTGTTTTAAGTGAGTATAGAACAGAAACTTAACAACAAGACAGACATAAACAGTACTTGAAAAATTAAAAACTTTATTTCATTGCAGCGGAACATACATATGTTTGATTACATCATCAAAACCAGAGCCAAGTACATAATAACCATCTTAACTAAATCAAAGTACATAAATTGAAAGAAATAATCCCCAATACAAAATAGCCATAAATAAAAGAGAGGCTGAACTTTACTTCAGCGATCCAAGCAATCTACTAAAAGAAAGAAGCACAGTTGTCCAAAATCAAGCTCCACTGGTGCTAGTTCCAACCTGAGCACCTTGGGGGGGGGGGGGGAGGAAGAAAAGAGGAGGAAACAAAGGGGGGTCAGATATAAAGTCTGGCGAGTGCGATAACTTTAACAATATAATTACCAAAGTAACTAGGCTAAGGCATAAGTTGGAAAATCAGGAAATGACCATGAACCATTGAGTATGGCAGAGTAAACAAGGAAACAGGATGAACAACGATATCGTTAAAGCGCACCTAACCCACTGTAAGATAATTACTATATTGCACCTCCACTATAAGGTAATTGCTATACTGCACCACCACTAGTCAACCTAAGGTTGATCCCGCCTACTGAACATAAGTGATAATAATAATGGAAGTTTCGTGTACCCCTAGCTGCTATCATAGGTGCCGCCTGCTCCTATCTCCACTAGTGGTACCCACTACCCTCCCCATTCTAATTACAATATTCATAATATGGTAGCTGTACTCCTAGCTGCTGTCATAGGTGCCGCCTGCTCCTATCTCCACTAGTCGTACCCACTACCTTCCCCATTCGATCGGCTCCCTAACTCGTAGATACCGTGCTGGTCCCACAGTGGGGTGTATCACTCCCCAAAGTGGCAACCCAATACTACCAGAGATGCACGGCTTATACCTACACGATGCAACAACATCTTACCTACCAGCCTGGGCCCACACACGCATATGAACCCGTTGGACTTGCGTTGCCACCGCTCACCCGTTTTGGCCTCTTACAGTCAAGCCCAGTACGCGTGTCCCATCCTCGACTAGGGTCGAGCCCACAGAGATACTCATGGGTTACTGGTTCAAACGGGCCCCCATTACTTGACACAAGTTATCCACCTAAGCTTGGTCCCCTTTAGTACATCCCACTTAACCCTTTCCTTATTCATGTTCACTTACATGTTTCAAATTTTGGTTAAGTGTTTCTAATCGTATTTCAAATGCCACCCAAGGAACCCACTAGATTCCACATGCCACCCAAGGCACCCACTTAACCCCCTCATGTCCCACTACATGTTTATCTGGTTAAGTGTTTCTTAATTCATTAAGATCGTAACCTCATAAAGACCTCTCACATTAGACTGACATTTGTGGCAGCTGGATTTGTCGGGCGGGTCCGGGCAGTCTTACGCAACAAAAGAGCCTAACCTCATGTCTTTACAATTGTTACGTATTTAATTTATGCCTAAGACCTCCCATATTAGACTGGCATTTGTGGAAGCTGGATTTGCCGGGCGGGTCCAGGCAGTCTTACACCATAAAAGAGCCTAACCTCGTGTCTTAGACGATTAATTACTCCTAATTGATCATTCCCCAAATTTGAAATACTTTCCCTATTCAAATTAACAATTAATTCAAAATTTAACTATGGCCATAATTGACTCAATTATGTCCATCTATTTATGGTATGTAAAATCATACCAATTTTCATCACAAATTTATTTTATGCCTTTTAAGGCATTTATGCCAATTAAATCTTTTAATATTATCCCCTTTTACCCAACGTTGTACGTTCGTTCGTTTAACGTAAAATATACGTTAGACTCGAATAGTCTAACTCATGGAATAAAGAGAAAACATCACAACATACATATAATTAAAACTAGATCTAAACATAGGGGTGAACTTGCATGTTTGAATGATGTTCTACATCTAAAACTTGCATAGGCCAAAGTTACAACTTGCATAAAATTACGTATGTCATAAATCTAAATCTAAAGGTGTGGACTTGTTTAGATAATGGTCACAAACTTGCATAAATCATGTATGTCATAGATCTACATCTAAAGGTGTAAACTTGCATAGGCAGTAACCACAAACTTGCATAACATGATTCATTTTCAAACACATGTATTCATATAAACTTGCATATGTGATTTATGCAACATAACAATGGTATAAAATTACATCTAAACATGTAAACCAGCATGTAGAATTTGGCATATAACTCACACATGTCATAGCCTAAATTTAGATCTAAAATAGGTGTCATGAAGCATATAAGGTTATACATATAATTTTCCCCAACTTGCATATGATTCATGTCTTAATAAAAATCTAAACTTGCATACATACTTATGATTTATCATATGAATCAACATACCCAAACTAGCATATGAACAACATGGTGATTCGATTATACATAAGCCAATCATAAAATTACAACATAGATGATCACAACTTTGCAAGATAGCATCATAGAATTTACAACATAAACATCACAATTTTACTACATGAATAATAACATGCGGTCAATAATTCACATCATATCCAAATAGTCCACATCATAACTCAATCCAATTAATTTGCTAATTATTTTATTAAAATTATCGAACTCACAATTCAGAGAAGGTCTTGAATTCTGAATTCTGAGTTCTGAAGTTGTAATAGCTTTCCCTTGAAGAAGATTCGTTGTTAAAGTTGAAAAAGATTGATTTAGACTAGCTTTCTTCCTCTCTAATTGGTGGCGGCTATGCTGAGTTGCTAGGTGACGGCATGGAGGCCATGAATCACATTTTGTTTTGATTTTAGGGTTTGAGTCTAGAGGTGTTTTTATAGAGTTTAGGATTAATTTAGGCCATTCGATCAACCTAGAAGCAACCTGAACCATCCAAACAAGATAGGGTGACACCTCAGCCCTAATGACTCAGCACAGTGTATTAAATGTTCATTTTTTTCTATAATTTACATATTTCTTATTTATGACAAATTCCATATGTAAATTATTCCCATTTTAATTATGCCATAACTATATTTTTAATTATGCTCACAATTAACGGTATACTAAATATACCATTTCATGAACCAATCTATGCCATGTAATTTTCATGTTTATCCTTAATATTTATATGTAAATTATAAATCTGTTATTGTTAATTACATATTCTCCCTTTTACCGTATACATTAATTACCCATATACAAATATCCATTTATACATGCATAAATCTTTCTTATCTTTAATTTGTCATAAAATCCAATCAAAGAAGGCCACATAAAAAAAACAATCAATGACAACCAAAAAATGCGCCACATACGCCACATGATGTGTACACGTCACACACACACACACACACACACAGATATATATATATATATATGTGTGTGTGTGTGTGTGTGTGTGTTTGTGTATATATTTTTTTTTCTCTATATATATTTTTTCTTTTTATCTATCTTCCCAATTACCCATTTTCACACTAAATCACTTTTTGAACTGTGTTCACACTAAGCCATTTAAGCCATTCCCCTAAAACAAAAATATGGCGCTGGTGGGGATCGAACTCTGTACCCCTTGTATGCAAGTCACGTGTTCCAACCAAATGAGCTACTAAGTCTTTTGCTTACAAACCTTAGAACAATGCTAAACATTTATTATTTTCTCATTCTTTTTTTCTTCATGTTTTGCTGCAATATTTAATATAAAGATATTTTTTTCATACAGAATCCAATTTACGCAAACTCGGACTCTATCTCAACCAGAATTCCGAGACGAACACAATGGAACAACCCGTTTCCCTTAATTCTCACATCTGAGATTAATTATTCTTTAATTTAATTGATTCGATTATTCAAAAATTCAGGGTGTTACATTCTCCCTACTTAAAGGATTTCGTCCTCGAAATCTCTAAGTCAAGAAGAACGTATCCTACCATCCAAACAACCATCTACTCAACCATCAAACACAGGCATCCATTGTCCTTAAAATTTTCTAATGTAGTATGAACATATGCAAGAAGTGTGTGTATATGTTCCTTATCTAATGCAAAATCAGGCGGTCTACTGATTCAGTTGACCTCCTTAATGCAAATCATGATAGTGCCATGGGTCCATTATGTATGCGAAAGAATCATATCGATACATATTATCTATACATGCGTGAACAACCATTCACCAAAATGCAACATCCATATGATAGTACAACCATTATACATCCATTACTTAAATATGTACACACATTTATATGCAATATGAAGTAACAGAGACGATCTAGTGCCTAAAGTGTGTGTATATGCATCCACGAGCAACCACTAGCAAACACTTGCATCCACATGCATCCATCATACATAACATGTCTCAAACACATGTTTCAACCTAAAGGTCGAAGACTCGATCGATATGATACAACTGAGTGACAGAGGCAAGTACGATTAAAACAAAAGCTTTGTTCCTATCAGACATCGGTTTAAGAGAATAACCCCCTAAGTATCAACCCCGAAGACCGAAATCAACATCAGATTGATACTCAGAGAATCGCTTCCATTAAACAAATGCCCAACTGGAAATCTACTTCCCGCTTCAAGTAAAAACCCTTAAATTATCAAAAATATTCAGATACTTATAGACTACCGGTACAGATCAGATTATCAAATGATTCTTATGAAACCAAACATGCAAAAAAAAAAAAAAAAAAAAAAAAAACTAGAATGTACGCATCATAGTCAACTTCTAGACCCGACAAACTTCTAAGTCCCACGAAGCGGTTTTCCGCCCATCGTGCGGAAGTCCTTATATATGTTAAGAAAAATCATATATATGCGGAGGAAGAGATTCAAACATGGAGAATCGAAGGAAAGATATATGGCTCTTTTTATCTATCTTCCCAATTACCCGTTTTCACACTAAACCACTTTTTGAACTGTGTTCACACTAAGCAATTTTAAGCCATTCCCCTAAAACAAAAATATGGCGCTGGCGGGGATCGAACTCTGTACCCCTTGTATTCAAGTCACGTGTTCCAACCAAATGAGCTACTAAGTCTTTTGCTTACAAACCTTAGAACAATGCTAAACATTTATTCTTTTCTCATTCTTTTTTTTCCATGTTTTGCTGCAATATTTAATTTAAAGATATCTTTTTCATACGGAATCCAATTTACGCAAACTCGGACTCTATCTTAACCAGAATTCCGAGACAAACACAATGGCGCAACCTGTTTCCCTTAATTCTCACATCTGAGATTAATTATTCTTTAATTTAATTGATTCGATTATTCAAAAATTCAGTGTGTTACATATGACTTCATAGTTCTGATGTTGACTTATTCTGGATTTCAGGTAACATGCCTTCAAAATAGTATGATATTCAAATGCTCTAGAGCAGAATATTGAAGAGCAGAGTCCCACCCAAGTACTACTCAGACCAAGAGCGGGAGCGCATGGAGGATTGGATTGGGAGGAATGAGAGAAGGAGAAATAACATTAATATTATAAATATCATTCAAGATCACATTCCAGTTCTCCGTTCCACCACGGCACTGATAAGTCGAAAGGCCAAAGAGATCCTCGCGAAGACGAAAGTTCTGTTATCAATCCTCCAATCCCTCCCAAGGAGTCTCAACACAAGGAGCCTTATCCAAATCATAATCCAAAGACAAGGGAAATAAGCAGCCAATATTGATCCCCAGAAAGCATAAATCCAAGGAAATTTCTATCATGGATCCTATCATGCTCGAGTCGTCTACAGAGGAATGAAAGAAAATTTTAGAAGGACGGTTCCCTCAGTACTACTTTAGGTGCATGCACTTCATTCCTTCTCTACATCATGTACTGAAAGATGCTAGAGAAAATGTTAAGAATGGGATTGATGGCATTGTTGGGCAATATAAAGAGACATGTAAATATGCCCAAAAATGGTCCGAAATCATCAGAGGCCTAGAGTTTGACTTGGCCAATATGAATCAGTTGTGGGAGTGCGATGAGAATTCTTTAGCCGCTATTGATATGGAAATTGAAGATGTTAGGGCTATGTTAAAGCCAATGAAAGCAGATGTTAAGAAATACAAAAACCAGTACAACAAATTTGTAGACCGCTTCAACGGAGTGCTTGAAGCCCAAAGCCTTAGAACCAAATCTGTCGAGGGTGAATGCAAGGTTTTCTCCTAAGAAAACACTGAGTTAAAACTTGAATGCAACAATTTAGAGGCGATAAGGGTACTTTGGAAAAGGAAAACACCAAACTTAAGGCCTAACTGGCATAAGCCAAAGAGTGGGTTAGGAGAGTAGAGGAAAATGCAAATGCCGCCATAGAATCCGCTTCTAACTCCAGAATACAATATGATATGGAAGTGGAGGTAAAGAAGGTAGAAGAGGAGTTTGGGTTCTAATAATGATTTTCTTTACCAAAGTTCTCCGGTTTCGCGGTATATCCTGGGTAGTCGATTACCCTCAAACTCTAACCACTGCCTAGAGCGAGTTAGCCGAGGAAGAGAGGCGAGCATCAGAAGATGGAATGTGGATGAAGAGGAGCTAATGCAGAATTTATTATGGTACAATGGGCATGAGGTCCTGGAAAAGGGAAGGAAACTGGAGAAGGATGCTAAGAAAGCCACTAGGATCCAGGCCCAGGGGAAAAACATTGTTGAAGGTGGTTCCGATTCTTTCTCTGCTACCTATGGACTTGAAGATGTAGAAGAATATGATCTAATTTCTTAGCTCCTAAAGTATCTAAGCCTCTAACTCCAATCACTAAGATGCCTGAGACTCCTGGACTTACAAGCAATGGCTTGGCAGAAGGTATATTTTGACTTCACCGCAATTCAAAAGAGTTCATGTTGAAGGGTCATAGAGACGATGCTTGTAGCATCTACAGTTTCAAAAGGACTAACTATTATTGCTCTTCCTGCTATAGGTACCCATCAAGATTGAACCCCTCCCGAAACTCATTCAAACACGTTTGAAAATCCTCAAATTACCTGGTCGATGGTCTGGACAAAGACGAAGAAATGATCGATGCATTGAAAGGTCTCGATGGCAGGGGTTCTCAATCTAAGGGAGAACAGTAGGTCATTTCCAAAGGGAAGTAGGGACTAAAAAGGCTTTGAGCATGGAGAAAATCAAAGCACGACAAGAGGTGAAGCTTCTCAAGCTGAAAGTCAAAACAACCACAACAGGCCCTATATCAGCCGATCCTTTGCAGGTTATCCTTCTCTCCAGCGTCTCGCAGTCGTTTGTATTGACCAAGGAGAGAAATACTTCTGGGAAGGAGAGGAGGACAAAGAAGGAGCATGAGAAACCTGTCAAGGGTTCTGATGGGTCCAGAAGTGAGAAGCCACCCAAGCGTTGAATTGTTAAGAAGTCTGATGTGGATAAGAGTAAGAAGCATAAGACAGACGATAGGTCACCCAAGACCAAGTAGACTCATTTTTTTTCTTTTCTAGGCCTGTTGTGTTTTGTGCGAGTGCGACCCTCACATTTTGACCTATTAGTTGCATAAACCTTCACGGTAAATAAAAAAAATCTTTTTTTGTTTGCAATTTTATTTCTCTTTCCATTCAATGTACTTGCTGTTTGACCAAAATTTTATTTGATTCATAATTCATAAGTTTTTAGTCAAGAGGTATAACGTGTATGCCTCCAAATAACTTATAATCACACATCGCATCAGGTGCATGTTATTAGCTAATTTATAAATTTTATACCCCAACGTCAATGGTGTTTAAGGTGAGTCTATTGGACATCCAATCCTTAAGTCTTTATACTCTTCTATCATTAATTCAGGTTCACTGCAAGAAAAAGCACTTTTAACAACAACCACTCTCAACGTTTACTAAAGATTTTGTTAAAAGTCATTATATCAATTAGCATAAACGTCATTGTTCTCGTGAAAACGCTAAGAACAATGCACTCCTCTAACTCTCGCCGCACTATACAATTTCGTGAAAAAAAAATCATTTCCCTCTTTTTTTTTCATTTTCTTCCCTCTCTTCTAACACGTCCTTACCTAATTAACACCTCTCTTCATCATCCTTTCTAGTTTTCATTTCCACTTTTCGTTTGTCTATTTCAATTTCAACAAATAAAGTATCATCTTCCTTCATTCTTCGCTTCGATTTTGGTTGAGCATCTCTATAGCTAGCTCTTTATTCGCGTCATTTTCAATTTCGGTTAGCGTAATTTCAGCGGAAGGGGAAATCGATGAGTATCTTTTTCTTTGCCCTATTTTTGGCTTGAGTTTCTATCGATTCCCTATATGATTTTTTCTGTCTAATATGTGCTCATAGGTGATTCCGCGCTGTTATCGTGAAGCTAAGGTAACTTGTACTTTGTTTGTTAATTATTTTTCCTTTTTCTCCCTTTTTCAATTAATGGAAGGACATAATTCTAAGACTACTTTACAACCTGTTGATGTACTCCTCCTAGTTTCTCTGGTCTGTGTAGTAATGTATTGTCTTCTTTTTTCTATACTAATGAGTTAAATGTTTTAAGTTTTAACATAAGTATACCTTTCACAATTATATTGTGTGACGTTTGAATTACAAGGTCAAACCCCATTATTTCCTAGGATCTTGGGTGATGAAGTAGGAAGATAAGGCCTCCCCGTCATTTTATCTTTTTTGTTATAAAATCTAGCGAATTATATAATAAGTTTCATTTGATGTGAAATAATCTAAGGATTGTGGAAAGTGTAGGTGCAACAGGAATTTCATATTTATACTGTGCATGTACCTAAGAATTCCACACTTAAAGCCTCTGGACCTGGATATACTTGTGGAATAGCTAAAATTGTGAAGCCTACTAAATTTGTTACTGGAGGTGAAAGGATAATTACTCAGGCTTTAAGTAAGTTTTCAGTCAAACTTAGTTTATTATGCTTTTAAAAGGTATTGCTTTTCTTTGTTCTATGCGGATTTGATTACCTATTTTGGTTTACAGCAAAAGCATGACTGAAAAAATTAATTTGGATTTGCAAATCTGAAAATTTTCTACTCCAAATAATTTATTGTGTTTTATCAGATTTTTTGAGTGGTTGCAGATGAAATATGTACCATCTAGTTTGTTCGAGTTTACAATAACCTTCGATTTACCATCTAGTTGCATATGTATGTTAATCATAAAATGACATGTTTCTGTAAATAATTTTTGAAGTAACTCAAATCTTTAATTTGTCATGTATAATGATTTGAATGGTGAAATTTCAATATACAAAGCGCTCAAGTTCTTATTTCAGTATTCATGTATATTCTCATATGCAGTGACATGGAATGGACATGCACATACTCTCAATTTCTTTCTCAAAAAACTCCAACCTGTTATGTTTCTCTGTCCTTTTTCTATATCGATACTATTGTGGACTGTCCAACGCGCACGTGTGCATGCCAATACATCATTGCTCAGCATGGAAGTTGCATCGGGTAAGTTTCTAGCACTTCAATCCTCTTACACTACATTATATTTTTATCTTCTTCTTCACATTACCAGGAATATTTAGTCTGCTTATTAAAAACAAGGGAGATTCTCCTTATTTGACATCAGTAGTAAATAGGCCAGGCATGAGCACATTAATCTTGTTTCTCCTTATTTTCGTATGACTACCGTTTTTAGGAAATATAACAAATTCCAAAATATTGAATTATTAGACATAGATTTCTCCTTGTTTTTCTTTCCTTCCACAACTTGATCATTATACTTTTTTGCATTATATAGGTTCAGTGTTTCGCCGGTAATCCATGGTTGGTGTAACAAATCTTCCAAGTCGAACAAAAGCAATTTTGGTATTATTGCATCAAATCAGATCATCTTTATTTGCACAACTACGAAATGTATAGCAGACCCTATCTTTGAATGGACATACTATTTTTCATATTTATTCATATATAACATTTGGCACTATTTTTTCTCTTTGTTCGTTATTTTGGTATCTTTTCACTTCCAGAGTTCTTTGAAAAGACCTAGGCAGCTTGTACCAAAACAACAGTCAAAATCAGATGATAGTTCATTTGAAAGTGACTCTTCCGAAGATGATGTGACTCAAATGATACAAAGCATGTAGAGGGAACAATGATTATTTATGATGAGATAACTCAAATGATTTTCTGCATATAATTATAGTTTGACAATGCAAATCATATGTGTATAGATTTGATGTATCACAGGCTTCATAAACTTCTAAATGCAATATGAAAATGCAAAGCAGAGGTGGCTACACAGGTTACAGCAACGTCCATGTATTGTAGACAAGAGGGAAAATTTTAAAGCCACAATCTTGATGGCAAGGTATGCTTTCCTTATCATTGGTTTTTCTTTGCAAATTAATAAATTCTTTAATTATCCTTTTACCGATATATTAGATAATTCATCTCGAACTATGTGGTGGTGTAACAATATTTCATGACCGATTGAAAGTATGCCATTTTTGTTTCAACATATTTGCGTTCACATTGCTATCAACAAATCACCATGTGTTTACATTTGAATAATTTACTAAAATTATATGTCTATGCCATTACCTGTGATGATTGAACCAGACTTCACATGTATTTTTTTTCACTTGGTGGGGAGGGCTAAGTTTCTCAATTCATGGTAAAATAGACATGGTATTCGCTAATAATCTGTGAATCCCAATTTGTTACTGATTTTGGAGATCATTCCCTAAGTTATTGTTAATGATACTTTTCGCCAATACCGAAGATAGGTCTACGTAAGTGGACCGTAGGGAAGAATGGGTTTATTTATCTTTCACGAGATTGAGTTAGTTCACCATTTCCTAGATATCAAGGTTTAGAGCCCAAAAGATTAGTTACTCTTCCCTCTATTAGGTGAGCATCATGCTTAAGCGACTCAAGAACCAACATTTATCCTGGGACAAGGGTTCCTTAAGCACAACCCTCAATAAGGGCTTAAAGGCTTGTAGGAAGGGGTTCCGCACTAACTTTGCGAAAGGGTCTAGACTTGGGAAAGAGCTTGTACGCATGTATAAAGCAAATAGCATGTTGCACTGACGATAGCTAAGAAATTACACGAGAAACTCAGAAGGAAATGTACTAAGTGTTGATCCACTCTTTATTGATCGTTGATTTGGAATACACAAGTGATTACAACTGAAATCCCCAATTAGATATAGAAATTAAGGTTTACTCTAGCTAAAAACAATACAAGAACGAGAAATGAGAAAATCCTCTCGAAAATGAGACCCCTGGGGTCTTATTAATAGACAAATTGTAGCCTCCTTTTCTATTGGGCCAGCAGTAGCCCCTATCCGTCGCTTCTCCTTTTGGTTTCAGAAGTTCTAGCTCTTGGTCGCCTTTCCTTTTAATTCTGAAGACTTTGCTTATGGCTTTTTAAGGTGTCGGTTCCTACTTTCGAAAGGATGGTTTTGGTCCGCTGAACTCCTTTTTGATTGCTTGCCCATCTATTTTATATTAATCCTGAGTCTGTCAGTGTGAATAGCTTTCGGTTTTGACTCTCGGATGTAGGCTCTCGGATATGGACTTCTGGTCTTTCTATTAACACCTTTTGGAGCTTGTCTTTATAACTCAAGTGAATGGTTGTCAGGTACGCCACCCCTATCGGTATCCACACTGTAACAAACCGGATTTTCAAAACCAATTTTAAATTTTTATTTTAGCTATTTTAATGGATTTAGAGTATTTAATAATTTATTTTAAATAATAATGACTAAAAATTTATTTAAATCAAAGTTAGAACGTATAAATTTATTTTAATTATAAAACGAGCCTGAAATGGCGTGGCGGTTTGAAAATTCGATTTCTAATTTCAATTGAATGTACAGGATTCAAAATAAATCGGATTTCAGTAAAACTAGAAATATTTGAATCTGTTTAATAATATCTTTCTAACGAATATTAAAAATCTAGATTACATAACGAGAATTAAAAGTTATGTCCAGTTTAAAATTTAGAATAGTTGCTATGGAATTTTTATATATTTTTGTATAATATATAGCCCTTAAAAATAGCCATTTTGCAAACGACCTCCGTTTTCGACAAAACCACTTTTGTTGGATCCGGAATGTCAAATTATTACTAGATTCCAATTTTCATAATTTTTGGAATTAATTTGTGAGCGTGGCAAAAGAAAATGTGTTTTGTCAATTTCAATCAAATTGAATCGACCAGAAAATGGCCATTTTTCAAACGGTCTCCAAATTCAACGAATTTAATTTTGTTAGGATCGTATCATCAAAACATAGCCAGATTTATTTTTTTGTAATTTTTGGAGCCAGTATGTGGCTCCGGTAATTTAAAATGTACATTTAAATTCAATGTATATTGATATATTTTAATTTAACAGAAAATCGATCGAAATAATCGAATTGGCTTACAAAACATATTCCATTGTTTCCGGAATGGGGGTATTAGCTAGGAGCGACAGTCGTTGGGTGTGAATCGGAGTTCAGACAAATATGAACTAATTAACGAATTAAAAATAATAATTAAAAATAGTACAAATACCCTAGGAATACACTAAATCCTAATTCTCTAATTGAATACAGCAACCGCCGTTTTGAAATCTATGGTCACCGATATTCGATTTTAATTCCTCAAAAACTCTCAGTTCACAATGAATTAGTTAATCGTTTTAAAGGAAAAAAGATGGTGATTCGAAAGATCTTTAGTTTGATACGGTTTTGATGAGGGCTCATGGCGAATGCTGCTCGATTTTCAAGCTCAAGGGTGGAGCGTTCGCAGGCCTTTCCTGGCCGCTGCGCTGCCTCGAGTTGCGCGCCGCGCGTGGCCCAAGGAGGGGAGGTGATGGCGGTTCGTGGGATGCTCTCTGATCTGGGTCAGTGGATGTGTGTATGACATTGGATTTCATTCTATATTGATTGATTTTTGTTAAATATATATTTGTTTAGTCGCCGGGAATTTATTCTCTTGCTTAACATCCTTCTCTGAGACGTACGAGCTTAGAGGTTATATATTGATAGACATCAATTATATGGTGTGAATTGTCAGTGTGGCATGCCAAGATGCAAATGATCAAGGATTTTGTTGAAAAGCAAAGTCTTATGGATGATGATCAAAGCACAGCTTTAAATAGCATAGCTTTGTGTATAACATTAATTCGCGAGCCTCACACCCCGGTATGAGTCAAAAACGGGATAAGGACCATAGAGAGAACTTGCGTTTCTTTCTAGCTAGAAGTGGTGTCATGGTATGGAGCTCAGACATTTTTACTTATGTGGATGATGGAATGAGGCACCTTGGATATTGGTCGCTACTTGCCAAGTGATAGGTCCGATAGGACCGGGAAACTTATTGTTTAGGAATAACCAATCCACTAAAGTATCTGTGGACCGGCCCTACCGCTACCAAGGGCTCGCCAGTGTTCGAGTCCTGAGGCATTTGCTAAAGTGTCTCGAATCGGAGTGGAGCCATTCCTGGCCTCGAATAATAGATGGAAATCCAATTTCTAATACTCGACCTTTCAGTTTTAATTGTAGAACTAGTATGGCGACATGTATATGGTACCCATGTCGTCTATGATTGATACATTTATATTGAAATTGTTTCGACACTATACACTAGTAATAATATCAAATAATTTTGTTTTAAACATATTGAGCATATTTGGCTGTTATAAGGGAAAAATCTATCCTCTGGCTTGCGTTGCATTGTGTGATGGGACCTGAGTCTTATAATAGCTTCATTTTCAAAAAGCATTGCGTTGTTTTATTTTAAACTGTGGTTCATGTGGAGTAAACCCGTTCCATGTTATACGGCGTGGTTCCATGATTTCCCAACTTTTAAAGTAAAGATTAAATAACTGTTTTAGTTCTCACACCAGCCCCATGACTGACCTGGAGTTTATCGTTTTAACCTAAACTCTAGGTGCCTATATTTTTCACACGGACAGCTAGTTGTTTTGGTTTTCACAAATATTTCTTTTCACAGGATCCTGGATTACAGCTGGAGCTATATTTGGAAAGCTTTGTATCCGTATATCTCTTTCAGTTGTGTCAGTTGTTATTTTCCACTACGCATTACACTTATGTATTATTTTCCGCTGCTATGTATATTAAATCTCTGATATTGTATTTCCATTGTGTTAATATCTATTCATAATCTGATATATTCTTGTACTTTGATGTAATTGTTGTAATAACAATGAAATGTTCTATTGTATATGTTCTGATGAGTGTTATTCTCAACTCAATCCGGGCTTTCCCGTAAGGGGAAGTTTGGGTGGTTTCACACACCAAACAAACTAGCGTGAATAGCTTGTCTCTCTTCGGTAGACTTCTGAAGTGTGCCTTGGCTTTCCGGAGGGTTGCTTCCGGTGCTTTATTTGTTGCTTACTAGAATGACCTCTTGGTGACGATCTAACGGGGGTTTCGGTAACTAGATCCAGGATAATTTCCATATGCATCAAACTCTACATCTTTGATGCTTTCATCCCCTGATGTATCAGTATTGAGCAAGTTAATACTGATAGCCCTTTCTTCCTTCTGGGTCTCGGTTTTGGGAGACCATCCGTTGTTTACCCGTCGTGCTGGAACAACCCTGCCGACATCCTCTCTTTGTAGATTTTGAGCTGTTTTCTTCAATGATGGTGACGGTTACATAGCTGGTGGATTATTCCCTTACGCTTTCGGCTTTAATGTGTGCTAGGCTTTTGCTTACGAAAGATTCTTTTATGCTTGTGGTAGTGCGTTACCCCTTCGCCACCAGCCTGTTTCGGTGTTTTTTTGTAGTAGCATTTGCTCCCCGGGGTGATTTCGACTTTCCAAGTCAAATTTCAATGTCCTTTTAGTGCTTTGGCTCTCTATCTCTTGATCTTCCCTTAACCGACCCGTTGATTGACTCTTGTCTGTGTGGCTTGGATTAACAATAATTTGGTATAATTACCATCGCTTATTCTTCCTCCTTTTTACCAGTGACATAAACTACTCAAACCAAATTACTGTTCATTGAGAATTGCTAATGCTCTTTCAAAAATTTCTGATTCAATCCCTGGTGAGTACTCTTACTTTAAATTACTAGCAGAAATTTAAACTAAGCACTTAAATCTATTAGGGTTTTGCGTGTTAAATGCAAGCCACTTAATTATTGGTGATCTGGATTATGATTCATGGTGAGCTACACGAATGCTCTTTTCCCCAATGTTATTTCTTGGTGTAATGTCCCACATTTTTGATAGTCGGTTATTTAATGTATTTTATTATTTTAAACATTTTTGTTGGCGTATTAATGGATTTTAATATTGAATTCGTATATTTAAAACGAAGTGTGAACGTTAATTTATATTTAAATTAAAACAAGCTTGAAATGGCACGATAGTTTGTAATATTGAGTTTTGAACTTCAGTTGAGTATATAGGATCCAATATAAGTCGGATTTTTGTGAAACAAGTAACGTTTGTATCTTTTTTATTTTAATTTTCTAATGGAAGAGAAAAATTGAGAATTGGTTGTATTTGAAGCTATATATGTATATATATTCCATTTGGATGTTTTCGATAATAAAAATATACTATTATCATTTGATTGTATTTATTTTGAAAATTGATTCATATTTAATGTATTATATATGCGCCTTAGGAAAGGCCATTTTGCAAATGGTCTTGGTTTTCGTTGAAATTAGTTTCATTGGAACTGTAACGTTAAATTATTATACGACATTAAATTTCATGGCAAACCGATGTCGTATGTGACTTCGGGTAACCAAAAACGTCTTTGACTTTAATTTAATCGTTTTGTCAATTTAATTTCGAAATTTAGAATAATTGATTATCTAACGAACTCCGTTTTCAGCGAAACTAATTTTAATAAACCCGTAATGATTTATTTTTGTAGTATTTCAAGTTTCAAGTTATTTGGATTTTGTTATCGTGGAAAATTTAAATGCGTGTTTTCACTTGTGATTTATAAAGTAGTTTTCACAAACGATATCGGGATTTAAAAAAACCTGTCCCATCGTGTCCGGAATATTTTTCTATGCTAGGAGTACAAGTTTCATCTCAATCAAATATCGTATGAGGTAGTTTTATCAAGTTATTTCACATCGAAGTTTCGATAAATAAAATAATTATATTACCCTTCCTATATATACCCATATAATCTAACCCTAAGTTCTCTTGTTTCTGGTCAAAATCGCATGCGTGGTCAACAAATAAATGGAGCCTCCAATTTAAAACAATGAACGGCTGAGATTTCTTCCATTTTATTATCTAAAATATCTCCATCCTTACTTCGAATTGAAAACCCTTCAACATCGATCTTGTAGAGCATGTTGAGCTCTATCAATCCAACGGTCACGATCGGTCGCGAGACCCTATACTGATCGGATCATGGGAGAAAGATTAGGGCTTTCCTGGACTATATGCTAGCGGAAAGTTGGATCGAACAAAGTACAGGCTATGGCGATGATTGAGGGCGTTTCAGGGCATTTGCTGGTGATGTGTGATGAACCGACGGTGGCCCAAAGTTCAATGCGGATGTGGAAGTATTGAGCAGTGCGAGGTGATGTTGTTTGATGCCTGCGAGATGCTGAAGGGAGGTATGAAGTAAACGATTGTAGCAGGAAGGAACAAGGAGATGAAGGCATTCGCTTTGGGTTAACCCCGATGGCGCTCCGACGAATTGGTAGGCGAGTGGGGAAGTTCGTTGCGGGTTTGTATTTATGATGGAAGAGAATTTCAGCAGGGAAAGGATATAGGAAAGAACAGAAGGAGAGTACATTATGTGGGGAAAAGAAGCACGGGTGGTTGCATGGAGGATGTAGTTCGAACGAATGAGAAGGCGATTGTTTGGATGAACCGTAGAGTTGGTGAGGAAATAGAAGAAGAAATGGAAGTGGCGATGTGCGTTCGAGAGAAAGGTGGAGATAGTAGTAGTAATAACGGAAGAATGTGAACATTATTAATGCCTAGGTGAGTTATAACGTGGTCCTGACTTTCATATAGTATAATACTAAAATGCCTAATACTACTTAATTTCTACAAAATCTTATCTAACGTGGGACGATGTAATTATACCGTGCTGGAATGTGGCCAGCTATTAATAACGTGAAAAGTGCATACCCTATTTTTAACGTAGCTAAGTGTTGTGCCAACCTTTTTATTCAACGTGCCTAATTATTAATTAAATATGCCCAAATCTTATTTAAGTGCCAGGTTATTAAATATTATAAATGATTGATTATTTTTAATATATTTAGTTAAGTTTTGACATGGCCAAATAATCATTGAATGTGACTAATGTTTTTAATATGTATAAGGTTAATAAGTTAAATAAATATTATTTAAGTATTAATAATATTAATTTATAAGTGAATAACGCGTACAATTTATAATGTGCTCATACATGCATAGAATCGGACTAGACAAGGAGCATTGGAACGGACGGAGTTGAAAGTAGTTAAAACGAACCATTTTAACATCAGATGGAAAATCCAAGGTGAGTTCAACTCACTCAGTTATCCCATTTATATTTATATAAGTCGGGCTTATTGTTTGTGTGTTATGTTGCTAGTTGTTGAATGATTGGCTGTTTGCCTACATACTGAATATTTTTATATAACTGGTTTATATTAAACATTCGTTTAATTTAAGTTAAATCTAATCATTATTTTTAACGATTATTTCCATATGTGATAACTTATCTTGTTGGTTACATATAATAACATAAACATATTAATTTTAATTGGATGCTTATATTGTTGTTAGTTGACAATTATCAGCTGAATTGATTGTTCATGTTTATTATTGCAAATGATATATTATCATATGAAATGGATTGTTTTATTTGAGTTAACGTATTTGGATGCAGGAAAAAAATAGGTTGGAGGGATCCAACGGGATTCCACAAGTTTATTGTTTATTTTCATATTACAATTATATGAACTATTTGACCAACCTGATTAGATGATTGATTTTTTTATGGATTGTTGAATCGTAATTCAACTTTTATTATTATATTAACCAATGGGCAATATTTGTAACAACCCAGATTCTGATGGACCGGTTTTTTTTTCAAAATTCAATCCATCGAGACCCGAGTTGGTTGCTCTGGTATCCTGCAGAAAAGACAGAGGAAAGAGATATGTCAGAGTACGGAAAACAACTCACATCGGAAGGAATAAAATATAATATATTTTAAAACATAGCTTTACCTTAATCACAAAACTGCTAAATCAGTATTCCCAAAGCTATAAGTCTCTGTCTAACCTGCGAATGTTATGAGGAGGGGGTCAGAACATAAGTTCTGTGTGAATGAATTTAAACTACACTTCTTGAATAATCCTACATATACTGTTCAATTACACTTACTTATTTATTAGGTTATACGTGTTATTAGCACTCAAAGCTTACACACACGTCACACCCATCTACCCCCTAGTAGATTAACCTAATATAGTGTATATGTAGCTACCCCCAAACTGATGTACACCCCGTGATACCCCACTCGCACGGCCTCCTCCGTATCGCCACAGTAATAAGTGTAGTCCCTCATCCTATGCCATAGTAACGTACAACGCTACATCCGCATAGAACCACTATCGCAGTGCTACGTAAGCGTACTGAATTCTATCCTCGAACTATTCGATTGAGTTTGGTTCCATCACCGAATAATGCCCTCTAGTCTACGATACACCACCCAGAGCAGACATGGTTGTACCAAGATTTTCCCACGTACATATCATAAATCATACTCGATGTTTCTACTGCACATAACCTCTACTTGTGCACCCAAGTTCCGTGGCAGGGCTACACCAGAAAACACGGAACTCGGTCGGGAGATTTTCTATATCTGTACGGGCCCGCCTCTAAGAGTGTCCAATGTACAGATATCCCTCGGGTCTGGTTTTTCTATGGTGGCTATGGCCCCACCTAAGCCCCTCCCTCAACTAGTAAAGACCACACGAGCTAAGCGACCACCCCTAACAAGCAAACAATCTAAACATCCATGTGGGGTCTCCCCGCACACGTCCCTTAATAGCAAAGGTTAACGATCTCTAGGGGTTAGCTCTTGTCTTTTCACATTCCTTAGGCTGCTGGTGACAGGCGTCTGACGATCTTGCTATCGTTTGGTCTTGACCCTCCACCTCCGCCTGAGGAAATCGCCGAGCCACCCTTAATGCCACCGCGTACAGCATTCTGACTGCCCCCTACTTGTGCAGTCAAGGCCCACCCACCTGGTAGTTCCGCGCAGACCCATCCTCTGTAATCCTAGCCCGAAGCTAAACCACTACTGAGGATTACCAAGAGCACCTTTAACGTCTCAGGAAGCCGCGTGCTTCCCCTTCCAGTCCGTTGGTGTCGCCAAAATAGCGAACGTGCGCTCTCCTCGTGCCTTATGACACCATCATGATCTACCTCGTTGGGTTATTCATCCTACAACGTACGAATTGATTCAAGCGCCTTAGTTTTATATGTCATTAGACCCTAAGTCTAACCATTTAATTCACGCTTGTGCCACCTCTTCAACTTTCTCATTTAACTTGGTTATTCACATTAGCTTCCTTTTTTTTCGTATTCACCAAGTTACCCTTGCTTATTAATTCAATTTATACTTAACCCACTTAAGTCCATTAATAAGCCCACAACATGTTATTTTCCAATTTCATAAATTATTCCCTTTTTGGGTTACAGCAACATGTTATACTTAATTCATAGTTAAGTATGCCTTATCCCACATACATACTGATTAGGAGAATAACCCTCTAAACACCAGCCCCGAAGACCGAAATCAACATCAGACTGGCACCCAGAGAATTACTTAATCCAACCAACATATATGATTCTAATTTACTTCTTTTCCACTCATATAACTTATATCATTTTTAATTTCACATTTCTCCTTTCCAAACCACTTAATTTAAGTATATTTTTACATATAAGTTATCTCGTCTTCCTTATCGTTTCCTATAACTTATCTTGTCCCATAAGTCATAATTTCTACCTATTATCCTTTCTTGCCTTATTCAAGTTTATTCATAATAGGTTATTTATCATTCCCCATTTCTTGTCACTAATTTTAGATTTGACTTATTTCATAGTATAAGTCGTCCCACCCTTCAAGTCTTGTATTACATCTTAAGTCATAACCTTCCCTTGTCCCTATGACAAGTTTTCCTATTATTTAATTTTACATCACCGCAACTCAAGTTTATAATAGGTAATTATCATTCCCCCATTACTGTGTCATTAGTTTTAGATTTGACTTAACCCTTCCTTTTACTTAACCCGTTACTTAAACTTTACCCAATTCAATTAATTTATGATACCGTTACGGGTCCCATTTGGTTAAGCATATCTAAATTCTGTTTCACATGTCACACGTGTCCCACTTAACCCCCTTTTTATTACAGTTTCCATATCTTACACATGTTTTACTATGGTTAAGTCTACCTTGGTTATGTCTTACATCACATGTCTCACAACGGTTAAGTCCACATTAGTTATGCTTTACATGTCATTTATATCACCCACTTAACCCTCTAACCATACCCATGTCACCCACATGTCTTATTGTGGTTAGTATTCCTTAATTTTTTTAAAATGCCGTAACGATGTATGACCTCTCACATTAGACGTCCGTTCGTGGTTGCTGGATTTGCTGGGCGGTTCTGGGCAGTCTTACACCACAAACGCGCCTAACCTCGTGTCATAAACCGTTACGCCTCTAGTTATTTCCGTTGACCTCTCGCATTAGACGTTCGCTTGTGGTTGCTGGATTTGTCGGGCGGTTCCGGGCAGTCTTACACCACAAACGCTTCTAATCTCGTGTCATAGGCGTTCATTAACAATCGTCTTTCACCCAAACCTAAAATTCATGTCATATGTTCCAAATTCAACTTAATTACATTTCATTTTTATGCATATTTCCAATTTGCCATTCACTACACCAATTACACAATAGTTAGCCAATTTTCATATTACCCAAATTATCCAATTATAGCCAAATTCACTAATTTTATTTTTGGATAGGCGTTCATTTTTATGCTCTGATACCACATGGGATACCGCACATCCATTAATGTCACTCACAAAGAGAATGCATTAACTTCTATGGAGCGTTTTAAGTGTGTATAGAACAGAATCTTAACAACAAGACAGATATAAAACAATACTTAAAAATTTAAAACTTCATTCATTGCAGCGGTAATCAAATAAGTTTGATTACATCATCAAAACCCAAAAACTAGAGCCAAGTACATAATATCCATCTTGACTAAATCAGAGTACATAAAATGAAAGACATAACCCCAACATAAAATAGCCATAAATAAGATAGGTTGTACTTTTACTTCAGCGATCCAAGCAACTTCCAAAAGAAAGAGATAAAGCTGACCAAATCAAGCTCCATTAGTACTAATCCCACCCTGAGCACCTGGGGGGAAAAGGAAGAAAAGAGGTGGAAACAAAGGGGGTCAGACATTAAGTCTGGCGAGTGCAATAACTTTAACAATATAATCATTAAGTAACTAGGATAAGGCATAAGCTGGAGAATAAGGAAATGGCTGTGAACAAATGAGTATGGCAGAGCAAACAAAGGAAATAAGATGAACAAAGATAACGTTAAAGGCGCACCTAATCACTATAAGATAATTACTAACTGCACCACACCAAACACCCTAATGGTTGATCCCGCCTACAAAACTTAATAATGACAATGGTAGTTTCGTGTACCCCTAGCCGCCTTCATAGGTGTCGTCTGCCCCTATCTCCGCTAGGTGTACCCACTACCCCCATTCGATCGGCTTCCTAACTCGTAGATACCCATGCTGGCCCCACAGTGGGGTGTATCACTCCCCAAAGTGGTAACCCGATACCACCAAGATGCACGGCTTATATCTACACGATGCAACAACGTCTTACCTACTAGCCCGGGCCCACACACGCATGACCCTTTTGGACTTACATTGCCACCGCTAACCCGTTCTGACCTCTTACAATCAAACCCAGTACGCGTGTCCCTTCCTCAACTTGGGTCAAGCCCACAAAGATACTTAATGGGTTACTGGTTTGAAAAGGGCCCCCATGCATGACACAAGTTTTCCACCTATGCTTGGTCCCCTCTAAGGTTTTTCCCCACTTAACCCCATTCTTATTCATGTCTTCTTACATGTTTCAATCTTGGTTAAGTGCATCTAATCGTATTTCACATGCCATCCAAGGCACCCTCTTAATTTCACATGCCACCCAAAGCACCCACTTAACCCCCTCATGTCCCACCACATGTTTATCTAGTTAAGTGTTTCTTAATTCATTTACCGGGGCCACATACAGACTCTAAAAATTCACGAAAAATAAATCTAGCTATGTTTTGACGATACGGTCATAAAAAAATTAATTTCGTCGAATTTGGAGACCGTTTGAAAAATGGCCGTTTTCTGGTCGATCTAAATTGTCTGAAATTGACAAAACATGTTTTCTTTTGCCACGCTCACATATTAATTCTAAAAATTATGGAATTTGGAATCTAGCAATAATTTCACATTCTGGATCCAACCAAAGTGGTTTCGTCGAAAGCAGAGGTCGTTTGCAAAATGGCTATTTATACGGGCTATTTATTTTATTAAATTCCATAACGACTATTCTGAATATTTAACCGGCCGTAACTTTTTATTCCCACTATGAAATTTCAATTTTTCAGATTCGTTAGAAAGATATTATTAAACAGATTTAAATATTTCTAGGTTCACCAAAATCCAATTTATTTTGAATCCTATACATTCAAACAAAGTTCAAATTCAAAATTTCAAAGTACCGTGCCATTTCAAGCTCGGTTTATAATTAAAATAAATATATTCGTTCTAACTTCGATTTAAATAAATTTTTAGTCATTATTATTTAAAATAAATAATTTTAAATAGTCAAAATCCATTAAAATTTCTAAAATAAAAATTTTAAATTGGTTCCAAAATTTCGGCTTGTTACAATCTCCCTCACTTAAAATCTTTTCGTCGTCGAGAAGGATCGGAGCTGAAAGTTGTTTAATTGACCAACTCAACTTTCATTCTTTTATTGGTTTAAATAATTTTATTAGTTGAACTAATAATCACACAACACAATCATCGATCAATTAGTTGATTAGCTTTTCTAATCTGTGTAACTTTTATATATTCAAAAATCATATTTTCTAAAATCGGATTATATATATAATTAAAAATACGTTAATTATAAACTTGTCACTCTCAACTCATTCTAGGGCATTTCTAACCCCATCTCTAACGAGTTTTCTCATTTTAGGATACTATCGATCCTATCTCTAATGAGTATTCTTTTATAGGATATTACTAATCCTACCTCTGATGAGTCTTTTGTTCAGTTCTAACGAGTTGTACCCCAAAGATTTGAATTAACCAAAGCTCTGATACCAGCTGTAACAACATGTATTTCACCCAGATCTAATCGATTGCTAAATCGGCCAAGACCGTTCAAATCCCGCATATGCTAACTTTGGGCATACAACACATTAAAAAAAATAACAGAAGACTTTTATAAATACCATAATAATGTTACATCAGAGTACATAATATCAGAGTACATTGAATATAATAATACAACAGCGGAAGATTAATTTACAACAAATTTAATACAACGCAGCGGAAGACTATCATTGCTCTAGACACAGCTTTTTTGCTTCGATCCAGAATCCTGCTCAATATATCTGCAAAAAAAGCTACTCGACTGCCCGTGTGGAAATAGGGGCACCTGAGTTTGCAAGTGAAACAAATTACGAGTCAGTCATGGGACTGGTATGAGAAATCTTAACTTATCCTATTTAATAATAAGGCTAATTCCAGGACCACGCCACTAACGCGGAACGGGTTTACTCCATTGGATTGCCAGTGCATGAAATAAAGTAAATCGTTAAACAACGTAATGCTTTTTAGAAAAATGAAACCATTATAAGACTCAAGTCCCATCACACAATGCAACGCAAACTAGGGGATAGAGTTTTACCTGATAATGGTAAAAAATGCTTGATATAATAAAACGGATTTGATATTATTATTAGTGTATATATGTTTCAAAAACATTTTCAATCATAATGTATCAATCATAGGTGACATAGCTACCATTTACTATGTCGCCATACTAGTTTTACAAACAAAACCGTATGGTGTCGTATTGGAAGTTGGATTTCCATCATGAACCAAGGCAAGGGATCATCCTTATCGAATTCGAGACAATCTAGCCCATGTCTTAAGATACAGCAGCAACTGCACCTAGGAGCCACACGGCCGGTCCAACACTAACGTTAGTGGATTATATATAATTCCTGAGCAATACCTCTCCCCGCCCTATGGGGCGTAAATAAAGAGCCATTAAGGACTCCAATCTGAGGTACCTCGCTTTCCATCATCCACATAAGTAAAAATGTCTGGGCTCCAAACCATGACACCACTTCTAGCTAGAAAGAAACGCATGTTCTCCCTGGATCCTTCTTCCGTTTCAGGTTCATACCAGGGTGTATGGCTCGGAGGTAACACTATACACAAAGCTATGCTAAATAAAGTTGTGCTTTGATCATCAACCGCAAGGCTCTGCTTTTCAACTATAAGCCTTGATCATTTACATCTTAGCATGCCACACTGACAATTCACGCCATGCGACTGATGTCTATCAATATATAACCTCTGAGCTCATACGTCTCAGAGATGGGTGTTAAGCAAGAGAATAAATTCTTCGCACCAAGCAGATATATATTAAATAGAGATCAATCAACACAGAATAAATTCCAATGTCAGACATACATCTATTTACAAGTCCATTCTGGGTTTGAATGAAACCGGATACACCTTATTCCTCGTCCCATATGTCCAATACAAGAGAGAGGTTCTCGCATATCCGTCGATCTCTAAGTACGTCTGGACAATCACCACTTATTACCTTGTCTTGTGATGCCTCCCAATAAAGACATCAGTAATCATCCAAACGATGTGAAGATCTCTAGTCTTCAACCACGGTCTTGATCTTCGACTTTTAATCGTTGTAGTAATTATTCAGAATGGGTTGAACCCAGTCTTTCCGAATAACTTGCGTATTTTATAATCAATAATTAAGTGTTATAGAAACACATCATACGCCTCATTCCAATTTAGAATATTCTTTTAATAAAATATTCACATTATTAGGGAAAGGTTCCCATTAATTTTATCAAAGATAAATCCTTTTTAATTTATTCTTTAATCTTCCTTTTTAAAGATTCATTAAAACTCCAATTTAGTTTTAATATCAAAAATCATTATTTAATGATTATTCAACTTTAAAAAATTAATCTTGTCTTTAATTAGGTTAAAGAACCAATGTCATTTAAAACACAGTTCACGATAAACCCAAAATCATCTTCCATTAAATATTGAATTTTCACATAAATCAAATCAATTTATATTCTATATAAATTTTCGTATCAGACTAATAATATAAATGGAATAATGGCAAAGAATTTTAAATTCCATATATAATAACGGTCTTCTTTTACATAAGCTCATCTCGATTATTATTAAATTGAATTACATTCAATTCCAATTCCGTCTGTTAAATTGGAAAACTTTACTTTCGAAAATTTCCTTTTAAATCTTAATAAAAGATTTACAAATTCCAAAATATATTTTCACTATTAATTGGGTTAAACAACGAATGTCATTAAAAACACAGTTCACAATAAACCTAATTCACATTTCATTTTATTCCAATTACTAAATATAATTGGAAACTCTAATAATCTTAACTTAAAGATTTATTCTTTTCATACGGGGTTTAAGAACAGTGTTATTTAAGACATCATTCATGAAAGACCCAAAAATCCAATTTATTTTATTTAATTCCAATTTAATATTAAGTAATTGGAAAGCTTCATTAATCTTAATTTAAAGATTTATTCTAGTTAATAACTAGTTCATTTCGATAAAAATATATTTTTATCTTTAAAAAATTGGAATTTTCATCCAAATTCTTTTCAAATCATTTATTATGATTTTACATAATTTTTCCATATTTTTAATAATTTTATTAAGGCCCTTACAGTCGGTTTCCAATAACGGTCACCGAACTACATCCATAACGACCTTTTCTGAAATTCATTTGGACATAATTCCAAATCTTACCATTAGATTTCAAATCTGTTATATTCATTGGAAAGTTCTTTTCGATACGAACCCAACGGTTTTGGTTTTTGGAGAATCCGAAAGTCGGATCTCCTGTTACATCAATTTGAAGTTAAAGGTCGAAATTCGTGAATGGTCGTTGCGCGATGCGTTCTATTCAGGCCATTAAATATATATATTCTATATATTTCGTCGATTTCTATTTAAAACATACTTTATAAATTGTTTATATATTTATTTTAAAACGATTCCAACTTCATTTCAGTTTTAAATCAAAATTGAATATTTTATATCTTTATCATATTATAATATTAATATTTGTAAAATATTAGATTTTACATCATTTCTTTTTTATATTCATTATAAAATGAATAAAATCGATTAATAAACCTGTTCGGGTTAAAATGGCGTTTCCATACTTAACCCGACTTTATATTTTTATATTTTCTTGTCCATCCAAAAATGGACATGAAAATCATAATTTTATTCCTTATTGAATATTATTTTAAAATATTCCTTATTATAAAATATTCTTTATTTTAAAAAGATTCTTTAGTTTAAAATATTCTGAATCGGAATGCGACTCAATCAATTACCATATAATTTCAGTTATATGGATTTCATACATCGCATGTACATAACATTAATGATAAATAATCATTAAACAGTCCATTTACATCTAGAGTGAAGTTTACAACTGTGTGAGCAATAAAATAAATAAATATCGCTCATCACAGACCGTCAATCCATCGATTGACATATAACTAAATATTGGGACTAGTGTATGACAAATATCATCGCAATACCCATGTGGGGTTTTCAAACAACAACAGTTAATATAAATAAATCATTGGTTAATAATTTTAACCAATTCTAATTCTGTTTGGATTATTTTCTATTTAAACAATTTTCACTATTTAAATTATAAATAAATATTTATAATTTTAATTTCAACTACCATATTAATGTTAACATTATTTTTAATACGTTAAACATTTCAACATCACAAACACATATTTCAAGACATGATTCTTCTTATTTAACAAAACGTATTCTAACAAGATGACATTTTTATTTGACAAAAACATATTCTAACTAAACGATATTTTTATTATACAAAAACATATTCTATCTAAATGACATATTTATTTACAAAATATGTTTTCTAACTAAATGACATATTTATTTATAAAATATGTTTTCTAACATAAATGACATATTTATTTACAAAATATGTTTTCTAACTAAATGACATTTTTTTTACAAAATATGTTTTCTAACATAAATGACATATTTATTTGCATACATTTTTCTATGTATTCTAATGACAAAAAAAAGAATAATTTATTTGCATACATTTTTCTATGTACTCTAATGACAAATAAAAGAATAATTTATTTGCATACATTTTTCTATGTATTCTAACGACAAATAAAAGAATAATTTATTTGCATACATTTTCAATGTTGCCAATGTCAAATAAAAAGATAATTTTTATTTTCATAACATCTCTATGTTGCCAATGACCAATAAAAGATAATTTTTATTTTCATTATTTGTATGCAATTTCTATTTTTAACTTTAATAAATAAAAAGAATTATTTTTATTTGTATATAATTTCAATGTATAACATGACACATAAAAATGTTTATTTTAATTTGTATACAAATTCTAATTTATAACAAAACAATTAAAAAGGATAACTTTCATTTTGTCAATAATCTATCTAATTCAACAAAATTGACATTTTTGTTTTAACATAAATTTATTTAACAAAAATGATATTTTTGTTTTAACAATATGTAACAAAAATGATATTTTTGTTTTAACACAAATCTATTTAACAAAAATGATATTTTTGTTTTAACAATTCTATTTGACAAAAATGATATTTTTGTTTTAACAATTCTATTAAACAAAAATGATATTTTTGTTTCAACTATTTTATTTCAACAAAAATGAAATTTTGGTTTCAACTATTTTATTTCAACAAAAATGATAATTTTTGTTTTAACTATTTTATTTCAACAAAAATGACATTTTTATTTCACTTGACATTTTCTAATCAAAATGTTAATTTTATTTTGTCATAAAATTATCTAACAAAATGTTATTTTTATTTTGTCATAACATTATCCAACAAAATGTTATTTTTATTTTGACATAACATTATCTAACAAAATGTTATTTTTATTTTGACATAACATTATCCTAATTGAATCACATTTTTTATTTAACATAACATTATGTAGCAAGATGACACTTTTATTTCACATGACATTATGTAACAAGATGACGCTTTTATTTCACATGACATTATGTAACAAGATGACGCTTTTATTTCACATGACATTATGTAACAAGGTGACATTTTTGTTTCACATGTTAAAGACTGTATTTTTATCTTACAAAAATATAATTCAACAAATCATAACAACCACAATAAATCAATCAACCTAAATTTTGTACGTCACAAATATGTGTTTTATATAGCGTATAATCACATTCAATTTAAATATATATATATATATATATATACATATATATTTATTTTAGATTGAGAAATCTCACCTTGATTTTTAATTTGCCTAAATTCGTAGCAAGCTCTGTTTCTGCTCTGGTCTGTTTTATGTTGAAGATCTTGATTTTATGATTTCAATGCAACTAAAATCTTACAATTTTGATCTCTAAACAAAAAGTTATTAACAATTTAATCTAAACAGTTTTTAAATAAAAATTAATCCTTCCTTAATTATAATTAAATTAATTATAACACTTAACCTAAACGTTTTTGTATTCCTCATCGTATTTCCCTAGAATGTTAGAACCCATCATCGACTTATCAAAAGTCGGCGTCGCCACCTCCAGGGTCGACCGGACCCTGATCATCCCCAGACACATGAAGTGCCGCTCCTCCATCTCCATACCCCATCAACCCCCTCCAACTTGGTGTACCCATCGACCACGAAATCCAACACAATGTCAGCGTGTTCCAACCTCAATATCTCGCAATTTACACAGTAAAAATCGATCTTGCCCGTTGATTTCGTAGTGCTCGATTAGCTATTCAATTTTGTCTTTGAAAATTCTGTAATTGTTTAGTGGATTGGAAGATTTAAGAGGAAGAATGTGGGACGATTTCTGTCGTCCATCCGATTAGTGGAGGCTCTGTTTCAATTAGGGTTTGAATGTTTTAAAGATATTTATAATAAAATTATATTAAATTCATTAATTCACAAAATAAAGCCCGTTAATTCCTAATACCCCAAATCCCGCCCAAACAAATGTTGTCCCTAGCCAAATACCCCTATTCTTGACACAATGGACTACGTCCCGTCAGCCCGTTTGATCGTCTCATCCCATTTTTCTTTAAATTAAAATATAAAACATTTAATTATTTAATTTGATCGTACATTTTAATTTACCGGGGCCACATACGGACTTCAAAAATTCCCAAAAAATAAATCTAACTATGTTTTGACGATACAGTCCTAACAAAATTAATTTCGTCGAATTTGGAGATCGTTTGAAATTGGCCATTTTCTGGTCGATCCAAATTGACTGAAATTGACAAAACACGTTTTCTTTTGCCACGCTCACATATTAATTCCAAAAATTATGGAATTTGGAATCTAGTAATAATTTGACATACCAGATCCAACCAAAGTGGTTTTGTCAGAAACGGAGGTCATTTGCAAAATGGCTATTTATACGGGCTATATATTATATTAAATTCCATAGTGACTATTCTGAATATTTAACTGGCCATAACTTTTTATTCCAGCTATGAAATTTCAAATTTTCAGATTCTTAGAAAGATATTATTAAACAGATTTAAATATTTCTGGTTTCACCAAAATCCGATTTATTTTGAATCCTATACATTCATTCAAAGTTCAAATTCAAAATTTCAAACTACCGCGCCATTTCAGGCTCGGTTTATAATTAAAATAAATATAATCGTTCTAACTTCGATTTAAATAAATTTTTAGTCATTATTATTTAAAATAAATAATTTTAATAATCAAAATCCATTAAAATTTCTAAAATAAAAAATTTTAAATTGGTTCCAAAATTCCGGGTTGTTACATTTTCGATTCTTATGTTTTGGCAAGTAATACAGGTTTCTATATTATTGTTGGAATTCAGGCATCGAATTACTTTGTCGGGTCATTATACTTGGGGTTTAAGATGTACAATTTTCATACAAAAGTCTATTTACTGCTACAAAATGCAATTTATGCCTTTGATTCCATTGAATTCATTGTCAATGTTATTGGCTCGTTTGGTCTGAGTTTACCGATGCCAATTCCTGCTTTTGTTCAATATGCAAGTGTCTGATTAATCCGAGAATGGTGAACCATCCGATAGGGCAGTCAAAGGGTTGGTTTGTTCTTTGGTTTTGGGTGTCGGTAAAGTTTAAGAGTTTTATTGCCGTAACCTTTTGACTTTGTTTTCACGTGTGCCGGATCCAAGGGCCAATCAGGCTCTCGGTGATGACTTAGGATCACTTGGTCTCGGTTTATCTGTTACCAATTCTTTTTAGTCTTCCCGGCAACATTTTTTCGTTTCTCTTTGTCTTTGGTGCTAGGATCACTAATTTTGTCATCATTAAAGGCTTGATTGCTTCTTAGTGAATGCAAAATTAGTATGAACTATGTCCAGACTAATATTCAAGGCTATCCTAATATGAAATGATTTGAGTGTCTAGCATTAAATAATTTTACATGTTATCTACTCATTTCATACTAAAGAACGTGGTGCTAAATCATATGTTTATGAAATTATATCACCTGGCAGCACTATGTCCGATAAAAAGAGCTCTAGTCAGTTGTAAACTGGTGTTCTCAGCACCTTTCGGAAAAAGAAGCCATTCGCTTTGAAGAAATCTTTAATTACTTCTCAGGATGAAGTAGATTCCATCCTTAACAACTTAGGGATGTCTGATGTTGGTGCCATCCCCGCCACTAATTGGGATAATATTAGAAATCCTCCGAAAGGTTACTTTGTATATTCAGCCATCCATATCTGACATGGAGGCCACTTTCCCTTTTCGACTATTATATCTCGACTCTTACAGGACATGGAAATTACACCTATTCAACTTCTACCGAACACTTATACTTTGCTTCTATGTCTCGAAGTTCTGGCACTTGAAACGGGTCAGGCTTCCCTTACGTCCTACCTTATTCAGCATTTGGTACGATTTTCGAAAGGAGCAGACTCATCCATCTTGCATGCCAACCCCTTGAAGAAAATCACCAATGATGGCATTAGTAAGAATAGACCTTGGGAGGACCACTTCTTTTTCATTAGATGCCATGTTGGCATTTTAGGCAACTTTACAGATCTTGGTGGGTTCCCCTACTTTTCTACGAGTAATCATACTTTTCCAGGGCATCGTTTAACTTTATTTGCTTTCTAGATCCTACTTCTAAGAGAGTTGCTTTAACAAAGAGTGAGTCTTGCGTGCTTGAAATTATCTCTAAAGCATTTGAGGAGCCGTGGAGTTTATCATCTTTGTTGACCCTGGATAAATTATTTCAATATAACCTATTTTCTGATGGGAAAAAAAATCTTAGGGCGTCTACCCATCCACTTCTTAGGATCCAAGCATTCGACTTTGGGTTCGAACGCGTTTACTACTTCCTTTCCTTTGTTTCCAGGTATCCTTATTAGGATTGCCACTTTCTTTTTCAAACAGCTTTAATTCACAAGATATTCATTCCTTTGTATTTTATATTTTGATTTGGGGCCTTGGCTTCTGAAGTTGTAACTCTTACCGATGCTCTAAATCAATCCACCGCCCGTGCCAGCAAGAGGCTGGCCAAATCAACCGTTGAGCTACTAGTTAAAAGATTAAGATTTGAAATTTCTGTTCCTCCTTCTCAGGATGCCACTGTCGAGGTTGTTGTTCAGGAAGTTTCTATCTCTATAGCCTTTGCTGTTGATTCTACTGTGGTGTCTATAACTGTCTTTCCCGAGGGTACCCTTGGCCGTGAATGTGAGGATCATATTCTACCATCAACATTTCCAAGTACGCCATAAGTGGACAAACATGCATGACTCAAACATCTACTTCCCAGCATGTCGACCCCCCCAGGCTTCCCGTTTCCCCAATGAGCTTTGACGAGCTTGTGAGGCTTGCTCTTTCTTGTCCTGAAGCTATGAATATTTCGTCAACTTTCACTCCTTTAGACGAGGAGAATTTTTATCAACACTTAGTCAATCGGCATCTCTAGGTATAGATTTTCCTTTTTTTAACTTTTCTCTTGTCTTTAACTGGTTATGGTGGTTAATTGAATTCCTTCTCGTTCCCAGGTTACCAAAAGGTGGCTTTTGTCTAAGGTAACTTTTTCCTCGCCTTCCCCCGAGGTTGCTTGACTCCGGGAAGCAAATGAGGCTTTGAGGTACGAATCCGAGAGGTTGAAGGCTTCCTTAGAACATGCCGAAGTAGCTCTTGAAAAAGAAAGGTAGGCGAAGGATTTATTGCTTGACCACGTTTCGGCCTTAAAGCATCAAATAGCAAAAAAACGTGGTTAGCCATGCCGACAAACTTAAGAGGAAGGATGAGAAGCTCTCCATTGCTGCACATATAATTTATAATGCTAAAGGAAGAATTTCCGACTTTTTGCAAGTTCATCTTCCACAAATCAAAACTGAGTACTACGAGGATGCCTTATTTCATGTTATGTCTGATAACCTCCGGATTTTCCTAAGATGCAATTCACCACCATCCCTTCTTTTATTAAGGACATGGCCATGGAGAGGATTGGCAAGGCCAAGCAAAGGGTCGAGATGCCAGAGAGGGACATGCTCAAAGCTGAAGATCTATTCATTGAGGATCTCTCTGATGACTCAGGTGAGGAAGAGGAGCTTTTGGCTTTTGCTAATTATGACGGAAGCGAGGATAGTGATGGTCCCACCAGTAGTGACCGCCGAGATGATATGAAAAGGACGTGAGCGACCCTTCTGCGGTTCCTTATGTCAACATGATTATACAGGATATAGTCCTAAAGTTGGAGGTACTCATGCTGCTCAAGATTCTGAAGCTCCTTCCGTAAAGAAAGGTGGTACTTCTTGGATCTCAGGAAGAGAACAGCCTACCCAACCCATGGTTTCTCTTTCTCGGGTATAGTTTTTTTTTTTTTTTTGCAATGCTCTTTCCTTTCCCACATATATAATAATAACTAGCATCCTGGCATTATATTAACTAGACCAAAAGAAATATCGTCTCATGACTTAGAGCAAAATTAGATGAAAAACAAAGGGAAATAACTCGATCACGTGTAGAGCAAGGAAGGTTATTAAAAGATTATAATGCATTATCCCGGTGATATCATGATTTAGAAAAGAGTGCATCTAAGCTTATGCATTACAAGGAGCACGAGGTTGCATCTGGACTAAGAAAAGCCCATAAGCATGGGGAAGCTCTCAGGGAGGAAAACAAGGAATTGATGACCTTATTTTGAATGTTGATTGAGGATAGAGATATATTAGTTAACATTTTGTATAAAGTCTACAAGTGATACCAAACAGTGGATTTTCCTTCTTAGGAGAGCATAGTGGAGGTCTTATACGTCGCCTTCATAGGCTTTATTTAGATGATTTTGGAGTTGACCCACATCCTGGGGCTTGTTGGAACCTCGAATGGTTTTTTTTAATTCTTAGGGATCTTCCACCAGAAAAGCTTGAGTATAACAAGGATATGTTATCATTGAACTATTTAAAAGGTCGATTTTGTATGAGTAGAAGGAATATTTGTAACCTTGACATTGTGATTGTGTAAAACATGTATGGAATTCTATTTACTATATATGACTGCTAATTCTCTTATTTATGCTATGATAGAATCTTGTCTATCGTGAAGATGCATTACATCTGACTTGTAGATTGAGAAAGGAGTTTTTGACAAAATCTTCTCAGGTTTTCAGGAAAAAGTCTAAGAGAACTCAAGAGTGTTTATACAAAATTCCCTTGGCTTCCCCTTATCTTTTTGGGTGAAGATCGGGAGGCAATTTTAAAAAGACTTAGGATTAAGCATGCTGAGCTGATATGTAAATAATAAATGTATTCGTAAGTGTATGTGAACCCTTGTGATTCTTTCCAATTTGTGTGTTTATTGAAGCCACATAAAATTGGTTTTGAACAATATTTACACAAAGCTTTCATATAGAAATATGACACTATTCTGGTGAATAAAGATTTATGCATAACTACTCTTTACTCTTGTGAGTAGGTGGATCATCATGAAACCTTCCCTTCTCAAGTTAGTGTGTTACTAGAAAAAGAGGTTCCTTCTACATCCTGAGAGAGAACGATCTTATTTCAAAATTTATCCATCAAGCATTTGAACGAGAGAATATATGCCCTGAAAGGTCAATTAGAAGGGAAGGAAAGAATTATTCTTGGACTGAAGACGTATATAAACACCAAACCCTCTATTGAGTTTGAAGATGAGGTAAGAGGTTTACGCCAATGCGTCATTAACTTGGAAATCAAGTTAGACAACGTTAATGCAAAATGTAAGACATGGGAACACTCCTTAAAAAATATCCCTATTATAACGGTGTCCTGACCTTTTAATGTTATGACTACACCGAGGGTTTCCGCTCCTCAAAAGTATTTTTATTTGAAGAACCCCCCTCGAGGGTTAGAAGAATCAGTCATTTTTGGCTGCTGCAAGAAGGTGATAGCTGAGATGAAGAGTATCTACAATACCAAATTGATTAAGGATTCATTTGACCGCGTTAGCCGATACGTTGACCAAATTAGGCATCTACAAGAGGAAAAACACGATTTGTGTATCAATGTTTTTGAGTTGGAGAATGACTACAAATCTCTCAAGTCTTTGTGCATAGCTTATGATAGGACTTTGAAACTTCAGGTCAAACCCTATGACATTCTTGGTGAAGCCTGCAGAAAGGTGCGAAAATTTAACGAGCTTCTGAGTGTCGCAATCCGTCGTGCCACCAATCCCCCTTTACTTGAGGATGAAGGGAGGCAGGACAGTCGATAGTGCTTGGAATTATAATGTGTACATATCCGTATTTAAATAGTTAATGATGTAATTTTTGTAAATGAACTGGTAAATCACGTGTGTATCACTCGTCATGTGACTTTTGCTTGTATTGAATAAAAACAATAATGATTTGTACACGATAAGTTTAAAACCTTCTAAATAATAGATGTTGCATTTTCCTTCGAGTCTTGTTTCATTAATCCTTCTTCGGAAGTGAAAATCCAAGTCTTTGTGACCCAAATTAGGGTATTAACAAGAGGTGGTAAGAATGCCTCTTTTGGTAATTGAATAGAAACTTTGGATGATGTTCTAAATCTCAATTTTAGGATGAACTCTGGGAATTCTCCTCTGGTAATAATAGAAGCTTTTGATCCAACCTACACTCGAGTTGCTCCATAAAAAACCAGGAACTCATTTCTGGTGTTTTCTTAGAAATCCTGAATTAACCCAGATTCGGGTATTTAATAGAAGTCCCGAACTAACCCAGATTCAGATATTTAATAGAAGTCCCAAACTAACCCAGATTTGGGTATTTAATAGAAGACCAGAAACACCTTTCTGGTAAATAGTTTGCTTCCCCCTCTGGATTCGATTATAGAAGCAGAGGATGTACGTGCTTCCTGAGCCACTGTATGGGTTTTTGGTAATCAAAGCGGAGGATGTACGTGCTTTGCTGGCCACCCTCTATGCATGTGTATCCGGTGCACTTGGCTAGCTTATCCACAAGCAAGGCCCAAGGAATTATCCTACCTCCCTCCAGGAGGCGCCTTGTCCTAATCATCGTAGGCGATGATAAGGTTTTAGATGATTGGGTCATTATAGATGCGGAATTAAGGCTTACTCTTTTGATGCTCTACCCTGGTCATCGTAGGCGGTGACATAGGATTACACTCCACCCCCTCCAACAGGTGCCTTATCCCAACCATCATAAGCGATGATAGGGGTTTGCGTTCCCTTCTACGGGTAGTACGGAACATTAGCGGAGGTAGGACGTGCTCTTCTGCGAGTTGAGGTAAGACGTGCTTAGTTCATAGTAGAGGCAGGGCGTACTCCTCTACGAGAAGAGGCAGGGCGTGCTAATTAGATGCTCTATCATGGCCATTTCTGGTGTAGGTCGGAGGCTTACACTTTCGATGCTTTAACCTGGCCCTTTCTGATTTTGGCGAGGAGAAAGGTTTACACACCACTCCGCTCTGGGGAGTGCCTTGCCCTGGCCAACTCGGCGGTGACAAGGTTTTTTTTAATCCATTTGTGATTTGACCCACCTTTGGGCATTTCAAGTTTTGAAGGGGGTTTCCATCCTTGTAATTAGGTAGACAATCCTTTTCTCCAAGAATCTGTTGTTGTAGTTAGCTATGTTTTCTTCACATATTTGTGTAGCCTTCCTTGGCTTAAGAAGTTGATAATCATTCCTTATAAGATTCTATAATGATTGGTTTTATGTCCATTCATCATATGGTAGTAGCAACAAGGTCCTTCCAACTTGGTTTCATTCTTAGGTTTCTTCTTTGACGAAGGCCAAAATTCCAACTTATGTTTGGTTAGGAAGTAGATACCTTCTATTGATGTAGTGAGCTCACAACCTTTTGGCAATCTTAATTCAAAGGTTTTCTTTCGATATTGGAACTTAGCCTTTTTACCACTTGATTCTGTTGTTTCTTCCTTATCTTTGAACTTTCTTTTAGTCGTGCCTTGATACAAGGGCGTATTCCTTTTATACTCTTTTGCAGTAGGATAAGCGGAACCTTTTGTAATCCTTTGCCCGAATATTGTTTATTCAGCTTGTGTTTGGATGGTTTCCTTGATACGAAGAAAAGGATTATGTTTTTCTGTCGTAGAATTGCTTAGGGAAAAGATCAGGGTTGGCCCCAAATGGAAAGGTTTAATGCTCCAATGAGCAGGATCATAAGGCTCTATATCTCCTTCTTTATCTTGAATGCGTAAGGTTTCCAACTAAACCTTTTCGAACGTCCATGGCTCATTAATGCTTGATGTAACCATGGGGAACTCACTAGTTACTCGTAGAGACCTTCTATTCATGATTTATGCTTCTCCAAAGACTGGTCCAACCTTGGACGGAACAACACAGTTAGATATGAGGTAAGGTTAACCGCAAGGTTGGAGGTTCAATCCCTCCTTCTAGCACCAAAATGTTGACGATATTTTTCGTCAACACCGAAGATAGGTCTACGGAAGTGGACCTAAGGGAGGAATAATGGGTTTATTTAGCTTTCACAAGTTTGAGTTAGTTCACCATTTCCTAGATTTCAAGATTTAGAGCCCAAAATATTAGTTACTCTTCCCTCAATGGGTTGAGCATCACGCTTACATGACTCAAGAATCAACAGTTATCTTAGGACAAGGGTTCCCTAAGCACAACCCTCGATAAGGGATAAAAGGCTTATAGGAAGGGGTTCCGCACTAACTTTGCCAAAGGGCCTAGACTTGTGTAAGATCTCGTATGCATGTATAAAAAAAATATCATGTTGCACTGGCGATAGCTAAGAAATTACATAAAACTCATAAGGAAATGTACTAAGTGTTAATCCACTCTTTATTGATCGTTGAGTTGGAATACACAAGTGATTACAACTAAAATCCCCAATTTTATTTAGAAATTAGGGTTTACTCTAGCGAAAAAGAGTAAAAGAATGACAAATGATAAAATCGTATTAAAAATGAGACCCCTAGGGTCTTATTTATAGACAAATTGGGGACCCGTTTGCTTTTGGGCCAGCAGTAGCCCCTGTCGGCCGCTTATCCTTTCGATTTCAGAAGTTCTGGCTCTCGGCCACCTTTCCTTTTAGTTCTAATGACTTTTTCATCATGGGAATTACTTCAAGTTGAGCTTGCAAGGTGAGTTAATGGGTTAGTCATGCTTCTTTCTAGGTGTGGCTGCTGTCGGTTTTGGTTCATCATATTACCATCTCACTCCAAATGATGCTCGACTTGTTTGGGATCGACTGCCTATGACTACTTCTTTCACAACTATTGTCGGAATCTTCATCATCAAAAGAATCAATGAGAAGAAAGGAATGATTTCTATCATCCCTCTTGTTGTGGATGGCATAGTAAGCATCTTATATTGGAGGCAAGTGTTTTGATTCACATCCTTTTTTTATACATCTTGTGTTACTTCTAATGCTATTTTTCATCTTTGAATATAGTTTTAAGCTATCATATTTTGCAGATTTTTTGATGATCTTAGGCCATACACAGTTGTGAAGTTTATTCCTTGTATTTTTATTCCTTTGATGACAGTTCTAATGCTGTCGATGTATAAACATTCAAGCTACTGGCTTCGAGCAGCAATTTTCTATCTCTTAGCAAAAATAGACGAGGCTAAGGATAAAGTCATATAAGAGTGGATGCATAATGTGGTTAGTGGTCATACCCTTAAGCAATCTTTGTGCAGCCATGGTTCCTGTTTTCTTGACGCTCATGCTTGCGAAGAGGAGCATTGAACCTGAAAGAAGGAGCTTATATCAAACATGGTGGGTATCCTGGACAGGAGTAAAAGAAAGCATATCAACTATATAGACCTCAGTCCGTGAGTACTCCTCGATTACAAGTAGTGACCAGTAACACACTACGATTGCCTCAAAGTTTACTTTACAATGGATACATATTTCATTGTAAATGATAGTACGTCATGTTTGGGTTACCTATGAACACCTTATCGTCAATACAACCAGTACCATTCCAATAAAAAATGATTCTTTTATCGGTTTGCATTAGTTCTTCTTAATACAAGTATAGTTTATTATCGTTTTATAGTTTTTCTCTGTATTTCTTTTTTATAAAGAAGAAAGTCAAGAACATACTCATTACAATATTTTAATATCCCCGGGTTGAAACAAAAAAAAACATTCCAAAGGGCGCTGCTCAAAGCAATAAAGATTTTAAGGCAGAAAAGATATTTATTGGTGGGATACTAGCTGATGTAACCGAAGGTAGCATTTTTATTAGTTTACCATTTGTTGATATGCTTGTGCCATATTTGTCTTGCATTTCAGTGCTTGCCAATAAACTACAAATTCCCAATTTCATATCACAAGACTACAAATTTTGTTCAATTTTAACTAATATCAAATTAAATTTTTGGCGCTACAATGCTTAGACTAAGCTCTAGTGGAAGCTTAAAGGCTTTGAGCCACTTTCTTCAATCGTTATCTTCCACTTCGAGATGTATATATGATTTTGCTATTGTGGTTGCTGATGAGATTTCTAGCTCTCGAACTGCACACACGTGCGAAATTTGGTTTAGGTTGAATGGAAGCAGTCGAATACATAGAACCCAATAACTGATCCTTTGAATGGTGAACCTTTTAATAATGTTTCAGAGGTTCAGAGAGATGATATAAAGCCTTTAATGGAGAGCTTGTGTATGTGCCCCAAGTATGGGTTACATTGCCTAATAGTAAATCCAGAAGAATATCTTATGTTTGTAGAGATATCTGCAAAAGCGGGTCATATGCTAGGGAAACCTGAGATAGAAAAATTCTTCTCAAGCCTTATTCAGAAAGTGTCTCCAAAAAGTTACACTCAATCTCTTGCTGAAGTCCAAGTCAGTCAAAAATTCATGGAGAATTTTCGGGTGACCAAGTGCGCTTCTTGGCACATTTATGCCATAGAGAAACCATATATGATATTGGACCTCTACCACATAAATGGGAACTCCCACCACCATCGTAAGTAAGACTACATGGCTATATCCAAAAAGGTAAAAATGAGGGAGAATAGACAGAGTAAAGCTGAAATGTCAATGTTTTTGAGAGAATAAAGTCGCTTTTAGCGAGATGTGCTTGCTTTTGAGAGAATAAAGTTGCTCTCTATTGCTTTTTTGTAAAGCATACAGCTGTGGCATGCAACAGATTATTATTTCCAATTAAAATATGAAAAATGCTTATGCCATCTTTAGTTTTAGAGAACTTCTATAGAGCTCCCATGTCCTCCATTGTGCTTCTTTATTAAACATTTGTAAGTGATTTTTTTAAAGGATTTTGTCTGCACATTATGTCTTCCAAAATTTTCTAATCAATGTTAACTGTTGAAATCAATTTTTATCGATAATATTAATAATTCATTAGGATTTTAAATTACATTTTTTTTTGAATAATCCAATTTTTGTACCCATATTTTTCATCATATGAGAAATATCATATCTGCATGTGTACAGAAATTATTATTGGGTAAAGTTGTTTTCAAGGGGTTATGAATATTTGAAGTTGCCACATCTAACATTTCTTCATTGTATAATTCTTAATTAGAGGATCTTAAGAATTTCTTTTTTCAAGTATGGTGAAGTTGTCCAGCACGAGATAATCCGTGATCATATGTGTAACAACCCCTATTTTTCGATAATTTAGATTATCAAATTTAATACGACTTTTGAATATATATTTTGTTATAATTTTTTTTATGATTTAACTATATAAATTTTGATGTGTGAACTTAATTAAAGAGAATCAGGTAATGAATTTCAACTTATTATAACAACAATAAGTTGCGTTGATTGTAAACTTAACTTTTATTTTGTTTATAGTAATTAATAATGAAAATGTGAAATCCTAAAGAAAATGAATGGAATTGAGTTAAAGAATTTATAGTTGAAATTCAATTGAATTGTAAAAAAAAAAAAAAAATCAATGTTGGAATTAAATACAAATAAAATCAATTTGCAAAGTTAGTTTGAATTTATTTTGTTTTGTATAAAATTAACATGTTTTGAAATTTAATAGAAATAAATGTTTAATTGGAAGAAAGTGGTTTAAATTGTTTAGAAATGTAATTGGAAATTTATGGCAAGTTATTAAGACTTAAAATGAATTGATTATTTTTAAAAAAAATTAATTGCTCAATTAAATTTGTATTTGGAAATGGGAATATCCAATTTAATATGATCTTTGATTTTGGTTAGATTTAATTATATGTCTTTTTACTTACGTTTTCATATGTAGATGGTTTTGTAATATTTTGATATCATTTATTGTTATAAATGTTTGAATTGTCATGCACATTGTATTATTTCAAATTTCGATGAAAGAACAAATAAATTAAAAATGGAACATTCATTCTTAGCCAACAAATCTTATACATCCTTTTACGATAGGCTAAATTGTTGTTGGCATTTAATGTAATAAAGAATTGATTTTGAGAATAATGTTCATAATGGAATCAAATCAAAAGATAAAGGATTGATTGCTTTATTTATAAATTAAACCATTAGGATGCATGGCATATAAATGACCATAAATTCTACCTTAACTCTCCTCTAAAATATACAAAAACGTAATCCACTCATTTCTCATTTCCTGTAGCCGCTAAATAAAATTCTCGTTCAAAATAAACATGGTTCATCCTAAAATCATAAAACCGATTGTGCCAAGTTCATCTCGACAGGATCTCTAAACCCGTATCAAAAATGTGAAACTCGATAAGGTTTCCAGAATTCGATGTGAATGTCAGCGAGCTAGGGTTCAGATTTGGAGTGAAAATAGAAGTTAACTTACGAATTCATTATCCTATTTAGAATTGTGAGGGGAAAGGACACCGTTTGGCAAAGTTTGGTGAGAATTGGGTGAAAATATGTCGCACCATGCACTGTCATGAGCGTGGAGGGCTGGGTGGACGGATTTTGTTCGGGAGTTGCGAGCTTGATGAAGTGGTAGTTTTTGTTCGGGACTTGCGAGCTTGATGAAGTGGTAGTCGGTTGGTAGAGTTTGCGAAGTGGAAGAAGATGGTACAGACGGTTTGTGGAACGATGCAGAGATGAGGGAGATATGTGGAGTAGAAATTTCAGCCATGGTAGTTTACTGTAGGAAGTAGTTTTTATTTGAGGGAGAAGAAGGCCAGAAACGTATGATGACGTGGCGGGTTTGTGTGGTGAGAAACTTTAGTTTGTATATTTTATTTATTTTATAATTTGAAATTCAAATAGTAAAACATGTGTAACTTTTTCATACGAGCTCCAATTGATGCACGGTTTGTTGCGATAGAATTGTATCGAAGAGCTCTTCGCGATGGTGCTTATTTGGGATGATTCTGAGAATGTTGAATTTTGGGCTAAAATTTGGAATTTCAATCGCGTACAGAACCAAGGTGAGTTGTAACGACCCGCATTCTACGCATCATAGGATCGTAGAATATTTATTTCATTCACATACGAAGTCGTATGGTCATGTAACTTTGGGAGACGACTATTGGGGTCATTTCCCATGTTCATGATTTTTCCCAATTTTTAAATGACCATTTTACCCCTAGTTATCACTGTTTTGGCCATAACTTTTGACTAGGAAGGAATTTTGACCTAAAACCACTTCCATTGGCTCCGGATGATGGTTTCTCTTTCCGTAGAGTGGTCACATTAGCCAAACGGACTCACCATTTGGGAGATATGGCTGAAACAAGTTTCAGATGGTGGAAAACAGCTTAATTGGGCTTAACCGGATGATTAACAGCTATGCCCTAAGGGGAATTTCGGGTTTAGAGGTATAGGAGGACTGATTAGGGTTAGGAAATCATTTCCATTTCAGTTTTGAGCCGCCACAAACCTTCTTGAGACCTTGGTAATGGCTTCCATCCTCTAAAACCACTCCTAAACACATTTTTTAGTGAAGATTAAGCCTAAACTACATCAAAACAAGGCCAAATAGCAACAAAGCAAGGTTGGAGCTGCTGCTATACATAGGAATTCGACCCAAACAGAGAGTATTTCAGATTTGGTGTTTTACTTTGTGGCCAAGGTGAGTGATAGCATCATTTTGACACTAATTACAGTTAATTAAGGGTAATTAATGAAGATTAGCGAATTTATACACCAATAAATTCTGGAAAAATGTTTAGAAATTCTTAAATAATATTTCATGCCTCTGTTAGAAAATTTGGACGATTTGATTAAGTTTTACTAAGTATGTGCTTAAACATGATTAAGAAGGATTATAGGAAAATGTGAGGTTTAGCCACTTTTGATCCATTTTGATTCATTTGAATTGTTGTTTGGTGTTTGTGGTTGCTCTTACATATTGCTATGACTCTATGGTGTATTTTATGATTGATTAAAAGGGCTAGATTTGTCGAAAATGTCGTCGAATGGCGTAAACAAGTTGCTGGAAAAGTTGCAGAAAATTGTGCAGGGTTTCGGATCGGATCGGGTATGGGCTCGGATCGGGTAGGGAGCCGGGCAAGGAACCCGACCCGAACAGGAATCTGGCACAAAGAAGGTTGGCAAGAAGGAAGACCACTACTTTGAGTTAGAGTTGGATAGAGGATCGGATCGGAGGAGGCAAGCGAGGGGGATCGGATAGGGCTATGGAGCAGGATCGGATCGGATCGGGCTATGGAGCAGGACCGGATCGGAGTAGGCCAGGGAACGAGATCGGATCGGAGCAGGCAAGCTGAAGGAGGGACGAACCGAGCCGACTGGAGCGTGACATCCGAACCGAACCGACTGGAGCGTGACATCCGAACCGAACCGCACGCAGGAATACACCATGGAGCATTGCACCGAACCGAACCGTGTTGTACGTATATATCCGAACCGAATCGAATTCAGGACCACTTCTATGCGAAGACTCTTTTGAAGACCAACTCCAATTCGACCAAACCCGAGATGCAAAGGAAGTCCAAATGAGAAGTTAGAGCTCAAGATTCAGATGGGAATCAATGAGTTCGTTTCATGGTTGGGCTTTGCCGCGGGACGCGTGCTAAGGGGTTTACGATGTCTATAGCTTTGGACCACTATTGTAGGAGGTACAGAGGCAGATTCAGGGCCATTATGGCATTGGTAGAACCAAGGGCTACAATCAATGAAATGGGTGATTGAAATGTTTGGTCATGACTCCATATGTTTAGCTTGGTCACAGCAGGGTTTCTACAAGTCGGGATCCGTCGTTACCTCAATTTGTCTAGTGTTCCAAAGTGGTAGATATCGTACGCTTTACGCACTGAGTGAGAGACGTGAGGATGGTTGCTATGGATGGTTTGTTTGCTATCATTATGACATACACACCCCACCCCCGTATTCTTTACACTATTCATTATGGCACCCTAGAGTACTGTACGATATGTGGTACTAACTCTTTGGTTGCAGGTCCAGGTTCAGGTATGGTTTAGTATACCTGTTATTATTCTGTTTAGATGCTTATCGCTCATACCAGGCTTTATGTCTGACCCAGAGTTTTATGTCTCCTCTTATTACTCTGGGTGCTCACACGAGCAGACTAGAGACAGGTTAGCTGGTGATGCACGAGTGGATGATCCGGAGACGAGCAGGAGGCTTCCACGTAATACATATATATAGTATTCTCCCTGTGTTGTCGAAGATCACTGCTTGGGCATTGGTGGTGTATCTTCTATTTTGGCTTTCTTTTGTTCAGAGACAGTAGATTTTGGAAAGTTGTAATAAGCTGTATTTGGATTTCCGCTGCTTTGATATTGATGTTGGTTTCAGTTATCAGCTTATGCATTGTCTCGCCTGTTTTATGTCAAGTACATTATTATTATTATATTTTATCCCATGCGCTGTGAGACATTCTACAGGTTCCTTGATTAGTTCATTCTCTTCTTTCCTTTCTCCCGACGACCGTCCCGTGCTAGTCGGGCATGTGTACAGCGCACTTTTGGAGGAAATGCAGGCTGGTGCGGGGCGGGCCGTCACACTTGGTATCAGAGCTCTAGGTTGTGTAGTTAACCTAGGGTAGTTATCAGGGAGAGATAATATACGTATACGAGAGAGCGTATTTGTGATTATTTTGGTTTTCAAAAGCTATATATATATACTATTAGTAGTATAAGAATGAAGTCGTACTGCACTAGCACCACTATGGAATCGTTAATCGTTTCCTTTTTCAGATTGACGATGAGCCGATATGTTAGAGGTACCGGTAGAGGAGCCAATAATGGGAATGCTGCTGACATGAGGACGATGTTTACTGACCTCATGAGAGAGATGCTTAGAGATGTACGGAGGGCAGCTCCCAATGATGGAAATGGTGGTGGTCCAATAGTGCAGGCGCCGAGGGTCGATTTCGCCAAGCTGAATAAGGATTATACTAGCCTTGGTGGGAAGCCGTTTCACGGAACGGAGTCGGCCACGGATGTTCAAGATTGGTTGGATAGTTGCGAACGTATCTTCGAGGATTTGGGTATCGAGGATGCGATGAAGAGAAAGCTAGCGTCCCGTCAGCTGCAAGGGCGGGCAATGAATTGGTGGAATGCTATAAAGGCAGCCACTCCCGAAGATCAGATTACTTGGGAGCAGTTTAAAGCTCGCTTTAGCGAGAAGTTCATTCCAGCTGCTCAGAAGTCAGTGCTGTTTAAGAAATTCTTGGAGCTCAAGAAGAATGGCAGAGCTGTCTCGGAGTATATTGCTGAATTCGACACTTTATCAAAGTATGGGTTATCTCTTACTGATACTGCCGAGAAGAAGAATGAGAAATTCATAACTGGGTTAGATCAGTACTTAGGGGAAAGGCTTATTAACCACATCAATGAGACGTTTGAGTCGGTTGTGGGGAAAGCATTAATATCAGAGAGTCTCTACCCTAAGCCGAAAACTGAGGCTGCATCTGCAGAAGAGCCAAAACCACAAGCAAGTGGTGGGGGCAAGGGTGGTTCCCAGAATAAAAGAAAGCAGAATCAGACTAAGGATGGCCATAAGAAAAAGAATAAGCAAGATGTGGAGTGCTTCAGCTGTGGTAAAAAGGGCCATTATGCTAGTAATTGTCGGGCCAAGCCAGCGGATAGGAAGTGCTTCAACTGTGGCCAAATGGGACATCACAAGGACAAGTGTCCGCAACCCCCTAAAGAAAAGCAAATGGTGAAAGCATACGCCCTTAATGCTATTCCTTCTTCGTCGAATGCCCCAACTGCGGCGGAGAAAGGAAAGAATGTCGTCATTCAAGGTATGCTTTCTGTTTACGATGTTCCTGTTAGAGTTTTATTTGATACCGGAGCTTCCAGTTCTTTCATATCTAGTGACCTAGTAGATAGGTTGGGATTGGAGCCCGAGATTGTCGATAGACCTTTAGTAGTGACGAACCCGATTGGTGGTTCAACTAGCCTTAGCATGATTTGTCGTAATGTGGTCTTATCGAGTCATGGATGCATGTTTGTTTGTGATTGCTTTGTTTTGGGCTTTACGGGGTTTGGCATTATTTTGGGAGTAGATTGGCTCCAAAGATACGGGGTGGTGGTAGACTGTGAGGGCTTTTTGGTGACAGCTAGAGCGGATGATGGGTGGAGGATAGTGTTTGGTGGTCTACCCAGTAAGGGGGTATTGGCTAGTTTTCTAAACTCCCTTGACATTCCGCATAGTGAGTTGTCAGGTTTGCCCGTGGTTGGCCAGTATCCGGATGTTTTCGAAGAAGTGACCGGACTTCCACCACACCGAGAGATTGAGTTCCGTATTGATTTGGTAAAAGACGCCAGACCTATAGTGATGCCACTTCGTCGTATGGCACCAAGGGAGCAGCGAGAGCTCGAGGTGCAAGTCAGCGATCTTTTGAAGAAGGGATTTATCAAAAGGAGTGTTTCTGAATGGGGAGCACCAGTTGTGTTTGCTACCAAGGTGGATGGTTCCCTTCGTTTGTGTGTAGACTACCGCGAGTTGAATAAAGTGACGAGGAAGAACAAGTATCCTCTACCGCGGATAGATGATTTGTTTGATCAGTTGAGTGGCGCGAGAGTATTTTCCCAGTTGGATCTCGCGACAGGTTTTCATCAGCTTAGAGTGGAAGCTGAGAGTATAGCTAAAACGGCATTTCGGACGCCGTCTGGATTTTATGAGTGGTTGGTCATGCCATTCGGGCTGACCAATGCCCCAGCATATTTTGTGGATCTTATGAATAGGGTATTCAGGGATCAGTTGAATGAGTTTGTCCTTGTGTTCGTTGATGATATTTTGGTCTATTCGAGGACAGAGGAAGAACACAAGGAACATTTAAGGATAGTGATGGAGGTGTTGAGAAAACACCAATTGAAAGCAAAGTTTTCTAAGTGTCACTTTTGGAAGAGGGAAGTGAGGTTCTTGGGCCATGTTGTATCAGAGAATGGTATTGCCGTGGACCCGGCAAAGGTGGCTATGGTACAGGATTGGCCTACGCCCAAGAATGCAACAGATGTAAGAAGTTTCTTGGGGTTAGCGGGGTATTATCGTAAGTTTATCCAAGGTTTCTCCAGGATAGCAGCACCATTGACCCAGTTGACTAAGAAGAATCAAGCTTTTGTCTGGGATGGAAGGTGCGAGAATGCATTCAAGAGTCTAAAGGACAAGTTGATAAGCGCACCAGTGTTAGTCATTCCTAAGGGGAACGAAGAGATGACGGTATACACGGATGCCTGTGGTACCGAACTGGGTGCTGCATTGATGCAAGGAGGTAGGGTTGTTGCTTATGCAAGTCGGCAATTGAAACCGCACGAGAAAAGATACCCTACTCATGATTTAGAATTGGCAGCAATCGTGTTCGCGTTGAAGATGTGGAGACACTATCTCTTGGGAGAAAGATTTGAGTTGTTTACAGATCATAAGTCGTTGAAGTATCTCTTCTCCCAGAAGGATTTAAATCTCCGTTAGCAAAGATGGTTAGAATTCTTGGCTTCCTATGACTTTGACATCGCATATACACCGGGAAAAGGCAATGCGGTGGCTGATGCATTGAGTAGGAGACATGCCAGCTTAGGCGCTATGTTTCTAGAATGGAAGCAACTGGAGTACATCGCGGGGTTTGATTTCAGACCAAAGTGCGAATTGAATCCAGAAATGTTAGCAAGTTTGACGATCAGACCCACTTTGATTGAGCGGATCGGCTCTAGTCAGAGGGACGATCCTAATCTATTGGAAATCATCTCCAAGTTAGAGATGGGTATCGATAAGGAGATGAACAAGTATGGACTTGATCGAGATGGATGGCTTAGAAAGAATGGAAAGCTTGTTGTACCCAATGTCAATGGATTGAGAGATGAAGTGCTTAGAGAATGTCATCACTCAAAGCTGACTATACACCCCGGTGGTAACAAGATGTATCGAGATATGAAGCAGACTTACTACTGGGAAGGGATGAAAAGAGACATTGGGAAGTTTATATCCAAGTGCATGATTTGCCAGCTAGTTAAAGCCGAGGAAAAGAAGCCTAGTGGTTTGTTACAACCATTAGAAATTCCCGAATGGAAATGGGAGCAAGTCTCGATGGATTTCATCGATGGTTTACCAAGGACTAGATCGGGACATGATAGCATTTGGGTGATTGTGGACCGATTGACCAAAAGTGCAAGATTTATACCAGTCAGATCGACCAGAACGGCAGCCAAGTTGGCAGAATTGTATATGAAGTGGGTAGTGAGATTCCATGGAGTACCTAAAAGTATTGTGAGTGACCGAGACCCGTTGTTCACTAGTGGGTTTTGGAAGAGCTTACAAGAGGCTCTAGGGTCAGAGTTACATCTCAGTACCGCATATCATCCTCAGACCGACGGTCAGACGGAGAGGGTGAACCGTATTTTGGAAGATCTCTTGAGAGCGTGTATATTGGATTTTGGTGGATCGTGGGATGACCATTTGCATCTAGTGGAGTTTGCATATAATAATAGCTACCAATCCAGTATCGGTATGGCTCCGTTTGAAGCTTTGTACGGAAGACCATGCAACTCACCATCATGTTGGATAGAGACTGGCGAGAAGTTTATGCTTGGACCAGATGTGGTGAGGGAAACTTCAGATAGGATTAAGGTCATTCAACAACAAATGAAGGCTGCCCAAGATAGGTAGAAGAGTTATGCTGATAAGAGGAGAAGAGACTTAAAATTCACCGTTGGCGACTTGGTGTTTGTCAAGATTTCTCCGTTGAAGAGCGTAATACGATTTGGCAGGAGAGGCAAGTTGGCACCAAGATTCGTTGGCCCATTCCCTGTTCTCGAACTAGTCGGGAATTTGGCATATAGAATTGACTTACCAGAGAAAATGACGGGAGTTCACAATGTATTTCATGTTTCCCAACTAAGGAAGTTCGTTCACGACCCAGATATGACTGTTCCACCTGATCAGTTGGAGGACTTCGAAGTAGAACCTGAGGCGGTTGGGAACCGCAAGCCGGCCCGTATTGTCGAGCACGACATGAAGCAACTTCGAAGGAAGGCGGTGAAGCTAGTCAAGGTTCAGTGGGGCGAGGACGAGAATGATTGTACTTGGGAGACAGAGGAGAACATTAGGAAGACTTATCCAGAACTCTTTGCCTGGTAAGATTTTGACTTCGATTTAGTTTTCCGCATGCTAGGATAGGCTTGGTTGCTTGTTTGATTGTTGTATGAGGTTGTTAGGCATGCGGGATCCTTTGTATGTTTTGGGTTAAGGAATTTCGGGGACGAAATTTCTTAAGGGGGGGGGGGGGGGGGAGAGAGTGTAACGACCCGCATTCTACGCATCATAGGATCGTAGAATATTTATTTCATTCACATACGAAGTCGTATGGTCATGTAACTTTGGGAGACGACTATTGGGGTCATTTCCCATGTTCATGATTTTTCCCAATTTTTAAATGACCAATTTACCCCCTAGTTATCACTGTTTTGGCCATAACTTTTGACTAGGAAGGAATTTTGACCTGAAACCACTTCCATTGGCTCCGGATGATGGTTTCTCTTTCCGTAGAGTGGTCACATTAGCCAAACGGACTCACCATTTGGGAGATATGGCTGAAACAATTTTCAGATGGTAAAAAACAGCTTAATTGGGCTTAACCGGGTGATTAACAGCTAGGCCCTAAGGGGAATTTCGGGTTTAGAGGTATAGGAGGACTGATTAGGGTTAGGAAATCACTTTCATTTCAGTTTTGAGCCGCCACAAACCTTCTTGAGACCTTGGTAATGGCTTCCATCCTCTAAAACCACTCCTAAACACATTTTTTAGTGAAGATTAAGCCTAGACTACATCAAAACAAGGCCAAATAGCAACAAAGCAAGGTTGGAGCTGCTGCTATACATAGGAATTCGACCCAAACAGAGAGTTTCAGATTTGGTGTTTTACTTTGTGGCCAAGGTGAGTGATAGCATCATTTTGACACTAATTACAGTTAATTAAGGGTAATTAATGAAGATTAGCGAATTTATACACCAATAAATTCTGGAAAAATGTTTAGAAATTCTTAAATAATATTTCATGCCTCTGTTAGAAAATTTGGACGATTTGATTAAGTTTTACTAAGTATGTGCTTAAACATGATTAAGAAGGATTATAGGAAAATGTGAGGTTTTAGCCACTTTTGATCCATTTTGATTCATTTGAATTGTTGTTTGGTGTTTGTGGTTGCTCTTACATATTTCTCTGACTCTATGGTGTGTTTTATGATTGATTAAAAGGGCTAGATTTGTCGAAAACGTCGTCGAATGGCGTAAACAAGTTGCTGGAAAAGTTGCAGAAAATTGTGCAGGGTTTCGGATCGGATCGGGTATGGGCTCGGATCGGGTAGGGAGCTGGGCAAGGAACCCGACCCGAACTGGAATCTGGCACAAAGAAGGTTGGCAAGAAGGAAGACCACTACTTTGAGTTAGAGTTGGACAGAGGATCGGATCGGAGGAGGCAAGCGAGGGGGATCGGATCGGGCTATGGAGCAGGATCGGATCGGATCGGGCTATGGAGCAGGACCGGATCGGAGTAGGCTAGGGAACGAGATCGGATCGGAGCAGGCAAGCTGAAGGAGGGACGAACCGAGCCGACTGGAGCGTGACATCCGAACCGAACCGACTGGAGCGTGACATCCGAACCGAACCGCACGCAGGAATACACCATGGAGCATTGCACCGAACCGAACCGTGTTGTACGTATATATCCGAACCGAATCGAATTCAGGACCACTTCTATGCGAAGACTCTTTTGAAGACCAACTCCAATTCGACCAAACCCGAGATGCAAAGGAAGTCCAAATGAGAAGTTAGAGCTCAAGATTCAGATGGGAATCAATGAGTTCGCTTCATGGTTGGGTTTTGCCGCGGGACGCGTGCTAAGGGGTTTACGATGTCTATAGCTTTGGACCACTATGGTAGGAGGTACGGAGGCGAATTCAGGGCCATTATGGCATTGGTAGAACCAAGGGCTACGATCAATGAAATGGGTTATTGAAATGTTTGGTCATGACTCCATATGTTTAGCTTGGTCACAGCAGGGTTTCTACAAGTCGGGATCCATCGTTACCTCAATTTGCCTAGTGTTCCAAAGTGGTAGATATCGTACGCTTTACGCACTGAGTGAGAGACGTGAGGATGGTTGCTATGGAGGGTTTGTTTGCTATCATTATGACATACACACCCCACCCCCGTATTCTTTACACTATTCATTATGGCACCCTAGAGTACTGTACGGTATGTGGTACTAACTCTTTGGTTGCAGGTCCAGATTCAGGTATGGTTTAGTATACCTGTTATTATTCTGTTTAGATGCTTATCGGTCATACCAGGCTTTATGTCTGACCCAGAGTTTTATGTCTCCTCTTATTACTCTGGGTGCTCACACGAGCAGACTAGAGACAGGTTAGCTGGTGATGCACGAGTGGATGATCCGGAGACGAGCAGGAGGCTTCCGCGTAATACATATATATAGTATTCTCCCTGTGTTGTCGAAGATCACTGCTTGGGCATTGGTGGTGTATCTTCTATTTTGGCTTTCTTTTGTTCAGAGACAGTAGATTTTGGAAAGTTGTAATAAGCTGTATTTGGATTTCCGCTGCTTTGATATTGATGTTGGTTTCAGTTATCAGCTTATGCACTGTCTCGCCTGTTTTATGTCAAGTACATTATTATTATTATATTTTATCCCATGCGCTGTGAGACATTCTACAGGTTCCTTGATTAGTTCATTCTCTTCTTTCCTTTCTCCCGACGACCGTCCCGTGCTAGTCGGGCATGTGTACAGCGCACTTTTGGAGGAAATGCAGGCTGGTGCGGGGCGGGCCGTCACATGAGTGATTAAACTCACTCACGCGTAACTAAAGCATTCTAATATTAGTTAAATTAATATCGTGTCATGATATGATTGTATGGATTGATGTTTGACAGTTTAAATTGCATGTTTATATTTATTTGTACCAATGGTGTAGTTAAATTTGACTGTTAAATATAGTTTTATAGTTAAGTAAAAATTCGACATTTAATTACTGTTTAAAACCTGACATCTGAAATTTTGTAAGTCTATATGATATTGGACTGTTTTGTATGTATTGATATGATGAATGACTTGAATTTAATATGTTTGACATATTGATGTTAATTGTGTGAACTTACCTGTTATTCACATTCATTCATATATGACCATTATTTGTGATGATTAATCCCAACCATTACCCTAGATGTTACGGGCATCGAATAAACTCGGGATTAATTATTAAAATAAATTAAGAACGCAGGTTGAAATGATAAATACCTATGACCCTGATTTGGATTGAAATGATATATATCCTTTCCCAAAATACAAAAATTAAAATTTAAGTATCACTTGGCCATAGGATAGAAAATTATATACGGACACCGGTTGGTTAAATAAAATTATTTTAACCATGAATTTTGAAATGTTGTTTTAAAGACAATATAAGCGATGTTTTATAATTTATTTCCTTTGAACTTGAACATGGAATTTTGAAATGTAAACAAAAAGGGGAAATAAATTAGTATTGTAACTGAAGCTAAATAAAGTGAAATATAATGTAAATCGAATTTATTGAAATTGAATTGTTTCATCCACCTTTGAAATTTATTGTGAATCAACATTGAGTTGAATTATATATGAATTGTGAACTATATTTGACATAAATTGAAATCATTGAAAATGTGAATCTGATTTGGAATGTCACTAGTTGAATTAATTTGATCGAATTGAAATGAATGTAAATTGGAAGTTTAATCGATGGAATTATTGAAAATTGAGTTGGTTAATTGAAAATGTTAGAGAAACGATTCTAATTCCAACTATAGTATTTCAAATCATTTTATAAACTATTTTAATAATAATTATTTTTCTTTACAAACTATTTTACTTTATTACTATTTTATTTTATAAATTATTTTAAATAAATCATTTTAACATTAACTATTTATTTTATAAAGTTCTTAATGTTTTAACTATATATTTTAATTAATTTGATAAATTCTATTTTTATTACAAACTATTTATTTTCAAACTATTTCAATTATATAGTTAAACTATTTTAAATATATTGTTAACTATTCTAATATTCAAATTATTAAAGTTGGAATCGTTTCAAGATTTTAAAAGTTAAAATGTAGATTTTGATGAATAATATGCTCTCTTGAATATTGAATGATTTTGAAAAGTTGATATTTTGATATGAAGTACGAACCCCTTTGAAATGTAAAAGAACTGACTGGTGTGAAAAATGTTAACGATTGGTTGTTAAAGAGACCGGGATCGGATATTGTCATACTCTCTGCCAATACCGAAAACCACTTTAACAACTGTGTACGCGGTGGAGTTCCAGAAATGGTGTTGGATGGATTTGGAGGCGATTACTGGATTCGAAGAAAGAGAACGATGATGGATATCCTTGACCTTCGGGTCATAATTAAAATGAATAAAACAGGGCTATACCGTGACCAAGTGGGGTTAGCTACCTCCATCGGCAACACTTCTTCCTTTATTACTATAGTCCCTCGGTTTGATTGATTTGATTTGATGCGCATCCGTGATTTTGGAGTGTTGTCCGAGGTGGGCGGTATTTGCGGCTATGCGTTACCACCAGTCCGGGCGTGCAACTAGTATATTCATACTCTGGGCATTCCTAGTGTGCCTTGTCATATTTATCCTGATCGAGCCTCCTACGATTTTAATTTAACGTTGTCGTATCACGGCGCATCCCTATCCGCCGACGTACTGGTGTGTTATATGCAAACTGTACGGCAACGGTATAAACGGTGTAAGGGTAATAATGGTAATCCCGCTTACATTATTTTATTATGTTATATTTAACCATAGACATTATTATAATAGCGTATTATATTATATAGTATCAGTTTGACGGATCCTTAAGAGATTGAAATTCCCGTAACATCTCTTAAGTATTGCACTCATATTATTACATGAAATTTGATTCAACTAATATGAGAATGATTTAGTTCTGATCCGAGTGTTTGTTGTGTTTCTTTTTTTTTTTGCAATACGCTCGGGTCAGACCGAGTTGCACTTAGCGAAGTTTCAGTTGCTTTGAAGATACCATTATGAAGATGAAGATGGAGCTCAACAGACGTATTATTATTATTCCGCTGCAAATGCATTGGTATGTTGTATGTTAATTTACTCTGATAATCATTGTAAAATATAAAAAAATGTATGTTTTAACAGCTTCATGAACTATTATTTATTTATTATATTTTGTCCTTCCGCTGCGAGATTCTGTAATTGTTTTCTTCTTTCTTCTTTTTCTTATTTTAATCCCAATAACTATCCGTATTTTTGATCTGTTTATGTCAACATTAAGGATCATTATCGATTTGAACGGTCTAAAATCTTGGATGTTACAATATGACTATGAGGTCACGGGGATTTGGGTTTGACATCTTTGATTCCGATCATTCTGTTGATGAGTTGTTATCAAATGGCAATATAATTGATTTTGCTAGTCATCAGTTTGTTTGGGCAGTAAATCATTGTTATTATGCATGTCTCAACTATTTACTTATTTTATTGTGATGTTATTATATGCATTGGTCATTTCCAAAGCCCAAGGAAACCTGTTCGTAATTGAAATATTTTACTTGTATGTATCAATTCAAATTCCTCACTATGGATAGAATTATGCTGGTTAATTAACACATAGTAATACTAATTTCATTATTTAGCCTGAAATAGTCAGGTCTTTCGTATAATTAGCATGGAATTCATTTTTTTAAAGGCTGCATAGTGCTAGTTTGTTAAAGTTTAGCAAAAAGAAACATTAAAAGTAAACATAGATGTATGTATATATAGATTAAGATATTTCTTTATTGTAGGTTTAGATTAAGAAGGCAGAACTAAAGAAACCTACAAATCTTCCCTCATTTGTTAGTGTACCTAGGGATCGTTCTATTGGTCATGGTATAGGAGGATATGACAATAATTTATTTAATAGTCCAGCTAATTTTAGTAGTCCAATATTGGTCATGATAATTGTTTACTTTCAAAATATCAAAACATGAAGTACATTAGTTATTTCCACCTCTTTAAAATGTGAAGGAGAGCTAATGTGACTTCTTGAGCTAGTAGCTGTAATCATATGAAATATATTAGTCATTGTCTGTGTTTCATGAAACGACGCATTATTTGGTTGTTAAATTATAAACTTCTATATCTCGTTTATTTGCTGTTCTATTTTATTTAACTTATGCAATATCTTTTATAGATTTTCATGGCCACAAAAATACCAAGAAGCTTCATTTATACTCAACTCTTGTGGAGTTGCACTCTATATCTGTTAAAAAAAATTATTTGCAATTGAAGTAACACTAGAACATATTATGTCACTTGATATCGCATTTATTCATCACATATATGAATATTATTTTGTAAATTGATATAAAACCATGTAAACACTGATGTAGAATCTCATTATTCAATGAAGTATGGTTCCTGTTGTGATAATTGGTGTGTTGTGTATTGTTGTAGGGTTATCAAACAAGGAGTTGCCGTGACACTTGCATTGTTGATGACTAGAGGCAGTGTAGTAGTGTGGTTTGTGTGTGGCAGGTCTTAACAGCAAGTTGGTGGTATGTGCGCAAATTGAAGTAAGTGTCTGAAGGTCGTGTATGAAGTCAATGTGGTGGAAGTCTTGAGCGACAGTGGATGTAGTGAGTTCTATATGGACTTGTGAGTATATGATCGGAGTATGTGAGTATGTGAGTATATGATTGGTGGTATATGGTCATAATATGAACTATGTTTTGTCTTTTGTGTACTCAAAATGACATCAATCTGGAATTAAAATCATTTTTTGTTAGTTGAGTTGCTTTATGTCATTTCATTTGAGAAGGAATATAACAACCCAAATTTTTAACTGTCCAAAATTATTTAATTTAATATTATTTTATGGGAAATTTTGGTTAAAATAAATTATTTGGTGATTTTGTGGTTAAAATTAAATAATATGGTTTGATCTTGATAGCTAATAATAATTTGCAACAACTGTAATGACAATATATTTATAGTTTTAATAAAATGTGAATTATGGTAAATTTATTTTGGAACGGTAATTTAATTTACATAAAAGTTTAATAAAAGAGAGATGAACATTATAAGGCATGAATTTAATAAATTTCAGTGACTACAATTTGTTTTAGGTTATTAATAATAATTTAAGGTGTGGAAACTACAAGGTTTAATTAACAGTGAAATTTACCAATTATTTAGATAGTAACTGGCATTTTGTTATTAACAAATGTTGTAATTTATTACAATAACCTATAATTAAATAAGAAACAAAATAATCAATGCATAGGATATATATACGGATTAATGTGTATTTTACATTGTGTTGTAATATATATATTTGGAAATTATGTTGCTATAAAAATTGGAAAGTAGGAACAAATCAAACATTAACTATTTAGTATTGAAATGGTAAATAACTAGAATAAATACAATTAAGTCTCGTAGTTATTACAAATTAAAAGTGGTAGTTATAATAGTAAGGTAATAAATGGAAATAAGGAAATAAAATGAATGCTACAAGTAAAGTGGTGAATCAATAGGTAATAAATGGTATGGTAGAAATTCAAGTAAATTGCTTAGGTAATTTAATGAAACTTATTTTGACAGGTAGTGACTGATATAGATTGCAAATGAACTTGTGATTTGTTTACATTAATTAATAGTAAAATTCGGAATTTAACATTAATATATTTAATGAGATTGATTAGTGTAATTAATAATTAAAATAAAATTTGAATTTGTAAATAATGAAAATCGACTTACTTGAACAATAGTAACTTTATTGATTATAATTGGAATTAAAATTTGGTTTGTTTTGATAAGTATTAAAATTAATATTTAAGTATTTGAATGAAATTGACTTAATTAATTTATAATTGGAATTAAAATTGAATTTTGAAAAATAATCAAAACTGGAATTTAATAGGAATTAATTTTGATTTACTAAGTTAAATTAAATTTATTTTGATGTAAATAAAGTTGATTAGTTTTTGAAATTTAATTAAAGATATTTATTTGAATCGGGAATTTATAGCGAATTGTTAATACTTAATATGAATTGAATATATAAAAAAATGTTCAACTAAAATTTGTTGAATAACTTAAATTGAGATTTTATTATGTGTAATTAATAAATATAATCAAATATAAATACTATTTTGTATTACCACCAGATTTGTGCCGACTGGAAATTGAATTATAAATAAATAAACTAAGTATTGAATATGGTATTAAATAAATTAACCATTGAAATCCATTGTTTATAAATTATCATAAACCTTAACCTAATTCACATGTTTTTCTCTCACTACCATGCAAAACTAATGCCCGCCTAAGCAAAATAAACATGGCCTCCTCTTTTCAACTTCAAAAATCCAAATCAAACTAATCAATCATTGAAATTCAATGATTTCAGATTCGTTGAACTTGTATTTGTGTGTACATCACTTTTGTTTACTCAAAATAGGGGGGTGCGATGGAAACTTGTAGAGGCGTGATGTTATACAGTGTGGCAAGGAATGGTTCTTGCAATTAGGTTTCGAATTTGTGAGTATTGAAGAGATTAACTCGCGATTTAGATATCGTATTTGAACTTATGGCATGGAACAACATCAGATAGCAGAGTTCAAACGAATTTGGCAAAACTTTATGTCGCATTATGGACAATAATCACTGTTCGAGCCTGAAGATTGGATTTGGTTCAGGGCAAGTGAGTTTATTGAGATGTTGATGGAGTCGTGGAGTTTTCGAAGAGAGAATCGATGGAACTGATAGTGTTGGATTTTGTTGAGGATGGAGGGATATATTGGGGGTGAGAAGTCACGTACTAGAATGGGTTTCATTCCTCTGTAACGTGGTGTATAGGAATTCAAAAAGGATAGGAGGAAGAAGCAAGTGAAGTGGCATGTTGTAGAGGTTAGTTTTGTTTTATTATTTTTGTATTCGTTTAAAATTCTTGTGTCCAAACATTAATAATTTTTTCATACAATCTATGTTTGACGCACAGTTTGTTACGTTGGAATCATATTGACGAGCTCTTCGGGATGGCGCTAGTTTGGATGAATTCTAAGACTATGAAAATTGGGCCTTTTTAACGGCTTAAAACCGAAGGTGAGTGATTAAACCCACTCACACCTAACTAAAATATTTGATTATTAGTTAAATTAAATTTAAGTTATGATATGATTGTATTATTTGTTGTTTGATTGTTTAAATTGCTTATTATTGTTAATCGATGTAGACAATATAATTTAATTTAACTGTTAATATAAATTGTATAGTAGAATTTAATTTCTAGTTTAAAAAACCACATGTCTGATGACTAGTAAACTGATATTATACCGAACTGTTTAGATGTATTGATTTTGATGGATGTGTTGGATTCATATATTTTATGTATTGATGTGTAATTCATCTTGTTATTGACACTGTTTATATATGCTTATTGATTTTGTTGATTAGTCGCAATCATTACTCTAGATGTTACGGGCATCAAATAAACCCGGGATTAATCATTAAAATGAATTAAGAACATAAGTTGAAATGATAAATACCTATGACTCTGATTTGGATTGAAATAATATCTATCCTTTCCCAAAATATCTGCAATCCAGGATCCTGTGAAAAGAAATATATGCAAATCCAAAATTACTAGCTGCCCGTGTGGAAAATATGGGCACCCAGAGTTTAGGTAGAAACAATAAACTCCGAGTCAGTCATGGGACTGGTGTAAGAACTAAAATAGGTATTAATTTGATTTTTATGCTGGGTAAATCAAGGGAACACTCCGTATAACACGGAACGGGTTTTCTCCCAAGAATACCATAAAACAAATAACGCAATGCAAAAAAGGAAAAATGAAGCTATTATAAAACTCAGGTCCCATCACACAATACAACACAAGCTAGAGGATAAAGTTTTACTTTATAATAGCCAAACATGCTTGATATACGAAATTTATCTTTTATTATCACTATAATAGAAGAAATCAACTTCAAATATAAATGTACCAATCATAGGCGGCATAGGTACCATTATATTATGTCGCTATATAGGTTTACAACTAAAATCATAAAACTGCGTATTGGAAATTGGGTTTCCTTCTATGAACCAAGGCAAGCGATCGTCCTTACCGATTCGAGACACATAGCAATGCCTTAGGATCACGCCTCTGGGCAACCTTAGGTTAGCCGCATGGTCGGTCAGCAGTCGCTGATTAGTTATACCATAAACTATATGTTAGCCGGTTCTATCGGACCTCCAAAATGGTCGGTAACGTCAACCATTCAGGACCTTTTAGTCGGTCCTGATATCAAATCCAAGATACCTCGCATTCCATCAAATTATATGCAACATTTACATGAGTAAAATGTCTGGCTTCCATACTATGACGTCACTCGTAGCTAGAAACTAACATATGTCCATTTCCATGCGTTCCTTATCCCATTCATGGTTCATACTATGGTGTGAAGCTCATGAATTAACGCTACACAAAGCTGTGCAATTTAAAGTCGTGCTTTGATCATCAACCACAAAGCCTCGCTTTTCAATGAAAGCTTTGATCCATGCATCTCAGCATGGCAGATTGTCAAATTCATACTATACCATTGATTTCCACCAATACTGTAACACCCCACCTCCACTAGGATCACTCCTTAGAATGTACTAGCTTTGGAGGGGCGCTATTGTGGAGGTAAACATGCACAGAGATATCGCAAGACAGAATATATGAAAATAAATATAAGTAAAGCAGCAGTAGCAGATAAAAACCCATCATCATCATCTCAGAAAACCGACATAGTCAAGTACATAATATCAAAATGTCATGATCCAAAATACAACATAAGTCTAGATACGTGATAACAAAATACATGGTATAACATCAGTACTAATCCCCAGAAATAAAAGATAAGCCACAGCTAGCTCAGATCCATACATGAGCTATCCAACAAGCAAGCCAAAGATCCACTAAGCAGATGTAGCCCCTCCCTGAGAACCTGTGGGGGGGGGGGGGAAACGGAAGAAAAGAAGCGAAAGAAAACAGGTCAGTCAAAAAGACTGGTAAGCCCTACTACGATCAGTCTATAAACTAATAAAGTTAACAGTATGATGGAAACTGAGATGAACATACTGGCAATAGATAATGGTGACATCACATAGACGAGATTAAACTTTGCACCACAGTGTACTAGCAAACCCACAAAACAGATCTTGATCCCTTCGCCCAAACTTTGGCCCAATAACATGAAGTGACCTTAGTATAAGGTCCAGCCCAACGGTCTTGTCGATCGGCTCCCTATAAACCTAACACGTCAAGTGTTGGTGTCCATACGGCCCACATGGATGTAGTCAGACTGTGCTGGGTCCACCTTCGGGTGTATCAAGCCCTAAGGTGTCAACCCCAGACACCTAAGCAATAATGCACAGTCTAAGCCTACTGGTACCCGTGCCTCGAGTTTGTCCAACATCGGACTACGTGCACGTCCGTAGCCCGCCGGACCCGCACCGCTGTACCACTCAGCCGTCGCTTTGGTCGCTTACATCAGTCCAGTAATCGTGCCCCGCCCTAACCTAGCTGTAGGGTTGTAGTGATACCAAACTGGGATTACTGCTGGAACAGACCACGTTGCTAGGGTTTCTAAGAGGGTTAAGTGTGGTTTTAACCCCTCACTAATCATGGATTAAATTAGTTAAGTGTAACCACTTAACCCCATCTAATCCTCGCGTCCCCATTATTGGTTAAGTATTAGTGGGCCATGACTTAACCCTAATCATGAGGCATTAATTACTTAACGCACCCAACCTCTCACATTAGACATCCGTGGTTACCTGGGAAGATTTACACCACGTATAGGTCTAACCTCGGGTCTTATGGTGCAACATGACCAACTACCCACATTAGACCCCACGTTGTGGTTACCTGGGAAGATTTACACCACCACTAGGTCTAACCTCGAGTTGGCCATATCATGTTATCTAATGTCATGTCCACTTTAAAACATATTTACAAGTTAACATATACTTGGGTAGACCTAACTTAATAGGTAAATTCCCAAGGGGTAGACCTAACTTAATAGGTAAATTCCCAATCTTTTAGTTTCATGTGTTTTTAAGTTTACCCAAACCCTCCCAACGTCATTATCTCGCTTACATATTCGTCATAACGCATAAGGGTATAAAAAGGTAACTTGGCATAACATACATGATGAACTTCACATATCATAATAAACATGCATACATGTTAAACTTGCAAATCATGTCATAGTGAACTAGCATAAACATGCATAGCTTATTAAATATGCATAACATGGTAAGGTGAACTTGCATAGTCGTGCATAACCCATTAAACTTGCATAACATGGTAAGGTGAACTTGCATAAACATGCATAACCCATAAAACATGTACAACATGATAAGGTGAACTTGCATAAGCATGCATAATCCATTAAACATGTAGATCATGGCATAGTAAACTCACATATGCATGCATAACTTATGAAACATGTAAAACATGGTATAGTGAGTTCGCATAAGCATGCATAACTTATGAAACATATAAAACATGACATAGTGAGTCCGCATAAGCATGCATAACTTATGAAACATATAAAACATGGCCTAGTGAGTTCGCATAAGCATGCATAATCAACTAAACTAACATAAATCTCAACTTTCACCACATATTAACTTTAGAGTTTGTAAAGTGAAGGTAAGAGGGCTTACAAATATAAACAAGTCACAAATCCACCAAATAAGATGAAGAAGCCCTTTTTAAAACCCAAAACAAAGCTTCAAATAAGAAAACCCTTTTGCAAAATCCCAAAAACACAAACTTAGCAAATCAAACTTGCAACTTAATGAAGTATGCAAGTTATTAAGCATTCATACAACATAGAAAAGGTTGTATGATCATCATATCTTCATAGGATTAAACTTTGAGGAAGGTGGAGGCTAGGGATTTTAGGTGGAGGCCATTTGAGGATTCAATTTGACATAGTTTAGTTGCTAGATTGATTAATGAGGCTTTAGGGTAGGATTAGGGGTATATTTATAGAAGATTAGAGTGTTTTTAGCCCTAGGATTAACCCTTGGTTAGTTTTGGCCCGTCAGATCTCGGAATTCTCTAGAACCAAGCCACAAGACCAAGCCCAAATCAAAGTGGCGCGCCAGGCAAAACTGCCTGCTTACCCCCTGTCGACAGGGCTGTCGACAGGGCAGTCGACACCATAGGACCCCTGTCGACATGCCTGTCGACATGGGGGCCCTGGCGGGAATTTTCCCGCCTAACCCCGATTAGCCCTAATCCTGGTTTTTAATTTAAAATTTAAATCTGTTTTTAGCATAGAAATTTCTGAAAACTTCAATGGGCCTTAACTGGGTCATACGGACTCCGATTTTCGAAAACTCGGACTCTATTTCGCGTATTTTTCCGAGACGAACGCAATGGCATAGCCCGTTTCCCCTGATTCTGATTTTTGAATTAAATTCTGCCTCGATTTATGTTATAACAGTTTATTGAAAATACGGGTTGTTATATTCTCCCCTCCTTAAAGGATTTCGTCCCCGAAATCTTCAAGTTAGGAAGAACATATCCTACCATCCAACATCCATCTACTCAAAACATCATCCACGAGCAATCATTGTCCTTAAAGGATTCTAAATGCTGTATGAACACATGCAGAAGTGTGTGTATATGTACCTATCTAATGCAAAGATCAATGCAAAATATGTTAGTGAAATGTATCCATATGTATGCAAATCCCTAACATAATGTATAGTATCTACATGCGTGCTCAATCATACATCCATATGCAACATCCATGTGATTGCATACAAATTTCATCCAAGAATAAGCATAAACACTCATGCACATGCAATATGAGGAGTGTGTGAGCCGATCTAGTGCCTAATGTGTATCATGCATCCACGAGTAACCACTTGCAAACACTTGCAACCACTTGCAACCATCAAACATAACATGTTTCAAACACATGTTTCATCCAAAGGGTTTCTACCTAAGGTTCTCATGATAAGATAGACACGATGAACTAGATAAACATGGATAGCAAAGAGAAAGATATGCTAAACAAAGAAAAGAGATTGAGAGTGTACCCTCGAAAAGGAATGGATAAAGCCCACGCATCTTCTCCTCGGTTTCCCAAGTTGCGTCCTCTTCGGCTTCACCCCATTGAACTTTCACCAATCTGACCTCACGATTCCTTAGCTTCTTGGTCTCTGTCCCCATGATACGAATCGGAGCTCTCCTTAAAATTGCTTCTTTCTCTACTTCCACGTCTTTAAGAATGCTAGGTTCAACCACCTCAGCGGACTCATGTAAGCACTTTCGGAGATGCGAGACATGAAAGACATTATGCACTCCGGACAATTTTTCGGGCAACTGCACTTTATAAGCCATCTTCCCAATTCTCTCAATGATGGGGAAGGGTCCAACGAATCTCGGTGCTAACTTCCCAACAGCTCCAAATCGGACCACATTCCGTAAAGGAGAAACCTTTACGAAAACCTTGTCCCCAACCTCAAACTCCAATTCGGACCTTCGCCTGTCAGCATAGGATTTCTGCCGGTCTTGGGCCGCTTTCATCCGTCTTCTAATCAACTCGACCTTCTCGGATGTATCCCTAATCATGTCGGGTCCAAGTATAAGCTTATCCGTGGACTCCCACCAACATGTAGGTGACTTGCACGGCCTCCCATACAAAGCTTCAAATGGTGCCATCCCTATGCTCGCCTGATAACTGTTGTTATATGCAAACTCAACAAGAGGAAGATGGTCTTCCCAAGCACCACCAAAATCCAGAATGCAAAGCCTCAACAGGTCCTCAAGTACCCTATTCACCCTTTCTGTTTGGCCGTCTGTTTGTGGGTGATAGGCCGTACTCAGGTTCAATTTCGTGCCCATAGCCTCCTGCAAACTGTTCCAGAACTGACTAGTAAAGATGGGGTCTCGGTCACTGACTATGCTGGAAGGGACTCCATGTAGTCGCACTATCTCACGAAGATATACTGATGCTAGTCCAGATGCGGTCCTTTTGCTCTTCACTGGGATAAAATGAGCACTCTTCGTGAGCCTATCCACAATGACCCATATGCTCGTATTCCCCTTCCTGGACCTTGGAAGCCCATCAATAAAGTCCATAGAAATGCTATCCCACTTCCATAGCGGGACCTCTAGCGGATGTAATAGCCCACCGGGCTTCTTCGACTCAGCTTTTACTCTCTGACAAATAACACATCTCGAGACAAACTCTGCCACCTCCTTCTTCATTCCAGGCCAGAAGAAAACACGCTTCATGTCCTTATACATCTTATCACCACCTGGATGTATAGTCATCTTGGAGCGATGTGCTTCCTCAAGAACTTTCCTCACCAAGTCTTCTACCATCGGAACACAAAGCCTTCCGTCTCTCCTCAGCCAACCCTTATCGTCTATAGAATATCGAGCAAGGTGACTAGATGTCTCCCCTCGAACCAGCTTATCCATGATCTCAATTATCTGAGGGTCTTCCTTTTGCGAAGCCCCAACTTGATCTAGAAGGGTAGGCCTGAGCTCTAAAGATGCCAAGGAACCGGTCACCGACTCCATTGCCAAAGAGAAATCAAAGGTCGCCAAGAACTCTAAATTCTTCATCTCAACAAATAGAGGACTTAGTGTCAACCTTTTCCTACTCAACGCATCCGCTACAACATTCCCCTTGCCAGGGGTATAGGATATCTCAAAATCATAGGAAGCCAAGAATTCCATCCATCTCTGCTGCCTTAAGTTCAGATCCTTCTGCGAAAAGAGATACTTCAAAGACTTATGATCAGTATATAGCTCAAATCTCTCTCCCAGAAGATAATGATGCCAAGCCTTGAGTGCATATACAATCGCTGCCAGCTCTAGATCATGAGTGGGATAATTCCTCTCATGCACCTTAAGTTGCCTCCCACCAAAACATATAACTCTGCCCTCTTGCATCAGAACGGCACCCAACCCCGTGCCACAAGCATCAGTGTACACGGTAAATATCTTACCACCATCGGGTAAGGCTAGAACTGGTGCGGAGGTAAGGGCTCTCTTGAGTCTCTGAAAAGCAAGCTCACAATCCATATCCCAAGCAAAGACTAAGTTCTTCTTCGTCAACTTAGTAAGAGGAGCGGATATCTTCGCGAAGTCCTTGATGAACTTCCGGTAAAAACCCGCAAGACCCAGAAAGCTTCTCGCCTCGGTTGCATTCCTTGGCGTCTTCCAATCCTGAACTGCAACCACCTTAGCGGGATCCACCGCCAAGCCTTGCTTGGATACGATATGCCCAAGAAATCTGACTTCCCTTCTCCAAAAGTGGCACTTGGAGAACTTGGCTTTTAACTGGTGTGCTCTGAGTGTGTCCATCACCTCTACTAGGTGCCTCGCATGCTCTTCCTCATCCTTGGAGAAGACCAGAATATCATCCACAAAGACCACGACAAACTTATTCAAGAACTCCCGAAACACCCTACTCATCAAATCCACAAAATACGCGGGTGCATTCGTCAAACCGAACGGCATAACAAGCCATTCAAAGAATCCGTCTGGAGTTCTGAATGCAGTCTTGTCTATACTATCTTCAGCCACTCTGAGCTGATGAAAACCCGTAGCAAGATCAAGCTGAGAGAAAACAGAAGCACCAACAAGCTGATCAAAGAGATCATCGATCCTTGGTAACGGGTGTCTGTTCTTCTTAGTCAGCTTATTCAATTCTCTATAATCCACACAGAGTCGAAGAGAGCCATCTGCCTTAGTTGCAAACACCACAGGCGCTCCCCATTCGGATATACTCCTTCTGATGAAGCTCTTCTCAAGCAATTCTTTCACTTGCTTGCTCAGCTCCCGTCTCTCACGCGGAGCCATATGCCGAACGGGCAAAGAAACAGGCTTAGCATTATCTACCAGATAGATGCGAAAGTCAATCTCTCGTTTAGGGGGCAACCCCTTAACTTCTTCAAAAACATCTGGATAATCTCGGACCACCCTTACAGACTGAAGGGCCTCCTCTGATGAGTCGAGAGATTCTAGATAGCATAACATGACGGGATTCTTCGGATTGCATGAAATCTCTAAGGTGTTGCCCAGGCGAGTCACAAGCCTTACAACCCTATGCTCACAATCCAGAATGGCTCCATATCTAGACAGCCAATCCATGCCCAAGATCAATCCGTATCCCCTGAAACCTAGAACATACGCACTACACAAGAACTCTACGCTGAGTATAGAGATCCTCAGATCCTCACATATCATAGATAGATGAGCAGAACCCCCAATGGGATTCGAAACACAAACGGGATCATCCACTAAGCTAGTACTAAGGTGCAAGCTATCAACAAGATCAGATGAAATAAAGCTATGTGATGCACCGGAATCAAACAAGGTACGTACTGGAAGATCAGAGATATAAACAAGGTTCTCAACAGAAACACTACCTCGCTCGGGAACTGAAGCGGCATTGAGAGCATGAACTTGCCCTCCTGAAGATCCAGCCTGTCCTTTCTTCTTTGGGCATTCTTTGCTGAAGTGCCCAGTCTCCCCACAAGAAAAGCATCCACCACTAAGCTTCCTTTTCTTCTTCCTGCAATCCTTAGCAAAGTGCCCAGCTATGCCACAGTAATTGCACTTTCCCTTGCCTTTATTGTTGCCCTTCTTGTTCTTGCCCTGATTCCCCTGGCTGCTTTGACCGCCTTGATTGCCTTTGCCTTGAGAATCGGTCTTCTTTACTTGAGTATCACTCGACTTGACTTCTTTCTTCCCATCTCCCTGAAGCAGAGCCATATTTACCAAACTCTCAAAAGTAGCTCCATGCGGAATATGTGACATCGCCAAGCCCTGTAGCGGCTCATTCAACCCTCTAGCAAATCGAAGAGCTTTCTTCTCCGGAGTGTTCACCATATCCAAACCAAAACGGGCCAGCTGATTAAACTTGTTCACATACTCCTTGACAGACATATCACCTTGCTTTAATGCAATGAACTTCTCCATCTGTAAATTCGCCTCAGCTGAAGATAGAAACTTGGTCACAAATCTAGCCCTCAAATCGGCCCAAGTCTCAACGGGCCTCGTCCCATTGGTGACCTCCCACCAATAGGCCGCCTCATCCTTCAAAACCCATACTGTCAATAAGATCTTCCTCTCGTCATCAATCCCAAAGATAGCAAACAAGTCCTCCGTGTCTTTCAGCCAATTCCTAGCTTCAACAAAAGATTCCGTGCCTAGGAAATTCTTGCCTCCCATTGCCTTGAAGTCTTTACAAACCTTTGTAAACTCAATCTGAGGATGCTGAGGGGGAGGAGGAGGAAGAGGAGCCTCAGCAATGGGAGGGGGAGGAACATTAGCAACGGGAGGGGGAATATTAACTGCTGGAGGAGGGGGAGCAGGAACCACCGGAGGAGGGATATTAGGGATAGGATTCTCAACTACAGGAGGAGGAGTGGGAGTAGGGTTGGCGGGACCAGCTGCCGCCCTAGCTTCTAGAAGTCTCCTATACCAGAGTGGTACGTTCACTCCATCTGGGATGTCAAGATTCTCAGCCATACTGGAACGAAAGATAAGATAAGATTAGGTCAAGGGAACGAAGGATAACGCTGATGGCTTTTGGGGATTAGCCTTAAAATAATCTAGACTTTATTTTGGAAAATACTTAGTAGGTTTTTGAAAATAGTTTTTCAAAAGGTTTTTTTTTTTTTTCAAAAGTTTTGTTCAATCTTGTTAACCTTGTGCTCTGATACCAAATGTAACACCCCACCTCCACTAGGATCACTCCTTAGAATGTACTAGCTTTGGAGGGGCGCTATTGTGGAGGTAAACATGCACAGAGATATCGCAAGACAGAATATATGAAAATAAATATAAGTAAAGCAGCGGTAGCAGATAAAAACCCATCATCATCATCTCAGAAAACCGACATAGTCAAGTACATAATATCAAAATGTCATGATCCAAAATACAACATAAGTCTAGATACGTGATAACAAAATACATGGTATAACATCAGTACTAATCCCCAGAAATAAAAGATAAGCCACAGCTAGCTCAGATCCATACATGAGCTATCCAACAAGCAAGCCAAAGATCCACTAAGCAGATGTATCCCCTCCCTGAGAACCTGTGGGGGGGGGGGGGGGAAACGGAAGAAAAGAAGCGAAAGAAAACAGGTCAGTCAAAAAGACTGGTAAGCCCTACTACGATCAGTCTATAAACTAATAAAGTTAACAGTATGATGGAAACTGAGATGAACATACTGGCAATAGATAAAGGTGACATCACATAGACGAGATTAAACTTTGCACCACAGTGTACTAGCAAACCCACAAAAAAGATCTTGATCCCTTCGCCCAAACTTTGGCCCAATAACATGAAGTGACCTTAGTATAAGGTCCAGCCCAACGGTCTAGTCGATCGGCTCCCTATAAACCTAACACGTCAAGTGTTGGTGTCCATACAGCCCACATGGATGTAGTCAGACTGTGCTGGGTCCACCTTCGGGTGTATCAAGCCCTAAGGTGTCAACCCCAGACACCTAAGCAATAATGCACAGTCTAAGCCTACTGGTACCCGTGCCTCGAGTTTGTCCAACATCGGACTACGTGCACGTCCGTAGCCCGCCGGACCCGCACCGCTGTACCACTCAGCCGTCGCTTTGGTCGCTTACATCAGTCCAGTAATCGTGCCCCGCCCTAACCTAGCTGTAGGGTTGTAGTGATACCAAACTGGGATTACTGCTGGAACAGACCACGTTGCTAGGGTTTCTAAGAGGGTTAAGTGTGGTTTTAACCCCTCACTAATCATGGATTAAATTAGTTAAGTGTAACCACTTAACCCCATCTAATCCTCGCGTCCCCATTATTGGTTAAGTATTAGTGGGCCATGACTTAACCCTAATCATGAGGCATTAATTACTTAACGCACCCAACCTCTCACATTAGACATCCGTGGTTACCTGGGAAGATTTACACCACGTCTAGGTCTAACCTCGGGTCTTATGGTGCAACATGACCAACTACCCACATTAGACCCCACGTTGTGGTTACCTGGGAAGATTTACACCACCACTAGGTCTAACCTCGAGTTGGCCATATCATGTTATCTAATGTCATGTCCACTTTAAAACATATTTACAAGTTAACATATACTTGGGTAGACCTAACTTAATAGGTAAATTCCCAAGGGGTAGACCTAACTTAATAGGTAAATTCCCAATCTTTTAGTTTCATGTGTTTTTAAGTTTACCCAAACCCTCCCAACGTCATTATCTCGCATACATATTCGTCATAACGCATAAGGGTATAAAAAGGTAACTTGGCATAACATACATGATGAACTTCACATATCATAATAAACATGCATACATGTTAAACTTGCAAATCATGTCATAGTGAACTAGCATAAACATGCATAGCTTATTAAATATGCATAACATGGTAAGGTGAACTTGCATAGTCATGCATAACCCATTAAACTTGCATAACATGGTAAGGTGAACTTGCATAAACATGCATAACCCATAAAACATGTACAACATGATAAGGTGAACTTGCATAAGCATGCATAATCCATTAAACATGTAGATCATGGCATAGTAAACTCACATATGCATGCATAACTTATGAAACATGTAAAACATGGTATAGTGAGTTCGCATAAGCATGCATAACTTATGAAACATATAAAACATGACATAGTGAGTCCGCATAAGCATGCATAACTTATGAAACATATAAAACATGGCCTAGTGAGTTCGCATAAGCATGCATAATCAACTAAACTCACATAAATCTCAACTTTCACCACATATTAACTTTAGAGTTTGTAAAGTGAAGGTAAGAGGGCTTACAAATATAAACAAGTCACAAATCCACCAAATAAGATGAAGAAGCCCTTTTTAAAACCCAAAACAAAGCTTCAAATAAGAAAACCCTTTTGCAAAATCCCAAAAACACAAACTTAGCAAATCAAACTTGCAACTTAATGAAGTATGCAAGTTATTAAGCATTCATACAACATAGAAAAGGTTGTATGATCATCATATCTTCATAGGATTAAACTTTGAGGAAGGTGGAGGCTAGGGATTTTAGGTGGAGGCCATTTGAGGATTCAATTTGACATAGTTTAGTTGCTAGATTGATTAATGAGGCTTTAGGGTAGGATTAGGGGTATATTTATAGAAGATTAGAGTGTTTTTAGCCCTAGGATTAACCCTAGGTTAGTTTTGGCCCGTCAGATCTCGGAATTCTCTAGAACCAAGCCACAAGACCAAGCCCAAATCAAAGTGGCGCGCCAGGCAAAACTGCCTGCTTACCCCCTGTCGACAGGGCTGTCGACACCATAGGACCCCTGTCGACATGCCTGTCGACATGGGGGCCCTTTCGGGAATTTTCCCGCCTAACCCCGATTAGCCCTAATCCTGGTTTTTAATTTAAAATTTAAATCTGTTTTTAGCATAGAAATTTCTGAAAACTTCAATGGGCCTTAACTGGGTCATACGGACTCCGATTTTCGAAAACTCGGACTCTATTTCGCGTATTTTTCCGAGACGAACGCAATGACATAGCCCGTTTCCCCTGATTCTGATTTTTGAATTAAATTCTGCCTCGATTTATGTTATAACAGTTTATTGAAAATACGGGTTGTTATAAATACATAACCTCTAAGCTCGTACGGAGTAGGGTGTTAAGAAAGAGAATAAATTCTCCACCACCAAACAGATATATATTTAGCAGAGATCAGTGAACAAAGCGTGAAATACAATGTTAGACATTCAATCCATTTGCAAGTCCGTTCTGGGTCTGAGCGAAACCAGAGGCACTTTATTCCTCATCCCATATGCCCAATACAGGGGAGAGGCCCTCACATATCCGGTCGATCTCCAAGTACGTCTAGACGATCACCACTTATTAGCTTGTCTTATGTGTACATCCCAATCAAGACATCAGTAATCATCCAAACCATGTGAAGATCCCGGTCTTCAACCAACGTCTTCATCATTGACTTTTAATCGTCGTAACAGTTATTTAGAATGGGTTAAACCCGGTCTTTCCGAATAACTTGCGTATTTTATAATCAAGTGATATAAAAACACATCATACGCCTCATTCCAATCTAGAATATTCTTGGAAATCATTTCAAAAGATTTATAAAATCTTTTCATAATTTAAACCAAATTAAGGCTTATCAACTAGTCGGGATTAACGAGCCTTACCGAAGTGATCATAATTTTATTATCCCAATCTCAACATATGCATCCCATGGAGCAAACCTGGTAGTACTCCATATCTACACCCATTGTCATCGGTAAAATTAATTACCATTTCGCGCTCAAATCTAATTAAAGATTTAACTACCGCATGGAGTAAAACTGGTGGTATTCCAACTCAAACCTTTCTTGAATCTGGTAAATTTAATTACCTTATTCATATTTCAATCTAATTAAAGATTTATTAAAACTCCACTTAGTTTTAATCTCAAAAATAACTACTTAATGATTATTCAACTTTAGGAAAATCAATCATTTCTTTAACTGGCTTAAAGAACCAATGTCGCTTAAAACATTGTTCATGATAAACCCAAATCATCTTCCATCAAAATGGAATTCTTCATGGAGATCATAACCATATATAATCGATATAAATTTCCATATCAGACTAATACTTTAAACTGAATAATGACAAAGCCTTTTAAAATTCCATAAATAGTAAAGGCCTTCCTTCACGGAAGCTCATCTCGATTATCACTAAATCGAATTCCATTCAATTCCAATTTCTTTTATTAAAATGGAAAACTTTATTTTGGAAATATCCCATTAAATCTTAATTAAAAGATTTATAAATTCCAAATCACATCTTCACAGTTAATTGGGTTTAAGAACTAATGTCATTTAAAACATTGTTCACAAAGAACCCAAAATCCACTTTCATTTAATTCAAATTATGTTCAATAATTGGAAAATATACTTAAATCTTAATGAAAAGATTTTCTTTATTCTCAACTGGGCTTAAGAACAATATTATTAAAGAAACCATTCGCGACAAACCCAAAATCCAATTTGATATTAAATACAAGGCTCTGAATAGAAATCATATTGACTTATATTCAATATCAAATTCTGAAACCAACAGATATCGTATTGGGAATAACGATATCTATATCTTCCAGATTTCTCAATAATATCCGTATAATCATAGAATCCAATATCGAAATATTCCTAAGATTATCTCCATTCAAATCCTTTCCAATTCATGCACTGGAAAAATTCTGGTTATTAAAACCCCATCAATTCTTTATTCTAATTGTTAACCACTTCAATATTTTCGCGTCCATCCAAAATCGAACATCAAAACCATATATTAATTATTCATTGAATATTATTTCAAATACTCATACATATGGATTTCATACATCGCATGTATTCCAAAATAGTGATAAACAACTATAAAACATTCAATTCACATCCCGAGTGCAATTTGCAATTGCTTAAGCATTAAATAATTAAATAACGCTTATAATAGTCTGTCAATCAATCGGTTAACATACAACTAAACACAAGGGAGGTGTGTGAAGTTATTATCATCCCCAGACCTATGTAGGGTTTTCAATCAACATCAAAATGATCATTATTTGCATAATTGGGCGACGTGTAAAATTATTGTTCCAATACCCGTGTGGGGTTTACATCATAATCCATGTGAACTGAAAAGTCGGGTGTGTACGCGACTTGTGTAGGATCTTTAATATGGCTATGCGGAATATGATAACAAACTTTAAATGCAGTAAAGTAAAGTAAAGTAAAGTAGAGTAACGACACCAGAATTTTTATACTGGTTCGGACCTCCAGTCCTACGTCCAGTCCCGAAGCTCCTCTTCGGCTTTTCACTAAACAACACCCTCGCTTCACCCGGAGGAACAGGTTCACAACTACTTGATTTAAGGGCTACAAGTTTACCCACTTGATTTCACGGGCCACAAGCTTACCCACTTGATTTCACGGGCTACAAGCTTACCCACACAGGACAATTACAAGAGTTTGACTTCTGATTGTGTTCTTCTTTCAACACTGATTTGCCAACGATTGAGTACACCCTTCCTATAATCTTATCCTCAAGTATATGATTTGAATGCAAAGATTTAAGGAAGAAAGATTGCTTGTTGAATCAAATGATATAAAACTGATTCAAGGATTCAACAAGTATTGAATATTTGAGAGAGCTTTTAGAATGCAAGAGAGTATAGAGTTAAGATCAGAAAATAGAAGAAGATTCGGTGATTTGAAAGTATGATTTCAAGTCTATTTATAGTGTAGAATAGTTGCATTCCTTCATGAAGAGTTTCTATAAAGAGTTGTGTCCATTTCTCTTGAAATTGAATAGAAATCTCTTCACAAAAAGAAGCATCCTTTCAGAAAAATTACAGCAAGAAAAAAGGTTGACAGGTCGAAATTAACAGGTCGACAGGTATTTGAAAAAAATAGCCGTTATGTGTAAAAAACAGCAGGACCGGTCGACAGGTCCTTTTTGGGCGGTCGACCGTTTTCTTGCTGTGGACCAGAGGACCTCGGTCCACAGTCTATATCACTCTTCACTCTTTCCCGATCGAAGCCTGGACCGTTTGGGCTTTTTCTGTGACTTTTCAATTCTTCAAATATACAGATTTCAGCCCCAGCTAATTTCAATTTCTAAATTGTTTTGTGCATTCGTGTTATACTTTGAGGATAGATTTTAACATAAATCTAACACGACTCCATACCTACACATATATAATCTTAGCTCCATGTCATGATTTCCATTGATCTTCACTACGATCTTCATTGATTTCCACTTTGATAAATATGAATTCAGCTCGTCAATGATCTCTATTTCTATGTTGTCATTAATCAAAATCTTGTGTATCAACATTCTCCCCCTTTTTGATTGATGACAATATCTTGCATATATTTTTGAGATACTGAGTAGCTCCCCCTGAATATATGCTTATATATTTTTATCTCCCCCTGTCTAAAAGCTTTCTGCACATTTTGTTAGTATAATAAAAACTTATTGTTTCCTGTAACAAAATGTTAGTGCATATAAAGTGAATATTTATATGATACATGAATATATATATATATGCATATTTCTCCCCCTTTGTCATCGATTAAAAAGAATAAACATCAGGATAGAACAGTAATCGAACATAAGACAAATTAAAGTACCTTCGGGAGATATTGGATCATGTGCAATTTGATAAACTGAATTTTGTTTTCAGAGACATTTGGAGAAATCAAAATCGCCTTCCTTTTATTGTGGTGTACCTGCAAAAAAGTTAAATATATATACTTTGGTACCCACTTGCTTTGTTTGGGTCCATGGGTTAGATGGAAGGTAACCATACCCAAGAGGGTTTAACGGAACCTTTAAAGATAAAATTTTGGTTATTAACTACCGAATCAAAATAATCATCGATATATTTTTCTCTGTTTTTCCAACTTACAGGAACCCAAATACTTAAGTAATCTCTATTGATATTCCTTTTCGTACTTCTAGATCTATTATACAGATCTCTAGTCATAGAAGTATTCGAATTTCTATAATAATTGGATCTAGGATGAGCATTAGTACTAGCAGTAATATTTTTATTGTACATGAAAGCATATCTAGTACTATTTCTAAGATTAGTTTTATTATATCCTAAACCACTTTTGTCATGTAAAGGTCGAGATCTAGATAAAATCATATTTAAATCATTTTGACCTTTATTAAATTTTGCGAACTTATTTGCACTTTTATCAAATTTATTTCCAAAGCCGCTATTGACATTTTCAAAAGAAATTTTGTTATTCTTTAAATCATCAATTTCCTTATTTAATTCAGAATTTTTCCTTTTTAAAGTACCATTCTCAGTTTTGAGACCTAAAATTTGAGATTCTGAATTATCTAAAGAAGATTGTAACCTTTCAAAATTTTCTTTTGAGTCCGAAATTTCATTTTGCAAAATATTATTATTCACCTTTAAAAACTCACATTCTTTAGATAGTTCTAAATTCTTTTTAGTTAAAGCTCCATTCTCTTTTTCAAGAGACGAAATTAAAGAACTAGAATTATTTAAAGAATCTTCTAATGATATATTTCTATTTTGCAAAAGATCGATTTCCTTTAAAAGAACATTGTTTTTATCTTCTAGTTGCTCATTTTCTTTTTGAAGGAAATCTTTTTGAGAAACAAGCTCTTCTAAGGTATCTTCAAAACATTTGGCTTGTTTTACCAAACGATTGTTTTCTTCTTTTAATTTGGAATTTTCTTCCTTATACTTTTTTGACATAGCTAAAACAATTTTATGGGGTTTCCTTTCGTACTTCTAGTTGCTCTGATACCAATTGAAAAGTCGGGTGTGTACGCGACTTGTGTAGGATCTTTAATATGGCTATGCGGAATATGATAACAAACTTTAAATGCAGTAAAGTAAAGTAAAGTAGAGTAACGACACCAGGATTTTTATACTGGTTCGGACCTCCAGTCCTACGTCCAGTCCCGAAGCTCCTCTTCGGCTTTTCACTAAACAACACCCTCGCTTCACCCGGAGGAACAGGTTCACAACTACTTGATTTACGGGCTACAAGTTTACCCACTTGATTTCACGGGCCACAAGCTTACCCACTTGATTTCACGGGCTATAAGCTTACCCACAAAGGACAATTACAAGAGTTTGACTTCTGATTGTGTTCTTCTTTCAACACTGATTTGCCAACGATTGAGTACACCCTTCCTATAATCTTATCCTCAAGTATATGATTTGAATGCAAAGATTTAAGGAAGAAAGATTGCTTGTTGAATCAAATGATATAAAACTGATTCAAGGATTCAACAAGTATTGAATATTTGAGAGAGATTTTAGAATGCAAGAGAGTATAGAGTTAAGATCAGAAAATAGAAGAAGATTCAGTGATTTGAAAGTATGATTTCAAGTCTATTTATAGTGTAGAATAGTTGCATTCCTTCATGAAGAGTTTCTATAAAGAGTTGTGTCCATTTCTCTTGAAATTGAATAGAAATATCTTCACAAAAAGAAGCATCTTTCAGAAAAATTACAGCAAGAAAAAAGGTCGGCATGTCGAAATTAACAGGTCGACAGGTATTTGAAAAAAATAGCCGTTATGTGAAAAAAACAGCAGGACCGGTCGACAGGTCCTTTTTGGGCGGTCGACCGTTTTCTTGCTGTGGACCAGAGGACCTCGGTCCACAGTCTATATCACTCTGCACTCTTTCCCGGTCGAAGCCTGGACCGTTTGGGCTTTTTCTGTGACTTTTCAATTCTTCAAATATACAGATTTCAGCCCCAGCTAATTTCAATTTCTAAATTGTTTTGTGCATTCGTGTTATACTTTGAGGATAGATTTTAACATAAATCTAACACGACTCCATACCTACACATATATAATCCTAGCTCCATGTCATGATTTCCATTGATCTTCACTACGATCTTCATTGATTTCCACTTTGATAAATATGAATTCAGCTCGTCAATGATCTCTATTTCTATGTTGTCATTAATCAAAATCTTGTGTATCAACATGAACTTATCTAATATTCAGGAGACGGATGGGTAAATTGTCATCCTAATCTTTTATAATATAAATGTTTTATTTACAAACATTTATAATCACAGTTTAATAATGATAATAATAAAAATGTAAACATCCATCAAACAACAAACAAATACTGCAATCACAGGCAAACTATATATATATACCGTTATAAAAATAAATAACTATAAAAAATTTTGAGTGAGAGAGTTCTCACCTTTTGTTTCCACTCCGTCATTCTTTAATTGATGATTTATAAAACAATTTCGTAAGAATCGGGCTGTTGAAATCTACGAATTAGTGAAACTGACTAGTCACAAACGAAGTCGAAATGGGCTGAAACTCGGCCGGGAAAGAGCCTGGATGGATCTAAACTATTGACTATGGTTTTCGCTGGTCAACATTCCAAAAACAGAATTCAGACGTCTGACCTAAAAATTCAGACGTCTAAATTTACATTTTCTTGAAACAACAAGGATTTAGTTCAGTTTTGAGCTATTTCAGACGTTTGAATTTTTTTGACTAGACGTCTGAATTAAAAATTTCAGACATCTGAATTCTGTTTCTCATGTTTTTTTAATTATTTGTAACAGGTTAGACGTCTAGCTTAAAATATTCAGATGTCTGAATCTGGCCCTGAGCACAATTTTGCCTAGAAAACATGCTCAAAGTGATATTCACAAATGCCCAAAGGCCTATGTTGTTATATACATGCAAATGAGGCTTCTATAACTCACCGAAGCAGCTCATAACACCCAAATGCACATGCATAAACATATATACGTGAGATTGCAATGATTTTGGTATTAGGCTCTAAAACGAACATAATATTAAACCAAAGCAATCAAACACGATATGAGCGAATTATGAAGTATTAGAACTTGCCGGTGCGATAACCGAACTTCACAATATCGCCAAATAAACTCATGGCATATGAATTAGATTTTGTGGACAATTCTAATAATAATTTCCTATTTTATGAAACTAACACGAATGAACCAGAAAGTATATACATCGCTTACCAATTCATATGCATATACACAACTCTAAATGAACCTAAATGACAATATACAAGCTAATAGCTTGCTGTATAGACACAAAGATCTCACCTAGGATCAATCTAATGGTATGCTAGAACAACCTCTCTTCGACAAAAACACTAGAATCAACAACCTAGGATCATATGAACATGTTTCCTAAGAATTAGGTCATAGTAAATCCTAGAAATTAAAGAGGAAACAAGTAGTAGAAGATGGAGAAGATGAAGAGGAGCTTGCCAAAGCTTCTACACTTGATTTCAACAAGATTGGAGCTCCTAGATTGAGCTAGGGCTTAGGGAATTTTAATTTCCCATTCCCTATCCCTATTTTTCTATTTTTTATGAAGTGAAGAAGTGAACGAAGAGGAGGGGCTGAGTTGGGGTTATATGGTGGGATAGGTTTAGCCAAACCAAGACCCAACCCAAAGTGCCGAAACTCCGAAGCTCGGAATATATCGAAGTTTATACTTTTCAAACACCTAAATGAGGTTTTGAACTCAATGGAAGTGGTTTCGAGTCCAAATTCGTCTGTATGCAAAAAGTGATATTTTGGTCTTATATCCAATGAAAAAGTACAAAATTTCTCCAACTCCAAAGGTATCGATGCTTATAGTTTTCGAACACGCAAACGGCATTTTGAACCCAATGGAAGTGGTTTTGAGTTCAAATTCATCCATATGCAAAATGTGAGTTTTCTACGGGTTATATATACCTTTTAAAAATATATTTAAATTCCATGGCGACTATTCTAAATTTTAATTTAGACATAACTTACAATAAATAAAGTGAAATCTCAATTTCATATACTTGTTAGAAAATTACAATTCAAAGCATCCCAATGTTTCATGTTTTACCATATACTCATTCAAAGTTTAAAATTAAAATTTCAAACTGCCGCACCATTTCGAGTTCGTTTTAATTTAAATTAATACGTTCTAACTTCGATTAAAATAATTTTTAAATTGTTTATTCTCAAAATAATTCATCTAAAATATTTAAAATCCATTAAAAATAAATTTTAAATTGGTTCTGAAAATACAGGTTGTTACAATCTCCCCCGCTTAATACATTTTCATCCTCGAAAAAGAACAGAGCTGAAAGTTGTTTAAATAACCAACTCAACTTTAATTCTGACTTGAGTTCTTCAACCTTTCAATTTCTAAGAACTTTTAATTTCTCAAAATTTGGCTAGCGACTTAAATTTTTTGAAAATTTCGCCATATTCTCCTTTGTACAGGTTGATCGGTACAACTACAGATGGCCTCTACAGGCCCTCATATATCAAAAGAAAATAAAAAAGCAATCGGCTCATAAAATCATCAAACCCAATCAATACAGTAAATATGTACCTATTTATCTGGCATACAATTTTATTCCTCTTCTTTGCTTCCATGCCATGACATGTTCATTATATATGCATGTACATGTATCCAATTCCAATTTAAATTAATATTCAATTTATTTCAACATTAGATTTGATTTAGTGTATTTAACCTTTCCTTTTCATATTGGTTTTATTATTCCAATATTTTTATTAGCTAAACTAATAATCACACATCACAACCAGCAATCAATTAGTTGATTAGTTTTTTAAATATATAACTTATATAGACCCAAAAATCATATTTTAGCATCAAATCACAACAATAAACTCTATTTAAGTTTTCGTTCTCACACCAGTTAATTTGAAATATATAGATATCCCCACTTGCAAACTCAAACATAGATACTGATGATGTCCAGACTATCATCATAATCATTTCCGGGCGACTAGAGTGTGATTCTATATCTACCTAGTATACTTGAGATTTCGAATACATGTGGATCAGACGTATATGCAAAATCTTCTTATACTCGATAGTCCAAACCAATATAAAATAAAATACTCAAATATGTAAAATAAGATGTAGTTTTCAACACTAAATTCATTTTTTAACAAACAATACTCTTCGAACTATTCTAAGGTGATAACTAACCCTATCTCTAATGAGTTATTCTTATAGGATATTACTAATCCTATCTCTGATGAATTCTTACGTTTGGATCTAATGTGTCTTGTATTCAAGCTTTGTAAACCAAAGCTCTGATACCAAGCTGTGACGCCCCGAATTCACCGGCCTTCGAAGAGATGGGAAACACGGATTTTATGAGAACACGACACCTCAGAACACAAACATGAGAAAATTTCATTGCTATTACAACAATTTACATCAGAGTACAAGAATATATTAGAGTACGGACAAATATATAGAAGAAAAATATCAGAGATTAAAATACATAAATTTATAATGTACGGATACAAGGTACATCAGAAATACATCAACTAACACAACTGAAGAAAATACACGGGTACAAAGCTTTCTGGATATAGCCCCAGCTGTAATCCAGGATCCTGTAAAAAGAAATATCAGCAAATCAAAACAACTAGATGCCCGTGTGGATAATATGGGTACCCAGAGTTTAGGTAGAAACAATAAACTCCGAGCTGGTTATGGGACTGGTGTGAGAACTAAAACAGTTATTAACTTGATTTTTATGTTGGGTAAATCAAGGGACCACGCTGTATAACACGAAACGGATTTTCTCCGAAGAATACCATAAAACGAATAACGCAATGCTAAAAGGAAAAATGAAGCTATTATAAGACTCAGGACCCATCACATAATGCAACGAAAGCCGAAAGATAGAATTTTACCTTATAATACCCAAACATGTTTGATACGCGAAATTTATCTTTTATTATTACTATGACCGAAGAAATCAACTTCAAATATAAATGTACCAATTATAGGCGGCATAGGTACCATTATATTATGTCGCCATATAGGTTTACAACTGTAATCGTAATATCGCGTATTGGAAATTGGGTTTCCATCTATGAACCAAGGCAAGCGATCGTCCTTACCGATTCGAGACACACTAGCAATGCCTCAGGATCATGCCTCTGGGCAACCATAGGTTAGGCGCATGGCCTGTCAGCCGTCGCTGATTAGTTATACCATAAACTATATGTTAGTCGGTTCTATCGAACATCTAAATTGGTCAGTAACATCTACCATCTAGGACCTTTTAGTCGGTCCCGATATCAAATTCGAGGTACCTCTCCTTCCATCAAATAATATGAAACATCCACATGAGTAAAATGTCTAGGCTCCATACCATGACATCACTCGTAGCTAGAAACTAACATATGTCTATTTCCATACGTTCCTCATCCCGTTTTTAGTTCATACTGGGGTGTGAAGCTCGCGATTTAATGCTACACAAAGCTATGCTATTTAAAGCCGTGCTTTGATCATCAACCACAAAGCCTTGCTTTTCAACAAAAGTTTTCAGCTATGCATCTCAGCATGCCACAATGCCAAATCCATACTATACCATTGATTTCCTCCAATACATAACCTCTAAGCTCGTACATCTTAGAGAAGGGTGTTAATCAAGAGAATAAATTCTATGCTACCAAACAGATATATATTTAGTAGAGATCAATGAATACAGCGCGAAATACAATGTCAGACATACAATCCATTTGCAAGTCCGTTCTGGGTCTGAACTAAACCAAAGGCACCTTATTCCTCATCCCATATGTCCAATACAAGAGAGAGGCCTTCGCATATTCGGTCGATCCCCAAGTACGTCTAGACGATCACCCCTTATTACCTTGTCTTGGGTATGCATCCCAATCAAGACAGCAGTAATCATCCAAACGATGTGAAGATCTCCGGTCTTCAACCATCGTCTTCATCCGTCGATTTTTAATCGTCGTAATAGTTATTCAGAATGGGTTAAATCCGGTCTTTCCTAGTAATTCGCGTATTTTATAATCAAGTGATATAAAAACACATCATATGCCTCATTACAATCCAGAATATTCTTGGAAATCATTTCAAAAGATTTATAATGCCTTTTCACAATTTAAACCAAATTAAGGATTGTCAACTAGTCGGGATTAACGAGCCTTACCGAAGTGATAATAATTTTACTATCCCAATCCCAACCTATTCATCCCATGGAGGAAAACTGGTAGTGTAGCACCCCGAAATTTTGTTAACATTAAAGAAGATAAATTAAAGAACAATTAATTTAATATTATGAATTAAGGGAAACTGATTACATCATTATGTCCGTCTCGAAATTCTGGTCAAGATAGACACCTGGTTTGTGTAAAACAGATAACGTTTGAAGAAGTTACGGCCGATAAAAAGTTGAAAATCAAAACCAGGTATAACTGGCGCACTTGCCAAGTGCGCCAAGGTAATTTTGCACTGGCGCACTTGTAAAGTGCACCTGGAACAGTTTCTGGGTATTCGGGCCTTTTTCGAGTGAGTGACGACCCGTGACCTGACCCAAATCCATTAGGGCTGAGGTGGCATCCGAATTCTGTAACCCAGCAGCTATAAATATATCTCATATCCTTTGTTTTCTTCACAAAGGGACAATGGTGGCCAAACTCTGCTACATTCTAAACTGAACTAGGGTCTCTTATCTTCTACTATCAATTAGAGCAAATCAAATTCTGAAATTCAAGCATAGACTCAGCACCTTTTCTATAATCTTAGCAATTTAATAACAGTGAGTTCTATTTGCTTTTAGGTTTAAATAAATAATAGTGAATTATGAAAGACTATGATTTGGATACATTGTAAACTTTGAATCTATGTTATTGTTAGATCTTATGCCATGTCATGATAGATCTATTTCTCTTGATCCAATTCAATTGTGATTGTTCTACTATGTTATTATTATGGATCTTGGTTTATAACTTTTATATGCTATGATGCGGATGTGTATAGATCTATTTTATGTGATCTGTATTGTCACCTTATGATCCATATTAGATCTATTTTATATGATCTAAAATATCACCTTATGATCCATGTTAGATCTATTTTATGTGATCTAAATTGTCACCTTATGATCAATGTTAGATCTATTTTATGTGATCTAAATTGTCTCCTTATGATTCATGTTAGATCTATTTTATGTGATCTAAAATGTCACCTTATGATTCATGTTAGATATATTTTATGTGATCTAAAATGTCACCTTATGATTCATGTTAGATCTATTTTTGTGATCTAAAATGTCACCTTATGATTCATGTTAGATCTATTTTATGTGATCTAAATTGTCACCTTATGTTATCATGTTAGATCTAATCGATTGGACATCTAAATTTCTAACTTAGATATTATGACATTATAGTTCATCAGTTTTATGTCCGCCATGTTATGATAACAATTTCATGTGCATGCTAGTATTTATGTTCACCTTATTATCATACTTGATTATGTTTATGCCAAGATGATCATTTTAGCTATATTCCGATAATTTCCCTATTATCGTTTATGACTAGGCTATTGTAACGACACGGATTTCGCCCGGACCTAATCGATCGCTAAACCGACCAAGACCGTTCGAATCCCGCATACGCTAACTTTGGGTATACAACACATCAGAACAAATAACAGAAGACTTCAATAAACATCATAATAATGTTACATCAGAGTACAGAATATCAGAGTATATCGATAATAATACACAGCGGAAGATAAATTTACATAAATGTAATACAATGCACAGCGGAAATATAAACTACACAGCGGAAGACTGTAAATGCCTGGACACAGCTTAAAGCTTCAATCCAGACTCCTGCTCAAAACATCTGCAAAATAAAACTACTCGACTGCCCGTGTGGAAAATAGGGGCACCCGAGTTCGCAAGGGAAAAGCAAACTACAGGTCAGTCATGGGACTGGTGTGAGAACTCAAAAAAAAACAGTTGTTAAACTTGTTTAAAAATAAGGCAAATCACGGGACCACGCCACTTTCGCGGAACGGGTTTACCCCCATGAAAGCCAGTGTATAAGCAACAATCAATATAGATATATGGATCTACTATGCATCACAACATGCAATATCCCAATCTACCCATTTAGATTAATCACCACACTTAGATTTTCTAAATCCAATTCAATTTACAGAAATTATTCCTTTGGATTTTATTCCCGATTTCTTATTTCAAATCATTTGAAATACATATCTAACTTTCTATATCAAAGTAGATTTCACTTCGGGATCTCAAATCAAATCATTTGGAAATATGAATTCCAAAACATAACAATGCATACAAACAAGTGTGCAACCAAATATCGTGCTCCCCATCGACAAGGCAAAGGGTACGCACCTCGCAACTCGATATATATATGTGCACCTACCCCACATAGGAGTAGGCTACACCGACGATGCACCTCCCACTCAGGAGAGCATACACCGCCCTCTCACCCATACTTTTAGTCTCAGGGTTACCCGAATCTTTAGTCACATACTAAATCATTTCATATCCCGAAGTATGGAAAATCATTTCACAACATAATAATCACAATGTAACATATAATACATTTCTAAATCACTTTAGAAATCATCGGGTTTTGGGCCTCGAAATCCTTTCTGTTTTATAAAACATTTTTATAAAACATTCCCTGTCCAAAATCGGGAATACATTTCTTTTCACTTAAGAAAAATATCATTTCACAATCATTCGTTAAATTTGAAATGAACACAACATCGCTAAACACCTTATCATCAAATCGTGAAGTGTTTCACAAGGCGTTAGCACACAGATATTTTCAACCCAACCCAATGCTAAATGTAAAAGCATATTCTGCTCATAAACTGGTCGAGCACAATCCAAACCATCAATCAATCAAATTTAACATACGCCTCATTCCAATTCATTAGTCACTAACCGTAAATTAATCAAGAGAATAATTCCCCAAATATTAACCCCGAAGGCCGAAACCAACATCAGATCAATATCCAGAAAACCATTCTGCTTGGCTAACCGACAGTTAGTTTCTAAATTTCACGTTCAAATCTAATTAAAGATTTAACTATCGCCTGGAGCAAAACTGGTGATACTCCATTCTCGATCTTTTCAATCTAATTAAAGATTCATTAAAACTCCATTTAGTTTTAATCTGTGACTGGGTTAAAGAATCAGTGTCATCTAAAAACACGGTTCGCGATAAACCCAAAGTCACATTCCATTAATTATCGGGTTAAAGAACGAGTGTTATTTAAAACACTGTTCACGATAAACCCAAAAATCAATATCAATTCAATTCCAATTAAATATTATTTAATTGGTACACTTCATTAAATCTAAATAAAAAGATTTAATCTTTTCTCAACTGGGTTCAAGAACAGTGTTAGTGAAGACACCATTCACGACAAACCCAAATTACATTCGATATTCAATACAAGGCTCTGAATAGAAAATATATCGGCTTATATTCAATATCGAGTTCTACGACTAACAGATGTCGTATGGGAAATAACGATATATATATATATATATCTTTCAAATTTCCATAACAACACCTGTATAATCACGAATCCCAACATCGAAATATTCCGAAGACAATTTCGATTCAAATCCACTCCAATGCAATCATTGGAATTTTGGTTATTTTTAAAACCCTTTTCGAATTCAATTTATTTATTTAAAAATAAATAGAATTATAATCCTAGTTCAAAACTAGTTCATTTCGATAAAAATCTATTTTTATCTTTTCAAATATGGAGTTTTTCATCCCAATTCTTCCCAAATCATTTCTTATGATTTTACACAAATTATTACTATTTTTAATAATTTTATCAAGGCCTGTACGGTCGATTTCCATCAATGGCCATCGAACTGCACTTACAGCGACCTTTTCCGAATTTGATTTGGACGTATCTCCAAATCCAACCGTTAGATTTCAAATTTCTAATATTCCTTAGAAAGCTCTTTTCGATACGAACCCAACGGTTCTGATTTCAGGAGAATCCGACGGTCGGATCTCCCGTAATGTCCGTTCGAAGTCAATGGTCGAAATTCGCGAACTGCCGCAGCGCGGCGCGTTCTATTCAGGCCATTTATTATATATATAATATATATAATATATATTTCGTCGATTTCTATTTAAAACGAATTATATAAATAGTTTTGAATTCGTTTCAAAAACATTTTCAACTTCCTTTTCAATTCAAATCACAATTGAATTCTTCTTTATAGATTCGTTTTAAAATTCATTTCTATTCAATTCAAATTTCAATTCAATTCGAATTCGTTTTCAATTCAATTCATTTCGAATTCATTTTCTATTCAATTCAATTCGAATTCGTTTTCTATTCAATTCAATTCGAATTCGTTTTCTATTCAATTCAATTCGAATTCGTTTTCTATTCAATTCAATTCGAATTCGTTTTCTATTCAATTCAATTCGAATTCGTTTTCTATTCAATTCAATTCGAATTCGTTTTCTATTCAATTCAATTCGAATTCGTTTTCTATTCAATTCAATTTTCAATTCAATTAAATTCGAATTCGTTTTCTATTCAATTCAATTCGAATTCGTTTTCTATTCAATTCAATTCGAATTCGTTTTCTATTCAATTCAATTCGAATTCGTTTTCTATTCAATTCAATTTTCAATTCAATTCAATTCGAATTCGTTTTCTATTCAATTCAATTCGAATTCGTTTTCTATTCAATTCAATTCGAATTCGTTTTCTATCCAATTCAATTCGAATTCGTTTTCTATCCAATTCAATTCGAATTCATTTTCTATTCAATTCAATTCGAATTCGTTTTCTATTCAATTCAATTCGAATTCGTTTTCTATTCAATTCAATTCGAATTCGTTTTCTATTCAATTCAATTCGAATTCGTTTTCTATTTAATTCAATTCGAATTCGTTTTCTATTCAATTCAATTTTCAATTCAATTCAATTCGAATTCGTTTTCTATTCAATTCAATTCGAATTCGTTTTCTATTCAATTCAATTCGAATTCGTTTTCTATTCAATTCAAATTTCAATTCAATTCGAATTCGTTTTCTATTCAATTCAATTCGAATATTTCATATACATCGTTTTCAATTCGAATATTTCATATACATCGTTTTCAATTCATATATATATTTCATATACATCGTTTTCAATTCATATATATATTTCATATACATCGTTTTCAATTCATATATATATTTCATATACATCGTTTTCAATTCATATATATATATATATATATATATTCACCTTTCACTATATACGATATTTTCATTTTCAATACATACGATATATTCATTTTCAATATATACGATATATTCATTTTCAATATATTCGATACTTTCACTTTCAATATATTCAATATTTTCACTTCGCTATATATCAATTTTCACAACAATTTCAACCAATAAATATCGTCCATGGTTTGTGGACGAGGGGCGTATATATATATATATATAGATATTTATATATAGTAATTCACTTCCACTTTCAACACATATATATAAAATTATAAAACGAAATTGAAGAGTGAGAAATCCTCACCAATAGCTATCCACTCACACGACTCTTCCTTTATGGAAATCTTCGTCTATTTCGTCTTCTTGTCGCTTTCGTTTCCCGTATTCTCTACATATGTAAAAATCGAATTTTTACTATGTTATTCAATATATAAAAATCTGATTTTTACTTCGACTTTCCATAAATAAAAATATGATTTTTACTTCGACTTTCAATAAATAAAAATATGATTTTTACTTTGACTTTCAATAAATAAAAATATGATTTTTACTTCGACTTTCAATAAATAAAAATATGATTTTTACTTCGACTTTCAATAAATAAAAATATGATTTTTACTTTTTAAAGAAATCAGTTTTTAACTTTCTTTTTAAATCCAGTTTTAAAACTCCTAAAAATCAGTTTTAAAAATTCATAAAAATCAGTTTATGCAACTTAAAAAAACAGTTTTGCCTTTTTAGGAAAAAAAATCAGTTTTAACTCTTTAAAAATTCTGTTTTTATTTTCTTTTATAATAATCAGTTTCTCTTTTTAAATTTCTGTTTTTAAAACTCTTTTATAAAAAAAAACAGTTTTAAAACTTTATATAAAAAAACAGTTTTTATAACTTAAAATAAAAATTCAGTTTTATTTTCTTTTTTTAAAAAAATTCTGTTTTAAAATTCTTTTTCATCTTAAAAACCCAGTTTTTAAATCTAAGAAAAACAAACCAGTTTTATCTTTTTAAAACAAAACAGTTTTTAATATTTATTTTATAAAATCAAATCAGTTTTAAATATAAAATCAAAACAGTTTTAAATATAAAATCAAAACAGTTTTTACTGAATAAATAAAATAAAAAAAAAAAAAAAAAATGCTCACCGATCTGCGAAGAAGGGGAGGGGAAAGAAGAGGTCGTCGGCGGCTTCCAGGGGCTCGCGGTGGCGTTCGAACCGTCGTGGCAGGAGGCGCTGGCTTCCTCGTCGATGCGATCTCGAGGGGGGCGTCGCTATGCTTCGGGGTTCGATCGATGGGAGGAGGAGGTTGCGAGGGCGGCTCAGGCGAAGGGTTCGGCGGCGGCTCGAGCTAAGGGGCGGCGGCGCGATAGGGCTTCGAAGTCTGGAGGGCGGCTTCGGAGTATTTAGGGTTTTGTCTTTTTTTTTTTTTTATTTCGTTTTATAATTAACTGATCGGGGGGGGGGGGCCAAACAGATAAGAAAAGGGGAAGAAGTATATTTTTTTTTTTTTATTATTTTATTATATTATTTAATTATTAAATTATGCACAAGGGTTGACTTTCATCCACGACCTCGAAACGAGGCCCACTGCCTGTCGTCCATAGCGTTTAACCCCCATTCCGAACACAATGGGATATGTATCGCAAGCTGGTTTGATCGTTACAATCGGTTTCCTTTTGAATTTTCATTTAAATCACTATATTGAATTTTAAACGTACTTTTCAAATTACCGGGGCCACATACTGACTAGAAAAATTCCAGAAAAATATTTTCTAGCTTCGTATTGACGATACGGTCCTAACAAAACTAGTTTCGTCGAATTCTGAGACCGTTTGAAAAATGGCCAATTTCCAGTCGATTAAAATCAACTGAAACTGGTCAAACGCATTTTCCTTTGCCACGCTCACATATTGATTCGAAAAATTATGAAATTTGGAATCTAGCAATAACTTTACATCACGGACCCAACAAAAGTGGTTTCGTCGAAATCCGAGGTCATTTGCAAAATGTCCATTTTTAAGGGCCTGAATTCCATAGCGACTATTCAGAATTTTCAACTGGACATATCTTTTGATTCCCGATATGAAATCTTGATTTCTCGGATTCGTTGGAAAGATATTCACTATTAGATTCCATTATTTTTGGTTTCACTAAAATCCGGATTGTTTTGCACCCGGTACATTCAATTGAAGTTTGAAATCGAATTATCGAACTACCGCGCCATTTTCAATTCTATTTATAATTATATATAAATATTTATATTCTAACGACGACGCGTATAATATATACGTTCGAATTATATTCAAAATAAATTCTCGTCGATATTATTTAAAATAATTCATATTAAATAATCAGAATTCGCTAAAATTGCCAAAATAAAAATTTTAAACTGGCCCAGATTTTACGGGTTGTTACAATCTCCCCCACTTAAAACTTTTCGTCCCCGAAAAGGAACAAAGTCGAAAGTGGTTTGATAATTCAACTCTACGCTCGACCTGGCTTCCATTCTCCAACTTTTCAGTTTCTGAGAATTTTCAAAATTTCAAAAATTTGGCTAACACCCTAAATTTTCGAAAAATTTCGCCATAACCTCCCCTGCAATGGGAGCATCGGGAAATTGCAAATAGCGTTCCCGGTCCTTCAGATCTCAAAAAGAAAAAAGAAAAAGCCAAGCGGCTAGCCAATAGGCTCACAAAATCATCATCACCCAAACAAAACAGGAAATTATGTAGTAAACATGTACCTATTTGTCGGGCAAACAAATTTTATTCTCTGCTCTAGCCTCCTTGCTATGACCTGTTCAATGTAAGTGCAAGTATATGCATGCATTTGCAACCAAATTTCAATACAGTTTACTATTTGGTTCAATTGGCTAAATGGTTAAAAATTATCAAACAAGTAAACAAACAACACAAACATCAATCAATTAATTGATTATATTTTCAAATATATAATTTTATATATTTAAAAATCATATTTTCTAAAATCAGATTATATATATAATCACAAATACGTTATTTATAAACAAATAACTCTCGACTCATTCTGGGGCATTTCTAACCCCATCTCTAACGAGTCACTCATCCTAGAATGCTACTGATTCTATCTCTAATGAGGATTCTTTTATAGGACATTACTAATCCTACCTCTGATGAGTCTTTTGTTCAGTTCTAATGAGTTGTACCCCAAAGATTTGAGTTTAACCAAAGCTCTGATACCACGTTGTAACGACACGGATTTCGCCCGGACCTAATCGATCGCTAAACCGACCAAGACCGTTCGAATCCCGCATACGCTAACTTTGGGTATACAACACATCAGAACAAATAACAGAAGACTTCAATAAACATCATAATAATGTTACATCAGAGTACAGAATATCAGAGTATATCGATAATAATACACAGCGGAAGATAAATTTACATAAATGTAATACAATGCACAGCGGAAATATAAACTACACAGCGGAAGACTGTAAATGCCTGGACACAGCTTAAAGCTTCAATCCAGACTCCTGCTCAAAACATCTGCAAAATAAAACTACTCGACTGCCCGTGTGGAAAATAGGGGCACCCGAGTTCGCAAGGGAAAAGCAAACTACAGGTCAGTCATGGGACTGGTGTGAGAACTCAAAAAAAAACAGTTGTTAAACTTGTTTAAAAATAAGGCAAATCACGGGACCACGCCACTTTCGCGGAACGGGTTTACCCCCATGAAAGCCAGTGTATAAGCAACAATCAATATAGATATATGGATCTACTATGCATCACAACATGCAATATCCCAATCTACCCATTTAGATTAATCACCACACTTAGATTTTCTAAATCCAATTCAATTTACAGAAATTATTCCTTTGGATTTTATTCCCGATTTCTTATTTCAAATCATTTGAAATACATATCTAACTTTCTATATCAAAGTAGATTTCACTTCGGGATCTCAAATCAAATCATTTGGAAATATGAATTCCAAAACATAACAATGCATACAAACAAGTGTGCAACCAAATATCGTGCTCCCCATCGACAAGGCAAAGGGTACGCACCTCGCAACTCGATATATATATGTGCACCTACCCCACATAGGAGTAGGCTACACCGACGATGCACCTCCCACTCAGGAGAGCATACACCGCCCTCTCACCCATACTTTTAGTCTCAGGGTTACCCGAATCTTTAGTCACATACTAAATCATTTCATATCCCGAAGTATGGAAAATCATTTCACAACATAATAATCACAATGTAACATATAATACATTTCTAAATCACTTTAGAAATCATCGGGTTTTGGGCCTCGAAATCCTTTCTGTTTTATAAAACATTTTTATAAAACATTCCCTGTCCAAAATCGGGAATACATTTCTTTTCACTTAAGAAAAATATCATTTCACAATCATTCGTTAAATTTGAAATGAACACAACATCGCTAAACACCTTATCATCAAATCGTGAAGTGTTTCACAAGGCGTTAGCACACAGATATTTTCAACCCAACCCAATGCTAAATGTAAAAGCATATTCTGCTCATAAACTGGTCGAGCACAATCCAAACCATCAATCAATCAAATTTAACATACGCCTCATTCCAATTCATTAGTCACTAACCGTAAATTAATCAAGAGAATAATTCCCCAAATATTAACCCCGAAGGCCGAAACCAACATCAGATCAATATCCAGAAAACCATTCTGCTTGGCTAACCGACAGTTAGTTTCTAAATTTCACGTTCAAATCTAATTAAAGATTTAACTATCGCCTGGAGCAAAACTGGTGATACTCCATTCTCGATCTTTTCAATCTAATTAAAGATTCATTAAAACTCCATTTAGTTTTAATCTGTGACTGGGTTAAAGAATCAGTGTCATCTAAAAACACGGTTCGCGATAAACCCAAAGTCACATTCCATTAATTATCGGGTTAAAGAACGAGTGTTATTTAAAACACTGTTCACGATAAACCCAAAAATCAATATCAATTCAATTCCAATTAAATATTATTTAATTGGTACACTTCATTAAATCTAAATAAAAAGATTTAATCTTTTCTCAACTGGGTTCAAGAACAGTGTTAGTGAAGACACCATTCACGACAAACCCAAATTACATTCGATATTCAATACAAGGCTCTGAATAGAAAATATATCGGCTTATATTCAATATCGAGTTCTACGACTAACAGATGTCGTATGGGAAATAACGATATATATATATATATATCTTTCAAATTTCCATAACAACACCTGTATAATCACGAATCCCAACATCGAAATATTCCGAAGACAATTTCGATTCAAATCCACTCCAATGCAATCATTGGAATTTTGGTTATTTTTAAAACCCTTTTCGAATTCAATTTATTTATTTAAAAATAAATAGAATTATAATCCTAGTTCAAAACTAGTTCATTTCGATAAAAATCTATTTTTATCTTTTCAAATATGGAGTTTTTCATCCCAATTCTTCCCAAATCATTTCTTATGATTTTACACAAATTATTACTATTTTTAATAATTTTATCAAGGCCTGTACGGTCGATTTCCATCAATGGCCATCGAACTGCACTTACAGCGACCTTTTCCGAATTTGATTTGGACGTATCTCCAAATCCAACCGTTAGATTTCAAATTTCTAATATTCCTTAGAAAGCTCTTTTCGATACGAACCCAACGGTTCTGATTTCAGGAGAATCCGACGGTCGGATCTCCCGTAATGTCCGTTCGAAGTCAATGGTCGAAATTCGCGAACTGCCGCAGCGCGGCGCGTTCTATTCAGGCCATTTATTATATATATAATATATATAATATATATTTCGTCGATTTCTATTTAAAACGAATTATATAAATAGTTTTGAATTCGTTTCAAAAACATTTTCAACTTCCTTTTCAATTCAAATCACAATTGAATTCTTCTTTATAGATTCGTTTTAAAATTCATTTCTATTCAATTCAAATTTCAATTCAATTCGAATTCGTTTTCAATTCAATTCATTTCGAATTCATTTTCTATTCAATTCAATTCGAATTCGTTTTCTATTCAATTCAATTCGAATTCGTTTTCTATTCAATTCAATTCGAATTCGTTTTCTATTCAATTCAATTCGAATTCGTTTTCTATTCAATTCAATTCGAATTCGTTTTCTATTCAATTCAATTCGAATTCGTTTTCTATTCAATTCAATTCGAATTCGTTTTCTATTCAATTCAATTTTCAATTCAATTAAATTCGAATTCGTTTTCTATTCAATTCAATTCGAATTCGTTTTCTATTCAATTCAATTCGAATTCGTTTTCTATTCAATTCAATTCGAATTCGTTTTCTATTCAATTCAATTTTCAATTCAATTCAATTCGAATTCGTTTTCTATTCAATTCAATTCGAATTCGTTTTCTATTCAATTCAATTCGAATTCGTTTTCTATCCAATTCAATTCGAATTCGTTTTCTATCCAATTCAATTCGAATTCATTTTCTATTCAATTCAATTCGAATTCGTTTTCTATTCAATTCAATTCGAATTCGTTTTCTATTCAATTCAATTCGAATTCGTTTTCTATTCAATTCAATTCGAATTCGTTTTCTATTTAATTCAATTCGAATTCGTTTTCTATTCAATTCAATTTTCAATTCAATTCAATTCGAATTCGTTTTCTATTCAATTCAATTCGAATTCGTTTTCTATTCAATTCAATTCGAATTCGTTTTCTATTCAATTCAAATTTCAATTCAATTCGAATTCGTTTTCTATTCAATTCAATTCGAATATTTCATATACATCGTTTTCAATTCGAATATTTCATATACATCGTTTTCAATTCATATATATATTTCATATACATCGTTTTCAATTCATATATATATTTCATATACATCGTTTTCAATTCATATATATATTTCATATACATCGTTTTCAATTCATATATATATATATATATATATATATATATATATTCACCTTTCACTATATACGATATTTTCATTTTCAATACATACGATATATTCATTTTCAATATATACGATATATTCATTTTCAATATATTCGATACTTTCACTTTCAATATATTCAATATTTTCACTTCGCTATATATCAATTTTCACAACAATTTCAACCAATAAATATCGTCCATGGTTTGTGGACGAGGGGCGTATATATATATATATATAGATATTTATATATAGCAATTCACTTCCACTTTCAACACATATATATAAAATTATAAAACGAAATTGAAGAGTGAGAAATCCTCACCAATAGCTATCCACTCACACGACTCTTCCTTTATGGAAATCTTCGTCTATTTCGTCTTCTTGTCGCTTTCGTTTCCCGTATTCTCTACATATGTAAAAATCGAATTTTTACTATGTTATTCAATATATAAAAATCTGATTTTTACTTCGACTTTCCATAAATAAAAATATGATTTTTACTTCGACTTTCAATAAATAAAAATATGATTTTTACTTTGACTTTCAATAAATAAAAATATGATTTTTACTTCGACTTTCAATAAATAAAAATATGATTTTTACTTCGACTTTCAATAAATAAAAATATGATTTTTACTTTTTAAAGAAATCAGTTTTTAACTTTCTTTTTAAATCCAGTTTTAAAACTCCTAAAAATCAGTTTTAAAAATTCATAAAAATCAGTTTATGCAACTTAAAAAAACAGTTTTGCCTTTTTAGGAAAAAAAATCAGTTTTAACTCTTTAAAAATTCTGTTTTTATTTTCTTTTATAATAATCAGTTTCTCTTTTTAAATTTCTGTTTTTAAAACTCTTTTATAAAAAAAAACAGTTTTAAAACTTTATATAAAAAAACAGTTTTTATAACTTAAAATAAAAATTCAGTTTTATTTTCTTTTTTTAAAAAAATTCTGTTTTAAAATTCTTTTTCATCTTAAAAACCCAGTTTTTAAATCTAAGAAAAACAAACCAGTTTTATCTTTTTAAAACAAAACAGTTTTTAATATTTATTTTATAAAATCAAATCAGTTTTAAATATAAAATCAAAACAGTTTTAAATATAAAATCAAAACAGTTTTTACTGAATAAATAAAAAAAAAAAAAAAAAGAAATGCTCACCGATCTGCGAAGAAGGGGAGGGGAAAGAAGAGGTCGTCGGCGGCTTCCAGGGGCTCGCGGTGGCGTTCGAACCGTCGTGGCAGGAGGCGCTGGCTTCCTCGTCGATGCGATCTCGAGGGGGGCGTCGCTATGCTTCGGGGTTCGATCGATGGGAGGAGGAGGTTGCGAGGGCGGCTCAGGCGAAGGGTTCGGCGGCGGCTCGAGCTAAGGGGCGGCGGCGCGATAGGGCTTCGAAGTCTGGAGGGCGGCTTCGGAGTATTTAGGGTTTTGTCTTTTTTTTTTTTTTTATTTCGTTTTATAATTAACTGATCGGGGGGGGGGCCAAACAGATAAGAAAAGGGGAAGAAGTATATTTTTTTTTTTTTTATTATTTTATTATATTATTTAATTATTAAATTATGCACAAGGGTTGACTTTCATCCACGACCTCGAAACGAGGCCCACTGCCTGTCGTCCATAGCGTTTAACCCCCATTCCGAACACAATGGGATATGTATCGCAAGCTGGTTTGATCGTTACAATCGGTTTCCTTTTGAATTTTCATTTAAATCACTATATTGAATTTTAAACGTACTTTTCAAATTACCGGGGCCACATACTGACTAGAAAAATTCCAGAAAAATATTTTCTAGCTTCGTATTGACGATACGGTCCTAACAAAACTAGTTTCGTCGAATTCTGAGACCGTTTGAAAAATGGCCAATTTCCAGTCGATTAAAATCAACTGAAACTGGTCAAACGCATTTTCCTTTGCCACGCTCACATATTGATTCGAAAAATTATGAAATTTGGAATCTAGCAATAACTTTACATCACGGACCCAACAAAAGTGGTTTCGTCGAAATCCGAGGTCATTTGCAAAATGTCCATTTTTAAGGGCCTGAATTCCATAGCGACTATTCAGAATTTTCAACTGGACATATCTTTTGATTCCCGATATGAAATCTTGATTTCTCGGATTCGTTGGAAAGATATTCACTATTAGATTCCATTATTTTTGGTTTCACTAAAATCCGGATTGTTTTGCACCCGGTACATTCAATTGAAGTTTGAAATCGAATTATCGAACTACCGCGCCATTTTCAATTCTATTTATAATTATATATAAATATTTATATTCTAACGACGACGCGTATAATATATACGTTCGAATTATATTCAAAATAAATTCTCGTCGATATTATTTAAAATAATTCATATTAAATAATCAGAATTCGCTAAAATTGCCAAAATAAAAATTTTAAACTGGCCCAAATTTTACGGGTTGTTACAGCTATTGTCTAGCCTAGGCATGTTGCCAATTTTGTGAGGGCGCTAGTTAAGGAATGGGGAAAAATTGTTAAAAATGGCATAATTTGAATATGAATATATTTGGACATGTAATTCAAATTATTGGATGAAATAAGTATTGACACCTATAAAAGGAAAGGATTAATTAATTGGTAAATTAATTAAAAATGGAATGTCTAGTAATTACAATTAGGAACTGTAATTGTACATATGACATGAGTTTAGGTTGCATTAGTGGTAGAAGTCTGCCTGGAACCGACTGACATATCCATCATCCACTAATGTTGAACCTAATGTGGGAGGTCTAAGTACGTAAATACAAATCGGGCTATGGCACGAGGTTAGGCCCAACTATGGAATAAGTCTGCCTAGACTCGACCGACATATCCAACATCCACATGTTGTAGGCTTAATGTGGGAGGTCTGGCCTATTATGAAACCATAAATGGACATTGTAAAGAATTTTACTACTTAACCTAAGTTAATCCAAAGGGATTGTATGAACTTAAATTTAAGTTGGGGGTTAAGTAAACATGGTTGAGGGGTAGGTTAAGTAAATCAGAAGAGGGGATGGGTAATATTCACATATAGACCCACAAACTTAACACGTTAAGATTATGTAATTAAAGACACCTACTGGTATACATAATCGGTGGAAATAATAAAGTTATGTAATTAAAGACGCCTTTAGGGTAAACATAAACTTATAGAAGTGATAGGGTTATGTAATTAAAAACACCTATAGGTAAGCATAACCAGTTGGAAGATTAGGGGTTATGTATTAAAGACACCTGTAGGTAAGCATAACCGGTAGAAATAAATAAGGCTATGTAATTAAAGACACCTAGTGGTATACATAGTCCGTAAAAACCTAGTAGGGGATACAAGACAAAGGGGAGAGCTTGTATCATATTGTGTGGGACCCATTTCACTCAGTAACCCGAAGTTGGTATCAAACAAAGTACTCTGTACTAGGCGGAGAAAGGGAACGCTTACTGACTGATTGTAAGAGATCCAAACGTGGAGGACGGTGTGGGCGATGCAAACCGACCGGGCCATGTGGATGCATGAGTCGGGCATAGGAGGATAAGACGACCGTGACACCTATAGATATGGTTGTGCACATTATTACGACGAGAGGTTGCCACTTTAGGAAGTGATACCTCCTACTGTGGGGCCAACACAAGGTATCTACGAGGGTTAGGGAGCCGATCGATCAGGGTAGTTAGGATAAATTTGGACGTATACCTAAGTCTACCACCTTATAGTTAAAGGGATCATCTCTTTCTACTAGTAACAGTGCAGAGTAATCATTAGTGAGGCATGTACACCTTATCTTTCTTACCTTGTCACACCTACCATTTATGTAGTGATCTCTCTTATCCACTTTATATGCCTATCATGTTACTTTTATTTATCTACTGGCTAAAAGTAACTAGACTCGCCAGACTTTATGTCTGACCCTTTTTGTTTCACCTTCTTTCTTCTGTTCCCCCCAGGTTCTCAGGGAGGAAACACTCAGGCTTAGTCAGGACTCAGACATCATCTTGTTAGGAGCTATTTCTGAAGTATGGCTCAAGTTCTTGTCTCTACTATGGCTTAACTCTTTTAATTGGGAAATTATGCTTTTTATTTACTTATGTACTCTAATGGTGTGAGACAGAAGTTATTTTCTTGTAATGGTTTTTGTGATTTATGAAATTGTGGACCACGGTATTATGATTTATGATTGAAATAAAAAAAATTAAATTTCTACTGCTATCTTATTTTATCTGTCTTGTAATTATTCTGTGTCTGATTACCTATAACGCTTCACAGAACTTAGTGAATTCCCTTAGTGAGTAACATTAATGGACATGGGGTGTCACAGTTGGTATCAGAGCTGAAGGTTACCATATTAGATAAAAGTTTTTGAAAATTATTTTCAAAAAGGTTTTAAAAGAAAGCATTTCAAAAAAAAGTCTGTTTTGAAAAACATTCCCCAAAAAGCTATATGTAATACCCTTCGGTACTTTGTCTAAATCTCTTCCTTTTTCTTTTCAGCATGTCTAAGGAACAACACATTCCTAATCCCAGAGGGCGTCATAATACCTGGATGGTTCCATAGGTATTTGGAGGCTACGACGCCAGCCGAAGGCTAAAGATACGTTCCTCCCCTAGCTGCACCATTCATTCCTCCTCCTCCCCCTCTAAGAGCAGATAATTTCGCCAAGATCTGCAAGGACTTCCGTGCTATGGGAGGGAAGCCATTCCATGGGAACGAGAAATTGGTGGAAGCTCGGAATTGGCTTAAGGAGACTGAGGACTTATTCGTAATCTTTGAAGTGGAGGACCGAAGAAAGATTCAGTTAGTTGATTGGCTATTAAAGGACGAAGCCTCATTTTTGTGGGAAGTCACCCAAGTGGGACGTCCAGTGGAAACTTGGGAAGATTTTAGATAGAGGTTCGAAATAAAATTTCTTTCCCAATCTGAAAGCAGCATGCAGATGGAGAGATTCTTAGCACTCAAACAAGGAAACTTGACGGTGAAAGAATATGTGAACAAATTTATCCAACAAGCAAGGTTCAGGTTAGAGTTGGTAGATACGCCGCACAAAAAGGCTTTACGGTTTGCTAAAGGGCTGAATGAACCGCTTCATGGGTTAGCCATGTCCCATATTCCAATGGGGGCCACTTTTGAAAAACTTGTCGATATGGCCCTAATGCATGAGGAGGACAAGGGAGAGAAGAAGGAGGTAAAAGTTGAGGGGACATCACAAAATAAGAAGGTTTGGCCCAAGAAGGGGCAGCAGCAACCGCATCAACAGTATAAGAAAGGAGGGAGAAAAGATAAAGGCAAGGATAAGAGAAAATGTCACCATTGTAGGAAGGAAGGTCATTTGGTTAAAGACTATAAGCAATGGAAGAATTCTTGCTTCCACTGTGGAGAGGCCGGGCACTTTTCTAAAGAGTGCCCGAAGAGACGGGGATCACAGGGATAAGGTCAAAGAGCAGGAAATTCTAGTGGTCAGGTGCATGCTCTCGCGACCAGTGCTCGTGATAGAGGTAGAAAAATTTATGTGCAAGGTTTAATTTCTCTTTCAAACCATCCTATTAGAATTTTTTTTGATTCTGGTGCTTCACACTCCTTTATATCAAGTTCTGTAGTTGAATCTCTGCACTTAATTACTAGTACGGTAGTAGATCCCGCAGTTGTTTCAACCCCATTAGTTGTTCGGCTCATTTATCTATGATTTGTCGGGGATTGAAAATATCTGTGTTAGGCATCGAGTTTGAATTCGACGCATATGTGCTCGGGTTTATGGGCTATGGGTTGATTCTAGGAATGGATTGACTTACCACTTATGGTGCCATTCTAGATTATGAAAAGAGGGTTGTTAGGCTTCTAACTTGTCATGGGAGGACCCTCGATATTTCGTGTGACCCACAAGGGTGGTTTATGCTTAGTTTCCTAGAGTCTCTTGATGCATCTATCGACGATCTGCAATATGTTCCAATAGTCCGGGATTTTTCCAATGTTTTTGATGAGGTGCGGGGTTTACCTCCAAGGCGCAAGATTGACTTCCGTATATATCTGGTGGACAATGCAAAGCCAGTTGCATTACCAATGCGCTATATAGCTCCAAGGGAAAGGAGGGAGTTGAGTAAGCAAGTAGGGGAGCTACTTGAGAAAGGGTTCATCAGACGAAGCATATCTGAATTGGGTGCTCCGGTAGTATTCGCAACTAAGGCGGATGGTTCGCTTCGTTTGTGTGTTTATTGAGCCGAATAAACTCACTAAGAAGAATAGGCACCCGCTTCTAAGGATTGATGATTTATTTGATCAGCTTGTTGGTGCCTCGGTATTTTCTCAGTTAGACTTGGCCACAGGGTTCCATCAGTTGAGGGTGGCTGAGGACAACATAGCTAAGATTGCCTATAGAACTCTGGATGGTTTCTTTGAATGGTTGGTTATGTCTTTTTGGGCTGACGAATGCACCCGCCTATTTTGTCGATCTGATGAGTAGGGTGTTTCGGGAGTTCCTAAATAAATTTGTTGTAGTCTTTGTCGATAATATTTTGATCTTCTCCAAAAGCAAAGAAGAGCATGCCCAGCATTTGAGAGAAGTTTTGAAAACTCTCCGTGACCATCAGCTTAAAGCAAAATTCTCCAAATGCCTTTTTTGGAGAAAAGAGGTGATATTCTTACGACATGTGGTCTCTAAAGAAGGGATAGCTATAGATCCCGCGAAGGTGGTTGCAGTGCAAGATTGGCAGGTTCCTAAAAATGCAAACGAGGTGAGAAGCTTTCTTAGGTTGGCAGGTAATTATAGGAAGTTCATTAAGGACTTCGCAAAGATATCAACCCCACTCACCAGGCTGACGAAGAAGAACTTGGCATTTTCATGGGATATAGATTGTGAAGTTGTTTTCCAATGACTGAAGAGGGTTCTGACAACAGCCCCAGTCTTGACCTTACCTGAGGGGAATAAGGTGTTTACCGTTCACACTGATGCACGTGGAACAGGGCTTGGTGTGGTTCTAATGCAAGAAGGGAAAGTAGTGTGTTATGGTGGTAGACAGCTGAGAGTTCATGAAAAGAACTACCCCACCCATGATCTAGAGTTAGCTGCCATAGTGTTTGCGTTAAATATGTGGCATCATTATTTACTTGGAGAGAAGTTCGAGTTATACACTGATAATAAATCTCTCAAGTATCTGTTCTCGCAGAAGGATCTCAATTTAAGGCAACAGCGGTGGATGGAGTTTCTAGCTTCTTATGATTTTGAGATTTCTTATACCCTTGGCAAGGGTAATGTTATGGCAGACGCACTAAGTAGGCAGAGGGTGGCCCTGAGTCCTCTGTTTATGGAAAGAAAGAACTTGGAGTTCATATCAGCTTTTAATTTTAGACCCTCCATCGAGATTTTGCCTGATTTTTTTGCATCCTTAGAGATACGACTGACTCTTATGGACCAGATAGGAGCTTCGCAACAAGACGACCCACAGATTCTAGATATCATGGATAAGCTCAGAAGAGGGCAGACTTCTAGTCACCTCAGCATATATGCTATAGATGAAAAGGGGTGGTTGCGATGAGATGGAAGGCTTTGTGTTCCTCAAACTGGAAGCTTGATAAAGGCAGTCTTAGAAGAAGCCCACCATTCTAAGATGACCATTCATCCAGGCGGTGATAAGATGTATAGGGACATGTAGAGGGTTTTCTTTTGGGCTGGGATAAAGAAAGATGTGGCCGAATTTGTTTCCCAATGTTTAGTTTTTCCAACAAGTCAAAGCTGAGCAAAAGAAGTCCGGTGGTTTACTTCATCCTTTGGAGGTTCCTCAATGGAAATGGCAAAGCGTCTCTATGGATTTCATAAATGGTTTTCCTAGATCGAAGAAAGGCAACACCAGTATTTGAGTTGTGGTAGATGGACTCACTAAGAGTGCTCACTTTATTCCAGTTAAGAGTAAGAGGACGGTATCACAGTTAGCAGCAATATATGTCCGAGAGATAGTTCGTCTTCATGGAGTTCCTTCCAGCATCGTGAGCGATCGTGACCCTATATTTACTAGTGAATTTTGGAGGAGCTTGCAAGAAGCATTAGGTACACAGTTGTGTTTGAGCACCGCTTATCATCCTCAGACCGATGGGAAAACGGAGAGGGTGAACAGAATTCTAGAAGATTTTTTAAGGCTGTGTATCCTAGACTTCGGAGGGACTTGGGAAGAGCATCTTCCTTTAGTAGAATTTGCCTATAACAACAGCTATCAGGCCAGCATCGGCATGGCACCCTTCGAAGCATTGTACGGACGACCCTGTAGATCACTAACTTGTTGGTGGGAGTCTACAGAAAGATTATTATTTGGACCAGATATGGTTAGAGAAACGTCCTAAAAGATTGACCTTATTCGACGGCGGATGAAGGCAGCTCAAGATAGGCAGAAATCCTGTGTAGACAAGAGAAGGACTGACCTCAAATTTGAAGTAGGAGGCTTAGTTTTTATCAAAGTGTCACCTCTGAGGAATGTGGTTCGCTTCGAATCGGTAGGGAAGTTGGCACCAAGATTTGTTGGACCATTTCCCATAACCGAGAGGATTGGCCAAATGGCCTATAGAGTAAAGCTTCCTGAAAATATATCTGGTGTTCATGATGTTTTCCATGTTTCTCATCTGCGGAAGTGCTTGCATGACACCGCGTAAGTTGTTGAGCCGAGTATATTGGAAGAGGTAAAAGTGGAACGGGAGGCAACAGTCAGGCAAGTTCCTTCCCGTATCCTTGGATTAGAAGTTAAGAAGCTACGCAATAAAGAGCTCAAGTTGCTAAAGGTTCAATGGGGAGATAACCTAGAGGATGCGACTTGGGAGTCCGAAGACAAGATTCGTGCTTGTACCCTTTTCTCTTCGAGGGTATGTTCTTAACTCCTTTTTCCAAAGCTCTATCAGTACTTATTTCTATCATTTGAGTATGTCCTATCCATAGTATTTTCAACCTTTAGATAGGAATCCTATGGATGTAAACATGTGTTTGAAACATGTTATGTTTGATGTATCCATCAAGTGGATGAAAGTGTTTGCTAGTAGTTGCTAGTGGATGCATACACACACATATTAGGCACTACGATCGGCTCAATCACTCTCATACTGCATTTGGATGTGTGTGCATTTTGTTTTCTTTTATGGATGGAAATGGATGAACTAGCATATGGATGTTGCATTTGGACGAATGAGTGTGTACATATGTAGAGCTTATATGTTATGATAGGTTTATTTGCATACATATTGGATTCATGGGACTAACATACATTGCATTAAGGAGGTCAACTGAATCAGTAGACCGCCTGATCTTCGCATTAGTATTGGGACATATACACACACCTTTGCATATATTCATGAAAGCATTAGAAATCCTTAAGGACAATGGATGCCATTGACTGATGGATGAATAGATGGATGATGGATGGTAGGATATGCATTCTTCTCGACTTGGAGATTTCGGGGACAAAATCCTTTAAGTAGGGGGAATGTAACACCCCAAAATTTTGTTAACATTAAAGAAGATAAATTAAAGAATAATTAATTCAATATTAAGAATTAAGGGAAAATGATTACGTCAATACGTCTGTCTCGAAATTCTGGTCAAGATAGACACTTGGTTTGCGTAAAACGGATAACGTATGAAGAAGTTAGGGCCGATAAAAAGTTGAAAATCAAAACCAGGTATAACTGGCGCACTTGCCAAGTGCGCCAAGGCAATTTTGCACGGGCGCACCGGTAAAGTGCGCCCAGAACAGTTCTGGGTATTCGGGCCTTTTTCAAGTGAATGACGACCCGTGACCTGACCTAATTCCATTAGGGCTGAAGTGGCATTCGAATTCTGTAACCCATCAGCTATAAATATATCTCATATCCTTTGTTTTCTTCACAAAGAAACAATGGTGGCCGGACTTTGCTGGATTCTGAACTGAACTAGGGTCTCTTATCTTCTACTATCAATTAGAGCAAATCAAATTCTGAAATTCAAGCATAGACTCAGCACCTTTTCTATAATCTTAGCAATTTAATAACAGTGCGTTCTATTTGCTTTTAGGTTTAAATAAATAATAGTGAATTATGAAAGACTGTGATTTGGATACATTGTAAACTTTGAATCTATGTTATTGTTAGATCTTATGCCATGTCATGATAGAACTATTTCTCTAGATCCAATTCAATTGTGATTGTTCTACTATGTTATTATTATGGATCTTGGTTTGTAACTTTTATATACTATGATGCGGATGTGTATAGATCTATTTTATGTGATCTAAATTATCACCTTATGATCCATGTTAGATCTATTTTATGTGATCTAAAATGTCACCTTATGATTCATGTTAGATCTATTTTATGTGATTTAAATTGTCACCTTATGATCCATGTTAGATCTATTTTATGTGATCTAAATTGTCGCCTTATGATGCATGTTAGATCTATTTTATGTGATCTAAAATGTCACCTTATGATTCATGTTAGACCTATTTTATGTGATCTAAAATGTCACATTATGATTCATGTTAGATCTATTTTATGTGATCTAAAATGTCACCTTATGATCCATGTTAGATCTACTTTATGTGATCTAAATTGTCACCTTATGTTATCATGTTAGATCTAAATCGATTAGACATCTAAATTTCTAATATAGATATTGTGACATTATAGTTCATCAGTTTTATGTCCACCTTGTTATAATAACAATTTCATGACTATGCTAGTATGTATGTTCACCTTATTGTCATACTTGATTATGTTTATGCCAAGATGATCATTTTAGTTATATTCCCATTATTTTCCCTATTATTGTTTATGACTAGGCTATTGTCTAGCCTAGGCACGTTGCCAATTTTGTGAGGGTGCTAGTTACGGAACGGGGGAAAAAGGGTTAAAAATGGCATAATTTGAATATGAACATTTTTTGACATGTAATTCAAATTATTGGGTAAAATAGGTATTGACACATATAAAAGGAAAGGATTAATTAATTGGTAAATTAATTAAATTTGGAATGTCTAGTAATTAAAATTAGGAATTGTAATTGTACTTATGACACGAGGTTAGGTTGCATTAGTGGTGGAAGTCTGCCCGGACCCGACCGACATATCCAGCAACCACTAATTTTGAACCTAATGTGGGAGGTCTAAGTACGTAAATACGAATTGGGCTATGACATGAGGTTATGCCCAACTATGGAATAAGTCTGCCCGGACCCAACCGACATATTAAGCATCCACATGTTGTAGGCTTAACGTGGGAGGTCTGGCCCATTATGAAACCATAAATGGACATGGTAAAGAATTGGACTACTTAATCTAAGTTAATCCATAGGGATTGCATGAACTTAAATTTAAGTTGGCGGTTAAGTAAACATGGTTGATGGGTGGGTTAAGTAAATCTGAAGAGGGGATGGGTAATATTCACATATAGGCCCACAAACTTAACCCGTAAAGATTATGTAATTAAGACACCTAGTCGTATACATAATCGGTGGAAATAATAAAGTCATGTAATTAAAGACACCTTTAGGGTAAACATAACTTGTAGAAGTTATAGGGTAAGCATAACCGGTTGGAAGATTAGGGGTTATGTATTAAAGACACCTGTAGGTAAGCATAACCGGTAGAAATAAATAAGTCTATGTAATTAAAGACACCTAGTGGCATACTAGTCAGTAAAAACCTAGTGGGGGATGCAAGACAAAGGGGAGAGCTTGTATCATATTGTTGGGACCCATTTCAGTCAGTAACCCGGAGTAGGTATCAAAAAAAGTACTCCGTACTAGGCGGAGAAGAGGCACGCTTACTGGCTGATTGTAAGAGATCCAAACGTGGAGGACGGTGTGGGCGGTGCAAACCGACCGGGCCATGCACGTGCATGAGCTGAGCAGAGGGGGATAAGACGACTGTGACACCTGTAGATATGGTTGTGCACATTATTACGACGAGGGGTTGCCACTTTAGGAAGTGATACCTCCTACTGTTTGGCCAACATAAGGGATCTATGAGGGTTATGGAGCCGATCGATCAAGGTAGTTAGGGTACATTGAGACATATACCTAAGTCTACCACCTTATAGTTAAAGGGATCATCTCTTTCTGGAGACACTAGTAACAATGCAGAGTAATCATTAGTGAGGCATGTACACCTTATCTTGCTTACCTTGTCACACCTACCATTCATGTAGTGATCTCTCTTATCCACTTTATATGCCTATCATGTTACTTTTACTAATATACTAGCTAAAAGTAACTAGACTCCCCACTTTATGTCTGAACCTTTTTGTTTCTCCTTCTTTCTTCCGTTTCCCTCCCCCCCCCCCCAATTTCCCAGGGAGGAACACTCAGGCTTTGTCAGGGCTCAGACACCATCTTGCTAGAAGCTATTTCTGAAGTATGGCTCAAGTTCTTGTCTCTACTACGGCTTAACTCTTTTAATTGGGGAATTATGCTTTTTATTTACTTATGTACTCTGATGGTGCAAGACATAAGTTATTTTCTTGCAGTGGTTTTTGTGACTCATGAAATTGTGGACCACGGTATTATGATTTATGATTGAAATAAAAAATTTAAATTTCTGCTGCTATCTTATTTATATCTGTCTTGTAATTATTCTGTGTTTAATTACCTATAACGATTCACAGAACTTAATGCATTCCCTTAGTGAGTGACATTAACGGACGTGGGGTGTCATAGGTAGTACTCCATATCTACACCCATTGTCATTGATAAAATTAATTACCATTTCACGTTCAAATCTAATTAAAGATTTAACTACTGCATGGAGTAAAACTGGTGGTACTCCATCTCGAACCTTTCTTGAATCCTGTAAATAAATTTACCTTATTTACATTTCAGTTTAATTAAAGATTTATTAAAACTCCACTTAGTTTTAATCTCAAAAATCGCTACTTAATGATTATTCAACTTTAGGAAAATCAATCCTGCCTTTAACTGGGTTAAAGAACCATGACGCATAAAACATAGTTCATGATAAACCAAAATCATCTTCCATCAAAATGGAATCTTCACAGAAATTATAACCGTATATAATCAATATAAATTTCCGTATCAGACTAATACTATAAACGAAATAATGGCAAAGCCTTTTAAAATTCCATAAATAGTAAAGGCCTTCCTTCACGGAAGCTCATCTCTATTATCAATAAATCAAATTCCATTCAATTCCAATTTCTTTTATTAAACTCAAAAACTTTACTTTGGAAAAATCCCATTAAATCTAAATTAAAAGATTTATAAATTCCAAATCATATCTTCACTGTTAATCGGGTTTAAGAACTAATGTCATTTACAACATCGTTCACAAAGAACCCAAAATCCACTTTCATTTAATTCAAATTACACTCATTAATTGGAAAACCTCATTAAATTTTGATGAAAAGATTTACTCTATTCTCAACTGGGCTTAAGAACAGTATTATTAAAGATACCATTCACGACAAATCCAAAATCCAATTTGATATTAATTACCAGGCTCTGAATAGAAATCATATTGACTTATATTAAATATCAAATTTTGAAACCAACATCGCATTTGGAATAACGATATCTATATCTTCCAAATTCCTCAATAATAACTGTATCATCACAGAATCCAATATCGAAATATTCCAAAGATTATTTCCATTCAAATCCTTTCTAATTCATGCATGGAAAAATTCTGGTTATTAAAACCCCATCAATTCTTTGTTCTAGTTGTTAACCATTTCAATATTTTCATGTCCATCCAAAATCGGACATCAAAATCATATATTGATTCTTCACTGAATATTATTTTAAAATACTCGTTCATATTCTAAATCGGAATGTGGCTCAATCAATTACCATATAATTTTTATTATATGGACTTCATATATTGCATGTATTTGAAAATAGTGATAAACAACTGTTAAACATTCAATTCACATCCAGAGTGCAATTTGCAACTGCATAAGCATTAAACAATTAAATAACGCTTATAACAGTCTGTCAGTCAATAGGTTGACATACAACTAAACACAAGGGAGATGTGTGAAGTTATTATCACCCCCAAACCTATGTGGGGTTTTCCATCAATATCAAATTGATCATTATTTGCATAATTGAGCGACGTGTAAAATTATCGTTCCAATACCCGTGTGGGGTTTACATCACAATCCATGTGAACTTATCTAATATTCGGGAGATGGATGGGTAAATTGTCATCCCAATCTTTTATAATATAAACGTTTTATTTATAAAAATTTATAATCATAGGTTAATAACGATAACATTAAAACTGTAAACATCCATCAAACAACAAACAAATATTGCAATCACAGGCAAACTATATATATACCGTTATAAAAATAAATAACTGTACAAAATTTTGAGTGAGAGAGTTCTCACCTTTGGTTTCCACTCTGTCATTCTTTAACTGATGATTTATAAAACGATTTCGTAAGAATCGGGATGTTGAAATCTATGAATTAGTGAAACCGACAAGTCAAAAACGAAGCCGAAATATGCCGAAACTCGACTGGGAAAGAGCATGGATGGATTTAAACTTTTGACCATGGTTTCCACCGGTCAACAATCCAAAAACAGAATTCAAACTTCTGAGCTAAAAATTCAGACATCTGAATTTGCATTTTCCTGAAATAGAAAGGATTTATTTCATTTTTGAGTTATTTCAGAAGTATGAATTTTTTTACCAGACGTTTGAATTAAAAATTTCAAACATCTGAATTTTGTTGCTCATGTTTTTTTTTAAATTATTCGTAGCAGGTCAGACATCTGGCTAAAAATATTCAGACGTCTGAACCTAGGCCTGAGCACAATTTTGCCTAGAAAACATGCTCAAAGTGATATTTGCAAATGCTTGAAGGCCAATGATGTTATATACATGCAAATGAGGCTTCTATAACTCACCGAAGCAACTCATGATGCCCAAATTCACATGCACAAACATGTATACATGAGATTCCAATGATTTTAGTCTTAAGCTCCAAAACGAACATAATATTAAACCAAAGCAATCAAACGCGATATGAGCGAATTATGAAGTATTAGAACTTGTCGGTGCGATAACGGAGCTTCATAATATCGCCAAATAAACTCATAGCATATGCATTAGATTGTGTGGACAATTCTAATCATAATTTCCAATTTTACGAAACTAACACGGATGAACCAGAAAGTGTATACATCTCTAACCAATTCATAGGCATATACACAACTCTAAATGAACCTAAGTGACGCTATACAAGCTAATAGCTTATGGCATAGACACAAAGATCTCACCTTTGCTTGCTAGAAGCAAGAAATCAATCCAATGACAAACTAGAACAACCTCTCTTCGACAAAAACACTAGAATCAACAACCTAGGATCATATGAACATGTTTCCTAAGAATTAGGTCTAGGAAATCTTAGAAATCAAAGAGGAAACAAGTAGTTGAAGATGGAGAAGATGAAGAGGAGCTTACCTAAGCTTCTACATTTGATTTCAACAAGATTGGAGCTCTTTGATTAAGCTAGCGCTTAGGGAATTTTAATTTCCCATTCCCTATCCCCATTTTTCTATTTTTGATGAAGTGAGGAAGTGAATGAAGAGGAGGGGCTGATTTGGGGTTATATGGTGGGCTAGGTTTAGCCAAACCAAGTCCCAACCTAAGTGTCGAAGCTTCGAAGCTCGGAATATATTGAAGTTTATACTTTTCAAGCACCTAAACGACGTTTTGAACTCAATGGAAGTGATTTCGAGTCCAAATTCGTCTGTATGCAAAAAGTGATATATTGGTATTATATCTAATGAAAAAGGCCAAAATTTCTCCAACTCTAAAGGTATCGATGCTTATAGTTTTCGAACACGAAAACGGTATTTTGAACCCAATGAAAGTGGTTTTGAGTCCAAATTCATCCATATGCAAAATGTGAGATTTCTACGGGCTATATATACCTTTTAAAAATATATTTAAATTCCATGACGACTATTCTAAATTTTAATTTAGACATAACTTACAATTTACAAAGTGAAATCTCAATTCATATACTCATTAGAAAATTACAATTCAAAGCATCTCAATGTTTCTTGTTTTATCAAATCCTGATTTATGTTGAATTCTATAAATTCATTCAAAGTTTAAAATCAAATTTTCAAACTACCACGCCATTTCAAGTTCTTTTTAATTAAATTTTAAATTAATACGTTCTACCTTCGATTAAAATAAATTTTAAATCATTTATTCTCAAAATAATCCATCTAAAATATTTAAAATCCATTAGAAATAAATTTTAAATTGGTTCTAAATATACGGGTTGTTACACTATTTCAGTATTTTATATTTAAACACAGACACTATTAAAATAGCGTATTGTATTATATAGTATCTAGTTTAACGGATCCTTAGGAGATGGAAAATCTCGTAATATCTCTTAAGTTACTGCACTCATATTATCACATGAATTTGATTTAACTGATACGAGAATATTTTTGTTCTGATCTGAGCGTGTCGTTTTTTTTATTTGTGCTCGGATCAGCCTGAGTTTTTCAGTTATCAAAGACACTGTTATGAAGATGAAGATGGAGCTTGATAGATGTATTATTGTTTATTTCTGCTGCAAATATTGGTATGCTTATGATAGTTAACTCTGATAATTGTTGTAAAATATAATCAAATGTATGTTTTAACAGCCTCATGAACTTTTACTTATTTATTATATTTTGTCCTTTCGCTGTGAGATTCTTTGCTTGTTTTCTTCTTTCTTCTTATACTATTCCAAATAACTATTGGTATTTTTGATTTTTTTGAGTCGACATGTGAGGATCATTATCGATTTGAACGATCATACAAGTCGTTACATTTGGTATTAGAGCTTTGGTTTAGCGAAAACCTTGGCTCTATTTGGGAATAACTCATTAAATATGGGGTAGTAATATCCTAGAATGAGTTTTGTGTATATAAGAGAACATACTTGTAATTTTGATATAAAAATGGTTTTGTATTGTGTTAATTTGTTCTATTGAGTTCTTACGAATTTTGTTGGTACTTGGGACGCCAATGCATAGGTATGGATTTCTAAACAATTGAATAAGACTCTTTGACATAATATTATTTTGAATTATACGATATATATATAAAGAATTATTTAAAAATCTATGAATTTTGATTTTTTTATGATAACATTAGATTTTAATCATATAGTATTCGATTAATAAATAATTAATACTATTAGTTATTGAATGGTTTAAGAAAAATGAAATATTGAAAATTAATTGATAATGAAATAAGATGAACATGAATATGGGATTGAGAATTTAAATTTGGGTGCTTTAGAAATATTGATTTGCAAATGGTTTGAAATAATATATTAATATTTTAAAAGTTGTTTCATGTAGAAATTGTTTTCAAATGAATTTTTGAAATAAGTATATACTCCCCTCTTGTCTTTGGGAAATGATCTCGGTGATGAGTACATGCATCATCGGCCTTTATTTTCAAGAGTATGAGTAGGGGAGACCACTTAGAACTTTTATAATTTGTTTTGAGAAATTGACTATCAACTAAATCTTTATAGAATGGTTTTATATAGAAGATATATTATATTTTGAAATTAGATTTGGAAATGAACCTGAAGTTGAAATCTTAAATTCTCGAATGATTGAAGTAATGAACTAAACTTGAAATTTTAAACCATTTAATTGTGAAATAAATGAAGTGAATCTATGGAAAATATATGAGATAAGGTAATCTTTTAGGAATGTGATATGGTAAAATTTAAGCAAATTGGGTTATATTGAATTTGTATAATATTAAACCTTTTATATAACATATATAACTTACCATAGTATTTAAGAAGTGAAAATGTTATATGAATTGACAATTACATAATATACAAGTATAGTCATAATAATAAACTAGTATTTTTTGTCCGCTTTGCTGGGCATTAAAATTTATGTTATTAAAAAAATGTAATGATTGAATATTAAAAATAAAAGAAAAATTAACTATTGTAATTAATATTAAATATTTATATATAATGTTGAATATTATAATTTATGCGACAACAATAATAAATTGTTCTGTTGTTCATCTAAAAATAATTTTATCATGGATGATTATTTTGATTAATTGTTCTGTTATTCATCTAATAATTTATGCAGTAACAATAATTAATTATCACGTTGCTCACCCAACAATAATTTTGTCGTGAATGATTATTTGATTAATTAATATGTTATCCGTCTAATTTTTTGTTATGAATAGTTAATTTTTGGCATAAATATAAAAAAATGATTATTTGTGATTTTATTCTGAAAACATATTCTTAATTCATTATAATTTAAATTTATTTTATGATCTTTAAATGTGAAAAATTGAACAAATAATCATTAAAATTATATAAGAGATACAATTCAAGTAATATTATATAAATTATATACAAACTACAGTATGTTAACTTTTTTTGATGAAGCAAAAAAGTTTGTTTGATGTCATCATATATGTATATATAAATATAATATGATGCAATGTATGCTTTTTTTTATTAAGTTTTAAATATATTTTTATATGTATAAGAGGCATTCTAACTAAAATTTCAAATTACAACATAAAAATAAACATCCATAACAAAAGAAATACATTAATCAATAGTCGTTTTCAAAACAAAACAAATATAACTTTTTGAGTAGTTTTCATTACGAACAAAATAAATATAACTACTTTTTTTGTTTCAATTGCATGCTACATTAGATAGCAAAGTATTCTTGGCATCTTACTTGCCAAATAGGAAATGTAGAAGACATGCAAGCATCTTCAATAAAAAGGCGCAGCTATTTAATATATGGATCATAGCAATTAAAAAAGAGAACGAAAATCGACAACATAATATAACCATAGTAGCCATTGACAGAAATCATAATATAAATGATACACTGGACTCCTTTAGAATAATGAAGCACTTGAGTAACATCGATATAAACCATTGTAGCTTTAAATACGTATTTAACTGGTTAAAAATTTGAAAGTAATTCATAAAATATTATGATTTGGCATTTTAAAATATTTGCAGTAGATTGCTGTCTCTATTACACACACAACAATTCTACTTATAATAGGAAAAAATTAAGTCAATTTCCCTTTAAAAAAAATCATAATTCTTATTGAATGACCATAAATTTTTGTCAAACATGACCACATTAATTGATCAAGAATATAAAAGCAACAGTTTGATATTAGCGAGAAATTAAGCAATTGAAAATCATTTTCTATTTTAAATATACTAATTTTAGTAACTAGGAGCAAAAACCGCTTATTAATTGCATTCAAGATGCATTATTTAAGATATAGAGAAAAAAGAAACCAAATAATTCACTTATTTATAAATGGAATTTGAATGAATTTGAAGTACTAGTAAGCTCTCGTGTACATGGTTTATTCCAGATAATGGTTATTGTGCTAAAAACAAAATAACACCACAAAATAAATGGATATACAGAAACATACATGCAGATGCATGCATAAATTGGAAAAAATGATGTCTATCTATTATCTGCATAGATTCAAGTAAATTTGATCCACATTGTTATTATTTTAGAATCCAAACTTATCAATAATGCAGTTATATGATTTAGTGCATTCATATTATAAAAAATATGTCATATAAGATGTACGATAGTTACAAAGGTCCAGGTACTTTTGATCCATATCAGTTAAAAAGTATTTTGGCCAAAGGTAATGGATAAGACAAATGTTTAAACTGAAATTAGCTTAAACACTAAAGGTGCCACGAAGGCACATCACCAATCGGTAAGGAATGAGACCATAATCACAATAAAAAAGATAAAGACACAAAGATTTTTATAGTGGTTCGATCTAAGGTAGATCTACATCCACTTTGGCAAGTATTTATTTATGACATCAATGATTACAAGGCATGAAATCTCTCTTAGTACATTCATTCTCTCTTATTATGAGTAAATCTCGCTTAGATATATGCAAATTGATGTAGAAGTGATCGAACCAGCGGTGAAATGGTGAGATTGGTGGAGGAATAGTGAGGAATCTTCAAATGCAAGGAGGATGAAGGAGGATCTTCGATCTCTAGAACACTTGGTTGATCTTGATTAAAGCCATGGTGAATCAAGCTCTAGATCTTTGCTTGGGAGTGTTAGATGATGTTAGGATCACTTGAAATGGGAGAGGAAGCAATTTGGTAGCCCTTCGGGGTTGTGGAAATCGATCCCCAAAAGTATGGAAGCCATGACCTATTTATAGATGAGCTTCCATGAAGAAATGAGCTGAAATTCATATATGCAGGTTTTGGGTCGCTCGCACAGTTATTTACAGAAATGCCATTGCCAGTTGTCAACAGTTGTTCTGCTCAAATGTGTGATCATGAGGTGAGCGAGCGACCGAGACCAGAGGATGATTGGAGACTAAGGAATGACCGAGCAGGGGGAATGTGCGACCGACCTGGTTAGTAGAAGCAGTTCCCTTTTTCTCGTGGTCATATGAATGGAGTGCTGATCGATTAGGGTAGCGCTAGCGAGCGATTGAGATAGCATGAGCAAGCGATCCCAGTATTTGGACATTGGATTTGCATGAGTCAACATGAAGCTTGAGAGATTGACCGTGTAGTTGGACCATGTGCGAGCGACCTTCAGAAGTGCGAGCGACCTCTTGGTTTCCTAGATTACTTACCCACGAGATATGTATGAACGATCAGGACAAAGGATGTGCGAATGACCCTGGTGAACGAGCAACCCAATGAGATGGCCAAAGGGACGAGCGATCCCCATCTTGCTCGAACAAGGGATGTGCACGACCGTTTCACATGTTTAACGAACGACCAAGAAGTTGACCAAATAATATTGAATGGTGCATGCCCGACCCTGACTCGCACGAACGACCCTTTGGGCATGGTTTGCTGATGACTAATTCCTTTAGCACTCGACTGAACCATGATGCGTGACTACTCCTGAAGATGCATAACTCTTGGGCAACGCTCGACCCTATGGTGCGATCCTAGGACTCTCGAGCCTTATTGATGTCCGAACTGTGCCAACATTCGATCTATTAATAAGTACATGATTTTTAATGGATAAACATTTTCCACTCGAAGTTTGTAATTCTTGACTGGTAAAAATTCGGTGTGGATCGAATAGGTCATGAGGGCTCGAGCGACCGGTGTTGGTCTAGGCTAATAATACAGATTGAGCGACCAAGCCTGTACATGTTTCAGTGATCGAGCGACCAAAGACGGTTGAATGAAGGGGCCTATACATGTTTTCATGACTTGAGCAATTGGACCAGGTCATTCCCTTGAGATTGCGCGACTGGCTCGAGCGATCAATCTGGACTAGACGAGCAACCTTGAATGAGTCTATTCATCATCCCACATTTTATATGCCCATTCAACTTCATTTTTAAACTTTATTCATTTTCTAGAATAATCTCTCTAATTGCGGCATTGTTCTAGATAATTCCTCATACTCTTCCAATTCCTCTCAGCCTTTAATCGTACTAACCCCTAAAACTTCCAATTCATCTCCGTGCTCGACGTCTCCAGCTAAGCCCCACCGTGCTCGACATTTCCAACAAAGCTCTACTACTTTAAAGTCAATCGAAGCAACTTACCCTTAAATCTGAGGCAATCCACTCGCTTGTAGGTGAACTTATCCTTTTAACTTTGTTTTGGGTTAATTTATTAGTGTTGTGGATGTCCGAAGTTTGAATTCGAGAATTTTAGGTACGGTTTGAGGTTTGAATCGAACTTTTGGGGTGGTTATTATTGAAATTTGGAATGAATTTGGTTGAATAGGGGTAAATGATGTGTATATGAATGTGTTTGAGGGATCTGGATTACTCAAAACCCTTCAAATTCCAACTTGTATCGCACGCCATAAGCTGCTTGATGAAATGTCAAAGACGTAAACCCTCGTACATTTTCTGGTCATTGTTTAATGCTGAGCTCGTACTTGCGATGTGTTTTGAAATCTTCTGCTTGTATATATCGATTGCTTCCTGAATTTGAATTAATGCACACACCAGCTTTTTAACACGCTTTGAACTTACACATGTATTTGTTTTAATACCATGTCCTTTCCTTGCATATTTGACCATTTAAAACACAAATCCACAAAACCTTTGCCTGCCTGATTCGAATTGATTGACTATCCATGCTCGAGCTCGCGTGATCATGATTGAACCAGTCTAGGCTCGAGCATGCTCGACCTAGTCTGGTGTCAAGCATGGTCGACCCTGTGGGGTCGATCATGTTCACTTAGGCTCGGGTGCGCTCAACCAATCTGGGTTTGAGCACACTTGTGTTGCAATGGATGTTAATTGATGCCATGATAATTTTGAAATTTTCAACACTGCTTTAATATGAGTTCTCTCATTCTGAAAATAACACTTGCACGATGCTTGTTGATAGTTTTTGGTCCTCAATCATTATTGCGACATCTCGTCTTTTTAATCATCATTTGATCTTATGTTTACCACGTATATACTTCATTCTGGACATTGTTGTATAGGTTTGACAACTTGAAAACCCTTTGTTCACCATTCAGTTCTATGGACTTGCTCGACCTAGCCATTTTGGCTGTGCTCGACCTAGTCGGCATCAAGCCTGCTCGACCCCATGGAGGCCAGTCTTGCTCGATTTTAAGGGTTCAAGCAGGCTCGACCCCTTGGGTTCGAGTGTACTTAATCCTCCTGATATTGGTCATGCTCGACCCTCATAGGGTCGGCCATGCTCGACCCCGTGAGCTCAAGCAAGATCGACCCCTTAGGTTCGACTAGGCTCGACCCTCTTGGGTTCGGCCCTGCTCGACCCGGTAGGTCGGTCGTGCTTAACCATGATAAGGGTCGGTCAATTCCCAAGCTCTCCCATTGCTATGCCTATGATAACCGAAACACTGGCATGTTTTTGAGCTATAATTTTGCTATTGGATGCTTATACCATAAGCAAGTTTGTGTATAAAATTAGGAAATGCATTATAACTTAAGTTGAATGACATATCCGTGCAGTGATATTTTTGTTCAATCCCTTAGGAACATTCTTTACGCGAATAAGGTCATACATTTTTAATGACACCTGGAATTTATTAATTTGGTACATGCTGATTTTAAACTCCAAGTCCCATTTTTGAAGTGATACTTTATACGAGCAAGGAAATGCATACCTGCAATTTATTTTAAAACATAGTCGTTCGTGTAGAAATGTTAACTCGACATCAGTCACGCTAGAATCCCAAGGAAGGAACTATGTATGGAGAAGATGGGTGTTCTGGGCTGGCTACTGGAACCAAATCAGATACTGCTCCCGGAGCAAATGTTAATCAAAATTTTCCTAAACCCCAGGCACTTGACAACATCCCTCTTGAAAAGAAATGAAACAGCTCTCTCACATAGCTCGTATTTGCAGTTGTGTAAGCAATTCGGGATTTCAGAAAAAGATGAGGCTAAATTTCCTGAAAAGGATGAATTTTCCATTATCCCCCTTGTTGGGTATATTGCAGTTAACCGTGGCATGTTAATGAGTGGAGCGATTCCTCCTTTAAATCCTTATCTTGAAACGATCCTGCAGCACTTATCTATTGCCCCATACCAACTACACCTAAATGGCTATGCCGTTTTGATTGGCCTTTATGTTCTTTTTATGAGGGTCAAACACCGCGCGCCAACATTTAAAGATATATGTTCTCTATATTTTTTCAAGAGGAGGAAGAAGGATCGCCCCTCATTTATCTTTATTGAAAGCCGGGGCTCCAAAATTATTAATAACCTAATAGTAAGTGTTCGGGGATTTCCGAAGCAATATTTCTTTGTCCGGTGTCCTTCAAACTTCTACCGTTTTTGGATGGAAGGAGGTGAATACACTTTCTTTACAGTACTTTATTTCTTTCCTCCTTAATCCACTATTCAAATCTTTGGTTACATTACAGAGATTCCTTCCGAGAAGGATAACGCTTTTGATCAAGTTCTATATAATTCTTTGATTGCCGTTACTGAGAGTGAGAGAAGCATAAATTTTTTGATCACAGAAGAGTTTCTTCGTCGTTGCGATATGCTTCCTCCCTCACGAAATCTCGCAGTAGATCCGACTGACAAGAAAGATGCTACTAGCAAGTCCTCGGCTAAGAAGGCTCAAATGAAGAACTTCTCTAATCCTGTGGGAAATAGTAAAACTCTGCCCAAATCCAAATTGGTTTCTATTGAGGAAGGAGCACCCGAACAACGTGAGGGTAAAAGTGTTATGGCTCCATTTGACCAAGTTGAGAAGGAAGGCACCGTTCCGGATCCTATGGAAGCAACCGAACAGGATGACGTGGATGAAACATTTTCAAAAACTGCTTCAGATCCTATAAAGGAGAGTGAGAGGCCTGAAGAGGTTGGAGTAACTTCTAAGGATAACCCTAGTACCGAGAATCGTGTTGAGAATCCCGTTGCCCCAGTTACTCAAGATGAGGGTTCCACGGGAACTTACAGAAGCTTAGGTGATCTATACACTGCTAAATATCTTAATCAGGGTGATAATATGACCTGATTGCCAGCGACATCAGCTGCGAAGAATAAATATGAAAAATATTTGTAGTGTCCTGAAATTCCGGTCCAATTTGAGCTGACCAAATAACACAAGTCCAACCCATATTACACTAGAAAATCAGAAAACTAATAGAAAGAAAACAGAGGGTGAGAATAGATAAGATAGAAACTTAGAATAAAAGAAGAACAACACAACATTAGAGTAACACGAACCTCACAGCGGAACGAATAACATATAATATATAATATAACTTTGAAATATAAATCTGTACTTGAATATACATATCATTTCCAAAGTACAGCACTTACAACACATAGGAAATAACCATAGCTATATAATTCTGAAGCCTCCTGCTCCAGCTCTCCAAATATATCTGTAAATCCCGACTACTTGACTGCCCGTACATAATTGGGCACCTAAGAGTTTAGGGAAAACAAAACAAAATAAACTATGGGTCAGCCATGGGACTGGTGTGAGTAAAACAGTTCAAAACAGATTGAGCAAGTAAATGATATCTCATAAGACCACGCCGTATAACGGAACGGGTTTTTCCCATATGAGAATCCAAAATATCTTTATATCAAAAACCTTTTGATATTATAATAATGTTTATCAACCACAATATAATAATCATCTAGCAGAAACGCTTTTATCTCACGTTCTACATATATAGTATACAATCAAAACCGTAAGCACGTATTGGGTAATGGATTTCCAACTATGACAAGGTATGGAACCACCTTTCGCTAGTGTACCTCTAAAGAGGAATACACTGGGTTCAACAAGAACATCTTGCAACCCGGCCACACATGACCGACCACTCATTTCGCTCGAATGTATATCACCAACGGTTGGGATCAGCAACCGTTTCCCGAATGTGACAACATCGACAATAGATTTTTAGAAGTAAATGAAACTCTAGATCAGGTGATCGTACACCCTAATAGGTGCGACCTACATAGCTATGCTGCCTGCCCGATTTTTGTCATTTCCCAGTTGTGAGGCTAGAGGCCACGCTTATCTCTGACAGATCACACGTTTATTTACTTTGAATGTCACATCGTCATACCCACCAAATCACAAATTGATTTCCCCAAAAATACCACGGGTATACAGCTAAGAGAAACGAATTCCTCCGCCACCAAAAGTAAATATGTTTGAAGAGATCAACTTACACGATCTATTAAATATACTCTGTCAGACATTCTTCCATACAGGTCGTCCTTGGACTAGACAAACCGAAGGCACTATTCTGTACAACCATCTTAGGCAATCTTTACCTAAGATTTATACAACAACCCTTGCACTTTACTCTGTCTTCAATTATCTTTGGCATATATGATTCGCAACGCTTATGCCAATACGGAGTGGTTCTTCAGATAATAATCCAACCGGTCTCTTCATATTAACAGCGTTAAAATGGTCAAAAACTTCGATAGTCGGTGAGTTAACTATCATAGAAAACAGGTGTGCAAACAACGATATTATTTCCAGATGGAAATTATATCGATCAATCATCATTTAACATTTATTCTCTTTAGTTCATTAATTTATTTATCTCCTGTTTCCATATATTCTAAATTCTTATTTTATATTATTAGAAAACATTTCTGATTCTTATTTGGAAAACATTTCCAAAACACCTTCACTGGATTTAAACTGATGTTTAAATCAAACATCGCCATGCCAACTCAAACCATTTCACTCATTAACAAAATTCTCTTAACCATCCTTCACTATCAAACCTTACCATTCCTTAATTAAGAAGGTAGTCAATAAAGTTGGGGTATAATTACCTCTCAGACCTTAATTGAACAACGTTTTAGCTTCGGAATAGTCAAAGTTTATCTTTTTAAATCTTTAACAAACTTCCTTACGTAACTCCCGGATTCTATTTACGAATCCACTTCTTTATTGAAAACATTGATTATAACGCTAACGTTATAAACCTTACTTCTGAAATATCTAACTTAACATCTAACTTTTTATTTCTTACTTTGAATAATTAACCTACTCTAATTTATTTATAAATAAATTGTAATGACCTGGATATTCCGTCGGTAATATTTGAATATTTAATATGATTTTAAATATTAATTTGATAAATTAAATGAATATTTATATTTAGTTATCAGTTTAATAATCAATTTCGATTTAATATCAAATATATTAAATCATCGTAATGCGAAAATATAATTCAGTTCGAGATTTAAAACTGAATTAAATACAGTTTAAACTTCTGTTTGAATTCGAATAATAATATTAATTTATTATCGCAGAATTTATTGTTTTAAAATTTGATTTATATCAATTTAAATAAATATCTTCCACATACGATCGAATTGGACTTCGTGACCTATCCCAGTGTGTCCGGAATAGTGGTATTACCCAAGGATTTACAGTTGTTGGGTTCAGAGAGGAGTTCAGAATCAAAGTGATAATCTAATTTAAAGGATCCGGTTTAAATTAAATTAAATATTTTCTTTTGTGGATATATAAACAAAAGCCGTGTCTCTTTCCTCTCCACAAATCAAAACACACGGTGGCCTTCTTCATTCCCACAGAATAAAACAAACCGTGGCCCTTTTCTCCATTCCTCTTCTTTATAAAATCGCACCTCTACCCTTCTTCCTTTCTATTTCGTTTCTCTGGAAACCAAAGCTCTCAAACAAAATCGAAATCGAAAGGGGCGAGCTACCTGAAACTCGAACCTGGTCTGGAGGAACTCGCGAATAGTGTTCAAAAGGGGTACGCAGCTTTTTCTGGGGGCAATAGGAACATCAACGTCGAGCTTCTGGGTTCGAGCGAGGGCATGAGTGTTTAAAAGTCACGACAGCTGGAGAACTGAGGAGGGTGCCGACACTGTAGCGATTTGGGGAGGTCTGAACTGTTGAAAGAGGCGACTGGAATGGAATCGACGATGGCGTCGAGATTTTTGGGATCACCGAAGTGGTGCGAGGGTCTGCTGAGTGAACTGGAAGTGGCGATGATGTAGATTTGGGGAATGGTAAATGCGATGATAAGGGGGACGAGCTCAAGAAATTAAGGGTCAGAGGTGGTGACAATTATCGAACAGTGAAGTGTAAGGGATTCAGCAAAGGACAGAGCGAGCTGTAGAGATGGATTCTCTTTACTGTCATAGGTTCGAAAAATGTAAAGGGGAGAAACGAGATTTAGGCTTCAGTAAGGCCAGTTTAATATACTTCATTAAGGCCAATAATATTTAAATTAAATTTGTTTGATTTATATCCAAATTTAATTAGTAAAAGGGTTAGAATTTTATTTGTAAAATGGTTAGAATTAAATTAGTGTAATGATTAGGATTTAATTAGTATATCAGTATAGATTAGTTTAATTATTTGTTAAGCTAAATTTAGTTTAGTAACCGAAGGAAGAAAAATATAGGAAAGTCATTTACTCGTTTAAATAGTTATTTAAATAAATGTTAATCACTACATTAAATAAATCGTAGGTACAAAGAGGTTTGTTCGAGACGATTCGTAGCAGCGATAACATGGAAATTTATTTAGATATTCAGCAAAGAAAATCTCGGTGAGTAAATCTCACTCACCTGTTTGTTTAGAATTATTTTTACATTATTAAAAATAATTGTTGTTGCTTGTTTGAATGATGTTTAGTCTGATTGTTTTAATATATATATATAGTTATTTAGGATTGGTTGACTATTATATATATATATTGGGTTGATGATTGGTCGGATTCCCGCAGTTTCATTAGCGGATGCCCGCGGTTTCTTTAGCGGATTATTACCCTATACGCCCCACGCTATGATTAGTGGATGACCTTCTATACCGCGATATCCTGCCTCGAAGCAGGATAGGTATTATTTATGTGCTAACATCTGTGGAGGCAGGAAAAACAGGTTGGAAGAATCCAACTGGATTCCTCAAAAATATATATTATCTGTTTGTTGTTTGTTTGATTTAATATATATACATATATGATGTGTTAGAAATCAAATGGTTGAAAATTGGTTGATTGAATTGTTTAAATTATCACTGGGGCTTGGGATATTGATTTATAAAATACCCTGAAAGGGTATTTGAGATTTAAAAAGGAAATTCTATTTTTATAAATAGAATTTGAAATTTTAATGAACTAGGGAAAATATTAACTTGTTTGAATATATAAAACAAGTAATTGAATTTATAAACTTTGTTTAAAAATGAAAGGTGGGATTTGAATTGAATTTATAAACGTTGTTTATAAAGGAAAATATGGGATTTGAATTGAATTTATAAACTTTGTTTATAAATATATAATGGGGGATTTTAAGTAAAGTTATAAACGTTGTTTATAAATAATGCAGAGATATTCATATAGATTTGAATATAGAAATTCAAATGGACTTTAAACTATAGATTTGAATATAGAAATACAAATGGACTTTAAACTATAGATTTGAATATAGAAATTCAAATGGACTTTAAACTATAGATTTGAATATAGAAATTCAAATGGACTTTAAACTATAGATTTGAATATAGAAATTCAAATGGACTTTAAACTATAGAATTTGAATAGAGAATTCAAATGGACTTTAAACTATAGAATTTGAATATAGAATTCAAATGGACTTTAAACTATAGAATTTGAATATAGAATTCAAATGGACTTTAAACTATAGAATTTGAATAGAGAATTCAAATGGACTTTAAACTATAGAATTTGAAAATAGAATTCAAATGAAGTTTAAATAAAGAGAATTCAAATAGAATTGAATTGGAATTTGAATAAGAAGTCGATAAGGAAAACGAGAGTATGAGTATAATTAGAATTTGTTAATATGCAAGTTAAAATATATTTGAACATGTCATGTTCAAATATGAAGGTGAAATAGACTGAAGAGTTAAGTAACAAATTTATTTAACAAATTTAGTTAAAATGATTGGTATAGTTAAAATAGATTGGACAGGTATAAATATACAGGAGACAGGTTTGGAATAAAGTATAGAAGTGAAATAAATAGAATGCCCGACAAAAAGGTATGTATTTAATTCACATATGAGATTTTATGCGCCGTATCGGCTAGCCGCTTGGCTTTTCTTTTTCTTTTTGATTGCAGAAGGCCTGTGTAGCAGTTTGGGGATTTTCCCGATGCTCCCGGTACAAAGGAGGTTATGGCGAATTTTTCCAGGAATTTAAGGAGTTAGAATATTTTTAAGATAATTTGATAGTTAGAAATCAACGTATCGATATATATAGAAGTCGATAAGAAAATGAACTTAGAAATAGAATAGTATAATCAAAAAGGAAGTATAAGAATAAAATCTAGTAAGAATAGAAAGAGGAAGTATATATGTGTTTAGAGGTGAAGAAATAGTTGTATGGTATTGGTTATTCGAGTAAGTAGTCATATCTGTTTTGACGTTATAAATGTTATTCAGTCAAGGTCTGAGAGGTAGTTATACCCCAACTTGATTGATTTCATTATTAACAGATAAACAGTAAGATTTCAAGCTCGAAGATCAATGTTGAATAAGAGTTAGTGAAATATAGTATTTGGGTTGTCGTAACGATGTTTTACACAACATCCGTTTTAACCCAAATAAGTGTAACTTGGAAATAGAAATAAAGAATATTTCCTAAGTATAGAAATAAACGAGATTGGGAAAGAGATAAGTAATTGGAATATTTTCCAATTATAAATAGAAGATATTTCCTAGTATAGAAAATAAAGGAAGGCGATATTCGGAAATGTTTTCCAAATAACGTAACAGGCCAATATGGTTATTGAAAATATTTGGTTAACAAATATTGATAAAGAAATAGAGAAGAGATTTAATTAATGGAATATTAATTAAAGGCTCAGTGATTGCTGGATGTTTGGATGAACACTTGTTTTATTCGATAGTTAAATCATCGACTATCGAAACACTTGTTTTTATTCGATAGTTAAATCACAGACTATCGAAGTTTTGTCCATCGTTGTCAATATGGAGAGAGCGGTTGGATTATTATCCGAAGAACCACTCCGTATTGGCAGTAGGGTTGCGAATCAGATTATATAAAGATAATCGAAGACGGAGTAGAGTGCAAGGACTTTTTCTATTTATAGAAATTGTGCCTTCAGTTCATCTTGTTCCTGCGTGACTTGTATGGATGAATGTCTGATAGAGTATTTCCAGAATGGTCACGTACATTGATTTCTTCAACCGTACCAAGAATGGAAGCAGAGAAGGAAACTTCTTTTAGCTAACACGTAATGTACTGTTGAGGACGTCAATCGGTGATTTGATGGATTTGACGATGTGACATTCGAAGTGAATCTGGTGTGATGATAAAGCGTAACCTTTGGCCTCATCAACCGGTAAATGACAGAAATCGGGCAAGCAGCATGGCTATGTAGGTCACACCTATTAGGGTGTATAATCACCTGATCTAGAGTTTCATTTACTTCTAAAAATCTATTGTCGATGCTGTCCCATTCAGGAAACGGTTGCTGATCCCAACCGTCGGTGATATACATTCGATACACTCAAGCGAAATGAGTGGTCGGTCATGTGAGGCTGAGTTGCAAGATGTTCATGTTGAACTCGGTGTATTCTCCTCTAGAGATATACCAGCGGAAGGTGGTTCCATACCTTGTCATAGTTGGAAATCAAATACCCAATACGTGCTTGCGGTTTATGATTTGTATATATATATGGAACATGAGATGCAAACGATCCACTAGAATGTTATCTACTTGATTTAGACATTATTATAATATCAAAAGACTTTTGATATAAGGATAAGTCAAGTGTTTGGATTTTCATAAGGGAGAAACCCGTTCCGTGTTATACGGCGTGGTCTTATGAGATATCATTTAGTTTTCTGAAACTGTTTTTAAACTGTTTACTCATACCAGTCCCATGACTGACCCGGAGTTTATTTGTTTTGTTTTACCTAAACTCTTGGGTGCCTAAATTTGTACGGGCAGTCAAGTAGTTCAGGATTTTTCAGATATATCTAAAGGAGCTTGGAGCAGGAGGCTTCAGCGTTATCTAGTTATAGTGGTTCCATTGTGTTGTAAGTGTTGTACTCTGATAAGTGTATGTTATACAGTTAAGATTTTGTATTTCAAAGATATGATATATTATATTTTGTTCCGCTGCGATGTGATATTCTGTGTTGTTATTTCTGTTCTTCTTCTATCTTCTTCTTCTAAAAGAAAATGTTTCGTATTTTCGTGATATTTGGGTTGGACGTATGATGTATATAGTCAGCTCTGATGTTGCGGATTTGCGGGTCATTACAGTTGGTATTAGAGCTTAGGTTGAGCGAATACCTAGGCTTGTTGGAATGTGCTCATTAGAGATAGGATCAGTAGTATCCTAGAATGAGTTGAGTGTATATATATACGAGAGAGCGTACTTGTTATTTGATATAAAAACTGTTTATATTGTGTTGACTAGTCTGTTGAGTGGATTATGAATTTTGGTCGAATTGTGCGACGCCACGATGTCGATAGGAATTTATAAACACTTGAACAGAAGATTGGACATGATATTGTTTTTAAGTAGAGTTGATTGTTAGGATTATAATCGAATAAGATTATAAAAACTGAAATAGTTATATATATAACCAATGGAATTTGTATATGAAATCAAATATACAAATGTGATAAATTGAAATTGAATTCAAAGCAGAATTCAGAATTTAAAATCCTGGGAGTTTGGAAAATATTTTTCTAAATGGAGTTTGAAAGAAATATAGTACTGAACTCATTCAGTAGCTGGGAAATAATTCTGATGATGGTCGCAACATCATCAGTGTTCATTTTCGAGTTTCTAAGTGATGAATTGTTGCCTTAGAAAAGTTTTGATGGAAATTTGTTTGAAAAGAAACAAGTTGTTTGAAAATTCAAATGTTTTGAATTTGAGATAGATATAAATATATGTATATATTTATATTACTTCAAAGGAATTTTGAAATGGGAATTGGAATATATAATTGAATAGAAGTAAAATAGAATTTGAATTCAAAGGAATTCAAATGAGTTCGAATAAAGAAAATTCAAATAGAAATTGTATAAGAAAAATTGAAATGGAATTTGAATTCAAAGGAATTCAAATGGATTTGAATAAAGAAAAGTCAAATAGAGATTTGAATATTAGAATTCCAATGGAATTTGGTTAAATAGAATTTCAAATAGAATATAAAGTGGAGATTGAATATTAGAATTCAAAGAAAATATAAAGTTTGAAATAGAATTTAAATAGAAATTGAATAAAGGATTTCAAATGGAATTTGAATAAGGGATTTGAAATGGGTTTTGAATAAAGAAATTCAAATAGAAATTGAAGATAAGAAATTCAAATAGAATTTGAAGATAAGGAATTGAAGTAGAATTTGAATAGAAGAAAATTCAAATAGAAATTGAATATAAAGGAAATAATATAGAGTTTGAATAAATAAATTCAAATGGAATTTGAATATTGTAAATATATAGGATTTGAATATTAGAAGTGAAATAGATCGGGAATATTATGTGAAATGGATTTGATACATATTAAAATTATATCAGAATGGAGTTGAATTTATTATAAACAAAGGTAAAACGTTTATATTTATAAATATAATTAAAACGAGCTAGCCGTAGCGCGGCAGTTCGCGAATTGGCGATTCGAACTTCAATTTAGTATACAGAACTCAATTGAAGTCGGAATTCTTTGAAACAAGAATCGTCGGGACCGGTTGAACAAGAGTTTTCTAATGAAAGAGAAAAATCTGGATTTCGTCGTATAGACTTTGAGTTATGTCAAAATCAATTTTTTAGAAAAACAGCGCCAGAACCATTATAAAACCATAATGGTTTAATTAAATAAATAAAAGGATTTTTAGGAAATAAAATCCGAATTGGCATTAGAAAAATCCAGACTGCATATATAAAATAAATATGAACTCCAGTGAAGTAAGTGAAATAATTTTTAAAACAAAAATCATATTTTAAATGGTTAAATAGAATTAACTAAATTGGAAAATAATTAGTTAAAGGAAATTTGAATCGAATTTGGGTTTTTGGATAAGTGAAAGAGATTGAGGATTTATATTCGAAATCGAATATATAACTCGAGTTGAAAATATAATTAGATTAGTTTATAATTAAGTTGACATTTATTTGAACAATTTATATTTAAATAAAAAGGGTGGAATAGGCAAAACGATTAATTAGCAACTAGTTAATGGGAATTTGAATGATTGAAATTAAATTTAACTTAAGTAAGTTAAATGGATCGAAATGAATAAATTGAGTAAAATCAATGTGAATGAAATATGAATTGGGAATGAAAAACGAAAATATATTTGTATAACAAATATAAAGGAAATATATTTGTAACACAAATACAAAGGAAGTTATGTGCAAACAAATAAAAGGAGAAATATTTGTAAAAACATTTACAAATAGAATTTAGAAGGGAATATTTGTAAAACATTTACAAATAGATTCAATGGAAATATTTAATTATAGAAAATAAATAGAATATTATAAATAAGATATTTATTTGTTAAATAAATAGAAATAAATCAAAGGAATATTCAGAAGATGAATAGAAAATGGAAATCTATTTTTAACGGATAAATAGAAAAGATTAATTTATAAATAACAGTTTATAAATTAAATTAAAATATTTATCATTCGATAAATGGAATATATAAGTCTGAACTTATATAGAGAAGAGATATTGGTTTTTAACACCGATAGTTTTAAATAGAAGGGCTACGTAACACTTGTATAAGTGAAGTAATGTTATTAAAGAAAATGAAGAACCATTACTAAAAGTAAATATTTATAAATGAATAAACGTTATCCAATATGAGTTATTCGAATTGGAGAAGTCACTTAGAGTTAGAAATAATCGATTAGAGTTAGAATAAATCGATTAGATTAAGAGTTAACCAGATAGAGTTAATTGAACATAGTAATTGAATTAGGATTTAATTGAATGTTAGTTATTCAATTAAAGTTGATCGAATATAGTTATTGAGATAGAGTTATTCAAACATAGTTACTCAGGATAAGTTGCCATTTCGTACGACTGCTAGCTTAATTCGCAGGGCTGCAAATAGCCTAGGGCGATCGGATGTTTCCTGAGGGAATCAGGCGTAACCATTGTGATCGCTGCGATCTAGAGTCAAGCGAATGGAGTTAATCGAATATAGTTATTCGAATAGAATTCAAGAAGTTAATCAAATATAGTTTATTCGAAAGGAGTTATCAAATATAGTTTATTCGGAATGAGTTATCGATTATAGTTAATCGAAAAGAGTTATCGATTAGTTTAATCGAAGTGAGTCATAGAATATTGGTTATTCGAAGGAGTTATCGAATTCAGTTATTCGATGGAGTTAATTGATAAGAGTAAATCCAATAGAGTTAATTGATAAGAGTAAATTGAATAGAGTAAATCGAATATAGTTTATTCGAAGAAAGGTTTTCGAATCTAGTTATTCGAAAGAGAGATTATCGAATAAAGTTATTCGAAGGGAGGAGTTATCGAATAAGGATTTATTTGAAAGAGAGTTACGTAAGGAAGTTTGAATTGTTTAGTATCAACATAAATAAGTTTTGAGAAGATAAATGGGTTTGTAGCACTTTTTCTACCTTAGCAATTTCGAGGACGAAATTATTTTAAGTGGGGAAGAATGTAATGACCCGGATATTCCATCGGTTAAATTTGAATATTTAATATGATTTTAAATATTAATTTGATAAATTAAATGAATATTTATATTAAGTAATCAGTTTAATAATCAATTTCGATTTAATATCAAATATATTAAATCATCGTAATGCGAAAATATAATTCAGTTCGAGATTTAAAACTGAATTAAATACAGTTCAAACTTCTGTTTGAATTCGAATAATAATATTAATTTATTATCGCAGAATTTATTGTTTTAAAATTTGATTTATATCAATTTAAATAAATATCTTCCACAGACGATCGAATTGGACTTCGTGACCTATCCCAGTGTGTCCGGAATAGTGGTATTACCCTAGGATTGACAGTTGATGGGTTCAGAGAGGAGTTCAGAATCAAAGTGATAATCTAATTTAAAGGATCCGGTTTAAATTAAATTAAATATTTTCTTTTGTGGATATATAAACAAAAGCCGTGTCTCTTTCCTCTCCACAAATCAAAACACACGGTAGCCTTCTTCATTCCCACAGAATAAAACAAACCATGGCCCTTCTTTTCTCCATTCCTCTTCTCTATAAAATCGCGCCTCTACCCTTCTTCCTTTCCATTTCGTTTCTCTGGAAATCAAAGCTCTCAAACAAAATCGAAATCGAAAGGGGCGAGCTACCTGAAACTCGAACCTGGTCTGGAGGAACTCGCGAATAGTGTTCAAAAGGGGTACGCAGCTTTTTCTGGGGGCAATAGGAACATCAACGTCGAGCTTCTGGGTTCGAGCGAGGGCATGAGTGTTTAAAAGTCACGACAGCTGGAGAACTGAGGAGGGTGCCGACACTGTAGCGATTTGGGGAGGTCTGAACTGTTGAAAGAGGCGACTGGAATGGAATCGACGATGGCGTCGAGATTTTTGGGATCACCGAAGTGGTGCGAGGGTCTGCTGAGTGAACTGGAAGTGGCGATGATGTAGATTTGGGGAATGGTAAATGCGATGATAAGGGGGACGAGCTCAAGAAATTAAGGGTCAGAGGTGGTGACAATTATCGAACAGTGAAGTGTAAGGGATTCAGCAAAGGACAGAGCGAGCTGTAGAGATGGATTCTCTTTACTGTCATAGGTTCGAAAAATGTAAAGGGGAGAAACGAGATTTAGGCTTCAGTAAGGTCAGTTTAATATACTTCATTAAGGCCAATAATATTTAAATTAAATTTGTTTGATTTATATCCAAATTTAATTAGTAAAAGGGTTAGAATTTTATTTGTAAAATGGTTAGAATTAAATTAGTGTAATGATTAGGATTTAATTAGTATATCAGTATAGATTAGTTTAATTATTTGTTAAGCTAAATTTAGTTTAGTAACCGAAGGAAGAAAAATATAGGAAAGTCATTTACTCGTTTAAATAGTTATTTAAATAAATGTTAATCACTACATTAAATAAATCGTAGGTACAAAGAGGTTTGTTCGAGACGATTCGTAGCAGCGATAACATGGAAATTTATTTAGATATTCAGCAAAGAAAATCTCGGTGAGTAAATCTCACTCACCTGTTTGTTTAGAATTATTTTTACATCGTTAAAAATAATTGTTGTTGCTTGTTTGAATGATGTTTAGTCTGATTGTTTTAATATATATATATATAGTTATTTAGGATTGGTTGACTATTATATATATATATTGGGTTGATGATTGGTTGGATTCCCGCAGTTTCATTAGCGGATGCCCGCGGTTTCATTAGCGGATGATTACCCTATACGCCCCACGCTATGATTAGTGGATGACCTTCTATACCGCGATATCCTGCCTCGAAGCAGGATAGGTATTATTTATGTGCTAACATCTGTGGATGCAGGAAAAACAGGTTAGAGGAATCCAACTGGATTCCTCAAAAATATATATTATCTGTTTGTTGTTTGTTTGATTTCATATATATACATATATGATGTGTTAGAAATCAAATGATTGAAAATTGGTTGATTGAATTGTTTAAATTATCACTGGGGCTTGGGATATTGATTTATAAAATACCCTGAAAGGGTATTTGAGATTTAAAAAGGAAATTCTATTTTTATAAATAGAATTTGAAATTTTAATGAACTAGGGAAAATATTAACTTGTTTGAATATATAAAACAAGTAATTGAATTTATAAACTTTGTTTAAAAATGAAAGGTGGGATTTGAATTGAATTTATAAACGTTGTTTATAAAGGAAAATATGGGATTTGAATTGAATTTATAAACTTTGTTTATAAATATATAATGGGGGATTTTAAGTAAAGTTATAAACGTTGTTTATAAATAATGCAGAGATATTCATATAGATTTGAATATAGAAATTCAGATGGACTTTAAACTATAGATTTGAATATAGAAATACAAATGGACTTTAAACAATAGATTTGAATATAGAAAATCAAATGGACTTTAAACTATAGATTTGAATATAGAAATTCAAATGGACTTTAAACTATAGATTTGAATATAGAAATTCAAATGGACTTTAAACTATAGAATTTGAATAGAGAATTCAAATGGACTTTAAACTGTAGAATTTGAATATAGAATTCAAATGGACTTTAAACTATAGAATTTGAATATAGAATTCAAATGGACTTTAAACTATAGAATTTGAATAGAGAATTCAAATGGACTTTAAACTATAGAATTTGAAAATAGAATTCAAATGAAGTTTAAATAAAGAGAATTCAAATAGAATTGAATTGGAATTTGAATAAGAAGTCGATAAGGAAAACGAGAGTATGAGTATAATTAGAATTTGTTAATATGCAAGTTAAAATATATTTGAACATGTCATGTTCAAATATGAAGGTGAAATAGACTGAAGAGTTAAGTAACAAATTTATTTAGCAAATTTAGTTAAAATGATGGTATAGTTAAAATAGATTGGACAGGTATAAATATACAGGAGACAGGTTTGGAATAAAGTATAGAAGTGAAAGAAATAGAATGCCCGACAAAAAGGTATGTATTTAATTCACATATGAGATTTTATGCGCCGTATCAGCTAGCCGCTTGGCTTTTCTTTTTCTTTTTGATTGGAGAAGGCCTGTGTGGCAGTTTGGGGATTTTCCCGATGCTCCCGGTACAAAGGAGGTTATGGCGAATTTTTCCGGGAATTTAAGGAGTTAGAATATTTTTAAGATAATTTGATAGTTAGAAATCAACGTATCGATATATATAGAAGTCGATAAGAAAACGAACTTAGAAATAGAATAGTATAATAAAAAAGGAAGTATAAGAATAAAATCTAGTAAGAATAGAAAGAGGAAGTATATATGTGTTTAGAGGTGAAGAAGTAGTTGTATGGTATTGGTTATTCGAGTAAGTAGTCATATCTGTTTTGACGTTATAAATGTTATTCAGTCAAGGTCTGAGAGGTAGTTATACCCCAACTTGATTGATTTCATTATTAACAGATAAACAGTAAGATTTCAAGCTCGAAGATCAATGTTGAATAAGAGTTAGTGAAATATAGTATTTGGGTTGTCGTAACGATGTTTTACACAACATCCGTTTTAACCCAAATAAGTGTAACTTGGAAATAGAAATAAAGAATATTTCCTAAGTATAGAAATAAACGAGATTGGGGAAGAGATAAGTAATTGGAATATTTTCCAATTATAAATAGAAGATATTTCCTAGTATAGAAAATAAAGGAAGGCGATATTCGGAAATGTTTTCCAAATAACGTAACAGGCCAATATGGTTATTGAAAATATTTGGTTAACAAATATTGATAAAGAAATAGAGAAGAGATTTAATTAATGGAATATTAATTAAAGGCTCAGTGATTGTTGGATGTTTGGATGAACACTTGTTTTATTCGATAGTTAAATCATCGACTATCGAAACACTTGTTTTTATTCGATAGTTAAATCACAGACTATCGAAGTTTTGTCCATCGTTGTCAATATGGAGAGACCTGTTGGATTATTATCCGAAGAACCACTCCGTATTGGCAGTAGCGTTGCGAATCAGATTATATAAAGATAATCGAAGACGGAGTAGAGTGCAAGGACTTTTTCTATTTATAGAAATTGTGCCTTCAGTTCATCCTGTTCCTGGGTGACTTGTATGGATGAATGTATGACAGAGTATTTCCAGAATGGTCACGTACATTGATTTCTTCAACCGTACCAAGAGTGGAAGCGGAGAAGGAAACTTCTTTTAGCTAACACGTAATGTACTGTTGAGGACGTCAATCGGTGATTTGATGGATTTGACGATGTGACATTCGAAGTGAATCAGGTGTGATGATAAAGCGTAGCCTCTGGCCTCATCAACCGGTAAATGACAGAAATCGAGCAAGCAGCATGGCTATGTAGGTCGCACCTATTAGGGTGTATAATCACCTGATCTAGAGTTTCATTTACTTCTAAAAATCTATTGTCGATGTTGTCCCATTCGGGAAACGGTTGCTGATCCCAACCGTCGGTGATATACATTCGATACACTCAAGCGAAATGAGTGGTCGGTCATGTGTGGCTGAGTTGCAAGATGTTCTTGTTGAACTCGGTGTATTCTCCTCTAGAGATATACCAGCGGAAGGTGGTTCCATACCTTGTCATAGTTGGAAATCAAATACCCAATACGTGCTTGAGGTTTATGATTTGTATATATATGTGGAACGTGAGATGCAAATGATCCACTAGATTGTTATCTACTTGATTTAGACATTATTATAATATCAAAAGAGTTTTGATATAAGGATAAGTCAAGTGTTTGGATTTTCATAAGGGAAAAACCTGTTCCGTGTTATACGGCGTGGTCTTATGAGATATCATTTAGTTTTCTGAAACTGATTTTAAACTGTTTACTCATACCAGTCCCATGACTGACCCGGAGTTTATTTGTTTTGTTTTACCTAAACTCTTGGGTGCCTAAATTTGTACGGGCAGTCAAGTAGTTCAGGATTTTTCAGATATATCTAAAGGAGCTTGGAGCAGGAGGCTTCAGCGTTATCTAGTTATAGTGGTTCCATTGTGTTGTAATTGTTGTACTCTGATAAATGTATGTTAGACAGTTAAGATTTTGTATTTCAAAGATATGATATATTATATTTTGTTCCGCTGCGATGTGAGATTCTGTGTTGTTATTTCTGTTCTTCTTCTTCTAAAAAAAAAATTGTTTCGTATTTTCATGATATTTGGGTTGGACGTATGATGTATATAGTCAGCTCTGATGTTGCGGATTTGCGGGTCATTACATAAATAATTCTTGATTTAAAAACCGGAAAGTAAATAAAACTTTTCCGAATTCGATATAATCGAATTCGACGATTTACTTTCTTCGAATAACTAATATTCGATTAACTCACTTCGAATAACTAATATTCGATTAGATTACTTCAAATAATTGATATTCGATTAACTTTCTTCGAATAACTTATATTCGATTAACTCACTTCGAATAACTAATATTCGATTAGTTTACTTCGAATAACTTATATTCGATTAACTTTCTTCGAATAACTTATATTCGATTAACTCACTTCGAATAACTCTTTCTTTCGAATAAACGATATTCGATAATCTCTCTTTTCGAATAAACTATGTCTGATTAATCTATCTTCGAATAAACTATATTCGATTACTCCTTTCGATTAAACTAATCGATAACCCCTTTCGAATAACTAAATACGATAACTCCTTTCGATTAAACTAATCGATAACTCTTTTCCTTTAACTCTATTCGAATAAACTATATTCGAATAAACTATATTCGACTAACTCCTTTGGATTAATTCATTTGGATTAACTCGGTTTGATTAACTCCTCTTGACTAACTTAACTTAATTAACTAGACTTATTTAACTCAACTTGATTAACTCCTATCAAATAACTAATATTTGATTAACTTATATTCGAATAACTATGTTTGTTTTAACTCTATCTCGAATAACTATATTCGATTTAACCTCATTTCGAACGACTAGATTCGAATTTCTCCTTTAACTCTATTCGAATAAATTATATAGGATTAACTCCTTCAACTCTATTGGTTAACTCTAATCGACTAACTCTATTCAATTAACTCTAATCAACTAACTCTAATCAACTAAATCTATTTGATTAACTCTATTGATTAAACCCTTTTGATTTACTCCCTTTTGAATAAGGAATATTCGATTCACTCTTCGTCCATACTCAGTTTCAAATATCGATGTTGAAACTGATTCTTACTTCTTTATATAAGTCTTGACTTATATATTCCATCTATCCAGTGATAACTATTTTATTTAATTTATAAAATATTATTTATAAATTAATCGTCTCAATTTATCTGTTTAATAGATTCTATTTATTATCTACTTTAAATAAATCTTTTCACATTTACTCGTTAAACAGATTTCCATTTAATCTTTATTCCCTTTTGTAATTCTATTTGCCTTACAAACAATCCCTTTATAAAACTCTATTTGTTTTATAAATAATCCCTTTATAAAACTCTATTTTTTTAATAAATAATCCTTTTTAATTATCCTATTTATTTTCCAAATAAATATCCTTATGATATCTTATTTATTTTCTAAATAAATATCCCTTATACTTCTATTTTTTATCCCAATAAATGTTTCTTATATGATCTTATTTATTATCCCAATAAATATTCCTCTTTATAAAATCCTTTGACTTTATAAATAATTCCCTTTTTATAATATCCCTTGATTTTATAAATATTTTTTCTTTAATAAATTCTCATTCATTTTATAAACATATAGTCCTTCTTATAAAATCCTTTGATTTTATAAATAAATTTCCTTTTTAATTCTTCTTTGATTTTACAAAGTATTTTCTTTTATAAAATCCTTTCTTTATATATAAAATCCATTGATTTTGTATAAATAATTTATTTCCAAAATGCACTTTGAAAATCCCTTTTTTACATCCCAGTATTTCTTATGGTATTTAAAATACCAAATACAATGATCGATATCATCCAAACACACATAATCATCAACAGATTATATATCACATCATACATCACAGTATATGAAACAAAATCGTATTTTATATATTGAGGAACCCAGTTGGGTTCCTCCAACCTATTTTCCTGCATAACCAATATAATTAACATCGATTTCATTTCAATATGAAATATTCTGCTAAACCGAATCAATATTTGATTAACGATTTATATATATATCGTTATCTATGATTTCAACCAATAAACAAGCAATTCAACCAAACAGTTAACACATAGCAATCAACAGATAATTATCAGTACTAAGAATATGTTATATATATAAAATATAACTGTTCAGAGTTGGTGAGTTTTACTCACATTTCGCGTTAACTATTAAATAACGATTTGCATCTGTTGATTCAGACGGACAATTTATTTCGCTATAAATTGTAACGAGCTCCGATGGACTTCCAGTCAGTTCCATGGCGTAGCGTCCGACCATACGACCCTGTCGGATCTTGTTTTGCTGAATTTTGTTAACGTATGACTAAGATATCGCAGTTACAATTTAGTACACTCATTTGAATTTAAATAGACTAAACTTTTAATTAAACAATGGGCCTTACTTATTCATTTTGGCCTAACCCGCTTCACTAACAACCCGGCCTGCTTGGACCTTCTCCCCCGAAAATACCTTCTCCACCGAAACACAGACTCCAGCTTTTGACATTGTCGCACCTTCAAGCCTTCCCTCCTCCTCCATTTCTCAACGGAAATCCCAACCGAAAACACCATCATCTCCCTCGTCCAAATCTCGACACAACCGCACCATTATCCTTGAACTCGATGCCACCATCTTCATTGCATCGTTCAACATCTCCTCGCTGCAAACAGTAAGGTGGCGACATCAATGACCACCGAACAACCCCAAATTCACAAAACCGCACCTCCTCAACACCAGAAACACAAATACGTATTCAAAATCTTGGATTCATGCTTCAACTTCGCCATTTCCTGAACCCTAAATCTACTATCATATTTTCTAACGCTGGAAAAATGAAATCGAACCTTCAAAAAAATATTATGTTGAAGAGGGCCTTTCTACGGATCCATGTGTGTTTGTTTCACGATTTATGGATTCATATGTGATTTTAGAATGATTTTGGAAGTAGGAGTTTTCACGTGGAAAAATAAACTGGTGGCGGCTTGTATTTTGATTCACAGAAGATAAAAATGGTTAGGTCTTATGGGTGAAAACTTAGGATATTTATAGGGATTAATATTTTAGATTAAGGGGATGAATGCTTTCCACATTTTGATTTTTCTTGCTAAGGAGATGGAAACCGTGGCTTGTTTTTTATTGGAAAAATGAATGGCTAGGTTTTAGGGATAGGATATTTTAAGTTACGACATTTTGGTGACCCTTTTACATGAAGTTCTGTTCTCATCCGGATGGCCAACGACAGAAATAAAAATACTATTGTGCCAACCAATTTACCCCGATTCCAAAAATATAATAATATCGGTAGGTTAACTCATATGGTGAAACCCAAAAATATCGATTTAGGGTGCAAAATACTCCAAATGAAAATTTGCATATTTAATTAATTAAAAATTATAGTAAAATTCTAAAAATTAAATTATAACCATGTCTCAAAGGATTTGTCCAAATTCGAAACCAATATTTAATCAAAATTAAATATATCATTATGGTTTATAAACAATTCCATAGCGACTATTTGAAAATTTAATTTGGATATAAATCAAAATCTACACGACGAAATCCCGATTTTTCTCTTCCATTAGAAAAATATACTTCACCAGCTCCTAACGTTTCTTGTTTCACAGAAATCCGATTTAAAACGGACCCTGTATATTCAGTTGAAGTTCGAATCGCCAAATAGCGAACTTGCTGCGCCATTTCGAGCTCGATTTTAATTATGATATAAATTATACGTTCAACTGTCGTTCAAATAATATATTCGTCATTATAATTCAATTCTAAGATGAATTAAATACTTTGAATTGTCCAGTTCACATTATATTGTCAATTCACTATTTCTGATTATTTCAGAAATTAAATATATTATTCTATTATTTATTTTAATTAAATATTCAATATAATTTAATTAAACAACCATTTTCACTATTTAAATAATTAAATAAATTAATTATTATCCGTATAAATACAAGTCGTTACATTCTTCCCCCCTTAAAATAATTTCGTCCTCGAAATTGCTAAGGTAGAAAACAAACTCTACTAACTGGGTTAAAATTACTTGTTTACTTCTTCACTCCAGTTTCAATAAACCAATTCATTTCAATTAAATATTAATTAATTCTTATCAGCGAAAATTTTCAAAAATATTGAAAATTTTCTAACACCTTAACTTTTCAAAAATTTCGCCAGCACCTCCTTTGTACTGGTCGGCCGGTACAACTACAACTCGCCTCTCTAGGCCTTCTCCAACCTAAAAGAAAATCAAACAGCCAAGCGGCTTGCCAATTCGGCTCATCAAAATCTCAAACCACATGAAATATAAACTGGTACCTTTTTGTCGGGCATATCAATATATCCTTTCCATATGTTATCAACTCAGCATATACCAATGTTATCCCAGTCAAACCCCAATTTGTTTTTATCCCCAAATACAACCATTCGCTTTATCCAAGTCAAATTCCATTCAAACTCCAATTTTAATCTCAATTCAAAATTATTACTCAACAATTCAACTTACTCGATATCATTATCTTCTAATTTAATTCAATTTTCACATAATTGATTTGAATTTAATTCCAATTGCTTTTCCAAATTTCAATTCAATTTGGTTTTGATTCAACAATCTTTATCTGGGAATTTAAAACAGCTTTACCATATCGAAAATCAAACTTTCCTTTTTAGGATTCAAACCACTTTCTTTTCTCAAATCAATTCAAAAACAATGTCTTTGGTAGTAATCTGTCACTTACAACTCGGAAATGAACACTGATGATGTGGCCAGCATCATCAGAGTTATTTCCCATCGACTGAAGTGAGTTCAATACTATAACATTTTTCAAAACCCATATTTAAACACTTTCATTTGAAATACACTTCAAAATAAAATTCAGAATGCTTGTAAAACAATTTAAAATCTCCCAGGATTTTAAAATTCTCGTATATTTAATCCAATTCCATTTACAACCTCTTCTACAAATTTCCAAAGTTTTAATTCCAATTCTGATTTAATTTCAGATTTAATTTTTTTCGATTTCATATATTTCACTTATATGATTTTTGATTGGTTACTTACATAACCGTTTCAATTTATAATCTTACTCGATTATAATAACAACCAATATATCCAATATTAGAGTATTTTCAATATATATATTTCCTCTATATAAAATATACTTTGGGTAAAACTATATCATTTACACTCTTTTCAAAACATATCGTATCGACCCATCGTATTCGAGTGTTTAGAAACTCCTACCGATACAGTGGATCAAACTGATCGATTAGAACCCATAAACGACTCAATTAATAAATCTCCACAATATAAAACGATTTTTATATCAATAACAAATACGTTCACTCGTATATATACATTCAACTCAATCTAGGGTATTGCTAACCCCATCTCTACTGAGTCATGCCACAGAGACAAGGTAATTACTTAACCTTAGGCTCTGATACCAACTGTAGTGTCCCGAAATTCCGGTCCAATTTGAGCTGACCAAATAACACAAGTCTAACCCATGTTACACTAGAAAATCAGAAAACTAATAGAAAGAAAACAAAGGGTGAGAATAGATAAGATAGAAACTTAGAATAGAAGAAGAAGAATAACACAACATCAGAGTAACACGAACCTCACAGCGGAACGAATAACATATAATATATAACATAACTTTGAAATATAAATCTATACTTGAATATACATATCATTTCCAAAGTACAGCACTTACAACACAGCGGAAATAACCATAGCTATATAATTCTGAAGCCTCGTGCTCCAGCTCTCCAAATATATCTGTAAATCCCGACTACCTGACTGCCCGTACAAAATTGGGCACCCAAGAGTTTAGGGAAAACAAAACAAAATAAACTCTGGGTCTGTCATGGGACTGGTGTGAGTAAAACAGTTTAAAACAATTTGAGCAAGTGAATGATATCTCATAAGACCACGCCGTATAACGGAACGGATTTTTCCCTTATGAGAATCCAAAATATCTTTATATCAAAAACCTTTTGATATTATAATAATGTCTGTCAACCACAATATAATAATCATCTAGCAGAAACGCTTTCATCTCACGTTCTACATATATAGTATACAATCAAATCCGTAAGCACGTATTGGGTAATGGATTCCCAACTATGACAAGGTATGAACCACCTTTCGCTAGTGTACCTCTGGAGAGGAATACACTGGGTTCAACAAGAACATCTTGTCACCCGGCCACACATGACCGACCACTCATTTCGCTTGAGTGTATCGAATGTATATCACGAACGGTTGGGATCAACAACCGTTTCCCGAATGGGACAACATCGACAATAGATTTTTAGAAGTAAATGAAACTCTAGATCAGGTGATTATACACACTAATAGGTGCAACCTACATAGCCATGCTACCTGCCCGATTTTTGTCATTTCCCAGTTGTGAGGCTAGAGGCCACGCTTATCTTTGACAGATCACACGTTTATTTACTTTGAATGTCACATCGTCATACCCGCCAAATCACAAATTGATTTCCCCAAAAATACCACGGGTATACAGCTAAGAGAAATGAATTCCTCCGCTACCAAACGTAAATACGTTTGAAGAGATCAAATTACGCGATCTATTAGATATACTATGTCAGACATTCTTCCATACAGGTCGTCCTGGGACAGGACAGACCGAAGGCAATATTCTGTACAACCATCTTAAGCAATCTTTACCTAAGATTTATACAACAGCCCTTGCACTTTACTCCGTCTTCAATTATCTTTGGCATATATGATTCACAACACTTATGCCAATACGGAGTGATTCTTCGGATAATAATCCAACCGGTCTCTCCATATTAACAACGTTAAAATGGTCAAAAACTTCGATAGTCGGTGAGTTAAATATCAAAGAAAACAGGTGTGCAAACAACGATACTATTTCCAGATGAAAATTATATCGATCAATCATCATTTAACATTTAACATTTATTCTCTTTAGTTCATTAGTTTATTTATCTCATGTTTCCATATATTCTAAATTCTTATTTTCTATTATCAGAAAACATTTCTGATTCTCATTTGGATTTAAACTGATGTTTAAATCAAACATCGCCATGCCAACTCAAACCATTTCACTCATTAACTAAATTCTCTTAACCATCCTTCACTATCAAACCTTACCATTCCTTAGTTAAGAAGGAAGTCATCAAGTTGGGGTATAATTACCTCTTAGACCTTAACTGAACAACGTTTTAACTTCAGAATAGTCAAAGTTTATCTTTTTAAATCTTTAACAAACTTCCTTACGTAACTCCCGGATTCTATTTACTAATCCACTTCTTTATTGAAAACATTGATTATAACGCTAACGTTATAAACCCTACTTCTGAAATATCTAACTTAACATCTAACTATTTATTTCTTACTTTGAATAATTAACCTACTCAAATTTATTTATAAATAAATAAATCTTGATTTAAAAATTAGAAAGTAAATAATACTTTCCCGAATTCGATATAATCGAATTTGACGATTTACTCTCTTCGAATAACTAATATTCGATTAACTCACTTCGAATAACTAATATTCGATTAGCTTACTTCGAATAACTTATATTCGAATAACTTTCTTCGAAAAACTTATATTCGAGTAACTCACTTAGAATAACTTACTTCGAATAACTTATATTCGATTAACTTTCTTCGAATAACTTATATTCGATTAACTCACTTCGAATAACTTATATTCGATAACTCTTTCTTTCGAATAAACGATATTCGATAATCTCTCTTTTCGAATAAACTATATCCAATTAATCTCTCTTCTAATAAACTATATTCGATTACTTCTTTTGATTAAACTAATCGATAACCCCTTTCGAATAACTAAATTCGATAACTCCTTTCGATTAAACTAATCGATAACTCCTTTCGATTAAACTAATCGATAACTCCTTTCCTTTAACTCTATTCGAATAAACTATATTCGACTAACTCCTTTGGATTAACTGATTTGGATTAACTCGGTTTGATTAACTCCTCTTGACTAACTTAACTTAATTAACTCGACTTGTTTAACTCGACTTGATTAACTCCTATCGAATAATTAATATTCGATTAACTTATATTCGAATAACTATGTTTGTTTTAACTCTATCTCGAATAACTATATTCGATTTAACCTCATTTCGAACGACTAGATTCGAATTTCTCCTTTAACTTTATTCGAACAAATTATATTTGATTAACTCCTTCAACTCTATTGGTTAACTCTAATTGACTAACTCTACTCAATTAACTCTAATCAACTAACTCTATTCAACTAACTGTATTTGAATAACTATAATGATTAAACCCTTTTGATTTACTCCCTTTTGAATAAGGAATATTCGATTCACTCTTCGTCCATACTCAGTTTCAAATATCGATGTTGAAACTGATTTTTACTTCTCTATATAAGTCTTGACTTATATATTCCATTTATCCAGTGATAACTATTTTACTTAATTTATAAAATATTATTTATAAATTAATCGTCTCAATTTATCTGTTAAACAAATTCTATTTATTATCTACTTTAAATAAATCTTTTCACATTTACTCGTTAAACATATTTCCATTTAATCTTTATTCCCTTTTGTAATTCTATTTGCCTTACAAACAATCCCTTTATAAAACTCTATTTGTTTTATAAATAATCCCTTTATAAAACTCTATTTGTTTTATAAATAATCCTTTTTAATTATCCTATTTATTTTCCAAATAAATATCCTTATGATATCTTATTTATTTTCTAAATAAATATCCCTTATACTTCTATTTTTTATCCCAATAAATGTTTCTTATATGATCTTATTTATTATCCCAATAAATATTCCTCTTTATAAAATCCTTTGATTTTATAAATAATTCCCTTTTTATAAAATCCCTTGATTTGATAAATATTTTCCCTTTAATAAATTCTCATTCATTTTATAAACAAATAGCCCTTTTTTAAAAATCCTTTGATTTTATAAACAAATTTCTTTTTTAATTTTTCTTTGATTTTACAAAGTATTTTCTTTTATAAAATCCTTTCTTTATATATAAAATCCATTGATTTTATATAAATAATTTATTTCCAAAATACACTTTGAAAATCCCCTTTTTACATCCTAGTATTTCTTATGGTATTTAACATACCAAACACAGTGATCGATATCATCCAAACACACATAATCATCAACAGATTATATATCACATCATACATCACAGTATATGAAACAAAACAGTATTTTATATATTGAGGAACCCAGTTGGGTCCCTCCAACCTGTTTCCCTGCATCACAGATGTTAACCAATATAATTAACATCGATTTCATTTCAATATGAAATATTATGCTAAACCAAATCAATATTTGATTAATGATTTGTATATATATCGTTATCTATGATTTCAACCAATACACAAGTAACTCAAACAAACAGTTAACACATAACAATCAACAAATAATTATCAGTTCTAAGAATACGTTATATAAAAAAAATAACTGTTCAGAGTTGGTGAGTTTTGCTCACATTTCGCGTTAACCCTTAAATAACGATTTGCGTTTGTTGATTCAGACGGACAATTTATTTCACTATAAATTGTAACGAGCTCCGATGGACTTCCAGTCAGTTCCATGGCGTAGCGTCCATCCATACGATCCTGTCGGATCTTGTTTTGCTGAATTTCGTTAATGTATGACTGAGATATCATAATTACAATTTAATACACTCATTTGAATTTAAATAGACTAAACTTTTAATTAAACAATGGGCCTTACTTATTCATTTTGGCCCAACCCGCTTCACTAACAACCCAGCCCGCTTGGACCTTCTCCCCCGAAAATACCTTCTCCACTGAAACACAGACTTCAGCTTTTGACATTGCCGCACCTTCAAGCCTTACCTCCTCCTCAATTTCTCAATGGAAATCCCAACCGAAAACACCATCATCTCCCTCGTCCAAATCTTGACACAACCGCACCATTATCCTTGAACTCGATGCCACCATCTTCATTGCGTCGTTCAGCATCTCCTCGCTGCAAACAATAAGGTAGCGACATCAATGACCACCGAACAACCCCAAATTCGGACAACCGCACCTCCTCAACACCACAAATACAAATACGTATTCAAAATCTCGGATTCATGCTTCAACTACGCCATTTCCTGAACCCTAAATCTACTGTCATATTTTCTAACGCTGGAAAAATGAAATCGAACCTTTAAAAAAATATTGTGTTGAAGAGGGCCTTTCTACGGATCCATATGTGTTTGTTTTACGATTTATGGATTCATACACGATTTTAGAATGATTTTAGAAGTAGGTGTTTTCACGTGGAAAAATAAAATGGTGGCGGCTTGTATTTTGATTCACATGAGATAAAAATGTTTAGGTCTTAAGTGTGAAAACTTAGGATATTTATAGGGATTAATATTTTAGATTAAGGGGATGAATGCTTTCCACATTTTGATTTTTCTTGCTAAGGAGATGGAAACCGTGGCTTGTTTTTGATTGGAGAAATGAATGGCTAGCTTTTAGGGATAGGATATTTTAAGTTATAACATTTTGGTGACCCTTCTACATGAAGTTCTGTTCTCATCCGGACGGCCAACGACAGAAATAAAAATTCTGTTGTGCCGAGTAATTTACCCTGATTCCAAAAATATAATAATATCGGTAGGTTTACTCATATGGTGAAACCCAAAAATATCGATTTAGGGTGCAAAATACTCCAAATAAAAAGTTGCGTATTTAATTAATTAAAAATTACAGTAAAATTCTAAAAATTAAATTATTACTACGTCTCAAAGGATTTGTCCAAATTCGAAACCAATATTTAATTAAAATTAAATATATTGTTATGGTTTATAAACAATTCCATAGCGACTATTTGAAAATTTGATTTGGACATAAATCAAAATCTACATGACGAAATCCCGATTTTTCTCTTCCATTAAAAAAATATACTTCACCAGTGCCTAACGTTTCTTGTTTCACATAAATCCGATTTAAAACGGACCCTGTATATTCAGTTTAAGTTCGAATCGCCAAATAGCGAACTTCCGCGCCATTTCTAGCTCGATTTTAATTATAATATAAATTATACGTTCAACTGTCATTCAAATAATATATTCATCATTGTAATTCAATTCTAAGATGAATTAAATACTTTGAATTGTCCAGTTCACATTATATTATCAATTCACTATTTCTGATTATTTCAGAAATAAAATATATTATTCTATTATTTATTTTGATTAAATATTCAATATAATTTAATTAAACAACCATTTTCACTATTTAAATAATTAAATAAATTAATTATTACCTGTATAAATAAGGGTCATTACAATATTCTTATGAAAACCCTCATCCAGGAAAAACGTCTACTAATATAGGACTCTTTTTAGACGAGCCTCCTAAGATTGGTTCGTTATTAAACGTTCACGAGAAAATTCTTTTTAATTTTATCTGCTCCTTATGTTCTCGATACTTCACATAAGTTCCTCTTATTTTGCCTCAGTATTTTCCATCTTAGTTATTAAAACTTTTGCTTTTTTCCCTTTTATAGATACTAAAATGAGGCACTCGGTATCAGACAGCTTCTCTCGACAGGCTAGTTCTATTAACCCACAAAGTCTTTTGTAGTCTCACCTTTCTTGTCACTCAAAGCGTTCTCAATCTTGTTTGGATCCTAAATCTCAGCACACTTCTGAGCTTTCATTGACTGATCAATGGAAGAAGGGAAAGCCCGATCATGTAGTAGTACCGAGTGAGAAGGGCAAGCATCAGAAAAAGGGAGAGAAGAAGAGAGGCAGAGATGAAAGAGACGAGGACGAGATTCTGAAACGTAATCAACCGAGTTTCTAGATCCTGTTATCCCTATTCCTCCTTAACAATCCATCGTGCCAACTTCTGCTCAGATCCAGATGATTCTTGATAGGCCTCCTTATAAAATTCCGCCTAGGAATTTGAAGCTTAGGGATCGTTTTGGAGGTTGGGATTTAAGAGGAATGTACTTCGATTTAGATTTGCATCCAAATTTGCATCCTAATGACAAGAGGGATGTTGTCGAGGAACTGAACACTATAAAGATCTGTATGATTACTCAATTTGATACTGCTAAGAATCAACTTGAAACACGATTAGACAAGGCAATAAGCAGACCCGACCAACAATTAGAGAGGTGGAACAAATTTGACTATGAGTTTCAAAGGTTAAATGACCAACACCTTGATCATATTGAAATTTTGGAGAATGACAAGGCTGGACTAGTCTAATTGATCAGATTCCAAGAATCTGAAATTTCATCTTTAAAAGGTGGAAATACCAAGGTATATAGCTTAGAAGTCGAAAATGAGATTCTTAAGAAAGGGCTTGAAGCTGCAAGAAAACAAGTTTAAGAAGCTCAATCTGCTCAAGAACTTATCGAATCTCAATTGGCTTTGGCAAAGCGAGCTTCGGTTACTTATCAACAAGAAAAGACAGTTCTTGAAGACAAGATTACTTCTCAGAACAAGGCTCTTAAAGCTCTGGAAGGAGATTATGCCAAGCTGACTAGTGCTCTTGAATAGGCCAAGGTCAAGAATGATGATACTCTGTTTCAATTTTATGTCTATAGTGTCATGAATCGCGGAAGCTTAAGCTATTTGAAAGAAGACTTCCCACGAACTCTAGCTCTCGTCTGGGAACAAGTGCTTATATACTCTAATGGTGTAGAAGATAATGTCCTTCATGAGTCTCTTAGAAGAAGAAGACCGTGACACTTTGCCTAAGGGAAGGGAGATACTGATAGATGAGCGAGCTCAATCCCTTGGGGAGAAAACCCCGGACGCTTCCTCTATTCATGCTCCACCCCGTCCTACCAATGTTGCGGCTTCAAGTTCACAAACTCCTCCTACGGGGCCCCTACTGCTATCCATACTGACGAGAAAGTTACTGAGGAGCATGTTGTTCAGGAAGATACCGCCAAGGAGTGTACACGGGATGGTAAAGAAAATGATGACTCCCCTTTGAATGTTAATGATTATGAAGTTGATCTCATAAACCTGCAAACCCCAGGTAAAACCGATACCTATAAAACCATACCAGATTTGGATTATCTTATTTCTTCTCCCGGGTTTGCCGAATTCCGTGCTCATTATTCACTTGTTCTAGGTTTTCCTTCGTCACATCTTCTTCCTACTAGTGCCACCACCATTCAAGCTGATACTACCGACTCGATCTTAGTGTCACCTAGCACTGGACCGCTTATTACTCCTCCACCAGGTGATACATCATTACTTACTACATCTGATCTAGAAGTTGTTGATTATGATTTTAGTAATGATGAGGATGAGATTTGGGATATTAAGGCCGTGTCTACTTTGAAACGTAGGAGGAAGAGTGTCGTGAGTAAGTAGGGAATCATCAACCTATCCTCCCCCGAGAGTCCTTGCATAAACAAAGAAGAAAAAAATGGAAGCCAGGCAGTTGATACATCTTCCCCTTCTTCCTCCATTAAACAATCTTTAAGATCTAGCAGTGGGAAGAAAAAGAAGTAGTATCTGTGACTTTCATGCTTTAGTTTCTAATTGATGTACTTAGACCGGTTGTATATGCGAGTGCCAACCCTCGCTCACTACTTTATGCTTGTTATTTTATGCACATTTCTGTCTGATACTCTTGACTTGTGATTCTGTGATCTGGTTCTGTGTTTTTGGAATGAAACTGTGTTCTGCTTGTTGTACTTAATCTTTTACTTTTAACTTTGTCGTACTTTCTTATTTTGTTTTCCACGCCTGCTTTCTTCTTACAACACATATTTTTATACTATAAGCTATTTGCTTGACCAATTTTATTGAATTCCCTTGATTCTGACAGAGACAGTATTAGAGACTTCTTTTCCGTGGATAACCACAATTGTGCTTATCACTGTATTAAAGTTCTCAAGTTTGCCTTAGCCATTTCAAGGGTTTCAACTTTGTTGATCTGAGTAATCCTTGTAGATGCCAAGCCTTTAACGTAAGTTGTGACAAGTTTATGGTATGTTTAAGTGAGCATTATTGAATTTCCTTAATGCGGTGGTAATGCCCCCATACCAAAATTCGTCACATACTTTAAAGGTTGGGCATGACATTTGTGATCAACTTTATTTGGAATCTCCTAATCATGTGCTTTTGCCATTACATTTTAAATTTCCTGGCTTGATCATGATCAAGGGTTTCCGGTCTAGTCGATCCAGCTCATACCTTTTTATGAAGATGAATTTTTGTTTTTATGCCCCTGCTTGAGAGGTCTTACACTTTATTATATTCAATCATGTTTCTCGCTAACCTAGCAATCCAGGCCCTTTGGAGATTAGATTTGAACATATTCCCTCGGAGAGGTCTTGCTTTTCGTGCCTTCGAAGAGGTCGTTGTAAATCCATTATTCGTTGTGACTGAATAATTTAGCCACTTGTAGAGTTTGTCGGACGCCTTCGAAAAGGTCTTTGGATCCGTCACTAACCGAATTTGGAAAACCCGGCTTATGATCGGATGCCCCCAAAGGGCTCTTTACCATCCGTCAGTAATTAGATTTGGAAGATCCAGCATCAGTAACTGGGTTTGGAAGACCCAGCATCTGATTGAATGCCTTTGAAGAGGTCTTTAGAAGTCCAGAGTTTGTCGTAATCGGGCCATGTATTATTGGCACTGACGATCGACCAGTGCCCCTCGGGAAATTCTTTGGTTTAGAAGCCCAATGTTTGTCGCAATCCGACCATGTATTAATGGCATTGACGATCGACTGGGTGCCCTCGGGGAGGTATTTGGTTTAGAGTTGTGTTGTTTCATGCGGTAGACGCTAGTTCATTTATCAGCTTTTACCATGATTTGTTAGATCTAGGGTCCTGGACCTTGCAAGTAAGAAGGTGTCCCCACGGTGAAATTTACAACTTTGTTCGTAGTTCGAACGTCGCATCTTTTGATTGTTCAGTTACTGACGTCCCTTATTCACAATGTTATGCTCTGCACCTTCGTATTTGTTGCAATTGATGTTTTGACCATTGAGCAATGGGCGCTTGAGTTATCCCAATCGGGATGTGCTGTAATGGTCACCAGGCTTTACTAAGTTATGGATGCATCGACGTTCTTTTAGGGAACCTGCAATCAAAGTCGAATTTTAGCAACACGTAAACAAGAATTTGCAAATGTACGATTTAGGCAAGTAAATCAATTTCTTTCTTCAATATGTACAAAGCTTGTAACAATGTTGCATGGTATTTACAATGCATGACGTTTACAACTTTTCAAGATGTATGAAAGAAACATTAAGGAAAGTAGTGCCCGAGGTGTATGCTATTCCAGGGCTCTGGGAAGTCGGATCCCATCTTTCGTTTTCAGCTCGAAGGTGCCATCTAAGAACTTTTGTCTTATTATATACGGTCCCTCCCAATTGGGTCCAAATACTCCATTTTCTATCATGATTCTCTTCAAAACAAGGTCCCCAACTTGGAAGGTTCTCTGTTTTACTTTAGAATTAAAATGTTGAGCTATCCTTCTTTGATGTGCGGTGATTCTAAGTTCTGCTTCTTTCCTTTTTTCTTCAAGCAAATCGAGTGCTTCGAGCTGCAGTTTCTCATTCTCTTCTCGATTGAAATGGATTCTTCGGTGAGTGAGAACTTCCAGATCTACCGGGATCATAGCCTTAGATCCAAACGCAAGCAAGAATGGAGTGTGCCTAGTCGCAGTTTTGTGAGTTGTTCGATATGCCCATAGTGCAAAAGTAAGCTCGTCTACCCAACCACCTTTAGCTTTTTCAAGACGCTTCTTAATGGTTGACTTCAATATTTTGTTGATTGCTTCAACTTGCCCATTGGCCTATGGATGAGCAACGGCCGCAGAACTCTTTTAATCTTGTATTTTGCATAGAAATCAAGGAATTCGTTGCTTTAAAACTGAATTCTATTGTCGATGATTATTTTCTACGGTACCCCGAATCTGCAGATAATGTTATTCAAGACAAAGTTGATCACCTTTTTCGAAGTAATAGTAGCTAACAGCTCGGCTTCGGCCCATTTAGTGAAATAGTCAATAGCCACGATTGCATATTTCATACTCGACTTAGCTATAGGCAATGCTCTAATCAAATCTATGCACTAGATGGCAAATGGCCATGGACTGATCATCTGAGTCAGTTTTGTGGGAGGTGCTCTTGGAATCTTCGCAAATCTTTGGCATCTATCACACTTTTTAGCATAGTTCATTGCATCCAGGTTCACATCGGGCCAGAAGTAACTATATCGCAGAATTTTCTTGGCCAGCGTTTGACCACCCGTGTGAAAGCCTTCCTCGTACCAGCCGACATTTCTACGAAATGCGATGTGCCAATGCCCGACTAGTACGGGACGGTCGTCAAAAGAAAGTGATTTGGAACTAAGAATCACCAAAACCTGTAGTATATCTCACAGTGCATGGGATAAAATATAATAATAACATACTTGATATAAAACAGGCGAGACAGTATATAAGATGAAAACTAAACCATAACCATCAGAGTAGACGAATCCAAAATACAACTTATGTAACACCCCACACCCGCTAAGGTCATTCACTAAGGGAATGCCTTAACTTCGGTGGAGTATTTTAAGTGAATATAGAACAGAAAATTTACAACAAGACAGATATAAATAATACTTGAAATCTAAAACATCATTTCATTGCAGCAGAAAATAAACATGTTTGGTTACATATCAAAACCAACTAAAACAAGAGTCAAGTACTAAATATCCACCCTGGTAAAACATAAGTACATAATCCCACTACATAACTAATAGCCATAATAGAAAAGATAAGCTGGGCTTTACATCACGGTCCAAGCTCCAAAGATAGATAAAGCAATCTGATCAAAGCCCACTAGTGCTAGGCCCACTCTGAGAACCTGAGGGTTGGGAAAAGATAAAAACAACGGGGTCAGACATAAGTCTGAGTGAGCCCTATAACTTTAACAATACAATCATTAAAGTAATTAGGGTATGATATAAACTTGGTACGGTGATGACTGGGGATAAATGACTACACTAAGCAGCCAACTAGACATAGGATGAACTAAGATAACGGTAAAGACGCATCTACCCACCCAAGGGTAATTACTACACTGCACCACACCAGTCATTCCTATTTAAAGGTTGATCCCACCCAAGGACTTAGAAAATATAACTAGTAGTTTCGTGTACCCCTAGCTAACCACATAGGTGCTGTCTGCCCCTATCTCCACTAGGTGTACCCACTACTCCCCAAGCGATCGGCTCCCTAACGTAGATACCCGTGCTGGCCCCACAGTGGGGTGTATCACTCCCCAAAGTGGCAACCCGATACAACCAACGGTGCACGGCTTATACCTACACGATGCAACAACGTCTTATCTACCAGCCCGGGCCCACACACGCATATGAAACCCGTTGGACTTGCGTTGCCACCGCTAACCCGTTTTGGCCTCTTATAGTCAAGCCCAGTACGCGTGTCCCGTCCTCGACATGGGTCGAGCCCAATAAGATACATATGGTTTACTGGTTGAAATGGGCCCCCACAAGCTACCCACCTAAGCCTGTCCCTTTTTCTAGTGCATCCCACTTAACCCTTTAATCATGTTTAATTACATGTTTCCACTTGGTTAAGTATTCTAATCGTATTTTCTATTGCCACCCAAGGCAACCCACTAGATTTCCACATGCCACCCAAGGCACATACTTGATTTCCACATGCCACCCAAGGCACCCACTTAACCCCTCATGCCCCACTACATGCTTATCTGGTTAAGTGTTTCTTAATTGATTAAGAACGCAACCTTTGTAAAGACCTCTCACATTAGACTGTCTTTTATGGCAGCTGGATTTGCCGGTCGGTTCCGGGCAGCCTTACGCCATAACAGAGTCTAACCTCGTGTCTTTACACTTGTCACGTATTTAGTTTATGCCTAAGACCTCTCACATTGGGCCAATCATTTGTAGCTGCTGGATTTGTCGATCGGTTCCGGGCAGTCTTATGCTACAAAAGGGTCCAACCTCGTGTCTTAGTCGATTAATTACACCTAATTAATCACCCCCATAATTTGTATTAATTATCCCTAATTAATTACAAATTTAACGATGTACATAATTGACTCAATTATGTCCATCCACTTTATGGTATGCAAAATCATACCAACTTTACACCATTTTATTAACATGAATATTAACCCCATCGTTCCCCATGTAATACGTTGACATGACATACTTAAAAGGGGAGATTCATCACAAACACAACGGGTTCAACTTGCATAACATTAGCATCAACATGGGTTTTAAAGGTGTCAACATGCATATATGACCATAGCATCAAACCCAACTAGCATAAATAATCAATCCAAACTTGGACGAATCACATATGTCATAAAGAGGGTAACTTGCATAAGTTACTTATGTCATACAAAGGGGTAAACTTGCATATGTATGTATGACAAACAAAGGGGTTAACTTGCATATGTATGCATATCATACAAAGGTGTAAACTTGCACATGTTACTTGCATATAATCAAACACCAAACTTGCATAACATGTCATATATGAACTTGCATATAATCAAACACCAAACTTGCATAACATGTCATATATGAACTTGCATATAATCAAACACCAAACTTGCATAACATGGTGTCATAATGGATCAATGTTTATCATAGTGATGTGCATAACTAGCATCATGAACACATAGCATAAAACTTGCATAACTAGCATCATGAACATATAGCATAAAACTTGCATAACTAGCATCATGAACTCATAGCATATGACTTGCATAACTTGCATAACATCATGAACACATAGCATATGACTTGCATAACTTGCATAACATCATGAACACATAGCATATGCCTTGCATTGATCCACATACATAACCATAACCTCATTATATCCTATCATAATTAGTTTAGCAATTGCTTGCTAAAGGCATAGAAACTCACAACTTGTTGATTAGCACTCCTATGAAGAAGATTAAGTTGCTAGAGTTGATTAGAAGTTGATTTGAGAAGCTATCTTCTTCTACAATTTGATGGAGGCTCCTTCAAGTTGCATTTTGACGGCATAACAACGTTGTATCTATTTTTAGTATGAATTAGGGTAGTCTTAGGGTGTATTTATAGATTAGTTAAGTGTTTTAGGCCATAGGATTAACCCTAGGATAGTTTAGAGTCATCAGATCTCGTCACAAGCCACCAAACCCAACCCAAAAGCCAAAACAGTGCACCCAGCCAAACTGGCCGACGGGGGGGGGGGGGGGTCGACCCCTGGGTCGACACATGGGTCGACCCCTTGGGGGGGTCGACCCTAGTGTCGACACCCTCTGTCTGGCGGGAATTTTCCCGCCTCTTCTGAAATCTGAAATTTGAATATTTTAAATCTGTTTTGAATTTTCTAAAACTTCGGATGGCCATAACTTCTTCATACGAAGTCCAAATCACGCAAACTCGGACTCTATCTCAACCAGAATTCCGAGACGAACACAATGGCGCAACCCGTTTCCCTTAATTCTCACGTCTGAGATTAATTATTCTTTAATTACTAAACATTAATATTAAGTGAAATTCGGGGTGTTACATTCTCCCCTACTTAAAGGATTTCGTCCCCGAAATCTCTAAGTCTAGAAGAACGTATCCTACCAACCAAACAACCATCTACTCAAACCATCAAACACTGGCATCCATTGTCCTTAAAGTTTCTAATGTTGTATGAACATATGCAAAAAGTGTGTGTATATGTTTCCTGTCTAATGCAAAATCAGGCGGTCTACTGATTCAGTTGACCTCCTTAATGCAAACCATGATAGTGCCATGCATCCAATATGTATGCGAAAGAATCCTATCGACACATACTATTACTACATGTGTGCACAACCATACACCAAAATGCATCATCCATATGACAACACAACCATTATACATCCATTAATATAACTACCTACACACAATTATATGCAATATGCAATATGAAGTGACTGAGCCGATCTAGTGTCTAAAGTGTGTGTATATGCATCCACGAGCAACCACTAGCAAACACTTGCATCCACACGCATCCATCAATCATAACATGTCTCAAACACATGTTTCAACCATAGGTTTACCCTATCTAAAGGTCAAAGGTACTAATGAGAGGACATACTAAAGATAAGATAAGTGCTAGACAAACGATAAAGGAGAAGTTAAAAGACATACCCTCAAAAAGGAATGGGTACAATGAACGCATCTTCGCTTTTGTCTCCCAAGTAGCATTGCTCTCATCCTCTCCCCATTGCACTTTGACTAGTCGAACCTCTCTGTTTCTCAACTTCCCAATTTCTGACCCAAGGATGCGGGTAGGAGCTCGTCGAATAGTCGCATCACGCTCTACCTCCACTTCTCTAAGCAAGCTCGGCTCTACCACCTCTGCGGTCTCATGTAGGTACTTCCTCAAATGTGACACATGGAATACGTCATGTACCCTACTGAGTCTCTCGGGCAGATCCACTCTATATGCCATCTGTCCAATCCTTTCCTTAATAGGAAACGGTCCTACAAACCTTGGTGCTAACTTCCCAACGGACCCAAAGCGAACAACATTCCGTAATGGAGACACTTTGACAAAGACCATGTCCCCAACATCAAATTCTAGATTCGTCCTCCTCTTATCCGCGTAAGATTTCTGCCTATCTTGCGCTGCTTTCATCCTTCTTCGAATCAAATCGATCTTTTCCGGAGGCTCTCTAACCATATCAGGCCCAAGCAAGATCTTATCCGTAGATTCCCACCAACATGTAGGTGATCAACAAGGCCTTCCATAAAGAGCTTCGAAAGGAGCCATACCAATACTAGACTGAAAGCTGTTATTATACGCGAACTCCACCAATGGAAGATGCTCTTCCCATGTACCTCCAAAATCTAAGATACATAGCCTCAAAAGGTCTTCTAGAACACGATTCACCATCTCGGTCTGGCCGTCCATCTGAGGATGATATGCGGTGCTCAAACACAACTGAGTCCCCACTGCTTCTTGCAAACTCTTCCAAAACTCGCTAGTGAAGATAGGATCTCGATCACTCACTATGCTAGAAGGTACCCCATGCAATCGAACTATCTCTCGAAGGTAAACTAAAGCTAGCCATGGAGCAGTCCTCTTGCTCTTCACGGGTATGAAATGGGCGCTCTTAGTAAGTCTGTCTACCACAACCCAAATTCCCGTATTACCCTTCCTCAGTCTCGGTAACCCATCAATAAAATCCATCGAGACGCTATCCCACTTCCATTGCGGAACTTCCAATGGGTGAAGCAACCCACCAGGTTTCTTTTGCTCCGCTTTCACTTGTTGGCACACCAAGCATCTAACGACATACTCGGCCACATCTTTCTTCATACTGGCCCAAAAGAAAACTCGCTTCATGTCTTGGTACATCTTGTCCCCACCGGGATGAATGGTCATCTTCGAACGATGCACATCATCAAGTATAGCCTTCCTCAAACCTCGTCTTGCGGTACACAAAGTCTACCGTCTCTACGCAACCACCCCCTATCGTCTAGGCTGTACCTACTCAAATGGCTGGACGACTCCCCCCTTATGAGCTTCTCTACTAACTCAACCAACTGTGGGTCATCCCGCTGTGCCTCGCCAATCCGTCCCAAAAGAGTAGGTATGACCTCTAAGGATGCTAGCAAACCGGGTATAAAATCAACGGAAGGTCTGAAATCAAACATCGAGATAAATTCCAAGCTTCGTCGTTCCACGAACAATGGACTCAAGGACAACCTTTTTCTGCTTAAGGCGTCTGCCGCCACGTTACCCTTGTCAGGGGTATACGCTATCTCGAAATCATAGGATGCTAAGAACTCCATCCACCTTTGCTGTCTCAAGTTCAAATCCTTCTGAGAAAACAAGTACTTCAATGATTTGTGGTCAGTGAACAATTCGAACCTCTCTCCAAGAAGATAATGGCGCCAAGACTTAAGCGCGTAAACAATAGCGGCCTACTCTAAATCATGGGTAGGGTAATTTTTCTCATGCTTTCTCAACTGCCTTCCCCCATAGGCTATTACCCTTCCCTCTTGCATTAAGACTGCACCTAGTCCTGTCCCACAAGCATCGGTATAAACAACAAATGGCTTACTCCCATCAGGCAACACTAAGACTGGAGCTGTGGTTAAAGCTCTCTTTAACCGTTGGAACGCATCATCACAATCTACGTCCCATGCGAAGACTAGATTCTTCTTTGTCAAGCGAGTTAATGGGGCGGATATCTTCGCGAAGTCCTTGATAAACTTCCTATAGTAGCCAACCAACCCCAAGAAACTCCTCACCTTGGTAGCACTCTTCGGAACCTTCCAATCTTGGATGGATACTACCTTCGCGGGATCCACAGCTATCCCTTCCTTAGAGACTACGTGCCCTAAGAACCGCACTTCCTTCCTCCAAAAGTGACATTTAGAGAATTTAGCCTTAAGGATATGCGCTCGAAGAGTCTCTAACACTTCCCTAAGATGTGGGCAATGCTCTTCTTCACTCTTAGAAAAGACTAAGATGTCATCCACAAAGACCACCACGAACTTATTAAGGTACTCCCTGAACACCCTACTCATCAAATCAACAAAGTATGCAGGGGCGTTCGTCAAACCAAATGGCATCACAAACCACTCATAGAAACCTTCCGGAGTCCTAAAGGCAGTCTTGTCTATGCTATCCTCAGCCACTCTCAACTGATGAAACCCCGTAGCCAAGTCCAACTGCGAAAACACTGAGGCGCCAACCAACTGATCAAAGAGATCATCAATCCTCGGCAATGGGTGTCTATTCTTCTTTGTGAGCTTGTTGAGTTCTCTATAGTCTACACAAAGTCTGAGGGACCCATACGCCTTCGTGGCAAAAACTACTGGAGCACCCCACTCCGATATACTTCGTCTTATGAACCCCTTCACAAGCAACTCCCCTACTTGCTTATGGAGTTCCCTCCTTTCACGAGGAGCCATGTGGCGCACTGGCAAAGATACTGGTTTAGCATTGTCCACCAGATATATTCGGAAGTCTATCTCCCGCTTCGGAGGTAAGCCCTTCACCTCCTCAAACACATCCGAGTATTCCCGGACCACTCTAACAGATCGCAAACTCTCGACCGAAGCGTCAAGCGATTCAAGATAACTTAGCATAACAGAATCCATGGGATTACAAGAGATCTCGAGAGTGTTACCCAAGCGGTTCATGAGCCTAACAACTCTCCTTTCACAATCAAGAACGGCACCATTACTAGATAACCAGTCCATGCCCAAAATCAACCCATAGCCCGTGAAGCCCAAAACAAAAGCATCACATCTAAACTCAACGCTAAGTATGGAAATCTTCAAACCCAAACATATCATGGACAAATAAGTGGAGCCCCCAATTGGGTTTGAAACAACCAAGGGATCATCTACTAGACTGGTGTCTAAGTGCAGTGACTCAACTAATGATGATGAGATAAACGAATGCGATGCGCCAGAGTCAAACAAAGTACGGATAGGATGATCAAACAGAAAAACCAGACTTTCAACGGAAATAGTTCTACCTCTTTCCTGAATTGGTGGAACCGCAAGAGCATGAACTTGCCCCCTTGCCTGACCTGGTGCCATAAGAGCTTGCACCTGTCCCCCTGAGGTAGACCCCGTCCTCTGCCTCTTCTTAGGGCCGTCCTTCACTAGATGCCCTGCTTCGCCACAGTGGAAGCAGCCCGTCTTCTTCTTCTTCCGACAATCTTTGCTTAGGTGGCCTGGTGTCCCGCAATTGAAGCACTTCTTCTTTCCCTTGCCACCGTTGCCTTTCCCACCCTTGTTTTGTTGTTGCTGTTGAGGTCTCTTCTGATCTCCTTTCTTCTTGGGTGCCTTATTAGCATTGGGACCCTTCTCTTCCTCATGCATGAGTGCCATGTCTACTATCTTCTCAAAGGTGGCCCCCATAGGGATGTGAGTCATAGCCAATCCATGCATTGGTTCATTCAAGCCCTTAACGAACCTCAAAGCTTTCTTTTCCGGTGTATTCACCATGTTTATGCCAAATCTTGCTAGCTGATTAAACTTGTTGACATATTCCTTTATTGATAGGTTTCCTTGCTTTAGAGTCAAGAACCTTTCCATATACAAATTTTCTTCCGCCCTTGAAAGAAACTTTGCCACAAACCTTTGCCTGAAATCCGCCCAAGAGTCAACAGGGCACTCTCCATTAGTGACCTCCCACCAGAACGAGGCCTCTCCCTTCATTAACCAAGCAGCTAACTTGACTTTCTTTCCTTCTTCCATCTCAAAGATATCTATCAACTATTCCACCTCCTTAAGCCAATCTCTAGCTTCCACAAAAGTTTCTGATCCTTAAAAAGGTTTCCCTCCCATAGCCTTAAATTCCTTGCAAGTCTTAGCAAAAGTATCCGTGCGAGGAGGAGGAGGAGGAGGAAGATCGGGTGCAACTGTTGGTGGAGGAACATTTGATGGACCCGCAGCGGCGGCCCTAGCCTCCATCAATCTCCTATACCATACTGGTATCGTCACACCCTCCGGAAAGTTAAGATCTTCAGCCATGCTGAAACGAAAAAGGAAAGATTCAAAACGGAGAATTCGAACGATAAAGATATGGCTATTGGGGATTATGCTTTTCTTTCAAAAACTTTTCTCTTAAAAGACATGTTTTTGAAAATACTTCTACCAAAAATGTTTTTAGAAAAATAGTTTTCTAAAAATTTTATCTGTTCCGGTAACCTTCAGCTCTGATACCACGTGTAACACCCCACACCCGCTAAGGTCACTCACTAAGGGAATGCCTTAACTTCGGTGGAGTATTTTAAGTGAATATAGAACAGAAAAATTACAACAAGACATATATAAATAATACTTGAAATCTAAAACATCATTTCACTGCAGCAGAAGATAAACATGTTTGGTTACATATCAAAACCAACTAAAACAAGAGTCAAGTACTAAATATCCACCCTGGTAAAACATAAGTACATAATCCCACTACATAACTAATAGCCATAATAGAAAAGATAAGCTGGGCTTTACATCACGGCCCAAGCTCCAAAAGATAGATAAAGCAATCTGATCAAAGCCCACTAGTGCTAGGCCCACACTACAACAAAAACACCATATTACAACTTTAATTTTACAACGGTGGTAAAAGCACCGTTGTAATAAATGGTTTTTACAACGGTGGTAAACGCACCGTTGTAATAAATGGTTTTTTACAACGGTGGTAAAGACACCGTTGTAATAAATGGTTTTTTACAACGGTGGTAAAATCACCGTTGTAATAAATGGTTTTTTTACAACGGTGGTATTCCCTAAAGTTGTAATAAACATATTTTTAACAACTTTTTGTTTTGTTAGTTGTAATAGATGCCCATTACAAACTTCATGTTTATAATATCTATATTTAATAACTAATTATATTAATATTTAATAATAATTAATAATTAATAATAAACTTAGGAATCGATAATATTTATTAAATAATTAATAGTTAATAAGTGGTAATTTAATGTTTAATAGTTAATGTTAACTGCTTATTAATTAATATTTAGGTGACATATACATTTAATAGTTAATAATAAAATTACTATTAAATATTTAATAGTATATAATCAATAAAATTTACATAATAATTAACTTTTAATAGTTGGAATTCAATTATAACTTTGAAGAAATAGGTAATAAATAATAATAACTATTAATAAATAATAATGACTATATAATAAATAATTTTAATTATACAATAGTGAATGAATAAGTAATAATGACTAAATAATAAACAATTTTAATTATTTAGTAATAATCATGATTAATATTAAATAATTAATAATTGGTAAATAATGACTAACAATTTTAAACCATTTATACGTAATTAATAATTAGAATTAGTATTTAATAATTATCAACCACTATTTAATAATGACTAACAAGAATTTTTAACAACTATTTAATTTTTTCTATTGCAAACATTTATTAACTGCTATTATGTTATAACAATTTTCAAGTAAATGTTGTTAACTACAAGGAGTAATCATCAATATAACGTAACACGTTAGAGCTTTAAATAAGGCCAAAAGGTGGACTTCACCTTTACTGCTTAATTTTCATTTTGGCTCCAGATCTAAAATTTTCGTTTTGGCTCCATCGCGAATATTTGGCTCCAAAGTAAATTTTTTGGCTCGTATTTCCTTAATTTTTCCATCAGACCTTCTCCGTTTTCACGGTAACACAATTTCAGAAATCATTTTATCTTCTTAAACCCACGCCGCCTATTATTCTATCTCGCCGTCATCTCGTTCTTTCTTTTCTTCACAAAGTAAATCAGCGATCTGGTACTACAATCGAAGGCAAGTTTAGAGATTTCAGGCTTCGGTTGGGATATTATTGGTCATGGGTTGCGCAGAAGATCTGTGCGTGGATCCATAGGAGGAGAGAAAGCGATTTCGATCTGTAGGGGGAGAGAAAGCAGATCTGTGCATGGATCTGTAAGTACTCAGAGAGGATGCGTGGATCTGTGCGTGGATCTGCAAGCGACAGCGAAAGGAAGAAGGATCTGTGCGTGGATCTGTGCGTGAAATATCAGAATTATGCCCCAGCAAACTTTGATCTATAGTTTCGTAGCTCGAGGTATGATTATACTTGCGGAGTACACTGAATTCACTGGAAATTTCACCAGCATCGCCTTCCAATGTTTGCAGAAACTTCCGGCAATGAACACCAAGTTTACCTACAACTGCGATGGCCATACTTTCAATTACCTTGTCGAGGGCGGATTCAGTGAGTATATTCTCTGTTTTTCTTTTCTCTCTTCTTTTTTGAGGCAAATTCGTAGGTCACAGAATTTAAATTGGTTTAATCTGGTGTTGGTTATTCGATATGGCAGCTTTGTAAACCTGGTGTTATGAGATTTTGTTTTGTTAGTTGATGTGATCATATTGAGTTGAATACTATGTCATGGTAAGAATCAATGACTCAAATCTTGGTTTTCATTGTTTAAATGTTTGGAAAGTAAGGCGACAGCAAAGGAAACAATGTATCAGTAAGGATGTAATTATACTTTTAACTTGCTGAGTTTTTAATCCGGAGCATCATAGTGGCATTTTTAACATTTTTTGAATGCCAATGACACTTATCCCTTTTTTCCTGTGAATCTTTTTATTCTTTCAGGATTCGCTTTAATTCCATGATTCACAATCTTTACGTGACTGGTATACAAGTGACTGAACTGGATGCTGGAGCATATAAAGATTCGGTGTGTGTTAGTGTGTATATTTACATGAAAGTGTGTATGTAACTGAGTGTACTGAATGAGCAGTCTATAATGAGGAATGTATGTATGTAATTGACTGTATTATATAACAGATGGTTGTACAATAGTGGGATCATAAAGTTGTACTATTTCAAATAATGAAATAAAATATTTAATTGAATAAAATAATTGTTTGAATATCAAATTCTGTGCAATATCATTTTATGTAATATAAATATTTATTTCTATACGAGATGTAATGTATCATTAAATAAAAATCATATTGTTATACTCAACAGTTACAACGGTGCAAAACAGTTGTAATAAATCATTCTACAACGGTGAGTAAAAGTTGTTAAATACCCTATTTCACAACGGTGTTGCAACGGTGCAGAAACGTTGTAAAAGATATAAGTATATTACAACTTCTTAATACACGACGGTGGCTCCACCGTTGTAAAAACTTTTTACAACGTTTTTGCACCGTTGTAATATGGTATATTTGTTGTAGTGCCACTCTGAGAACCTAAGGGTTGGGGAAAAGATAAAAACAACGGGGTCAGACATAAGAATGAGTGAGCCCTATAACTTTAACAATACAATCATTAAAGTAATTAGGGTATGATATAAACTTGGTACGGTGATGACTGGGGATAAATGACTACACTAAGCAGCCAACTAGACATAGGATGAACTAAGATAACGGTAAAGACGCATCTACCCACCCAAGGGTAATTACTACACTGCACCACACCAGTCATTCCTATTTAAAGGTTGATCCCACCCAAGGACTTAGAAAATATAACTAGTAGTTTCGTGCACCCCTAGCTAACCACATAGGTGCCGTCTGCCCCTATCTCCACTAGGTGTACCCACTACTCCCCAAGCGATCGGCTCCCTAACGTAGATACCCGTGCTGGCTCCACAATGGGGTGTATCACTCCCCAAAGTGGCAACCCGATACAACCAACGGTGCATGGCTTATACCTACACGATGCAACAACATCTTATCTACCAGCACGGGCCCACACACGCATATGAAACCCGTTGGACTTGCGTTGCCACCGCTAACCCGTTTTGGCCTCTTATAGTCAAGCTCAGTACGTGTGTCCCGTCCTCGACATGGGTTGAACCGAATAAGATACATATGGGTTACTGGTTGAAATGGGCCCCCACAAGCTACCCACCTAAGCTTGTCTCTTTTTCTAGTGCATCCCACTTAACCCTTTAATCATGTTTAATTACATGTTTCCGCTTGGTTAAGTATTCTAATCGTATTTTCTATTGCCACCCAAGGCAACCCACTAGATTTCCACATGCCACCCAAGACACTTACTTGATTTCCACATGCCACCCAAGGCACCCACTTAACCCCTCATGCCCCACTACATGCTTATCTGGTTAAGTGTTTCTTAATTGATTAAGAACGTAACCTTTGTAAAGACCTCTCACATTAGACTGTCTTTTATGGAAGCTGGATTTGTCGGTCGGTTCCGGGCAGCCTTACGCCATAACAGAGTCTAACCTCGTGTCTTTACACTTGTCACGTATTTAGTTTGTGCCTAAGACCTCTCACATTAGGCCAATCATTTGTAGCCACTGGATTTGCCGGTCGGTTCCGGGCAGTCTTATGCTACAAAAGGGTCCAACCTCGTGTCTTAGTCGATTAATTACACCTAATTAATCACCCCCATAATTTGTATTAATTATACCTAATTAATTACAAATTTAACGATGTACATAATTGACTCAATTATGTCCATCCACTTTATGGTATGCAAAATCATACCAACTTCACGCCATTTTATTAACATGAATATTAACCCCATCGTTCCCCACGTAATACGTTGACATGACATACTTAAAAGGGGAGATTCATCACAAACACAACGGGTTCAACTTGCATAACATTAGCATCAACATGGGTTTTAAAGGTGTCAACATGCATATATGACCATAGCATCAAACCCAACTAGCATAAATAATCAACCCAAACTTGGACGAATCACATATGTCATAAAGAGGGTAACTTGCATAAGTTACTTATGTCATACAAAGGGGGTAAACTTGCATATGTATGTATGACAAACAAAGGGGTTAACTTGCATATGTATGTATATCATACAAAGGTGTAAACTTGCACATGTTACTTGCATATAATCAAACACCAAACTTGCATAACATGTCATATATGAACTTGCATATAATCAAACACCAAACTTGCATAACATGTCATATATGAACTTGCATATAATCAAACACCAAACTTGCATAACATGGTGTCATAATGGATCAATGTTTATCATAGTGATTTGCATAACTAGCATCATGAACACATAGCATAAAACTTGCATAACTAGCATCATGAACATATAGCATAAAACTTGCATAACTAACATCATGAACTCATAGCATATGACTTGCATAACTTGCATAACATCATGAACACATAGCATATGACTTGCATAACTTGCATAACATCATGAACACATAGCATATGACTTGCATTGATCCACATACATAACCATAACCTCATTATATCCTATCATAATTAGTTTAGCAATTGCTTGCTAAAGGCATAGAAACTCACAACTTGTTGATTAGCACTCCTATGAAGAAGATTAAGTTGCTAGAGTTGATTAGAAGTTGATTTGAGAAGCTATCTTCTTCTACAATTTGATGGAGGCTCCTTCAAGTTGCATTTTGACGGCACAACGATGTTGTATCTATTTTTAGTATGAATTAGGGTAGTCTTAGGGTGTATTTATAGATTAGTTAAGTGTTTTAGGCCATAGGATTAACCCTAGGATAGTTTAGAGCCATCAGATCTCGTCACAAGCCACCAAACCCAGCCAAAAAGCCAAAACAGTGCACCCAGCCAAACTGGCCGACAGGGGGGGTCGACCCCTGGGTCGACACATGGGTCGACCCCTTGGGTGGGGTCGACACCCATGTCGACCCTAGTGCCGATACCCTCTATCTGGCGGGAATTTTCCCGCCTCTTCTGAAATCTGAAATTTGAATATTTTAAATCTGTTTTGAATTTTCTAAAACTTCGGATGGCCATAACTTCTTCATACGAAGTCCAAATCACGCAAACTCGGACTCTATCTCAACCAGAATTCCGAGACGAACATAATGGCGCAACCCATTTCCCTTAATTCTCACGTCTGAGATTAATTATTCTTTAATTACTAAACATTAATATTAAGTGAAATTCGGGGTGTTACAACTTATGATCCAAACCATTATTACAACTTCAAAATATTGTCTCTAAAAAGGAAATAAAAGAGGTACACTACTAATGCCCAAAGCTGTAACCAGCAACAACAAAGGGAGAATATATGTATATAGTACGTGGAAGCCTCCTGCTCGTCTCCGGACAGCTACTCCTGCATCACCATCTATCCTGCCTCTAGTCTGCTCATTTAGGACCTCCCAAAGTAATAAGAAGAGACATAAAAATCTAGATCAGACGAAAGTCTGGTATGAGTGATAGTAACTCTATATAACTGAATAAAGTAATAGTAAGTATAAATAATCATACCTGAAACTGGACCTGCAACCAAAGAGTTAGCACAACAAGATGTGCAGTACTCTAAGGTAACACTAACATAGAGTGTAAAATAGGAGTGTGCATGTCATAGTGACAACAAACATCACACATAGCAATCATCCTTATATCTCTCACTCAGTGCGTAAAACATATGATATCCACTACTTTGATCACCAAATCCATTGCGGCCGTGATGGGTCCATGCCCTTCTGCACTCTGTACAATTAATTTCCATAACCATGCCCTTCTGGTCTATAGCCAATAACCCTTCCCAGTCCATGCATCCTTTGACTCTGGGATACAGGCCAACCAGTCCATACAACCTCTAGCTCTGGTTCGTCTACATGCCTCCTCTCTCATCTGTAAACTAAAGATGTAGATATTGATGACTCCTTTGCACACATCCCGCAACAAAGTTGTTAGGCTATCCTTTGGAAATTGGATCGGATCTCACCCTCCTTGACTGGCTCGCCATTCTACGGCTCGCCCCCCTAGGGATCGCCCCCATCCTAGTGGTCGCTGGCTAGGTATCTCTCATTTCCTTGGGGCGCCCCACTAGGTATCGCTCATTTCCTAGGGGTCTCTCCGCTAGGAATCACTCACTTCCTAGGGGTCACTTCCCTAGGTATTGCTCATTTCCTAGGGGTCGCTCCCCGACTAATCGCTCACTTCCTAGGGGTCGCTCCCCTAGATATCGCTCATTTCCTAAAGGTCTCTCCCCTAGGAATCGTTCACTTCCTAAAGGTCGCTCCCCTAAGTATCGCTCATTTCCTAGGGGTCGCTCCCTTAGGAATCGCTCCGTGCGACCCAAAACCTACACCACTTTCCAGCAAACTATTTTCGCCTCTCGATGGCGTTCTCGACCATTCTAACTTTCCTATGCAACCACAAGGCATACCAAACAAAAATAGTAACATGTAGAATCAATAAAAAAACATTAAAACATCAATCACATGAAATATTTTAGATCAAACATACCCAAAAACATGATTTTCCCCTAAATCCTCTTAACCATGTTTTAACTATAGATTTAGCAAACTTAATCCAAATTAACCAAAATTTTCACTAGTGTCATAAATTAATATTTAAGAATTTCTACATATTTTTCCAGATTTTTATGATGCATAATTTCGCTAATTATCACTAATCACCCCTAATTAGCCGTAATAGTGAATAAAAGTGCAAATCACTCACCTTAGCCACAAATAAATTTCAGATTTGAAACTCTAACTGATTTGGCATGGATCCCAAAGTATTCCAGTAGCTCTATCTCGATTTCTAGGCTAATCCGCCTTAATTTGATGCAGATTTGGCTAATATATGATTAGAAAGTTATTAAAGATGAATTTAGAAAGTGGAGGCCATTGCTAGGGTTGAAGAAATGAAAGTGGCGGATGAGATAACGAAATGAGATGGTTTCTTAACTCATTTCAGCCTCCCCATAACCCTAATCCTGAAATGGGTTATCGGCCTGGCTGCTAATCACCCTGTTAAGCCCAATTATATTGTTTTTCATCTTCCAAACCTTATTTCGACCATATCTTCCTAACGGTAAGTCCGTTTGATTAATGTGGCCACTCTACGGAAAGGTAAACCATCATATGAATCCAAAGCGAGTGGTTTTAGGTCAAAACTCCTTACCAATCAAAAGTTATAGGAGAAATCAGATTTGCTAGGGGCAAAATAATCATTTAAAATTCGGCAAAAATCGTGAACATGGGAAATGAAGCCAATAGTCGTTCCCCAAAGTTACACGATCATATGACTTCGTATGAAAATGAAATAAATATTCTACGATCCTCCGATGCGTAGAATGCAGGTCACTACATTCTCCCCCCTTAAGAAATTTCGCCCTTGAAATTCCTTAACTAAGAAAACAGGCAAAAGGTCCTACATCCCTATCAACCATTTGCAACAATCAACCATACATAATAAACACAACAAGCCTATCCTAGCATGCGGAATAACTATATCGCGATTAAAATCTTACTAGGTAAAGAGCTCTGGATATGACTTCCTTATGTTCTCCTCGGTTTCCCAATTGCAGTCACTCTCGTTATCACCCTACTGGACCTTAACCAGTTTCACCATCTTCCTCCGAAGTTGCTTCGTATCATGCCCGACAATATGAATCGGTCTGCGGCTTTCAACTGCCTCGGGTTCTACCTCGATATCATCCATCTGATCGGGTGAGATAGTTATATCAGAATTGTGCACTAACTTCCTTAACTGAGAAACATGAAATACGTCGTGCACTCCCGCCATCTTGTCAGACAATCCAACTTTATACGGTAAATTCCTAATTTGTTCGAGAACTGGGAATGCACCAACAAACCAAGGTGCCAATTTACCTCTCCCACCAAACCGAATCACATTCTTCAACGGAGAAATCTTGACGAATACCAAGTCGCCAACGGAGAATCTCAAATCTCTTCGTCTTTTATCAGCATAACTTTTCTGCCTATCTTGGGCAGCCTTCATTCTCTATTAAATAACCTTGACCTTATCTGAAGTTTCTCTTATTACATCTGGCCCAAGCACAAATTTCTCACCAGTCTCTAACCAACATGATGGTGAGTTGCACGGTCTTCTGTACAAAGCTTCAAATGGAGCCATACCAATACTGGACTGATAACTATTACTATACGCGAACTCAACTAGATGCAAATGGTCATCCCATGAACCTCCAAAATCTAATATACAAGCTCTCAGGAGATCCTCTAATCCGCGATTCACCCTCTCTGTTTGACCATCGGTTTGGGGATGGTATGCAGTACTGAGATGTAATTCTGACTCTAAAGCCTCTTGTAAGCTCTTCCAAAACCCACTAGTAAATAATGGATCTCGGTCACTCACGATACCTTTAGTTACTCTGTGGAATCTCACTACGCACTTCATATACAGTTCTACTAACTTAGATGCCATTCTATTCGACTTGACGGGTATAAACCTTGCACTTTTGGTAAATCGATCCACAATCACCCTAATACTATCATGACCTGACCTAGTCCTTGGTAAACCTTGGATGAAATCCATCTCAACTTGTTCCCATTTCCATTCGGGAATTTCCAATGGTTGTAACAAACCGCTAGGCTTCTTTTGCTCGGCTTTAACTAACTAGCAATTCATGCACTTGGGTATAAACTTCCCAACGTCTCTCTTCATCCCTTCCTAGTTGTAGGTCTGCTTCATGTCTTGGTATATTTTGTTACCACCGGGATGTATAGTCTGTTTTGAGTGATGTCATTCTCTAAGTACTTCATTCCTCAATCCATTCATGTTGGGTACAACCAGCCTCTCATTCTTTTGAAGCCATCCTTCTCGATCAAGTCCATAGTTGTTCGATGCCTCACCGTTGATACCCATCTCTATCTTGGAGATGATTTCGAATAGATTAGGGTCGTCCCTCTGATTGGAACTAATCCGCTCAAGCAAAGTAGGTTCGATCGCCAAACTTGCTAACATTTCTGGATCCAATTCACACTTAGGTCTAAAATCATATCCCACGATATACTCCAGTTGCTTCCATTCTAGAAATATAGACCTTAAGCTGGCATGTCTCCTACTCAATGCATCAGCTAACGCATTGCCCTTCCCAGGGGTGTATGCGATATTGAAATCATAGGAAGCCAAGAATTCTAACCATCTCTGCTGATGGAGGTTTAAATCCTTCTGGGAGAAAAGATACTTTAATGACTTATGGTCGATAAACAACTCGAATCTCTCTACCAACAGATAATGTCTCCATATCTTCAATGTGAACACGATCACTGCTAATTCCAAATCATGGGTAGGATACCTCTTCTTATGTGGTTTCTGTTGCCGACTAACATAAGCTACAACCCTACCTTCTGGCATCAGTACAACACCTAGTCCGATACCACAAGCATCCGTGTATACCTTCATCTCTTCATTCCCCTTAGGAATAACTAACACTAGTGCACATGTCAACTTTTCTTTTAAGCTCTTAAATGCGTTTTCACACCTTCTGTCCTAGACGAAAGCTTGATTCTTCTTGGTCAACTGAGTTAATGGTGCTGTTATCTTGGACAAGTCTTGAATAAACTTACGGTAACATCCAGCCAATCCTAAGAAACTTCTCACGTCTGTTGCATTCTTGGGAATAAACCAATCTTGCACTGTAGCCACCTTCGCAGGATCCACGGCAATACCATTCTCTGAAACAACATAGCCCAAGAACCTCACCTCCCTCCTCCAGTAGTGACACTTAGAAAATTTTGCTTTCAATTGGTGTTTCCTCAACACCTCCATAACTAACCTCAAATATTTCTTGTGTTCTTCCTTTGTCCTTGAGTAAACCAAGATATCATCTACGAACACAAGAACAAACTTATTCAATTGATCTCTGAAAACCCTATTTATAAGATCCACAAAATATGTGGGCGCATTGGTCCACCAGAAAGAATCCAGACGGTGTCCGAAAAGTCGTTTAGCTATACTCACAGCTGCTACTCAGAGTTGATGAAATCCTGCCGCGAGATCCAACTGGGAAAATACTCTTGATCCATTCAGTTGATCAAACAAATCATCAATCCGTGGAAGAGGATACTTATTCTTCCTAGTCACCTTGTTCAACTCGCGGTAGTCCACACATAAGCGAAGGGAACCATCGGCTTTGGTAGCAAACACAACCGGTGCTCTCCATTCAGAAACACTTCTTCGGATAAATCCCTTCTTCAAAAGATCGCCCACTTGCACCTCGAGCTCTCACTTTTCCATTGGTGCCATACGACGAAGTGTCATCACTATAGGTCTGGCATCTTTCACTAAATAAATTCGAAATTCGATCTCTCGGTGTGGTGGAAGTCCGGTCACTTCCCCGAAAATGTCCAGATACTAGCCAGCAATAGGCACATCTAATAACTCATCATGCGGGATGTCGAGGGAATTTAGAAAACTAGCCATCGCCTCAACACTAGGTAGGCAACCCAACACCACCCTCCGCCCATTGTCTGCTCTAATGGTCACCGAATACCCCTCACAGTCTACCACACCCCATATCTTTGGAGCCAATCGACTCCCAAAATAATGCCAAACCCAGTAAAGCCCAAAACAAAGCAATCACAAGCAAACATACATCCATGACTCGATAAGACCAAATTACGACAAATCATACTAAGGCTAGTCGAACCACCGATCGGGTTCGTCACAACTAAAGGTCTATCGACAGGCTCGGGTTCCAATTCCAACCTATCTACCAGGTCATTAGACACGAAGGAAAGAGAAGCCCCGGTATCAAACAAAACTCAAACAGGAACATCATAAATAGAAAGCATACCTTGAATAACGGCACCTTTTCCCTTCTGCACCGCAGTTGGGGCATTCGACGAAGAAGGAACAACGTTGATAGCATATGCTTTCACGATCTGCTTCTCCTTATTGGGTTGCGGACATTCATTCTTAAAATGTCCCACTTGGTCATAGTTGAAGCACTTCCTCTCCCCCTTCTTTGCTCGACAATATTTGATACAGTAGCCCTTCTTGCCGCAACCAAAGCACCAGACCTTTTTCTTATTCTTCTTTTTCTGACCATCCTTAGTCTGGTCCTGTTTCCTCTTATTCTGGGAATTATTCTTGCCTCCACCGCTTTCCTACGGCTTTGGCTCTTCTGCAAATGTAACAACAACCTAGATTTTTGACTTAGGGTAAAGGCTCTCAGATCTCATTGCCTTCCCTACAATAGATTCGAATGTCTCATCGATATGGTTTATAAGTCTTTCCCCCAAGTACTCATCTATTCCATTTATGAACTTCTCATTCTTCTTCTCGGCAGTCTCAATAAGAGATAACCCATATTTCGACTAGGTATCGAATTCAGCAATATATTCCGAGACTGTCATACAATTCTGCTTAAGTTCCAAAAACTCTCTAAACAATTCTGATTTCTGAGCAGCCGGAATAAACTTGTCACTGAAGTGAGTCTTAAACTGATTCTAAGTAACTTGAGCCTCAGGAGTAGACGCTTTAATGGCATTCCACCAATTCATATCCCACCCTTGAAGCTGACGCGATGCTAACTTTCTCTTCATTGCAACCTCGATCCCCAAATCCTAGAAGATGCGCTCACAACTCTCAAGCTAATCTTGAACCTCCGTAGACGATTCCGCTCCGTGGAACGGCTTCCCACCAAGATTAGTATAATCCTTGCTGAGCTTGGCGAAATCGGCCCTAGGCGCCTGCACTGCTGCACCACCACCGTTAGCAGCATTAGGAACTGCTCCCTGAACATCCCTAAGCATCTCTCACATGAAGGCAGAAAGCATCATCCTCATATCAGGGACATTCCCATTGTTGGCCCCTGAACCTGTACTCCTTGTATATCGGCTCATCGTTTAATCTATAAAGAGAAAAACGATTAACCATCTCTTTAGTGGTGCCAGTGCAGTGCGACTTCTTCCTTAGATATACTAATAGTATATATATATATATATATATAGCTTTTGAAAACCATAGTATCACAATTATGCGCTCTCATATACGTGTACTATCTCTCCCTGATGTCTTCCCCTAGGTTAAATTACGCAACCTAGGCTTTGATACCAAGTGTGAAAGCTCGCCCCGCACTAGCCGACATTTCCCAGAAATGCGTTGCACCAATGCCCGACTAACACAGGGCGGTCATCAAAATAAAATGATTTGAAACTATGAATCACCAAGAACCTATGGTATATCTCACAACGCATGGGATAAAATATAATAATAACTTACTTAATATAAAACATGAGAGATAATACATAAGTTGAAAACTAAACCATAACCATCAGAGTAGCAGAATCCAAAATACAGCTTATGATCCAAACCATTACTACAACTTCAAAATACTGTATCTAAAAAGGAAATAAAAGTGGTACACTACTAATGCCCAAAGCAGTGACTAGCAACAACACAGGGAGAATATATGTATATAGTACATGGAAGCCTCATGCTCGTCTTCGGACAGCTACTAGTCCATCACAACCTAACCTTCCTGTAGCCTGCTCGTTTAGGAGCACCCAGAGTAATAAGAAGAGACATAAAACTCTGGGTCAGACGAAAGTTTGGTATGAGCGATAGCAACTCTATATAACTGAATAAAGTAATAACAGGTATAAATAATCATACCTGAACCTAAACCTGCAACCAAAGAGTTAGCACAACAAGATGTGCAGTACTCTAAGGTAACACTAACATAGAGTGTAAAATAGGAGTGTGTGTGTGTCATGGTGATAGCAAACATTAAAAATAGCAATCATCCTCATATCTCTCACTCAGTGTGTAAAGGATACGATATCCACTACTTTGATCACCAAATCCAGTGGGACCATGACGGGTTCATGCCCTTCTAGACTCCGTACAACTAATTGCCATAACCATGCCTTTCTGGTCTATAGCTAATAACCCTTCCCAGTCTATGCATCATCTGGCTCTGGGACACACGCCAACCAGTTTATACATCCTCTGGCTCTGGTTCGTCTACATGCCTCCTCTCTCATCAATAAACCAAAGCTTTAGATATCGATAAATCCTTTGCATACGTCCCGCAACAAAGCTATTAGGCTATCCTTTGGAAATTGGATCGGATCTCATCCTCCTTGACCAGCTTTCCATCCTAGGGCTCGCCCCCCCAGGGATCGCCTGCATCCTAGGGGTCGCCCCCTAGGTATCTCTCATTTCCTAGGGGTCGCCCCCCTAGGTATCGCTCATTTCCTAGGGGTCGCTCCCTTAGGAATCGCTCACTTCCTAGGGGTCGCTCCCCTAGGTATCACTCATTTCCTAGGGGTCGCTCCCGTAGGAATCGCTCACATCCTAGTGGTCGCTCCCCTAGGTATCGCTCATTTCCTAGGGTCTCTCCCCTAGGAATCGCTCTGTGCGACCCAAAACCTGCACCACTTTCCAACAAACTATTTTCGCCTCACAATGAATTTTTCGACCATTCTATCTTTCCTATGCAACAAAAAGGAATACCAAACAATAGTAGTAACATGTAGAATCAATCAAAAACATTAAAACATCAATCTCATGAAATATTTTAGATCAAACATACCCAAAAGCATAATTTCCCTTTAATCCCCTTAACCATGTTTTAACTATAGAATTAGCAAACTTAATCCAAATTTTCACCAGTGACATAAAATAATATTTTAGAATTTCTACATATTTTTCTAGATTTTTATGACGCATAATTTCGCTAATTATCACTAATTACCCCTAATTAGTTGTAATTAGTGAATAAAAGTGCAAATCACTCACGTTAGCCACAAATAAATTTCATATTTGAAACTTTAACTGATTTGGCATGGATCCCAATGTATTTCAGTAGCTCTATCTCGATTTCTATGCTAATCCGCCATAATTTTATGTAAATTTGGCTAATATATGATTAGAAAGTGATTAAAGATGAATTTAGAAGGTGGAGGCCATTGCTAGGGATGAAGAAATGAAAATGGCGGCCGAGATAATGAAATGAGATGGTTTCCTAACTCATTTCAGCCTCCCCATAACCCTAATCCCGAAATGGGTTATGGGCATGGCTGCTAATCACCCTGTTAAGCCCAATTATGTTGTTTTTCTTCTTCCAAACCTTATTTCAGCCATATCTCCTAAACGGTAAGTCCGTTTGATTAATGTGACCACTCTACGGAAAGGTAAACCATCATCCGAATCCAATAAAAGTGGTTTCAAGTCAAAACTCCTTACCAGTAAAAAATTATAAAGATTCACCAGGGGCAAAATAGTCATTTAAAATTTGGTAAATATCGTGAACATGGGAAATGACATAAATAATCGTTCCCCAAAGTTACACGATCATATGACTTCGTATGAAAATGAAATAAATATTCTATGACCCTTTGATGCGTAGAATGCGGGTCGTTACAACCCATGTGACCTCTGCACTCTCCCTCATGTAATTCTGATAAGATTGCTCTGGACTCCTCTTTGGTTCACATCGCAGTAGCGGAATGGAGAAACCTCGCCTGTATAACCTTCCATCCTGGATAAGGTACAATGAAGCTTTGCGCAATACCTTTCGTCTCTTTTTTGGTTCCTCTGGAAGTGTTCCATTAAGGATATATTTCTTGATTGGGGTCATCCAGGACATAGGCTCTTAACAGCTTACATAATCCAGTCAACATCTGCTTCTTCAATGGCGGGAGTTGAAAGGACTTTAACGGGTATCAAACCCAGCAACTGTGCGTTTGAGGAACTAGCATACTTGGCGAGAGAATCTTCCTTTGAATTTTCTTCCCTAGGAATATGAGATATAGTGTAGTAGTCAAGATCATTAAGAAGTTCCAAAGCTTTGGTAAGATAAGCAGGAAGGTTTCCGAGTTTGGTTTGGAATTCCTTTCGAACTCGACATACTACCACCTGCGAGTCACTGAGAATTTGCATGGTTTTCAGATTCAATTCTTTTGCCAACTTTAGCCTTGTGATTAATGCTTTATATTCAGCTTCATTATTGGTTGATGGGAATTCCAACCTTAGGGCTTATCATAAGGAGTGGCCTACAGGAGTTTCCAGAACTATTCCTGCCCCTGAGCAGTAATCATTCCTAGATCCATCAATGAATAGCTTCCAACTGGTCACTTCCTCTACTAGCTCTTCTGTTCCTTCCCCCATATCCATGAACTCAGCGATAAAATCCGCTAAGGCCTGTCCATTAATAGCTCTTCAAGGATGATAAGTGATGTCATATTGGCTGGGCTCTATGTTCCACTCCAAAAATCTCCCCGAAGTTTCTAGGCGAAAGAGAACTTGTCTTAGCGGTTGGTCAATGAGAACCTTTATAGGATGGGCTTGGAAGTACGGCCTTAGTTTCTTTGAGGAAATAAGAAGACAATACATAAGCTTTTCTAACTCGGGATAATTTAATTCTGCTCTAGCAAGCCTTTTACTGATATAGTAAACTGGACATTGAACCTAGGCATCTTCCCGGACAAGTGCAACGCTTAATGCATGAGATGAGACAACCACATATAGGAACAGTTCATCTCCATCTTTCGGCTTTGACAGCATCGGTGGTGATTCCATGTGCTTGATCAACTCTTCGAAGGCTGTTTGGCATTCAGAAGTCCACTGGAAATCCTTCCTTCCTTTCTTCAAAGCATCGAAGAGCGGAATGCACTGATCTGTGGCTTTTGAAATAAATCGGTTAAGCGCAGCTATTTTCCCATTTAGGCTTTGGAGTTCTTTCTTTGTCCTCGGAGCACGCATCTCCTATAAAGCTGTGACTTGAGAAGTATTTTCTTTAATGCCTCTGGCATTGACTATGAATCCAAGAAACTATCCCGATGCAACTCCAAATGAGCATTTAAGAGGATTTAGCTTCATCCCCTATTTTCTGAGGATATGAAACATTTCAGCCAGATTATCAAGATGATCCTCAGCTTTCTTTGATTTCACCAGCATATCATCTACATAAACTTCCATTGTATTCCCGATCTAGGATTTAAACATGGAATTCACAAGGCGTTGGTACGTTGCTCCTGCATTTTTCAGTCCAAACGGCATGACTTTGCAGCAATACAGGCCTCTATCTGTTATGAAACTCGTGTTTTTCTCATCCGGCTTATGCATCACGATATAATTGTATTCGGAGTACGCGTCCATGAAAGATTATAGTTCGTGCCCCATTGTTGCGTCAATAAGTTGATCAATTCTGGGCAATGGGAAACGGTATATGGGACACGCCTTGATGAGATTTGGGTAATCTATGAACACCCTCCATTTGCCGTTGGAATTTTTAACAAGAACTGGATAGGAAACCAAATCAGGATATGTGGACTCTCATATGAAGTTATTCTTGAACAACCTATCCACTTCTTCTTTTAATGCTATAGATCTTTCAGGTCCTTGAACTCTTCTTTTTTTTACTAGAATTAGACTTCGATTAACATTCAATTTTTGCACTATCACATCACATGAAATTCCACACAAGTCAGAATGTGTCCAAGTGAAAACATCTAAATTTGCTTTTAAAAACAAGATTAGTTCTTTCTGCAACTTTAGGCCCAACTGAGAAACTATTTTCAAGACTCTGTCGGGATCTTTGTCATGCACTGGGATAGAATTTGTGGCTTCAGCTGGTGCTGCTCTATTCTCCCCCACACTGGCTTTCCTCAGGTCCATTTCTTTCTGAGTTTCGCTGTGCTCGCCAGTGTGAGGTCCCCGCCCTAATTCATATAAGGGGGAGTCATGAATGTGGAGCGGAGCCTCCACATTCTTGTTTGTCACCTTCTTCCTAGCTTCAACCAGTTCTTCCATATAGGACTCCCTTTCTGCCTTTTGGTCGCCTTTAATCACGCCGACTCCATTTTCAGTAGAGAATTTCATAATCATGCACCATGGAGCCATTGCAATCCTAAATGCGGCATGGGCTGGCCTCCCGAGGAAGGCATTATAGGCCGAAAGCTCATCGACTATGAAAAAATCTTGCTTCATGGCAACCTTTTGTTTTCCTTCTCCGAGTTCGACGAGCAGGTTGATGACGCTAATCAGTTGAGTGGGTTTCCCCGTGAACCCATGGATCTTATTCTAGCAAGCTCTCATGTCATCCATAAAAAGATTCATCTTGTTGAATGCATTAATGAAAAAACATTGACAGATTCCCTACTATCTACCAATACTCTTCTGACTAGGGCTGGACCCAAACCGATGGTAATAACCATGGGATCAACTGTTGGTGTTAGCAATCCGTCCAAATCCCTATCTATGAACACAACGTCATCCCATGAAGACTTTGGCATTTTTGCGGGAAAGGCATTGTTCACGATCATGATTCCTTCATTAGGAAGGCTCTTCATCTCTCTAGTATACTTCACGATGTCCCCCCCCCCCCCAACTTCGTCCGGCTGGGTGGGGTCCTCTTGAAATCGTGTTGATGATTGGTCTTAGAACAACAACAACCGGAGCACTCTCACTTTGTCTAGGCTGTCCCGCATACGTTCCTTGCCCTTGGGAGGCCTGAGTATTTTGCGGGTTTTTCGTATATTGTTGGAGCCTATTCTTCCTTATTAACTCCTCAGTTAAGCTCTTTAGATGTCTGCATTCATATGTATTGTAGTCTGGTTGGTTGTGGAACCTACAGAACCTGCCTGACTTTATTGCAGCATCAATGAATTTTACCTTCCTTGGTGTTGGATATTCCTTGGAATCCTTAGTTTCCATGTAGATATTTTCCATGGTATCGTTGAGAGGAGTCAGCTCGGAATCCTTAAAGAAGCGGAGTTTCTTGTTAACTCGCTTATCCTTTCCGTCGTTGCCCCTTTTCTGACCACCAGAGTTCTTTTACCCATTCTGCACATTAATATCCTTCTTCTTAGGTTGTGCACTACTTTCAAGAATGTCTAGGGCATATGTTGGATCTTCATCAATGCTCATGTATTCTTCAGCTTTATCGAATAGTTCTGCGAGTGTAGTCGGCTTTTTCTTTTTGATCCATCGCCCAAACTTGGTCCTTTTATATATAACTCCCTTCAAAGCCATCAGAACCAGTCAGGGTTCATGATTTCCAACTTCGGCCGCAGCCTCATTGAAGCGAGTGAGGAAAGACTTGATGGATTCTCCTAGTCTTTGCTCAAGCTCGTTTAATTCCATGACATCACATACCTTAGTGGCTTGGAGCCTAAACTGCTCTCTGAATAACTTGGCTAAGGTAGCAAAATCATCCACAAACTTTGGTGGCAACTTTGTGAACCAGAGAGAGGCCACCGCTTCAAGATAAGTTTGGAAGTAAAGACACTTTAGCTCATCTGTGGCACGTGCCCCATCCATATGTTGGTCATATTTAAACAGGAACACGTTGGGATCGCTTGTCCCATTATAAGCTTGCACCACTGGAGGTTTGAATTTGTTCGGGTATGGATCCATCTTAATCCTCTTTGTGAGTGGAGTCTTGGTAGGAGCGAACCCCCACTCTTTCTCATCATCTTATTTATTTGAGCTTTTATCGATGATCTTGCAGACCATTTCTGATAGTCGCTCCTCTTCGTTGTACTGGTCCACGGGGCAAACGCCTTCCTCTTTACCGGATGTTTGCCTAAGCAAATGGTCGCGGTTTGGATTCCGGGGCCCTATGCCTTCCTCTTGGGGAGGTGCCCCTTTGGTGGATTGTGATGAACCAGGATTTCGACCTTCGAAAATCGACATTTAATACCTATTTGTGTTCAAATGTCGCAGATTCAAATGTCGAATTCCTAGTTGTCTGGGGATATAACACATTAGAACAATCCCAATGAAACAAAACAACTTCTCATTTATATAACATGAGATTATATCATAGTTTACAATGGATACAACATCAAGGTGCAACACTATTTACAATAACAAGATAACACAGAAGCAGCGGAAACAACTAATCAAGGTGAATCCAAAACTAAACTTCATCTTCACCTGGATAGCTCCAAATCGCTGAGGCCCACAAAAACCAAACGCTCCACAGAAAAAGCTCCAAGATGTAGGCTCCAAACACAACTACTAAACCTGACACTTGGTTGCCCATGTGGAAAATTATGGGCACCTAGAGTTTTGTGGAAAAACAAATAAACTCCAGGTCTGTCATGGGATCGGTGTGAGAACTCAATATATATTTGTTATGTGCAATAAAATTCGCAATGCTTTTTAGAAAATGAAACTAACATAAGGTCTCGCGGCACACGCACACAAGGTAAACGCACACATGGGCGAGGTTTCTCCTTATGATAGTCAACCATGCTTGATACGTAGAAACAATTTCCATATTATTATTAGTGCATAGTGTGAAAACAATTTCTCCAATAAATTTATCAATCTTAGCCAACATAATGCCCCATCCCACTATGCTAACATATCACTACTGGTAACCAGTAGGCTATACAATTGAAATCGTAAAAAAACTCGTAGTGGATAATGAATTTCAAACAAATGACCAGGCAAAGGAACTTCCTTACCAAACCGATGGGTACGCCTCTAGAGGGACACCCCGAGAACCAAATCGGGCTCTCTGCCAACACGAGGCCGGGTCACCCCTTAACTGGGTAACTTAGAGCATGCCTGAGTATATCACTTCCCAGTCGTTACCAACCTTTAAACCGAGGCCTCGCTACATCAACATCCATATAAATAGAAGTTATCCACATAGGTTAATACCTGGGTTCCATACCATAGTACACCATTTATCTAGAAGGAAATGACTACCCTTAATCTCGCTGCATCTTTCCTGTTTTAGCCATTTACCGGGTTGTGAGGCTTGCTAAGGTCACAATACCCACAAAGCTACGCTTAGACAAGCCATGCTTTGATTATCCATAGCTCACCACATAACTTAAGTATGCCACATTGTCCATTCACTACGCATCACTGATTTCTATCAATATATAACCTCTAAGCTCATATGTCTAAGAGACGGGTGTTAAGCAAGAGAATAATTTCTCCGCCACCAAGAAGATATATATTTAACAGAGATCAGTGCTACACACTCAATTACAATGTCAGACACACTATCCATACAAGTACGTTCTGGGTCTGAACGAAACCACAGTCCGGAATTCCTTCACATACATTCAGGCTTCTTGCCACTTAGCTGATATAAAATCCATCCGCAAACGGGAGCTACCCATTTGAGACATTCAGCAAGTCGTCCTTACGATATGAAGGGTCCCGGTCTTCAATATCGTCTTCAACGCCTTCAATCTCTCCACAACATCGTATTATTACTTGGAATGGTTTTCAGACATAAATCCAATCCCGGTCTTTCCAAATAATAAACATAACTTTAAAACCATGTGGGTATATAGGACCAAATCAAGTCTCAAATCATACTTCATGTTTGCAAACTCAAATTATATTCAAAATACTTTATTACTTGTTAGAAATCATTTACTAAGGCTTGGAAAAGATTTATAAAGCTAGATCACTTAAATCTCAATATTTAACAAACTACATTACAAAGGCGTTTCAAATTACTAATATTAGCTAGTTTAAGTAAAATGACTTTTGTGTTATCCAAAACTTCATGATTTTACCATAAATCATTTTTAAATAATTAATTATGACTTAACAATTTTTTTCCATATTTTTAAATAATTCATAGAAGCCATTTTATAATTATAGTTAACTAACTCCATTTATATAGACCTGTTCTAAATTATTTTAAACATAACTTGAAAATTATAAGACGAAATTAAAATCTGCTTTCACTCATTTGAAAGCTCTTGTTGATGAAAATCAAACGTTTTTCGTTCTGTGGAAATCTGATTTAAGTTGCAAAAGTTATAAGCGTTTAAAGTTTTTAATAAAAGTACGCTAAATTCTACTATAAATTCAAATAGTTTCAAATTAAATTTCAAATTAAATTTTGAATTAACCATCCGTCCGTCGGATCAGTTAGGGATAGCCAAGGAGAGCAGAAAACTATATTTTCCAAACTCAAGCCTAGACACTATCCTCTCTGTCATCCTAGAACGTTCTGGTATTTATTTTGACAAACTCTATTTTTGACCATAATATAAATTCCTTCAAAAAAAATTAGGAAACCATTCTCAACTTCAAATTGAATAAAGTATTCATTTGGTTCGAGACTTATTTGATATCTATATAAATCCACATATGTGTGTATAATAAGTATAATGCACATATTATCACTAATAACAACCACGAAGCATCCATTCATCCACCACACGAGCATATATGGGTATATATATAACAGTGTATGTACAAGCGTTTTCCACTAAACGCTTATATTGCAATAATTACTAATTTACCATATCATCAATAAAAATTCACATAGCATAGAAAGTGAACAAATACAAGTATCGAGTTCTCACCTTGGGGTTCCACTCTACCAATCTTTATTGTAGGACCACTAGACTGACTATAGCTACCTAGACTAACAGAATTTCCTTACTGACTCTTTATAAACTAAAATAATTATTAAGCTTCCTTTTCTTTTCCTTTTTGAGAGGAGGAAAGGTCAAAATTTTGGAGGAGGAGGAGGAGATGGCTTTAGCCGAATTTAGGGAGAAAGAGGGAGCAGATCAAGGAGAGGAATAAGGAAGAAAGGCTTAGGAAGCCATGGATTTATGGTAAAAAGGGAGGAAAAGTGGAAGAGAAGAGTGGAATGGTGTTTAAGGGGAAAGGAGGTATATTTATACATGGAATGGAAGAATATGGTAATGACACCTCTTAGGACATGTGTAAATCATGCATGGAATGTGGCATGCAAAATTACAAGTGTCTTAACACTTGTAATAAGGAGAAGGTAGGTGTTTTTAGTAGCATTTACCTTAAAATGTTATGGAAACTAAGAGCAACGCTTAATTCTAGTGTTACTAATTCATGTTATCGTCGACAAATCCGATCGAACAACAAATAGTATTAACAAACAACAAGCTTAATAATCATTGCCATATATAAAATCTATCATTTAACTTGTCAAAATTTCTAGACCGTCACATTGATCCATGTACTTGTCGAGAGGTTGCTTTCTCTGAGTGGTTGTGTGTAGGAGGTTTTGCTTCTTTATGAGGATCGTTAGGATCTGTAACTTCCTAGACAGAATTTTCCTGATTTGGACTTGAAGAGGAAGAACCCGTATTTTCCATACGAGCAGATTTAGCACGGGCGGCATTCATGGTGACTTTTGTTATAGCAGCTTGAATAACGAACATGGATTCTAACTTTTTTAGCATAGCATTGTTTGCGATATTCATTTGACTTTTTAGACCCAGCAACAACTTCATCCAACTCCTTCCTTGTTACAACCGCTGCAGCTTTAGAAGATTCACCAACTTCAAAGTAGTTGGTGGGCGGTGTAGCGTTGTTAGCATTATTGGTGTGGTTGTCGATCTCTTCGACAGTCTTGCCGGCTTTACTCTTCGGTGGTCTACCCATAGCTTGAACAAGGCCTTGAATTTGTGAGAGAATTTGCTGAATAGCTCGGACTCTAGACTTGGAAAATCTATAGGAGGAACGAGCTCCAACCTTTCACTTTTGCGAATGTCTTAGAAGAAGGAAATGCGAATTGCCCCCACGGTGGGTGCCAAATGTTTAAATCGAAACTAGCGTAAACACCAAAGGTGCCAAGAAGGCACTCCACTAATCGATAAGTAATGAGACCACAATCGCAACAAAAAAGATAAAGACACAAAGATTTTTATAGTGGTTCGATCTAAGTAGATCTACATCCACTTTGGCAAGGATTTCATTATGACATCAATGATTACAAGACATGAAATCTCTCTTGGTACATTCATTCTCTCTTATTACGAGTAAATCTATAACAACCCAGATTTTCAAAACCAATTTAAAATTTTTATTTTAGCTATTTTAATGAATTTTGGATATTTAAAATGATTTATTTTAAATAATTACGACTAAAAATTTATTTTAAATCGAAGTTAGAATATATATATTTAATTTAAATATAATACCAGCCTGAAATGGCGCGGTAGTTTGAAAATTCGATTTCAAATTTCAAATGAATGTACAGGATTCATAGTAAATTGGATTTCAGTAAAACCAGAAATATTAGAATCTGTTTAATTATATCTTTCTAATGAATGTGAAAAATTGAGATTTTATAATATAAATTGAAAGTTATGTCCAGTTTAAAATTCAAAATAGTCGCTATGGAAATTATATTATATATATAGCCCTTAAAAATAGTCATTTTGCAGACGACCTCCATTTTCGACGAAACCGCTTTTGTTGGATCTGGAATGCCAAATTATTGCTAGATTCCAATTTTCATAATTTTTGGAATTTATATGTGAGCATGGTGAATTTAAACATGTTTGGCAATTTCAGTTTGAATTTAATCGACTGGAAAATGACCATTTTTCAAACGGTCTCCAAATTCAACGAAATTTGTTTTGTTAGGACCGTATCGTCAAAACATAGTTAGATTTATTTTTCTGGAATTTTTGGAGTCAATATGTGGCCCTAGTAAATTAAAATGTACGCTGAAATAAATTTCGAACGTTATATTAATTTATATTTTAATTTTGATGAAAACTGATCAAAACAGTCGAATTGGCTTATGGGGCATATCCCATTGTTCCCGGAATGAGGGGTAATTAGCTAGGGACGATATACATTGGGTTCGATTTGGAGTTCGAATAAAATTTTAACTTTTGGGAATTTAAAATGAATTAATTATAAAATTATATAATCCCCCCTTTACTCTTTACCATGTCAACGTAGAAAGGAAAAAAAACCCATGACCTCGTCATTTAGCCGCTACCCCCCACCCCCACCATCGCGCCCGCCGCCGAACACCCCTCCCTCCGATGATCATCCCTCCCCCCTTCCTCCTTCGGCCGCCATCTTCTCCCTCCCCCTTTTCTCCATTTAAAAACCCTAAACCCCTTCATCAAAATAGCCACCGTGGGCCCACCTCCGACCGCCACCACCTGGCCGCACCATCGGCCACCTCCAGCGCCCCTCTAGCCAACCAGCTCTGGCCATGGGTCCCCCATTCGATAAAAACCCAATTTTTACATTTTCCATTTGCAATTAACACCCTGAACTGTTTTAGCCAATATCTTCCAAACTGAGCCACTATGGCCAAAAGTCCAAAGAACCAAAATCGAAGAGAACGCTTTTCTCTTCGATTTGAGTATATGGAACTCAAATTTTGGATTGTGGAGTTGTTCAGAAAACGCGTCCAAAGTCGGCTGTCCAAATACTGTTTTTTCGCGATTTCTGGCGAAATGGACCAATTTCGGAAGAAAGCTCACTAGGCGAAAGTCGTCCGGAATGGTGCGTTTAAGCTAGAAAAAAAGACTGCATGAAGATTAGAGCTCGTTTGCAAAGTTTAGGATTAGAACAATAAATCAGAATGTTAGAAAGCACGGTGGAGTGGATCCCAAAGTGAGAACTCCTTCTCAATCTAATTTTTTTTACAGTTAAAAATATACTAGGATGCAGACGGGGCTTAGAAGCCCCTGACACTATTTATTGTACAAACCATGGTTGTTTGTTTGAATTGTACTATGGAAAATTGACTGTATTGTGATTATTGGTTGTATTGTTGTTGTAACACCCCGTATTTTCTATGAACATAAAAGTAACAAAACAAAGTATACTTAATTTTTAAAAGAAGAATTAAGGGAAACGGGTTACACCATTGCGTTCGTCTCGGAATTCTTCTTGAGATAGAGTCCGAGGTTGCGTAAATCGGACTCCGAATGAAGAAGTTATGGCCTTCAGAAATTTCAGAAAATTAAAATAAATTAAAACAGCTCAGATTTAAGTTCGAAATTCAAATCACACACCCGGGCTAGGCGGGGAATTTCCCACCCAGGACCCAGGTCGACCAGGGGGTCAACGTGGGGGTCGACCTGGGTCACATAGGTCGACCAGGGGGTCACCTCCCCCTATTTCCAGATCCGAGGACTGGTTCGTTTTTCTGCATTTGAACGCCCGTTCTGACCAGATTCGTTGATCCCTTTGCTATTTAAACACCCCTAAACCCCACTTTCTCTCCACACCAAACCATTGTAATGCTATGCTGCCTCAGTTCTAATTAAAATAAATTAATGGTATCTCTACTCTGCTAAAACCTAAGCTAGAACTAGTGCTTCTTCTTCCAATCTGAATAGGATTAAAAGAGAACAACTACAAGCCTTTTTCTTTTAGAATCCAACCAAGGAGAGTACAGTTATTTTCAGATATGAAATTTAATTATGATCTTGACATGGTTATAAATCTGAATTTGAGATTATGCATATTCTTGTTTATCAGATCTGCTTTTCTGTGTAGATCTATCTTATTAATATTATAGTAACTATTCTTTATCACTTCCTTCCTTCTGTTCTATAGCCAGGCTACTACGAGCTTGAGCCAAATCTCATAAGAGATTGACGTACGAACGCTAAATTTGGGGAAAATAGTTAATGATGCATAATTAGACATGACTGATTTGTGACTAATTTGAGAAAAGAACATATGTTGTAATTTAAGATCTAGATCTAGGCATATCATATATGACAGTCTGTGATTTGGGAGAAGGAGAATTATTGTGCATATGACTTAGTCGCAAAGATCTATATTATAATAGGATAACTATTAAATATGAACACGCCTAAATGGGGATTTTGGATATTAGGCATATGCTTAAATCAAAGGCTATAATTTGGCATAATTCGTATTGTATATCATGATTTGGGGTTTTTGGAGAATATTCTATACTGTGTAAATTTAACTAAAATTTGGAGCATATGTTATATTATGAATTATGACCATAATTTGGGCATGTAAAATTAGACATAATTTTATGATTAGGCGAGGCATGTCAATGGAATTTTAAGGGATGATTAAATCTGTTAAATTGCCTAATCCGCTAAATCTGTTGAAAACTGAATACGGTAATTTGGGGTATGAAAATCTGTAGGCTCGATCTAAAATTGAGCAAAACAAGTTAATAGAACTTTGAATAATCTGTTGTAACTTGTAAAGAAGTTTAATTTGTTGAATTGGCATAATTAGTCTGATATTGGCACAAATTGTGAATGAATACTTTAGCTAAAAATAAGAATGTTGAGACACGAGGTTAGACTCTGTTTGCGGTAGAAGCCTGCCCGGACCCAACCGGCTTAACCAGCAACCGAAAACGGTCAGTTTAATGTGAGAGGTCGTAGGCATAACTAAAAGATTCTTAGACACGAGGTTAGGTTTGGCTTGTGGCAGAAGTCAGCCCAGAACCGCCCGGTACATCTAACGGCCACAAGCTACCGACCTAATGTGATAGGTCTGTGCATTAGTGATTAATTAATGCAAATCGAGGATAAATATGACGCCTAAAACGTGTTAGGTGGACAAGGTTAAATCAACTGGGCGGATGAATCTAATAAACCCATTTCATAAATATGTAGGCCCAATACAAGGTTAGGTGAAACAATCTGTAAGTCTGTTAATCTGTATATCTGATCCGTTAGTCTGAAAACTTGTTAACCCGTATGTCTGATCTGAGAACTAGTTAATTTGAACTTTGTACATCTGAAATCTATAAGCAAGTTGATCTGAAATCTGTTAGTCTGGGGACACAAGATTAGGAGGGGAAATTACTTGTGTCACCTGTTGCGTGGGACCTATATTAGTCAGTAACCCTTTTCTGGTATCAAAACTATAACCCAACACTAGGAGGGGTCCGGGGCATGCTTATTGAACTAATTGTAAGAGGTTCACTCTGATAATGGCGAGGGGTGTCGATGGCGCATTACAACCGGGTCATGTGCATGCATGGATCCGGTCTACTTTGAGGATGTAAGACACCGTGACATCTGTAAATAGTTCTGTGTCTATAGGTTGCCACTTTAGGGAATGATACACCCTTCTGTGGGGCCGGCACAGGGTATTTATGTATTAGGGAGCCGATCGCTTGGGGTAGAATTTAGGGTACACCTAGTTCTGTCTGTTTCTGTTGGTGTACCGTTTGTTTCTGTTGGGGTGGTAAAGGCCCATTAGTTGGGTGGTAAAGGCCCATTATTAGCATTCGGTTTCTATATTGTCTGTTTCTATTGGGGTGGTAAAGGCCCATTACTAGCATTCTGTTTCTGTAGAGATTATTCTGTTTCCATTTCCGTTTTCAGTTTAGACATTAGGGTGACACCTAATCCTGTTATACTAAGTATTAGTGCAGAGAGGTAAGATATGGGTAAGAAGCATATCTTGGTCTATATCATTCTGTTTCTTCTGTTTAACTTAAGCATACCTGCTACTCCTGTTGCTGTAATCTCTCATCCACTTTATTTACAGTCATGATACTACTATCTGTTTATATGCTAAAAGTTACTGGACTCGCCATACTTTATGTCCGACCTCGTTTGTTTTCGCCTTCTTTTCTTTCTCCCCCCCCCCCCCCCCGCCCAGGTGCCCAGGGTGGAAACATAGGAGCTTGATTCATATTCTCTCTACTTGAAGTGCTTGAAGTATTGCTTGGCTTTGACTCTACCTTCTTATGGCAGTTTATGTTGGGGATTATGGTTTTAAAATTATGCATTCTAAAGGATTTTGGTATAAGACTGATACTTGTGTAATTGGGTTTTGGTATTGTAATTTTGAAGAATGTAACCAAACTTATTTCTGTTTCTGCTGTAATAAAGTTATAAAATTTTCAAGTACTACTTTACATATCTGTCATGTAATATTTTGTTCTTTTTACTTATAATGCTTCATGGAAGTTAATGCATTCCCTTTGTGAATGACATTAACGGACATGGGGTGTTACACTAGGTATCAGAGTTGAAGGTTACCAAATTTGATAAAAAGTTTTTGGAAACTATTTTCAAAAAGGTTTTAAAAAGGAAGTATTTTCAAAAGTAAAGTTTATTTTGAAAAACATAATCCCCAAAGGCCATATATCTGTCTTTCGATTCTCCATTTTGAATCTCTTCCTTTTTCTTTTCAGCATGTCTGGGGTACCCGAGATAACCGAGGGCATACCGATACCAACCTAGTTCAGAAGGTACCTGGAGGCTAGGGCCACAGCCGCAGGCCCAGTTCCTCCTCCCCCAGCTGCAGCCGCTCCTCCTCATACCCTCCCCGCGTTGATACTTTTTCGAAGATATGCAAAGACTTTCAGGCAATGGGCGGGAAACCTTTTCACGGGTCAGAGACGTTTTTTTAAGCTCAAAATTGGCTTAAGGAGGTCGAAGATTTGTTTGGTATCTTCGAGATAGAAGATGGAAGGAAGGTCCAATTAGCTGCTAATGAAGGATGAAGCCTCGTTTTGGTGGGAAGTCACGAATTGAGAGCGTCCAGTGGAGACATGGATGGACTTCAAGCATAGGTTCGAGATGAAATTTCTCTCATGAGCAGAAGAGAATTTATACATGGAGAAGTTCTTGCCGTTGAAGCAGGGGAATTTATCAGTAAAGGAGTACGCTAACGAGTTCAATTAGTTGGCGAGATTTGGCTTAGACTTGGTGAATACACCTGAAAAGAAGGCCTTGAAATTCGTTAAAGGTTTGAATGAGCCGTTACACGGGTTGGCTATGACCCACATTCCTATGGGGGCTACCTTTGAGAAATTGGTTGACATGGCATAGATGCATGAAGAGGAAGCCAAAAGCGAGAAAAAGAGGAAAATCTCGAAGGACCACAGAACAAGAAAGCATGGCCCAAAAGGGAAACACAAAAGAAGGATGAAAAGTCTGAAGATAAGAAGGATAAAAAGTGCTTTACTTGTGGAAGCTTGACTCATCTGAAAAAGGATTGCAGAAAGAGGAAGGGCACTTGCTTCAACTGTGGTGAGATGGGACACTTGACTAGGGATTGTCCGAAGAAACGAGGGCAAGGGCAGAGGCCAGGACCTACTTCTGAAGGGCAGGTGAATGTTCACATGGCTGGTGAATAGGATAGAGATAGGAAAATTTCTGTAGAAGGTTTAATTTCCTTATCTGATTATTGAGTTAAAACTCTTTTTGATTCTAGCTTTTTGATTCTGTAATCGAGGCTCTGCACTTTAACACTAGTCTTGTTTCTGATCCCGCTATAGTCTCAAACCACATAAGGGTTACGACTCATCTGTTTGTGATAAGTTGGGGGTATCTGTGTCGAGTGTTAAATTGACTATGACACATACATTCTGGGTTTTGATGATCTGATCTATACCAGTAGTCTGTAAGTATCTGAATATTTATGAAAAGGATAGAGGTTTTTACTCGAAGCGTGAAGTAGATTTCCAGTTTTGACATTGTTTAATGGGAGTAATTCTCTGAGTGTCAATCTGATGTTGATTTCGGTCTTCGGGGTTGATACTTAGAGATTTATTCTCTTAACCGATGACTAATGGGAACAAAACTTTTGTTTTAATTATACTTGCTTCTATCACTTGGCTGTATCCTATCGATCGAGTCTTCGACCTTTAGGTAGAAACTAATGGGTGTAAACATGTGTTTGAGACATGTTATGTTTGATGATTGCAAGTGGTTGCACGTGGATGCATATATAGACACTTTGCATTAGATCAGCTCAAAAGCACTCTCTTACTGCATATGGATGTGTGCGCATTTTTCAATTTTTGTGGATGCAAAATGATTGACTCATCACATGGATGTTGCATTTGGATGAATGGTTATGCACTCATATAGAAATGATGTGTATCAAATAGGATTTCTTGCATACATAATTGGACTCATGGCACTAACATAAATTTGCATTGAGGAGGTTAACTGAATTATTAGACCGCCTGATCTTTGCATTAGATAAGAGACATATACACACACTTTTGCATATGTTCATACAATATTAGAAGTTTTCTAAGGACAATGGATGCTTGTAGATAATGGTTGAGTAGATGGGTGACTGGATGGTAGGACACATTTGTGACGGCCCGCCCCGCACCAGCCTGCATTTCCTCCGAAGGTGCACTGTACACATGCCCAACTAGCACGGGACGGTCGTCAGAAGAAAGGAAAGAAGAGAATTGACTAACAAGAAACCTGTAGAATGTCTCACAGCGCATGGAGTAAAATATAATAATAATAACATATTTGACATAAAACAGGTGAGACAGTGCATAAGCTGATAACTAATATCAATATCAACATCAGAGCAGTGAAAATCCAAATACAGCTTATTACAACTTTCCAAATTTACTTGTCTCTAAACAAAAGAAAACTAAAGTAGAAGATGCACCACCAATGCCCAAGCAGTGATCTTCAACAACCCAGGGAGAATACTATATATATTTATTACGTGGAAGCCTCCTGCTCGTCTTCGGATCATCTACCCGTGCATCGCCAGATAACATGTCTCTAGTCTGCTCGTGTGAGCACCCAGAGTAATAAGAGGAGACATAAAACTCTGGGTCAGACATAAAGCCTGGTATGAGCGATAAGCATCTAAACAAAACAATAACAGGTATACTAAACCATACCTGAACCTGGACCTGCAACCAAAGAGTTAGTACCACATACCGTACAATACTCTAAGGTGCCATAACAAGTAGTGTAAGAATACGGGGGTGGGGTGTGCATGTCATAATGAAAGCAAACAAATCATCCATAGCAACCATCCTCACATCTCTCACTCAGTGCGTAAGGCAAACGATATCTACCACTTTGGAACACTAGACAAATTGAGGTAACGACGAATCCAGACTTGTAGAAACCCTGCTGTGACCAAGCTAAACACATGGAGTCATGACCAAACATTTCAATGACCCGCTTCATTGGTCGTAGCCCTTGGTTCTACCGATGCCATAATGGCCTTGAATCCGCCTTCGTACCTCCTACCATAGTGGTCCAAAGCTATAGACGTCGATAACCCCTTGGCACGCGTCCCGCAGCAAAGCCCAACCATGAAGCGAACTCGTTGATTCCCATCTGAATCTTGAGCTCTAACTTCTCATTTTGATTTCCTTTGCATCTCGGGTTTGGTCGAATTGGAGTGGGTCTTCAGAAGAGTTGTCGCGTAGTAGCAGCCCTAGAATTCGGTTCGGTTCGGTAGTCATTACCCTCGTCGGTTCGGTTCGGTAGTCATTACCCTCGTCGGTTCGGTTCGGTAGTCATTACCCTCGTCGGTTCGGTTCAATAGTCATTACCCTCCTTCCTTGTCATCTTTCCACTCAGTTCGGGTGCCCCCTAGTTCGGTTCGGTACACCGAACCGATCCCATCCTTCGTCCTAGCCTCTACTTTCTCCGTTCCGACCCTATGCTCCTCGTCTTTATCCCATCCGTTGCTCCAGTCCGATCCGATCTGGCCCCCATTGTTCTTACGATCCGATCCCCTTGTCCACTCCAACTCTAAGTAAATGGCCTTCCTTCTCGCCAAGCCTCCTCCAGTGTCAAGTTCCAATCCAGTTCGAGTTCCCTCGGTCAGTTCACAAATCCGATCCGAACCCTACCCTGATCCGATCCGGTTCGAAACCTGCACATTTCTGCAACTTTCCAGCGAGCTTTCTACGCCATTCGACGGCGTTTTCGACCAATCTAACTATTCTAATCAATCATAAAACATACCATAGAGTCATAGCAACATGTAAGAGCAACCACAAACAGCAAAACAACAATTCAAATGAATCAAAATGGATCAAAAGTGGCTAAAACCTCACATTTTCCCATAATCCCTCTTGATCATGTTTAAGCACATACTTAGTAAAACTTAATCAAATCGTCTAAATTTTCTAATAGAGGCATAAAATATTATTTAAGAATTTCTAAACATTTTTCCAGAATTTATTAGTGTATAAATTCGCTAATCTTCACTAATTACCCTTAATTAAATGTAATTAGTGTCAAAACTATGCAAATCACTCACCTTTGCCACAAAATAAAACACCAAATCTGAAATACTCTCTGTTTGGGTCGAATTCCTATGTATAGCAGCAGCTCCAACCTTTCTCTGTTGCTATTTTGCCTTGTTTTGATGTAGTTTAGGCTTAATCTTCACTAAAAATGTGTTTTGGAGTGGTTTTAGAGGATGGAAGCCATTACTAAGTTCTCAAGAAGGTTTGTGGCGGCTCAAAACTGAAATGAAAGTGATTTCCTAACCCTAATCAGCCCTCCTATACCTCTAAATCCGAAATCCCCCTCTGGGCCTAGCTGCTAATCACCCGGTTAAGCCCAATTAAGCTGTTTTTCACCATCTGAAACTTGTTTCAGCCATATCTCCCAAACGGTGAGTCCGTTTGGCTAATGTGACCACTCTACGGAATTGTAAACCATCGTCTGGAGTTAATGAAAGTGGTTTCAGGTCAAAATTCCTTTCCAGTCAAAAGTTATGGCCAAAACAGTGCCAACTAGGGGTAAAATGGTCATAAAAAAATTGGGAAAAATCATGAACATGGGAAATGACCCCAATAGTCATCTCCCAAAGTTACATGACCATACGACTTCGTATGTGAAAGAAATAAATATTCTACGGTCCTATGATGCGTAGAATACGGGTCGTTACACTCTCCCCCCCTTAAGAAATTTCATCCCCGAAATTCCTTAACCCAAAACATACAAAAGATCCCGCATGCGTAACAATCACATACAACAATCAAACATGCAAAACAAGCAAACAAGCCTATCCTAGCATGCGGAAAACTAAATCGAAGCCAAAATCTTACCAGGCAAGGAGTTCTGGGTATGTCTTCCTAATGTTCTCCTCTGTCCCCCAAGTACAATCATTCTCGTCCTCGCTCCACTGAACCTTGACTAGCTTCACCGCCTTCCTTCGAAGTTGCTTCATGTCGTGCTCGACAATACGGGTCGGCTTGCAGTTCCCAACCGCCTCGGGTTCTACTTCGAAGTCCTCTAACTGATCAGGTGAAATAGTCATATCTGAGTCGTGGACGAACTTCCTTAGTTGGGAAACATGAAATACATTGTGAACTCCCGCCATCTTCTCTGGTAAGTCAATTCTATATGCCAAATTCCCGACTAGTTCAAGAACAGGGAATGGGCCAACAAACCTTGGTGCCAACTTGCCTCTCCTGCCAAATCGTATTACGCTCTTCAACGGAGAAATCTTGACAAACATCAAGTCACCAACGGAGAATTTTAGGTCTCTTCTCCTCTTATCAGCATAACTCTTCTGCCTATCTTGGGCAGCCTTCATTCGTTGTTGAATGATCTTAATCTTACCTGAAGTTTCCCTCACCACATCTGGTCCAAGCATAAACTTCTCGCCGGTCTCTATCCAACATGATGGTGAGTTGCACGGTCTTCCGTACAAAGCTTCAAACGGAGCCGTACCGATACTGGATTGGTAGTTATTATTATATGCAAACTCTACTAGATGCAAATGGTTATCCCATGATCCACCAAAATCCAATATACATGCTCTCAAGAGATCTTCCAAAATACGATTCACCCTCTCCGTCTGACCGTCGGTCTGAGGATGATATGCGGTACTGAGATGTAACTCTGACCCTAAAGCCTCTTGTAAGCTCTTCCAAAACCCACTAATGAACAACGGGTCTCGGTCACTCACAATGCTTTTAGGAACTCCATGAAATCACACTACCCACTTCATATACAATTCTGCTAATTTAGCTACCGTTCTGATCGATTTGACTGGTATGAATCTTGCACTCTTAGTCAATCGGTCCACAATTACCCATATGCTATCATGTCCCGATCTAGTCCTTGGTAAACCATCGATGAAATCCATCGAGACTTGCTCCCATTTCCATTCGAGAATTTCTAATGGCTGTAACAACCCACTAGGCTTCTTTTGCTCAGCTTTAACTAGCTGGCAATTTATGCATTTGGATATAAACTTCCCAATGTCTCTTTTCATCCCTTCCCAGTAGTAGGTCTGCTTCATGTCTCGATACATCTTGTTACCACCGTGGTGTATAGTCAGTTTTGAGTGATGACATTCTCTAAGCACTTCATCTCTCAATCCATTGACATTGGGTACGACTAGTCTTCCATCCTTTCTAAGCCATCCATCTCGATCAAGCCCATACTTGTTCATCTCCTCATCGATACCCATCTCTAACTTGGAGATGATTTCCAATAGGTTAGGATCGTCCCTCTGACTAGAGCCGATCCGCTCAATCAAAGTGGGTTTGATCGTCAAACTTGCTAACATTTCTAGATCCAATTCGCACTTTGGTCTGAAATCAAACCCCGTGATATACTCCAGTTGCTTCCATTCTAGAAACATAGCCCCTAAACTGGCATTTCTCCTACTCAATGCATCAGCCACTGCATTGCCCTTTCCCAGTGTATATGCGATGTCAAAATCATAGGAGGCCAAGAATTCTAACCACCTTTGTTGCCAGAGATTTAGATCCTTATGGGAGAAGAGATACTTCAACGACTTATGATCTGTAAACAGCTCAAATCTTTCTCCTAAGAGATAGTGTCTCCACATCTTTAATGCGAACACGATCACTGCCAATTCCAAATCATGGGTAGGGTATTTTCTCTCGTGCGGTTTCAATTGCCGACTTGCATAAGCTACAACCCTACCGCCTTGCATCAATACAGCACCCAGTCCGGTACCACAGGCATCCGTGTATACCGTCATCTCTTCATTCCCCTAAGGAATGACTAACACTGGTGCGCTTGTCAACTTGTCTTTTAGACTCTTGAATGCATTCTTGCACCTTTCATCCCAGACAAAAGCTTGATTCTTCTTAGTCAACTGTGTCAATGGTGCTGCTATCTTGGAGAAACCTTGGATAAACTTACGATAATATCCAGCTAACCCCAAGAAACTTCTTACATCTGTTGCATTCTTGGGTGTAGGCCAATCCTGTACCGTAGCCACCTTCGTCGGGTCTACGGCAATACCATTCTCTGATACAACATGGCCCAAGAACCTCACTTCCCTCTTCCAGAAGTGACACTTAGAAAACTTTGCTTTCAATTGGTGTCTTCTCAACACCTCCATCACTATTCTTAAATGTTCCTTGTGTTCTTCATCTGTCCTCGAGTAGACCAAAATATCATCAACGAACACAAGGACAAACCTATTCAACTGATCTCTGAATACCCTATTCATAAGATCCACAAAATATGCTGGGGCATTGGTCAGCCCGAATGGCATGACCAACCACTCATAAAATCCAGACGGTGTCCGAAATGCCGTTTTAGCTATACTCTTAGCTTCCACTCTAAGCTGATGAAAACCTGTCGCGAGATCCAACTGAGAAAATACTCTCGCGCCACTCAACTGATCGAACAAATCATCTATCCGCGGTAGAGGATACTTATTCTTCCTTGTCACTTTATTCAACTCGCGGTAGTCTACACACAAACGAAGGGAACCATCCGCCTTGGTAGCAAACACAACTGGTGCTCCCCATTCAGAAACACTCCTTCTGATAAATCCCTTCTTCAAAAGATCGCTGACTTGCACCTCGAGCTCTCGCTGCTCTCTTGGTGCCATACGACGAAGTGGCATCACTATAGGTCTGGCATCTTTTACCAAATCAATACGGAACTCAATCTCTCGGTGTGGTGGAAGCCCGGTCACTTCTTCGAAAACATCCGGATACTGGCCAACCACGGGCAAACCTGACAACTCACTATGCGGAATGTCGAGGGAGTTTAGAAAACTAGCCAATACCCCCTCACTGGGTAGACCACCAAACACTATCCTCCGCCCATCATCCGCTCTAGCTATCACCAAAAAGCCCTCACAGTCTACCACCACCCTGTATCTTCGGAGCCAGTCTACTCCCAAAATAATGCCAAACCTAGTAAAGCCCAAAACAAAGCAATCACAAACAAACATGCATCCATGACTCGATAAGACCACATTATGACAAATCATGCTAAGGCTAGTCGAACCACCAATCGGGTTCGTCACTACTAAAGGTCTATCGACAATCTCGGGCTCCAATCCCAACCTATCTACCAGGTCACTAGATATGAAAGAACTGGAAGCTCCGGTATCAAAAAAAACTCTAACAGGAACATCATAAACATAAAGCATACCTTGAATGACGACATTCTTTCCCTTCTCCACCGCAGTTGGGGCATTCGACGAAGAAGGAATAACATTAAGAGCATATGCTTTCACCATTTGCTTTTCTTTAGGGGGCTGTGGACACTTGTCCTTGTGATGTCCCATTTGGCCACAGTTGAAGCACTTCCTATCCGCTGGCTTGGCCCGACAATTACTAGCATAATGGCCCTTCTTACCACAGTTGAAGCACTCAACATCTTGCTTATTCTTTTTCTTCTGGCCATCCTTAGTCTGACTCTGCTTTCTCTTATTCTGGGAACCACCCTTGCCTCCACCACTTGCTTGTGGCTTTGGCTCATCTGCGGATGCAACCTCAGTCTTCGACTTAGGGTAGAGACTTTCTGATCTTAATGCTTTCCCCATAATCGATTCAAACGTCTCATCGATGTGGTTAATAAGCCTTTCCCCCAAGTATTGATCCAAACCAGTTATGAATTTCTCATTCTTCTTCTCGGCAGTATCAATAAGAGATAACCCATATTTCGACAGAGTATCGAATTCAACAATATACTCCGAGACAGCTCTGCCATTCTGCTTGAGCTCCAAGAATTTCTTAAACAACACTAACTTCTGAGCAGCCGGAATGAACTTTTCGCTAAAGCGAGCCTTAAACTGATCCCAAGTAATCTGATCTTCGGGAGTAGCTGCCTTTATAGCATTCCACCAATTCATTGCCCGCCCTTGCAGCTGACGGGACGCTAGCTTTCTCTTCATCGCATCCTCGATACCCAAATCCTCGAAGATACGTTCACAACTATCCAACCAATCCTGAACATCCGTGGCCGACTCCGTTCCGTGGAACGGCTTCCCACCAAGGCTAGTATAATCCTTATTTAGCTTGGCGAAGTCGACCCTCAGTGCATGCACTATTGGACCACCACCATTTCCACCATTGGGAGCTGCCCTCTGCACGTCCCTAAGCATCTCTCTCATGAGGTCAGTAAACATCGTCCTCATGTCAGCAGCATTCCCATTATTCGCCCCTCTACCGGTACCTCTAACATATCGGCTCATCGTCAATCTGTAAAGGGAAACGATTAACGACTCCATAGTGGTGCTAGTGCAGTACGACTTCATCCTTATATTAGTAATAGTATATATATATAGCTTTTAAAAACCAAAGTAATCACAAATACGCTCTCTCGTATACGTATACTATCTCTCCCTGATAACTTCCCTAGGTAAACTACGCAACCTAGAGCTCTGATACCAAGTGTGACAGCCCGCCCCGCACCAGCCTGCATTTCCTCCGAAGGTGCGCTGTACACATGCCCAACTAGCACGGGACGGTCGTCAGAAGAAAGGAAAGAAGAGAATTGACTAACAAGAAACCTGTAGAATGTCTCACAGCGCATGGAGTAAAATATACTAATAATAACATATTTGACATAAAACAGGTGAGACAGTGCATAAGCTGATAACTAAAATCAATATCAACATCAGAGCAGTGAAAATCCAAATACAGCTTATTACAACTTTCCAAATTTACTTGTCTCTAAACAAAAGAAAGCTAAAGTAGAAGATGCACCACCAATGCCCAAGCAGTGATCTTCAACAACCCAGGGAGAATACTATATATTTATTACGTGGAAGCCTCCTGCTCGTCTTCGGATCATCTACCCGTGCATCGCCAGATAACCTGTCTCTAGTTTGCTCGTGTGAGCACCCAGAGTAATAAGAGGAGACATAAAACTCTGGGTCAGACATAAAGCCTGGTATGAGCGATAAGCATCTAAACAAAACAATAACAGGTATACTAAACCATACCTGAACCTGGACCTGCAACCAAAGAGTTAGTACCACATACCATACAATACTCTAAGGTGCCATAACAAGTAGTGTAAGAATACGGGGGTGGGGTGTGCATGTCATAATGAAAGCAAACAAATCATCCATAGCAACCATCCTCACATCTCTCACTCAGTGTGTAAGGCATACGATATCTACCACTTTGGAACACTAGACAAATTGAGGTAACGACGAATCCCGACTTGTAGAAACCCTGCTGTGACCAAGCTAAACACATGGAGTCATGACCAAACATTTCAATGACCCGCTTCATTGGTCGTAGCCCTTGGTTCTACCGATGCCATAATGGCCCTGAATCCGCCTTCGTACCTCCTACCATAGTGGTCCAAAGCTATAGACGTCGATAACCCCTTGGCACGCGTCCCGCAGCAAAGCCCAACCATGAAGCAAACTCGTTGATTCCCATCTGAATCTTGAGCTCTAACTTCTCATTTGGACTTCCTTTGCATCTCGGGTTTGGTCGAATTGGAGTGGGTCTTCAGAAGAGTTGTCACGCAGTAGCAGCCCTAGAATTCGGTTTGGTTCGGTAGTCATTACCCTCGTCGGTTCGGTTCGGTAGTCATTACCCTCGTCGGTTCGGTTCGATAGTCATTACCCTCCTTCCTTGTCATCTTTCCACTCGGTTCGAGTGCCCCCTGGTTCGGTTCGGTACACCGAACCGATCCCATCCTTCGTCCTAGCCTCTACTTTCTCCGTTCCGACCTTATGCTCCTAGTCTTCATCCCATCCGGTGCTCCAGTCCGATCCGATCTGGCCCCCATTGTTCTTCCGATCCGATCCCCTTGTCCACTCCAACTCTAAGTAAATGACCTTCCTTCTCGCCAAGCCTCCTCCAGTGACAAGTTCCAATCCAGTTCGAGTTCCCTCCGTCAGTTCACAAATCCAATCCGAACCCTACCCTGATCCGATCCGGTTCGGAACCTGCACATTTCTGCAACTTTCCAGCGAGCTTTCTACGCCATTCGACGGCGTTTTCGACCAATCTAACTATTCTAATCAATCATAAAACATACCATAGATTCATAGCAACATGTAAGAGCAACCACAAACAGCAAAACAACAATTCAAATGGATCAAAAGTGGCTAAAACCTCACATTTTCCCATAATCCCTCTTGATCATGTTTAAGCACATACTTAGTAAAACTTAATCAAATCGTCTAAATTTTCTAACAGATGCATAAAATATTATTTAAGAATTTCTAAACATTTTTCCAGAATTTATTAGTGTATAAATTCGCTAATCTTCACTAATTACCCTTAATTAACTGTAATTAGTGTCAAAACTATGCAAATCACTCACCTTTGCCACAAAATAAAACACCAAATCTAAAATACTCTCTGTTTGGGTCGAATTCCTATGTATAGCAGCAGCTCCAACCTTGCTCTGTTGCTATTTGGCCTTGTTTTGATGTAGTTTAGGCTTAATCTTCACTAAAAATGTGTTTTGGAGTGGTTTTAGAGGATGGAAGCCATTACTAAGTTCTCAAGAAGGTTTGTGGCGGCTCAAAACTGAAATGAAAGTGATTTCCTAACCCTAATCAGCCCTCCTGTACCTCTAAACCCGAAATCCCCCTCTGGGCCTAGATGCTAATCACCCGGTTAAGCCCAATTAAGCTGTTTTTCACCATCTGAAACTTGTTTCAGCCATATCTCCCAAACGGTGAGTCCGTTTGGCTAATATGACCACTCTACGGAATTGTAAACCATCATCTGGAGCCAATGGAAGTGGTTTCAGGTCAAAATTCCTTTTCAGTCAAAAGTTATGGTCAAAACAGTGCCAACTAAGGGTAAAATGGTCATAAAAAAAATTGGGAAAAATCATGAACATGGGAAATGACCCCAATAGTCGTCTCCCAAAGTTACATGACCATACGACTTCGTATGTGAAAGAAATAAATATTCTACGGTCCTATGATGCGTAGAATACGGGTCGTTACAACATTTTTCTTAACTTGAAGACTTCGGGGACGAAATCCTTTAAGTAGGGGAGAATGTAACACCCTATATTTTCTGTGAACATAAAAGTAACAAAACAAAGTATACTTAATTTTTAAAGGAATAATTAAGGGAAACGGGTTACACCATTGAGTTCATCTTGGAATTCTGCTTGAGATAGATCTGAGTTTGCATATATCGGACTCCGTATGAAGAAGTTAGGGCCTTCAGAAGTTTCAGAAAATTTAAATAAATTAAAACAACTCAGATTTAAGTTCGAATTTCAAATCACACACCCGGGCTGGGCGGGAAATTTCCTGCCCAGGACCCAGGTCGACCAGGGGGTCGACCTCCCCCTACTTCCAGATCCGAGGACTGGTTCGTTTTCTCTGCATTTGGACGCCCGTTTTGACAAGAATCGTTGATCCCTATGCTATTTAAACACCCCCAAACCCCACTTTCTCTTCACACCAAACCATTGTAACGCTATGCTGCCTCAATTCTAATTAAAATAAATTAATGGCGTCCTCTACTTTGCTGAAACCTAAGCTAGAACTAGTGCTTCTTCTTCTTCCAATCTGAATAGGATTAAAAGAGAACAACTACAACCCTTTTTCTTTTAGAATCCAACCAAGGTGAGTACAGTTATTTTTAGATATGAAATTTAATTATGATCTTGACATGGTTATAAATCTTAATTTGAGCTTATGCATATTCTTGTTTATCAGATCTGTTTTTCTGTGTAGATCTATCTTATTAATATTATAGTAACTATTCTGTATCTCTTCCTTCCTTCTGTTCTATAGCCAGGCTACCACGAGCCTGAGCCAAATCTCATAAGAGATTGATGCACGAATGCTAAATTTGGGGAAAATAGTGAATGATGCATAATTAGACATGACTGATTTATGACTAATTTGAGAAAAGAACATATGTTGTAATTTAAGATTGTAACAACCCTGAATTTTGGGGCCAATTTAAAATTTATTTTAAGTGATTTTAAATGAGTTTTGATATTTAAACTAATCTATTTTAAATAATAATGATCACAAATTTGGTTCAAATCGAAGTTAGAATGAATAAATTAATTTTAATTATAAAAAGAGTTAGAAATAGCGCGGTAGTATGAAAAGTCAAACTTGAACTTTGACTGACCATACAGGATGCAAAATTTAACGGATTTTAGTGAAACCAAAAATATTAGAATCTAATTAAAAATATATTTCCAACGAATCCGAAAAATCGAAATTTCATAGCGGAAATCAAAAGTTATGGCCAATTCAATTTTTAGAAAGGTCGTTGGGTAATTTGCATAGGTCAAAAATGCTACTTTTTGCATATAAAGGAATTTCGACTCGAAACCACTTCCATTGAGCAAAATTAATTTTCATAGGTCCACAGCATCAAAATATAGCTAAATATATTTTTCGAGAATTTTTGCAGTTAATTTGTGACCTCGGTGAATTTTCATGTACGGTATACATTAAAATATTAATAAAATAATGTAATTATTCCAAAACTCATAACAGGCCTCAGAATTAGACCCCGGGACATAGCTCATTGCATTCAGAAGGTGTCAAAACCTTAAGAACGACAGTAAGCAGGCTTAAATCGGAGTTCGGACCAAAACGGGCTTAAGCCGGCCAATTAAATAATAATTAAAATACCCTAATATAATATTATATAATGCAAAGTCGGGTCTCCTTCTTCTTCTTCAGCCGCATATGGCAGCCACCGAAACCCATGAGTTTTCAAATCTTCAAACTTCGATTTCTTCTTCATTTTTCAACGAAATTTAGCGTGTGAGTACCCGTTTCGAAGCTCTTTCCGAGCTCTACGATCTCCGACAAGAATCACCTCGAACCGTGCCTCGACGAAGCCGCTAGAACCCCACAAACCCGCGCCGTTCGCGCCTCCCCCGGGCCCCACCACCGCCGCCGTGTGACCCCACCTTCTGGCCGATCATAGGTCTCTCCAAGCTCTTCCACCTCCAACAAACGGTTCGTCATTTCATCAACCGTAGCTCCGGCAATTTGAAAACAAAGATTTGAACACTTTCCTAAAGGTAAAAACTTCATATTTTGTAACGCTTATAGTCGTGGTTGTGACAGTTGTTAAAGGCCGATTCTTATTTATTTATATGAATTTGAATGCTAAATGTTTCAGATCCGCAACCGTCTTGAATTCGAACACCAAATCTGACTAAACTCGATTCATCTCAGAACCAACAGCGGTGATAATTTATTTTTAATTAAATTTAATTTATTTAATTATTTATTAATTCTTTGTTATTAAAGAATATTGACTGATCTGCTATGTAGCAATATTGAAATACGGATCTAAGTTGTTTATGACTGTATGTTGTTAGATCCGCGAATCTAAACGTTAGATCTGAAATTATTGGCTAATTAAAATGATTATTTGTTAATTCATTTCAATCATTCTTCGTTGATTTGTCATATGCCATCAAAAATATCACCTTGTGTAAAATTTGGAGGTGAAGTGTTGGATCTAGATCTATTGGATTATTTGAATGTTGTTGATTTGATGACATGAAATTTACAATTTATTTTGTAAATTAAAAATTTGAATTTGTTGTTGACATTTAATATACATTTTTATTTTGTAAATTAAAGTTAGAATTTGGCGTTGACATAAATTTTACATTTTATTATGTAAATTAAAGTTAGAATTTGGCGATGACATAAATTTTACATTTTATTATGTAAATTAAAGTTAGAATTTGGCGTTGACATAAATTTTACATTTTATTATGTAAATTAAAGTTAAAATTTGGCGTTGACATAAATTTTACATTTTATTATGTGAATAAAGTTAAATTGTGCGTTGACATAAAATTTTACATTTTTATTTTGTAAATTCAATGTTAGAATTGGCGATGACACAAATTTTGCATTTTAGTATATAAATTAAAGTTAGAATTTGGCGATGTCGTAAGGTTTACATTTTATTTTGAAAATTTAAAGTTAGAATTTGCGATGACATTAAAAGTACATTTTGTTTTGTAAATTTAAAATTAGAATTTGCAATGTCATGAAGATGTACATTTTATTATGTAAGTTAAAATTAGAATTTGTGATGACATGAAATTTTACATGTTACTATGTAAATAAAGTATTTTCACCATATACATAAATTTACATTATTTTCAATGTAAATTAAATAGTAAATTTAACCGTAGGATGCTATTAACATTTTTAATGTTAATATAACACTATGGGTTGTCATTAACATTTTTAATGTTAATATTTAAGAGGAGTCTAACCGTAGGATTTGTTAACATTATTTTTAATGTTAATACATTAAAAATATCACCGTAGGAAGATTTACATCATTTTTAATGAAATAAAAAGAATGGATTTCGCATTGTAATTAGAGAGTGAAATTTTACATTTTTCCTAATGTAAATGTGTATGAATTTCACCGTGTGTACATTTTACATTATTTTTAATGTGAATTATATAGTAATTACAACGTAGGATAATTTTTCATTATTTTATGATTGAAAATAAAAGTCAATCTTTTTATGATTGAAGATAAAAGACAACATTTTTATATTGAAAGTAAAAAGACCATCTTTTTATGTTGTAAACAAAAAGACAATATTTTTATATTGAAAGTAAAAAGACCATCTTTTTATGTTGTAAATAAAAAGACAATATTTTTAAATTGAAAGTAAAAAGATCATCTTTTTATGTTGTAAATAAAAAGACAATATTTTTATATTGAAAGTAAAAAGACCATCTTTTTATGTTGTAAATAAAAAGACAATATTTTTATATTGAAAGTAAAAAGATCATCTTTTTATGTTGTAAATAAAAAGACAATATTTTTATATTGAAAGTAAAAAGACCATCTTTTTATGTTGTATATAAAAAGACAATATTTTTATATTGAAAGTAAAAAGATCATCTTTTTATGTTGTAAATAAAAAGACAATATTTTTATATTGAAAGTAAAAAGATCATCTTTTTATGTTGTAAATAAAAAGACAACATTTTTATGTTGAATTTAAAAGGGCAATCTTTTTACGTTGAAAATAAAAAGACAATATTTTTATTGTAAATAAAAAGATGAAAATTTGACGATGTAAATAAAAAGACAATCTTTTTGAAATTAAAATAAAAAGATGAGTTTTTACGGTGAATATAGAAGAAGTTGATATTTTTGCATCGTAAAGAAAGAAAATATCATTTTTATATGATAAAATAGAAAAGATAATATTTTTACATTATAAAATGGATAAGATAATATTTTTACATTGAAAAATATAAAAGGGATATTTTTACATTATAAAGAGAAAAAATTGACATCTTTACATCGTAAACACAAAAGTGAATATTTTTACATTGTAGGTAAAAGAATGAAACTTTATGATGTAAAATAAATTGCATCGTCATTTGAAGTTAAAGAATGAATTTTTGGCATGTGAAATAAATAATATTTTATATTTTATGTATGAATGAATTTACATTGTATGAAATAAATAATATTTTTATATGTTATTTATGAATGAATTTTCATCGTATGAAATAAATTACATATTATTATGTAAATTATGAATGAATTTAACCCGCATGAATGAAATTTCATTTTATTCTATGAAATGAATGTATGGATTTACATTGTAAACAAAGATTACATCTTTATAATGAAAATAAAAAGTAGGATTTACATTGTAAATGAAATTTATATTTTTATATGTAATTAAGAATGATGAATTATAAATTACATTTTTCATGTAAGAATGGAATTAAAAGAAGGAATTGGACGAGGAAATATAATTTACATTTTACCGTAAATTAAAGAAATTAAAGAAATTAAAAAGGAAGAATTCATCATTCAAGTATGATTCACATTTTCCTGTATAAAAAGGGACGAAAGGATAAAGAATGAGAATATTCGTTAGAATAAAGAGTTAAACGGTTTATGTTTATATATTTATATATAAATATAATTAAAATTAAACGAATCGAGCGTGGTAGTTTGCATTTTAAAATCATATCTTTAAATGACTATACAAGAAGATCCGACCGTCGAATTTTCTTGAAACTGAAACCGTTAGGACCGTGTTGGAAAAATCTTTCCAACGATATATAATACGTCAAAATCCAACGGTTAGATTTTGAGATATGTGAAAATCAAAATTGGTTGAAAACAGCGCCAAAATCGCCATTGACCTGAATCGTCGTTGATTAAAGATTTAAATATTTTTAATTAAATAAAATAGGAAATAATCGTTATAAATTAGAAATAACAATAAGGAAGAGTTTTCAATATATATACATATATATATATATATATATATATATATATATATATATATATACGAAGATTATTTGGGAAGGCCGAGTTAATCTCATTCCAAATAATCAAACGACGATGAAAATTGAAGAAGAAGACGACTAATGAAGACCGTCAATCTTCCCCTCAGGAGGACAGCGATTGAGGCTTTGAATTGATTTGCTCCCAAGTCAAGGTCATGGTCGTTGTCCGAACGAACATGTTGATTGAACGGATTTGGCTTTCGCTCAGACCCAGAGCATAAGCGTATAAATGGATTGCATGTATGACGTGGTACTCCTTTTATACTGTATCTATTGATCTCTGCTAAACATATATCTGTTTGGTGTTTTACACCCTTCTCTGAGATGTACGAGCTCAGAGGTTATATGTTGGTAGAAATCAGTGGTATGGTATGGATTGACGACGTGGCATGCTAAGATGCATATGATTAAGGCTTTGTTGAAAAGCAGGTCTTGTGGGATGATCAAAGCATAACCTGTTTAGGTATAGCTTTGTGTATGACATGACTTCACGAGCCTCACACACCGGGGGAGTCTAAAACGGGAGAAGGGAACGCAGGGAGAGCAGCACGTTTCTTTCTAGCTAGAGAGGTGTCAGTGACCTACCAGCCCTGACATTTTACTTATGTGGATGATGGAATGAGGCGCCTCGGATAGGTCCTATAGGACCGGGAAACGTGTGTTCAGGAATTACCAATCCGCTAAGCTGTATTTGCGGACCGGTCCTGCAGCTATCCAAGGGTTCATTATGGGGGATCCTGAGACATTAGCTAGAGTGTCTCGAATCGATAGGAGCTCCTCCCTAGCCTTGACTCATGATGGAAACCAATTTCCAATACGCGCCATTCGGTTTTGATTGTATTACTAGTACGGAGGCATAGCATATGGTACCTATGCTTCCTAGGATTGATACATTATGATTGAAATTATTTTTAAAACATATACACACTAATAATAATATCAAACTCGTATTTGCCGTATTTATCATGTTTGATCACCATAAGGTAAAACTCTATCCTCTGGTGTGCGTTGCATTGTGTGATGGGACCTGAGTCTTATGGTGATTTCATTTTTCTAAAAAGCATAGCGTTGATGTACGATTTACGTATCATTTATTATGACACGTTTATGCACGACAATCCATTAGAGTAAACCGGTTCCGCATTAGCGGCGTGGTCTTTGGATTTGCCCTATTAATAGTGATTTATTAGTTAAGAATTCTCACACCAGTCCCACGACTGACCCGTTGTTTGTTTCCACCTTTTTGCAAACTCGGGTGCCCTCTTCTCCACACGGGCAGTCGAGCAGTTTGTCTACAGGTTTACCTCTTTAGCAAGATCCTGGATTGAAGCTTAAAGCTGTGTCCAGAGCATTGTTGTCTTCCGTTGTATCTATTTTATTTCCGCTGCACTGTATTAAATTTATTGTAAAATTTTCTTCCGCTGTATTTTAATTTCGATGTACTCTGATATATTTTGTACTCTGATGTTATATTATCATGATGTAATAAAAGTCTGCTGTTGTTGTTCTGATGTATTGTATTCCCAAAGTTAACGTAGGCGGGATTTGAACGGTTTTGGTCGATTTTGCGATCGATTAAGGCCGGGCAAAACCCGACTCGTTACAGTTGGTATCAGAGCTTTGGTTAGCTCAAATCTTTGGGGTACAACTCATTAGAACTGAACAAAAGACTCATCAGAGATTGGATTAGTAATATCCAATAAGAATACTCATTAGAGATAGGATCAGCAGTATCCTAGAATGAGAAAACTCATTAGAGATAGGGTTAGTAATGCCCTAGAATGAGTTGGTAGTAGCAAGCCTATAATATACGTATTTGTGATTAATTATACTCTATTTTGGAAAATATGATTTTGAATATATAAAAAGTAATATATTTGAAGGTTAAACAACTAATGAAATTATTTAAACCAATGGAGAATATATTTATATATAATTAGTTAGTTAATTAATCAACTTTTAGCTTCGTCCCTTTTCGAGGACGAAAAGTTTTTAAGTGGGGGAGACTGTAACAACCCTGAATTTTGGGGCCAATATAAAATTTATTTTAAGTGATTTTAAATGAGTTTTGATATTTAAAATAATCTATTTTAAATAATAATGATCACAAATTTGGTTCAAATCGAAGTTAGAATGAATAAATTAATTTTAATTATAAAAAGAGTTAGAAATAGCGCGGTAGTTTGAAAAGTCAAACTTGAACTTTGACTGACCATACAAGATGCAAATTTAACAGATTTTAGTGAAACCAAAAATATTAGAATCTATTTAAAAATATCTTTCCAACGAATCCGAAAAATCGGAATTTCATAGCGGAAATCAAAAGTTATGGCCAATTCAATTTTTAGAAAGGTCGTTGGGTAATTTGCATAGGTCAAAAATGCTACTTTTTGCATATAAAGGAATTTCGACTCGAAACCACTTCCATTAAGTTCGAAATGATGTTTCTGCATTGAAAAACAGTAAACACTTATATATTTCGAGTTTCAAAAATTATTTCTTTAAAAATGTATTTTTAATATTAAATATATTGGCCTTAAAAATAGTCATTTTTCAAACAGTCTCAGAATTCAACGAAATAAATTTTGTTGGATTCGTATCATCAAAACAAAGCTAAAAATGATTTTTTGGTAATTTTTATAATTATAATTGATTTTTCAGTGCAAACGGGCAAAATTTTGACTTTAAAAATTCATTAAAAATCCATATGGGCTCATAATTGAGCAAAATTAATTTTCATAGGTCCACAGCATCAAAATATAGCTAAATATATTTTTCGAGAATTTTTGCAGTTAATTTGTGACCTCGGTGAATTTTCATGTACGGTATACATTAAAATATTAATAAAATAATGTAATTATTCCAAAACTCATAACAGGCCTCGGAATTAGACCCCGGGACATAGCTCATTGCGTTCAGAAGGTGTCAAAACCTTAAGAACGACAGTAAGCAGGCCTAAATCGGAGTTCGGACCAAAACGGGCTTAAGCCGGCCAATTAAATAATAATTAAAATACCCTAATATAATATTATATAATGCAAAGTCGGGTCTCCTTCTTCTTCAGCCGCATATGGCAGCCACCGAAACCCATGAGTTTTCAAATCTTCAAACTTCGATTTCTCCTTCATTTTTCAACGAAATTTAGCGTGTGAGTACCCGTTTCGAAGCTCTTTCCGAGCTCTACGATCTCCGACAAGAATCACCTCGAACCGTGCCTCGACGAAGCCGCTAGAGCCCCACAAACCCGCGCCGTTCGCGCCTCCCCCAGGCCCCACCGCCGCCGCCGAGTGCCCCCACCTTCTGGCCGATCATAGGTCTCTCCAAGCTCTTCCACCTCCAACAAACGGTTCGTCATTTCATCAACCGTAGGTCCGGCAATTTGAAAACAAAGATTTGAACACTTTCCTAAAGGTAAAAGCTTCAGATTTTGTAACGCTTATAGACATGGCTGTGACAGTTGTTAAAGGCCGATTCTTATTTATTTATATGAATTTGAATGCTAAATGTTTCAGATCCGCAACCGTCTTGAATTCGAACACCAAATCTGACCAAACTCGATTCATCTCAGAACCAACAGCGGTGAGAATTTATTTTTAATTAAATTAAATTTATTTAATTATTTATTAATTCTTTGTTATTAAAGAATATTGACTGATCTGCTATGTAGCAATATTGAAATACGGATCTAAGTTGTTTATGACTGTATGTTGTTAGATCCGCGAATCTAAACGTTAGATCTGAAATTATTGGCTAATTAAAATGATTATTTGTTAATTCATTTCAATCATTCTTCGTTGATTTGTCATATGCCATCAAAAATATCACCTTGTGTAAAATTTGGAGGTGAAGTGTTGGATCTAGATCTATTGGATTATTTGAATGTTGTTGATTTGATGACATGAAATTTACAATTTATTTTGTAAATTAAAAATTTGAATTTGTTGTTGACATTTAATATACATTTTTATTTTGTAAATTAAAGTTAGAATTTGGCGTTGACATAAATTTTACATTTTATTATGTAAATTAAAGTTAGAATTTGGCGATGACATAAATTTTACATTTTATTATGTAAATTAAAGTTAGAATTTGGCGTTGACATAAATTTTACATTTTATTATGTAAATTAAAGTTAAAATTTGGCGTTGACATAAATTTTACATTTTATTATGTGAATAAAGTTAAATTGTGCGTTGACATAAAATTTTACATTTTTATTTTGTAAATTCAATGTTAGAATTGGCGATGACACAAATTTGCATTTTAGTATATAAATTAAAGTTAGAATTTTGCATTGACATGAATTTACATTTTTATTTTGTAAATTCAATGTTAGAATTGACGATGACACAAATTTTACATTTTATTATGTAAATAAAAGTTAGAATTTTGCGTTGACATGAATTTACATTTTTATATTGTAAATTCAATGTTAGAATTGGCGATGACACAAATTTTGCATTTTAGTATATAAATTAAAGTTAGAATTTGGCGATGTCGTAAGGTTTACATTTTATTTTGAAAATTTAAAGTTAGAATTTGCGATGACATTAAAAGTACATTTTGTTTTGTAAATTTAAAATTAGAATTTGCAATGTCATGAAGATGTACATTTTATTATGTAAGTTAAAATTAGAATTTGTGATGACATGAAATTTTACATGTTACTATGTAAATAAAGTATTTTCACCATATGCATAAATTTACATTATTTTCAATGTAAATTAAATAGTAAATTTAACCGTAGGATGCTGTTAACATTTTTAATGTTAATATAACACTATGGGTTGTCATTAACATTTTTAATGTTAATATTTAAGAGGAATCTAACCGTAGGATTTGTTAACATTATTTTCAATGTTAATACATGAAAATATCACCGTAGGAAGATTTACATCATTTTTAATGAAATAAAAAGAATGGATTTCACATTGTAATTAGAGAGTGAAAATTTACATTTTTCCTAATGTAAATATGTATGAATTTCACCGTGTGTACATTTTACATTATTTTTAATGTGAATTATATAGTAATTACAACATAGGATAATTTTTCATTATTTTATGATTGAAAATAAAAGTCAATCTTTTTATGATTGAAGATAAAAGACAACATTTTTATTTTGAAAGTAAAAAGACCATCTTTTTATGTTGTAAATAATAAGACAATATTTTTATATTGAAAGTAAAAAGATCATCTTTTTATGTTGTAAATAAAAAGACAATATTTTTATATTGAAAGTAAAAAGACCATCTTTTTATGTTGTAAATAAAAAGACAATATTTTTATATTGAAAGTAAAAAGATCATCTTTTTATGTTGTAAATAAAAAGACAATATTTTTATATTGAAAGTAAAAAGACCATCTTTTTATGTTGTAAATAAAAAGGAAATATTTTTATATTGAAAGTAAAAAGATCATCTTTTTATGTTGTAAATAAAAAGACAATATTTTTATATTGAAAGTAAAAAGACCATCTTTTTATGTTGTAAACAAAAAGATAATATTTTTATATTGAAAGTAAAAAGATCATCTTTTTATTTTGTAAATAAAAAGACAATATTTTTATATTGAAAGTAAAAAGATCATCTTTTTATGTTGTAAATAAAAAGACAACATTTTTATGTTGAAATTAAAAGGGCAATCTTTTTACGTTGAAAATAAAAAGACAATATTTTTATTGTAAATAAAAAGATGAAAATTTGACGATGTAAATAAAAAGACAATCGTTTTGAAATTAAAATAAAAAGATGAGTTTTTACGGTGAATATAGAAGAAGTTGATATTTTTGCATCGTAAAGAAAGAAAATATCGTTTTTATATGATAAAATAGAAAAGATAATATTTTTACATTATAAAATGTAAAAGATAATATTTTTACATTGAAAAATATAAAAGGGATATTTTTACATTATAAAGAGAAAAAGTTGACATCTTTACATCATAAACACAAAAGTGAATATTTTTACATTGTAGGTAAAAGAATGAAACTTTATGATGTAAAATAAATTGCATCGTCATTTGAAGTTAAAGAATGAATTTTTGGCATGTGAAATAAATAATATTTTATATTTTATGTATGAATGAATTTACATTGTATGAAATAAATAATATTTTTATATGTTATTTATGAATGAATTTTCATCGTATGAAATAAATTACATATTATTATGTAAATTATGAATGAATTTAACCCGCATGAATGAAATTTCATTTTATTCTATGAAATGAATGTATGGATTTACATTGTAAACAAAGATTACATCTTTATAATGAAAATAAAAAGTAGGATTTACATTGTAAATGAAATTTATATTTTTATATTTAATTAAGAATGATGAATTATAAATTACATTTTTCATGTAAGAATGGAATTAAAAGAAGGAATTGGACGAGGAAATATAATTTACATTTTACCGTAAATTAAAGAAATTAAAGAAATTAAAAAGGAAGAATTCATCATTCAAGTATGATTCACATTTTCCTGTATAAAAAGGGACGAAAGGATAAAGAATGAGAATATTCATTAGAATAAAGAGTTAAACGGTTTATGTTTATATATTTATATATAAATATAATTAAAATTAAACGAATTGAGCGCGGTAGTTCATATTTTAAAATCATATCTTTAAATGACAATACAAGAAGATCCGACCGTCGGATTTTCTTGAAACTGAAACCGTTAGGACCGTGTTGGAAAAATCTTTCCAACGATATATAATACGTCAAAATCCAACGGTTAGATTTTGTGATATGTGAAAATCAAAATTGGTTGAAAACAGCGCCAAAATCGCCATTGACCTGAATCGTCGTTGATTAAAGATTTAAATATTTTTAATTAAATAAAATAGGAAATAATCGTTATAAATTAGAAATAACGATAAGGAAGAGTTTTCAATATATATACATATATATATACGAAGATTATTTGGGAAGGCCGAGTTAATCTCATTCCAAATAATCAAACGACGATGAAAATTGAAGAAGAAGACGACTCATGAAGACCGTCAATCTTCCCCTCAGGAGGACAGCGATTGAGGCTTTGAATTAATTTGCTCCCAAGTCAAGGTCATGGTCGTTGTCCGAACGAACATGTTGATTGAACGGATTTGGCTTTCGCTCAGACCCAGAGCATAAGCGTATAAATGGATTGCATGTCTGATGTGGTACTCCTTTTATACTGTATCTATTGATCTCTGCTAAACATATATCTGTTTGGTGTTTTACACCCTTCTCTGAGACGTACGAGCTCAGAGGTTATATGTTGGTAGAAATCAGTGGTATGGTATGGATTGACGACGTGGCATGCTAAGATGCATAAGATTAAGGCTTTGTTGAAAAGCAGGCCTTGTGGGATGATCAAAGCATAACCTGTTTAGATATAGCTTTGTGTATGACGTGACTTCACGAGCCTCACACACCGGCGGAGTCTAAAACGGGAGAAGGGAACGCAGGGAGAGCAGCACGTTTCTTTCTGGCTAGAGTGGTGTCAGTGACCTACCAGCCCTGACATTTTACTTATGTGGATGATGGAATGAGGCGCCTCGGAGAGGTCCTATAGGACCGGGAAACGTGTGTTCAGGAATTGCCAATCCGCTAAGCTGTATTTGCGGACCGGCCCTGCAGCTATCCAAGGGTTCACTGCGGGGGATCCTGAGACATTAGCTAGAGTGTCTCGAATCGGTAGGAGCTCCTCCCTAGCCTTGACTCATGATGGAAACCAATTTCCAATACGCGCCATTCAGTTTTGATTGTATTACTAGTACGGAGGCATAGCATATGGTACTTATGCTTCCTAGGATTGATACATTATGATTGAAATTATTTTTAAAACATATACACACTAATAATAATATCAAACTCGTATTTGCCGTATTTATCATGTTTGATCACCATAGGTTAAAACTCTATCCTCTGGTGTGCGTTGCATTGTGTGATGGGACCTGAGTCTTATGGTGATTTCATTTTTCTAAAAAGCATAGCGTTGTTGTACGATTTACTTATCATTTATTATGACACGTTTATGCACGGCAATCCATTAGAGTAAACCCGTTCCGCATTAGCGGCGTGGTCTTTGGATTTGCCCTATTAATAGTGATTTATTAGTTAAGAATTCTCACACTAGTCCCACGACTGACCCGTTGTTTGTTTCCACCTTTTTGCAAACTCGAGTGCCCTCTTCTCCACACGGGCAGTCGAGCAGTTTGTCTACAGGTTTACCTCTTTAGCAGGATCCTGGATTGAAGCTTAAAGCTGTGTCCAGAGCGTAGTTGTCTTCCGCTGTATCTATTTTATTTCCGCTGCACTGTATTAAATTTATTGTAAAATTTTCTTCCGCTGTATTTTAATTTCGATGTACTCTGATATATTCTGTACTCTGATGTTATATTATCATGATGTAATAAAAGTCTGTTGTTGTTGTTCTGATGTGTTATATTCCCAAAGTTAACGTAGGCGGGATTTGAACGGTTTTGGTCGATTTTGCGATCGATTAAGGCCGGGCAAAACCCGACTCGTTACAAAGATCTGGATCTGGGCATACCATATATGACAGTCTGTGATTTGGGTGGAGGAGAATTATTGTGTATATGACTTAGGCGCAAAGATCTATATTATAATAGGATAACTATTAAATGTGAATACGCCTAAATGGGGATTTTGGATATTAGGCATACGCTGAAATCAAAGGCTATAATTTGGCATAATTCGTATTGTATATCATGATTTGGGGTTTTTGGAGAATATTCTGTACTGTGTAAATTTAACTAAAATTTGGGGCATATGTTATATTATGAATTATGACCATAATTTGGGCATGTAAAATTAGACTTAAATTTATGATTAGGTGAGGCATCTCAATGGAATTTTAAGGGATGATTAAATCTGGTAAATTGCCTAATCTGCTAAATTTGTTGAAAACTAAATACGGTAATTTGGGGTATGAAAATCTATAGACTTGATCTAAAATTGAGCAAAACAAGTTAATAGAACTTTGAATAATCTGCTGTAACTTGTAAAGAAGTTTAACTTGTTGAATTGGCATAATTATTCTGATATTGGCATAAACTTTGAATGAATACTGTAGCTAAAAATAAGAATGCTGAGACACAAGGTTAGACTCTGTTTGCGGTAGAAGCCTGCCCGGACCCAACCGGCTTAACCAGCAACCGAAAACTGTCAGTCTAATGTGAGAGGTCATAGGCATAACTAAAAGATGCTTAGACACGAGGTTAGGTCTGGCTTGTGGCAGAAGTCTGCCCGGAACCGCCCGGCACATCCAGCGGCCACAAGCTACCGACCTAATGTGAGAGGTCTGCGCATTAGTAATTAATTAATGCAAATCTAGGATAAATATGATGCCTAAAATGTGTTGGGTGGATAAGGTTAAATCAACTGGGCAGATGAATCTAATAAACCCGTTTCGTAAATCTGTAGGCCCAATACAAGGTTAGGTGAAACAATCTGTAAGTCTGTTAATTTGTATATCTGATCCGTTAGTCTGAAAACTTGTTAACCTGTATGTCTGATCTGAGAACTAGTTAATCTAATCTTTGTACATCTGAAATCTGTAAGCAAGTTAATCTGAAATCTGTTAGTCTAGGGACATAAGGTTAGGAGGGGAAATTACTTATATCACCTATTGCGTGGGACCCATATTCGTCAGTAACCCTTTTCTGGTATCAAAACTATGACCCAACACTAGGAGGGGTCCGAGGCACGCTTACTGAACTAATTGTAAGAGGTTCACTCTGATAATGGCGAGGGGTGTCGATGGCGCATTCCAATCGGGTCATGTGCGTGCATGGATCCGGTCTGCTCTGAGGATGTAAGAAACCGTGACATTTGTAAATAGGTCTGTGTCTATAGGTTGCCACTTTAGGGAATGATACACCCTTCTGTGGGGCCGGCACAGGGTATTTATGTATTAGGGAGCCGATTGCTTGGGGTAGAATTTAGGGTGCACCTAGTTCTGTCTATTTCTGTCAGTGTACCATCTGTTTCTATTGGGGTGGTAAAGGCCTATTAGTTGGGTGGTAAAGGCCCATTATTAGCATTATGTTTCTGTACTGTCTGTTTCTGTTGTGGTGGTAAAGGCCCATTACTAGCATTTTGTTTCTATAGAGATTATTCTGCTTCCGTTTCAGTTTTCAGTTTAGACATTAGGGTGACATCTAATCCTGTTATACTAATTATTAGTGCAGAGAAGTAAGATATAGGTAAGAGGCATATCTTGGTCTATATCATTCTGTTTCTTCTATTTAACTTAAGCATACCTGCTACTCCTATTGCTGTAATCTCTCATCCACTTTATTTACATGTCATGATACTACTATCTGTTTATATGCTAAAAGTTACTGGACTCGCCATACTTTATGTCCGACCTCGTTTGTTTTCGCCTCCTTTTCTTTCTGCCCCCCCCCCCCCGCCCAGGTGCCCAGGGTGGAAACATAGGAGCTTGATTCATATTCTCTCTACTTGAAGTGCTTGAAGTATTGCTTGGCTTTGACTCTACCTTCTTATGGCAGTTTATATTGGGGATTATGGTTTTAAAATTATGCATTATGAAGGATTTTGGTATAAGACTGATACTTGTGTACTTGGGTTTTGGTATTGTAATTTTGAAGAATGTAACCAAACTTATTTCTGTTTCGGCTGTAATAAAGTTATAAAATTTTCAAGTACTACTTTAAATATCTGTCTTGTAATATTCTGTTCTGTTTACTTATAATGCTTCATGGAAGTTAATGCATTCCCTTTGTGAATGGCATTAACGGACATGGGGTGTTACAGTTGTTTTGTGATTGGTTGGATTGATTGTGTATAGCGCGAGCCAGTATCCAGAGAGGGGTAATGCTAGACATTACTCCGGTTTTAATATCACACCATTATAATGCCGAAATTTTCAGAAATAAATATTTATTCATTAAAAATCTCATTTTTAATGTGTATATGAACAATATAAAATATTCATGTGTTGAATAAAATGTTTGAACAATAAAAATATTATTTTTATTGAATGTATGAACTATATAAAATAGTAAACTGTTGAAATAAATATTTTATCGTTAAAAAAATAATTTTTAACGTATATATGAACGACATAAATTCTTCTGAAATGAAAATAAATATTCATTTATGAATCGAACGATTTGTTTATGTACGCTCATTTAACTGACATCGATTGGAACAATAAATTTTACACATCGCCCAACTGCACAAATAATATTCAGTATTTGTTGGTTGAAACCCCACACTGGTATTGGGATGATATTTGACATACACTAATCTCAGTTGTTTAGTTGTATGTCAATCGATTGGTTGACAGACTGTTGTAAGCGTTAATTATTTATTTTTAATGCTTATGCAGTTGTCTAATGCACTCTGGATGATGGTTGACTGTGTATAATTATTGTTGTCTACATGTGTGTATGAAATCAATATAAATAACATTATATGGTAATTGACTGTGTCTGATTCCAATTCAGAAATAACGAATATTTTAAAATAATATTCTGTAAAGAATTAAAATGTGAAATTGATGTCCGATTTTGGATGGACACGAGAATATTGAAGTATATGAAGCCGTGTTGATTAGATTTGTGCCATTTTATTGCGAACGATATTTTTATCGATTTTATTCATTTTTATAATGAATATTGAAAAGGAAATTATTTCAAAATCTGATATTTTGAAAATATTATCATTTAAATATTATAATGATAAAGAGTATTCAATTTTGATTTAAAATTGAAATGAAAGTGGGAATCAATTTTAAAACGAATTTATAAAATACGTTTTGAGCGAAACATATATTATATATATGGTACAATGGCCTGAATAGAACGCGCCGCGCAACGATTGTTCGCGAATTTCGACCAGTGACTTTGAATTGACATTGCAGGAGATTCAACCGTCAGATTCTCCTAAAGCAGGAACCTATGGGTTCGTATCGAAATGGGCTTTCCAATGAATATAAGAGATTTAAATTTGAACGGTTGGATTTGGAATTATGTCCAAATCAAATTGGGAAAAGGCCGCTATGAATGCAATTCAATGGCCGTTATTGGAAATCGACTGTATGTGCCTTGTTAAAATTATTAAAAATACTAATAATTAGTGTCAAATCATAATAAATGATTTGGAAAGAATTTGGATGAAAAATTCCACATTTGTAAAGATAAAATATATTTTTATCAAAATGAACTTGTTATTAACTAGAATAATAATCCAATATTTTAAAAGAAATAAATTGGATTTGAAATGGTTTTAAAAATAACCAGAATTTTCCAATGAATAAATTGGAATGGATTGAAATGGAAATAATCTTCGGAATATTTCGATATTGGATTCCGTGGTTATACGAATATTATTATGGGAATTTGGAAGATACGTATATCGTTATTCCTAATACGATATCCGTTAGTTTCAGAATTTGATATTGAATATAAGCCGATATAATTTCTACTTGGAGCCTTGTATTTAATATTAAATTGGATTTTGGGTTTGTCATGAACAGTGTCTTACATAACACTGTTCTTAAACCCAGTTGAGGAAAGAATAAATCTTTTAATTAAGATTTAGTGAAGTTTTCCAATTAATTAATATTTAATTGGAATTGAATAAAAGAATTGGATTTTTGGTTTGTCGTGAATGGTGTCTTCAGTAACATTGTTCTTAAGCCCCGTGTGAAAAGAATAAATCTTATAATTAAGATTATTAGAGCTTCCAATTATACTTAGTAATTGGAATAAAATGGAATATGAATTGGGTTATTGTGAGCTGTTTTTTTAACGACATTCGTTCTTTAACCCGATTAATAGTGAAATGTGATTTGGAATTTACAAATCTTTTTTTTAAGATTTAATGGAAATTTTCCAAGTTAAAGTTTTCCAATTTAATAAAATAAATTGTGATTGAATGGAATTCGATTTGGTAATAATCGAAGTGAGCTTCTGCGGAGGAAGACTGTTAATATATATGGAATTTAAAAGGCTTTGTCGTTATTCCATTTACATTATTAGTCGTGTGACGACCCAACTTCCAGTCACCTAGAGTCAACGTTTAAACCAACTCCAGATATTTGAAAATTGGATTCACCGGGGTAGTATACATTAGAATAGAATAAAATGAACTTTTATTGCTTAACATTTGATTACAACAGAGTTTATACTATCAGAGTTACAGTGAAATACACAATGGAAAAGGAAAAATACAGTATAACTGAAGAATTTCAAACACTAGCTCGAAGCTCCAACCCAAAGCTCTCCAAATCTTGCTCCAAGGATCTATAACTGTAAAATTAAACCTGTGACGGCATGTCCTGCACAGACCGACATTTCACTTCGAAATGCGTTGTGCCGATGTCCAACTAGCACAGGTCGGTCGCCAAAGAAAGGAAAATAAAGGAATTTAAACTAACAAGGAACCTTTAGAATATCTCATAGCGCATGGAATAAAATATAATAATAACATACTTGACATAAAACAGGCGAGACAGTGTATAAGCTGAAAACTAAACCATAATCATCATAGCAGCGGAAATTCAAAATACAGCTTATTATAACTCCAACATACTATCTCTAAAACAAAGAAAGCGGTGCACTACTAATGACCAAAGTAGTGACCAGCAACTACATAGGGAGAATATCTATGTATATCATATATGGAAGCCTCTTGTTCGTCTCCAGTACAACTACGCGTGCATAATCACCTGACCTGTCTCTAGTCTGCCCGTTTAAGAGCACCCAGAGTAATAAGAAGAGACATAAAACTCTGGGTTAGACACAAGTCTTGTATGATAGATAAGCAACAAAATAGAACGATAACAGGTATACATAACCATACCTGAACCTGGACCTGCAACCAAAGAGTTAGCACAACAAGTTGTACAATACTCTGAGGCGACACCAACATAAAGTGTAAAGATATGGGGATGGGGGTGTACATGTCATAGTGCTGGCAAACAATAAATTATAGCAACCATCCTCACATCTCTCACTCAGTGCGTAAAGCATACGATATCCACCGCTTTGACCACCCAATTCCTTTGCTATGATAACTCTACCCCATGGAATCCTGACGGCTCCATAGCACTGATCCATAGCCGCTAATCCCTTGCTATGTCCACTCCGCCCCATGAAGTCATGACGACTCCACTGCACTGGCTCATAGCCATGCTATGATCACTCTTCCCCATGGAGTAATAATTACCCCACTGCACTGATCCGTAGCCTAACATCCATCTTGGTGGTGAATCAAAGTTACGGACATCGATAACCCCTTAGCGCACGTCCCACAGAAAAGATCAACTCATGAAGTTTACTCGTTGGTTAACAACTGGATCCTGAGTTCTACTTCCTATTTGGACTACCTTTGCATCTCGGGTTCTGGTCTTCATCTTCAGTTCAGTCTCTACCCGGTTTGTGAGTCATGAAGCAGGCGATCTGGTTCGTGGCACACTCTTCAGGTCGGTTCGGGTCATGGTCACCCCTATAGGGTCGGTTCGTGGCCTATACACCAACTCGTGGTGTAAGAAGTTCGGCTCGTGATATCCTTCCTCCAGCGGTTCAGATCGTGAGCTCCATGGTCCTGGTCGGTTCAGTTCGGAGCTGGCTTCCCAGTTCGTGGATAACATCTGGGTCGTGGTCTTCCAGTGCGAGCGGGTTGGTTTGGTCCGTAATGGTGCTCGGTGACTTCATGCAGGCGGTTCGGTTTGGTGAAAATGAATTTGTTCGTGATGGTGTTCCACGACCCCATAGGGTGATCCAATCCGACCCTTCATTCTCCCATCCGATCCGAATTCCTGCACCACTTCCTGCGAGCTATTTACGCCATACGACGGCATTTTCGACCAATTTAACTTTATTAAGCAATCACAAAGCATATCATACCGTCGTAGCAACATGCATAATCAACCATAAACACCAAAACAATGAATAATCATGTCAATATGGATCAAACATACCCAAAAACTCATGTTTTCCCCTTAATCATGTTTAATCATAATTAATGATAGGATTAGCAAAACATATCCAAATTAACCCAAATTTTTATCAGATGCCTAAAATAATATTTTAGAAATTCTGAATATTTTTCCAAATTTTTCTGATTTATAATTTTGTTAATTAACACTAATCACCCCTAATTAACCATAATTAGTGTGAAAACAATGCTTATCACTCACCTTAGCCACAAATTAATCTTAGATCTGAAAATATCTCTGATTTGGGTCGAATCTCTATGCAACACTGCAGCTTCAACTCTGATTTGATGCTATTTTGACTTGATTTGATGTTGATTAGCTTAATCCTCGATTAGAGAGCGATTTGGGATGAAATTAGAAGGTGGAGACCGTTGTTAGTGTTTCTAAGAGGTAAATAACGGCTAGAAAACTGAAATAGAATGAAAATCTAACACATTTCAGCCTCCCTATAATCCTAATCCCGAAATGGATTATGGACCCATTTGCTAATTACCCTAATCAGCCCACTTAAGCAGTTTTTCACCTTCTAAACATTGTTTCAGCCATATCTCCCAAACGGTGAGTCCGTTTGGCTAATGCGACCACTCTACGGAAAGGTAAACCATCATCCGAATCTAATGGAAATGGTTTCAAGTCAAAACTCCTTACCAATAAAAAGTTATGGACGAAACAAAATCAGCTAGGGGCAAAACGGTCATTTAAAATCGGCAAAAATCGTGAACATGTGAAATGACCCCAGTAGTCGCTCCCCAAAGTTACACGACTATACGACCTAATATGAAAATGAAATAAATAGTCTACGATCCTTCGATACGTAGAATGCGGGTCGTTACAGTCTCCCTCCCCTTAAGAAATTTCGCCGCCGAAATTCCTTAACTAAAACCTACAATGGTGCCCCGCATGCCCATCAGTCATTCACAAACAATCAAACATACACAACAAGCACAAGAAGCCTACCCTAGCATGTGGTTTACTAACAAGGGAAGAAGCTATAACTACTAAAATCTTACCAGGCATAGAGTTCTGGATGTGATTCCCTTATGCTCTCCTCTGTTTCCTAAGTACAGTCACTCTCACTCTCGCCCCACTGAACCTTGACCAGTTTCACCGCCTTCCTTCGAAGTTGCTTCATGTCGTACTCGACAATACGGATCGGCCTGCGGTTCCCAACCGCCTCGGGTTCTACTTCGATGTCTTCTAACTGATCCGGTGAAATAGTCATATCGGGGTCGTGCACGAACTTCCTTAACTGGGAAACATGAAATATGTTGTGAACTCCTGCCATCTTCTCAGGTAATCCAACTTTATATGCTAAATTTCCAACTTGCTCAAAAACTGAAATGGACCAACAAATCTTGGTGTTAACTTGCCTCTCCTACCAAATCGAATTACGCTCTTTAACGGAGAAATCTTGACAAACACCAAGTCGCCAACGGAGAATTTTAAATCTCTTCTCCTCTTATCATTATAACTCGTCTGTCCATCTTGAGCAGCCTTCATTCGCTGTTGGATAGCACTGATCTTGTCTGAGGTTTCTCTTATCGCATTTGACCCAAGCATAAACTTCTCACCGGTTTCTAACCAACATGATGGTGAGTTGCACGGTCTTCCGTACAAAGCTTCAAATGGAGCCATACCAATACTGAATTAATAACTATTATTATATGCGAACTCTACTAGATGCAAATGGTCATCCCAAGACCCTCCAAAATCCAATATACAAGCTCTCAAGAGATCCTTCAATATACGATTCACCCTCTCTGTCTGACCGTCGGTTTGAGGATGGTACGCGGTACTGGGATGTAATTCTAATCCTAAAGCCTCTTGTAAGCTCTTCCTAAATTCGCTAGTGAACAACGGATCTCGGTCACTTACAATGCCTTTGGGTACTCCATGAAATCTCATTACCCACTTCATATACAGTTCTGCTAACTTAGCTGTTGTTCTATTCGACTTGACGGGTATAAACCTCGCACTCTTGGTCAGTCGGTCCACAATAACCCAAATGCTATCATGGCCCGATCTAGTCCTTGCTAACCCATCAATGAAATCCATCGAGACTTGTTCCCATTTCCATTCTGGAATTTCTAATGATTGCAACAAACCACTAGGTTTCTCTTGCTCAGCTTTAACTAGCTGGCAGCTCATGCATTTGGATATGAACTTCACAACGTCTCTTTTCATCCCTCCCCATTAGTAGGTTTGCTTCATATCTAGATACATTTTGTTACCACTGGGATGTATAGTCAGTTTCGAGTGATGACATTCTCTAAGCACTTCATCTCTCAATCCATTGACATTTGGTACAACTAGTCTTCTATTCTTTCTGAGCCATCCATCTTGATCAAGCCCATACTTGTTCATCTCCTCATCGATTCTCATTTCTAACTTGGAGATGATTTCTAATAGACTAGGATCATCCCTCTGACTGGAACCAATCTGCTCAATCAAAATGGGTTTGATCGTCAAACTTGCTAACATTACAGGATCCAATTCGCACTTTGGTCTGAAATCATAACCTGCAATATACTCCAGTTGCTTCCGTTCAAGAAACATAGCCCCTAAATTGGCATTTCTCCTACTTAATGCATCAGCTACCGCATTGCCTTTTCCTGGTGTATATGCGATATCGAAATCATAGGATGCCAAGAATTCTAACTATCTTTGCTGTCGGAGATTTAGATCCTTCTGAGAGAAGAGATACTTTAATGATTTATGATCGGTAAACAACTCGAATATTTCTCCCAAGAGATAATGTCTCCGCATCTTCAACACGAAAATGATCGCTGCCAATTCCAAATCGTGGGTAGGATATCTTTTCTCATGCGGTTTCAGCTGCCGACTAGCATAAGCTACAACCCTAAATCCTTGCATCAATACAACACCTAGTCCGGTACCACATGCATCCGTGTATACCATCATCTCTTCGTCCCCTTTAGGAATGACTAACACTGGCGCACACGTCAACTTTCCTTTAGGCTCTGGAATGCATTTCACACCTTTCGTCCCAACTGAAAGCTTGATTCATCTTGGTCAACTGAGTTAACAGTGCCGCTATCTTGGAGAAGTCTTGGATAAACTTACGATAATATCCAGCTAATCCCAAGAAACTTCTTACGTCTGTTGCATTCTTGGGCGTAGACCAATCCTGTACCGTATCCACCTTCGCAGGGTACACGGCAATACCATTCTCTGAAACAACATAGCCTAAGAACCTCACTTCCCTCCTCCAGAAGTGACACTTAGAAAATTTCGCTTTCAATTGGTGTTTTCTCAACAACTCCATCACTATCCTCAAATGTTCCTTATGTTCTTCCTCTGTCCTCGAGTAAACAAGGATATCGTCCATGAACATAAGAACAAACTTATTCAATTGATCCCTAAATACCATATTCATAAGATCCACAAAATATGCTGGTGCATTGGTCAACCCGAATGGCATGACCAACCACTCATAGAATCCAGACGGCGTCCGAAATGCTGTTTTTGGAACACTCTCAACTGCTACTCGAAGTTGATGAAATCCTGTCGCGAGGTCCAATTGGGAGAACACTATTGCTCCATCTAGTTGATCAAACAAATCATCTATCCACAGAAGAGGATACTTATTCTTCCTAGTCACTTTATTCAACTCGCGATAGTTCACACATAAACGAAGGGAAACAACTGCCTTGGAAGCAAATACAACTGGTGCTCCTCACTCGGAGACACTTCTTCTAATAAATCTCGCTTACTTGCACCCCGAGCTCTCTCTTCTCCCTTGGCGCCATACGACGAAGTGGCATCACTATAGGTCTGGCATCTTTCACTAAATCAATACGGAACTCAATCTCTCGGTGTGGTGGAAGTCCGGTCACTTCCTCGAAGATATCCGGATACTGGCCAACAATGGGAATTCTTGCTAACTCGTCCTACGGGATGTCGAGGGAATTTAGAAAACTAGCCATCAACTCATCACTAGGTAGGCTACCAAGCAGTACTCTCCGCCCGTCATCCGCCTTAATAGTCACCGAAAATCCCTCACAGTCTACCACCACTCTGTACCTTTGGAACCAATCGGCTCCTAAAATAATGTCAAACCTAGTAAATCCCAAGACAAAGCAATCAAAAGCAAACATACATCCATGACTCGATAAGATCAAATTTCGACAAATCATACTAAGGCTAGTCGAACCACCAATCGGGTTCGTCACCGCTAAAGGTCTATCGTCTATCTCGGGCTCTAATCCCAACCTATCAACCAGGTCACTAGATATGAAGGAACGGGAAGCCCCAGTATCAAACAATACTCGAACAGGAACATCATAAATAGAAAGCATACCTTGAATGACGACATTCTTTCCATTCTCCACTGCAGTTGGGGCATTTGACGAAGAAGGAACAACATTGATAGCATATGCTTTCACAATCTGCTACTCTTTAGGGGGTTGCGGACATTTATCCTTGTGATGTCTTGGCCGCAGTTAAGCCACTTCCTGTCCGCTGGTTTTGCTCGACATTCTTTAGCATAATGGCCCTTCTTGCCACAGCTAAAGCACTCAACATCTTTATTACTCTTCTTCTGACCATCCTTAGTCTGGTTTTGTTTCCTCTTATTCTACGAATTATTCTTGCCTCTATCTCCTGCTTGCGGTTTTGGCTCTCTTGTAGATACCACAGCAACTTCGGTCTTTGACTTAGGGTAAAGACTCTCTGATCTCAATGCTTGTCCCACAATGGATTCAAACGTCTCATCGATGTGGTTTATAAGTCTTTCCCCCAAGTACCCATCCAAGCTAGTTATGAACTTCTCGTTCTTCTTCTCGGCAGTGTCGATAAGGGATAATCCATACTTCGATAAAGTATCGAACTCTGCAATGTACTCCGAGACTGCCCTACTATTCTCCTTAAGCTCCAGAAATTTCCTAAATAACTCTGATTTCTGAGTAGCTAGGATAAACTTATCGCTGAACTGGGCCTTAAACTGATCCTAAGTAACTTGATCCTCAGGGGTAGCTGCCTTAATAGCATTCCACCAATTCATCGCCCGTCCTTGCAGCTGACGGGATGCTAGTTTCTCTTCATCGCATCCTCGATACCCATATCTTCGAAGATGCGCTCACAACTATCAAGCCAATCCTGAACTTCTGTAGCTGATTCAGTTACGTTGAATGGCTTCCCACCAAGACTGGTGTAGTCTTTACAGAGCTTGGCAAAATCGGCCCAGGCGCCTGCACCGCTGCTCCACCACCATTTGCAGCATTAGGAACTGCCCTCTAAACATCCCTAAGCATCTCTCTCATGAAGTCAGTGAACATCGTCCTCATATTAGGAGCATTCCCATTATTTTCTGCTCTACCAGTGTTCCTCGTGTATCAGCTCATCGTTCAATCTGTAAGAAGAAACGATTAACCATCTCTTCAGTGGTGCCAGTGCAGTGCGACTTCATCCTTAAATATACTAATAGTATATATATATATATATATATATAACTTTTGAAAACCAAAATATCACAAATACGCGCTCTCATATACGTATAATATCTCTCCCTGGTGTCTTTCCCTTGGTTAACTACGCAACCTAGAGCTCTGATACCAAGTGTGACGGCCCGCCCCGCACCAGCCAACATTTCCCTTCGAAATGCGCTGTGCCGATGTCCAACTAGCATGGGTTGATCGCCAAAGAAAGGAAAAGAAAGGAATTTGAACTAACAAGGAAACTGTAGAATGTCTCACAATGCATGGAATAAAATATAATAATAACATACTTGACATAAAATAGGCGAGACAGTGTATAAGCTGAAAACTAAACCATAATCATCATAGCAGCGGAAATTCAAAATACAGCTTATTATAACTCCAACATACTATCTCTAAAGTAAAGAAAGAGGTACACTACTAATGCCTAAAGTGGTGACCAGCAACAACACATGGAGAATTTCTATGTACATCATACGTGGAAGCCTCCTGCTCGTCTCCAGTACAACTACTCGTGCATAATCACCTGACCTTCCTCTAGTGTGCCCGTTTAAGAGCACCCAGAGTAATAAGAAGAGACATAAAACTCTGGGTCAGACAAAATTCTAGTATGAGAGATAAGCAGCAAAATAAAACAATTACAGGTATATATAACCATACCTGAACCTGGACCTGCAACCAAAGAGTTAGCACAACAAGTTGTACAATACTCTAAGGCGACACCAACATAAAGTGTAAAGATACGGGGGTGGGCGTGTGCATGTCATAGTGATGGTAAACAATCAATCATAGCAACCATCCTCACATCTCTCACTTAGTGCGTAAAGCATACGATATCCACCGCTTTGACCACCCGATTCCTTTTTTATGCTCACTCTGTCCTATGGAGTCGTGACGGCTCCATTGCGCTGATGCATAGCCACTAATCCCTTACTATGTCCACTCTGCCCCATGAATTCATGATGACTCCACTGCACTGGCTCATAGCCATGCTACGATCACTCTGCCCTATGGAGTAATAACTACCCCACTACACTGATCCGTAGCCTAACATCCGTCATGGTGGTTAATCAAAGTTATGGACGTCGATAACCCCTTAGCACACGTCTCGTAGCAAAGCCCAACTCATGAAGTTAACTCGTTGGTTCCCAACTGGATCCTGAGTTCTACTTCCTATTTGGACTACCTTTGCATCTCGGGTTCTGGTCTTCATCATCAGTTCGGTCTCCACCCAGTTCGTGAGTCATGAAGCAGGCGATCTGGTTCATGGCACACTCTCTAGGTCGGTTCGGGTCGTGGTTATCCCTATCGGGTCGGTTCGTGGCCAATACACCAACTTGTGGTGTAAGCAGTTCGGCTCGTGATATCCTTCCTCCAGCGGTTTAGATCGTGAGCTCCATGGTCCTGGTAGGTTCAGTTCGGAGCTGGCTTCCCAGTTCGTGGAGAACATCCGGGTCATGTCTTCCAGTGCGAGAAGGTTGGTTCGGTTCGTGATGGTGCTCGACGACTTCATGCAAGCTGTTCGGTTCGGGGAAAATGACTTGGTTCGTGATGGTGTTCCACGACCCCATAGGGTGATCCGATCCGGCACTCCATTCTCTCATTCGATCTGAATTCTTGCACCACTTTCGGTGAGCAATTTACGCCATACGACGGCGTTTTTGACCAATCTAACTTTATTAAGCAATCACAAAGCATATCATACAGTCATAGCAATATGTATAATCAACCATAAACACCAAAACAATGAATAATTAAATATGGATCAAACATACCCAATAACCCATGTTTTCCACTTAATCATGTTTAACCATAATTAATGATAGGATTAGCAAAACATATCCAAATTAACCTAAATTTTTATCAAAGCCTTAAAATAATAATTTAGAATTTCTGAATATTTTTCCAAATTTTTCTGAGTTATAATTTTGTTAATTAACACTAATCACCCCTAATTAACCATAATTAGTGTAAAAACAATGCAAATCACTGACCTTAGCCACAAATTAATCTTAGATCTGAAAATATCTCTGATTTGGGTTGAATCTCTATGCAACACAGCAGCTCCAACTCTGATTTGATGCTATTTTGACTTGATTAGATGTTGATTAGCTTAATCCTCGATTAGAGAGCGATTTGGGATGAAATTAGAAGGTGGAGGCCATTGTTATGGTTTCTAAGAAGTAAATGGCGGCTAGAAACTGAAATAGAATGAAAACCTAACTCATTTCAGCCTCCCCATAACCCTAATCCCGAAATGGGTTATTGGCCTATTTGCTAATTACCCTAATCGGCCCACTTAAGCAGTTTTTCACCTTTTAAACCTTGTTTCAGCCATATCTCCCAATCGGTGAGTCCGTTTGGCTAATGTGACCACTCTATGGAAAGGTAAACCATAATCTGATCTAATGAAAGTGGTTTCAGGTCAAAACTCCTTACAATCAAAATTTATGGCTGAAACAAGATCAGCTAGGGACAAAACGGTCATTTAAAAATCTGAAAAAATCGTGAACATGAGAAATGACCCCAATAGTCGCTCCCCAAAGTTACACGACTATACGAGCTCGTATGAAAATGAAATAAATATTCTACGATCCTTCGATATGTAGAATGCGGGTCGTTACAAAATCACAAGCAGTCCGTGTGAAAATTTATGGGCACCCAAAGTTTAGGAAGGAACAATAAACTCTAGGTCAGTCATGGGACTAGTGTGAGAACATAAAACATTTTACTTTATAATAAGGTAAATCATAGGACCATGCCATATAATACGGAACGGGTTTACTCCTATGATTACCAACGCACAAGTCGTACGTGAGTTTTGAAAAATGAGACTATTATAAGGCTCGCCTCGAACACACGAAACAAAATCCAAATGCAAGCGCACACATGGACTAGTTTTATCCTTATAATGTCAAATCCATGATATATGTCGGTGGTGTGTATTATTACTACTAAAAACACTTTAAAACGTTTTGCAAATAAATTTATGAATCTAGCAGGCATAGTGACTATGCCCACATACATAGTTTACAAACAAAGCGAGAGACTCGTATCAATTATTGGATTTCCAACGAGATGGTTCCTGGCACGAAAGATCAATCGAGGACACGAAGCTAAGTATCTCCCGGTTAAGATCTAGACAATGTACACCGAATACATAGCGTGAAAGTATATAACCCGGTTAACATCCAGACATCGGACACCGTACATACGTTATTCCCTTAGGTTTCGAGGTAGATCTACCGCCGCAGCTTTCGAATTTCACTAGAGATATTGTATATGTATACAATCTAACCGCCAATTTCCTATCATTTTGGATCGTGAGGTTCACGAGGTTTCGTGCCACAAAGCTATGCTCTTACACTAAGCCATGCTTTGATCATTTCTTCAACTGCAGCACTTCACATGCCATACTGTCATTTCATAATCTACAGCTGACAATCACTGGTAAAATAACTTTTTATTAAGGGAATAAATTCCCATCACCAATAGAATATGTTCAGTAATAATCAGTCAATACACTATAAGATACAGTGTCAGACACACATCCATACAAGTTCGTTCTGGGTTCGAACAAAGCCGAAGGCGCCTTATTTCATGACTCAAGTTTGTGTGCGAAGGCCCTTGCAATCCGAAAGTTCTCCAAATACGTGTGCACTTCCTTCCACTCCGGTAATAGGGTCATCTCTCTACTGTAGCTATTCAGTAAAGAAACAAATCAACAGGCAGCCCGTTCGATATGAAGAACCACGGTCTTCAATCGACATTTATATGCCTTCATTTATTTCATCGTATGGTTATTTTGAATGGCTTTCGAAAAGTAAATTCCGATCCCAGTCTTTCCAAATAACCAGTGATCATATGGAATACACATTTCAAATTAAGTTCTTTCTATCATATATATATATATATATATATATATACTTAACTAAATTCATTCTAAATTTAGAATGATCGCTTATGTACATTCAAATAGTTCTCTTTTTCTTAAGTCTTTACTTCCAACCATCACTTATAAATCAAAGATCAAGATTATCATTATTTCATTAATACGACTCGTTGTATTCATTCAAACAAGGGTTAATTTCATTCAAATCAAAGGTTTCGAGGACAGGAACAATCCCAATTTAATTAAGTAAAGTAATAAAAAAATTGTTATAAACTAATTTATATATAAATTTTAAAATAGAAATGGTTGAAATAATTACGTAACATATTAAAGTTCAAAGAAGCATACGAATGGAATAATTTAAACATATACATTTCCCTTTTTAAATCAAATAATTCTTATTTAAATATTTCTAAAATCAACATACTATGTTTTAGTGGTTGAAAACCAATATAAGTATACAATACATTAAACTGGAATTGTTCCCCTTCCATTGCCGATGACTTGAATATTCACATTCAAGAGAGTAGAATTAACTTCAATATCTCGAGTTGATTCAAATCAATTTCGAAGACATTCAACTTACTTACTTTTGTTCACTTAGTTCGGCATAAACTTCTATAATTAACCTAAGCTTTACTCGGTAAAACAAAATTATTATCATATTATTCGAAGTTAAATCCAACGATTTATACTAGATATACAATTCGGTTAGAAATCGAACTTCTTATGTCCAATATATATTCCATATTAAACTAATTCTATAAGTGGAATTTCGATATTTGCACTGTTTAATTCCTCAAATAGTAGTCGTCGTCACCTACAGAACTTATATTAGATATCTGAAGATCACCTTTACCCAATTTAATCAAATTTAAATTGGAAAATTTATTTATTACAGTTGTCTCTTCATAGTATTCGAGAGTCACTTTCAATCCGCTCCTTTACTAGACTAGATAAGTAAACGTTGGCCAGGTAAGTTCAGCGCACTGGTTGCTGCATCCCTTGCCTTAGTTACACACCCCGTTTACTATTCCAGAACTAGTAATGAAACAAACCTATTTGTGAACCGAACTTAAGTTACAATTCTTATTTAACTTTGAATTCAAAATATTACCCAAAGCAATTTATAATTATTATCATAGCATTTATCCTACGTATATCGAGTTTCAGGACCTAATAATTCGAGTTTAAAATACTTTTCAAACAATTTTATACCATTATTTCAAATTATTATTTTTCAACTTTATTTGAATTTCAACTCAATAATTCGAATTCCAAGTGTGTCGAAGCAAAATTTTATGCATATTGTTATTTAAAATTTTGATTAGATTCAAAATCAAATATTACAATTTCAAAGCAAGTTTCAAAATGATTTATAACACAACATTAAATTATCGTTTGGATTATAGTTCAGTTTCAAATTTTCACAATGCACAATACTTAATTAACAAAAATAGTATTTAATTTACAAAAGGATTATCATTAGCTTAATATTTAATTTACAAAATAACACCCAATTCACAAAATATTATATCATTCCCATTAAATTAACAATCAAATAAAGTATCATTCGAATTTCTACTTAATCTATAATATTATACATTTTCAATAATATTATGCCAATAACATTTTAAGATAACAAAATATTATATCATAATTTTTTTATATAAATATCATCATATGGTATCCTTACAGAAAATAATTATTTAACCAAACAACTAATGTCAAACATTCTTTAATCGATGGACATTTACTAAATTTCCTACCATATTCCATGTGAAATTGAAATGTCACCCAACTATACAACACTGATACAATCATCCATGCGTCCATATAATCGATAAATACTCATTATATACTGATGCGTATCAATATACGGTTTAAATCAACAACCCAACTCGGTAAAACATCATGTGAAATCCAATATCCATGACCGCAATGCTATCAACTAATGATTAGTAATTAGACATTCACGCAATCAACACACATTTTCTTAAACTCTAAATAACGCATATAATCAAATATTTAAATTATAAATTAAATTCAATTTTTCTCACCCCACTTGAGTGCAGGCCTTCTTGATTTCGTATATGCTTACGAATATGTTCCAGTCTGATCTGCGTCTCCTCTTCTTGATTCCTCTCTCTTCTTGCTTTCTCTTCTGGCTCTCTCCTCGTCCCTTTTCCGTTCTTCTTGCGTTAATATTTCTTTTTTTCGTCCTTTATTTGATATTTTTCTTTATTTAAAATCCAGGCTTTTATCTATGGAAGAGATTGCATGTAACACCCCACTCCCGCTATGATCACTCACTAAGGGAATGCCATAGCATCGGTGGAGTATTTTAGTGAATATAGAACAGAAAAATTACAACAAGACAGATATAAATAGTACTTGAAATTTAAAACATCATCTCATAACAGCGGAAGTAAAACATGTCTGGTTACATCATAAAACCACAATAAAAGTCAAGTACAATATCCATCAAAATAAAGAAGTACATAATACCACTCTCATACAATAGCCATGACAAAAGAAAAGATAACTGGGTAACTGGAGCTTTACATCTATCCAAGCTCCTAAAGACTGGAACAGCAATCCGATCAAGCTCCACTACTGCTAGGATCCACCGTAGGACCTGAGGGTTGGGAAAAAAAATAAAAACAACGGGGTCAGACATAAGTCTGAGCGAGTCCTATAACTTTAACAATACAATCGTTAAAGTAACCAGAGAAGACATAAACTGATATACGGTAACTAATGGGGATGAATGGCTACACTAAGCAGTCAACTAAACTAAGATAAAAGATAAAGACGCATCTACTCTTCCAAAGGTAAATTACTAAACTGCACCACACCAGTCATTCCCAACTTAAAGGTTGATCCCACCCATGGACTTATAAAATTAACTTAATAGTTCTCGCGTACCCCTAGGTGACTAAGTAGACGCCACGGGGCCCTACAATCCACTAGGTGTACACACTACTCCCCATTCGATCGGCTCCCTAACGTAGATACCCGTGCTGGCCCCACCGTGGGGTGTACCATTCCCCAACGTGGCAACCTGATAAAACTAACGGTGCACGGCTTATATCTACACGATGCAACAACGTCTTATTTACCAGCCCGGGTCCACACACGCATATGAAACCCGTTGGTCATGCGTTGCCACCGCTAACCCATTTTGGCCTCTTATAGTCAAGCCCAGTATGCGTGTCCCGTCCTCGACATGGGTCGAGCCCACTAAGATACGTATGGGTTACTGGTTGAAATGGGCCCCCAGCACAAGCCATCCCCCTAAGCTTGGCCCACACACTAGTGTTTCCCACTTAACCCTTTAATCATGTTTAATTACATGTTTCATCTTGGTTAAGTATTTTATCATATTTTCTATTGGGAACCACTAGCAATTTCCACATACCACCCAAGGTACCCACTTAACCCCCATGCCCCACTACATGCTTATCTGGTTAAGTGTTTCTTAATTGATTAACACCGTAACCGTGTAAAGGACCCCTCACATTGGACCGTCATTTGTAGATGCCTGGTTAAGCCGGTAAACTCCGGGCAGTCTTACACTACAAACGGGTCCAACCTCATGTCGTTTACCCTTGTTACGTATTTAATTTATGATTAAGACCCCTCACATTGGACCGTCATTTGTAGATGCCTGGTTAAGCCGGTAAACTCCGGGTAGTCTTACACTACAAACGGGTCCAACCTCGTGTCTTAATCGATTAATTACTCCTAATTAATCACCCCCATAATTTGTGTTAATTATCCTGTTTATTTTAGGAATATGGGTGCACCTAACTTAATAGGCAAATTCCCAACTCCAAAGTGTGGGAACACCTAACTTAATAGGAAAATTCCCAACACATAGTATGGGTACACCTAACTTAATAGGCAAATTCCCATACTATGTTCATTTATTTTATGTTATGCATAATTATATTAATTTCACACAATCTTATTAACATATGCATTTAATTAACCCCACCGTTCCCACGTAATTTCGTTCTCATGACATAACACATATAAAAGGTATCAACTTGCATATGTATGAACATGTTTCAAAGGTGCCATCTTGCATATTATCAAACACATAACTTGCATATGAACTTGCATAACATGTCACATAACTTGCATATAATCTTGTATAACATGTCACATAACTTGCATATTAACTTGTATAACATGTCACATAACTTGCATATTAACTTGCATAACATGTTACATAAACTTACATATTAACAAATACATGACTTGCATATGAACTTGCATAATATGTCACATAACTTGCATATGAACTTGCATAACATGTTACATAACTTGCATATGAACTCATAAACTTGCATATGAACTTGCATAACATGTTACATACTTGCATATGAACTCATAAACTTGCATATGAAGAAACATACAACTTGCATAATTATCATACATGTAACTTGCATATTATCATACATGTAACTTGCATATTAACATATGATCACAAAGCACAAAACTTGCATAACCCACATACATTAGCAAACTAACATCATGTCATATGACTTAAAACCCATTAATCCCCAAACAAAACCATATGATCTCATCATATCTCATCTACTTAGTTTAGCAATTGATCATTAGAGTGATAGAAACTCACAACTAGCCAATTTGCACTCCAAATGAAGAAGATTAAGATGCTTAGAATGGATTAGAGGTTGATTAGAGAGTGATTAGCTTGCAACCCTCTTCATAAATTAGTGGAGGCTCCTTCTAAGATTTAATTTGGCGGCATGTAGCCCTCAATTCTATTTTTAGTATGGATTAGGGTAGGTTTAGGGTGTATTTATAGATTAGGTGAGTGTTTTAGGCCCTTAGATTAACCCTAAATTAGATTAGGACCCTTAGATTTCGGAACCTTCCAGAAACCAGCCCTAAGACCAAGCCCAAACCCCAAACTGGTGCACCCAACCACAGAACTCTCTAGAAACTGTGCAGGTTTCCTGTCCCGAGATGGGCGCACTTCCCAAGTGCGCCAGTGTATTTTTGTACTGGCCTGTTTCGGGTTTTTCTGCCTAACTTCGTTCGTCCATATCTCTTTCATACGGTACCCGTTTTACGCAAACTCGGACTCTATTTCGCGTATTTTTCCGAGACGAACGCAATGATGCAGCCCGTTTCCCCTGATTCTCACATCTGAGATTATTTATACTTTAATTACTAACCATTAGTGTTAATTGAAATTAGGGGTGTTACATTGCACATGCATGCAAAGGTGAGATGCAAGTGGGAAGTTGCGGTGAAGAGGCTAAGAGGCATACAGGCTTTAATGGTCCCATTTCAATTTTTTTTATTGAAAGGCGGAACTGGAGAAAAGACCAAGTGAGAAAGCTGAACTAATTTCTGTTACATTGGAGAGTGAAAGGATCAAAGGCTGGTGCTTCAAGGTGGTGTGATGGAAGGGTTTGTCTTTGCATGCAAGTGGAAGGGCGCACGAGGCAAGCTGCTTCGCGGATTGGTCAGTGAAGGAGAGGACATGCGAGAGCAGGGTGGTGACGGTTGTGTCTGGAAATGTGGCGGGAAGGTGGTGGTGTAGGCTACTGGGAAGAGAGGACCGAAAGCAGTAGAAGGGACAATGGGTTGAAGGCTCGAGTATATTCAAGCTTGAGGAGTTTTCTTCGAGGTGGAGGCGGAGTGCATGCTCAGTTCCACGGTTCTAAATTCTTTTCTTTTTGATCGGTAAATGGTGCAAGCCAGAAGAGGGAGAGGTAACATGAGGGAGACGCGCGAATAGTGGAGAGAAGAGAATGAGATAAATGGGAGAGGCGGAAATATGGTGAAGGCGGAGCTGAGTATAGAAGTAGGAATAAACTGAAAAGTGGAGGAGAGGAGACAAAGAGCGGAGAAGAAAGGTTTGCACGGGAAAAATGAAAACAACGAATAAGTTATATCCTTTAGAGGTTTTGAAACTTGCAATAGGTTGCATGTGTTAAGAATTGCTTCCACACGTGCCTCACTACACTCTATTTACCTGCCACATTTTCAATTATATATTTGTTTCATTTTATAGATGGGTATATTTTCTCCTTTTTAACCAGCAATGAATGGCCTGGACCTTCTTATCTGATAAAATAGCTAGTGCGTGCTTCCTCATGGTTACATATATGTTATTTACTTTATTTGAAATTTTTACCCAAAAATTTCTTTTCAATTTCTTTTATTTTTAATTATCGATAACCAACAACACCAAACTAATAATATAATCGTATATAATAATGTGCTACGATCCCAAAACATTAATAAAACAGACTGGTTGATCTGTTCTGTAAAGTGTCAAAGCGACCACAGTTACCATAAAATACGCTAAAAAAATATATGCTTATTTTCCAAATTAAAATTTACAGAATAATTCTATAAAATATTTTAAGACTACGCGAACTGAAACTGAACAAAATTTTGAAACGAATATTTAATTATAATTAAATTTCAATTCTGATCAATTTTATTAATTGAATTACAAATCGTTTTAATAATTTGACTAATAATGAAATATTTTCCAAAACGAACATTGTTTTAACAAATTTTCACAATAATAATTAATTTCAATCATTTTAAAATAATATATTGCCTTAAAGTCTTATACAGATTTATTTAGATCTTCCAAAATTTTAAAATTCATATTAAATTCAAATCTAATATTAAAAATCTTGGATCGTTACATCCTCCCCCCTTAAGGCAATTTCGTCCTCGAAATTGGAACGAATCTTAGAGAAGAACATAAGTTATCATAATTGATATTATTGCTTCTTAAATTTTTCCAAAATCCTTCTAAAATTTGAATAGGGTCTAAATTCTAAATTCTCATTTAACAATTTTTATTATAGAGAAAATAAACCTACAACAATATTATACCAAAATTTCAACTAACGCAAACATCCATCCATTCATTCTTGACTCATATACATTAGTTTCTTTATCCTATTTACATTCACAAAATTTATCTAACTTACCTGTTTATATTTAAACAACTGAATTTAAAAAATAACCTAAATATTTTATAATCAAATTGCACCACTTATTTACCAGGTATTCAAGTACTTATTATTTACTTAACCATATTCAAGGTTTGTGAGTTTAAGGTCACTCGAATTCTAAAATATTTTAAGCTATTTAATTTCACCCTGTCTCATTTCAAATCTCCTGCCGTTTTGTTCTATTTCCAATTCAAACCTATAACCTTTTCCTGTATTACCATATTCCAAAAGGAAACCAAGTTTGTAGATTCATTTTGTTTTTCTAACTCATTCTCACGTATTCCACTTTCTTAACTCATCTTATGTGATTACTATCCCTATCGTTTCAAATTGTTTCTACTCTATTCTTTATTAAAACTTATCGATTGTCCAAAATCGTTAATAAATTTTAACCCTATTCCCTCTAAACTAAATCCTTCTTAATTTAAGTTTATCAAATTTTCTAGATTCGTAACTATTCCCAACTCATCTTAATTCATTTGCAAATCCCTTGTATATTCTATAACAATAAAAACATAGCTTTTTAATTTTCACTTATTTATTTATCAAAACATTTTATTTGAATTCGTCCAAACTAATTTTCAAACACTTATGCAAACGGTTTCAAATATTTTCGACGTTTCGATTAGAATCATATAGTCATCCCATTTTCGAAACTTGAAAATAATCACTAATGATGTCCGGATCATCAACAAGATTATGTTCCAGTGTCTAGAATGTGATTCTATATCTATCTATTATATATTGGACTTCGCACATATGTTAGCTAGGCGTATATTCAAAATCCGTACATACCTGATAGTCCAATCGTGACGTCGAATAATATACTCAAAGCCCTTATCATAAATTATATTTCAAAACAATTATACTTCTCAAAATGGTTTATTAAATTTCAAAATAATTTACATTTTCAAAATATGCCCAACTAATTTTCAAATCATCCTTAATATCATATATATCTTTACTAAATTTTTCATGATCCAGCTTAATCCTTTCTACCAAAATTCTTTAATCTTCACCTATTCTACACCATATTATTCAAATTATTCTTTGGACTATTTATCTTATTCCTACCATCTTTATCAAATTATCAAAATTTTAACCATTCCAAAGTATTTTCTTTATATTTAAAGTAGAGCCTTTTTAGTTTATTTTAAATTTTAAAAACCGTCCTCACATACGAAACACTCGTAAAATCATTATAGGGAATTGATTACCCTATCTATAATGAGTTTCTTGCTCCGTTATTCTGATACTAACGAATATACCCCCATTGAGCTGGGTTCAACCACAACTCTGATACCACATGTGACGACCCAACTTCCAATCACCTAGAGTCGATGTTTAAACCAACTCCAGATATTTGAAAATCGGATTCGCCGGAGTAGTACACATTAGAACAGAATAAAATGAACTTTTATTTCTCAACATTTGATTACAACAGAGTTTATACTATAAGAGTTACAATGAAATACACAGTGGAAAAGGAAACAATACGGTATAGCTGAAGAATTCCAAACACTAGCTCAAAGCTCCAACCCAAAGCGCTCCAAATCTTGCTCCAAGGATCTATAACTGTAAAACTAAACCACTAGCTGCCCGTTTGAATATTTGTGGGCACCCAGAGTTTAGGAAGGAATAATAAACTCCAGGTCAGTAATGGAACTTGTGTGAGAACATAAAACATTTTACTTTATAATAAGGTAAATCGTAGGAACACGCCGTATAATACGGAACGGGTTTACTCCTATGATTACCAGTGCACAAGTCGCACATGAGTTTTGAAAAATTAGACTATTATAAGGCTCGCCCCGAACACACGAAACAAAATGAAAATGCAAGCATACACATGGACAAGTTTTATCCTTATAATGTCAAATCCATGATATATGTCGGTGGTGTGTATTATTATTACTAATAACACTTTAAAACGTTTTGAAAATAAATTTACAAATCTAGCAGGCATAGTGACTATGCCCACATACATAGTTTACAAACAAAGCGAGAAGCTCGTATCGGTTATTGGATTTCCAACGAGATGGTTCCTGGCACAAAAGATCAATCGACGACACGAAGATAAGTATCTCCCAGTTAACATCCAGACAACGGACACCGAATACATAGCGCGAAAGTATATAACCCGATTAACATCCAGACATCGGGCACCGTATATACTTTATTCCCTCAGGTTTCGAGGTAGATCTACCGCCGCAGCTTTCGAATTTCACTAGAGATTATGTATATGCATACAATCTAACCGTCAGTTTCCCATCATTTCGGGTTGTGAGGTTCACGAGGTTTCATACCACAAAGCTACGCTCTTACATTAGGCCATGCTTTGATCATTTCTTCAACTGCAGCACTTCGCATGCCACACTGTCATTTCATAATCTACAGCTAACAATCACTGACCAAATAACTTTTGGTTAAGGGAATAAATTCCCATTACCAACAGAATATGTTCAGTAATAATCAATCAATAAACTATAAGATACAGTGTCAGACACACATCCATACAAGTTCGTTCCGGGTTCGAACGAAGCTGAAGGCGCCTTATTTCATGACTCAAGTTTAAGGGCAGAGGCCCTTGCAATCCGAAAGTTCTCCAAATATGTTCGGACTTTCTGCCACTCTGGTAATAAGGTCATCTCTCTACTGTAGCTATTCAGTATAGAAACAAATCAGCAGGCAGCCCGTTCGATGTAAAGAACCACGGTCTTTAATCGCCATTTATATGTCTTCATTTATTTCGTCGTACGGTTATTTTGAATGGTTTTCGGAAAGTAAATCCAATCCCGGTATTTCCAAATAACCAGCGATTCATATGGAATACACATTACAAATTAAGTTCTTTCTATCATATATATATATATACTTAACTAAACTCATTCTAAATTTAGAATGATCACTTGTATACATTTGAATAGTTCTCTTTTTCTTAACTCTTTACTTCCAACCATCAATTATAAATCAAAGATCAAGATTATCGTTATTTCATTAATACGGCTCATTGTATTCATTCAAACAAGGGTTAATTTCATTCAGATCAAAGGTTTTCGGGATAGGAACAATCCCAATTTAATTAAATAAAATAAAATAAAATTTATAAACTAATATATATATATTTTAAAATAGAAATGGTTGAAATAATTACTTACCATATTAAAGTTTAAAGAAGCATATGAATAGAATAATTTAAACATGTACATATCCCTTTTTAAATCAAATAATTCTTATTTAAATATTTCTAAAATCAACATACTATGTTTTAGTGGTCGAACACCAATATAAGTATACAATACATTAAACTAGAATTGTTCCCTTTCCATTGTTGATGACTTGAATCTATATTGACATTCAAGAGAGTAGAATTAACTTCAATATCTCGAGTTAATTCAAATCAGTTTCAAAGACATTCAACTTATTTACTTTCTTTCACTTAGTTCGGCATAAGCTTCCATAATTAATCTATGCTTTACTCGATAAAACAAAATTATTATTATATCATTCGATGTTAGATCCAACGATTTATACTAGATATACGATTCAGTTAGAAATCAAAACTTCTTATATCCAATATATATTCCATATTAAACTAATACTATAAGCGGAATTCCGATATTTGCACTGTTTAATTCCTCAAATAGTAGTCGTCATCATCTACAGAACTTATATTAGATATATGAAGATCACCTTTATCCAATTTAATCAAATTTAAATTGGAAAATTTATTTATTATAGTTGTCACTTCACAGTATTCGAGATTCACTTTTAGTCCGCTCCTTTACCAGACTAGATAAGTAAAGGTTGGCCAGGTAAGTTCAGCGCACTGGTTGCTGCATCCCTTGCCTTAGTTACACACCCCATTTACTATTCCAGAACTAGTAACGGAACAAACCTATTTGTGAACCGAACTTAAGTTACATTTCTTATTTAACTTTGAATTCAAAATAGGGGGATTTTACTATAAGGGCCTCCTTACATCAAACTATTAATTTCTAGGACACAGATTGAAAAAAATTATTTTTAAGGACAATAGACCGCTTATTCTAATCGCCTTCACTTGTTCTCGTTAAAAAGAAAAAAGTTCGTATCCCTTAATCCACCAGAATTTATAAATCCAAATTTTTCATTCTCAAATCTCAATTCAATAATTCGATAGCAGCAATTCAGCACCTAAAGATAGATTCCAGATTTGGAAACTCACAACTTCGGACGCTTCCATTTTGTTTTCATGTTCGTGGGTGCGGTTGTTGAAGGTAAGAAATTTTTCTCCAGACTTATAATACGATGGATTTGTTTGCTAATTTCGGGAGATTGTTCATCGATAGCCTGTTGTTTAGTTTCTGTGTTTTAATTTGAAGATGAGAATGTTGAAATTGACCCTGGTGGTTAATTTTTAATTCTGATGGTGCGATTTGAATATTAAAAGTGACATGGTCAGTGAGCTTGTGAATGATTTAGTCGAGATATGTGTTTTAAATTGACAATATATTTTTTTCTTTGAATAATGTCTTTGTATAAAAAAAGATATATGTATATCTTTAATACGAATAATGTTTGATTGAAAACCACGTTTCTTGTTAGCTTGTATGCTAATATAGTATTCCACCTATTAATCCAATATCAACAAATAAAAATGCGGATTTTATATTTTTTTTTCCCTAAATACAAACATATAGTTGAATCAGATAAGTTGATATTGAATTATGATTCTGCCTTTCTTATGACTCTTTCTCTATCTATTTTATTCATGTATTTTGTTATTGTAGTGTATAAATACATGTTGACGCATTAAAAAAAAATGTAAATATCATAATCAATAATTGAATTTACTTAACAGGGTGTTCCTTTTATCTTAAAAAGATAAAAGTATTTATCTTTTTTTGAAAAACATAAAAACAATACATGATTTTCTGAAATTAGTCCCTCTATCAATAAGAAATTCACATGAAAAATATATTCAATTATGTTTTTTAAATAAGAAGTTTAGTTCTGAAAAGATAGATGCAACTATCTTTTCAAAATTTTAAATGAAATAAGATATTCTACTAAACATTTAATAATTGTTATTTAGAAAAATGTATTTTTGTAATTAAAACTTAATTTTTATCAATAATATTGCATATTTGCAAATAAAAATAAACACATAACATATATATTTGACTATCTTTTTAAAATATAAAGTTCAATTTTGGAAAGATAGATGCAACTATCTTTTTTAAATATGAAATAAAATAAAATATTTTAATAAAATTTAAAAAAATGTTAATTACAGAATTTAAATAATGTACTTAAAAATTAATTTTTTTCATTAATATTGCATATTTACAACTAACAAGTGACACATGACGTATATATTTTACTATCATTTTAAAACCTAAAGTTCAATTTTGAACAGATAGATGCAACTATCTTTTTTATGTCTAAAATTAAATAAAATATTATACTTAACATTTAAAAAAATTTAATTATAAAAATTACATTTTTAAATCAAATTCACATTCCTATTCAGTAATGTATAATCTAATTTATAATTTACTTCATAAAATATAAGAAAGTATGACGACCTTGCTACACTATCCACTTTCCATGTCCATTTCCGTCTCCTTCATTCTACCCCGTTACCCATCTCATTCAAAATTCTAATCCAAACCCTCATCTGCGCCAACACCATGTAAACCTATTCTATCCTATCCACCACTACCATCGAAACCAATCCTATCTAAGCCACTAAAAAACAACACATCACATCCAATTGTAATCAACTACGCAGATGGAATACACGTCGCCAGATATTATAAAAACCTAAAAATATGCTATTATTAGATTTTCTCGGGCCATGCAAATAATCAGTGTCCGTATAAATATAACGATATAACCAACTAAATTTAAACATTCGTTTATCTTCTAATTGAAAAGCCGCCTTGTGTGTCCAGAAAATTCTAAATCAAATAAACACGAATTAAACGTCACTTATGTATTCTGCTTAAACAAAAATTACACCAACCACATCCCCTCCAAATCATTCTCCTAAACCCAAAACAATACCTTTTACCTTCTAAAAAAATACCAAATGGCTTACTTTACAGCAAACATAGTCTATGGGCACTGGACTTTGAATCAAGTACTATCTACACTCGCTTGCCACCTTGAGAGAGATGACTCGGAAGGTTGGCTCATCACTAACAAATGCTTTTTATTCCGAGCCCCAACTCATGCAGCATACGTCCAGGCCATGCAGTTGGGTATACTGTCTAAATCAGCACGTTGCTTTGGTGGGAAGATAGTCTATCGCACTTAGGAAGATTATGAGAACGATCTGAGACCCAACGTTGATCCTATTTCATGGGCAAGGAATAAGGGCTTTCCTGAGTTTTTCAGAGATAATTTCGAAGTAGTAACTGAAGCTTTAAAGACTGTGGGTAGAGTAACTGAGTTAGACTCTTGTGAACATTCGCATATTGATCATCGCTTTCTATTCCTAAAAATGCAATTTTACGCAGGAGTGCATTCTCAAACGGATTTTATTGCTCACATCGATAATTCTGAATATTATTTAAGTGTGAAACACTGGGATCATTTTCATCATACCAGATCACCATAGGAAATCCTAATAGGATTTGAAGAGAACGAGTTAAATTTTCTTGATCGAAGGGTATACAGTGAGGACCTGAAAGACATCAACACAAGTGATTGATTTGATATAATGGGTTATGAGCCGAAGTTTCACTCATCCAGATTGTGGGAAGCCATACGAGATAAGTCCATTGAAGTCATTGGTCCAGAGATAGGTTAGAGAGAATGGCCGGAATCTCCACAGCAACTTATGCATGATTACAATTTTCAGGAAGAATACATGCCACCACCGCAGCCTGACTCACCAGTCACTCCAGTACCCAAATCATCGGAACCCAGACTAACGAAGACACTGGTCAGATGTAGTGCCAGGAACCAAAGAGCCAATTCATTCCCAGGAGCATCACGTGTGGCTCACTCTAATCCATTCACATTGAACATTCGCAATGAAACTCAACAGAAGGAGGATCATGACAGCAATAATGTTGAATGGAATGCTGGTAGACGCTTCTGACATGCTTAATGATGGAGGTTTGTATTTCTTTTTTTGTTTTGTAAATATTTTTGGTACTACAATGATGCTTAAGACTTTTGAGACGGTACTTTGATCACTAAATATAATTTTTGGCTACCGATCAAGCTTGTTGATTGGATATATATTATGCTTATGTTATCTAATCTGGTGTGCAACTCCGTATATGATAATTTAGACTTTTGAAGAAAAATATATCATTTTAGGACTGATTATATGTATGTCATGAAGTTTGATTTTTAGAACTCATTAATGTTAAGAACTGATTGAAATTCTATAAGTTTTCATTTATGATTTTTAATATTATGTGGTTTAGGTTATTTAAAATATATTCAATTTTATCTTTTTATTTTATATTATGCAACTTGTACTATTGTTGAATGATTAATTGATTATTTGGCTTTTTAAAATTTATGATGCGTTATGTTAAATGATTATTTGATTTTTTGGTTTTTCTGGCAAAAAATGTTTTAAAAGATAGCTGCATTTATATTTTCATATAAAGGCTGCAACTTAAGTTTGTTGTATGTTGTAAAGTTAATAGGTTCATGTTGACTAGTATCTGCGTTCTGTAATTTATTTTTGTTTCAATACGTTATTATATAATTGTATATTTGTTTCAAAGTTAAATTATAATCTTATGTTGTTTGCAGGTTGAAAAAGATAAATAGTTTTATCTTTTTAATTTAAGTTTGTTGTATGTAGTAAAGTTAATAGGTTCATCTTGTGTGAGTATCTGTGTACTGTAATGTATTTTTGTTTCAATACATTATTATATAATTGTATAATTATTTAAATGTTAAATTATAATCTTATGTTGTTTACAGGTTGAAAAAGATAAATAGTTTTATCTTTTTATATTCTATATTTCTATTAACAACAATGAATTACTAATTGGAATAATTACAATTTTGACATCACTTAATCATACCCAATAAGAAAATACACCAATTAATCATACACACTAACAAAATTCAGCAATTAATCATACACACTAACATAAAGATGGATTTTAAAGAAAAGATATATATTTTTGTCTTTTGTCAATATGATAAATATAATAATAACATTAATAATTTTGTGGCACAGGAAATGATTGCCTGTGCTTGGAGAAATATTAAAGTTTCTTCTTCTGTACGAAAAGTTGCACATATTGCGTTTGTTTGCTGTGTAAAAAAAATGGAATCATAAAACATATTACTAATGAAGTATAAATGGAATTATATGTGAATTCCATTCATACAGTTAAAATTCTGGGTAAAATTTGTGAATGACATTGTAAACACCATAGTTGTAATTATATTTTAAATAATAAAAACCTTGTATATTATATTGCATGAAAACATATAACTTCTGCAAAAAGATATATGTATTTATATTTTTAAGATAATTAACATATCCAAATCATATGATTCTCTGAATTTTTTAGTTGCAACATATGGTAAATTCACTTACTCATAATCACATAAAAACATATATTGTATATATTTATATAGTGTGATAACGTGTATTTAGAATATATTTATCTTTTGAATATGTATAAATTTTATGGGAAAACATAAACTGTTAAAAAAGATAAATTTATTTATCTTTTCTCTATATTATTACATAAATAATGTTGAAAATGATATATTCATTTAAAAATAGATTTTTTTTATAAAAAAATTACAAGTATATAGAAAAATATAATTTCACAATTTATATTGAAAAATTAACATGTATTTTTTTAAACATATAATTTATTTAAAAAGGTAATTGTGTTTATCTTATTAAATATTTTAAACATTAAAAAGATATATACATTTACCTTTATAAAACCATACATCAACTTATATTGATAACGTAGTAAATAAGATAAATACATATATCTTTTAAAACAAGTAATCAACAACATTTTGTAGACTATCTTTTTTAATTTCATATTTAAAAAAGATAGTTGCTTCTATCTTTTCAAAAATGAACTTCATATTTTAAAAAAAAAATTGTATATATATGTTATATGTTAATTTTTAGGCACTAATTTTTAGTTTAAAATATACAATTTTTTTTAGAAATCAGAACATGCAGTACATATTACAAAGTCAAGCTCAATTATGTGAATAACTTTATCATACAGTAGAAATTTATTATCAAATTCATCATAAAGTTTTCGACTTCAGCCATCAAAATATCACCGCTAAATTCAGTTAAACTTAAATTATTCTCAAACAAAAAAAATATAATCAGTTATCTTTCTTCTACATCTTGATAACCATAGTACACATAATAAAACACCATTCATATTTTCGTTTCAAAACATACAAAATTACACATCACATTTAATCAACTCCCAAAATATGAAACATGGAAAAAAATATGAATAAAAACCATACCTCACTACATTACATTGTCATAAGAATACACAAAATAATCCCAAACATGATCCATGACATAGCTAAAGCTCTTGCAAAGATTTTTTTTCCTTTCTCATGATTTCCACATTTAAACCAAATTAAAGCCATCTCTGCCTTCATATCAGCTACAATCTCATCAACTTTTGCCCTCTTTTGCTTTTGCTTCAGCAACTTTTCTTCAAGATTCTTCTTTTCCATGAGCAATTGTAATATATAATTTTCTTTTTCCATCAATTTAACATTAGTATCTTCCATTTTATCATTGTTATTCATTTCAAGCACTTCTTCATGCCACATAAAATACCCACAATCATCATTCTGCACATATGTTAAATTCTCAAGTACAATGTCACTAAAAAATACATTAATTGACAATCCAACCAAAAATAATTAATTTATACTTACAAGCCACATGGAGCAACCATAAAACTTCTTCCCCACATTCAACCCTGCCTTCACAGTCCTCAACTTTGGTGGGATTTTGTGGTGGCAAAGCTTAATTCCTGCTGTTGCTGTTGAATTTGAAGTAGAAATTGATGAAGTCTTCGTTGAACTGGAAGATGGACAAATCAACTACATTATGCCATATATATAATAATCATTATAAAAAAATAAACATATTAAAACATAATACAGGGTACATAGCATTTTTAAAAAATAAATAAGCATTTATTATTTATCAATAACTGAAAACACCATGTTAAAAATAAAGGAAACATAAAATTGCTAGAGTCAATTCATCATTTCTTTCCTTCTATTGTTTAATTTTGTTACTTGAATGTGTTTTATATGAAGGAAAAGTACAAATGTCAAAGATATCAAAATTAAATCATGCATAAAATACAAAAACTTAAATTCAAACATCTAAAACATATATGCTTTTATCTTTTCTATATGTTATTTAAATAATTTTTACACCTATTTTAAGAATTTCTAATCAGAAGAAATTTTATACATATTTTTAACATGTACTAGTAACTATGATATCTAAGAATGGCTTAATATTTTATTTCATTATTTAAAAAAAAAGATATATGCATATATCTTTTTAAAATCATGTATACAGTAACATCCAGTACATCAAATTAAATAACATTTAATCTTTTACAATATTTGTTTTGGATCAAATATACATGCAACAATAAAAACTATGCAAAATGTTTTTTGGTTATCTTACACTAAGAAGGAGCATGGTTTTATATTTAACATTTGAACCTATACATTTAAATGCAATATTCTTTTAATATAAAAAGATTTTAGCTTCATTTGTAAATATACATTGAAATGCAGTTATCAGTGAAATCATATATCATTTTCTGTCCCAATTATATTTTTTTGTACAGAATCTCACCCATTTATCATTTCCTGTCCTAATTTTATTGAAAAGATATAATCATTTATCTTTTACGGATTATAAAACACTAAGAACTGAAAAACAGGCTAATAGGTATAATTGCTCAAGAAGAAACTGAAGTTATAGCGTAAATACAAATATCATAATCTAAAGTAAATAATGCAACCAAGCTAAATATACAATTAATTTTAATCAGAAGAATACATTTCAGAGTTCATTGATCGACCAAAACAAAACGAAAAATTCCTCTAATAGATCAATACTGCCTAACAAATAACATCGAATAGTTCAGTACAAAAAGTATACAAGAGCATAAAAACGACATAGAACATCGTATTGACGGGTGCGTCTATTAACACCCCGTTGATTTCTCTTCGCCCCCCACTAACTAGAATATAAAATATGCACCCCATCATTTGCTCTTCCCACCCCGTTTAATCCAAAATTGCCCTTATTACATATTCTTTCAGCGTTGATTTATTTGAACAATATCATCTATATTAATGATTTATTTATATACTGTTTAGATCTTTTCAATTTCTGTATACTATTAATATACCGATCTCAAAATGCATAATGATACACATCGTTGATAGTACAGTTTTAAATTTTTAATAAATATTTTAATTTTTTTAATCATTATTTGTAATTTCTATCATTTTTAATAAAGATCATGTACAATGTTAGTTTTAAATTTAATTATATTTTGCAATTTAGCATTGAACACCCATATATATAGTAGGAACTATTATTGTTTAATCATTTTGCAACATTAGACAAGCTATCTAATCTACTGCTAAAGGGAAAATTTGAAAATTAAAATTTAACATTATAATCGGGGAGGTGAAGAGCAAACTATGGGGTGCGAATAGCCAGACCCTCGTATTGACAATGATAAATAACAAATAAAAAAAAAGACTCACCAAAAAACAAGCAATCCAATAGATAAAATCGATAAGCCTATCTAATTAAACAAAATCACCCCAAATTTTTCCACAACTAGACTCGAATTTGATCTCAGAACAAACTAACGCCTTATTTTTTTCCCACTACCGGAGGCGCCCTCCGATTCCCCCCCCCCCCCCCCCGCCCTCTCTCTCGCGACGCCATGCTCTCCTCCTCCCACTAAAAGACCACCGCGCCAAACCCGAAGACAGCCACCATCGCCGCACCTCCTGGGCCCGCCTTTGGCCAATCTCCCCCTCCTGCTCGCCCTCCGACGACCTGAGTTGTCCCTCAGCTACCCACCACCAATGAAAACAAAATGTAAGCCTCGCCTTCGGCCAATCTCCCCCTCCTGCTCGCCCTCCGACGACCTAAGCTGCCCCTCAGCTACCCACCATCAACGAAAACAAAATGTAAGCCCTCTAATTTATTTATTTTAAATTATTTTAATTTGAGTAGGAAAATATAATGTAATGGTTTAAAAATATGATTTTTATATTATAGAGATAATAAAAATATTATATTTATATGATAGGTATAATAAAAATATGATTTTTATATGTTATACCGAAATAAAAACCTGATTTTTATATTATAGAGATAATAAAAAATATGACTTTTATATTATAGAAATAATAAAAATATGATTTTTATATTATAGGAATAAAAAAATTATGATTTTTATATTATATAGATAATAAAAATTTGATTTTTATATATGTAGCGATAGGATAAATATACGATTTTTATATATGAAGTAAAAATATAAAAATGTGATTTTTAGGTATGTATAGTAACGATAAAAATGTGATTTTTATATATGTAAAGTAACGATAAAAATTCGATTTTTACATGTATGGTTAAAGTATAAAGATTTGATTTTTAATAGAAGAAAAATTAGATTTTTTCATTGTAGAAAAAATTTTATTTTTCATTGTAGAAAAAATAGATTTTCATTTTGAAGTAGCGAAAATAAAAATTCGATCTTCATATAAGAAGTAGAAAATAAAAATATAATACTTATATAGAAAGAAGCGTTGTAAATATATGAAACATAAATAAAAATATGATTTTTATTTATTGGAATGAAGCGATAAAAATATGATTTTTTATATATGAACAGCGTGGAAAAGACTTGAATTTCGGGCAAATCCAAGCCATTCAGAAATTCAGAAATGGAACGGTGGAGTGAATCCCAAAGGTGAGAACTTCTCACTTTTATTTTATTTTCTAGTTGAAATATATACTAGGATGCAGAAGGTGCTTAGCAGCACCCGACACCCGTCGTCCACAGACCATGGACGACTTGTTTGTTTGAATGATTGTGTTGTGAAAATTTATTATGTGTTGTGGAATGGAATAAATATTTTATATTTAAGAATATAATTTTTAACAAGTATATGAATAAAATAAATATTTATAAACAAATCGGACGATTTGTTTTTGTACACACATTTAACTGATATTGATTGGGACGATAAATTTTACACATCGTCCAACTGCATAAATAAAACCTGTGTTTGATTGTTTGAAACCCCACACGGGTATTGGGATGATATTGGACATACACTAATCCCAATAATTAGCTGTATGTCGATCAATTGATTGATAGGTTGTGTCAATTGATTGACAGGCTGTGTAAGCGTTAAATATTTATATTTGATGCTTATGCAGTGTAGAATGCATTCTGGATGTTGGTTGATTGTTTATCATTATTGTTATACACATGTATTGTATGAAATCCATATAATCAAATTATATGGTAATTGACTGTGTCTAATTCTAGTTTAGAAAGAATGAATATTTTAAAATAACGATTATTTTAAAATAACTAATATTTTAAAATAATATTCAGAAAAGAATAAAAATCTGATTTTGATGTCCGATTTGGGATGGACACGAATATATTTAAATATATAAAGCCGTGTTGATTAGATTAACGCCATTTTGACGTGAACGATATTTATATCGATTTTATTCATTTTTATAATGAATATCGAAAAAGAATTGATTTCAAAATTTAATGTTTTGAAAATATTGTCATTTATATTCGATGATATAGAATATTCAATTTTGATTAGAAATTGAATATGAAGTTGAAATCGTTTTGAAAACGAATTTAAAACGATTTATAAAATACGTTTTAAATGGAAATTGAGGAAATATATATAATATATATATATTTATATAATGGCCTGAATAGAACGCGCCGCGCTGCGGCAGTTCACGAATTTCAACCATTGACTTCAAACGGACATTACGGGAGATCCGACCGTCGGATTCTCTAAAACCGGAACCGTTGGGTTCGTATCGAAAAGAGCTTTATAACGAGTATTTGAGATTTGAAATCTAACGGTTGGATTTGGAATAATGTCCAAATCAAATTTGGTAAAGGTCGGTGTAAGTGCAGTTTGATGGCCGTTTATGGAAATCGACTGTACTGGCCTTGATAAAATTATTAAAAATATCAATAATTAGTGTAAAATCATAACAAATGATTTGGAAAGAATTAGGATGAAAAATCCCATATTTGAAAAGATAAAAATAGATTTTTATCGAAATGAACTAGTTTTGAATTAGAATAATAAATCCAATATTTCTAAAATAAATAAATTGGATTTGAAATGGTTTTAAAAATAACCAGGATTTCCAATATATGAATTGGAATGGGTTTGAATCGAAATTTTGCTCGGAATATTTCGATATTGGATTTCGTGATTATACGGAGATTGTGGAGGAATTTGGAAGATATATATATCGTTATTCCAATATGATATTTGCTGCTTTCAGAATTTGATATTGAATATAAGCTGATATATTTTCTATTCAGAGCCTTTTATTCAACATCAAATTAGATTTTGGGTTTGTCGTGAACGGTATCTTTAATAATACTGTATTTAAACCCAATGGAGTTGAGAAAATCAGAAACTAACTGGAGAATAGTTAAGTTGAATGGTTTCCTGGGCATTGATCTGATGTTGGTTTCGGCCTTCGGGGTTAATACTTAAGGAATTGTTCACTTGCTAATTTACGGTTAAAGGCTGATGGAATGGAATGTGATTTTGGGTTTATCGTGAATCGTGTTTTAAACGACATTGGTTCTTTAACCCAGTTAAAGAGAGGATATGATTTCCCAAGTTAAATAATCATTAATATTGATTTTTGGGAAGATTAAAACCAAGTGGAGATTTAATGTATCTTTAATTAGATTGAAATGATATCCAAAAGAAGATTAAATAATAAATTTAAAGAATTTATCTTTGATAAAATTAATGGGAACCTTTCCCAAAGTATAAGAATATTTGAATAAAAGAATATTCTGGATTGGAATGAGGCGTATGTTGTGTTTTTATAGCACTTGTTTATTATATACGCGAGTTATTCAGAAAGACCGGGTTTATACTATTCTGAATAACTTATTCGATGATGTGTCAAGGATGAAGACGGTGGTTGAAGACCGGGGATCTTCACATCGTTTGGATGATTACTGATGTCTTGATTGGGCTGTACACCCAAGACGAGGTAATAAGTGGTGATCGTCTAGACGTACTTTGAGATCGACGGATATGCGAGGGCCTCTCCCCTGTATTGGACATATGGGGGAGGAATAAGGAGCCTCCAGTTTCGTTCAGACCCAGAACAAACTTGTAAATGGATGTGTATCTGACATCGGATTTCATTCTGTGTGATTGATAGACATCGGTTGCATAGCGTGAATTGCCTGTGTGGCATGCTGAGATGCAAATGATCAAGGCTTCTGTTGAAAAGCAGAGTCTTGTGGTTTATGATCAAAGCACGGCTTTAATATAGCGTAGCTTTAAGTAGTGTTAATTCGCGAGCCTCACACCCCGGTGTGAATCAAAAACGAGAGAGGACCTCAGAGAGGGCATGCGTTTACTTCTAGCTAGGAGTGGTGTCAGCGTTTTACTAACCCTTACATTTTACTTATATGGATGATGGATTGCGAGGCGCCTCGGTTATATCGGTCGTTCCGGGGCCGAGTTTGGTCGGGATATGACCAGTTTATGACCCATAGGGTGGGGAAACACAGTGTTTAGGCATTTTAATCCACATCGAGTGGACCATCCCTAACGATCCAAAGTTCACTCGAGCTCTGACCTGAGACATGGGATAGATTGTCTCGAAGCGGTGAGGACGATCCCTTGCCTCGGTTCACAGATGGGAATCCAACTTCCAATATGACATTTTGCGGTTTTAATTGTAAACCTATATATGGCGACATAGTGGTATGGGTCACTTATGCCGTCTATGATTGATACTTATGATTGAAATTGTTTTGACACTATACACTTATAGTAACAATAAAAGATGAAATTTCGCGTACCAAGCATTCTTGGCTATTATAAGGTAAAAACTCTATCCTCCGGCTTGCGTTGTATTGTGTGATTGGACATGAGTCTTATAATAGCTTCATTGTTCTTTATTTAGCATTGCGTTGTTTTTTATGCACTGGTATTCTTGGGAGGAAACCCGTTCCGTGTTATACGGCGTGGTCCCTTGATTTACCTTACTTTAAAACTAAGATAATAACTATTTTAGTTCTCACACCAGTCACATGACTGGCCTGGATTTTATTGTTTTAACCTAAACTCTGGGTGCCCCTATTTTCCGCATGGGCAGCTAGCAGTTTTGGTTTTGCAGATTTATATTCACAGGATCCTGATTTACAGCTGAAGCGATATTCGGAAAGCTCTGTATCCGTGTAATACTTTCAATTGTGTTTTGTATTGTTTTCTGCTACTATGTATTTAAATGTAATTTAAATCTGTGATATTTATCGAATGTATAATATTTATTTATACTCTGTTATATTCTTGTATTCTGATAGAATTGTTGTAATAAGCAATGAAATGTTCTTCTGTTTGTGTTTTGATTCGTCTTGTCCTCAATACTATCTGTGATTTCCCGTAAGGGGGATTTCGGGTCGTTTCAGATTTTAAGTTGGTTGGAATTGTGCATTGTTTAGTCATCTCTACATTAATCTTCCCATGTTATTGCAATGCACGGCCATGTGTAAATTCTTGTCAAACTCATACTTCTTTCTTAAGCAATACATGGCTTTGAGGTTAGGTAGTGTGTAGTCTAGGCTTCCCCAATGTTTAGTCGCTTTTTTTTTTTGGTGTTTCCAGGCTTTTACATTGCAGGCTAGTGTTTATGCACATGTGCACATGCTTATATAGGTTAGGCATTTGCATTGAAATGGTTACTTGACATGATACCCTAGGCTATCTCAATCTTACTTGTGAAGGAATGTGCTAATGTAGGATTTAAAATAGGCTGTCTACATCCTTGTTTTCATTTCGTAGTTGTTATGCACATGCAAGTGTACAGGTTAGGTGAAACTTTGGTTCAAGCTGCCTATAACTTAATATAGGGACATACTTGGTTGTCTCACTTGACTGAAAGAAGTGCTCTTGATAAGGCCTTGCATACTTTAATCCTTTTTACTAGTAAAAAGGCACGACCAAGTTTAATTGTAGTACAGATACATGTGCCAACCATATGTATTGATATAAAAACAACTTGGTAGTGAAGTGATTGTCCTAACAAAAGCATATGTAAGTATACCTTATATGTACAAATGGTATTAAAACTTAGCCTCCAATTAAACAAGTACATAAATATTTGTGATTTTTATTCCATTCGTACCACTTTTATGTCATGTTATTTTCCATGTTTCTTGTATGTGAAGAAATTCAATATTTTTATTTGTTATCCAAATAACATATCAACTTTATATTTAGCATGTAGTTAAAACAAGTTTATATACAAATATTAGAACACCTATTACTTGTATATATTTAAATATAACAAGCAAAATATACATACAAGATTTTTAAATAATTATCATTAAAATTTATTATTTAAATTAATTAAAATAAATCCCAAAATAAATTGCATTATAAAGGCAGTCGAAAACCGGGACGTTACAAGCTACCCACCTTAAAAAAATTTCGTCCTCGAAATTGAAGAGTAACGAGAAGATTGTAGTTATATCTATAGTTATAGACTTATATTTAAAACAAATACATGGGTCATCCCCTAACAATTACAACAACCAGGCGTCCAAAATACACAGGTTAACTACCAAACAATTCACAGCAATGAATACATTCGATATAACAACACTCAGCTATCAATCGCAACCGTCTTCATAACTAGAAATATTAGTTACTTACATTCGGAAGACATTTCCATTTCTAATTTATACACTACTCTCTTCAATATTTCATCAATTCCTGACCGTAAATCGGTAAGAAAATAATCTTCTAAGTATCGACCCCGTAGACCGAAATCAACATCAGATTAATACTCAGGAAAAAAAATTAACTCAACGAATTTTCGGTTTGGTTTCTATTTCTTAATCCGAGTTAAATTTTCAAATTTTAAAATTTAAATTTTCCCATTTTCTTCCAAACCAATATGAAATTACATATCTCAGTTACATTCAAAACATTTGATTTTTTTTTTAAAATATTTTGTTATACTCAAAATGTTTATAACCATTTCAATGTTTATAATCCTGTTTGATTATAATAACAACAATCGACACATCGATATAAAATAATTTCAGAAAATTATTCTTTTATAAAAAAAATAATTTTGGGAAAAATTATTTCATTTACCCATCTTAAAACAATACCGTGACAAATTGTTCTGCTCGAGAGTTTAGAAACACCTATCGATACAGCTGTTCCTTTCTGTATCGACCAGAATTCATAAACTTCTCAACAAACCAATCATCACAATATAAAACGGTTTTTATATCAATTAACAAGTACGCACTCATATATACACATTCTAACTCAATCTAGGATATTACTAACCCCATCTTTATCAAGTTACTCCAAAGTGCCAAGGTTACTACTCAACCTTCAGCACTGATACCAAGTGTAACGACTTGCAAATCCGTACTACTTGAGTTAACTAAATACAACACTTGTCCAACCCAAATTGCATGAAAATACGAATCATTAATAGAAAGAAATTAGAGGATGAGAATAGAAAGATAGAAAATCAGAATAGAAGAAAATAGATAGAAGATACAAAATCTCACAATCATAGCGGAATAAAATATAATGTATAAATAATCACTTTTGGAATACAAACTGTATTTACACTTACATGCATCATCAGAGTACATCACATAATCAATACAACATAAATAAACTCTAAATATCTAACGTTGAAGCCTCCTGTTCTAAGCTCCTCCAGATAAATCTGTAAAATTCTGAACTATTGGACTGCCCGTACAAATTTGGGCACCGAAGAGTTTAGGGAAAACATAGAAAATAAACTCTGGGCCAGTCATGGGACTGGTATGAGTAAACGATTTTAAAACAACTTTATTGACAAAGGATATCTCATAAGACCACGCCGTAAAAACGGATCGGGTTTTTCTCTTGTGAGAATCCAAAACACTTGTTTAACTTTTCAAAAATGTCTTAAAAGAAAAGATAATCGTAAGACCAATCCACACATAAACATGGATGGATTTTTCCTTACGATATCTTAAAACATTTTGAAATCAATATCTTATTCTGATATTATAATAATGTCTAAATAAAAATAAATATCAATCTAGCGGAATGCTTACATCTCATGCTCCACATATATAGTATACAATCAAAACGGTGGGCGCTTATTGGATAATGGATTTCCAACTATGAAAAGGTATGGAACCACCTACTGATAGTGTATCTCTAGAGGGGAATACACTTGGCTCGACAAGTACGTCTTGCAACCCAGCCCACGCATGATCGACCACTCATTTCGCTTGAGTGTATCGAATGTATATCAACAACGGTTCGGATCAGCAACCGTTTTCCGAAAGGGACAGCATCAATAGATTAAAGAAGCAAAAGGAATTTATCTAAATAGGTGATTATACACCCTAATGGGAGCGACCCACATAGCCATGATGCCTGCCTGATTTTTGTCATTTCCCGGTTGTGAGGCTTGAGGCTGAACTTACCATTGGATATAACACGTCTTCATTCACTTTGAATGCCACATCATCAAACCCGCCAAATCACAAATCGATTTCCTAAAAAATACCATGGGTTTAAAGCTAAGAGAAACGAATTCATCTGCCACCAAACATAAATACGTTTGATGAGATCAACTTACGCGATCTCTTGGGTGTACTCGGTCAAACATTCTTCCATACAAGTTGTCCTATGAATGGACAAACCGAAGGCATTCTCCTATAAACAGAACAACCCTTGTATAAACTCCATCTTTGATTTTGTCTTCAATAATCTCTGACTTGAAACGTATATCGAATCAAAGTGGAATTTAGATTCTGGTCTCTTTGGAAACGATAACGAAAAGATCCAAATTTGATAGTCGGTGATTTAACCATCAAATATAAAAATAAAATAAACAGATTTATTTCGATTGGGTCAGCTAAGCCTTATTTAAATAATCTTTAAATATTAACTTTATGTATATTTATTTTAGAACATAAGTATTAATTAACTTATACATTCTTATTATCAATCTTATGCGATAAATCTCATTTTCGAATATCTGTTTCATAGCTGAAGACGATATTCAACTCTAACACTCATTCTGAATATGAACTAATATGAATTATTGGATAATAGTAACATCGATCAAGTTGGGGTATTTAAATTACCTCTCATACCTTGAATCAAAATCATTCTTATCGCCAGGATTCATAGAAGTTCGATATCCAAAAATATTCGGCAGACCAGTATGTGTAAATCTAATTGATTTCCAAACCTTAAACCATTTTCAAACAACTTTGTTGTTATGAATTATTCATCAATTTAACTAGATATTAAATCAGGGGAATTTAATCAAAATGATCAACTTGGTCTCTTTTTTCTTTTCTTTTTAAAGCTAAATTATCTTCTTCAGTTATTTAATTAAAAGGTTAATCAAGTTCAAAAATATCCTTCTAAGATAATTTATCCAATTTTAAATAGTTGTTTAATTACACCATTATCTTACCAAAAATCTGTTAATTAAAATTAATTAACTTGTCATCATTTATTCAAGAAACATATAATTTAAAATGATTGCAAATAATTTTTTCGTTTTAAATTAAATTAATAATAATTTTTTGTTCTCTTAAATATAATTTAAATCCAACTATCAAATTCGAGTATATTTCTGCGTTACTTCACAGAAAATAACTTAGCAGCTCCAACGGTATATATAACAATTCAGACGACATTCAAGTCATTAAACCAATTTACACACACAGTCATATAAATACAACTCAATATTATTAACTGATAATATCATATCTTAACATCATATATTAACTGATAAAATATGTTAAATTGATATAAAAGCAAAACGGCGTTTATTTCTGCTAACAGAGTGTTCAAACAATTTAGTTAATACAGTTATATAATGGAATGTTGTTTATTTTACTAACATGTGTAAATAAAAATATAGTTATGCTTAACGTAATTAACCACTACTTATTAATAAATCAACTAATTGAACGAACAATTCAGAATTACTGTATTACAGATCATTACTGATCAGTAGTTTACGCGTTAATTCAGTTCATGACTAAATTTAGGTTTTCTTTATTATAACGGTTGTTGTAGACAAATACGATCAGTTACTAATTAATAAATTCATTTTATATCGAATTATTCATACTTTGATAACTATATCGAGTCATTTACATATATAAACGTTCGACTCAATGAGCCCAAACCATCCAAGTAGATCTTCTTCATGATCTATACACTAATATATATTTAAGTATATAAATATATTTAATTACCATTAAACTTTAACTTAACCATTTCTTTATATTTTTGTAATGGCCGAGGCCCATTTAAAACAACCCATACCAAATGCATATATATTTACAAATATATATTTAGATTATAATTAAACGTTAAATTGAAGTTTAATTTCCCTTCTTCATCTTTTTTTTTAACTGGGATTAGCCCAATCCCACGATCTTACCCACGCAACAAAAACCCGCGGATCATCCCAGGCAAACAATTTATATGCCGAGCCCACCTCCTCCTCTTAATCTCCTCTTCCCATTCTACTTTGCTTCAGACCCCTGCACAATGTATTCCGTGCATATGGACAAAAATTCCGGCAACTCTGAACCCATCGCAACCTCACCCACCAGCCACGCTAGTACTCCAGATTGCCGCCTACCAATTTTTCTGGCCATAAATGTCCTTCTTCTCGAAAACCCTCCACCACCATTAAGTAATTAAAACATAGTTTCAGGTTGACCTCATAAATCGACCTCTCCATAATGCCTTCGCCTACCTGAAGTGCTCGCGCCACATCTGATCCACTTCCTGACCTCCAGAGCTCCTCCACACCGATTTCCATCCCACTCGATCATGCCCTGAATCCACACGAGTCGATCAAAACATCCCCTTCAAAAATAACCCTAAAACCTAAATTCGAACATTCTGATCACCCTCGACCACCGTAACCCACTAAACCTCGACCGTACCTTCATCTAATCCCCACGCCGCTCCCCAAAAAGCAGTTTTCGATTTTACTAACGCAAACTCCAATATTTAATTTTTTTTACTCAAAATTGTAAAATAACAATATCTCGAGATATACCACGCTAAAAATTTGGATTCCTAGTTTAAAAATCCTGGTTTCTACCCATTAACACCTTCATAAGCCTGAATTTTCATTCCATGATGTTCAACATTTGATTTATAAAAACTTTTTGCTATATTCTATAAATACACAGAAATATATATATATATTTATTTTAAGTGAAATTATTTATTTTATGAACTACAACATATATAAACTACTATGGTATTAAACACCACTTCTAAAATTCATTATAATTTTAGTTATGGATTTTTAAGATTGGTGATGGTTTAAGGACAGTAACAAAGCATGTATATTGTTTGCAGGCTTATAAAAGGGTTTCATTTTTGCACATGAAGATAACAGTGTTTTAATACACTATTCTCAAATGTGTATACATCTATATTATTATATAACTATCAATTTACAGAAAATTTAATGTAAGAACAAAAATCTACCCACCATGTTAGTTCACAGTTTTGTATTATTATTTTCCAGGTTTTATATGCCAATCTAATTGACTAAACACGATAACTATGCTTCTGTCTTTCATGGCATCAATATACATATAAATCAGTATGAAATGGGAAGAATTTATTCATTACATTTGATCACTGCTTTGTCCTGTTTGGATTCTAGATTTGTTCATTTTATATTGATCGAAGTTTCCATCACTTTCCAGGTTAAGGTTTTATTCAATGATCTTATATTTTGGTCGACAAAACCATTATAACATATTCCTCTGTGTGTATATATAGACTTACCTGATCCAGAAATAAAGAGGAGACTTAGTTACATTATTTCTTACTGTCTTAAAAATTCTATTTACTCCCACATATATATAGTTTTGGATTCCCATGTTATATGGGAATCTAATTTGCTAAAAACAATTAAACACACATACATGCTTATATATATATATATATATATATATATATATATATATATATATATACCACAATAGTAACAAAGAGGGAATTTACTCACCATATATACTGTTTTCATGGGTTTTCTAGTTTCCAGATTTACATTCAAATGATTAGTGTTTTCGACAAGAAGAAATGGTACATGAATGCATATATGCATTGTTTACTTAATATCTAACAATCAGATAGTATAGGGGAAAAAGTTTAATCACAATATGTGTGCTGTTTTGGGCTCCAGGTTTACACAAATGTTTACACAATTTTGTTTCCTATCCTTTGTTCTTTGACATGCCCATTTAATCAACCTTATATCCTTATCCAGAACATAGAATACATCATACATATTGCCTAACCATTAGAAGAAAAATGGAAGGAGGTTCACTAACTAATAATATAAACAGTTACATGTATTTTCAATTTGAAACACATCAACCAACCTCTGTTTATACATGTAAATATTTCCAAATCAACAAAACAGGCAAAAGGGGGAATTTACTCACAAATACTTACAGTTTGGTTCCAGGTTTCTATTCCAGCTAGTCAGTGAAGATCACATAAATCATACATTCATATGTATATAACCATACATATATAATTGCATTCTAGCATAACAAGAACTAGATTAAAAAAAATGTTTACTCATAGTTGCAAAATTTCCAGGTTATCGTGTTAAGGTATTTCCAGTTTCTCTTTGTGTATGTGTATTGCTATTCTTCTCTCTATGTTTTTCTCCATCTTTTTGCTCCAGTTTTATATTACTTATCTTTAATTTTTGTGTGTGTGCTTAAGGGATATACGAGTATCTATATATAGGGAGTAACAAACATTAAACTGTACTTAGCTTCTAGCTTAGGCAGTGTAGAATTTGGGCTGATTTTAAGTTGATTGGAATTGTGCATTGTTTAGTCATATCAACATTAATCTTCCCATGCTATTGCAGTGCACGTCCATGTGTAAATTCTTGTCAAACTCGTACTTCTTTCTTAAGCAATACATGGGTTTAAGGGTAGGTAGTGTGTAGTCTATACTTCCCCAATGTTTAGTCACTTCTATTTTTTTCCAGGCTTTTACATTGCAGGCTAGTGTTTATGCATATGTGCACATGCTTATACAGGTTGCATTTGCATTGAAATGGGTACTTGACATGATACCCTACGCTATCTCAATCTTACTTGTGAAGGAATGTGCTAATGTAGGATTTAAACTAGGTTGTCTACATCCTTGCTTTCATTTCCTTGTTGTTATGCACATGCAAGTGTACACGTTAGGTGAAACTTTGGTTTAGGTTGCCTATAAATTAATATAGGGACATACTTGGTTGTCTCACTTGACTGAAAGAAGTGCTCTTGATAAGGCCTTGCATACTTTAATCCTTTTTACTAGCAAAATGGCACGATCAAGTTTAATTGTAGTACAGATACATGTGCCAACCTTATGTATTGATATAAAAACAACTTAGTAGTGAAGTGATTGTCCTAACAAAAGCATATGTAAGTATACCTTATATGTACAAATGGTATTAAAACTTAGCTTCTAATTAAACAAGTACATAAATATTTGTGATTTCTATTCCATTCATACCACTTTTATGCCATGTTATTTTCCATGTTTCTTGTATATGAAGAAATTCAATATTTTTATTTGTTATCCAAATAACATATCTACTTTTTATTTTGCATGTAGTTAAAACAAGTTTATATACAAATATTAGAACACGAATACTTGTATATATTTAAATATAACATGTAAAATATACATATAAGATTTTTAAATAATTATCATCAAAATTTATTATTTAAATTAATTAAAATAAATCCCAAAATAAATTGTATTATAAAGGCAGTCGAAAACTGGGACGTTACACTTACGATAACCCAAACCATTTTTAAAATCATATTTTTTCTGATATTATAATAATTTCTAAATACAAATATCAATCTAGTGGAACCCTTACATCTCACGCTCCACATATATAGTATACAATCAAAACTGTTGATCCCCAATTATAATCAACACCAAGAGTATTACAAATACTTCACAAAATGTAAAAAATTGAAGAAATGGAGCCACACAATGGTAAGAATGCAAATAGAGAACACAATGTTTTATAGTGGTTCGATCAAGCGTGATCTACATCCACTTTAAGGAATAATTACATTATCACTTCTAGATTTACAAAGCATGGATATCCTCTTATTACATTCATCATTAGCCTCTCTACCTCTCTCTTTAGATCTATTAAGAATGGTTAAAAAGAGACTTGATGGAGTTCTTCAAATATGGCAAATAATCGGATGGATCTAAACATTCTCACCATCTTTGATGAATTCCCATGATTTGATGATGAACTCGGAGTTTGATCTTCAATCGGAAGAGATGATTAAATACTTTAGGAAAGATCAAAAATTGAATTGGACAGCCCTTCGGGGTCGTGAGCCATCCCCCCATTAAAGTGGAGTTGGTCCCCTATTTTTAGAAGTGAGGGATGGCCAAAATATAGCCCTTCAGGTTTTGGGTCGGGCTATTCAGTATTTACGAAAATGCTTCGCTAGCTATCGCTAGTTGTTGCCAGTTGATTGCCAGTTTTATATACCTGCCTGATCCAGTATTGTCCCGATCTGATCCAAATGCAATAGAACATGTCGGCCTGCTGATTCATAACCTAACTGATCCGATCCATCGCGTTAGGCCGACCCACTTTAGAGCTGAACATACCGACCCATACCTTCAGAACAGTCCGACCAGATCCGTTCTTTGATAATAGTTCGACCCGATTCATTTGTAAATCAATCAAGGTCAATCCGATCCAGTTTAATCAACCGACCCATTCGATGTCTGATAGACCGATCCACCTATTATTGAACAGACCGATATGTGTGCTTTTAGAACAGGCCGACCCAGTCTTCAAATGGTCCGGTCCGACCCATATTGTGTACAACAATTTGTGGATAACATTTTGCCCCTCAGAATTTATAATTTTTTTGTTTGAAAAATTATGAATTCCGAAATTAATACGATGATAGGTCATTTAACTATTGGTGGCTAGTTCACAAAGATTGGATCAGACCGGCACATTTGCGATGGATCGGGTCGGGCCAATTTGATAGGCTACTATATAATACCTTTTGGCCCTTCATTTCCTTTCATTGCTCACACTTTCTGAACCGAGCTCGTTAATGGTGGTGGCGCCTTCCTAAAGCAAATTTGCTTATCTCGTGACTTTATCCTAACTCCTTGCTTCGATTTACATCCAAACCATCTCCCTCTCTCGATTAATTCAAGCCAACGATCCATCACTTCAAATCAGCCCTCTAAACCCATCGAATTGCAGGTATTTTGCACTTCTTTTCACAATTTTGATTTTGAATTCGGGTTGGAATGAATTTAAGGTCGAGGTGACGATGGAAATTTATGCCTTGTCGATTTGAGTTTGTTTTTGGGTGATAAGGTTTTGGATTGCGGTTTGAGATCAAGATAGGCTTTTGGGATTGGTTTTGGGGCCAAAATGGATATCCACATGTATGGTAATTTTGATCTAAAATGTTGTGAATGGAATTGGGGGTTTTTGTAATGAATTTGTTTATGTATGTAGTGAATTCAAGTTGTACAAATTCCTGTTGAACTCAATTTTCACTTGATGCCCTTCACATGTTTGTAGAAATGTTTGTGATGTTTGAATTATGCAGAATACTCATAGTTCTATACCCATTTTTGCTGTTGTGACCGTTCTTGTAGTTTGCTCGCATTTTGCTTGTTATGATGATCACATTCGCTAAGGGTTGTAAAGCACAGGATTTAACCGATCCATCTTGGGTTTGACACGGTTGTTCTGGTTTGGGCCCTTCCGGACCGAGCCACTTCGATTAATCGTGTTCGATCCAAATTTGGGTCGGGTATGTCGATCCGAATTGGATCGGTCTTGACTGGACCAATCTGGATCATCCGAAGTCGATCCAGATCTGGATCGGTCATATCCGTTCCAATTTGGATCGGTCATAGCCGTGATCGGTCATAGCCGATCTGTGATAGCCCGTAACTTCCCCGTGAAGGAAAGCCTAGATTACCTTGAAAACACGACAAATCAGAGTGCAAACAGAAGAACATTTCATTGCTTATTACAACAATTCCATCAGAATACAAGAATATACAGAGTATGAATAAATATTACACAGAAAAATATCAGAGATTTAAATTACATTGCAGCGGAAAAACAATATAAAACACAACTGAAAGTAATACACGGATACAGAGCTTTCCGAGCATCGTTCCAGCTGTAAATCAGGATCCTGTGAATATAATTCTGCAAAACCAAAACTACTCGCTGCCCGTGTGGAAAATAGGGGCACCCAGAGTTTAGGTTAAAACATTAAACTCCAGGTTAGTCATGTGACTGGTGTGAGAACTAAAACATTTATTAATCTTTGTTTTTAAAGTTAGGTAAATCAAGGGACCATGCCATATAACACGGAACGGGTTTCCTCCTAAGAATACCAGTGCAGAAAACAAACAGCGCAATGCTAAATAAAGAAAAATGAAGCTATTATAAGACCCAGGTCCCATCACACAATGCAACGCAAGCCGGAGGATAGGGTTTTCCCTTATAATAGCCAAATATGCTTGATACGTGAAATTTCATCTTATTTATTACTATAAGTGAAGAAAACAATTTTAAATATAAATGTATCAATCATAGACGGCATGGGTTCCATATATCACGTCGCCAATACTAGGCTCTACAATCTAAATCGCAAAATGTCATATTTGGAAATTGGATTTCCATCATGATGGTTCCTGATTCGAAAGTTCGAACGCGTAGTGCCATCTACAATGACTTACGTCTCAGCGAGAGAAAACACCGTAATGCACATCCGCACTTTTGGGAAATCGAGTATCACTGCGGCTTACGTCTCGGTGAGAGAAAACACCGCTTACCCTATCACTCTGATCACTAAGCTCAATCTCGGTCGACCGAATCCACGACACCACTAAGGTGCCCATCCTCTAAAAAGCATACTGATCAAACCATCAGTTTACCACCATACCGGGGTGTGAGGCTCGCGAATCAACGCTATACACAAAGTCGTGCTATATTAAAACTGCGCTTTGATCATCATCCACCAAACTTTGCTTTTCAACAAAAGTTTGGATCACTGCATCTCAGCATGCCACACTATCAATCCATATCGTACCACTGATTTCTGCCAATATATAACCTCTGAGCTCGTATGTCTCAGAGAAGGGCGTTAAGCAAGAGAATAAATTCTCCGCCGCCAAACAGATATATATTTAGCAGAGATCAACGAATACAATATAAAGGAATACAATGTCAGACACACTATCCATTTACAAGTCCGTTCTAGGTCTGAACGAAACCAGAGGAACTTTCCTCGCATATCCGTTGACCTCCAAGCACGTCCGGACGGCTACTACTTTAGCCCCCTTCAAGGTAGCTACTCCCATCGTGAGTATCAGTAGCACCCATCCATTCGATGTGAAGATCGTCGGTCTTGCACCGTCTTCAATCTCTTCGACTCATCGTCGAATCAGTTATTCAGAATGGGTTATACCCGGACATTCTGAATAACTCGCGTATCTTAATCAACAAGTGCTATAAAACACAATATACGCCTCATTCCAATTCAGAATATTCTTTTATTCAGATATTCACACTCCTAGGGAAAGGTTCCCATTAATTTTATCAAAGATAAATTCTTTTAAATTTATTCTTTAATCTTCCTTTGGATATCATTTCAAACCATATTATGGTTTTCCAAACTAGTCGGGATTAGCGAACCACACCGAAGTAATTATTTATTTTATTTCCCAATCCCAACCTATTCATCCCATGGAGAAAAACTGTTATTACCCCATAACTAACACCACGATGTTATCGGTAAATTTAATTACCATTTCACGTTCAAATCTAATTGAAGATTTAACTATCACTAGGAATAAAACTGGTGATACTCCCCTTTCGATCATTTCTAAATTTTGATAATTTAAATTATCAATTCATATTTCAATATAATTAAATATTCATTAAAACTCCTTTTACTAGGTTAAAGAACTAATGTCATTTAAAAAAACAGTTCATGATAAACCCAAATCACAATCTATTTCAATTCCAATAAAATATATTAGGAATTCTGGTTATTAAAAGCCCATTTCAAATTCAATTTATTTATTTCAAAAATAAATTGATTTTAATTCTAGTTCAAAACTAGTTCATTTCGATAAAAGTCTATTTTTATCTTTTCAAATATGGAGTTTTTCATCCTAAATTTTTTTCCCAAATCATTTCTTATGATTTTACACAAATTATAGATATTTTTAATAATTTTATCAAGGCCCGTACAGTCGATTTCCATCTACGGCCATCGAACTGCACTTACAGCGACCTTTTCCAAATTTGATTTGGGCATAATTCCAAATCCAATCGTTAGATTTCAAATTTCTAATATTCATTGGAAAGCTCTTATCGATACGAACCCAACGGTTCCCGTTTCAGGAGAATCCGACGGTCGGATCTCCCGCAACGTCAATTCGAAGTCAATGGTCGAAATTCGCGAACTGCCGCAGCGCGGTGCGTTCTATTCAGGCCATTATATTATATATATAATATATATATAATATATATATAATATATACTTCATCGATTTCCTTTTTAAAACGTATTTTATAAATCGTTTTAAATTCGTTTTCAAAACGATTTCAACTTCATTTCAAATTCAAATCAAAATTGAATTTTTTCCAACATAAATTCGTTTTAAATTCATTTCAAATTGATTTCGATTCTATTCAATTTCAATTCGAATTCATTACTATTCAATTTCAATTCGAATTCATTTCTATTCAATTTCAATTCGAATTCTTTTCTATATTCAATTCAATTCGAATTCATTTCTATTCAATTTCAATTCGAATTCATTTCTATTTAATTAAAATTCGAATTCATTTTATATTCAATTTCAATTCGAATTCATTTCTATTCAATTTAAATTCGAATTCGTTTCTATTCAATTTTAATTCGAATTCATTTCTATTCAATTTAAATTCGAATTCATTTTATATTCAATTTCAATTCGAATTCTTTTCTATTCAATTTAATTCGAATTCTTAAATCTCTTTTCAAAATTCATTATAAAAACAAATATAATCGATATAAATATCGTTCGCGTCAAAATAGCGCATCACTAATCAACATGACTTTATATTTTTCAATAATTCTGTTATTCTATTCAACAAATGAATCTATATTTCTTTCAACACATGACTAATCTCAACAAATGAGTACTGTCAGCACATGAATCTTTATTTTATAATATTCTTTATTTTCCCAATTGGAATGAGGCCCAATCAATCACCATATAATGTTAATTATATGGATTCCACACAACACATGTATAAATTAGCAACGATAAATAATCAACCATCATCCAAAGTGCAACACACAACTGCATAAGCATCAAATATAAATAATTAACGCTCACACAGTCTGTCGACCAATCGATCGACATACAATCACATAATTGGGATTATTGTACGTCAAATATCATCCCAACACCCGTGTGGGGTTTCAATCCACAAACACTGAATATTATTTGTGCAGTTGGGCGATGTGTAAAATTTATCGTCCCAATCAATATCCTTCAAATAGGCGTACATAAACAAACCGTCCGGTTTGTAAATGAATAATTATTTATTCTCATTCACGTTGAAAATTATATTTTTAACGATATAAAATATTTTTAACTATATAAATATTTTATTTCATTCCACAACACAACCAATTTTCACAATAACATACAATCAAACAAACAAGCCATCCATGGTCTGTGGACGACGGGTGTCGGGTGCTGCTAAACACCGTCTGCATAATAGTATATATATTATAACTAGAAAAAGAAAATTAAAGGTGAGAAGTTCTCACCTTTGGGATCCACTCCTCCAGTCTTTATCTCTGAACGGTTTGAATTCAGATTTGTTTTCCGACAGTACCATCGCAATCAGTATCGCGCAGTTGATTATTAAAAATCACATTTTTATACTGTTACTCCATACATAAAAATCATATTTTTATTATCTCTATATATAAAAATCATATTTTTATCCTGCGACTTCTATTTTAAAAGCAAGGTATATTTTATTTCAAAAGCGATGCGATATATATTTTCAGAACAAGGTGATATATATATATATATTTATTTTCAGAACAAGGTGATATATATATATATATATATTCAAATCAAAGTATCGTATATTTTCAAATCAAAGCAAATTTTGTAGTAATCCAAGCGATTTTATATTTTCAAAATCTCGTCTTTATATTTTCTAAAATCTTATCTTCATATTTTCTAAAATCTAAAAATAAAACAATGCTAATTCATCTTTAAAAATCATTGCTATTCTTATTTTATTTTAAAATGATGCTCTTTTTTTCTTTCAAAAATAACGTATTTTTTTTCTAAACAATGGTATTCTTATTTTTAAAGCTATCGTATTTTTATATATATTAACCACTGTATAAGTTAAATGAAATAAATAAATAAAAACTATACCTTTCGCTGTAAGAAAACGTTCTGCCCCTTCACGCATCAGCTCAGCCCCTAGGGCTTCCTTGTGCCATCACCAGAGGGGATAGGAGCGGGATCGAAGACCACCACGAGGGGCATTGGAGCGCCACCTCCCCACGCTGGCTTCGACTTCCAGTTCGACGGTCCCCCCTCCTCTAATTTTGAGCACAAACGGTGGCTTTTGGAGACGGAAATTCGAGCTCCCCAGTTGTCAAAACACGATCACCACCGTTCAGGTGGTGGAGCTCATGAAGGTGGAGGTTTTTCGGTGTTGGGCCTCGAGGGATCGATGCGCGAATTAGTGGAATTTTGAGGAAGAGCTTCGGTCTTTTCTGGCCTTCCAGATCGTCGAGAGCGGCTGTGTTTATTTGGGGTTGACCGGGAAAAGTTAGTTTGACCTAGGGTTTTAAAAGTTAGGGTTATATATTAAATTAGATAATATATTTAATTCGCGAATTTATTTGTTTATTTATACGAACCCCAAATCACACCCAACGACTGTCGCCCCTAGCTAAATACTCCCATTCCGAACATAATAGGATATGTTTCGTAGGCCAATTCGACTAATTCGATCAATTTTTCTTTAAATTAAAATATAAGTCAATCATATTGAATTTTAAACGTACATTTTAATTTACCAGGGCCACATACGGACCCGAAAAATTCCAGAAAAATATTTTCTAGCTTCGTATTGACGATACGGTTCTAACAAAACTAATTTCATCGAATTCTGAGACCGTTGGAAAAATGGTCATTTTCCAGTCGATTAAAATCAACTGAAACTGGTCAAACGCGTTTTCTTATGCCACGCTCACATATTCATTCGAAAAATTACAAATTTTGAAACCTAGAAATAACTTGACACTGCTGATCCAACAAAAGTGGTTTCGTCGATTTCCCAGGTCGTTTGCAAAATGGCTATTTTTAAGGGCCTGAATTTCATAGCGACTATTCTGAATTTTCAACTGGACGTATCTTTTGATTCTCGCTATGAAATTTCAATTTTTCGGATTTGTTGGAAAGATATTCTAAATTAAATTCTAATATTTTTGGTTTCACTAAAATCCGGTTTATTTTGCACCCGGTACATTCAATTGAAATTTGAAATCGAATTATCGAACTACCGCACCATTTTCAATTCCTTTTATAATTATAAATAATTATTTATATTCTAACGACGATCTTTATAAATATATATGTTTTATTCTATTCAAAATAAATTTCTCGTCGATATTATTTAAAATAATCCATTTTAAATATTCAAAATTCGTTAAAATTGCCAAAATAAAAATTTTTAATTGGCTCGCATTTTCCGGGTTATTACAATCTCCCCCACTTAAAACTTTTCATCCCCGAAAAGGAACAAAGCCGAAAGTTGTTTAATAAATCAACTCAACTTCCATTGTTTTCCTTACGGCTTAAGTTATTCAACTTTTCAGTTTCTAAGAACTTTTCAAATTTTTCAAAAATTTGGCTAACACCCTAATTTCCGAAAAATTTCGCCATAACCTCCCCTGCACCGGGGACTTCGGGATATTTCATATAGACTCCCATGGCCTTCTTCAATCCAAAAGAAAAAGAAAAAGCCAATCAGCTCATAAAATAATCATCACCCAAACAAAACAGTAAATTATGGTAAACATGTACCTATTTGTCGGGCAAACAATTTTATTCTCTGCTCTAGCCTCCTTGCTATGACCTGTTCACACATATATATGTACATGCATGTATTTGCGAATAATTTTCAATACAGTTCACTATTTGGTTCAATTAGGCTAAATGGTTCAAAATTATCAAACAAATAAACAAACAACACAACCATCAATCAATTAGTGGATTAACGTTCCAAATTCATAATTTGATATATATACATAAAATCATGTTTTTGATGCCAAATCACAACAAATAATCCTATCTAATTTTGGTTCTCACACCAGTCTAATGGAAATATATAGATATCTCAATTTCGAAACACGAACACAAATTCTGATGATGATATATCAATCATCAGAATCATCTCCGGGTGTCTAGAGTGTGATTCTATATCTATCTAATATATTAAAATTTCGAATATACGTTCATGACGCGTATATGCAAAATCTTTATATACTCGATTGTCCAAATTCAAAATAAATAAATATTCAAATACGAATAAAATGATTTAAATTTCAAAACAAAAATTTTTTTTTGTAGAAATATACTCTTCACACTCGTTCTAGGATACTACTGATCCTATCTCTAACGAGTCATTCTAATTGGATACTACTAATCCAATATTTGATGGATTCTTTCGTTCGGTTCTAATGTGTCTTGTTCTCGAGCTCTGTAAACCAGAGCTCTGATACCAACTGTGATAGCCCGTAATTTCCCCGTGAAGGAAAGCCCAGATTACCTTGAGAACACGACAAATCAGAGCGCAAACAGAAGAACATGTCATTTCTTATTACAACAATTCCATCAGAATACAAGAATATACAGAGTATGAATAAATATTACACAGAAAAATATCAGAGATTTAAATTACATTGCAGCGGAAAAACAATATAATACACAACTGAAAGTAATACACGGATACAGAGCTTTCCGAGCATCGTTCTAGCTGTAACTCAGGATCCTGTGAATATAAATCTGCAAAACCAAAACTACTAGCTACCCGTGTGGAAAACAGGGGAACCTAGAGTTTAGGTTAAAACAATAAACTCCAGGTCAGTCATGTGACTGGTGTAAGAACTAAAACAGTTATTAATCTTTGTTTTTAAAGTTAGGTAAATCAAGGGACCATGCCGTATAACACGGAACGGGTTTCCTTCCAAGAATACCAGTGCAGAAAATAAACATCGCAATGCTAAATAAAGAAAAATGAAGCTATTATAAGACCCAGGTCCCATCACACAATGCAACGCAAGTTGGAGGATAGGGTTTTCTCTTATAATATCCAAATATGCTTGATACGTGAAATTTCATCTTATATTATTACTATAAGTGAAGAAAACAATTTTAAATATAAATGTATCAATCATAGACGGCATGGGTACCATATATCATGTCGCCAATACTAGGCTCTATAATATAAACCGCAAAATGTCATATTTGGAAATTGGATTTCCATCATGGTGGCTCCTGATTCGAAAGATCGATCGCGTAGTGCCATCTACAACGGCTTACGTCTCAGCGAGAGAAAACACTGTAATGCACATCCGCACTTTTGGGAAATCGAGTATCACTGCGGCTTACATATCGGCGAGAGAAAACACCGCTTACCCTATCCCTCTGAGCACTAAGCTCAATATCGGTCGACCGAATCCACGACACCACTAAGGTGCCCATCCTCTAAAAAGCATACTGATCAAACCATCAGTTTACCACCATACCGGGGTGTGAGGCTCGCGAATCAACGCTATACACAAAGTCGTGCTATATTAAAGCTGCGCTTTGATCATCATCCACCAAACATTGCTTTTCAACAAAAGTCTGGATCACTGCATCTCAGCAAGCCACACTATCAATCCATATCGTACCACTGATTTCTGCCAATATATAACCTCTGAGCTTGTATGTCTCAGAGAATAGCGTTAAGCAAGAGAATAAATTCTCCGCCGCCAAACAGATATATATTTAGCAGAGATCAACGAATACAATATAAAGGAATACAATGTCATACACACCATCCATTCACAAGTCCGTTCTAGGTCTGAAAGAAACCGGAGGTACTTTCCTCGCATATCCGTCGACCTCCAAGCACGTCCGAACAGCTACTACTTTAGCCCCCTTCAAGGTAGCTAATCCCATCGTGAGCATCAGTAGCACCCATCCATTCGATGTGAAAATCGTCAGTCTTGCACCGTCTTCAATCTCTTCGACTCATCGTCGAATCAGTTATTCAGAATGGGTTATACCCGGACATTCTGAATAACTTGCGTATCTTAATCAACAAGTGCTATAAAACGCAATATACGCCTCATTCCAATTCAGAATATTCTTTTATTCAGATATTCACACTCCTAGCGAAAGGTTCCCATTAATTTTATCAAAGCTAAATTCTTTTAAATTTATTCTTTAATCTTCCTTTGGATATCATTTCAAACCATATTATGGTTTTCCAAACTAGTCGGGATTAGCGAACCACACCGAAGTATTTATTTATTTTATTTCCCAATCCCAACCTATTCATCCCATGGAGCAAAACTGTTATTACCCCATAACTAACACCACGATGTTATCGGTAAATTTAATTACCATTTCACGTTCAAATCTAATTGAAGAGTTAACTATCGCTAGGAGTAAAACTGGTGATACTCCCCTTTCGATCATTTCTAAATTTTGATAATTTAAATTATCAATTCATATTTCAATCTAATTAAAGATTCATTAAAACTCCTTTTACTGGGTTAAAGAACTAATGTCATTTAAAAAAACAGTTCACGATAAACCCAAATCACATTCTATTTCAATTCCAATAAAATATATTAGGAATTCTGGTTATTTAAAACCCATTTCAAATTCAATTTATTTACTTCAAAAATAAATTGATTTTAATTCTAGTTCAAAACTAGTTCATTTCGATAAAAGTCTATTTTTATCTTTTCAAATATGGAGTTTTTCATCCCAGTTTTTTTCCCAAATCATTTCTTATGATTGTACACAAATTATAGATATTTTTAATAATTTTATAAGGCCCGTACAGTCGATTTCCATCTACGGCCATCGAACTGCACTTACAGGGACCTTTTCCATATTTGATTTGGACATAATTCCAAATTGAACCGTTAGATTTCAAATTTCTAATATTCATTGGAAAGGTCTTATCGATACGAACCCAACGGTTCCGGTTTCAGGAGAATCCGACGGTCGGATCTCCCACAACGTCAATTCGAAGTCAATGGTCGAAATTCGCGAACTACCGCAGCGTGGCGCGTTCTATTCAGGCCATTATAATATATATATATATATATATATATATATATATATATATATATATATATAATATACTTCGTCGATTTCCTTTTTAAAACGTATTTTATAAATCGTTTTAAATTCGTTTTCAAAACGATTTCAACTTCATTTCAAATTCAAATCAAAATTGAATTTTTTCCAATATAAATTCATTTTAAATCCATTTCAAATTAATTTCAATTCAAATTCGATTCTATTCAATTTCAATTCGAATTCATTTCTATTCAATTCGAATTCATTTCCATTCAATTTCAATTCGAATTCTTTTCTATATTCAATTCAATTCGAATTCATTTCTATTCAATTTCAATTCGAATTCATTTCTATTCAATTAAAATTCGAATTCATTTTATATTCAATTTCAATTCGAATTCATTTCTATTCAATTTAAATTCGAATTTGTTTCTATTCAATTTAAATTCGAATTCATTTCTATTCAATTTAAATTCGAATTCATTTTATATTCAAATTCAATTCGAATTCTTTTCTATTCAATTTGATTCGAATTCTTAAATCTCTTTTCAACATTCATTATAAAAACGAATATAATCGATATAAATATCGTTCGCGTCAAAATAGCGCATCACTAATCAACACGACTTTATATTTTTCAATAATTCTGTTATTCTATTCAACAAATGAATCTATATTTCTTTCAACACATGACTAATCTCACCAAATGAATACTGTCAACACATGAATCTTTATTTTATAATATTCTTTATTTTCCTAATTGGAATGAGGCCCAATCAATCACCATATAATGTTAATTATATGGATTCCACACAACACATGTATATATTAGCAACGATAAATAATCAACCATCATCCAAAATGCAACACACAACTGCATAAGCATCAAATATAAATAATTAACGCTCACACAGTCTGTCGACCAATCGATCGACATACAATCACATATATGGGATTAGTGTACGTCAAATATCATCCCAACACCCGTGTGGGGTTTCAATCCACAAACACTGAATATTATTTGTGGGCGATGTGTAAAATTTATCGTCCCAATCAATATCCTTCAAATAGGTGTACATAAACAAACCGTCCGGTTTGTAAATGATTATTTATTTATTCTCATTCACGTTGAAAATTATATTTTTAACGATATAAAATATTTTTAACTATATAAATATTTTATTTCATTCCACAGCACAACCAATTTTCACAATAACGTACAATCAAACAAACAAGCCGTCCATGGTCTGTGAATGACGGGTGTCGGGTGCTGCTAAACACTGTCTGCATCCTAGTATACATATTATAACTAGAAAAAGAAAATTAAAGGTGAGAGTTCTCACCTTTGGGATCCACTCCTCTAGTCCTTATCTTTGAACGGTTTGAATTCAGATTTGTTTTCCGACAGTACCATCGCAATCAGTATCACGCAGTTGATTATTAAAAATCACATTTTTATACTGTTACTCCATACATAAAAATCATATTTTTATTATCTCTATATATAAAAATCATATTTTTATCCTGCGACTTCTATTTTAAAAGCAAGGTATATTTTATTTCAAAAGCGATGCGATATATATTTTCAGAACAAGGTGATATATATATATTTTTAGAACAAGGTTATATATATATATTTATTTTCAGAACAAGGTGATATATATATATATATTCAAATCAAAGTATCGTATATTTTCAAATCAAAGCAAATTTTGTAGTAATCAAAGCGATTTTATATTTTCAAAATCTCGTCTTTATATTTTCTAAAATCTTATCTTCATATTTTCTAAAATCTGAAAATAAAACAATGCTAATTCATCTTTAAAAATCATTGCTATTCTTATTTTATTTTAAAATGATGCTCTTTTTTTTCTTTCAAAAATAACGTATTTTTTTTTTAAACAATGGTATTCTTATTTTTAAAGCTATCGTATTTATATATACATTAACCACTGTATAAGTTAAATGAAATAAATAAATAAAAACTATACCTTTCGCTGTAAAAAAACGTTTTGCCCCTTCACGCATCAGCTCAGCCCCTAGGGCTTCCTTACGCCATCAACAGAGGGGATAGGAGCGGGATCGAAGACCACCACGAGGGGCGCTGGAGCGCCACCTCCCCACGCTGGCTACGACTTCCAGTTCGACGGTCCCCCCTCCTCTAATTTTGAGCACAAACGGCGGCTTTTGGAGACGGAAATTCGAGCTCCCCAGTTGTCAGAACACGATCACCACCGTTCAGGTGGTGGAGCTCATGAAGGTGGAGGTTTTTCGGTGTTGGGGCTCGAGGGATCGATGCGCGAATTAGTGGAATTTTGAGGAAGAGCTTCGGTGTTTTCTGGCCTTCCAGATCGTCGAGAGCGGCTATGTTTATTTGGGGTTGACCGAGCAAAGTTAGTTTGACCTAGGGTTTTAAAAGTTAGGGTTATATATTAAATTAAATAATATATTTAATTCGTGAATTTATTTGTTTATTGATATGAACCCCAAATCACACCCAACGATTGTCGGCCCTAGCTAAATACCCCCATTTCGAACACAATAGGATATGGTTCGTAGGCCAATTCGACCGTTTCGATCAGTTTTTCTTTAAATTAAAATATAAATCAATTATATTGAATTTTAAACGTACATTTTAATTTACCAGGGCCACATACGGACCCGAAAATTCCAGAAAAATATTTTCTAGCTTCGTATTGACGATACGGTTCTAACAAATCTAATTTCATCGAATTCTGAGACCGTTGGAAAAATGGTCATTTTCCAGTCGATTAAAATCAACTAAAACTGATCAAACGCGTTTTCTTATGCCACGCTCACATATTCATTCGAAAAATTACGGATTTTGAAACCAAGAAATAATTTGACACTGCGGATCCAACAAAAGTGGTTTCGTCGAAATCCGAGGTCGTTTGCAAAATGGCTATTTTTAAGGGCCTGAATTTCATAGCGACTATTCTGAATTTTCAAATGGACGTATCTTTTGATTCCCGCTATGAAATTTCAATTTTTTGGATTCGTTGGAAAGATATTCTCAATTAGATTCTAATATTTTTTGTTTTACTAAAATCCGGTTTATTTTGCACCCGGTACATTCAATTGAAATTTGAAATCGAATTATCGAACTACCACGCCATTTTCAATTCCTTTTATAATTATAAATAATTATTTATATTCTAACGACGATCTATATTAATATATATGTTTTATTCTATTCAAAATAAATTTCTCGTCGATATTATTTAAAATAATCCATTTTAAATATTCAAAATTCGTTAAAATTGCCAAAATAAATTTTTTAAATTGGCTCGCATTTTCCGGGTTGTTACACGATCCGATTTTGGGTCGGTCCTGATCGACCCATTTTAGGGATGCTATGACCTCCCTTCTCTTGCTTGATGCTTTTGTCTCCTTATTATCCATTACCCTATAGTCTGTTGTCAAACACATTTGTTTGTGTAGAAATGGATACCAGACAGAAAACTCATCAACAGTCTGAGACAAAATCAAAATCCATACAAGGTGTCACTTCTTCTCAGGTCATTAATGCCCCTAATCCAGAATTTCCACTTCCTAAGCCCCAAACTGAAGTGCCCAGTGACAGGAAATCAAATAAGATGGGCGATTGTGCATACAAAGCTTACTGGCTCAATTTAGAATATCAAAAACTGAGGCTAAGTTTCCTAAGGAAAACGAATTTGTAGATGTTCCCCCCTCTGGATATATCATTGTTAACAGATACATGCTGTCAATGGGTGGCATTCCTCTATTTAATCCCTTCATAGAGATGGTTTTAAAGCATTTATCTACTGCCTGTATGCAATTACATCCCAATGGATATGCCATTCTAACCTGCCTTTACATACTTTTCATGATTATCAAGGAACATGCCCCTACAGTTACTGAGATTTGTTCATTGTATTTTTTTGTCAAAAAGAGACAGGGTACTCCATCGATTATTAACTTAGAAGGGAAATTCCCCAATATTATAACTGAACTGATAGATAGTGACAAAGGATTTCTTGAAGATTACTACTTTGTACGATGCTCCAATAACTTTTATGGAAGGTGGATGGAAGGAGGTAAGAGCACTCCATCCCTTGTCTCCTCGTTTGTCCATACAATTAGTTTCCAAATACTGAATTTCCCTTGTTTTGCAGTAATTCCTTCCTCTGATTCCAATGACACTATCGGCCAAGAGTTATATGACGACTTGCAAACTATTACTGAAGAAATGCGATGTAGGAGATATTTGATAACAAACAGTTTCTTCGTCAATATGATTTACTCGACCCTTCTCGTACGCTTAAATTGGATTTATTTTACAAGGAAAAGACTACCTGCAAGTCCCCTGCTAAGAAATCCCCTCTACAGAAATGTTCTGATGCTGCAGGTAGTAGCAAAATTCCCCTCAAATCTAAATTAAACATTATTGGGGAAGATGAGCCTCAGCAGGAGGAGGTCATAAGTAAGCTGGCTGAGAAGGACACAGAGCGGCTTGAGAAAGAAAAAACCTCATTAGTTACTCCTTCTGACCCATCGGTCAAACATACCATAGACACGGAACTTTCTAAAAGTGTCGTGAATAAATCGAACAAGGGTCCTTCTATGCAAGTTACCCAAGGTGAGAGCTCTTCGGATACCTTTAAGAACTTAAGTGACCTTAGTTCAACCAGAGACATTATCCAGGGTGAAATTGTTATTCAGACTCTCAAACCTAGAATTATGAGAATAGAGAGTATATTTGGACCCCCTATCACTCTGCCTGCTTTAGAAAAAATTATGAAAACTGATTTGTTGCTAAATACGCACCGACAAGCACTTACTTTTCTTATTGCTTACTTGTTCTCTGGATTCGCTTTCTTAAACTTGTCTTGTCCTTTATTGATATGAGCATTGAATCCTTGCTACATCTTTTTCCTCAGGTACAAAGACGATGCCGAAAACTTCATTCATGAAAGATTTCGATGAAGTGATAAGTCATCAAGACCCAAAACACTTTCTAAAGAAATCCTATCCTTCGCAATATCCAAAATACCCACAGCACCCGCAACGCTACTATCAACCTTCCTAGATTGGTGATCTTATTGAGACTGAGCAACAAAGGAATTAGAGGCATGACCATTCTGAAATGCTCAACGATCAGGAGAGGGAAAAGCAGGAAAAGCAGAAAAAACATTGTAAGAAGAGAGAGAGAGAAGCGGTAAGGACGATAATGGCCATGGGAAGCGTCTTAGGTCAGACAAACTTCCAATGTTAGATTATTCAATGCTCAACACTCAAAATACTAACGATAACACTCCTTTGGCCCCAGCTCCCACGATTCCTACCTCTTCTGACCTCCAAGTGATCAATGACATACCTTGTCATCAAATAAGGCCTACCAGTATAATGCTTGCTGAGCGATTCCATGGCTGGGATTTAAGAGGAATGTATTTTAACGTGGATCTACATCCCAATGACAAACAAGATCTTCTTGAGGAAATAGATAGCACAAAAAATAATATGGTTACCTAATACGAAGTTGTAAAAGGCCAGGCTGAGGTTAAATTGGACAAGCTGAAGGATCACGTCGAAAAACAGCTTTCTGAATGGAACACATTTGCTTTTGACCTCCAAAGGCTTAATTCATTCCGCCTTGACCATATTAAAGTGTTGGATAATGACAAGGCTACTCTAATCAGGGCGCTCGAATCCCAAGGTTCTAAAATGGATTTAGAGGATGAGGTTGCCAAACTTGAAGAAGAACTTGATGTTGCTAAGCGAAGGGAAGATAAACTCGAAAAGCAAGCTCAAGAAACTCAAACTGCTCAGTAATCTGCTGGGGCCCAATTAGCAGAAGAGAAAAACAATGCTGCTGCTTTACGACAAGAGAACATTGCCCTCCATGAGAAGATCTCTTCCCTAATGCAACTCTCTCCTCTACACAATAGGCCCTGGAGGGAGAAAAGCTTAAAGCTGCCACCGATCTTGAAAATGCCCGTTTGAAGATTGACACTTCTTTATTCAACTTTTACGTTTATAGTGTTATGAACAAAGGGAGCTTACGTTACTTAGAGGGAAAATTCTCGATCACTCTAGCTCTTGTTTGGGAGCGGATCTTAGAAATTAATGAAGGAGAGAGCAGCAAAGACGATCTCCTAGAAGACACATTAGATCCAGAGTCTCATAATGCTTTAGTCGTGGGAAAGGCTGAGTTGGCAGCAACAAGGGGCTTTCTTGATGTCAGGCCGGGCCTTCAGGAGAATTCTTTCAGGATACAAATGCTGAATCCCATGCACTTACTTCCGATGTTGAGATCTCTTGTTCACAACCTCCCACCAATCCTCCTGCCCTTCAAAAGTATAAATGTGGAAATGAAGACTATGATGGTACCCTTGATGCAAGCGAGTTTGAGATTGAAACACGCAGGAATATTGAGGCGAGTCTTACAGCTGTAGGTAAAACTGGAGTTGCTCACATTATACCAAAATTAGGTTACCTATTCCCTTCCCTGGTACAACCACATACTTGGCTCACTATTTGTCTTCTTTAGGTTTGATTTCACGAGAACTTCCTTCTGGCAGATTTACTGCTATGATGACTGAAGCCATAACTACTGATTCGACCCTATCGACAACTCCTGCTCTAACCTATACTCCCTTTCCAGGCAATGAATCTTTGCCTAAAACTCCAGGGTCATAGGACAAAAAGATCAGTGCAATCGCTAACATGGATCACGATGAAGACTACCTTCCAAGTGAGGAAGATTCTGAGCAACCCGACGAAACCCTGGTGCAGGACATCGAAACCCTAGAAAAGCGAGGAAGATCATCGGGCCGAAAGACAAGCAAGAGGTGGTTACTAAGAAGAAGAAGGGTATTATTACTATATAATCCCAGGAGAGTCCTAGTCGGCCTTTGACAAAGGTGAAGGTCAATCAATTGGCCCTTCTCCTCTCTCTAAAGCTGATAGACCGGGTCTAATGTCCGGAAATCCAAACAATGGGAAGAAGAAGTAGTGCTCATGTAATACCCCGCATTTTTAATGTAATTAAATATATTTATATATATGGATATACAAGTAATGGTGATACGCGGTTTAGATTAATACGTACGTTGAAGAGAAGAAAATTTTGCACGATAACAATGTACGTAACAGAAAAAGATAATAAAATAAAGATACTTAATTTAAATATCAGGAATTAAGTAAAACGGACGTCATCATTGCGTTTGCCTCGAAATCTGGTTCAGATGGACACCAAATTTGCGTAAAACAGATAACGTATGAAGAAGTTGTAAGCCGCAGAAGTTTATATATGCGTAGGATAAAATACATACATGTATATATATATATACACACATTATATGCATTGATATAATTAAAAAAAAGTAATGTACAATAAGGAATGCACGTTTAAAGAGGAGAATGGAAATACATTCATATGCGCGTTCATAAATTTAGTTTGAAATTATTATGCACTTAAAAGGTGGAATGTATTTGAAAAGAAAAAAAAGCATTAAGTACTCTTTTTGGAACCGACATAGGTTGAAATAAATGTGGCATGTATTTTTTAGTATGAACATTGCTCGATTTAAATGTTTGGAGACTAGATGCATGCACATGTGATTATTTATAACAAATATGTAAATAAAAAAATGCATATTTATGACATTAACAAATTGGGTTGACTAAATGTTAAGTATTTGGTATTATATATATATATGTATATATATGTATATATATATATATAAGGGGAAAAACTAATTTAAGATTAAGGGAATCTATTTTAATGGTAAGAAATGAAATTGGTAAATTAAATACATTAATGTTGTATATAGGGATAATATAACGATTACATTAAATATGGAAAAAGAGAGTGCATGTAGTAAATGCATTTAGGCGTTTCAAATATGACATGAATAGAAAAACAATGAATAAATAGTCATCAATAATGGCTATGAGAAGGAAAAAAACAAAAAGATATTAAATTCTCTTTATTAAAATAGTTAACACATACTATATTTTCCTACGATAAAAAAATAAAGGCATAGTTGGATACCATATTTGATAAGAACATGAGTGTAACTAAACATATGGTACTTATTTACATAAAAAATAATAGTTATGTTAAAGAGGTAGAGAAAAATAAATTGTTGCTTGTTTAAATAAAAGAAAAAGGGAAACGAATTTTATACGGTTAAGGTATAAACAAAGGAATGGTTTTGCTAAATAAATCTTCATTAATGTTCTTTAACAAATAAAAGAGGGCATTTATAATTTAGTAGCAGATGTTTCTGGAAACCTTAATCTAGTGGTCCGAAATGCACACAAAATCCAATAAACACAACCTTGGTTTGACATAATTTAGCCTCCATTTCGCTCTCTCTCCCTCTCTCAAATATTTTCTTCAAGAAAATAAAAATATATATGTATACATTCAAAAGAAAAAAAAAGAGGCGTTTCTACAAACTAGAAAGGAATTCTTTTAGAGAACCATGGCTACAACGAAGGAAAAAAATTCAGATGCCTAGATCTACGCTGCACAAAAAGGGAGAAAGCCATGGATCAGATCTAGAATTGAAGAACATACAAGTGAGTGGATTTAAAATACATTTTTGTATAATAATGGATCTATCGTTTGTCATTCCCCATTTACACACATAATAAACCTATTGAAAGATCTAATTTGATAAAGTTCACCTATGCCTAATAGTGTTATCATATGCTTAATTATGATCAGTTATTTTATGCCTACATTGGGTTTCCTCCTTTTATTTTCCCTTTTTGTTTTTATAGTTAGGTTATCTTCGAGCCTATGTCTATTGTGGATTTATGTGATTGAACAATATTGAGAATAAAAGGGAAAAGATTGATTTGGGTATTATATGTGATTGGGAGGTTTGGGGGCATAACTTATAATGGGGTTTTGGGAATAACTTTGATTGGAATTATGAATATAACTGTGGGCATATGAATCAAATTGGAATTATAAATATAACTATGGGTATATGAATCAAATTGGAATTATGAATGTAAATTGGGATTATAAGTTGAATTGGAAAAAATTGGGAAATATGTAATAAAATGAGATTTGGCATAAATTGTTGATGACTATGGATTGGGCATATTTGAATATAACTTGTATACATGAGATTTGGTATAAGTTGGTTTGGGCATAATTGAGTATAACTTGTACACATGAGGTTTGGCATAAATTGTTAGTAACAATGAACGCAAATTGATTTGGGCATAATTTGATATAACTTGTATTCATGGGATTATAAGCATAATCCCAATTAAAATTATAAACATAATTTAGATTGGAAATTATGGGTAATTGGAATATATTATTATCTAAGATTTGAAATTGGGACTTGAATCAAGAAAGTGAAAATGAACGCCTAAGACATGGGGTTAGATTCGGACTGCGGTATAACCCTACCCGGAACTGCTTGGCATATCCAGCAACCACAATTTGGTAATCTAATGTGGGAGGACAAAGGCAAAAACTAGATGCGTAATAATGCAAAGACACGAGGTTAGATTCGGATTGCGGTATAAGCTTGCCTGGAACAGCCCGACATACCCAGCAACTGCAAACGGTAATCTAATGTGGGAGGTCTTGCAAGATTACGGTTATAATGAATTAATGAACACTTAACCAAGATGAGACATGTGGGAAGACATGGGAATAATAAAAGGGTTAAATGGTGACATAGGTAGCATGGATTACATGAGTAGCATGTACAACATAAATAATAAGCACTTAACCAAGATAAGACATGTGGTAAGACATGGGAATAATAAAGGGTTAAGTGGGTAACGTGGGTAGCATGGATAATTCATTAAATTGGAATGCTTAACCTAATTAAATCTGTAGTGGCGTTAAGAACCCAGTCAATTGAGTAGGGGTTAAGTAAACTTGTTAAAGAAATGGGAAGGATAAAGTTTATCTTAATCAATGCCAAAATGGGGAATGATAATAACCTATTATGAATGAACTTGAATAAGAAAAGGAAAGATAATAGGTAGGCTTGTCCTAGGGACAAGTGTGAATTATAACTTAAGAAATAAGGTAAATTATAATGAACGATAGGGGAAGATGAAATAACTTATGTAATAAAGTTGTACTTAATCGAGATTAATTAGCGAGGATAAGAATAAATCCATAAATGAGGATGAAATAAGTTATATAAAGGAAAAGAGAAACTTATTAGTAAACCTTAGTTAAGAGAACTAAGTTAATAAGTAAATTATGATAAATTGTAATAACGGTGTACGACGAGATTATGATTAAATGAGAAAGAAGAAGGCAAACTTATGGAGATAAGTAAGTTGTATTTAATCATAAATGTTGAATGACATGTTAATAGAAAACATTGAAATTAAGATGTACTTAATTATAAATTAAGTAGAACAAGTTATGGCAACCATGAGATGGGACGAAGAGTAGTGCAAAGAAAATGAATTATGAATATTGAATTTCAATATAGAGAATAACATGTTGTAGGCTTATTAATGAACTTAAATGAATTAAGTATGAATGAGGTTAATAAGCAAGAGAAACTTGGTAACTTGAAGAAGAAGTCAAGTGGGATAGTCCGTATGTCGAGGTGGAGCAAGCGCCTAGTTGATGATTAGACATAGGATCTAATGACATAGTAAACTGAGGTGCTTGGGATAGTCCATATGTTAGAGGATGAATAACCAAATGGGATAGATCATCGTGGTGTCGTAAGGCGCGAGGGGAGCACATGTTCATTTGATTAGTTTATTAGCTCCAATGGACTAGAAGGGGAAGCACGCGGCTTCTTGAGATGTTATAGGTGCTCCTGATAGTCCTTTGTGGTGGTTTAGCTTCGGGCTAGAATTACAGAGGTTGGGTCTGCGTGTTACTATCAGGTGTGTGGGCCTTGACTGCAAGGGTAGCTTGGTAGTCAGAATGCTGTGACGAGGTGACACTAAAGGTGATTCGGCGGCTGCCTCAAAGGAGGCAGAGGGTCAGGACCAACAAGGATAGTAGGTCGTCGAATACCTGTCATCGGAAGCTAGTAGGATGCGGAAAGACTAGAGCTAGACCCAAGATACCATTAACCATTCACTATCGTGGGACGGTGGTTGAAGGGAGACGTCACATGGATGTTTAGATTGGTTGCTTAGGGACTTTTCTATTAGCTCTTGTAGTCTTTACTAGCTTAGGGAGGGGCTGAGGTGAGGCCATAGCCACCATAGAAAAACAGACCCTATGGATATTTGTGTGAGAGGCTCTTAAAGGCGGGCCTGCACAGGTATGAAGAAAGCTCCCGACCGAGTTCCGTGTTTCTTGTGTAGTCCTACCACGGAACTCGTGCATGCGCACACGATAGGTATGCGGGTTAGGCATCGAATACATTGACGATACGTATGTGGGAAAGTCTAGATACATGCATGTCTGCTCTGGGTGGTGTATCGTAGACTTTGGGGCATTACTCGATGGAAGAATCTAACTCGATGGAAAAATTCGAGGATAGCAGTCGGTACACTTACGTAGTACAGCGATAGTGGTTCTATGCGGATGTAGCATTGATACACACACGCACACACACACACTACTGTGGCATAGGAAGAGGGACTGCGCATATTAATGTGGTGTTACGGGGGAGACCATGCGAGTGGGGTATCATGGGGTGTACCTTAGTCTGGGGTTAGCTACATATACACTATATTAGGTTAATCTACTAGGGAGTAGATGGGTACGACGAGTGTGTAAGCGTCGAGCGTTGTTGACACTAATAACCTAATAAATAAGAAAATGTAACTGATCGGTATATGTAGGATTTTCCAGAATGTGTACTTTAGATTTGTTCACACAGAACTTATGTTTACCCCCTCTACATAACACTGTTGCAGGTTAGGCTTGAGACAAAGATGTTATAGCTTTGGATACTGGCTAAGCAGTATTGTTATTAAGGTAAAGCTATGTTTTGATTACATTATATTTCGTTCCTTCCGTTGTGAGATATTTTTCGAACTGTGACATATTTTATGTCTTTGTCTTTTCTGTAGGATACCAGAGCAAAACAACATGGGTTTCGATGGATTGGGTTTTTGAAAAAAAAAATCGGTCTGCAGAATCTGGGTTGTCACAGCTCACGACCAGTTTCCTTTATTTCTTACCATTTTCTTTTTATGCTCTGCATTCAGACCGGTTGTATTATGCGGGTGCCGATCCTCGCCTTCTACTTTTGCGCTTACTTCTATGCACATTTTAATGTCTGATGCCTTGCATTTGACTTGCAACTTTGTGATCTGATCTTGTGTTGCTAAAATGAAACTGTTGTGTTCTGCTTATTGTACTTGAGTTTTGTCGTACTTTGCTGCTTTGCATTTCGCACCTGTTTTCTTTTCGCGCTTATAAAACAAAGTTTCTACATTGCAAGTCATTTGCTATCACATGGTTGATATTGAAAATTGAGTTTTCAATTGTAACCACCAATCATTATCTGTTGGATCTAATTCGACAAATTTTGCTGGATTCCCTTGATTTTGACTACGGCAATTTTGGTTTTATATGAATAACTACCTTTATGTTTATCATAACATCAGGGTTATCAATTTCGCCTTTGTCATTTCAAAGTTCCACTTTATTGGTCGAGTCAATTCTAACAAACGCTTAACCCTTAATTTAAAGCTATAATGAGTGTGTGGTATGTCTTATGAGGTGAGCATGGTTTAAAAAAAAATTAATGTGGTAGTGATGCCCCCATACCAAGATTCGTTACAGCTTTAAAAGCTACGTGCAGCGTTATGTGACTAACTTTTTACTTGTAATCTTTTGACCATGTATTTTTTCCATTGTCAAATTTTGGCATGAATCTGATCAAAGACTTCTAGTCAAGTTGGTTTTACTCATACGTTTTTTAGGAGACGGGCTCTTGTTCCTCTACCCCTGCTTGAGTGGTCTTATATTTTATATATTCAATCATATATCTCGCCAGTCTGGTAAACCAAGCCCTTCAGAGATCAGATTTGAACATTTGTCCCTGGAGAGGTATTATATTCCACTTTTTTGAAGAGGTGTCTGTAAACCTGTTATTCATTGTAACTAAATAAGTCAACCACTTGTAGAATTTATAGGGCGCCTTCGAAAAGGACTTTGGGTTCGTCAGTAACTGGATTTGAAAGATCCAGAATTGGCAGTTGGATTTGGAAGACCCAACATCTGATTGGATGCCCCCGAAGGGGTCTTTTAGAACCCGGTGTTTGTATCGTTGTCCAGCCATGTAACTATGGCATTCACGATTAACCGAGTGCCCCTCAAGGAGGTCTTTGGTTTTAAAGCCCAATGTTTATATCGTTATTCGGTCATGTATTAATGGCTTCGATGATCAACCGGGTGCCCCTCAGGAAGGTCTTTGGTTTCGGAATTACGTTATTTCGCGGGGCGGTCGCCAGCTCATTTATTGGGCTTTTACCGCGATTTGCTAGAGTTGGGTCTCCGAGCCTTGCAATTAAGAAGGTGATCCTTTGGTGAAGCTTGAAGCTTTACCTGTAACTTCGAACATCATACCATTTGTCCATTTAGTCCCTGGCGTCCTCTCCTTGCTCTGATATGCTTTACATCTTCGGGTTATTTTCGAATGATGTTCTAAGCATTGATCAATGGATACTTGATCTATCCCAGTCAGGGTGTGCTATAATGGTCACCAGGTCTCATTAGGTCGTATGACGTCAACGTTCTTTTTAAGAAACCTACAATCAAAATTGAATCTTAGCAAACTGTTTGCAAATCATACGATTTAGGCAAGTAAAGCAATTTCTTTCATCAGTATGTACAAAGCTTAAAATGATGCTGCATGGTATTTACAATGCATGACATTTACAACTTTGTCAAATCACATAAAATAAACATTAAGTGAAGTAGTGACAGAGGTGTATGGCATTCCATGCTCTTGGAAGTTGGATTCCATCTGTCGTTTTCAACTCAGAAGTACCATCGGAGAACTTTCGGCTAATCATATACAGGGGGAATTACGGATGCAAAGCGGAAGCTCCACACCCTTTTTCACTTCTTTCTTCCTTGCCTCAATATTTTCAATCAAATAGCACTCCCTTGCTATTTGTTGATCACCCTTAACTATGTCGAATCCGTTTTCAGTAGGGAATTTCATCGTGAGGCACCACGGAGCCATCGTTGTTCTAAATGCTATGAGGGTTGGCCTCCACCCTGAATTTTTAACAACATTAAATGAGAATAAATTAAATAATAATTAATTTAATATTTAGATTTAGAGGAAAAGGACTACGCCATTGCGTCCGTCTCGAAATTCTGGTCAAGATAGACATTTGGTTCGCGTAAAACGGACACCGTATGAAGAAATTATGAGGGTTTTAAGTTTGTATATGCACAGAAAAATTTAGATATACGCATGAGTCAGAGGTGAGTCAGAGATGAGTCAGAATTTTATACAAAATGATTCAAATTCGAAAAATTCCTTTGAGCAGCAAAATTCCCGCTCTTGGGAGTCGACCCCCTAGAAGGGTGTCAACCTAGGGGTCGACCCACCCACAGGGATGTCGACACCCCTAGGGCTGTCATGGCACTCGGTTTCAGGGGGTCTGGCAACTATATATATGTGTCCAATTCTCTTATTTTCTTCATTGGAAGTCATGGAGGCCATATGCTGCTGGAGTGCGAACTGAACCGTTTTCTACAACAACATACTTTGCAAATCAAATTCAAAAATTCTAGATCCGTTCGTTCTCAATTCTCTAAACCTAACGCTGTGAGTTTCTAGTTGTTTTTAGGTTTAGATAAATAAAAGTAAATTATGAAAGATTATGACTTGGATATGTTGTAAAGTATGATTATGTGCAAGTGTTAAATCCTATACTATGTCATGATAGATCTATTTCCCTAGATCTAATACAATTGTGGTTATTCTATTATGTTGCCTATGTGGATCTTGACTCGTAACCATATTATGGTGAATATATGTTTATTAAATTGGACAGTTGTAACATTGGCTAGATCTAGTTCCTTATGTAAATCACCTTTCACCTGTCATATTGCGATCAATCTAAATATGTTGTAAACTTGACACGTGAAGCCATTATTAGATCTAAACATGTTGCTATGTCACCCTAATTATGCTAGATCTAAATAGTTGGACACCTAAAAGGGTTAATTTAAATCTCATCATGTTGCTTTTACATCGTAGTAATTGCCGCAAGTTATCAGTTTTATGTCCACCTTGTTATGATGTAAATTACATGTCTATTCACCTAGTTATTATGCTAGTTTATGTGTATGCCAAGATATGTTGAAACTATCATCTTTGTCGCATTCCCTTTTCATTATTATGGCTAGGCTACTTTATAGCCTAGAAGCCGCCAAAATACGTGCGAATACGTTAATTAGGAAACGGGGAAAGGGGATTTATAATTAGCATAATTTATGTAATATTGGACATATAATTCAAATAGGGAAACATAGAAATAATTACCTATAATGACATAGGTAGATTTGAAACTAAACGAATGTTTAGTAATTACAATTAGGAATTGTAATTATACTTATGACACTAGGTTAGGCTGCACTAGTGGTGGAAGTCTGCCCATACCCTACTGGGATATCCAGCAGCCACTAATGTTGAACATAATGTGGGAGGTCTAAGTACGTAAATAAGAATCGGGCTATGACACGAGGTTAGGCCCAACTGTGGAAAAAGTCTGCCTGGACCCGACCGGCATATCCAACATCCACATGTTGTAGGCTTAATATGGGAGGTCTTGCCCATTACAAACCATAAATGGACATGGTAAAGAATTGGACTACTTAACCTAATTTAATCCATAAAGATTGTATGACTATGAACCTAAGTTAGGGTTAAGTAAAACTGGATGGGTAGTGGGTGGGTTAAGTAAATTAGAGGGGGTGGGCAATATTTGCATATAGGCCCACGAACTTAACCCAATAAGGTTATGTAATTAAAGACACCTGGTGGTATACATAACCAGTGGAGAATACAATAAAGTTATGTAATTAAAGACACCCTTTAGGGTAAGCATAACTGACACAGGGCTATGTAATTAAAGACATCTAAGGGTATACATAGTCAGTGAAAAACCTAGTGGGGGATACAAGACAAAGGGGAGAGCTTGTATCATATTGTGTGGGACCCATTTCAAGTCAGTAACCCGGAGTAGGTATCAAATAAAGAACTCCATACTAGGCGGAGAAGGGGCATGCTTACTGATTAAATATAAGAGATCCAAACGAGACAGATGGTGTGGGTGGCACAAACCGACCGGACCATGTGCATGCATGAGCCGGGCAGAAGAGGATAAGACAATCGTGACACCAGTAGATATTGTTGTGCACATCTTGGAAATAAAGGGTTTCCACTTTAGGGATTGATACCTCCTACTGTGGGGCTAGCACAGGATATCTATGTGGTAGGGAGCCGATCGATTAGGGTAGTGGTTAGGGTACACTCGGACGTATGCCCTAAGTCTACCAACTTATAGTGGAAGGGATCATCTCATTATAGTTATACTACTAAAAGTGTAGAGTAATCATTAGTGAAGGAAATACACCTTATCTTGCTCACCTTGTCACACCTGCCATTTCTGTAGTGATCTCTCTTATCCACTTTATATGCCTATCATGTTGCTTTTATTTATCTACTGGCTGAAAGTAACTAGACTCGCCAGACTTTATGTCTGACCCTTTTGTTTCTCCTTCTTTCTTCCGTCCCCTCCTCCCCCTCCAGGTTCTCAAGGAGGAAACACTTAGGCTTAGACAGGACTCAAATATCATCTAGCTAGAAGCTATTTCTGAAGTATGGCTCAAGTTCTTGTCTCTACTATGGCTTAACTCTTTTGATTAGGGAATTATGCTTTTTATTTACTTATGTACTCTGATGGTGCAAGACGGAAGTTATTTTATTGTAATGGTTTTTGTGACTTATAGAATTGTGGACCACGGTATTATGATTTATGTTTGAAATAAAAATTTAAATTTCCGCTGTTGTCTTATTTATATCTATCTTGTAATTATTCTGTGTCTGTTTACCTAAAGCGCTTCGTAACTTAACGCATTCCCTTAATGAGTGACATTAACGGACGTGGGGTGTCACACTTGGTATCAAAGCTGAAGGTTACCAGATTAGATAAAAAAATTTGGAAATTATTTTCAAAAAGGTTTTAAAAGAAAGCATTTTCAAAAGAAAAGTCTGTTTTGAAAAACATTCCCCAAAAAGCCATATGTAGTATCCTTCGGTCCTTTATCTAAATTTCTTCCTTTTCTCTTTTTCAGCATGTCTGGGGAACAAAACATCCCTAATATTCCAGAGGGTGTCACAATACCCGGATGGTTCCGTAGGTATTTGGAGGCCACGGCGCCTGCCGAAGGCCAAGGAAATGTTCCTCCCCCAGCTGCACCAGTCATTCCGCCTCCTCCTCCCCTTCCAAGAGCATATAACTTCGCCAAGATCTACAAGGACTTCCGTGCTACGGGAGGAAAGCCATTCAATGAGAACGAGACATTCGTAGAAGCTCGGAATTGGCCTAAGGATACCGAGGACTTATTTGTAATCTTTTAAGTGGAGGATCGAAGAAAGATTCAGTTAGTTGCTTGGTTGTTAAAGGATGAAGCCTCATTTTGGTGGGAAGTCACCCAAGCTGGACGTCCTGTGGAAACTTAGGAAGATTTTAGACAGAGGTTGAAAATGAAATTTCTTTCCCAAATTGAGAGAAGCATACAAATGGAGAGGTTCTTAACACTCAAACAAGGAAATTTGACGGTGAAGGAGTATGTGAACAAGTTCAACCAGCTGGCAAGGTTCGGTTTAGAGTTGGTGAATACACCGCACAAAAGGGCTTTGCGGTTTGCTAAAGGGCTGAATGAGCCTCTACATGGTTTAGCCATGTCCCATATCCCAATGGGAGCCACTTTTGAAAAGCTTGTTGATATGGCCCTAATGCATGAGGAGGACAAGGGAGAGAAGAAGGAAGCAAAGGCTGAGGGGACATTGCAGAATAGGAAGGTGTGGCCCAAGAAAGGGCAGCAACCACAACAACAACAACAACAAAAGAAAGGAGGGAAAGATGACAAAGTCAGGGATAAGAGAAAATGTCACAATTGTGGGAAGGAGGGTCACTTGATCAAATATTGTAAAAGAAGGAAGGCCAATTGCTTTAATTGCGGAGAGGTCAAACACTTCTCTAAAGAGTGCCCAAAGAAACAGGGATCGTAGAGACAAGGTCAAAGAGCAGGGACTTCTAGAGGGCAGGTGCATGCTCTCGAGATCAGTGCTCCAGAAAGAGGTAGAAAAATTTATGTAGAAAGTTTAGTTTCTCTTTCAAACCATCCAGTTAGAACACTTTTTTGATTCTGGTGCTTCACACTCGTTTATATCCAGTTCTGTAGTTGAATCTCTGCACTTAATTACTAGTATGGTAGTAGCTCCCATAGTTGTTTCAAACCCCATTGGTGGTTCGGCTCATTTATCGATGATTTGTCAGGGTTTGAAAATATCTGTGTTAGGCGTCGAGTTTGAATGTGACGCGTGTGTGCTCGGGTTTATGGGTTATGGGTTGACTCTAGGAATGGATTGGCTTACCACGTATGGGGCCATTCTGGATTGTGAGAGGAGGGTTTTTAGGCTCCTGACTTGTCATGGGAAGACCATCAAAGTTTCTTGTGACCCCCAAGGGTCTGTTATGCTTAGCTTCCTAGAGTCTCTAGATGCATCCTTAGATGATTTGCAATCTATTCTAGTGGTTCGAGATTATTCCGATGTTTTTGATGAGGTACGGGGTTTACCTCCAAGGCGCGAGATCGACTTCCATATATATCTAGTGGACAATGCAAAGCCAGTTGCATTACCAGTGCGCCACATGGCTCTAAGAGAAAGGAGGGAGCTGAGTAAGCAAGTAGGGGCGCTACCTGAGAAAGGGTTTATCAGATGAAGCATATTAGAATGGGGTGCTTCCGTAGTATTCGCAACTAAAGAAGATGGTTCACTTTGTTTGTGTGTTGACTATAGAGAATTAAATAAGCTCATCAAGAAAAATAGGCGCTCGCTTTTCTAGGATTGATGATTTATTTGATCAGCTTGTTGGTGCCTTGGTATTTTCTCAGTTGGACTTGGCTATGAAGTTCCATCAGTTGAGGGTGGCTGAGGACAGCATAGATAAGACTGCTTTCAGAACTCCGGATGGTTTCTTTGAATGGCTAGTTATGCCTTTTGGGTTGAAAAATGCACCCGCCTATTTTTTTGATTTGATGAGTAGGGTGTTTTGGGAGTTCCTAAACAAATTTGTCGTAGTATTCGTTGACGACATTTTGATCTTCTCCAAGAGTGAAGAAGAGCATGCCCAGCATTTGGGAGAATTTTTGAAAACTCTCCGTGACCATCAGCTAAAAGCAAAGTTCTCCAAATGCCATTTCTGGAGAAAGGAGGTGAGATTCTTGGGGCATGTAGTCTCCAAAGAAGGGATAGTTGTAGATCCCGCGAAGGTGGTTGCAGTGCAAGATTGGAAGATTCCTAAAAATGCAATTGAGGTGAGAATCTTTCTTGGGTTGGCAGGTTAATATAGGAAGTTCATTAAGGACTTCGCGAAGATATCAGCCGCTCTCACCAGGATGACAAAGAAGAATTTGGCATTCTCATGGGACATAGACTATGATGTTGCTTTCCAACGACTAAAGAGGGCTCTGACAACAGCCCCAGTCTTGATCTTGCCCAATAGGAGTAAAGTGTTTACTGCTTACATTGATGCGTGCGGTACAGGGCTTGGTGCGGTGCTGATGCAAGAAGGGAAAGTAATATGTTATGGGGGTAGACGGTTGGGAGTTCATGAGAAGAACTACCCCACCCATGATCTAGAGATAGCTGCTACAGTATTCACGTTAAAGACGTGGCGTCATTATTTACTTGGAGAAAAGTTCGAGTTATACACCAATCATAAATTTCTCAAGTATCTATTCTCACAGAAGGATCTCAACTTAAGGCAACAACGTTGGATGGAGTTCTTAGCTTCATATGATTTTGAGATTTCTTATACCCCCGGTAAGGGTAATGTGGTGGCAGATGCACTAAGTAGGCAGAGGGTGGCCCTGAATCCTCTGTTTGTGGAAAGAAATAACTTGGAGTTCATATCATCTTTTGATTTTAGACCCTCCATCGAGGTTTCTCCTGATTTGTTTGCATCCTTGGAGATACGACCGACTCTTGTGGATCAAATAAGAGCTTCACAACAAGGTGACCCACAGATTCTAGACATTATGGATAAGCTCAGAAGAGGGGAGACTTCTAGTCACCTCAGCAGATATACCATAGATGAAAAGGGGTGGTTGCGACAAGATGGAAGGCTTTGTGTTCCTCAAACTGTAAGCTTGATAAAGGCAGTCCTAGAAGAAGCCCACCATTCTAAGATGTCCATTCATCCAGGCGGTGATAAGATGTACAGGGACATGAAGAGGGTTTTCTTTTAGGCTGGGATGAAGAAAGATGTGGTTGAATTTGTTTCTCAATGTTTAGTTTGCCAGCAAGTCAAAGCTGAGCAAAAGAAGCCCGATGGACTACTTCATTCGTTTGAGGTTCCGCAGTGGAAATGGGAGTGCGTCTCTATGGATTTCATATATGGTTTGCCTAGATCGAAGAAAGGTAACACCAGTATCTGGGTGATAGTGGATAGACTCACTAAGAGCGCTCACTTTGTTCCAGGTTAGAGTAAAAGGACGGCATCATGGTTAGCAGCAATTTGTGTTCGTGAGATAGTTCGTCTTCACGGAGTAGCTTCCAGCATCGTGAGCAATCGTGACCCCATCTTTACTAGCGAATTTTGGAGGAGTCTGCAAGAAGCATTAGGTACACGGTTTTGTTTAAGCACCGCTTATCATCCTCAGACGATTTGAAGACGGAGAGGGTGAACGGAATTCTTGAGGATCTTTTGAGGCTGTGTATCCTAGACTTCGGAGAGACTTGGAAGAGCATCTTCCTTTAGTAGAGTTTTCCTATAATAACAGTTATCAAGCTAGCATCAGCATGGCACCCTTCGAAGCATTGTACGGGCGACCCTGTAGATCACCAACTTGTTGGTGGGAATCTACAGTGAGATTATTACTTGGACCAGATATGGTTAGGGAAACGTCCGAAAAGATTGACCTTATTCGACGGCGGATGAAGACAGCTCAAGATAGGAAGAATTCCTATGCAGACAAGAGAAGAAATGACATCGAATTCGAAGTGGGAGACTTAGTTTTTATCAAAGTATCACCTCTGACGAATGTGGTTCACTTCGGAGCAGTAGGGAAGTTGACATCTAGGTTTATGGGACCATTTCCCATAACTGAGAGGATTGGCGAGATGGCCAACAGAGTAAAGCTCCCAGAAAATCTATCTGGTGTTCATGACGTTTTCCATGTCTCTCATCTGCGGAAGTGCCTGCATGACACCGAAGAAGTTGTTGAGCCAAGAATGTTGGAAGAAGTCGAAGTGGAACGGGAGGCGATAGTCAGACGAGTCCTTACCCGTATTCTTGGGTTTGAAACTAAGAAGCTACGCAATAAGGAGATCAAGTTGCTAAAGGTTCAATGGGGAGATAGGCCAGAAGATGCGACCTGGGAGACCGAAGACAAGATTCGGGCTTCGTACCCTTTTCTTTTCGAGGGTGTGTTCTTAACTCCTTTTCCTAAGTTTTATCAGTGCTTGTTTCTGTCAATAGAGTTTATCTTATCCGTAGCATTTTCATCCTTTAGATAGGAATCCAATGGGTGTAAACATGTGTTTGAAATATGTTATGTTTGATGGATGCAAGTGGATGCAAGTGTTTGCTAGTGGTTGCCTGTGGACGCATATACACACATTAGGCACTAAGATCGGCTCAATCACTTTCATATTGCATATGGATGTGTGTGCATTTTCTTTTCTTTTATGGATGGAAATGCATGAACTGGCATATGGATGTTGCATTTGGACGGATGGATGTGCACACATATAGAACTTATATGATACAATAGGTTTATTTGCATACATATTGGATTCATGGCACTAACATATATTGCTTTAAGGAGGTCAACTGAATGAGTAAACCGCCTGATCTTTACACTAGTGTTGAGACATATACACACACCTTTACATATATTCATATAGGCATTAGAAATCTTTAAGGACAATGGATGCTAGTGGTTGGTGGATGAGTAGATGGATGGTAGGATATGCATTCTTATCGACTTAGAGATTTCGGGACGAAATCGTTTGAGTAGGGGAGAATGTAACACCCCGAATTTTTAACGACGTTAAAAGAGAATAAATTAAATAATAATTAATTTAATATTCATAATTAGAAGAAACGGACTACACATTGCGTTCGTCTCAAAATTCTGGTCAAGATAGACATTTGGTTTGCGTAAAACAGACACCGTATGAAGAAACTACGAGGTTTTTAAGTTTGTGTATGCACAGAAATTTTTTATATATAAGAATTAGTCAGAGGTGAGTCAGAGATGAGTCAGAAATTTATCCAGAATGATTCAAATTCAAAAAATTCCTCTGAGCGGAAAAATTCCTGTTCTAAGGGGTCGACCCCCCTAGAAGGGTGTCATACTAGGGGTCGACCCCCCTTAAGGGTTGTCGACCTAAGGGTCGACCCACACACAGGGGTGTCGACACCCTTAAGGCTGACTTGGCACTCAGTTTTAGAGGGTCTGGCAGTTGTATATATGTGTCCTATTCTCTTATTTTCTTCATTGGAAGTCATGGAGGCCATATGCTGCTGGAGTGCGAACTGAACCATTTTCTACAATAAAATACTTTGCAAATCAAATTCAGAAATTCTAGATCCGTTATTTCTCAACTCTCTAAACCTAACGCTATGAGTTTCTAGTTGTTTTTAGGTTTAGATAAATAAAAGTAAATTGTGAAAGACCATGACTTGGATATGTTGTAAAGTATGATTCTGTGGAAGTGTTAAATCCTATACTATGTCATGATAGATCTATTTCCCTAGATCTAATACAATTATGGTTATTCTATTATGTTGCCTATGTGGATCTTGACTCGTAACCATGTTATGGTGAATATATATTTATTAAATTGGACAGTTGTAACATTGACTAGATCTAGTTCCTTATGTAAATCACTTTTCAGCTGTCATATTGTGATCAATCTAAATATGTTGTAAACTTGACATGTGAAGTCATTTTTAGATCTAAACATGTTGCTATGTCACCCTAATTATGGTAGATCTAAATAGTTGGACACCTAAAAGGGTTAATTTAGATGTCATTATGTTGCTTTTACATCGTAGTAATTGCCATAAGTTATCATTTTTATGTCCACCTTGTTATGATGTAAATTACATGTCCACTCACCTTGTTATTATGCTAGTTTATGAGTATGCCAAGATATGTTGAAACTATCATCTTTTTCACATTCCCTTTTCATTGCTATGACTAGGCCACTTTATAGCCTAGATGCCGCCAAAATACGCGCGAATACGTTAGTTAGGAAACGGGGAAAAGGGATTTATAATTGGCATAATTTATGTAATATTGGACATATAATTCAAATAGGGAAACATATAAATGATTACCTATAATGACATAGGTAGAATTGAATAAAAATAGATTGTTTAGTAATTACAATTAGGAATTGTAATTGTACTTATGACACGAGTTTGAACCTAATGTGGGAGGTCTAAGTATGCAAATACGAATCGGGCTATGACACGAGGTTAGGCCCAACTGTAGAATAAGTCTGCCCTGACCCGACCAGCATATCCAGCATCCACATGTTATAGGCCTAATGTGGGAGGTCTAGCCCATTATAAAACCATAAATGGACATGGTAAAGAATTGGACTACTTAACCTAATTTAATTCATAAAGATTGTATGACTATGAACCTAAGTTAGGGTTAAGTAAAAACTGGATGGGTAGTGGGTGGGTTAAGTAAATTAGAGGGGGTGGGCAATATTTACATATAGGACCATGAACTTAGCCCAATAAGGTTATGTAATTAAAGACACCTAGTGGTATACATAACCATTGGAAAATACAATAAAGTTGTGTAATTAAAGACACCCTTTAGGGTAAGCATAACTGACATAGGGCTATGTAATTAAAGACACCTAAGGGTATACATATCAGTGAAAAACCTAGTGAGGGATACAAGACAAAGGGAAAGCTTGTATCATATTGTGTGGGACCCATTTCAAGTTAGTAATCCGGAGCCGGTATCAAATAAAGAACTCAGTACTAGGCGGAGAAGGGGCACGCTTACTAATTGAATATAAGAGATCCAAACGAGACAGATGGTGTGGGCGGCGCAAACCGACCGGGCCATATGCAAGCATGAGCCGGGCAGAAGGGGATAGGACGACCGTGACACTAGTAGATATGTTTGTGCACATCTTGGAAATAAAAGGTTACCACTTTAGGGATTGATGCCTCCTACTGTGGGGCCAGCACAGGATATCTACGGGGCAGGGAGCCGATCGATTAGGGTAGTGGTTAGGGTACACTCGAACGTATGCCTTAAGTCTACCAACTTATAGTGGAAGGGATCATCTCATTTTAGTTATACTAGTAATAGTGCAAAGTAATCATTAGTGAAGGACATACACCTTATCTTGCTTACCTTGTCACACCTGCCATTTACGTAGAGATCTCTCTTATCCACTTTATATGCCTATCATGTTGCTTTTATTTATCTACTGGCTAAAAGTTACTAGACTCGCCAGACTTTATGTATGACCCTTTTGTTTCTCCTTCTTTCTGCCATTCCCTCCCCCTCCCCAGTTTCTTAGGGAGGAAACACTCGAGCTTAGTCGGGACTCAGATATCATCTTGCTAGGAGCTATTTCTCTAGTTTGGCTCAAGTTCTTGTCCCTATATGGCTTAACTCTTTTAATAGGGGAATTAGGATTTTTATTTACTTATGTACTCTGATGGTGCAAGACAAAAGTTATTTTTATTGTAATGGTTTTTTTGACTTATGGAATTGTGGACCATGGTATTATGATTTATGTTTAAAATAAAATTTTAAATTTCCGCTGCTGTCTTATTTATATCTGTCTTGTAATTATTTTGTGTCTGTTTACCTAAAGCACTTCACGAAACTTAATGCATTCCCTTAGTGAGTGACATTAACGGACGTGCGGTGTCATAGCGTTATAAGCAGAGAACTCATCTATTATGACAAAATCTTGTTTTAGTGATGCCTTACACTTCCCTTTCCCAAGCTCGACGAGCAAAGTGACGACACCAATTGGTTGAACAACTTGCCCCGTGAATTCGTGAAATTTGTTCTGGAAAGCCTTCACATCATCCATGGAGAGTTTCATTCTATGAAATGCATTAATGAAAGGACGTTGACTGATGCCCCACTGTTAACTAAGACCCTTCTAACAATAGCTGGACCCAAACCAATGGTTACCACCATGGGATCTTCTATCGGGGTTATGAGAACCTCATCTTTGAACACAATGTCATCACATGGAATCATTGGCATCTTTTCTGACAAGGCCTCATTCATGATCATAGGTTATTCCTTTTTTGGAAGGTTCTTCATTTCATTAGAATATTTAACAATGTCCCCCCAGCTTTTTCCGGCTGGAAACGGTCCACCTGATATAGTATTGACGATCAACCTTGGGATAACAACGATCGAAGCATTCACATTTTGCTTAGGTTGACCCACAGAGGTTCCTTGACTTTGAGCATTCTGGGTATTCTGTGGGTTCTTTGTGTACTGCTGAAGTCTGTTTTTCCTTATCAGTCCCTCGATCAAGCTCTTCAAGTGCCTACACTCGTTTGTACTGTGACCTTGTTGATTACGAAATCGGCAGAACCTTCCTGACTTGACTGCTGCATCACTGACCTTCACTTGCTTTGGTACTGGGTAATCTTCAGTATCTTTGGTCATCATGAAGATGTTTTTAATAGTATCATTCAACAGAGTCAATTCCGAATTTTTAAAGAAACGAAGCTTTTTATTTGGTCGGTTGTCTCTTCCATCATTCCCTCTTTTCTGATTTCCGAGATTCTTCTAGCCACTTTTTACACCATCATTCTTCTTCTCGGGTTATGCTCCGCTTTCAAGGACATCCATAGTATAGGCAGGATCCTCATCCACGCCTATATATTCCTCGGCTTTATCGAATAGCTCCTCCAGAGTACTTGGTTTCTTTTTCTTAATCCACCGCCTGAGCTTAGTTTTCTTACTTGTGGCTCCCTTCAAAGCCATTAGAACCAAACGAGGCTCGTTGTTTCCGACTTCAACTGCGGCGGTGTTGAAGCGGGTAAGAAAAGCCCTTACGGATTCCCTTGGCCTTTGCTCGAGTTCATTCAACTCCATGACATCTCGTACTTTCATCGCTTGAAGCCTGAGTTATTCTCGAAACAATTTGGCTAAGGTGGCAAAGTCATCCACAAACATGGGAGATAGTTTTGTAAACCAAAGCGATACTACTCCCTCGAGGTAAGTCGGAAAATACAAGCACTTCAACTCATCAGTGGCCCGTGCCCCGTCCATATGCTGATCGTATTTGAACAGAAATATGTTGAGGTCACTTTTTCACTTGTAAGCCTGGACTATTGGTGGTTTAAATTTTTTCGGGTACAGTGCCATCTTTATCCTTTCTGTAAGTGGGGTTTTGGTGGAAGAAAATCCCCAGTCCTTCTCATCATCTAGCTCCCTCGAGCTCTTTTCCATACTTCTGTGCACCACTTCCGTTACGCATTCTTCTTCATTGAGCTAGCCCACAGAGCAGACGCCTTCATCCCTTCCGGAGGTTTTCCTAAGCAAACAGTCACAATGTGGAATCCAGGGCCCTTTGCCCCCTTCTTGGGGAGGTGCTCCTTTGGTGGCACCAAGCGCTTGTCGAGAAGTCGCTTTATCGGAACGGTCGCATACTTGAGGCTTTGCTTCATTTCGAGGACCGTTAGGATCCGTGACCTCTTGAATGGAATTTCCTCGATTTGGGCTCGGAGAAGAGGAAGTTGCATTTTCCGTATGATCCATTTGAACGGACTTAGCACGAGCTTCCATGGTGACTTTTGTCGTGACAACTTGCATGGCAAACATTGACTCGAGTTTTTTCATCATGGCTTTGTTCGCAATTTCCATTTGGCCTTTTAAAGTTACGGCAACTTCATCTAATTCTCGCCTTGTTACAGCGGCTCCGGCCTTAGAACCTTCTCCTACTTCAAATTGGTTTGTAAGAGGGGCATTTTCGTTGTTGGCGAGACCGTCGATATCTTCGACACTTTGACTAGTGACTCTTTTTTATGGTCTTTCTGATTTACCCATGATTTTAGGCAAGTGTTTGGATTAAACCGTAATGAGATTGGCTTAGATTCTCGATGCAAGGCATTGAACTTTGTGAGAGAGAGTATGAGAGAATGGAAGATCGAATGTGGGCCCCGTGGTGGGCGCTAAATGTTGATCCCGAAATTAGAATCAACACCAAGAGTATTACAAATACTTACAAAATGTAGAAAATTGAAGAAATGGAGCCACACAATGGTAAGAATGCAAATAGAGAACATAATGTTTTATAGTGGTTCGATCAAGCGTGATCTACATCCACTTTAAGGAATAATTCCATTATCACTTCTAGATTTACAAAGCATGTATATCCTCTCATTACATTCATCATTAGCCTCTCTACCTCTCTCTTTAGATCTATTAAGAATGGTTAAGAAGAGACTTGATGGAGTTCTTCAAATATGGAAAATGATCAGATGGATCTAAACATTCTCACCATCTTCAATGAATTCCCATGATTTGATGATGAACTCAGAGTTTGGTCTTCAATTGGGAATGGTTGGAGATGATTAAATCCTTTAGGAAAGATCAAAAATTGAATTGGACAGCCCTTCGGGGTCGTGAGCCATTCCCCCATTAAAGTGGAGTAGAACCCCTATTTATAGAAGTGAGGGATGGCCGAAATATAGCCCTTCAGGTTTTGGGTCGGGCTATTTAGTATTTACGAAAATGCCCTCGCTAGCTATTGCCAGCTGATTGCCAGTTTTATATACCTACTCGATCCAGTATTGTCCCGATTTGATCCAAATGCAACAGAACATGTCAACCGCTGATTCATAACCTAACCGATCTGATCCATCGCGCTAGGCTGACCCGCTTTAGAGATGAACATACTGACCCATACCTTCAGAACAGTCCGACCAGATCCATTCTTTGATAACAGTTCGACCCGATCCATTTGTAAATCAATCAAGGCTGATCTGATCCAGTGTAATCAACCGACCCATTCGTTGTCTGATAGATCGATCCACCTCTTATTGAACAGAACGATCTGTGTGCTTTGAGAACAGGCCGACCAGTCTTCAAATGTTCCGGTCCGACCCATATTGTGTACAATAATTTGTAGATAACAAAAACCACGGGCTCTTATTGGAGATTGGATTCCTATTATGACATGGTATGGTACCACCTGTCGATAGTGTATGTCTAGAGGGGAATACACTGGGTTCAACAAGAACATCTTGCAACCCGGCCCACACATGACTAACCACTCATATCGTTTGAGTGTATCGAATGTATATCACCAACGGTTGGGAGCTGCCTACCGTTTCCCTAAAAGGGACAGCATCGAAATAGATCAAAGAAGGAAATGGATTTTCTCTAGATAGGTGATTATACACCCTAATGGGAGTGACCCACATAGCCATGTTGCCAGCCCGATTTTTGTCATTTCCGGTTAATGAGGCTTGAAATTAGAATTTACCTTTAGAACATCTAGTCACCGTTCACTTTGAATGCCACATTGTCAGATCCATCAAACCACTAATTGACATCCATAAATATACTCTAGATGTAAAAGAACGGCGATTCTTTGCCATCAACTTGGTATATTTGTAAAAATCAACGTACGTGGTTTTTAGGAAATACCCAGTCAGATATTCATTCATTCAAGTCATCCACGAACAGGATGAACCGAAGGCACTTTCGTACTGCATCCAATATAGGAATCACCACATGGATCAGTAGTGAATCGTCCTTGCAAATCTGAAGATTTCTGTCCCGAAAGAATTTACAAGTTATAATAACTCTGGCGGCCACCAGAGAATTTGAACAAGTAATGGTTTTGTTTATGAAAATCCACGGTCTTCAAATTCTTTAAATCGTAATCGTCCCAGCACGTTAGTTTACATAAAGTCGGTTCGAAGTGGTTTTGGGTCCAGTTCCCATCCTGGTCTCTTCGAACTAACACGTAAGAAGTATTATTTGATAGTAAGTGTTTTAACTATCAAAGTTAGACAGTGTAGATAATTAAAACGGTTTATACAAATTATGTTATAATCAATATAATTTCCATGGAATGTTTATTCACAATAACTAACTCATACGAGTTTAAATTCTAGTTTTAGAACAGTATCTAATATTAGACGATAAAAATATAATAACCGTGCCAATGTTTTATTTTAACAGATCTAGATTGATCACTTCATAGCATAACATATGAATAACAACATTCATATATTACAATAATAACATTTAACAATAATTGAACATTTAATTTCAAACTCAATAACAGTTTGGAATATTCAATCTCGATGACAACTAATTTTACAAAATATCATCTATTTCGTTTTCAATAAATTATATATGTAAATACATATGTATTAAAAATATTGCAGATTCAACTTTTACACGATAACGTCTAATTCTGCAATCACAAAGAAATTCGATGACGTCCCTATTCTTTCTTCTTATTTATTTTATACATACGTACACACATACATACACACACACACATATATATATCACCCTTTTCTCTTTATAAAATATATTTTTATTGATTAATTAAATACATTATTTCCTAAATCCATTTCGGTTCATGTCGTACATCCATAATTTAATTCGATTTTACCATATGCTATAATTTAGTAACTAAACACCGCACTCTTTTATTTATATACATGTAAAAGTTTAAAATTTAAATGCACTTAACATTTGAAATTTTTAGTTAAATCTTAAGGCCCGAAGCCCCATAACCAAAAATCAGGCCACTTTCTCATTTCCACGAAATGAAAAAGGTCAAATTATTATTCAATTCAAAGTTATCTTCCATGCGTTCATCTTGGATAAAATAATACCAATGAGTTGACTTCACCTCCAACCAAAATCTCGTTCCACGACCACCCATTAATTACCAGGACTCCACGCACAACTTAGCCATCCATTCCAGGTTTAAAAGAAAAATCATATTTGAAAATATAGACATCTAATTCAAGAATCTTATCAGTTCTCACTTATGGCAAAGAAAGTAGAAGAATCTAGGAGAACAGTTTGCTTGCAAGACAATAGACATACATTCATCGTTCTTTTGGTGGCTTTTTATTTATTTAATTTTGTTTTCTTTTAACTTCTAGTGTCATGTCATTACTATCTAACTAAAATTGTTGCTACTCATTTCAGCGGGTATAAACTTAGATCCTATGTTTATTTATGTATTAAGCAGGTAAACAAAACCAAACATAGTAGTTCATGCATCAGTAACCTAGTTTCTTTTAGCCTACTCATCACTTCGACCCAGCTCGGCCTTCACGGATCTTCACAACTGCAAGCTATTTCAACAGCAAAGAGGTTCATTGCACCTTCCATTTACCCTTGCCATCACCGAAATTGTAACTATCCTCTTAAGGGTCGATTTCATGGCCAGTGCAGTATCTCTGCACTGATCGAACACAACTCAACTAGCTGACCACCTCATCACATAATTCACGGAGAACAACTCAGCACCTCTAATTCTTTTCCCTTCTCCTACTTCTGATTTCATCTCCTTCTTGTGCACAGTGTGCACTGTGTATATGCACAAGCTCCACCACGACCATTCCATAACCCGCACATAGCCACAAACTCTATTGAATGGCCTAAACCTAACATTGCCATCGGAAAACTTCAATGTCTACTGTGTCAAAATCCAAAACTTCAAATGAAGCTTTAAAGAAAAACAACCCATCTCCACAAAACGTCTCGCGGTGCATCCACACAACCTCAGCCTCGACCAAACTCCGGTCATATACTTGTGATAGTTCACTCCGACTTTTCCCCCTGGTGTGAAGCTTAGAGTTCGTCGTCATTGATATTGTTCCCATTAAACTGAAGCCAACCTTTACCCTAGAAACCACTATATACCTCTAAATAAAATCTTGAAGCTTTTAGTGAAACGTCCATTCAAATAGTTCGTACCAAACACCAGCACTGCCATGTTAATAGACTAGTAATCACCAAATTTAATTAACCCCTTCTATGTTTTAAAAATAATTGTTACCATGTGATAACCCATAACTTCCCCGGTAAGGAAAGCACGAATACTTTGAGGACAAGACGCATTTGAACGCAAACAGAAGAACATTTCATTGTTTATTACAATAACTCCATCAGAATACAAGAATATACAGAGTATGAATAAATATTACACATTTGACAAATATCAGAGATTACAATAAATTACATAGCAGCGGAAAAACAATACAAAACACAACTGAAAGTAATACACGGATACAGAGCTTTCCGAGCATCATTACAGCTGTAAATCAGGATCCTGTGAATATAAATCTGCAAAACCAAAACTACTAGCTGCTCGTTTCGAAAATAAGGGCACCCAGATTTTAGGTTAAAACAATAAACTCCAGGCCAGTCATGTGACTGGTGTGATAACTAAAACAGTTACTATTTAAACTTTACTTTAAAAGAGGGTAATTCAAGGGACCACGCCGTATAACACGGAACGGGTTTCCTCCCAAGAATACCAATGCTTAGAATATACAACGCAATGCTTTTTCGAAAAATGAAGCTATTATAAGACCCAGGTCCCATCACACAATGCAACGCAAGCCGGAGGATAGGGTTTTCCTTTATAATAGCCAAACATGCTTGGTACGTTTAAAACAAATCATTTGATACTATCATAAGTGTATAGTGTCAAAAAAATTTCAATCATAAATATCAATCATAGGCGGCATGGGTACCATCTATCATGTCGCCATACTAGGCTTTACAAATAAAACCGACATATCTCATATTGGAAATTGGATTTCCGTCATGAGTCGAGGCAAGGGTCAAGATCCTCTCCGCTTCGAGACACTCTAGCAAATGCCTCAGGACTACTCTCTCTGGGTAGCCTCTTGGATGCTTTAGGGCCGGTCCACACTTACGTTAGTGGATTAGTATTTTTGAACACACGTTTCCTGGTCCTAACAGACCTAAAATCGAGGTGCCTCATCCCAACAACCACATAGGTAAAAATAATATAAATGTCAGCCAGTTTAAGCACTGACACTACCTCTAGATAGAAAGAAACGTCGTGCTCTCCCTGCAGTCCTTATCCCATTTTAACTCATACCGAGGTGTGAGGCTCGCGAATCCACGCTATACACAAAGATATGCCACGTAGGTCGTGCTTTGATCATCAAGCACAAGACCTTGCTTTTCAACAGAAGCCTTGATCATCTGCCACTTAGGCATGCCACACAGGCAATTCACTCCATGCGACTGATGTCCATCGATATACAACCTCTGCGCTCGTACGTCTCAGAGAAGGGCGTTAAGTAAGAGAATAAATTCTCCGCCGCCAAACAGATGTATATTTAATAGAGATCAATCAGCACAGAATAAAATCCAATGTCAGACACACAGTCCATTTACAAGTTCGTTCTGGGTCTGAACGAAACAGGTGGCACTTTCCTCGCATATCCACCGATCTCCAAGTACATCTGGACGATCACCAACTGATTCCCTCCTCTTGGGTGTACAGCCCAATCAAGATCATCAGTAATCACCCAAACAATGTGAAGACTTCCGGTCTTCAACCACCGTCTTCGTCTTCGGCATATCGTCGAATCGGTTATTCAGAATGTGTATAACCCGGCCTTTCTAAATAACCCGCGTATATAATAAACAAGTGTTACACAAACGCAACATACGCCTCATTCCAATCCATCAGTCACTAACCGTAAATTAGTAAGAGAGCAATTCCCCAAATATTAACCCCGAAGGCCGAAACCAACATCAGATCAATACCCAGGAAACCATTCTACTTAACTGATCCCCAGTTAGTTTCTAAATTTCATATTCTTAGGGAATGGTTCCCATTAATTTTATCAAAGATAAATTCTTTAAATTTTATTCTTTAATCTTCCTTTGGATATCATCTCAAACCATGTTAAGGTTTTCTAAACTAGTCGAGATTAGCGGACCACACCGAAGTAATTATTTATTTTATTTCCCAATCCCAACCTATCCATCCCATGAAGCAAAACTGGTAATACTCCATATCTAACACCATGGTGTTATCGGTAAAATTAATTATCATTTCACGTTCAAATCTAGTTAAAGTTTAACTATCTCTTTGGAGCAAAACTGGTGATACTCCATTCTCGCTCACTTTCCAAATTTGATAATTTAAATTATCAATTCACATTTCAATCTAATTACAGATTCATTAAAACTCCTTTTACTGGGTTAAAGAATTAATGTCATTTAAAACACAGTTTATGATAAACCCAAATCACATTCTATTTATTATCTGGTTACAGAACAAGTGTTATTTAAAACACCGTTCAAGATAAACCCACAAATCAATTCTAATTCAATTCCAATTAAATATATTAGAAATTCTGATTATTTAAACCCCCTTTCAAATGCAATTTATTTATTTAAAAATAATTGGGTTTTAAATTTAGTTCAAAACTAGTTCAATTTGATAAAAATCTATTTTTATCTTTTCAAACATGGAGTTTTTCATCCCAATTTTTCCCAAATCATTTCTTTTGATTTTACACAAATTATTGCTGTTTTTAATAATTTTATCAAGGCCCGTACAGTCGATTTCCAACAACGGCCATCGAACTGCACTTACAACGACCTTTTCTGAAATTGATTTGGAAGTATCTCCAAATCCAACCATCAGATTTCAAATCTCCTGTATTCTTTAGAAAGCTCTTTTTGATATGAACCCAACGGTTCTGGTTTCAGGAGAATCCGACGGTCGGATCTCCCGTAATGTCCGTTCGAAGGCAATGGTTGAAATTCACGAACTGCCGTGGCGCAGCGCGTTCTATTCAGACCACTATATATATATAATATATATTTCGTTGATTTCCTTTTTAAAACGAATTTTATACATCGTTTAAAATTTGTTTCAAAAACAATTTCAACCGTCATTTCAAATTCAAATCAAAATTGAATTTTCAATTAAAATTTCCTTTTCACTTTCATTTCTATTTGATTTCAATTCAAATCGATTTCAATTCAATTTCAGTTCGTTTTCAATTCGATTTGAATTTTATATTCAATTCAATTCAAATTCATTTTATATTCTATTCAATTCGAATTCATTTTATATTCAATTCAATTCGAATTCATTTTCTAAATATTCGATTTTTAAATCTCTTTTCAATATTCATTATAAAAACGAATATAATCGATATAAATATCGTTCACATCAAAATAGCGCATCCCTAATCAACACGGCTTTATATTTTTCAATAACTTCGTTATTCTATTCAACAAATGAATATATATTCTATTCAACACATGAATCTATATTTCTTTCAACACATGACTAATCTCAACAAATGAGTACTGTCAACACGTGACTATTTTTGTTAATTAATATATTTTATAAAATTATGGTATCTATCGTTTGATTTCAAATCGGACTCCAACCGCAAATTAGCAAGAGAGCAATTCCCTAAATATTAACCCCGAAGGCCGAAACCAACATCAGATCAATATCCAGGAGGCCACTCATCTTATCTATTTTCCAGTGAGTTTCTAATTTTATATATGATAAAGATGTAAATTTTATTGTTAAAATATTTCGTTCAACACATGAATCTATATTTTTCAACACATGACTAATCTCAACAAATGAGTACTTTCAACACATGAATTTTTTTTGATAATATTCTTTATTTCCAAATTGGAATGAGGCCCAATCAATTACCATATAATGTTAATTATACGGATTCCATACAACACATGTATATAATATCAACGATAAATAACCAACCATCATCCAAAGTGTACCACACAACTGCATAAGCATTAAATATAAATAATTAACGCTTACACAGTCTGTCGGCCAATCGATCGACATACAATTAAATAATTGGGATTGGTGTATGCCAAATATCATCCCAACACCCGTGTGGGGTTTCAAACAATCAAACACAGATTTTATTTGTGCAGTTGGGCGATGTGTAAAATTTATCGTCCCAATCAATGTCCTTCAAATATGTGTACATAAACAAACAATCCGGTTTGTAAATGAATATTTATTTATTCACATTCACGTTAAAAATTATATATTTAATGATAAAATGTTTTTAACTATATAAATATTTTATTTTATTTCACATCACACGATCAATTTTCATCACAACAAACAATCAAACATACAAGGCATCCATGGTCTGTGGACGACGGGTGTCGCGTGCTACTAAACACCGTCTGCATCCTAGTATATATTTTTAACTAGAAAAGAAGATTTAAAGTGAGAAGTTCTCACAGAGGGTTCCACTCCGCCGTGCTTTGCTTTTGAACTGCTGAACCGTCTGGATCTAATTGAAATTCCAATGCAGTTCTTTTCACGCTGTTTACAATAAAAATTATATTTTTATTGCTTCATTTCAATAAATAAAAATCATATTTTTATTACTTCTATAATATAAAAATCATATTTTTATATTGCTACTTTTATAAAGATCACATCTTTATCTTCACTACATATGTATAAAAATCGAATTTTTGCTTTGCTAATGAATATATAAAAATTGAATTTTTACTTCGCTAATGAATATATAAATATCTCATCTTTACTGTAATAAAAATCTAACTTTTCTATTTTTAAAAATCTAACTTTTCTATTTAATAAAAATCCGAACTTGCTTTGATTAAAAATCTTATCTTTTCAAACAAATAAAAATCTCATTTCAAACTTTCTTCGCCTCCTACATATGAAAGATCCAATTTTTACTTCACTTCCATATGTATAAAAATCCTATACCTTTCCTTATATGATAAAAATTCGATTTTTATACTTCCTTTACATATATAAAAATTGTATTTTTATATTACATTTCAAACAATAAAAATCAATCCTTTTACAAAGAAAAAATCATTTCTTTTTTTTTCTTCTAAGTAAAATCAAATTTTTATCTACTATTTACATATATAAAAATCTGATTTTTATATCGTTAAACCATGCTAGTTTTATAAATTTAAAACAACGATTTTTAATCAACTAAAACTGAATATTCAAAATGATTTAAACTTTAACACTTACAGCCGGGATTGGCGTGGAGTCAGAGGTGGCTCGAGGTGTTGTAGAAGCGGAGGAAGAAGGAGCAGAAGGGGGAGTCAGCGGCGAAGCTCAGTAGGGTGCGGCGCCTAGGGCTTTGGGTCACGGGGGGGGGGGGGGGGCTAGGGTTCGGGTGTGGATTTCGGAGGAGAGGGAGGACGAGGCTGGAGGGAGGCAGCAGGGCGGATCGAAGGGAGGAGCCGGGCTGGGAGGCGTCGGATTTCGTGGCAGAAGGGAGGAGGGTCGATGCGGTTTGGGGTTTCGTGCTTGGGCGAGGAGGGAGAGTAAGGGAGCGGTGGAGGGGAAAGGGTGGTCGGCGATGGTGGCGGAAGGGCTAGCGCGATGGGCGGCGACGTGGATGGGAGGAGGCAGCGAGGTCAACGCCCCTTTTATTTTATTTTATTTTGGTCTGAGAGAAGTAAGAGAGAGAGAGAGAGGGGAGAGGCTATTATATATTTTATTTATATTTTTAATTTAATTTTGAATTCTATAAAGTACCCTTTTCATTCGGACTCGAAATCGAACCCATCGGCTGTCGTTCCCAGCTAATTACCCCCATTCCGAACACAATGGGATATGTATCGCAAACCCGTTTGGCTGTTTCGATCAGTTTCCGTCAAAATCAAAATATAAATCTATATATTGAAGTTGAACGCACATTTCAATTTACTGGGGCCACATATTGACTCGAAAAATCCCCGAAAAATATTTTCTAGCTTCGTATCGACAATACGGTCCTAACAAAAATAATTTCGTCGAATTCTGAGACTATTTGAAATATGGCCATTTTCCAGTCGATTAAAATCAACTAAAACTAGTCAAACGCGTTTTCCTTTGCCACACTCACATATTGATTCGAAAAATTACGAATTTTGAAACCTAGCAATAACCTGACATCCCGAATCCAACAAAAGTGGTTTCATGGAAAACCGAGGTCGTTTGCAAAATGGTCATTTTTAAGGACCAGAATTCCATAGCGACTATTCTGAATTTTCAACTGGGCATATCTTTTGATTTTCGCTATGAAATTTCAATTTTTCGGATTCGTTGGAAAGATATTCACAAATAGATTCAAATATTTTTGGTTTTGCTAAAATCCTGTTTATTTTGAATCCTGTACATTCATTTTAATTTTGAAATCGAATTATCGAACTACCGCGCCATTTTCAATTCCTTTTATAATTAAAATAAAATTTTATATTCTAACGATGACGTATATAAATATATACGTTCTAATTCCATTCAAAATAAATTTCTCGTCGATATTATTTAAAATAATTCATTTTAAATATTCAAAATTCGCTAAAATTGCCAAAATGAAAAATTTTAATTGGCTCAGAATTTCCGGGTTGTTACATTCTCCCCCACTTAAAACTTTTCGTCCCCGAAAAGGAACGAAGCCGAAAGTTGTTTAACTAATCAGCTCAACTTCCATTATTTTCGTTACGGCTTAAGTTCTTCAACTTTTCAGTTACTAAGAACCTTCCAAATTTTTCAAAAATTTGGCTAACACCCTAGATTTTCGAAAAATTTCGCCATAACCTCCCCTGCACCGGGGACTTCGGGATATTTCATATAGCCTCCCTTGGCCTTCTTCAATCCAAAATAAAAAGAAAAAGCCAATCGGCTAATAAAATCATCCAAACCCAATAAATTTGTTAACATGTACCTATTTGTCGGGCAAACAATTTTATTCTTCTGCTCTAGCCTCCTTGCTATGACCTGTTCAATGTAAGTACATGTACATGCATGCGATTGTAATCATTTTTCAATACAGTTCAAAATTTGATTCAATTAGGCAAAAAGGTTAAAAATTATCAAACAAATAAACAAACAACACAACCATCAATCTATTAGTGAGTTAGAATTTCAAACACATAACTTTGATATATATACAGAAAATCATGTTTTTGATGCCAAATCACAACAATAAACCTAAGTAAGTTTTGGTTCTCACACCAGTCTAATGGAAATATATAGATATCACACTTTCGAAACTCGAAAATAAATACTGGTGATGGCGCGCCATCATCAGAATCATGTCCGGGCGACTAGAGTGTGATCCTATATCTATCTAGTATATTAAAACTTCGAATATACATTCATGACGCGTATATGCGAAATCTTTATATACTCGATTGTCCAAATCAATATAAAATAAAATATTCAAATACGAATAAAATGGTTTAAATTTTCAAAACAAAATTTGTTTTCATTTTAAAAACACACTCTTCACACTCGTTCTAGGATACTACTGATCCCATCTCCAACGAGTTATTCTAATTGGATATTACTAATCCAATATCTGATAAATTCTTTCGTTTGGTTCTAACGTGTCTTGCCCTCGAGCTCTGTAAACCAAAGCTCTGATACCAATGTGATAGCCCGTAACTTCCCCATGAAGGAAAGCCCGAATTATCTTGAGAACATGACAAAATAGAACGCAAACAGAAGAACATTTCATTGTTTATTACAATAATTCCATCATAATACAAGAATATACAGAGTATGAATAAATATTACACATTTGACAAATATCAGAGATTACAATAAATTACATAGCAGCGGAAAAACAATACAAAACACAACTGAAAGTAATACACAGATACAGAGCTTTTCGATCATCGTTCCAGCTGTAAATCAGGATCCTGTGAATATAAATCTGCAAAACCAAAACTACTAGCCGCCCGTTTCGAAAATAAGGGCACCCAGAGTTTAGGTTAAAACAATAAACTCCAGGCCAGTCATGTGACTGGTGTGAGAACTAAAACAGTTACTATTTAAACTTTACTTTAAAAGAGAGTAATTCAAGGGACCACGCCGTATAACACGGACTGGGCTTCCTCCCAAGAATACCAGTGCTTAGAATATACAACGCAATGCTTTTTCGAAAAATGAAGCTATTATAAGACCCAGGTCCCATCACACAATGCAACGCAAGCCGGAGGATAGGGTTTTCCCTTATAATAGCCAAACATGCTTGGTACGTTTAAAACAAATCACTTGATACTATCATAAGTGTATAGTGTCAAAACAATTTCAATCATAAATATCAATCATAGGCGGCATGGGTACTATCTATCATGTCGCCATACTAGGCTCTACAAATAAAACCGACATATCTCATATTGGAAATTGGATTTCCGTCGTGAGTCGAGGCAAGGGGCAAGATCCTCTCTGCTTCGAGACACTCTAGCAAATGCCTTAGGACTACTCTCTCTGGGTAGCCTCTTGGATGCTTCAGGGCCGGTCCACACTTACGTTAGTGGATTAGTATTCCTGAACACACGTTTCCCGGTCCTAACAGACCTAAAATCGAGGCGCCTCATCCCAACAACCACATAGGTAAAAATAATATAAATGTCAGCCAGTTTATGCACTGACACTACCTCTAGCTAGAAAGAAACGTCGTGCTCTCCCTGCAGTCCTTATCCCGTTTTTAACTCATACCGAGGTGTGAGGCTCGTGAATCCACGCTATACACAAAGCTATGCCACGTAGGTCATGCTTTGATCATCAACCACAAGACCTTGTTTTTCAATAGAAGCCTTGATCATTTGCCACTTAGGCTTGCCACACGGGCAATTCACTTCATGCGACTGATGTCTATCGATATACAACCTCTGAGCTCGTACGTCTCAGAGAAGGGCGTTAAGCAAGAGAATAAATTCTCCACCGCCAAACAGATGTATATTTAATAGAGATCAATCAGCACAGAATAAAATCCAATGTCAGACACACAGTCCATTTACAAGTTCATTCTGGGTCTGAACGAAACGGGAGGCACTTTCCTCGCATATCCATCGATCTCCAAGTACGTCTGGACGATCACCAACTGATTCCCTCCTCTTGGGTGTACTGCCCAATCAAGATCATCAGTAATCACCCAAACGATGTGAAGACTTCCGGTCTTCAACCACCGTCTTCGTCTTCGGCATATCGTCGAATCGGTTATTCAGAATGGGTATAACCCGGCCTTTCTAAATAACCCGCGTATATAATAAACAAGTGTTACACAAACGCAACATACGCCTCATTCCAATCCATCAGTCACTAACTGTAAATTAGTAAGAGAGCAATTCCCCAAATATTAACCCCGAAGGCCGAAACCAACATCAGATCAATACCCAGGAAACCATTCTACTTAACTGATCCCCAGTTAGTTTCTAAATTTCATATTCTTAGGGAAAGGTTCCCATTAATTTTATCAAAGAAAATTCTTTAAAATTTATTCTTTAATCTTCCTTTGGATATCATTTCAAACCATGTTAAGGTTTTCCAAACTAGTCGGGATTAGCGGACCACACCGAAGTAATTATTTATTTTATTTCCCTATCCCAACCTATCCATCCCATGAAGCAAAACTGGTAATACTCCATATCTAACACCACGGTGTTGTCGGTAAAATTAATTACCATTTCACGTTCAAATCTAGTTAAAGATTTAACTATCGCGCTGGAGCAAAACTTGTGATACTCCATTCTCGCTCACTTTCCAAATTTGATAATTTAAATTATCAATTCACATTTCAAACTAATTACAGATTCATTAAAACTCCTTTTACTGGGTTAAAGAACTAATGTCATTTAAAACACAGTTTATGATAAACCCAAATCACATTCTATTTATTATCGGGTTACAGAACAAGTGTTATTTAAAACACCGTTCACGATAAACCCACAAATCAATTCTAATTCAATTCCTATTAAATATATTAGAAATTCTGATTATTTAAACCCCCTTTCAAATGCAATTTATTTATTTAAAAATAATTGGGTTTTAAATTTAGTTCAAAACTAGTTCAATTCGATAAAAATCTATTTTTATCTTTTCAAACATGGAGTTTTTCATCCCAATTCTTCCCAAATCATTTCTTTTGATTTTACACAAATTATTACTATTTTTAATAATTTTATCAAGGCCCGTACAGTCGATTTCCAACAACGGCCATCGAACTGCACTTACAGCGACCTTTTCTGAAATTGATTTGGACGTATCTCCAAATCCAACCGTCAGATTTCAAATCTCTTGTATTCGTTAGAAAGCTCTTTTCGATACGAACCCAATGGTTCCAATTTTAGGAAAATCCGACGGTCGGATCTCCCGTAATGTCCAATAGAAGCCAATGGTCGAAATTTACGAACTGCCGCGGTGCGGCGCGTTCTATTCAGGCCATTACATATATAATATATATTTCGTCGATTTCCTTTTTAAAACGAATTTTATAAATCATTTCAAATTTGTTTCAAAAACAATTTCAACCGTCATTTCAAATTCAAATCAAAATTTAATTTTCCATTATAAATTCCTTTTCACTTTCATTTCTATTTGATTTCAATTCAAATCGATTTCAATTCAATTTCAGTTCGTTTTCAATTCGATCTGAATTTTATATTCAATTCAAATTCATTTTATATTCTATTCAATTCGAATTCATTTTATATTCGATTCAATTAGAATTCATTTTCTAAATATTCGATTTTTAAATCTCTTATCAATATTCAATATAAAAACGAATATAATCGATATAAATATCGTTCGCGTCCAAATTGCGCATCCCTAATCAACACGGCTTTATATTTTTCAATAACTTCATTATTCAATTCAACAAATGAATATATATTCTATTCAACACATGAATCTATATTTCTTTCAACACATGACTAATCTCAACAAATGAGTACTGTCAACACGTGACTATTTTTGTTAATTAATATATTTTGTAAAATTATGGTATCTATGTTTTGTTTCAAATCAGACTCCAACCGCAAATTAGCAAGAGAGAAATTCCCTAAATATTAACTTTGAAGGCCGAAACCAACATCAAATCAATATCCAGAAGGCCACTCATCTTATCTATTTTCCAGTTAGTTTCTATTTTTATATATGATAAAGATGTAAATTTTATTGTTAAAATATTTTGTTCAACACATGAATCTATATTTTTCAACACATGACTAATCTCAACAAATGAGTACTGTCAACACATGTTTTTTTTTTTTTTTTTGATAATATTCTTTATTTTCCAAATTGAAATGAGGCCCAATCAATTACCATATAATGTTAATTATATGGATTCCATACAACACATGTATATAATAGCAACGATAAATAATCAACCATCATCCAAAGTGCACCACACAACTGCATAAGCATTAAATATAAATAATTAACGCTTACACAGTCTGTCGACCAATCTATCGACATACAATTAAATAATTGGGATTAATGTACGCCAAATATCATCCCAACACTCGTATGGGGTTTCAAACAATCAAACACAGATTTTATTTGTGTAGTTGGGCGACGTGTAAAATTTATCGTCCCAATCAATGTCCTTCAAATAGGTGTACATAAACAAACAATCTGGTTTGTAAATGAATATTTATTTATTCACATTCACGTTAAAAATTATATTTTTAACGATAAAATATTTTTAACTATATAAATATTTTATTTTATTTCACATCACACGATCAATTTTCATTACAACAACAATCAAACATACAAGCCATCCATGGTCTGCGGACGATGGGTGTCGGGTGCTACTAAACACCGTCTGCATCCTAGTATATATTTTTAACTAGAAAAGAAGATTTAAAGTGAGAAGTTCTCACAGAGGGTTCCACTCCGCCGTGCTTTGCTTTTGAACTGCTGAACCGTCTGGATCTATTTGAAATTCCAATGCAGTTCTTTTCGCGCTGTTTACAATAAAAAATGTATTTTTATTGCTTCATTTCAATAAATAAAAATCATATTTTTATTACTTCTATAATATAAAAATCATATTTTTATATTGCTACTTTTATAAAGATCACATCTTTATCTTCACTACATATGTATAAAAATCAAATTTTTACTTTGCTAATGAATATATAAAAATCGAATTTTTACTTCGCTAATGAATATATAAAAATCTCGTCTTTACTATAATAAAAATCTAACTTTTCTATTTTTAAAAATCTAACTTTTCTATTTAATAAAAATCCGAACTTGCTTTGATTAAAAATCTTATCATTTCAAACAAATAAAAATCTCATTTCAAACTTTCTTCGCCTCCTACATATGAAAGATCCAATTTTTACTTCACTTCCATATGTATAAAAATCCTATACCTTTCCTTATATGATAAAAATTCGATTTTTATACTTCCTTTACATATATAAAAATTGTATTTTTATATTACATTTCAAACAATAAAAATCAATTCTTTTACAAAGAAAAAATCATTTCTTTTTTTTTTGCTTCTAAGTAAAATCAAATTTTTATCTACTATTTACATATATAAAAATCTGATTTTTACATCGTTAAACCATGCTAGTTTTATAAATTTAAAACAATGATTTTTAATCAACTAAAACTGAATATTCAAAATGATTTAAACTTTAACACTTACAGCCGGGATTGGCGTGGAGTCGGAGGTGGCTTGAGGTGTTGTAGAAGCGGAGGAAGGAGGAGCAGAAGGGGGGAGTCAGCGGTGAAGCTCAGTGGGGTGCGGCGCCTAGGGCTTTGGGGGGGGCTAGGGTTCGGGTGCGGATTTCAGAGGAGAGGGAGGACGAGGCTGGAGGGAGGCGGCAGGGCGGATCGGAGGGCGGAGCCGGGCTGGGAGGCAACGGATTTCGTGGCAGAAGGGATGAGGGTCGATGCGGTTTGGGGTTTCGTGCTTGGGCGAGGAGGGAGAGCAAGGGAGCGGTGGAGGGGAAAGGGTGGTCGACGATGGTGGCGGAAGGGCTAGCGCAATGGGCGGCGACGTGGATGGGAGGAGGCAGCGAGGTCAACGGCCCCTTTTTTTATTTCGTTTTGGTCTGAGAGAAGTAAGAGAGAAAGAGGGGAGAGGCTATTATATATTTTATTTATATTTTTAATTTAATTTTGAATTCTATAAAGTACCATTTTCATTCGGACTCGAAATCAAACCCACCGGCTGTCGTTCCTAGCTAATTACCCCCATTCCGAACACAATGGGATATGTATCGCAAGCCTGTTTGGCTGTTTCGATCAGTTTCCGTCAAAATCAAAATATAAATCTATATATTGAAGTTGAACGCACATTTCAATTTACCGGTGCCACAAAAATCCCCGAAAAATATTTTCTAGCTTCGTATCGACGATACGGTCCTAACAAAACTAATTTCGTCGAATTCTGAGACCGTTTGAAAAATGGTCATTTTCCAGTCGTTTAAAATCAACTGAAACTGGTCAAATGCGATTTCCTTTGCCACGCTCACATATTAATTCGAAAAATTATGAATTTTGAAACCTAGCAATAAACTGACATCCCGGATCCAACAAAAGTGTTTCATCGAAAACCGAGGTTGTTTGCAATATGGTCATTTTTAAGGGCCAGAATTCCATAGCGACTATTCTGAATTTTCTACTGGGCATATCTTTTGATTCCCGCTATGAAATTTCAATTTTTCAGATTCGTTGGAAAGATATTCACAAATAGATTCAAATATTATTGGTTTCGCTAAAATCCGGTTTATTTTGAATCATGTACATTCATTTGAATTTTGAAATCGAATTATCGAACTATCGCGCCATTTTCAATTCCTTTTATAATTAAAATAAAATTTTATATTCTAACGATGACATATATAGATATATACGTTCTAATTCCATTCAAAATAAATTTCTCGTCGATATTATTTAAAATAATTCATTTTAAATATTCAAAATTCGCTAAAATTGCCAAAAAAAAATTTTTAAATTGGCTCTGAATTTCCGGGTTGTTACATACCAAATGGATCATGTTTGGGTATACATTTAAATAATTGGAAATAGTCTATTTTACCCTCATGAATAATACTGCTCTCTTATTTGTTAATGCTATTTCTGTTTTTTCCATTTGCAAAGTCCAAATAAATAAACAAAAATGTTTAGTAAAGGCAACTATGATCTTTCAAATAAAAATTTACCACGTAAAGAAATTTACTTTGTTAATACTTATTTGGAACATGTGATGCGGATATGAAGGGTAGAGAGACAGTAAGCAAGATAGATATTCTTTCCATCATTCCAAACTTTCAACTGTTTGTAGTGACAACATCATTATTTTGAATCACTATGGTAGATTCTGAGGCACATGTATAGTATAAAATCAACAAGAATTGGAATGTATAAAACAGTTGAGATGTTTTGGGGTTTACTCACATAGATTATACATTTACTACTACTATGAATTTCATTCAATAGTATGGGAAACATAATGGCATACATATACATGATAATAATAATTAAAACAGTATAGAAAATTAAACTGTTTACTCACCAAGTCATGTCCTGGCTTGCCACTTGCTTCCCTGTTTTCATGTTCTGTTTATATTGTTTTCCCATTTCCATGTTCTTTGTTTTGCTTATCAGGTTTTTGCTCCATGTTTTCATTTCTCTCCAAGCATTGATTTCGGTTACACTTACATTACCGTCTTGCCATTGTTTCACAGGACTGGTACACAATTTAGTTCCTAGTTTTTCTCCTTGTTCCTCACTGTATTCCTCTCATTTACTCATTCTCTGTTTTAGTTTTGAATACTCTGAATTTCTAGAAAACTTAAGTGTGTTCTAGTAGTGGGTTTCTACATGTATTTATAGTTAAGAGATGTAGCTTAAGTGGGTAGGCTTATATGACGTAGGTGTTATGTTAGTTACAGGGTGCATGTCCTGCACTCCTTTTCAAATGGATGAGACATGATATTGAGGCTTTAGCTATCTATATATTTAGGCTACCAGTGCACAACTCTCACAAAATGATGTTCCTATCTTGTTCTAGCAGCTAGGTGTTGTGTAAGGGATAGGCTAGGATGTGTGGGTTGGCGGCTAAATGGTGATAGGAGGCTATATATGTGCTGCCTATGATTGGAATGAAATGATGTGTGATATTTATACAAATTCTATCAATGTTTCTAACTTTGTTCCTAAGCAACTCGACCCAAAACATGCTGCACATGGATATAGGTGCTGATTTGAAATGAATTAAGTCAAGTACTCTTGCATTACTCTGTTAACCATGTGGCTTTTCCTGCCAAAAATCTGAGCATGTATGATATATATATATATATATATATATATATATATACACACACTAGCAAACCAATTTAGCATCCTGCTAGTATAAATTCATTAAATGACCATGTTCCTAGCTTGTACGATATGTGCTCAATGTTTTAAACAGCATCAAATACAATCAGCCCTTTTTAAAGACTGAAACCTTCTTTATTTTCGGCAGTATCTGACATTATACGTAGATGTACCTCCACATGGCTAAAGCTATCTCCATAATATCGAATTTCAAGGTTGCCATGTTTGAACAGGGAATAAGATTGTTTCTTTTTATTTCCGTTTGGCAGCCTTATGTCCTTTTCTACCTTGATTTTCAGCTGCTCATATCTTCTATTATTGATTTCCTAGATAAAATCTTAGTTAAGTTTCCCTTTCAAGTTATTTCAAATTTTGTGCATCTCTTTTAATGCATGTATAGTTTAAACCCATCAAGTGTCTTGTATATTTATTATATTATTTATTTTCACATTTTCAATTTGCATAAACAAGGAAGATATTAACATTGGAATTTCCATGTAATATATATGCAATATATAAAATGTTTTGAATTCTAAACTCTTTCTAATGTGACTTGCATACATATATTTGCACATATATATGTATTTATCTATCAAAGCAATTATTCTAAATTACTTGCTTTAATTTAGTTTTATTAAATTTTTCTTCTTATGTGTACCTATAGAATATGCCATATTTTTTATAAACAAAATATTACAATTGAATGTTTTAATCTTATGTTACTCTTATGAAGTAATTAGACTGTACTTAAGCAAACTCTATTTTAACTTTAAGTAAAAAAATCTAAATTAAATTATACATGAAACAATCCAATTTTCCTTTCATTTAGACTTAGGTAATATGAGTTCAAAACAAATAAAAGGATAAACATTAATCACTTGTCTTATATACACATATACATTTTTAAGGAATTTTAAATTATCAACAAGTATATTATTTGGAATTTTCCCGATATTTTCCCAATTATATACATCTTATTTATTTAATTACATTGAATTAACAGTATAATCTATAATTTATAATTATAGAACTAGTCCAAAACTGGGTTATTACATCAGCTTTACAAAATCATTTAATAATCACTCATAAACTTCAACAAATAATAAATATTTAATTCTTTTTATAAACTTCCACTTAAAATAATATGTTTTTAAAATCAATCTTCAGTTATAAAACAAATTTTATAACTTCATTTCTATTGATTTACGTGACGATAAATCAATCTTTAAAAAATAGTGTATATTTGGGCCATCTGCTATTAATTCTTCAACCAACACTATCCATTGGTTAATATCAAAACAACTAGGGGTGAGCATTATTCGGTTAAACCAAATAAACCAACCAAACAAATTTGTTTTGGTCGGTTTGGTTCGGTTTTGAAATTAAATCGGTTTTTATTGGCCCGGAAAAATAAAAAGTTCGGTTATCGGTTTAACCAAATTAACCGAACTTTTATTATATTTTCAAAATTATCGATATTATAATAAATATTTAAGGTTAGTTTAGTTATTTAAGTAAATTTTAATCATTACCTATGTGTCAAAATTAATATTAAAAAGCATAAAAATCATAAGTAATTATACTCTAATCATACACGTATAATTTATTTCAAATTATAGTGAATATTTCAAACACAAATTGTAAAACATGTTTAGTTCAGTTTAATCAAATAACCAACCGAACCAACCAAAATTAATTTGGTTGGTTTGGTTTGGTTTTTAATTTTATTGGTTTTAGTTTGGTTTGACAAATTTCATCATCAGATAAACCAAACCAACCAAACTCTCACCCCTAAAAACAACAATGAATTTGGATTCAACAATCAGTAACCAAATCAATAATTCAATCATATTGGTTAAACAGTTCATGTAACGGTCAAATGCAAATAAATAACCAATTCAACTGATAGCGGTCAACCAATAATAATAATTCAAGCATCCAATTTAATTTAAATACATTCATATTATTATAAACGTAACCAACAAGTTAAGTTACCTTGTTTGGAAATAATCGTTAAAAAATAACGATTGGGTTTGATTAAATTAAACGAACCATTTAATTTAAATCAGTTGAATAAAAATATTTGTCATATATGCAACCAATTATTAAATCATCCCATAACAAGCAAACATAGCACACAAACAACAAACCCGACTTATAATAATTATAAGTGGGATAACTGAGTTAGTTTAACTTATCTTGTTCAATCACCGACAAAACGGTACGTTTTAAATCAAATTAAATATGTGTTTAATTTGATTAAAATTTCTAGTTGCTTTCGTCACTGACAAACTAGCTCCACCTTGAAAAGCTTGTCGATGCAGTCCTGATGCTCCGAGTTTCGTTCCATTCTAATATCGTACGTACGGGATAACTATATAAACTTGTATATTATTTACTTTAAAATTAAACTTAACTTTTAAATATTGGGATCACCCTCTCTTTTCTTCCTCGTCCTGCCTTACCCATATAAACGCTGCTCCAAAAAGGAAAAACAGGCTGATCCCTTTCACTGGCCAATGGATGCAATGTACGCACATATTCTCCTTCCCCACTAGATGGCTGCTTCATTAGAAACTTAGTTCTCTTCTATTTATTTATTTCTTTTCATATTCAAGGCCCAAGCCCACATTCTCGTGAAAGCCCACGTCCCTACCCCTGCATCTTCTTCTCCCCGCGATTGTTCTCATTTCACTGTCCCAGTACACGGTTCCTGCTCCTTCTATTTTCTTCTGTTCATTTTTTTTATACTGCTAATGTTCCCCTTCTTATACCTTGCTACCACTTATTTCTCCTATTACCTTCCAGCAAGCTGATCAAACATCTCCTTCCCCATTTATGAAAACCTTACCACATAAAAGCCTCTCACTTCTCCACTGTCATATATGCTTCGAATGCTTCCTGTAACCATTTCAACGTAAAACTCCCCACCTCTCTGCTTATTCATCACCACACCCTCGCCTCAGCTACCATGAGCGCTATCGCCCGCCATTTTCCATGGTCCACTCGAACTCACTGCCTTGTTTCAAAACAAGAGACTCACACTGTTACAGCTACCGCCCTCGTAACCTACTAATGCGCCAGGCTTCGGCCATCGAAGTGTCATTGTCAGCCCCCATTGAGATCGCCTTGCCACCACCTTCAAGTTCGTTGTTGACCTTAGGCTAACTATTAAGGGGTTTGATTTTATTTCTTTGCTGAAAAGGCTTGTTATAAATTTTGTTTACTAGGAAATGGAAGTTTACTTGCCTATATATAGAGAAAAATGGAAAAGGATAAGATGAAGGTCATTTCGTGTAGTACAAGATAGGAAAATAGGAATGGGTAGGTTAGCAGTATTCCATCACGTCCATTAGCTGGAGCCTGGGTTGCTTTACATCTGTAAACAGTGCCGCAGTTATAAGTAGTACGTAGCGTAGTAGCTGAGTTGATATTTCCCTTTCATAGCTGTATTGGGGTGTTAAGATGAAGGATAAAAATATAGTGTACAGGGCAGGCTTGTGTCTGTAGCTGAGTGATGTTCTTCCATAAGCTAAGGGTGACGGCATGGTATAGGGTGGGCTTGAGAAGCGAAAGGTTGTGACTTGAAAACAATAGCTGTATGTTTTCCCTAGGCACTAAGCTTGCAGATGAAGTACAACCGAAGTACACACATGGAGGCAGTAGTGACAGGGTGGGTTGAATAGTTATACAATTACATGTGCATTAGCTGGTGATGTATATCCTTACGGTTGCATTTGCGAGCTTAGGGTAGGTCTACATATTTATTTAGCTATGCATTTGTATATGGTAGGATTTAGAGTGTAAAATGCTTAGATATGAAGTTTCCATTTTTAGTGTAGAAGTTCTTATTTTAGTACAGTTAATTAAATTTTAACCATTATTTAACACCGAGCATTAAATATACATGTCATTACATACAATATTCAAATGCGACGAAAACAGACACAACGTTACGTCTTGACGTTACGGACCCATTGAAATTTATTTTATTGAAAACCGACTCTGTTTGCGCAACGACAATATTTTAATTTCAATATATTTATTGGTTCACCTTTAAATTGCACACACCATTAAAACAACTCTTATTGGCTCCAAATCGGAAATCTAGCAATAATTAGCTATACGTAATCCAATAAAATTCGTTTCATCAAAAATGGAGATCATTTGAAAAAAAATTATTCTAACGACTTATATAATATCGATAAATATAAATAAATATCAAAACAATTAATAATAATATTAATAAATTTTTATTGTTGTATATAACTAAAAAATAATAATATACAACTTCGAATATAAACCAATATGAAATTATAACTCACCAGTAATATTTTCGAATCAAACGATATCCAAATCTATATAAAAATTCCTTTAAATTTATAAATAAATGTTATCGTTTTATAAACGATTTCCATAGCGACTATTTTAAAATTTGAATTGGACATAACTTACAATATATACGATAAAATCTCATTTTTTTTTCACTTTCATTAGAAAATTATGATCAATTAGATTCTAACGTTTCTGGTTTCACTAAATTCTGACTTAAAACAGATTCTGTATATCAAATTGAAGTTTAAAACTCAATATTACGAACTACCATGCCATTACGAGTTCATTTAAATTAAATATAAATATAAAAGTTCATTCATCGTTTAATTAACGAATTACATATTAATAATCCATTAATATTCCAAATATAATATTTAAAACAAGTTTAAATATTCGAATTCAAATGGCCGGAAAATCCAGGTCATTATAGAATGTTTAAATTTTTTGCCAAAAAAAATTAAAAATCAAATGGGTTTAAAAATAAAGAATACTTATAGTGATCACGGTGGAAAATTTGATAATGAATTATTTATTAGTTTTTGTAATAAAAAGGGAATAATTCATAATTTCATTTCTACGAACACCACGAAAAAATGGAGTCACTGAAAGGAAAATCGAACATTACAAGAATGTACTCGTACATTATTAAATAGTAGTAGGCTACCTTAATATTTTTGGGCAGAAGCTATAGCAACAACGTGTTTATGTGCTAAAAAAAGTAACATTACGTCCAATAGCTAAAAACACTTGCTATGAAATGTTTTACGGGAAGAGATCCAAAGTACTTTATTTTAGAAAATTTGGTTCAAAATGTATTATCTTAAACACAAAAAATAATATAGGAGATTTGATCTAAAAGCTTATAAAGGCATATTTATTAGTTAATCAGATAAAAGTAAAGCCATAGAATTTTTAATAAACGAACAAATACTATAAAAGAAAGTCTACATGTTTCTTTTGATGAAGATTTATTAACTAATAAAAATAATAATGATTTAAGAAGTTATTATAAAATCTACTAAAAACAACATGGTTTCAAATAATAATAATGAATCATTAAACACATTAAGATCACCTCGTCATGTATTAAAAGATCTTCCCCTAAATAACATAATAGATCATCTATACAAGAGTATCTACTAGACATCAATTAAATCAAATGAGTCATATTGTATTCATATCAACATTAGAACCGAAAATTTATAAAGAAACAACAAATGATGAATCATGGATTATGGCAATGCAAGAAGAATTCAACCAATTCGAAAGAAGTGAAGTCTAGGAACTTTGTAACGACCCGGCTTTTTTCCTAGTTTTTTGTCAGTAATTAAACCAACTTAAACCGTTCATAAAGACGGATTGTTATGGGTACTAACATATTTGAACAAAAATAATAGAACTTTCCATTTCATTATAGAATATTAGATCAGAGTTACCAGCAACATCAGAGTACAACATAAGCTCAGCGGAAATAAACTGTTTAGTGAACTAAGAAAATCCAAAATATAACTCTAGCTCCAAAACTGAATCCAATTCTTGAAAGCTAAACCTGCAAACTAAACTACTGACTGTCCGTGCAAAATTATAGGCACCCAGAGTTTAGGTGTGGGAACAATAAACTCCAAGTCAGCCGTGGGACTGGTGTGAGAACTCAAAACAACTATTATTAAGGATTCATTTTAAAGTTGGGTAATTCAAAGGACCACGCCGCTAACGCGGAACGGGTTTACTCCATATGAATTCCCGTGCATAGAAATTCGCTATGACTTTTGAAAAATGAAAGTACCATAAGGTCTCGAGGCGCACACACAATGCAAATGCACACATGGGAGAGGTTTCTCCTTATGATAGTCAAAAATGCTTGATACATGAAAATCCTCTTTCAATGCTATAATATAGTGTGAAAACCTTTCGAAAATAAATGTATAAATCATAGCCAGCATAGGCACCATTTACTATACTGACGTATGGTATACAACTAAAATCGTACGGGCTTGTAGTAGAGATTGGGTTTCCAACAATTACCAGGCAAAGGAACTTCCTTTTGAACCGAATTTTGAACACCTGTAGAGGGATGTCCAAGGATCAACCGTGATGCTTCTCATGCCAACACAAGGCCGGGTTACACTTTAACTGGGTAACTTAGAGTACACCTGAGTATGCCATCTCCCAGTCATTACCGACCTTTCCGAGCGCCCCCCCCCCCCCCCCAACAACAACCACAAAAGTAGATGCTTCTACCACATAGGCTAATACCTAGGCTTCATACCATAGTACACCTTTTATCTAGAAGGAGACAACGCCCCATAACCCTGCTGTATTTCTTCATGTTTTGACCATTTACCACCGAGTGAGGCTTGCCGAGGTCACGATATACACAACGCTATTCTTAAATAAGCCATGCTTTGATCATCCATAGCTCATCACATAACTTAAGTATGTCACATTGTCCATTCACAACGCATCACTGATTTCTGTCAATATATAACCTCTAAGCTCATACGTCTTAGAGAAGGGTGTTAAGCAAGAGAATAAATTCTCCACCACCAAGAAGATATATATTTAACAGAGATCAGTGCTACACAGTCAATTGCAATGTCAGACACACAATCCATGTATGTTCGTTCTGGGTCCGAACGAAACTCCAATCCAAAAATCTCCAAATATATTCAAACCTCATGCCACTTATAACTCGTATCGGGGCATCAGCCCAACCGAGACATTAGCAATCAATTCAAACAATTCAAAGAATCTCGTTCTTCATTCATCGTTTTCCAAGTCTTGAATTGCTCCATAACGTCGTATTATTACTTGGAATGGTTTTCGAACATATGTTCGATCCCGGTCTTTCCAAGTAATAAGCGTACTTTCAAAACAATAGTTACGACTTACACAGGCTTTTCAATCCAAATCTCCTTCCAAATCGTTATCAATTCATTAACAATTCAAGATTGGAATTTCTTTAAATTTCATAAATCTGATTATTGTCTTAACTCTTTGAAATATACAACTTTGATCCTTATATTTCAAAACATAATTCTTCGTTCCCTTTTCTTAAGTCTTCCAATTTACCCATCTTTTTTTAACTGAAATTCCATTTACGGTAGTCCAAAACAATTGATATTCAAACATAAATTTATAGAGTTTAATCGACTTATATTTGATATCAATTCATAACTTGGGCAAACACTGTCAGAGTCTGGATATGAGTATGTTTTAATATTTCTGACAGTATTCGTCCGCTCCTAGAATTTCATATCGAATATCTGAAGATAAACTCTCCCCAACTCACTTCTTTTTATTTCAATTTTCAAAATCGATAATTAATTCCATATACAAATATTTATTCACTTTAAAACTTTCCAAACTATTTTACGGATCCTTTTACCATTTTAATAATAGTTCACAACTTATAAGCTTCAAAACCAAATTACCATTTAAACTATTATAAAAACATTTGGAAACGTTACTAAAAGCGCTGTCGTAAAATAGTTGTTTAAAACAAATAGATTCCAAATCATTTAAAATTCAAATATTTCGGTTTTAAACAATAAATTAGATTTATCATAATTTTTCTCCATTTTTAAAATAATTTTACAAACCTCTTTTAATCGATTTCCATTACGGTCGTCGAACTGCACGAATAACGATCTTTTCCAAATTTGTTTTAAACATAACTTGGAAATCATATATTGAAATTTGAAAATTCCTTTTCTATTCAAAAGCTTCTATCATTTTAAACCCATCGTTTCTTATTTCAAGTCAAATCGATTTCAAACCATCAAGTTATAGTCATTTGAATTTTGAAATCGATATTTACGAACAGTCACTCTGCAGCGCATTCTATTCACGCCATATAACGTTTTAAATATAAATCGTTCAAATCCTTTTCAAATTTAATTTATATTTCCAATTCATTTGGAAAACAGTTTCAAATTATATTTTAAATTGGATTTCAATTAACCATCATGTTTGTCGGATCAGTTAGGGATAGCCTGGGAGAGCAGGAAACTGTATTTTCCAAACCCAAGCCTAAACACTATCTTATCTGTCATTCTTAAACGTTCTGGTATATATATATAATTATTATATTATTATATTTTATAAAAAGACATCGTCAATATATATATATATATTTAAAACCATATTCCAATTTCAAAATATCATTTCGAATTAAACTGAAAATAATACTTTAACATTTGAAAATCAATCTTCATTTATATGGAAAGGAGATAAAATCGATCACCTATATAATCCCGCAACTACAGTGTGTGTGTGTGAATTCATGCAATCATAATCAACCATATAAATCAGATGAACATGAATTATAATCACAATCAATAAACAACCATTTCAGTTGTGCACAAGCGTTACGGACGATAACGCTTATTAGTGTTCAGTGTGCTATCTACACATCCATTCAGACTATAACATCCATATTCATCCAAATATAATTTATCACAGCCAATTATTCAACCACTATCAATTTAAATAAATAATTTAAATTAGGCGATCTCACCATTATGGATCCAAAATCTTCATTAACAGGACGAACACAGCTAACGCTACTCGTGCTGCTTTCAGTCCACTTCTATTAGCAGCTGGTAATTTTTCTGCTAATTTTATATATATAAGGACATTTTATTTTATTTTTATTATAATTTATACTTGCTCAAAATAATCAATATTATATATTAATGTATTCTACTTGTGAACACGATTCTAATGCCTCTAATGGCTCTTCGATCGGAGCTAAATCGAATAACTTAGAGGTGTTTAAAGTTTTAACTAAATTTAAATTTAAATACTAATCAAAACATACCAAGAATTCTTGGCCCAAGCCCAATAGCTTCTATCACCTACCCACCCGGCCCACTCGCTCTTCTTCTTCCTCCTTCCACGCCTCTTCTTCTTGCTCTCTCCTGTAACCCATTTTCACGTGTGCACCGTGCATGTGCACATCCAAATACTCCACTATACATCAATCCAAGACCACTACCAAACTTCTCTTCACTTCCTCTTTTAACTGCACACCTTCACCTTGAATTCGATCCTCCACATCGAAATGCGTCCCTCTGCCTGGACCTGTAGCGAACAGCAAAAACCTCATGAACCCATATGTCGCACCCTCCCAAACACACACCGAACTTCACCAATTTTCATGCAGACGAAGCTCTTTCCATCCTCATCACAACATGGTACTTATTTAATATTAAAATCTATATTCAAACCTTATAAAAATTTATTTATATTTAGAAAAACTAAATTATATAATAAAAATCCAAATTAAACTTAGTTAAAAATTCAGGGATATTACAAACTTGTTCCACGACCTTCATACCAATCTGTAATTGGAGCAGGGTTTATAAGAATAAAACAAAAAAAATGGAAACATTCTTCGAAAAAAAGCAAGCTTAGCAGCTCAAGGTTACAATCAAGAAGAGGGAATTGATTATGAAGAAACTTTTGCTCTTGTAGCTCGTTCTGAGGAAATTCGTACATTACTTGTGCAACAGCCCGCATTTTACGTATCGGAGAATCGTAAAATATTTTTATTTTATTGGCATGTTACCTTTGAAACTGTTATAATAACATTTTGAAACCTTACTAAAAATGCTGCCGTAAAATAATTGTTTAAAACAAATAGATTCCAAATCATTCATAATTCATATATTTCAGTTTTAAACAATAAATAAGATTTGTCATTATTTTTCTCCATTTTTAAAATAATTTTTTAAACCTCTTTTAATCGATTTCCATTACGGTCGCCGAACTGCACGTATAGCGATCTTTTCCAAATTTGTTTTAAACATAACTTGGAAATCATATATTGAAATTTTAAAATTCCTTTTCTGTTCAAAAGCTGCTATCATTTTAAACCCATCATTTCTTATTTTAAGTCAAACCGATTTCAAACCATCTAGTTATAGCCATTCGAATTTTGAAATCGATATTTACGAACTGTCGCTCCACAACGCATTCTATTCACGCTATATAACGATTTAAATATAAATCGTTCAAATCCTTTTCAAATTTAATTTATATTTCCAATTCATTTGGAAAACAGTTTCGAATTATATTTAAAATTATATTTTGAATTAACCATTATGTTTGTCGGATCAGTTAGGGAGAGTAGGAAACTGTATTTTCCAAACCCAAGCCTAGACACTATCCTCTCTGTCATCCTTGAACGTTCTGGTATATATATAATTATTATATTATAATATTTTATAAAAAGACATCGTTAATATATATATATATATTTAAAACCACATTCGAATTTCAAAATCTTATTTCGAATTAAACTGAAAATAATATTTTAACATTTGAAAATCAATCTTCATTTATATGGAAAGGAGATAAAATCGATCGCCTATATAATTCTGTAGCTACAGTGTGTGTGTGAATTCATGCAATCAGAAATCAACCATATAAATCAAATGAACATGAATTATAATCACAACCAATAAACAACCATTTCAACTGTGCACAAGCGTTACGGACTATAACGCTTATTAGTGTTCAGTGTGTTATCTACACATCCATTCAAACAATAACATCCATATTCATCAAGATATAATTTATCACAGCCAATTATTCAACCACTATCAATTTAAATAAATAATTTAAATTAGGAGATCTCACCATTATGGATCCAAAATCTTCATTACCAGGACAAACATGCCAACAAACATTGCTAACGCTACTCGTACTGCTTTCAGTCCACTTCTATTAGCAACTGGTAATTTTTCTGCTAATTTTATATATATAAGGACATTTTATTTTATTTTTATTATAATTTATACTTAATCAAAATAATCAATATTATATATTAATGTATTCTACTTGTGAACATGATTCTAATGCCTCTAATGGCGATTCGATCGGAGCTAAATCGAATAACTTAGAGGTGTTTAAAGTTTTAACTTAATTTAAATACTAATTAAAACATACCAAGAATTCTTAGCCCAAGCCCCATAGCTTCTATCACCTACCAACCCGGCCCACTCCCTCTTCTTCTTCCTCCTTCCGCGCCTCTTATTCTTGCTCTCTCCTGTATCCCATTTTCACGTGTGCACCATGCATGTGCACATCCAAACATTCCACTATACATCAATTCGAGAACACTTAATTAACAATTCAAATCTCCTTCCAAATCGTTATCAATTCATTAACAATTCAAGATTTGAATTTCTTTAAATTTCATAAATCTGATTATTATCTTAACTCTTTAAAATATACATCTTTGATCCTTATATTTCAAAACATAATTTTTCGTTCCCTTTTCTTAAGTCTTCCAATTTACCCATCTTTATTTGGACTGAAATTCCATTTACGATAGTCCAAAACAATTGATATTCAAACAAAAATTTAAATAGAGTTTAATCGACTTAGATTTGATATCAATTCACAACTCGGGCAAACACTGTCAAAGTCTAGATATGAGTATGTTTTAATATTTCTGATAGTATTCGTCCGCTTCTGGAATTCCATTTCGAATATCTAAAGATAAACTCTTCCCGACTCACTTCTTTTTATTCCAATTTTCAAAATCAATAATTAATTCCAAATACAAATATTTAATCACTTTGAACCTTTCCAAACTATTTTACAAATCCTTTTACCGTTTTAATATTAGTTCACAACTTATAAGCTTCAAAACCATATTACCTTTGAAACCGTTATAATAACAATTGGAAACATTACTAAAAATGCTGCCGTAAAATAGTTGTTTAAAACAAATAGATTCCAAATCATTCAAAATTCAAATATTTCAGTTTTAAACAATAAATAAGATTTATCATAAAAATTTTCCATTTTTAAAATAATTTTTTAAACTTCTTTTAATCGATTTCCATTACGGTCGCCGAACTGCACGTATAGCGATCTTTTCCAAATTTGTTTTAAACATAATTTGGAAATCATATATTGAAATTTGAAAATTCCTTTTCTATTCAAAAGTTGCTATCATTTTAAACCCATCGTTTCTTATTTCAAGTCAAACTGATTTCAAACCATCAAGTTATAGCCATTCAAATTTTGAAATCGATATTTACAAACTGTCGCTCCGCAGCGCATTCTATTCACGCCATATAATGATTTAAATATAAATCATTCAAATCCTTTTCAATTTTAATTTATATTTCCAATTCATTTGAAAAACAGTTTCAAATTATATTTCAAGTTAACCATCATGTTTGTCGGATCAGTTAGGGATAGCCACGGAGAGTAGGAAACTGTATTTTCCAAACCCAACCCTGGACACTATCCTCTCTGTCATCCTTGAACGTTCTGGTATATATATAATTATTATATTATAATATTTTATAAAAAGACATCGTTAATATATATATATATATATATATATATTTAAAACCACATTCGAATTTCAAAATCTTATTTCGAATTAAACTGAAAATAATATTTTAACATTTGAAAATCAATCTTCATTTATATGGAAAGGAGATAAAATCGATCGCCTATATAATTCTGTAGCTACAGTGTGTGTGTGTGAATTCATGCAATCAGAAATCAACCATATAAATCAAATGAACATGAATTATAATCACAACCAATAAACAACCATTTCAACTGTGCACAAGCGTTACGGACTATAACGCTTATTAGTGTTCAGTGTGCTATCTACACATCCATTCAAACAATAACATCCATATTCATCAAGATATAATTTATCACAACCAATTATTCAACCACTATCAATTTAAATAAATAATTTAAATTAGGAGATCTCACCATTATGGATCCAAAATCTTCATTACCAGGACAAACATGCCAACAAACATTGCTAACGCTACTCGTACTGCTTTCAGTCCACTTCTATTAGCAACTGGTAATTTTTCTGCTAATTTTATATATATAAGGACATTTTATTTTATTTTTATTATAATTTATACTTAATCAAAATAATCAATATTATATATAAATGTATTCTACTTGTGAACACGTTTCTAACTCCTCTAACGGCGATTCGATCGAAGCTAAATCGAATAACTTAAAGGTGTTTAAAGTTTTAACTAAATTTAAATTTAAATACTAATTAAAACATACCAAGAATTCTTGGCCCAAGCCCAATAGCTTCTATCACCTACCAACACGGCCCACTCCCTCTTCTCCTTCCTCCTTCTACGCCTCTTCTTCTTGCTTTCTCCTGTAACCCATTTTCACGTGTGCACCGTGCATGTTCACATCCAAATGCTCCACTATACATGAATCCAAGACCACTACCAAATTTCTCTTCACTTCCTCTTCCAACTGCATACTTTCACCTTGAATTCGATCCTCCACATCGAAATGCGACCCTCCGCCTGGACCTGTAGCGAAAAGAAAAAACCTCGTGAACCCATATGTTGCACCCTCCCAAACATACACCGATCTCCACCAATTTTCATGCAGACGAAGCTCTTTCCATCCTCATCACAACATGGTACTTATTTAATATTAAAATCTATATTCAAACCTTATAAAAAATTATTTATATTTAGAAAAACTAAATTATATAATAAAAATCCAAATTAAACTTAGTTAAAAATTCACGGATATTACAACTTGTTCCACGACCTTCATACCAATCTGTAATTGGAACAAGGTTTATAAGAATAAAACAAATGAAAAAGGAAACATTCTTCGAAACAAAGCAAGCTTAGCAGCTCAAGGTTACAATCAAGAAGAGGGAATTGATTATGAAGAAACTTTTGCTCTTGTAGCTCGTTTTGAGGAAATTCGTATATTACTTGTGCAACAACCTGCATTTTACATATCGGAGGATTGTAAAATATTTTTATTTTATTGCTTGAGGGTTGGATCATTCTCATATTTTGATATGTTGTTTATGGGGATGTGAGACATGTCCATAAGTTTTACCAATTTTGTTTGTGACCATTTCCCCCTTTCCAGTCTTGTACAGGGCATACCTTTTGACTCAGGTCGAATCAGGTGTTGAGACTTATGCCATTGGAAAGGAAATGATGATTGCCTTCCCGTAGAGTGGTTACATTAAATATTTGGCTCAGTGGTTTAGGAGATAACATTGTTTTAAGGTTTAATAGTTAGCTACTCGGGTTTTAAGCCATAATGGGCTGATGTCGAGAGGCTCATTAGTGGGCTAGTGGAAAGGTATAAATAGGGGGTGGGAGGTATGAGAAAGGGATTAGTTTTTCTATTCTCTCATTTGGTGGTCTATGTTCCTTTTTCCTCTAACACCTTTCCACCATTAAAATCAAAATCTAAAGGAAGGAAGTCAAAGATCTACACCGTTTGAAGCTGGATCTACATCATTCGAAGGGGATTTCATCGGATCAAGGAGTTTGATTCGAATTGCGTGCTGTCCGGAATTTTAATACATTGATTTTAGCTTGTTTTGGAGAATTGGTGAGTGATATGCATCACTCACATGGATTCAATCAAGTGTATAAGTGTTTGATCATGTTTTTCATCAAATTCAAGTGTTTTCTCATAGATCTATATCATGGTACGTCCATTTCCATATGAATCACCCTAGGATCTAATTTAGAAAGTTTAAAACCGGTAATTCTTATGTTATTTCATATGTCTATGCAAATTAGATCTATAATTTTAGTTCATATACAAATTTATCATGATTTTGTGATATATTGGTGGAAATTGTTAATGTTGAGTTGTTAGTGGTTTCATAATGTGTTCATGAGTGAATTGGATGCATTGAAAGAACTAACTTTGTCGAAATTGTCGATCGATGAAGTTTTGGTTGAATTTCGGATTGAGAAGGAGGGATCGGGCTTGGACCGATTGGATCGATCGGTGAGGGGAACCGATCGGCCGAAATCTTGTCTTGGGAAATAAGTCAGGGTCGATCAGTGTTATATGGTATGTGTAACACCCCGTGTATTCTATAACAGTGAGATTCACAAATTAAAGTATAATTAATTTGAAATCAAAGAATTAAGGGAAACGGGTTACACCATTGCATTCGCCTCGAAATTCTGCTTAAGATAGAGTTCGAGTTTACGCAAAACGGATAACGTGTGAAGAAGATATCTTTAATTTAAATATCGCAGCAAAACATGAAAAAAAAAAAGAAGAATGGGAAACGAATAATGTTTAGCATTGTTCTAGGGTTTGTAAGCAAAAGACTTAGTAGCTCATTTGGTTGGAACACATGACTTGCATACAAGAGGTACAGAGTTCGATCCCCGCCAGCGCCCTATTTTTGTTTTAGGGGAATGGCTTAAAATAGCCTAGTGTGAACGCAGTTCAAAAAGTGGTTTAGTGTGAAAATGGGTAATTGGGAAGATAGAGAAAAAAATGAATATATATATAATATATATACATATACGCATATATATATATATATGACGTGTACGCATAATGTAGCGTACGTTGCGCATTTTTGGTTGTCAAGGATGGTTTTTTTTTTTTGGCCTTCTCCAATTTTTAATTATGACAAATTAAAGGTAAGAAAATATTTATTCATATATAAATAAATATTTATATATGGGTAATTAATACGGTAAAGGGGAAAATGTATCTATTAAATACGTATTTACGTTTGAATTGGTGAACATTTAATACGCTGAGTCATTTCTGACTCATCGCTGAGTCAATGCTGAGTCATTTCTGACTCATGGCTGAGTCAATAGGATAACTCTATCCTGACTAAACGGCTATTGTTGAATCAAGCTCCATCGACGGTCTAAAACAACTCACAAACATTATAAAAAGGACCTAAGACCTAGCCTAAATCATACTATTTCATTTTAGCCTCAGGCCGCCGCCATTAAACCTTGAGCTCTGAATTAAAAATATAAAGAATAAAATTATAGAAGATGGAGGACGATTCTTGAAGGTTACAACTAGAAGCTACAACAACTACGACGCTTTAGACAACGAATTCGAGACTAATTGATTTGGGATTTTTTAATTGCTTCATATTGTAAGTTCTATGTTACTTTTTAGGCAAAAACGCTAAAACAATATGGACATGAGATGAATTGAAACCGAATTTATGAACTATTGCTAATCCATTGTTTATATTATTTATCGTTGAATTATAATTTGGGGATATTGCTATGGCAACGTTGCAAGTTAAACTTGTCATGATTTTGATGTTGTTATGAATCACTTGGGCTTAATTGTTTGGCAAGTTGGACTAATACATGTCCATGAAATCGCTATGTTTATTGAAATACTTATGTTGATTAAACCATGCCTATGATGCTAATTAGACCATGGCTATGAATATTGATGGAATTATGCCTGTGGTGTTATTATACCCATCATGATTTATGAAAAATAGGGTATTGCTAGGCTATGATGAAAAGTTGAAATTGTTATAATGTTAGATATGTTAAAAACGCTAAGTTGGAATCATTATGTCTATCATGTTAATTATGTTAAAAACGCTAAATTGGAATCATTATGTCTATCATGTTAATTATGTTAAAAACGCTAAATTGGAATCATTATGTCTATCATGTTAATTATGTTAAAAACGCTAAATTGGGATCATTATGTCTATCATGTTAGTTGAGAATCATTATGTTAATAATGCTAAGTTGGAACCATTATGTTTATAATATTAGATGAGAATCATTATGATAAATTGGAATTATTATGTCTATGAGAATCATTATGTTAAAAATGCTAAATTGGAATCCACTATGCCCATTAGGATTACTATGCCTTTAATGTTTCATGTTTATAATAAAATTTTTATGATGCCGCAATGATTATTATGCCTATGATGCAAAGTTGAAAACATCATGTTAAATTAAGTTGGAATCATCACTATGCCATGTTATCACCATACTAGTATTGCAACTTTGTGATATGTTATAGCCTGTTTATTATGCAAGTAATGTTATAACTGTCACATATGCCTATCACATGTTTGGTATTATTCCCCTTTATCTCTTGAACTGTTTATACTTGTGAACGAAGTACGTTTATATACGTTGGGGATACGATTGGGTAGAATAGGCAAAACTTGAATTAATTATAAGCATAAACTATGAAATTTGGCATAAGTAGAACATGAAATATGGCATGAAAAACTTGACTTGAACATGCCATAACTTGACTTTAAACATGCCTTAGTTGGGCACGAAGTTGACATATGAACATGATATCAAAATCTGATAAGAACATGGGCATGACTTTAGAAAACAAGAAAGTGGCCAACTCGAGGTTGGGTTGAGTTTGTAGTGTAAATCTGCCCGGAACCGCCCGGCAAATCCAGTTGCTACAAACAATAGGATCCAATGTGGGTAGTTGGTCACATCGCGCTTGAAACCCGAGGTTGGGTTGAGTTCGTAGTGTAAACCTGCCCGGAACCGCCCGGCAAATCCAGTGGCTACGAACAACAGGATCCAATGTGAGTGGTTCGGTGCATTAACGAATCAATTAATGCCAAGTAGGGTTAAGTCATGAACATGAAAAGACAACTTAACCAACTTGAACACGATTTGAAGGGCTAAGTCATGAACTTGAAAACGACGACACTTAGCCAATTTGACATGACACGTAGGCGGGTTAAGTCGCGAACTGAAATGACATGCTTAACCATCTTGACATGACTAGACTAGAAAAGGATTGAGTCACGAATTACATGACTTAAACTGTTAGGCGGGTTGGGTCACGAATTACATGACCTAATCTATTAGGCGAAACCCTAGACACGACCCCTTTCAGCAGTAACCCTCTAGATGTATCAAGGTACCCTGGGGCTAGGCCGGGTGGGGGCACGATTACTGGGCTGATTGTAAGAGGTGAACGGCGGCAGTGGGGTACGCCAGTGTAGGTTCGGCGGACTACGATCGTGCACGTATCCGGGGCAGACACTGGGTAACTGTAGATTTATCTGTGCATCTTGAATTGTGTCAGGGGTTGACACCTTAGGGCTGATACACCCGAAGGTGGACCCAGCACATGTGACTACATTCGTGATTAGCCGTATGACACGGACACTTGACGAGCTAGAACTTGTAGGGAGCCGATCGACTAGATAATCGCTCCGTAGGACCCCGTACTTGGGTCAGACCCCGTTTCAGGGTCATTTCATGATAGTGGGCCGTGGGATTTATTTCGTGATTAACTTGTGACACGGGCTTAGTATACTAGTGAAGTCGATGCAACAGTTCTCGAACATGTGATGCTCTACTTGACTTGTCTTGACTTATCCTGATCACCTTAGTCTATCTTGTTCACCTTAACACTATTCTTAAGTCTAGTTCCAGTTCATACATGACAGGTTGTTTTAACCGTTTTTACACTGAAAGTCACTAGAACTTACTCAGTCTTTATGACTGACCCTTTTCCTTTCGCCTCTTTTTCTTTCGTTCCCCCCCCCCCAGGTTCTCAGGGAGGAATAACTAGCTCTTAGCTTGGATATCACTTGCTTTGGCTCAGCATGTACGGTTTGCTATGGCTGCTTCTTTTGACTGCACTTGGGGAATAAGCTGTTTTACTGTTTTTAAATTACTGCTTCTTTGGCTATTATTATAAGACAGTTGTAATGAGGTTACTTGAAATGTTTGTAAAAGACATGGTTTAATTTGGAATGAAATGAAGTTCTGTTTTGCTCAGAAATTCTTCCGCTGTTTACTTAATTATTTATTTATGTTCTGTCTTGTGATAATTCTGTGATGTTATCTCGATAATACCTCTCCAAAACTAGGGCATTCCCTTTGTGAGTGACCCTAGCGGAGGTGGGGTGTTACAGTATGGGCCGATCAGTGCTATATGGTGTGGGCTGGTCGGTGTTATATGGTGTGGGTCTATCGATGTTATGTAGTGTGGGCCGATCAGTGTTATGTGGTGTAGGCTGGTCGAGAGGTGAAGGGTTGGTCAGTCGGGCTTCTAGGGAGTGATCGGTCGATGCTCCAAGAAGATTGGCCGGTCGCATAGGGTTTTATGAAAAATTATATTTTTCGGGTACGACTCAGATTTGAACAAAAAGGGCCTTTTTTGTTTGGGGGGGCAACACCCCGAACCCTAGTCGCAGCGCAGTGGTGTAATTTGGCTCAGTGATGTTGTGACTTCGAAGTAAATTCAAGTGGGAATATTCAGAGTGTTGTATGTGTTCATTGATCGGTGTAGAACAAAGAATGGGGTGGAAACTCAAAGGTCGTAAGTTGGTGGATAATGGTTGCTTGAGCTATGAAAAGTCATCGGGATGGATGATTAGAGATGCAAAGGCTGAGAGATTATCATTATCGCAAGTTCTTGCGGGCACAAAGCTGGGGTACAATAGGGGCACCAAAAAGAATGGTTGTAGGTTGAGTACCCTGGGTATCGTTGAAAAGCCTAGTTGTCAAGGTTGGACATACATACGTATCATTGGAAGGCGTATATATTTTATGCTAGAACCGGGGTTACCATTAGTCCTTGATATAAGGCAAGTTCGGCCGTCATACGATTAAAGATGGCTTCGAAGCAAGATTGGCGGTGATAGCCAGAGTTTGTCATGGATGATTGGTTGCTTTGTTTGAACCATCTCATGTAGATTGTCCAACGTCGAAGGAGATGTTCCTTGGGTGCTTTTCTGATATTGGTTTATGCCTCCGGGGCTTATGCTTGAGGGATGTTGAGTTTGATTATGATGGTTTACATAAGATATATAATTTGGATGTCATGAGTGCTTTTCCATGATTGAACGGGTGTTATGGTTTCCATGGATGTATGGTTGAAATGTTGTAAAGGCTATCACTATATGATGTGGGGAAGATAGAGTTGAGTTCTTCTCTGGTATTGTGGGTAAATTAGTATGTTTATCTATCCATTCTCATATGCTTTATTGTTGATTTTTCTTAGTTGTTTTATCGCTCACTAAGACTATTGTCTGAATCAAGGTTTTATGTTTCCCTCTTATTACCTTGGGTTGTTCATCCGGTTGTGGATGGGCAAACTAGGTGGCAGGTGATAACTTAGTAAGGACGATGTGGCAGTTCGGAGGCGAGCAAGAGGCTGGAGTAATATCTTTCTACCATATATATAGTATTTGGATTTCTGCTATTTGTTATTCTCTGAGTGTGGTAGTGAGGCAGTTTGTATAAACACTATTTCCAAGTGTATGGATATTACTTTCTAGTTGTTATGAAAGTCTATTGTTTTATGCTTTACTATTACTACCTGTTGTATATGTTCTATTATATTTTATCCTTGCGCTGTGAGTTACGATAGGCCCCGATGTTGTTGTTTACGTATGATGATCGTCCACAACTGCCTGGCACACCTTCCAGCGCATAATTCCTCTTGTATAGTGCAGGGGTTGTGGGCGGTCGTCACATTTGGTATCAGAGCTCTGGTTATCGATTTTAGCCAAAGTTCTAAGGGCGTAATCATGTATGAGAGACGTAATTGTAGATTTCAGTTGGATGCTTATTATATATATTAGCATATATAGTACAAATGTTTGTTCTCCTTTAACAGTTTTTCTTAAAGGTGGCTAATTATTCTAAATTGCAAATGTAGAATGAGTAGACAAGCATCAAGACACGTTGCTAAGGAAGCTAATACTAGAAGGGGAAATGGCGGTGAACCAGACTACCCTACCATGTTTGAAGCCATGATAGAGGCATTCATGTGAAGGATGGCCGCTCCAGTGGCAACTACTATAGATGTTGGTGTGCAAGTTCCTAGAGTAGTTGATTTCGCAAAGCTATGCAAGGACTTTACATCTCTAGGGGGGAAACCATTTAAAGGAACTGATCAAGAAGAAGAGGTTCAGAGGTGGATGGATTCTTGTGTCCGAATCTTTAGGGACTTGGGATAGGATGGTGCAACAAGGAGAATGCTTGCATCAAGGCAGCTGCAAGGAAGATCCATGGAATGGTGGAATTCAGTTACACTTGAGACTCTAGAAGAGGAGATTTCATGGGAGCAATTCCAAGCTAAGTTTGAAGCAAAGAACCTTGTTCAAGAAGTTCATAGAGCTGAAACAGAATGGTCGTTCTGTGCTTGACTATGTTTCTAATTTTGAAACCTTGTCCAGATACGCTCATTCATACATTGGTACACCCTATCAGAAGAACGAGAAGTTCGCTATGGGTCTGGATACCTATATTGGAAGGTCGTTGGTGGATCATCTTGATGATTCATTCGAGAAGATTGTGGAAAAAGTTGTTCTCCATGAGAGCTTATTTCCTAAGGAAGCAAATGTTGTTGCTGCAACCAAGGAAGCTCAGAAACCACAGCATGGTCGTAATAATAAGAAGAGGAAGCAGCAACAGCAGAAAGGAAAGGATGGCCAGAAGAAGCCTAAGAGTGAGGTGGTTTGCTTTAACTACCAACAGAAGGGTCATTACTCGAATGAGTGCAAGAATCCTAAAGCTGGGAAGAAGTGCTTCAAGTATGGAAAGCCTGGACATGAGAAGAAAGAATGTCCAGAATCGGCTAAGGGAAAGCAAGTGGTGTCTTTGCAAGCTATACCATCTTCTTCAAGAGCTCTTACTGTAGAGGAGAAGGGAAAGGGTGTCGTTGTTCAAGGTACTCTTTCAGTTAATGGTGTTTCAGTTCGTGTGTTGTTCGATAGTGGAGCATTGCATTCTTTCATTTGCAATGAGCTTTTGTGCCGCTTGGGTTTGGAACCCGAGATTTGTGATAGACCATTGATTGTGACTAATCCAGTAGGGGGTTCATCTAATTTGTGCATGTTGAGTCGTGGTCTAGTGTTGTCGAGTCATGGTTGCTCTTTTGTGTGTGATTGCTTTGTTCTTAACTTCGCTGGGTTTGGGATCATCTTGGGCATGGATTGGCTCAAGAGGTATGCGGCAACGGTGAATTGCGAGAAGCTAGAGGTGAGGGTCGGGGATATGGAAGGGAGAAAGGTGTTGATTAGATGTAAGCGCAAAGACGGAGTCTTCGTAAGCTATATGGATTTGCTTGGGATTCCACAGGAAGACCTGTCACTTGTGCAGATCACTAATGAGTATGAGGATGTCTTTGACGAGGTCAAAGTGTTGTCGTTGTATCGTGAGATTGAGTTTAGGATAGATTTGGTCAAGGGTGTTAGACCAATCGTTATGCCCCTTAGGCGGATGGCGCCTAAGGAACAGCGAGAGTTGGAGGTGCAAGTTCATGACCTTTTGGAAAAAGGTTCATTCAGAAGAGTGTATCCAGATGGGGTGCACCTATCGTGTTTGCAACCAAGGCAGATAGCTAGTTGAGATTGTGTATGGACTATCATGAGTTGAACAAGGTAACAAAGAAGAACAAGTATCCGTTGCCGAGGATTGATGACTTGTTCGATCAGCTTCACGAGGCCAAATTTTTTCTCATATGGATTTGGCAACATAATTTCACCAGCTAAGGGTGGCAGAGGATAGTGTGCCAAATACTGCTTTTAGGACACCATCCAATTTCTTCGAATGGTTGGTGATGCCATTCGGATTGACTAATGCACCAACATATTTTTTGGATCTTATGAATAGGGTATTCAAAGATTAGTTGAACAAGTTCGTGCTTGTGTTCGTGGATGATATTATTATTTACTCCCGGAACGAGGAAGAACATAAGATGCACTTGAGAGTTGTGTTGGAAATCTTGCGAAAGCATCAGCTGAGAGCTAAGTTTTCGAAGTGTCACTTCTGGAAGAGTGAAGTGAGATTATTAGGCCATGTTATTTCTGGAAATGGAATAGCGGTTGATCCTGCTAAAGTGGCAGCAATCCAGGACTGGGACAGACCTAAGAATGCGATGGATGTGAGAAGTTTCCTTGGGTTGGCTGGTTATTACCAACGGTTTATCAAGGATTTTTCCAAGATAGCTGCACCGTTGACGGGATTGACGAAGAAGAACCAAGTGTTCACATAGGATGCGAAGTGTGAACAAGCGTTCAGAATCATGAAAGAGAGACTGACGAGTGCTCCTGTGTTGACCATTCCAGAATAAAGAGATGGTGGTATATACCGATGCATGTGGTACTGGACTTGGAGCAGTGCTGATGCAAAAGGATAAAATTGTGGCCTACGCAAGTCGACAGCTAAAGCCGCATGAAAGGAATTACCTAACTCATGATTTGTAGTTGGCAGCGATTGTGTTTTCTCTTAAGATGTGGAGACATTACCTGTTGGGAGTTTGATTTGAGTTGTTTACGGATCACAAATCGTTGAAGTATCTTTTCTCCAAAAAGGATTTGAATCTTCGGCAGCAAAGATGGTTGGAGTTTTTGGCATTATATGATTTTGGTATAACCTATACTCCTGGCAAGGGCAACGTGGCTGCAGATGAGTTGAGTCAAAAACACGCAAGTTTGGGGGCGTTGTTTTCAGAATGAAAGAGCCTCGAGTATTTAGCAAGGTTCCAGGACACAATGTTGGCAAGCTTATCAAGAAGACCCACTCTTATCAAAAGGATTGGCGAAAGCCAAAAGCGAGATACAAAGATTGTCGAGTTTATCCAGAAGCTAGAACCAGAGAATAAAGAATTAAAAGTCGATCGAGAAGGTTGGCTTCGAAAACAAGGGCGACTAGTTGTTCCAGATGTCGACGGATTGAGAGATGAGATTCTCAGAGAATGTCATCACTCAAAGTTAACGATTCATCCCGGTGGTCATAAGATGTATCAGGACATGAAGCAAATCTACTACTGGGAGGGGATGAAGCGAGATATTGGAAAGTTCATTTCCAAGTGCATGAACTGTCAGTTGGTGAAAGCTGAATAGAAAAAGACGAGTGGTTTACTTCAGCTATTGAAAGTTCCTACATGGAAGTGGGAGCAAATATCGATGGATTTTATGATGGACTACCAAGAACCAGGGCATGAAATGAAGGGATATGGGTCATTGTGGATCCCTTGACCAAAAGTGCAAGGTTCATTCCTGTCAAGACGACTAGGATGGCATCGAAGTTGGTTGAACTTTATGTGAAATGGATAGTTCGATTCCATGGTATCCCAAAGAGCATAATGAGTGACTGAGATCCATTATTTATGAGTGGTTTTTGGAAAAGCTTGCAGGAAGCTCTGGGAACCGAGTTATGTTCAAGTACGGCTTACCATCCCCAAACTGATGGGCAGACCTAGAGAGTCAATCGAATTTTGGAAGATCTTTTTAGGGCTTGTGTGTTAGACTTCGGAGGATCATGGGAAGACCATCTACATCTAGTTGAATTTGCATATAATAATAGCTACCAGTCTAGCATTGGGATGGCATCATACGAGGCATTATATGGGAGGTCGTGCAATTGTCCAACATGTTGGTTAGAAACTGAAGATAAGTTGGTACTTGGGCCAGAGATGATTAGAAAGACCTCGGATCGCATCGAGATCCTTCGACAATGAATGAAGGCAGCCTAGGATCGTCAAAAGAGTTACGCTGATAAGCGTTGTAAGGACTTGGAATTCTATGTAGGCGATATTGTTTTCATGAAGATTTCGCCGTTAAAGCATGTGGTTCGATTCAAAAAAAAGGAAAGTTAGCTCCTAGGTTCGTTGGATCGTTTCCGATTGTCGAGCGAATTAGAAAGCTCACATATAGATTGGAGTTACCCGAGAAGATGTCGAGTGTGCATAATGTTTTCCATATGTATGTCATTTCTATGGAAGTTTGTGCATGATTCGAATGTGGTGGTATCTCCAGAGCAGTACGAAGACCTAGAAATCAGGAGCAAAGTTGCGAGGCCTAGTAAGCCGCTTCGTGTTGTGGGGAATGACATGAAACAGCTTAGAAGGAAGATGGTTAAGCTAGTCAAGGTACAACGGAGTGAAGATGGCGACGATTGTATGCGGAAGACGGAAGAGAGCATGAGGGCTACTCATCCAGAACTCTTCATCAGTAGGACCCTTTGATATTGTATCCTCGTTATATAGTAGTATCTTGTTGTTATTTGATAAGATTCCTTATGCTAGGATAAGGCTATGGATGCATGGCTTAGTGGCAGCTAGTTTGGATGATAGAATTGGCTATTTATAGATGATAGGCATGCGAAATTATTGTGTTTACTTGGAATTTTGGGGGCGAAATTCCTAGGGGAGGGGGGATGTAACAACCCACATTTTACGTATCGGAGGATCCTAAAATATTTTTATTTTATTCCCTGAAGGTTGGATCATTCTCATATTTTGATATGTTGTTTATGGGGATGTGAGACATGTCCATAATTTTTACCAACTTTGTTTGTGACCATTTTGCCCCTGTCAGTCTTGTATAGGGAAAAACTTTTGACTCAGGTCGAATAAGGTGTTGAGACCTGTGTCATTGGAAAGAAAATGATGATTGCCTTTCCGTATAGTGGTTACATTAAAGATTTGGCTCAGCGGTTTGGGAGAAATCGTTGTTTTATGGTTTAAAAGTTGGTTATTCAGGTTTTAAGCTATAATAGGTTGATGTGGAGAGGCCCATTAGTGGGCTAGTGGAAAGGTATAAATAGAGGGTGGGAGGTATGAGAAAGGGTTTAGTTTCTCTATTCTCTCATTTGGTGGCCTATGTTCCTCCTTTCCCTAACACCTTTCCACCATTAAAATCAAAATCTAAAGGAAGGAAATCAAAGATCTACACCATTTGAGGTTGGATCTACATCATTTGAAGGGAGAATTCATTCGATCAAGGAGTTTGGTTCGAATTGCTTGCTGTTCGGAATCTTAATACATTGATTTTAGTTTGTTTTGGAGAATCGGTGAGTGATATGCATCTCTCACATGTATTCAATCAAGTGTATGAGTGTTTGATCATGTTTTTCATCACATTCAAGTGTTTTCTCATATATCTATATCATGGTAAGTCCATTTCCATATGAATCACCCTAGGATCTAATTTAGCAAGTTTAAAACCGGTATTCTTATGCTATTTCATATGTTTATGCAAGTTAGATCTATAATTTTAGTTTATATGCACATTTATCATGATTTTGTGACATATTGGTGGAAATTGTTATTGTTGAGTTGTTAGTGGTTTCATAATGTGTTCATGAGTGAATTGAATGCATTGGAAGACTTGACTTCATCGAAATTGTCGATGGATGAAGTTTTGGTTGAATTTCAGATTGAGAAGGAGGGATCGGGCTTGGACCGATAAGATTGGTCGCTGAGGGGGACCGATCGACCGAAATCTTGTCTTGCGAAACAAGTCAGGGTCAATCGGTGTTATATGGTGTGGGCCGATCGGTGTAATGTGGTGTGGGCCAATCGGTGTTATATGGTGTGGACCGATCGGTGTTATGTAGTGTGGACCGATCGGTGCTATGTGGTGTGGGTCAGTCAAGAGGTGAAGGGCTGGTCAGTCGGGCTTCCAGGGAGTGGTCGGTCGGTGCTCCAAGAAGATGGGTCGGTCGAATAGGGTTTTCTAAAAAATTATATTTTTCGGGTACGATTCAGATTTGAACAAAAAGGGCTATTTTTAAAAAAAATCGGGGGCAACACCCCCAAACCATAGCCGTAGTGCAGTGGTGTAATTTGGCTCAGTGATGTTGTGCTTTCGAAGTAAATTCAATTGGGAATATTTGAAGTGTTGTATGTGTTCGTTGATCGGTATAGAACAACGAATGAGGTGGCAACTCAAAGGTCATGATTTGGTGGATAATGGTTGCTTGAGAAGGTTGCTTAAGCTATGAAAAGTCGTCGGTTGGATGACTAGAGATGCGAAGGCCGAGAGATGACCATTGTCGTAAGTTCTAGTAGGCTTAAAGCAGGGGTACAATAGGGGCACCTAAAAGACCGGTAGTATGTCGAGTACCCTAGGTATCGTTGAAAGGCCTAGTTGTCAAGGTTGGACATACATACGTATCGTTGAAATGTGTATGGAGTGGGGTTACCATAAGTCCTTGACATATGGCAACGTCGGCCGTCTTACAATTAACAATGGTTTCGAAGCAGAATTGGCGGTGATAACCATAGTCTGTCATGGATGATTGGTTGCTTTGTTTGAACCATCTCATGTAGATTGTCCAACATCGAAGGAGATGTTCCTTGAGTTTTTGTCTGATGTTGGTTTAGGCCTCTGGAGCTTGTGCTTGAGGGATGTTAAGTTCGATTAGGATGGTTTACATAAGATATATAATTTGGATATCATGGGGTCTTTTCCATGATTGAATGGGTGTTCTGGTTTCCATGGATGTATGGTTGAAATGTTGTTGTAAAGACTATCACTGTTCGATGTGGGGAAAATAGGGTTGAGTTCTTCCCTGGCATTGTGGGTAGATTAGTATGTTTATCTATCCATTCTCATATACTTTATTCTTGATTTTTCTTAGCTGTTTTATCGCTCACTAAGATTATTGTCTGACTTAAGGTTTTATGTTTTCCTCTTATTACCTTGGGTTGTTCATCCGGTTGTGGATGGGCAGACTTGGTGGCAGGTGATAACTTAGTAAGGACGGTGTGTCAGTTCGGAGGCGAGCAGGAGGCTGGCGTACTATCTTTCTACTATATAGTATTTGGATTTCCGTTGTTTGTTAATTCTCTGAGTGTAGTGAGGCAATTTGTATAAACACTATTTCCAAGTGTATGGTTATTACTTTCTAGTTGTTATGAAAGTCTAGTGTTTTATGCTTCACTATTACTACCTGTTGTATATGTTCTATTATATTTTATCATTACACTGTGAGTTACGATAGGTTCCGATGTCGTTGTTTACCTATGATGATCGTCCACAGCTGCCTACCACACCTTTCAACGCATAATTACTCTTGTATAGTGCAGGGGTTGTGGGAAGTCGTCACAACTTGCTTTTGCATGTCATCTTAATATTAAACTCTTTCAAATGGATGTTAAAAGTGTTTTTTCTAAATGGTTTCATAAAAATACAAGTATATGTTGAGCAACCCCCTTTATTTATACATGAAAAATTTCCAAAATATGTATATAAATTAAAGAAAGCACTACAAGGTTTAAAACATGCATCTTGTGCTTCGTATTATAGATTAAAATCTCATTTAATTAACTCTGGTTTTGAAACTGGTAAAGTTGATGCTTCTCTTTTTATAAAAAGAATTCATAATGATATCTTAATTATTCAAATATACATGTATGGCTTGATTTTTGGATCGACTAATGAGAATCTATGTAAAGATTTTTCAAATATTATGAAAATTGAATTTAAAATATCTCATATTAGTGAATTAGATTTCTTTTTAGGACTACAAATTAAACAATTAAAAAATGGTATTTTTATAAATCAACAAAAATATTGTCATGAGCTCTTAAAACGTTTCGGAATGGAAAAGTCATCTGAAAAACCTACTCCAATGAGTACTAGCATTCATTTAGATAAAGATGAAAATAGAAAAGATTTTGATCAAAAGTTATATATAGTATCATAGGCTCCTTATTATATTTAACTACAAGCAGACCTGACATTTGTATGAGTGTATGCTTATGCGCAAGATTTCAAGCACAGCGAAAAGAATCACATTATAAAGCAGTAAAAAGAATTTTGAGATACTTAACCAACACTGGAGATTACGGTCTTTTCTATCCTAAAGGTAGTTCTTTTGAATTTGTATAATATAGTGATGCTGATTTCAGTGGCCGTAAAGCAGATAGAAAAAGCACAAGTGGCACTTGCATTTCACTGGTCAGTCTCTTGTCTCGTGGTTTAGTAAAAAGCAAAATTTGATTTCTCTTTCAACATGTAAAGAAAAATACATAGTTGTTGCCTTAGCATATGCTCAAGTAATTTATACGCAACAAACACTAAAAGATTATGGAAAATATATAATAAATTCATCAATAATATTGCAATAATATAAGTGCGATCAATCTATCAAAAAATCCTATAAATCACTCTCAAACAAAATACATTGATATTAGACACCATTTTCTTCGAGATAATGTAGAAAGCAAAAATATAGCATTAAAATTTGTTATTACTGAAAAAAAATGCAGACATCTTTACAAAACCATTATGTGAAGCAACTTTTATAAAACTATGAAGAGAACTAGGAATATTCCCGCTATTTGAGGTAAAAAAGGACTAAAATAAAATGAACAACTATTTAGGACTTGAACTCATAACCATGCTATAGATAGACGTACAATTTTGCCATTTGGGCAATTAATGTTTCTTGCTTACTTCAATATTTTCAATTAATATTTATGCACAAACTATTGTTTTTTAGGCTTTTCTATTTTCTTTCCAAATTGAATACTCTCAAATGGTTAAAACTCTAAATTGCGCTAACACCATTAAAAGCAATTTTATATATAGAAAAATCTTTATTATATATATATATATATATATATATATATATATATATACAACAAGGAACTCTGGTTTACCTTCACACCTATAAAGATAAATAGACTACAATGTCTTCCCATGAAATCACCTCTTCATTTAACTCTATCTCACCTTCCTCCACTACAACACCTACATCTCCTGCTCCAACAACTCCACTTTCTTCTCCTAAGAATTGATGGGATCTCTCGCCTCTGCTAAAACAGCTCAAAAAGGATAAATTTCCTAGGTAATCATGACTTGATTCACGATAAGTTAGATGAAATATCACATTATGATGGATTTACAAAGAGAGAAGTACTACAAACAGAAAGTGTAGGGCATGCACTTATGGATTCTCGAAAATTCTTTTCTCAATTTGTGGGCATTCATCAACAAAAAAATTGTGTTCATAAAAACTCTCTTCATTTCAAAGAATCAACTACGCCATATGATATTACTACTCGAAATCTCTAGCAAGAAAGAATGTCTCACCAAAGTCCAAAATGTACATAATGGTCCCCAATTAAAACCATTCGCTAAAGATCCTAAAGACGAACCAAACTCATGGGACAAATAGCTCACTAACTCCAGTGATTTCTATGCGAAAAAGTAAGATTTTAAGAATAACATTTAATTTATTATAATTCTATAAATATTTTGTATAATATGTTGCATAATATATGTTTATTATATGAAATAAAATATATATCACTTAATACGCATCAAACGTCTGAGATCAAAAGACGGACGTCTAACATAGACTTTTGGAAAATGCAAAAAAACTTCTCTTTTTCAACACAAACGTATGTCCATCTAAATAGACATCTGTCAGAACTCCTTGGAACAATCAAATCTTTTAATCCAATTTAGCACGGACGACTGAATAAACACACAGACGTCTTTTCAACTTCTCTGGATTTTTAAATACATGAACAAACGTTTGATAAGAATCCTTAAACGTCTGGCAAGATTCTTGGGAAATTTATTCCCTAGCAACAGACGTTTGAGGCACATCAACATACGTTTGATCGTGCTAACAACTACTTTTTTTTAACCCATTTCTCCTTCATTTTTTCACTTTTCCTTTTTTACCATCCAGTGACTTCCTTTCAAACCCTAACCCCAAAATCAATTTTGACATCAAATCTTACCTCATGGCTGCCAAGAAACCCATTTTAAAACGAAAGAAAACTTCACAACAATCAGGATCTTCACATTCTGAAGAGAGGATGGTAACTCAAGAACAAATTAAAAGTTGGATTCTTGAACAAGATGGGCAAGGAAAACTGAAAGAGTTAGAAAAGAAGAATACTCACAAAGGTCCATTTTATCCCTTAAATCGTTTAAGATTAGGGTTGTTATGGTAATAGTTACAGTTATGCAAATACGTTACCATACCATTTTCTTCGATAAATCAAAAAAGCTTACCGTTACCGATATGTCGGTAACCGTTCTGTCGGTATACCGATACAACGGTAACCATTTTCTCAGTAATGGTAAATTAACGTTTTCTAAAAATAGCATAAATATCTACTTTGTCGATGTACCCGGATGTAGAATAAAAATGTTAAATAGTAAGTATCACACAAAGATGAACATGCTATATGTTTATATCATATCAACTGTAGGTCAGAGTTTATAATATTAACTAAATACATTAATAAAGACATAAAATTACAAATATAAAATAACAAACAACAAAGTGAAAGCACTACAGCACATACATGGTTACATAAACTATAATCAGTTTTAACAGTTTACATGGCATAACAATTCAAATTAAACAAAAAGTACATTCATCGTTTCATTAGCAAAAAAAGAAAATCAGTTTTAACTTGGAGTTAATGAGTGAATAAGTCATAGGTGCTCTAATTTTCCCATCAGTTTCGTTGACAAGTGACAATTTGAATTAGTCAATTAAGTAAAGTAGAGGAAGATGGTCGATCAAAAAGCGGAACCAACAAACCTGTAAAGGTGAATATAACAAAAAAATGATGAGAGATGAAAATGAATCATATTTTGTTCAGCCTAATAAAAAAATACAAAAGTGCAAGAAAAAGAAACCAACCCCGATCAGTAATATACGGAAGCAGTAAAAAAAAAGGAAAGCAAAACAAATACGAAAACAATGTATGGAAGCTAAAAAAAGCAAAAAAAAATAAAAAATAAAATAAAAAACGGAAGCAGCAGCAATGTCCACGCCATGATCAGTAATTAACCAATTATATTGAATCCATGTCTATTTTTAATCAACAAAAATACGGACACACCAGCAACCTGTATATTTTTAATCAGCAAAAAAAGTAGTATTTTATCATCACTTTACAATTAGTAATTCTCCAGCCCAAAATTTTAGACGAAATTGAAATCATGTAAGACAAATCTAAAAAAACGAACTCAATCAGTCAATCAGAGATTCAGACAGGAAAATTTACCAATTTGTAGAGTGTAATTCTTCTCTAAGTTCTTAAATCCAAATTAATCAAGCTGACTACTGAGCGTATTTTAATTTTAGAATTGAATTGGATGAATGAACCCTAACCAACATTGGAGGAAATAAATTAAAAAATGTAAATGAAAGCAAATGTAGCGGCTGAATATAGGAAGACAAAAGGAGAAAGGCAAAACCTAATTTTATGATCAGCTCGCAGCGTTAGATTCAAATTCAATGGATCAAAATATAAAACATATTAGTTTGCCGGTAATTTACCATTACCAACTAAATAAAATTTTTTACCTATACTTTACCGTTCATTACGGTAAAATTACCGTTATCACAACGAATGCATTAATTATATAACCGGCTACCGATTTATCGGTAACAGTACAGTAATGATAAATCTACTGTAACAACCCAGATTTTTACAACATGCTAAGACAAGAATCAAGGCAGAAGTTAATTTTAAAATGTGAATCAAGGGAAACGGGCTATGCCATTGCGTTCGTCTCGGAAAAATACGCGAAATAGAGTCCGAGTTTTCGGAAATCGGAGTCCGTATGACCAAGTTATGGCCCGTCAAAGTTTTCAGAAAATTTCAAGTTCAAAAACAGTTCAAATTTGAATTCAGATTTCAAATTCAGCCAAGCAGAAGGGGCGGGAAGAATTCCCGCCACCCCCAAGTCGACTGGGGAGTCGACTTGGGAGTCGACACACCCCAGGTGGTGTCGACTGCCCAGTCGAAACCCCTGTCGACTTGGGTGGTCGGCCAGTTGGCCTGGGTGTGCCTGACTTGTTCCTCAAGACATGCTCTTAGGTCTGGTCTATTGGCATGTGACGGGTTTTGAGGGTTCAGATCTATCCTAGGGTTAATCTAAGGGCCTAAACTACTCCTAATCTCTATAAAAACACCCTAGGACCTAACCTAAATCACTAAAAATCAATCCTACAACTAAGTGCTGCCAAAATCTATCTTGATCATTGTCTCCATCTCCAACTCCAAGGGCTTATGCATTCAAATCGGGTTCAAATCAAAAGGTGCTAGGCTACATCAAATCAAGAGAGTGGATCAACGTTGCTAGGCCAATTTCATGACGATTCTTCAACAAAGGAGCCACCTTTCTTCGTCAAGACGATGCATGATCCTTCCCTAAGCCTCGCTATGTAAGTTCTAGATACTTCTAGATCTAAACGGTAGTTTTAATGATGGCATGGAATAAAACGAGATTAAACTAAGTATGCTAGCCTATATGAACCTTGTCATGCCTCTTTTGCTTGAACCTATGACTTTTGGCTATGCTTAGTGACTAAATCATGCTATTCATGTTATGATTAACCTAGTTTACCTTGCAAGTTTGAATCTTTATCTATGGGATGTTAGCATGAACCTTTGGGAACCATTTGACTTGTGAAACATTGGCAAAGATTTGACTTTGGGGCTTATGCAGGTAAATGAACCCAAACCCCTTATGTTATCATGCATGTTTGTGGCCAAATTCCCTTATGATAATATGCATGTTTGTGGCCAAATTCCCTTAGGATAATATGCATGTTTGTGGCCAAATTCCCTTATGATAATATGTATGTTTATATGCATGTTTGTGGCCAAATTCCCTTATGATACTATGCATGTTTGTGGCCAAAACCCCTTGTGATGCTATGCATATTTTGAGGCAAAACCCTTATGATACCATGCATGTTGGTGGCCAATCCCTTTTTGACATCGTGCATGTTTTGAGGCAAATATGTAGCATAGTATCCTTACTATGTTGACTCGCTTTTACTTGAGTTGGAAACACGATTTGGGGTAGGTTAGACGTGCGTTATTATGACATGATAATTTGACATGGGATTTCATGAAAATATGACACTCATGATACACCTAAATGGGGACATGACATGTGGGGTAAACATGGGACTTGAAACTAGACACGTATGGGTTGCAAGTGTAATATGACACTAGACCAAACATGAAAGTGGCCAACTCGAGGTTGGGTTGAGTTTGTAGCATAAATCTACCTGGACCCGCCCGACTTAACTAGTGGCTACAAACAATAGGACCCAATGTGAGTAGTTGGTCATATAGCACTTAAAACCTGAGGTTAGACTAGGTAGTGGTGTAAATCTACCCGGACCCGCCCAGCTTAACTAGTAACCACAACAAAGTCTAATGTGAGAGGTTGGGGTGCATTAATCTAATTAATGCCACATGAAAAGGTTAACTAATTTTGACTAATGACACTTAACTGATATGACACGAATGGGTGGGTTAAGTGGAACCGGACTTGATTTCTTAATGACACTTAACCATATAAGACGATTAGGGGATGGGGTTAAGTAATTTACACTTAACTAATCCGACTTGGTAATTAGACAGGGTTAAGTAATCTATACTTAATTAATCTAAACACGGTAATTAGATGGGGTTAAGTAACCTACACTTAACTAATCTAAACACGGTAATTAGATGGGGTTAAGTAACCTACACTTAACTAATCTAAACACGGTAATTCGATGGTGTTAAGTTAAATACTTAACCAATCTAAACTTGGTAATTCAATGAGGTTAAGTAACTTATACTTAATCAATTATACATGATGATTTGATGGGGTTAAGCAACCATACTTAACCAATCTAATATGAGAGCTTGATAGGGTTAAGTCACAAGACCGTTTAAATATACTTAACCATTATAATACGATTAGTGGACGGGGTTAAGTTAACCTATACTTAACCAATCCGACTCGATAATCCGATGAGGTTAAGATAATCTATGCTTAACCAATCTAACACGATAATCTGATAGGGTTAAGACAAACAAATACTTAACCAATTTGACTTGATGATTGAATAGGGTTAAGTCATGAGCTTCTTGGTATACTTAACCAACTTGTAGGGCTAGGTTTTGGACTTGTATACTTAGCCAAATCTTGACATGATTCGTAGGCAGGTTAAGTCATGAACTTAAACGACAATACTTAACCCATTAGACAAAACCCTAGTTCAGGGGACTAGGTGGAAAGCCGGGATTAACAAGGATAACGGGAAAAGAAGCTAAGTGGTAAACCTTAGTTAAGAATAACTAAGTTATAATTCTTAGCCAAGGACATGGGACTAGTTCATAAATAGATGAGTAACCCGATACGGTAGGTCATCGCTTGAACACACGTGGAGGAGCGAATTATCTGACTAAGATAAAGGCTCCAACGAACTGGGTGACGAAGCGGTAGCTTCGGGGGACATGAGGGTACTCTTGGTATCCCTCTGTGAGGTGGCAGATGGTCCATGAAACCCGACCTCACAGAGGTTAAGGTCTGCGGTAGAAGAGCCAAGAGTATGCCTTGGTTGCTATGCGAGCGACCTAAAGACTGGGATGGATTAGCGTGGAGTCGACGATACTTGTTTTTGCCCTGGATAGCACGTCGCCGACTACCTACCATCTTTAGTCAATCATGTACGAACGGAAAGGCAGAGGACTCCCAACAGACCATGTTCTTGCTATCGAGTCATGGGTGAGGTTGGCCCATAGGAAAGTGGGGCTATAGTGGGGCTGGGATGTAGTTCTCATACATGATTTTTTCTTGGATTTCCTTTCAATAGTTGAGGGAGGGGTCATGTGGGACCATAGCCACGGATACAAAAACAGACCTTGATATCTGCATCAGCAGACGACTTAAAGCTCCCGACCGAGTTCCGTATTTCTCTAATTTGCCCTGGCGCGGAACTCGGATGGCACATTGAGATACATGTGCGTCTAGACATGGAGAACGATTCACGATATATACGTGGGGTAAAGGGCGTGGTTGACGGGTGGCATAATCCCTAGTGGCCCTAGGTGGCCTGAACCCAAACCGAGACATGGAAACGTTCATTAGGTAGCATAATCCCTAGTGTTCCTAGGTGGCATAAATCCTAAGTGAACACGCGATAGTTCATGGTAAGAAAACATAACCAGATCAAGGGTAGCAGTCCAAAACAACTTCAAGGATAAAATGGTACTACGTTGAGGTGGTATAGATTTACATGGGAAAGCCCGTACGGCCTACGGCAAAGGACTGAACTTATACATGGAAAGAAACATACGAGTTGGGAAAACCTACATATGCTATATATTAGGTTGACATGGACCATTACATGACATTGGGCAAGGGACATTCATAGTTAACACATGACGCGGGTTGGGATACTAGTACGAGAGGTGCAGAGCAAATATACATGATAAATACCGTGGGATGTTATACATGATAGATACCTTGGGATAGTATACTTGATAGAAACCTGACAATGTGATACCTTGATTTATCTTGACACCGTAGTTTATCATGATACCTTAGTTTATCTTGCTACAGTAGTTCATCCAGTTATCTTGGTTTAGCTTACCTATCTTGTCGGCATCTCTATGTTTACTTTCAGTTTATGCATGTCATGTTACCTTTACCTGTTTTTATACTGGAAGTAGATAGGACTTACCAGTCTTTATGACTGACCCCGTTTTCTTTCGCCTCTTTGTCTTCCGTCCCCCCCCTCCCCCAGGTTTTCAGGGAGGAAATGATGTTGTTTAGTTTGGACCTCTTATGCTTGAAGGTCATCATGTATAGGTTGGTCTTCTCTTGGCTATGGCTGCTTCACCGCTTTATTTTGGGGAATAATTTGTGAAAAGGTTTTATGCTTCTTTACTATTGCAAGACAGGTTTTGATGTATTCTGATGTAAAAGGCTTTAGACCTTATTTTATAAGGTAATGAAATTTGTTTTACTTCCACTGTTTTATATATATGTTCTGTCTTGTAATATTTCTGTGCATGTTTACCTCGATAATGCTTCACCAAACCTAGTGCATTCCCATTGTGAGTGACCCTAGCGGAGGTGGGGTGTTACATTTGGTATCAGAGCAGAAGGTTACCAGACTGGGCAAAAAGTTTTTAAAACCTTCTAAAAACTATTTGAGAAACCGTTTACAAAGAAGCATTTTTCAAGAAAAGTTTTTAATGGCTATTCCCCAAAAGCCATTAGCACTATCTTTTGTTTCCTTGGTTGAATCTCTTTTCCTTTCTTTCCTCCGTCTGTAGTCACAGTAGTTTTAACTGCGACTAATCCTTGTCTAGCTACGAAGTGTTTTCCGTGAGATGGAGGTAGTTCTCGAGAGGCCTGTTACCGTGTTACAAGGAAGGATAATAAGAGCAAGGATAAAGGACACGAGCTTAAGAATAAGCAACTTGTTGGTATGGCTTGATCCAGAAAGGAAGATAAGGACAAGATCAGCGATAAGGCAATTGTATGCTCTCATTTCTAGCGTACCTAAGAGGAATGGTACCGTTTCTGTTAAAGGCTTAGCCTTTCTATCGTTCCGTCTAGACTTTGTTTTGATCATCGCATCATTTAAGTCTGCCTCGATAGTTAAGTCTCTGCACCTTAGTACTAGCATGGTAGAAGATCCCACTTTAGTCCCAAAATCTGGTTGGAGAGTTGGTCCATTTATTCATGACTTGTTTGGATTTGAGAACGTCTATGCCAAGTGTTGAGATTAGAAGCAATGCTTCTATTGTTGAGCTATGGATGGATTCTAGGGATGAAGTGGTTATCCAGTAAGGGATGTCGTTCTCGGTTTTGAAAGGAGGGTAGTTAAACTCTTAACTTGCCTTAGTAATACCCTCGAAGTCTCGAATAACCTTTTGGGTTTTGTCATGGTTAGTTACCTAGAATCTCTTGGTGCATTTATCGGAAATCTCTGATCCGGTCGAGTAACGTTCGCCAATAAGGCGGATGGTTCATTCCGCTTAAGCATGGGTTATAGGAATCACCCTAGTAAGTGCACGTGGTAACATGGATTGGCATCGATAAACGAGATCTAGGATTCACTAGTTAAATTTGGAGAGCTTGCATGAGTACGCAGATATGTTTGGGCCGAGCATACTAGGGAAAGAATAAGTGGAAGTGAAACGAGAGGCGACAGTGAAATGAGTTCCGACTCATACCTTGGAAATAGGAATCAAGGAGCTACGAAATCATGAAGTCAAAGGCGGTCAAGGCACAATGGAATTAAGCTCAAGGAAATGTGGCTTAGACGCGCGCATCATGTCTCTTTTTAAGAGTATATCGTTGATCCCTGGTTCTCCTGTAGAGCTTGCTTGCATGCTATCGCTTGATGGATATCCTCTCGGTCTTGTTTCTGTTGCAAACCCCGTAAGGAGTTTGTCTTGTTTATCTTCTCGATCCTATCTTGGGAACCTTAGGTAGAACTCTATGGATGCAAACATGTATTTGAAACATGTTATGATTGATATGGTTGCAAATGGTTGCAAGTGGTTGCTCGTGGATGCGCGAATACACGTTAGATACTAGATCGACGCACTCACATTTTGCATTGCATATGCACGAGTATTTATACTTGTTTGAAAGTTAATGTGTTGTCATGCGGATGTTGCATACGAATGAATATTTGTGCATGCATGTAGTGTTTATATGACTAGGACTATTTGCATACATGTTGGACTCATAGCACTAAACATATCTTGCATTAGAAAGATCATTCAGGCCTGATCATTAGCATTAGCTAGGGAACATATACACACACTTTCTGCATGTGTTCATAAAGCATTAGGAGTCTTTTAAGGACCATGGTTGCATGTGGATGATGTTTTGAGTAGATGGATGATGGATGGTAGGATACGTTCTTCCTAACTTGGAGATTTCGGGGACGAAATCCTTTAAGTTGGGGAGAATGTAAGAACCCGGATTTTTACAACATGCTAAGACAAAAATCAAGGCAGAAGTTAATTTTAAAATGTGAATCAAGGGAAACGGGCTATGCCATTGCGTTCGTCTCGGAAAAATACGCGAAATAGAGTCCGAGTTTTTGGAAATCGGAGTCCGTATGACCAAGTTACGGCCCGTCAAAGTTTTCAGAAAATTTCAAGTTCAAAAACAGTTCAAATTTGAATTCAGATTTCAAACTCAGCCAAGCAGAAGGGGCGGGAAAAATTCCCGCCACCCCCAAGTCGACTGGGGAGTCGACTTGGGAGTCGACACACCCCAGGTGGTGTCGACTGCCCAGTCGACACCCTTGTCGACTTGGGTGGTCGGCCAGTTGGCCTGGGTGTGCCTGACTTGTTCCTCAAGACATGCTCTTGGGTCTGGTCTATTGGCCTGTGACGGGTTTTGAGGGTTCAGATCTATCCTAGGGTTAATCTAAGGGCCTAAACTACTCCTAATCTCTATAAAAACACCCTAGGACCTAACCTAAATCACTAAAAATCAATCCTACAACTAAGTGCTGCCAAAATCTATCTTGATCATGGCCTCCATCTCCAACTCCAAGGGCTTATGCATTCAAATCGGGTTCAAATCAAAAGGTGCTAGCTTGCTACATCAAATCAAGGGAGTGGATCAACGTTGCTAGGCCAATTTCATGACGATTCTTTAACAAAGGAGCCGCCTTTCTTCGTCAAGACGATGCATGATCCTTCCCTAAGCCTCGCTATGTAAGTTCTAGCTACTTCTAGATCTAAACGGTAGTTTTAATGATGGCATGGAATAAAACGAGATTAAACTAAGTATGCTAGCCTATATGAACCTTGTCATGCCTCTTTTGCTTGAACCTATGACTTTTGGCTACGCTTAGTGACTAAATCATGCTATTCATGTTATGAATAACCTAGTTTACCTTGCAAGTTTGAATCTTTATCTATGGGATGTTAGCATGAACCTTTGGGAACCATTTGACTTGTGAAACATTGGCAAAGATTTGACTTTGGGGCTTATGCATGTAAATGAACCCAAACCCCTTATGTTATCATGCATGTTTGTGGCCAAATTCCCTTATGATAATATGCATGTTTGTGGCCAAATTCCCTTAGGATAATATACATGTTTGTGGCCAAATTCCCTTATGATAATATGTATGTTTATATGCATGTTTGTGGCCAAATTCCCTTATGATACTATGCATGTTTGTGGCCAAAAACCCCTTGTGATGCTATGCATATTTTGAGGCCAAACCCCTTATGATACCATGCATGTTGGTGGCCAATCCCTTTTTGACATCGTGCATGTTTTGAGGCAAATATGTAGCATAGTATCCTTACTATGTTGACTCGCTTTTACTTGAGTTGGAAACACGATTTGGGGTAGGTTAGACGTGCGTGATTATGACATGATAATTTGACATGGGATTTCATGAAAATATGACACTCATGATACACCTAAATGGGGATATGACATGTGGGGTAAACATGGGACTTGAAACTAGACACGTATGGGTTGTAAGTGTAATATGACACTAGACCAAACATGAAAGTGGCCAACTCGAGGTTGGGTTGAGTTTGTAGCATAAATCTACCCGGATCCGCCCGGCTTAACTAGTGGCTACAAACAATAGGACCCAATGTGAGTAGTTGGTCATATAGCACTTAAAACCCGAGGTTAGACTAGGTTGTGGTGTAAATCTACCCGGACCCGCCCGGCTTAACTAGTAACCACAACAAAGTCTAATGTGAGAGGTTGGGGTGCATTAATCTAATTAATGCCACATGAAAAGGTTAAGTAATTTTGGCTAATGACAATTAACCGATATGACACGAATGGGTGGGTTAAGTGGAACCGGACTTGATTTCTTAATGACACTTAACCATATAAGACGATTAGGGGATGGGGTTAAGTAATTTACACTTAACTAATCCGACTTGGTAATTAGACAGGGTTAAGTAATCTATACTTAACTAATCTAAACACGGTAATTAGATGGGGTTAAGTAACCTACACTTAACTAATCTAAACACGGTAATTAGATGGGGTTAAGTAACCTACACTTAAACTAATCTAAACATGGTAATTCGATGGGGTTAAGTTAAATACTTAACCAATCTAAACTTGGTAATTCAATGAGGTTAAGTAACTTATACTTAATCAATTATACATGATGATTTGATGGGGTTAAGCAACCATACTTAACCAATCTAATATGAGAGCTTGATAGGGTTAAGTCACAAGACCGTTTAAATATACTTAACCATTATAATACGATTAGTGGACGGGGTTAAGTTAACCTATACTTAACCAATCCGACTCGATAATCCGATGAGGTTAAGATAATCTATGCTTAACCAATCTAACACGATAATCTGATAGGGTTAAGATAAACAAATACTTAACCAATTTGACTTGATGATTGAATAGGGTTAAGTCATGAGCTTCTTGGTATACTTAACCAACTTGTAGGGCTAGGTCTTGGACTTGTATACTTAGCCAAATCTTGACATGATTCGTAGGCAGGTTAAGTCATGAACTTAAACGACAATACTTAACCCATTAGACATAACCCTAGTTCAGGGGACTAGGTGGAAAGCCGGGATTAACAAGGATAACGGGAAAAGAAGCTAAGTGGTAAACCTTAGTTAAGAACAACTAAGTAATAATTCTTAGCCAAGGACATGGGACTAGTTCATAAATAGATGAGTAACCCGATATGGTAGGTCATCGCTTGAACACACGTGGATGAGTGAATTATCTGACTAAGATAAAGGCTCCAACGAACTGGGTGACGAAGCAGTAGCATCGGGGGATGTGAGGGTACTCTTGGTATCCCTCTATGAGGTAGCAGATGGTCCATGAAACCCGGCCTCATAGAGTTTAAGGTCTGCGGTAGAAGAGCCAAGAGTATGCCTTGGTTGCTATGCGAGCGACCTAAAGACTGGGATGGATTAGCGTGGAGTCGACGATACTTTTTTTGCCCTGGATAGCACGTCGCCGACTACCTACCATCTTTAGTCAATCGTGTACGAACGGAAAGGCAGAGGACTCCCAACAGACCATGTTCTTGCTATCGAGTCATGGGTGAGGTTGGCCCATAGGAAAGTGGGGCTATAGTGGGGCCAGGATGTAGTTCTCATACATGATTTTTTCTTGGATTGCCTTTCAGTAGTTGAGGGAGGGGTCACGTGGGACCATAGCCACGGATACAAAAAAATACCTTGATATCTGCATCAGCAGACGACTTAAAGCTCCCGACCGAGTTCCGTATTTCTCGATTTGGCCTGGCGCGGAACTCGGATGGCACATTGAGATACATGTGCGTCTAGACATGGAAAACGATTCACGATATATACGTGGGGTAAAGGGCGTGGTTGACGGGTGGCATAATCCCTAGTGGCCCTAGGTGGCCTGAACCCAAACCGAGACACGAAAACGTTCATTAGGTAGCATAATCCCTAGTGGTCCTAGGTGGCATAAATCCTAAGTGAACACGCGATAGTTCATAGTAAGAAAACATAACCAGATCAAGGGTAGCAGTCCAAAACAACTTCAAGGATAAAATGGTACTACGTTGAGGTGGTATAGATTTACATGGGAAAGCCCGTACGGCCTACGGCAAAGGACTGAACTTATACATGGAAAGAAACATACGAGTTGGGAAAACCTACATATGCTATATATTAGGTTGACATGGACCATTACATGACATTGGGCAAGGGACATTCATAGTTAACACATGACGCGGGTTGGGATACTAGTACGAAAGGTGCAGAGAAAATATACATGATAAATACCGTGGGATGTTATACATGATAGATACCTTGGGATAGTATACTTGATAGAAACCTGACGATGTGATACCTTGATTTATCTTGACACCGTAGTTTATCATGATACCTTAGTTTATCTTGCTACAGTAGTTCATCCAGTTATCTTGGTTTAGCTTACCTATCTTGTCGGCATCTCTATGTTTACTTTCAGTTTATGCATGTCATGTTACCTTTACCTGTTTTTATACTGGAAGTAGATAGGACTTACCAGTCTTTATGACTGACCCCGTTTTCTTTCGCCTCTTTGTCTTCCGTTTCCCCCCCCCCCCAGGTTTTCTAGGAGGAAATGATGTTGTTTAGTTCGGACCTCTTATGCTTGAAGGTCATCATGTATAGCTTGGTCTTCTCTTGGCTATGGCTGCTTCACCGCTTTATTTTGGGGAATAATTTGTGAAAAGGTTTTATGCTTCTTTACTATTGCAAGACAAGTTTTGATGTATTCTGATGTAAAAGGCTTTAGACCTTATTTTATAAGGTAATGAAATTTGTTTTACTTCCGCTGTTTTTTATATATATATGTTCTGTCTTGTAATATTTCTATGCATGTTTACCTCGATAATGCTTCACCAAACCTAGTGCATTCCCTTTGTGAGTGACCCTAGCGGAGGTGGGGTGTTACATCTACCATTGTCATAACAGCCCAATTTAAGACAATATGATATTCATGATTTAGTTTCCAACGCTGAAATTGAGGATTAAATTGATTATGACTCAAACAAAGGATACATAGATCCTCTAGCAATTTATCCATCCTTCATTAATCTATGCTTTATTCATGTTTGGAACCCTTCAAACCTTGAAAATTGGATTTGGTCAAGTATCTATGGTCAAATTGTCAAATGTAAGGTTGAAATACTTGATCAAATATTAAGATGTTTATTTTGGAACACGACTACAAGAATTGAGAATACACATTTTCAACCAAGAGATATTACAACTCATTTTATTTGGGAAAATGACATACCTAGAATGACACCCCGCTATTTTCGTTCAAGAGCGAGATTACTAAATAGAATTCTTGTTAACATTGTGTTTCTGAGATCTGGCAGTCATGAACAAGTATATGATCATGATATATGTCTGATTCAATAAAGTTAACTGGACTCATTGCATATTTGATCAAATAAAAAGCTTTTGGACACCAACAAAACGAACAATTCCATATATGGCATGTATCATGTGCATCCTCAGATCGCAAGAAATTACTTTATATTTGTCTACATATGAAGAAATAAATGTTAAAGAAACCGGAATCTGTTTTGTGTCACTTAAGCATCTTTCTGAATCACCACCATGGATTATTTCTTTTGTTGAATGGTTACAACGACAACAACAACCCACACAACCTCTACAACAACCGAAACAATGACGACAACAATGACCTTCACGAAGACAAGCTACTCCTACCGAGCCTTCCAAACCTATGGAATATTATTCCGATCCAAAAATACAAGAGGCTCATATTGCAGCTGAAGCGGGAGTATTCACGATGTCACACTTCAAAATCAAAGACTTCTTTCGCTTAATCAAAAGGTCTTTAGGTAAAATGGTTTCGCGTTTGGAATGATCATTCTCAACACGTATGACAAAAGTTGAGAAAACCTTAGACAAATTCGTCTTCACCTTAGGTAAAATAATAAGAAAGGTGTGTGGTCGTTCATTCTCTAGTTCTTCCTCTCACTTTCTGCACCTCCTCCAACAATTCATGGATACCAACCGGATCCAAGCATAACCTCGTCGCACTTAGAAGAGCATTCACACGGAAAAGAAGCAATGGATCCCATGGTGATTCAACAAGAGAAAAAGGAAGAAGACACTTCATCACCTCCACAAGATGCTCCTCACTACGACCATTATCAAGTGTTTCATGGTCTGTCCATTCAAAAAAACGAAGAATATCACGATCAATCACAATGACAAAATTCTGATTATAATGACGAAGCTTCAAATCTGTAAGGATACTTCTCGAATTTGTAAGTCATCATTCCAAACACCAGGTTTATGTCTTAACCTTAACAATTTCAGTATTTCTGTGACTTCTGTGGTAATGTTGATGTGATGTGATCGATCTTTTTCTATACCACGTATAAGTGTTTTTTGATAATGCTAAAGGGGGATTAAAGTAAAGGGATCATTAACTCGATGGGAGCAATTACATATATTGATTGTATAGTTGTCATCATCAAAAAGGAGAGAATGTTAAATCCTCTATTTCAGATTTTTAATGACAACAACCATACAATCAGTATATACAACAAATATATGTTCAAGTTGTCTACATATGAAGAGATATCGAAGATTTGAAGACATACACTAGAGTTTTTTAGTATTAGATTATATTGTGTATTGTCTTAGTAGAAATAATGTGCAATCTCCTGGGACATATTTATCATAGAAGAAACACTCAATATATAGGTCTGTGTACATGACACACATCTGTCCTAAAGACTAAACACCTATCAATGCTCTTTGAAAATTTTCCAGACTCAACACAAATGTCTAACCTATAAGGACAGACGTCTGTCACTGTACTTGGGAAAATTACATAGAGCATGAATAGACGTCTCTCCTCATAGGTCAGACGTCCATGTTGTGTGATGACCTAATATTCTGAAAGTGCTTCTTCCCAAACTGAAAGGACACGTCTATTTTTCTTAACTCTATCTTCTGATTATCAAAGGATACAACCATTCAATTGAAAAGTTTTCATTTCAAAAGTAATATCTCTTCAATCAGAAATAATATCTCTTCAATCTCTATGAATAGATTAAAAACAAAAGAATTGATTATCCAATCTTCTCTTGATCAATCTTGTATATTCATACATTCTCTAGTATCCAAAAAGTTATTTAAAAAGGCTCACTAATTCTTCTATACACAATGGCACTTCAATTCTTACATTTTGCTAAATGAGATTATAGGAGAATCTTGTATCAAACAGTCAAAATCAGAGTTGTAAGAGTACATTCTTGTAAAAGCGAACTATTCATCTATAAGCTTGTTCGTCCGGGCTAAGTGAAAGATATTTCTTTAGTTAGAAAGTTGAAGGACAGCTTCGGGACTGAACGTAGGACGGGAGGTCTGAACCAGACTATAAATCTTGTGTGATCGCTTCTTACCTTATTTGTTTTTATTACTTATGGTTAGATCCATAGCTATACTTGCTTAATTAGATACACACGATCCATATAAGTTCCTACATAAATAACTTTTTGAAAGGAGTTGTGTAAAGGTGAGGAATGCAGTGTGTATGCGGAAAAGAGCAACAAAATTGAAACAAAAATTCAATGACAAAATAAAATTAACTATAAGTAATTTAGAATAGGAAAATTTGAAAACTTCAAATTGCATGAAATTTTAGAATAATATAGAAAACAGAAAATGCTAAATATTCAAATGCTTACCTAAGTAATGGTTGAATAACTTAATAAGAAAGTTAGATGGAAATCTGCCATGGTAATTTTAATTGAGGAGACATCATCTACTTCCGATCAGAATATTTTACGGACAAAAATATAAATTATTAGAATAACTAAAATATCAAAATAAAGAGTTTCGAAATTTAGGAAGACAAACGTACCAAAGCGATGATGCAATGAATATTTCTTTACCAAAAATCTAATGTAAACCCTGGTCGTAAATTTGAAAGATGAAGAGTACTTCAATTTGGAAGGAGGAAGTTATGAAATAGAAACGCAAAGAAATGCATCCACGATGATCGTATGACAGTTTCCTGAATCATCGATTTCACATGTACAACAATGAAGGGTAGGCATTGATTGTAGTTTGAAAGAAAGCAGAGAGAGTAAGGAAACAGGAAATAAAGTGCAAGTAAGTGGGTGAGAGAACGAAAGGAAACAGACAGTGGAATTTGACGAAAAATAGATAGAGTAAAATATTGAAACTTCAATTTTGAAACATCAAATCTATGTTGAAGGGAAAAATGGGTAAGCAGTTGTGATTTGACGAGGAGAACATGTGTAACGAGTTTAAGAATATAATAGACTCGCACATATTATGAGGAATTTGAAATACGTTGCGGAAGGACGAGTCATGTAGGCTAGTGATGTTTCCTGTTTTTCGTCATAGGTAATAGACTATTATACATAAGGTAAGTTTTATTTCCGTCCACGTATTCAATTAGTTAACTCACCGCTTTACTTTATTAAGTTAATCCAAAACTATCTTGTAAATTAATCTACAAGTGAATTAACTTCTAAACTTCATGCTTCTTCTTGTAATTAATTAACTTGATCATGGTTCTGATATCTTATAATGAATATCAACAAAATTGACAAAAAATGTACAAAAATCATTTTTTTTTACTACAAATGTACCACAAATGGTGCAAATTTTAGTCCACTATACACAAAGATGACTGAAACCATTATCCACTAAGCTCCTTCGATTTTTAATTGCTGTTAGCCATACATTTTGCTACCAATTTTTCAAGATTTCAGGACATAGCTAACAATAAATTTTATTTAGTAACAACGATACAAAATTACAGTTGTGCGAGCATGTGATCAAATTCAAGTTTGAATGAATTTATTTTTATGTACCATAATAAATTTGAATAATGTACTGAAACTAGACTTGGTTAAGATGTATGATTTTAAAGAAAGATGCAATATAAAAAAATTATGTTAGATGAATAAATTAATTAAATTTTAAATACGATTAAATGTAATGATCCTATATTAGGACGGGTTAAGTTAATAAAAATATGCATGTAAACAAAGTTCACTTATTAAAAATATGCATGTAAACAAAATTCACTTATGAATTCTAGATCTGATTTTGTGAATTCATACATGTTAAATTTTTGTAAAAAAACATGATTGTTATAATCCAAATCTCAGTGTTTACACTAGTGCACACCAAAACTTAGGGGTGTCAAATGGGTTGGGTTGGGTCTAAATGGGTTGGGTCGAGTTTTGACCCAACCCATTTATGACCCATTCTCTTTGACCCATTTATTACCCAATCCGTTTGTAACCCAACCCACTAATAAGTGGGTTACCCATTTAACCCAGGTATCTAAAGTTGATTTAGCAAATAAAAACAAATGCTAAATTTTTAAAGTTAAAAAGGTCAAAATTACCCTTCATTTTGAAAAAAAGTGAAAAAAATAAATAAATTTAAAAAAATCCAGAAAATTACGAAATGAAAAGTAAAAAAAAAAAAAAATTCGAAAATTACGATTTTTAAACCTAAATATGTCAAAATTACGAAAATGCCCTTTATGTTGAAAAAAGTGAAAATAATAAATAAAAATTAAAAAATCCAGAAAATTACGAAATGAAAAATAAAAAAGGAATTATTCGAAAATTGCGATTTTTAAAGCTAAATATGCCAAAATTACGAAAATACCCTTCATGCTGAAAAAAGTGAAAAAAACAAATAAATTTTAGAAAATCCAGAAAATTACGTAATGAAAAGTAAAAAAAGAATTATTCGAAAATTACGATTTTTAAAGCTAAATATGTCAAAATTACGAAAATGCACTTCATGTTGAAAAAAGTGAAAAAAACAAATAAATTTTAAAAAATCCGGAAAATTACGAAATGAAAAATAAAAAAAGAATTATTCGAAAATTACGATTTTTAAAGCTAAATATGTCAAAATTACGAAAATGCCCTTCATGTTGAAAAAAGTGAAAAAAATAAATAAATTTTAAAAAATCCAGAAAATTACGAAATGAAAAGTAATAAAAGAATTATTCGAAAATTACGATTTTTAAAGCTAAATATGTCAAAATTACGAAAATGCCCTTCATGTTGAAAAAAGTGAAAAAAATAAATAAATTTAAAAAAATCCAGAAAATTACCAAATGAAAATTAAAAAAAGAATTACTTGAAAATTATGATTTTTAAAGCTAAATATGTCAAAATTACGAAAATGCCCTTCATGCTGAAAAAAGTGAAAAAATAAATATATTTCAAAAAATCCAAAAAATTTATTATTTTGAAAATCATTATTTTAAAATATCTTTTTTTACTTTTCATTTTGTAATTTTCTGGATTTTTTCATTTTTTCTAAAATGAAGGGAATTTTCGAAATTTTAGCATTTTTAGTTTTAAAAATCGTTATTTTAAAATAATTCTTTTTTTACTTTTCATTTCGTAATTTTTTGAATTTCCTGAATTTTTTTCATTTTTTCCAATATGAAGGGCATTTTCGTAATTTTGGTTCTTTTAGCTTTAAAAATCGTTATTTTGAATTAATTCTTTTTTAACTTTTCATTTTGTAATTTTCTGGATTTTCTGAATTTTTTTCATTTTTTCCAAAATGAAGGGTATTTTCGCAATTTTAGCTTTAAAAATCGTTATTTTAAAATAATTCTTTTTTTACTTTTCATTTCGTAATTTTTTGGATTTTCTGAAATTTTTTCATTTTTTTCACTTTTTCCAATATTAAGGGCATTTTCGTAATTTTGGTCCTTTTAGTTTTAAAAATCGTTATTTTAAATTAATTCTTTTTTAACTTTTCATTTCGTAATTTTCTGGATTTTCTTGTTGTAATATATATATAAATCTTGTGAATATGCTTTTATTTGAAGTTTTGAGAATATCTGTTTGCACTGTGTAAGTTGTTCTGATTGTAAATTCTAGCCCCATTAGCTACATCATCTTCATGATATTATATTTTAAAATACAGGCTATTTTTGTACTCAGTACACCATTGTCATTCATATGTACCAGAAAAACTGCTTTGAGGTCACTAAATTACCTCCACATTTGTTTTCAATGAAAGTTTGGATACAGAACTGAGCTCAATATTGTGTCTAAGACATTAACATGTATATTTCTTAGCATTGCTCCCTAAAAATGAAGGCGATGCGCACTATTCCTCGATTTACTTTATATGTATATGTGCATGCATATGCATCTAAAGCTTTCATGATTCTAAAAGTCAGATGTCAACTTATAGTCAAATGCAGTGAAAGCCAAGTTCATATGCTCTGAACTAGGCATATAAACATTACGTATTTGCATATAAAACTGTGCAGAACAAATTCTTCTTGTGAAACTCTTGTATGAAATGATGCAAAATCTAATATCACTTTTATTGAGATCACCAGTAGAGATGCGAAGAATTCCTATATACATTTATAATTATGCATTTTTTTTCTCAATTCTCGATTATACATTATGTATGTGTGTGTTTATATATACATACATACATACATACATACATATACATATATATATATATATATATATATATATATATATATATATATATATATGGTATATTAGAAAATGTGATTATTGAGAATGCAATACAACTATAAGTCAGTCATTTTATATTTATCATTGATCAGTACTGTAGCTATATCCAAATTTTATTATGTTGATTTAAGTCAAAATTATTTATTTGATTCATAAATTTAGACCGTATAATGGTTATTTCCGTTATTTTTATAATAAATGCATTAAATGTATTGTTATGGTAATATATATTGTATTACAATATTATTGTAAATGTATTAAAAGCATTGACTATTGTAAGTTAAGTGATGTATGTTTGTGTTTTAAATAAGAATAGTCGTATGTATTATTATTTGATGTATTTGGCAACTAATATCTAATGTAACGGAAGAAGTTGTATAACTCAGATCTGAGACCTGAAATCTTGAATTATGAAAAAAAAAAAAGGAAACTTTTTAATAAAGTTTACAAGTTTGAATTCTTGACAATTAGCAAGAATGTAAAAGCTTCTAAAATAGAAGTATGTTAAAAGATTGAGAACTAGAAGTTCATCATAAATTTATAAAATTGCTATACATGTATGTGTATATATATGCATAGGAACTTGAAGTTCCTTAATCAATGAACTTGAAATACTTCATAATTTAAAAGCCTGAAGCTTTATTGAAACTATGTGAAATAATAATACTATACTTCTTAAAGAAGTTACATCATATGCGACAATGATAATGTATCCAAAGATTGCACAATTTTCAAAAATGAGTTGTATTTTGCTTATATATTTATATTTACATATTGTATTGAAGGATAAATTTTATCAACTTGAAGTTGTTTATATATTTTATTTGAACCAGAAGTTCAATACAGTGGAACCAGAAGTTCAATACAGTTTAACAAACTTGAAATTGTTTATATATATTATTTGAACCAGAAGTTCAATATAGATTAACAACTCGAAGTTGTTCATATATTTCATTTGAACTAGAAATTTAGTACAATTCCAAATCAGATATTTTGGATATTATGATACGATCTTTAAGATTCGCATTGACATTGCTTGATAAGCAAAATTAATGATTGGAACCTTATGAACAATTTGTTCTAAAATAGGTAACTCGAATGAGAAAGAATATGCAAATCGATTACATATGGGATAAGTGGACGCACGTATATATACATATATGCGAATACTTAATTAACAACCTAAAGTTGTCATGAGCTCATATTATACATTATGCATACATTACTTAATATTTCAGAAAGATGATTGACATCAATATTGATTGACCTGAAGTCATCTGCATATTCAAGTGATAGAAAATTCCTCCAAGTCATTAGATCATTGAAAGGGAATAAGCAATACAATATGAATGCATCTTATCAACTAATAAGAGCATTATCCTCCTACAATTGAAATACATCTAATGTATTTGCTAGCTATGATGCTATAATGGATCAAAAATGAATCCAAAGTAGGTTTATTATTTAAAGTGACAATGTTTGTCAACATTGAGGGGGAGGATAAAGGAATCATCGATGTTAAATATTTGCTAACATATAGAATTATGCAAAGTATTAAGTAACTTACATAAATTATCAATTATGTCCCTAATAGACTTTCTCCAATATACATTTGAATCCCCGAAGGATCAGAAGGTGTAAATCACAGCTGAAAATATGGTATAAAAGTCAGTTCAAAATATATTTGGAGTAATTCATAAAGATGCAAAATAAAGGAGGTGAGTGTTCCGGAAGAAACACAAAAGGTGCTTTAAAAGAAACGCATGACATGATTGTCAAAATAATCCCAGAAGTGGTTTAGGTACCTAAAGCATGATAATTTTTGAGATCTCAATAAATTAAGAATAGAGTTGACAAGAAATAATCATCGATGATAAATTAATAAATAATAAAGCGCTTATATTTATAAATGGATTAAAAATCTCATATTAGAGAGAAACATGATTGACCATCATGAAATTCTCCTAAATAAGATATATGGACCCGTAGTACATAAGATATGAACCTGTAGTTCATAAGATAAAAATAGAAATATATATATAATAACTGAAGCACCATAGAGTGTCAACAACATATTAATGCCATGAGCATTGTATTTTCAGAGATAACTGAATTGATTAAAGTGGTAAAAGTGTTTAAAACACTTATAATACCCTGAAGGTATAAACAATGAAAGCATACAAATTCCAGAAGAATTTAAATAACTTTGGTAGTGATAAAGAGAAAGAAATGTAGATTACAACATTCTTTTAAGTATTGTTGTGATGAAAATCTTGAAATAATTCATGATGAGTAGATCACTTCCTGCTTTCAAGAATTGTTGTAATAAAACTCTTAATATTCATTTAAGTGGTAGTTGCGATATGCAAAACTTATTATAATATATAAGTTCCTGAAGAACATAAATAACATTTGTAATTATAAAGAATACCAAGAACATGGATGATAGATTGCAACATTCTTCTAAGTATTGTTGTAATGAAAATCTTGATATACTTCAAGATGAGTAGATTACTTCCTGCTTAGTAATGAAAGTTGCCTTATTCATCAAATATGTATTGCAACATGCAAGTTCGATTGAAACAAAAAATTATAAGCACCTGAAGTGTATTCATAATGAATATTAGTATCATACAAATCACAAAAGGGGGGCATGGGTCATGATCCAGAAGTATCAACCCAAAAGTAACATATAAAAATATGTTATAATGTACTGTTTTCCTTCACTAATATTTTTCCCACTGGGTTTTTGTTAGTAAGATTTTTAATGAGGCATTATCTTGATCCTGAAGTATCAACCCTTACGGCAACATTGTAAAACATGTTACCTAAAGATGAAATAAATTTGCACTCTTTTCCTTATTTATGATTTTTCCCATAGGGTTTTTCATAAAAAGGTTTTTAATGAGGCATTGTTTTGATCCTGAAGCATCAAACTATTTTAAGAAATATCATTTTAATATGATATTCATAATGTCAGACGTTGTACTCTTTTTCTCGTTCAAGGTTTTTCTCATTGGGTTTTCCTGATAGAGTTTTGAAGGCAACAGACAATAATTGTAAACGGATATATGCAAGCAAGATAATAATAAGGGGGAGCAATCATCATATATGCTTTAAAAGGGACAACTTCAAGTTAGCAGAGCATTCAAGTTTTTGAAGACGCATATTCAAGGGGGGGTGTTGTAATATATATAAATCTTGTGAATATGCTTTTATTAGTTCTTTGTTTAGTCCCACATCATGGGAAAAAGTTAAACATCAACTCCAAAGCCTATATATAAAGGAGCCAATGTAACAGAAAGAAAGATACATCTGAATGAATAGAAATGTCTCTCTCCCTTGTTTCTTCTATTCTGTGTTCGTTTTATAACATTTCTGAAATTTTTTCAATATGAAGGGCATTTTCGTAATTTTGGTCCTTCTAGCTTTAAAAATCGTTATTTTAAAATAATTCTTTTTTAACCTTTCATTTTGTAATTTTCTTGAATTTTTTAAAATTTTCCATTTTTTTCACTTTTTCCAAAATAAAGGGTAATTTTGACATTTTTAAATTTTAAGTTTTTATAAATGTGCGATTTTAATTTTAGATTTTAAGTTTTTTATAAATAGATGTAATAAATTATCCATTTATGACCTTTTTAAAAATGGATCAACCCAACCCATTACCCATTTAATAAAATTCATAAATGGGTTAACCCAAACCATTTGTGGATAGGGTAAATGGGTTGGGTAAACGGTTTGGATCATATTTTGACACTTCTACCTTGAATCCGCAAACAAAAGTGGAATGATGGAAATATCACCATTCCTGGGTTGAGCTTACTTGAAAGATCAAGGAGAATGTTACTCAGACTCAAAAGTCCGTTTTTACCAAAAGAGAACATGATTCCCCCGACGAGGGTCCAGGCTTATGCGGCAACTAATACATTTTTAGAAGAACCCACTGCAAAATGACTTTTTTGCCTCCTGAATTTCACAAACTTTTGCTGATCGCGATTTCTCACCGTCGGTCCGTGTAGCATTGTTCAATGCACACAGGTTCTCACGCGAGTGCCAGGTTACAGCGGTAAATTGGAGTTAGGTCACTTTCCCACGTGAGTGTTTCGTTGCAAAACAGCTCTAATCCTCAAGAAGGCCGAAAAGAGACTTCAAACGCAAAACAAAGCCAACAAGCATATAAAAAACCAGGAAAAATTAATGACAAACGCTCATAAACTATCAACAGGAAGACATACTAACATACATCAAAACATAAGCTACAAAAAATTAAATGAGGTAGTACAAGTCAAAAGAATTCTTCAAAGCTCATCATGAGAGTCATCGTCATCGTCGCCGCCATCCGCTCCACCGGAACCACCAGCACCACCAGACCTCTGATACACAGCCGACACGATCGGATTACAAACGGCCTCCACTTCCTTCAACTTCTCATCATAATCCTCCTTCTCCGCGTTCTGGTTATCATCCAGCCATTCCAAAGCTTCTTTAACCACCTCCTCTATCTTCTCCTTCTCCTCCGTTTCCAATTTATCCGCCAGCTTATCCTTTGCACTGACCGTGTTCTTCATGTTGTAAAGATACGTTTCCAACTGGTTGCGTGCGTCGATCCTCTCTTTCACCTTCTTGTCCTCCTCCGCAAACTCTTCCGCTTCCTTCACCATGCGCTCGATTTCTTCCTGGCTCAGCCTCCCCTTTTCGTTTGTTATTGTTATTTTCTCGGATTTTCCGGATGCCTTGTCTTCCGCCTTCACGTTTAGAATGCCGTTTGCATCAATTTCGAATGTCACTTCTATTTGGGGAGTGCCTCTTGGTGCCGGTGCTATTCCTGATAGGTCAAATGTCCCCAGAAGTCTGCAGTCCTTAACCAGACTTCTTTCTCCCTCGTACACCTTAATGGAGACAGTAGTCTGATGATCTTGGTAAGTGGTGAATATTTGAGATTTCTTGGTGGGAATAACAGTGTTTCTTGGTATGATTTTGGTCATCACTCCACCCACTGTCTCCAGTCCAAGGGTCAGGGGTGCAACATCCAACAGAAGAATGTCTGTAAAAAAGAAAAAAGAAAAGACAAAATGAGAATGTTGTTTACACTACTGAAAATGAAAGAAGCAGAGTAAAGGTAACAGTTACCTTTGGTTTCTGCGCCACCTTCCCCACTGAGGATACTTCCCTGAATAGCAGCACCATAAGCAACTGCCTCATCAGGGTTAACCCCTTTGCTAGGTTCTTTCCCATTGAAATACTCCTTCAAAAGTTGCTGAACTTTCGGGATTCTAGTACTGCCGCCAACAAGGACAATCTCATCGATTTGGTGCTTCTCTAAACCGGCATCCTCCATGGCCTTTTTGACAGGTCCCATTGTTTTTCTGAACAGATCATTGTTCAGTTCTTCGAACCTAGCACGAGTTAGAGGTTCCGAGAAATCTACACCATCGAAAAGGGATTCAATCTCGACTCTGACTTGGTGCTGGTTACTTAGGGCTCTCTTGGCCCGCTCGCATTCTCTTCTTAGTTTGCCCAAGGCACGGTTGTCTTTGCTAATGTCCTTTCCATGCTTCTTCTTGATAAGCTTGATGAAGTACTCCATGACCCTCTGATCAAAATCCTCACCTGGATTGCCAGTTTACAACAGGTTAGCGTGTGTACTTTAATTCACATTTCCAATTATTAGTAAAATGGTTAGATAATTTGCTACAGACCTCCCAAATGAGTGTCACCATTTGTAGCCAAGACTTCGAAAACACCATTGTCAATGGTCAAGATACTGACGTCGAATGTTCCACCACCAAGGTCAAAAACAAGGATGTTCTTTTCACCACCCTTCTTGTCTAGACCATATGCTATGGCAGCGGCTGTGGGTTCATTTATGATTCTAGCCACATTCAGACCAGCTATAACACCAGCATCCTTTGTTGCCTGTCTTTGAGCATCATTGAAGTATGCTGCAAATAACATCGGTTTTACATATTATAAACACTCTTTCCTCTTCATCTGTGTTAAGGAATGCAAGTTTCTAGGGAACAAAATGTTACCTGGAACAGTGACAACTGCATCCTTGATCTTTTTACCAAGGAACTCTTCAGCCGTCTCCTTCATTTTGGTCAAGATCATAGCACTGATTTCTTCAGGGCTGAAGACTTTAGTTTCACCTTTAACTTTCACTTGAATGTAGGGCTTGCCATCTTTGTTAACTATCTTGTAAGGGACAAGCTTCATATCCCTTTGGACCTCCTTATCCTCAAACCTATATTTACCAAAATGGCATAAGCACATTGTACAAGGAATATCCTTGCCACAAACATCAACTAAGCAGAGAACTTACTTTCGACCAATAAGCCTTTTGACATCAAAAATGGTGCGTTCTGGGTTTGTGGCTGCCTGGTTTTTAGCCGCCTCACCAATAAGTCTTTCATTGTCGGTGAATGCCACCCACGAAGGAGTGATACGGTTTCCTTGATCATTTGCTATAATTTCAACATGGCCATTTCTGTACACACCTACACATGAGTAGGTGGTTCCAAGATCTATACCAATGACAGTTCCTAATTTAACTGCTTCTTCTTTTGCGGTTGAGTAAGCAATTATACATCCTGAAAATTTGAAATGAACAAATGCTTTGAGTAATAAGGATATTTGCGAAGGGATGACTTAAATTCACAAAGAAAGCAGTACGGTTATTAAAAAAAAATGCTTCAAGCAAGCAAATTCTACAGATATGTAGAGTTTCTTAAACGATTGGGCCACTAGCGTATTTTCCTTAATGACTAGCTGAGATTCTGAATGAAACTTAAAATTAAGGTGTTATATGTGTCAGTGTCGACAAAGCGCATATCAAATTGGGAAACCGTATTGCTTCCAGATTCCTAAAACAGCAATATTGCGATCCAGTGACTTTTCAGTGGTGGTTTCGAATGTAAATCAATATAGGAACTCTAATGTCGATGCGAATTACTTTGAATCCGTAAAATGTTACAAATCGAACAAATTTAAATCAACAAATCACGCTGAATATACGGTATTAATTAACATTATTTGCCAAAATAAATCAGAAATAAACATCAAAGCAACCAACAAACTAACTGCATTCATCTAAGTTGTAAGAATTAACAAAACCTTAGGTAATAGCATTACAATAAAACTTACCAGAGATAAAAAGTAAGAACATAATCAGTTTGCATCCATGTTTATTAAATCGATCCATCGCGTCGCCGCAGATTATGAATATCGTACCCAGGAATTCTCGATTGTTAAGTGTCTGTATGTCGTGAATCAATTTCGAACTATATTGGTTTTGGCGACGTCAATCACTAGCAATTTATATATATGGTGGTAGATGAAGAAAGAACGTCATATTGATGGGCTGGACCAATTATAATTGAGAAAGCACGTGTTGATCACAAATGAATTATGTTTACGTAGCCTCTGGATGCTTCGACTACTGTCCAGATATATGCTTAGTGGAACCGCTTCCTTTAAGGAAATTTTCATGCTACTTTTTCTAGATTTTATATCTCCGGTCGGTTTATGAACCGTGAGCAAATAACTAAATCTATTTCCATAATTTAATCCCGGCTGAAGCCCACGAAACAAAATGATATTAAATTTTGTGTGCTATAAAAAAATCTACGGGTAGTTGCATTTTTTTGAATAATAAAAAAAAGGCTTAATATTGCCACTGTCCAGCACTCAAATTTAAAAAAAGGAGTTAACATTCATATGCCACAAAAGGTATATCCGACCATGTTCTTTAGAAGTTGTTAACCGGCTTGTTGGTGTAGTTCCGAACAGTAGTTAAATCTCATATGACTCGACCCATCAAGTGGACCAACAACACACACGAGCGTTGCCGAGACATCTACAACCGGAGTCTGGATAGAGTCGCACAAGAATAGTAGATCAAGCTCGACCGAAAAATCTTAAATCCGTCTGTTTCCGTATCCGAAAGCGGATAAATATCTAATATCTGAAAAAGCGGATACGGATATGAAGGTATCCACATTCGAAAATTATCCGTCCTGATTTGGTAAAAATTACAGCTTATTTTATACGTATTTTAGAAAAATAACGATGATAATTTATTGCTTTCTTAAGTTAATAGTTTATGTCTTATGCATTTAATGCATATTAACTGCTCAAAACTATTTATTATCACTATATTTATTGATTTTCTATACTTTTATAATTCATGGCATTAAAAAAATATCATGTTAAACCCGTATTTTCAATTTTAGTTATCAATCGTTGGCGGATAGGATAATTATCTGATTTCCGTCCGTATCCGCGGATACAGGTATCCGATATCCGAAAATAGTTTCGGATGCGAATAATGACACTATCTGTATCCGAAAGTATCCGTTTACATCTCAAGGATACAAATTCGCATCCCCTCGTGGCACCCAGAATACGAATTTGTATCCCCTCACAGGATACGAATTTGTATCCCTTCAACCTTCGAATGCGAATTCGTATCACCTTAGCCTCCGGATACAAATTCGTATCAGCCTCTGGGATAAGAAATCGTGTCCGGCCACCGGGATACGAAATCTAGTCGTGGCCCCCTCTGTTGGATATGCGAATTAAGAATCTTAAGACAAACTTGTTGAGTATAACGATATGATTTTTGTTTGATGATAACAAACATATATATATATATATACATATATATATATATATATATATATATATATATTTGAATAGAATACTTGTAACACCCCACTCCCGCTATGATCACTCACTAAGGGAATGCCATAGCATCGGTGGAGTATTTTAGTGAATATAGAACAGAAAAATTACAACAAGACAGATATAAATAGTACTTGAAATTTAAAACATCATCTCATAACAGCGGAAGCAAAACATGTCTGGTTACATCATAAAACCACAATAAAAGTCAAGTACAATATCCATCAAAATAAAGAAGTACATAATCCCACTCTCATACAATAGCCATGACAAAAGAAAAGATAACTGGGTAACTGGAGCTTTACATCTATCCAAGCTCCTAAAGACTGGAACAGCAATCCGATCAAGCTCCACTACTGCTAGGATCCACCGTAGGACCTGAGGGTTGGGAAAAAGATAAAAACAACGGGGTCAGACATAAGTCTGAGCGAGTTCTATAACTTTAACAATACAATCGTTAAAGTAACCAGAGAAGACATAAACTGATATACGGTAACTAATGGGGATGAATGGCTACACTAAGCAGTCAACTAAACTAAGATAAAAGATAAAGACGCATCTACCCTTCGAAAGGTAAATTACTAAACTGCACCACACCAGTCGTTCCTAACTTAAAGGTTGATCCCACCCATGGACTTATAAAATCAACTTAATAGTTCTCGCGTACCCCTAGATGACTAAGTAGGCGCCACGGGGCCCTACAATCCACTAGGTGTACACACTACTCCCCATTCGATCGGCTCCCTAACGTAGATACCCGTGCTGGCCCCGCAGTGGGGTGTACCATTCCCCAACGTGGCAACCTGATAAAATTAACGGTGCACGGCTTATATCTATACGATGCAACAACGTCTTATTTACCAGCCCGGGTCCACACACGCATATGAAACCCGTTGGTCATGCGTTGCCACCGCTAACCCATTTTGGCCTCTTATAGTCAAGCCCAGTATGCATGTCCCGTCCTCGACATGGGTCGAGCCCACTAAGATACGTATGGGTTACTGGTTGAAATGGCCCCCCAGCACAAGCCATCCCCCTAAGCTTGGCCCACACACTAGTGTTTCCCACTTAACCCTTTAATCATGTTTAATTACAAGTTTCATCTTGGTTAAGTATTTAATCATATTTTCTATTGGCAGCTGCTAGCAATTTTCCACATACCACCCAAGGTACCCACTTAACCCCCATGCCCCACTACATGCTTATCTGGTTAAGTGTTTCTTAATTGATTAACACCGTAACCGTGTAAAGGACCCCTCACATCGGACCGTCATTTGTAGATGCCTGGTTAAGCCGGTAAACTCCGGGCAGTCTTACACTACAAACGGGTCCAACCTCGTGTCATTTACCCTTGTTACGTATTTAATTTATGATTAAGACCCCTCACATTGGACCGTCATTTGTAGATGCCTGGTTAAGCCGGTAAACTCTGGGCAGTCTTATACTACAAACGGGTCCAACCTCGTGTCTTAATCGATTAATTACTCCTAATTAATCACCCCCATAATCATGTTTATTTTAGGAATATCGGTACACCTAACTTAATAGGCAAATTCCCAACTCCAAAGTGTGGGTACACCTAACTTAATAGGCAAATTCCCAACACATAGTATGGGTACACCTAACTTAATAGGCAAATTCCCATACTATGTTCATTTATTTTATGTTATGCATAATTATATTAATTTCACACAATCTTATTAACATATGCATTTAATTAACCCCATCGTTCCCACGTAATTTCGTTCTCATGACATAACACATATAAAAGGTGTCAACTTGCATATGTATGAACATGTTTCAAAGGTGCCATCTTGCATATTAACAAACACATAACTTGCATATGAACTTGCATAACATGTCACATAACTTGCATATGAACTTGTATAACATGTCACATAACTTGCATATAACCTTGTATAACATGTCACATAACTTGCATATAATCTTGTATAACATGTCACATAACTTGCATATAATCTTGTATAACATGTCACATAACTTGCATATTAACTTGCATAACATGTTACATAAACTTACATATTAACAAATACATGACTTGCATATAATATGTCACATAACTTGCATATGAACTTGCATAACATGTTACATACTTGCATATGAACTCATAAACTTGCATATGAAGAAACATACAACTTGCATAATTTTCATACATGTAACTTGCATATTATCATACATGTAACTTGCATATTAACATATGATCACAAAGAACAAAACTTGCATTATGCATGTCATAAAAAGAGACAAACTTGCATGTCATAATGTATGCATAAAACCAAACACTTAGCATGCATAAAATCAAATACTTAGCATGCATAAAATCAAGTACTTAGCATGCATAAAATCAAGTACTTAGCATGCATAAAATCAAATACTTAGCATGCATAAAACCCAATGCTTAGCATGCATGAAACCCATCACTTAACTTGCATAAACCCACATACTTAGCTTGCATAAACATAGGGTTAACATTAAACATAGATTAGCAAACTAACATCATATCATATGACTTAAAACCCATTAATCCCCAAACAAAACCATATGATCTCATCATATCTCATCTACTTAGTTTAGCAATTGATCATTAGAGTGATAGAAACTCACTACTAGCAAATTTGCACTCCAAATGAAGAAGATTAAGATGCTTAGAATGGATTAGAGGTTGATTAGAGAGTGATTAGCTTGCAACCCTCTTCATAAATTAGTGGAGGCTCCTTCTAAGATTTAATTTGGCGGCATGAAGCCCTCAATTCTATTTTTAGTATGGATTAGGGTAGGTTTAGGGTGTATTTATAGATTAGGTGAGTGTTTTAGGCCCTTAGATTAACCCTAAATTAGATTAGGACCCTTAGATTTCGGAACTCTCTAGAAACCAGCCCTAAGACCAAGCCCAAACCCCAAACTGGTGCACCCAACCACAGAACTCTCTAGAATCTGTGCAGGTTTTCTGTCCCGACATGGGCGCACTTCCCAAGTGCGCCAGTGTACTTTTGTACTGGCGCACTTCACAAGTGCGCCAGTGCATTTCTGGCCTGTTTCGGGTTTTTCTGCCTAACTTCGTTCGTCCATATCTCTTTCATACGGTACCCGTTTTACGCAAACTCGGACTCTATTTCGTGTATTTTTCCGAGACGAACGCAATGAGGCAGCCCGTTTCCCCTGATTCTCATATCTGAGATTAATTATACTTTAATTACTAACCATTAGTGTTAATTGAAATTCGGGGTGTTACAATACTATCACACAGATTTAAAACTATTCAAACGGTATTTTTATTTAAATAAATATTTTATTTCAGCATTTGAAATAGTACGTATACAACACTCCACTATTTCCACATTCAAATATTTTTGAATATTTCTGTCATGACACATCACACATGAACTGTAATACTGAAGGAATTCAAATAAAATAGACAGCTTGAATTGAACACAATAAAATAATATTTTATCACATCTGTTTATTACAAATAACAGTACAATTTTATTCACGTCTATAATCAATTACATATACACAGACTCCTCGTTACATTTACATATACACACACACTGATACTCCATCTTCTGTCTTCACTGCTCTCCAATCCAGTCATCTTCATCTTCAAACCTGTCACATACAGAAGAACACACAGTAGACTGCAACAAAAATAAAATTATAAACAAACAAATAAAAAAAATTTAAATTTTATTTGCCTCAGAATTACGGTGTGTTTCTCATCATTTTTCTAGACTTGGTCTGATATGCAGGGACAGGAAAAACTGTCTGGATGGCTGCATATACACACATGTATATACACGTGTGCACTGCCTCGCCAAACCAGTGTGCAGCTGAGGAGTAGCTACAAGGACCGTCTCAACCCAGTGCAAATCAATGAGAAAATGGCAGAGCATTTAAGCACAAGTAATCAAATCAATACAGAAGTGAAATTGTTCAAAAGCATTAAACATGGCAGATGGAAACATACAGCAGTACAAGTAGCATGGTCGAGTTCAAGTCAACATATTCATTAAAACAAAATGGATTCAGCAACACATGAAAATTGCATGGACCACATGTGTAAAATAGCATTGTCAAGGTCATCAAATACAAAAGAGCAACAAGGAAAATTCAACATGTATGGTGACTCAAAGCATTGTACAGCAGACAATCGGGCCAAGTGTCTGTACATGATCAAGTAAAGTAAGTCAAGCATGAAGGATTAAGTGAAGATTGGCAAATGGGAGCATGGAAGGACAAAGAGGTCTGACATGTCTCAAGTGTTAATACACTACTCACAAAGTCATGAAAGTGCAAACACAAACAGCAGCATGAAGACAATGAATCAGTACCATGAAAAACAAGGATGGCACAGCAACAAATCTAGAGTACACATGGACCAGTCATGCATATATACAAGTTTCCAAATGTAACTCAAATAGAGGAAAGAAATATATGATGCAAACAACATACAAGCTCCAGGTTCACATATGTAATGCAGCTCTCAAAATGGACAAGGCAAATATGAAGACAGGTCTGCCAGGCTCAAATGCAAGATAGCAAAGTGGCATACATGTTAAGCGCAGCAACTAATGCAGTATTGGAAACATGCAAGTAAAACTAAGCTAATTAGTACACAGCAACAAAGGCAAATCGACCACAAAACTCAAGTCTGAAGTGCAATATACAGCAAGTCAAGCACAAAAGGGAAATACAGACAACATGCTAACAGGAAAACAGTTTGATCAAGGCAGTACCAAGTTCAAATGTAGCATCTGTTCGTATAATTTTTTATAAAGCAATTAATCCAAGGTCTAGGCAAAAGTGTCATGTGCAACAATACAGTATACAGGATATGGAGTAGCAAGCATAAGTTTACACAAGTTTCAGGTTCGAGCGTGAAGCAAATGCAAGAATTTCAGTCAATACTAAAGTGGCCAAACCAAGACAAGTGACACAAGTTCAAGTAAAGGACTTGTGCAAATCTATTTTATAGAGTAACTGTTCTTAATCATCTGGACCAACTCAAAGCAATAAAGTCACACGCAAATTTCCAAAAATTCAAGACCGAGTCTAAGTTCCAGAAGGAATAAAAATCACAAGAAGTAATCACGGAAATATATTTAGAAAATCAAGAGAATTCAAGACCATTTAATTTGAAGAATTTTATCACGCAAGTATTCCACAAAAATATATTCGGTTTTTTGTTTATAATAAAATCCAGGTTCATCGAGCAAATCCAATTTAAATCGTGCAATTAAAAAGGGGGAAACAAGCATAATCAAGTTCAAATAATCCGAGGAAATTTCCAGAGAAATCACAAGTTCAAGACCCGTTCAAAACCGAAGATTTCAAGCCAAAAATTACTCGAATATCAAAACAAGTCTAAGCTTAAGAAATCAGAGAATATTTAGGATTTTTAATCCTATTTAAACACCAATCCTCATCGGCAGAAGAGCATCCGAGTTCCAACGCAAATAAAAGCAAAAATTCGAAGTGAAAAATCATACCAGAAAACTTGGATCCAAAATCAGAGTCCATAAAATCAATCGAAGAAGATACAAGCCGCCAGAGATTGAAGCCAAGAAGAATCGACCAGCAAAGAACTGATTGTCATCAACCAAGCATCTCGATTCAGTGATTTAAGAGAAACCCTAATTTGATTTCCTTGAAGCCGCCGCCATTTTTAAGGAAAGAGATCGGGCAAAACTCAAGTGGTCAAGTGAAAATAAAAGAGTCCGGCCAAGGGTTAAACAAAAGGAGGATAACCCTAATTTAAACTCCAAGGGTTTCTAAATTTATAAGGGTTTTTTATTTTCTTATTCGTTTTTTCAAATTGTAATCAAATCTGTAAGTTTTCTAGTTTGACTCTGAAAACTAGGGAGACGAATTACAGGGTCTGTAATTCGGAGAAATCTGGTTTTGGGGGATAAAAACCAGTGCAGGGTTTTGAGCGTAGGGTTAAGAACAGTTGGGAGCGAGTGTCGCGAGTTTACAGGGGATTGTAAGCGTAGAGATTGTTTTAACTCCTAGTAGAAACCTTGCGGAATGCAGCAGTAGGCAGGGTTTTGCCGAAGCTGGGTATATCTGTGTGTTATTTATTTTTCGCATTTGTTCTGATTATTATCTATGCTGTTTTTTAATTATTCTGCGAAAATCTGCGATAAACCCTATTCACCCCCCCCCCCTCTAGGGTTAATTTAGATCCTACAAGTGGTATCAGAGCAGGTATTTTTCATTTTATTTTAACTCTAGAGTCATGAATCTGTCTAATAACGCTTTTTCTGAAGGTCAGTCCATAGCTAGGCCACCAATGTTTAACGGAACTGATTATGCATATTGGAAAGCTAGGATGAAAATTTATTTGAGTTCAGTCGATTATGATGTGTGGGATATTATTGAAACAGGTTATAGATCTCCCACTGTTATTGTTAGTGGTGTTGAAATTCCTAAACCAAAAGACAGGTGGGATGCTAATGATAAAAAATTATTTTTGACAAATGCCAAAGCGATGAATGCTTTAATCTGTGCTCTTGATAAAACAGAATTTAATCGAATTTCTCATTGTGAAACTGCACAGGAAATATGGCATACGTTGGAGGTCACACACGAAGGTACATCTCAAGTAAAGGAATCTCGTCTCGCTCTACTCAGCAACGAATATGAAAATTTCTCTATGCAAAAAGACGAAGATATAAAAGAGATGTATGGACGCTTCTCATCACTAGTATACAATGCAAAAGCTCTTGGCAAAACCTATACCGAAGTGGAATTGATCAGAAAAATTCTGAGAGTGCTACCGATGAATTTTGAAGCAAAGGTGACGGCGATTCAAGAATCAAAGGATCTGAATAAAGTAAGCATGGAAGAGTTGATCGGAAATCTGATTACTTACGAGATGGAGTTGAAAGCAAGAGAAGAACGAAAGGATTCTGAATCAGAGAAGAAGACGATCGCTCTAAATAATTCTGTTGAAAGTAATGATGATGATCCCGCTGAAGAGCTAGCCATGGTTTTGAAAAAGTGGGCCAAAGGAAAATACAAACCACGAAAGAAGAATTCAAAAACCGACAAGTCCGAAAGTTCAGATAGTTCAGACGATGAAGTGTTTTGCTACAATTGCAAGAAACCCGGTCATATCAAACCAAATTGCCCACAGCTTAAAAATGAGAAGAAGAAGAAGTTCAGAAGAAAGAAGAAAGCTTTTGCTGCTACATGGGATGACGAGGAAGGAGAAGAAATATCTAAAAGTGATGAAGAAGAAGCTAATTTGTGTCTTATGGCTCAATCTGATTCAGAAAGTAGTGAAGAGGATTCTAGTGAGGTATCGAATTTTACCTATAAAGAATTAATTCTAATGTGTCACGACCTCACGAAAACTGTTGATTCTCTTGAACTAAAAGTTAAAAAATTGAAATCTGATAGGTCAAAACTAGTTCAAGAAAATAACAGTTTAGAAAGAAAACTTGAAAAGGGTAAGAATTCACCGTTTTCAGAATGTGAAAAATGTCAAATTTTGAGTAACGATTTTTTGAAATTAAAAACTGATCTTGAGTTACTTAAAATTGAAAATCATGATTTTGAAAAGGAGATTGAAAAGTTTAGAGAATCTGAAAAACTTGATTTTGAAAAGCGAAAACAATTTGAAATTGAAATTTCCAAGTCCAATGCTAAAATCAAAGCACTTGAAAACGAAAATTTGATTTTAGAACAAACTGATGCTGAAAAGAGGAAAATCGCTATTAATCGTTGTTCAAATTTAATGAAAGAAAATAGCGATCTTAAATTTAAAATTCAACAGCTTGAGTCAGCTTTGACTAAATTTTCTAAAGGAGAGAAATCGTTGAATATGTTGCTAAAAAAACAATTTTTTGTTCAAAATAAAAAGGGACTTGGTTTTGAATCTGATCAAGTTGAAAAATAAAATTATAATGATTTTAAAAATCCTTCAATTGGCTTTGGAAATGATCAAATTGAATTTTTGAAATTTAATAATTTCAAAGGGTTTTTAAATCATAAACAAATTGATAACTCGTTTAAAAACAATTCATTTAAACATGTTTGGATTCCAAAAAATAACAAAATGATTTTGAATAAGTCAAAACGAATTTGGGTTCCAAAGGGTACGCTAGTGAATAGTAATGGATTGTTATATAAACGGGTATGGGTACCAAAACATGTAAACGAAGATAAGAGTGGTAAAACAACTTCTGTTAGACCACTCGATCCCATACACATTTAGGTACCGAGGGAGGCTAAGGAGCGACTGTGCTTAAAAGAGATATAATTCAAGTTGTTCCACTTTATTGAATTGTTTGAAGTTCCTTAGCCATAGATTCAGAGTTGGAGATTCATTGGATCACATTGATTATGGTAAGTCAGGTATGATCTCTAAACTCATTCTTTATTTTTTTTTAGTTTATTTTCTTTTATTCTCTTTAATTTTTTACATGGTTGTTTTTGAAATCATTTGTTATGGATTGTTGAAATTCTTGGATTATATAAAAAAAAATTTCTTAGGTGATTTCAAATAATTATCTTCAGATTTGATCGTTGACTGTTTCTTGTGTTTATCTAAAAATTCTCTGAGAATATCACTTGTGATTCTTGCATTGAAAATAATCTTGTGCTGCTCTGATAAGGAAATTGATTTGATTAAATGATAAGTTGGAAAATCAGTGACTGGATTTATTTAAATTCCATAGACAATTTGAATTAAATATATAAATATTTTTTTAAAAAAATTGTCTAGGAGCAATCAGTGTTAGAAATATTAGAAAATTCCATTTTCTACTGATTGATTTTTGAAACTGATTTTCAACTTGCATTGATATTTTCAAAAACTCCTCTTGAAATTAATATTTTCAATTTTAAATTATTTATTCAAAAATTGAAATTATTGATTAATTTGAACCGTTTTGTGACTCATCAAAATTATTAATAGAATTCTGATTTAGTGATGGGTTATGACTATGGTATAATTCATAATCAGAGGAGATGATATTTTTAAATCTCATGATGATTGGACAGATTTTATAATATCTTTGAATTAGAGCTTATTTCACGACAATCTTCTATATCTACCATATTTCTGCCATTCATCATGGTTTTATTTAATTTGGAGAGTTCAAATTATTATTATTTTTTAAAAAAAAACTTGGAAATAGAAATAAATAAATAACTTATCCTTGGTATTCACTCCCATTTAAAAATCCTCGCGGTTATGCGTGGGTGAATTACCTTAATCTCTATGTGCTTCTATTCTCACTTAAAAGACCTATGGGTTGTGCATGGATAGAACTCGTTGAGAGGATAAAGTTAAGTTACTGCTAACCCCATTTAAAAGACCTTTGGGCTATGCGTGGTTAGAAAGTGCTTAACACAATTTAAGCAATTTTAAAATCTTCAAAATTCATATTCAAATATTCAATTTTTTTATTGAACTCTCCTTATTCTATAAGATCCATCGTTAATCCATTCATTCTGAAAGTGAAATTTAATTCTGATTTAAAGATTATTATGATTTTTGTTTGATTAAATGGGTTTTACGATATATATTCTCTCTCTGAATTTGAATTTATATTTTTAGTCTATATTCATCACTGTTTCGATTTCTGTTATCCTTTTGATGATAACAAAAGGGGGAGAATGGTCAAGATTTTGGTTGATGGATATATAATTCAAAAATATTTTAAGATTGGAAATTAAATATCTAGAGGAAGAATGGTCAATTGGATTTCATCATTTATATTTTTCCACATATATAGGGGAAGTTCAGTTGTAGGGGGAGCAAACAAATAGGGGAGTAATATATTTCACGTTCAAACACATTTAACACATTCAAAATCTTGTATATGTTTGTCATCATCAAAAGGGGGAGATTGTTGAGTATAACGATATGATTTTTGTTTGATGATAACAAACATATATATATATATATATATATATATATATTTGAATAGAATACTATCACACAGATTAAAACTATTCAAACGGTATTTTTATTTAAATAAATATTTTATTTCAGCATTTGAAATAGTACATATACAACACTCCACTATTTCCACATTCAAATATTTTTGAATATTTCTGTCATGACACATCACACATGAACTGTAATACTGAAGGAATTCAAATAAAATAGACAGCTTGAATTGAACACAATAAAATAATATTTTATCACATCTGTTTATTACAAATAACAGTACAATTTTATTCACGTCTATAATCAATTACATATACACAGACTCCTCGTTACATTTACATATACACACACACACACTGATACTCCATCTTCTGTCTTCACTGCTCTCCAATCCAGTCATCTTCATCTTCAAACCTGTCACATACAGAAGAACACACAGTAGACTGCAACAAAAATAAAATTATAAACAAACAAATAAAAAAAATTTAAATTTTATTTGCCTCAGAATTACGGTGTGTTTCTCATCATTTTTCTAGACTTGGTCTGATATGCAGGGACAGGAAAAACTGTCTGGATGGCTGCATATACACACGTGTATATACACGTGTGCACTGCCTCGCCAAACCAGTGTGCAGCTGAGGAGTAGCCACAAGGACCATCTCAACCCAGTGCAAATCAATGAGCAAATGGCAGAGCATTTAAGCACAAGTAATCAAATCAATACAGAAGTGAAATTGTTCAAAAGCATTAAACATGGCAGATGGAAACATACAGCAGTACAAGTAGCATGGTCGAGTTCAAGTCAACATATTCATTAAAACAAAATGGATTCAGCAACACATGAAAATTGCATGGACCACATGTGTAAAACAGCATTGTCAAGATCATCAAATACAAAAGAGCAACAAGGAAAATTCAACATGTATGGTGACTCAAAGCATTGTACAACAGACAATCGGGCTAAGTGTCTATACATGATCAAGTAAAGTAAGTCAAACATGAAGGATTAAGTGAAGATTGGCAAATGGAAGCATGGCAGGACAAAGAGGTCTGACATGAATCAAGTTTTAATACACTACTCACAAAGTCATGAAAGTGCAAACACAAACAGCAGCATGAAGACAATGAATCAGTACCATGAAAAACAAGGATGGCACAGCAACAAATCTAGAGTACACATGGACCAGTCATGCATATATACAAGTTTCCAAATGTAACTCAAATAGAGGAAAGAAATATATGATGCAAACAACATACAAGCTCCAGGTTCACATATGTAATGCAGCTCTCAAAATGGACAAGGCAAATATGAAGACAGGTCTGCCAGGCTCAAATGCAAGATAGCAAAGTGGCATACATGTTAAGCGCAGCAACTAATGCAGTATTGGAAACATGCAAGTAAAACTAAGCTAATTAGTACACAGCAACAAAGGCAAATCGACCACAAAACTCAAGTCTGAAGTGCAATATACAGCAAGTCAAGCACAAAAGGGAAATACAGACAACATGCTAACAGGAAAACAGTTTGATCAAGGCAGTACCAAGTTCAAATGTAGCATCTGTTCGTATAATTTTTTATAAAGAAATTAATCCAAGGTCGAGGCAAAAGTGTCATGTGCAACAATACAGTATACATGATATGGAGTAGCAAGCATAAGTTTACACAAGTTTCAGGTTCGAGCGTGAAGCAAATGCAAGAATTTCAGTCTATACTAAAGTGGCCAAACCAAGACAAGTGACACAAGTTCAAGTAAAGGACTTATGCAAATCTGTTTTATAGAGTAACTGTTCTTAATCATCTGGACCAACTCAAAGCAATAAAGTCACACGCACATTTCCAAAAATTCAAGACCGAGTCTAAGTTCCAGAAGGAATAAAAATCACAAGAAGTAATCACGGAAATATATTCAGAAAATCAAGAGAATTCAAGACCATTTAATTTGAAGAATTTTATCACGCAAGTATTCCACAAAAATATATTTGGTTTTTTGTTTATAATAAAATCCAGGTTCATCGAGCAAATCCAATTTAAATCGTGCAATTAAAAAGGGGGAAACAAGCATAATCAAGTTCAAATAATCTGAGGAAATTTCCAGAGAAATCACAAGTTCAAGACCAGTTCAAAACCGAAGATTTCAAGCCAAAAATTACTCGAATATCAAACCAAGTCTAAGCTTAAGAAATCAGAGAATATTTAGGATTTTTAATCCTATTTAAACACCAATCCTCATCGGCAGAAGAGCATCCGAGTTCCAACGCAAATAAAAGCAAAAATTCGAAGTGAAAAATCATACCAGAAAACTTGGATCCAAAATCAGAGTCCATAAAATCAATCGAAGAAGATACAAGCCGCCAGAGATTGAAGCCAAGAAGAATCGAGCAGCAAAGAACTGATTGTCATCAACCAAGCATCTCGATTCAGTGATTTAAGAGAAACCTAATTTGATTTCCTTGAAGCCGCCGCCATTTTTAAGGAAAGAGATCGGGCAAAACTCAAGTGGTCAAGTGAAAATAAAAGAGGCCGGCCAAGGGTTAAACAAAAGGAGGATAACCCTAATTTAAACTCCAAGGGTTTCTAAATTTATAAGGGTTTTTTATTTTCTTATTCGTTTTTTCAAATTGTAATCAAATCTGTAAGTTTTCTAGTTTGACTCTGAAAACTAGGGAGACGAATTACAGGGTCTGTAATTCGGAGAAATCTGGTTTTGGGGGATAAAAACCAGTGCAGGGTTTTGAGCGTAGGGTTAAGAACAGTTGGGAGCGAGTGTCGCGAGTTTACAGGGGATTGTAAGCGTAGAGATTGTTTTAACTCCTAGTAGAAACCTTGGGGAATGCAGCAGTAGGCAGGGTTTTGCCGAAGCTGGGTATATCTGTGTGTTATTTATTTTCCGCATTTGTTCTGATTATTATCTGTGCTGTTTTTTAATTATTCTGCGAAAATCTGCGATAAACCCTATTCACCCCCCCTCTAGGGTTAATTTAGATCCTACAAAACTAAACACTAAAGGGAGGGTGAACAGTATTTTATGAACTTTATTAATTTCTTGAAATCTTTTTGTATTAAACAAAAGAGTATGCAGATCACAGATATTAACAAACACATAATCAATCACAGAATGCAGAAAATAAAAAGTAAAAGCAGTAAAAGAAAAGTACATACCGGGATTTTATACCAGTTCCGGACTTCCCTACATCCAGTGTCACACAATGCTCGGTTGATATGAATTTTTATTCAACAAATCCAATTACAATCCTTGATTTCAGGGCTACAAGGGCACACCCCAACTGATGCCAAGTATAGTGAGACTTACTTGATTTTCTAGGCCACTACTTCACACCCAATCGATTTCCGGGACATACTATGTAACGATCTGCCTTTTTGCCCGATTTAAACCGATAATTATATCGACTTAAATCGGTCAACAAGACGTATCGCTTGGGGTTAAAATGCATAAGAACTGAACCAAAAAACTTTTTCATTAATATCATTACAATATTAAATCAGAGTAGAAGAATATATCATAGTACAACTAATATGAGAGCATATTGAAATACAAACACGGCGGAAATATAAAATCTCAGCGGAAGACTATCAAATGATCTAGAGTATAGCTCTAGCCATAATCCAGCTCTTGCTCTATAAAATATCTGCAAACCAAAACTACAAGCTGCCAGTGTGGAAAATTATGGGTACCAAGAGTTTAGGTGGAAAAACAATAAACTCCGAGTCAGTCATAGGACTAGTGTGAGAACTAAAATAGTTATATTTTTGTTTAAAAGTTGAATAAATCATAAGACCACGCCGTATATCACAGAACGAGTTTCTCCTTATGAATACCAGTCATAAAACTCGAACTAAAGTAATTTTATCTTCATATTTATATTTATCAAATCCAGTGAACCTCATTTATTTACAAAATCCGTTCTTTTGAAAATAATCATTTCGAACTTAAAATCCCAGTTTCACTTCAAATCATTGAAATAATATATATCTTTCATATCAAACCATACGTCACTTCGGGATTTAAAAACAAATCATTTTTAAAAAATATCAAATACCTACAATACAAACATATCAATGTATATTCCACCAAATCGGGAGGTTTCTCCCGATAACAAGGCAATCGAGTCACAATCTTCATCTCATCAATAATATAAGTATGTACCTTTATCTCGAAAGCGAACCATATAAATCTACAGTATTGTTGCTTTCTAAGTCATTTTAACATTGAGATTTAAGTCATCAAAATTCTCTTCATTTATAAAACATCTTTTTATAAACCATTTATTATATTCAAAATATATATTTCTAAATATTTTCTACTTTTTCCAAATCAATATTCTTTTATGGAATCATCTTTCAAAATCATTCATTTAAATCTACGTTCACAATTTAAAAGAATCAATATTGTCGCTAAACACCTTATAGTCAAATCGTGAAATAAATCACAGGGCGTTAGCGCACAAATATTTCTACTCAACCCAATGTTAAAATAGAAACAAATGTTTGCTCTTAAACTGGTTGAACGCAATCAGTCAAACAAAGTCACATCAAAATTATTTGATGTTACTATTCATCCATAACATAATAATCATGTTATCAACCAAATTAACCGATCATTTATGTATGGTTTCACTTTATAATCAACAGTGTATTCACCTTAATTACTAAACTGTCAAGTAATCAACTTACTAACTTCCATTAACAACATTAAACCCGAGGTTACTCAACAAATTATCAATTATTAAACATAGTATAATTTGTTACACTAACTACACTAGTTAACCAAACGTGAGCAAAGTGTTCTCACCATTTATACTTAAAGACCGTATCTTTACTTCACTAGGTTAATGAAATTGCTTACTAACTTTTTGTAACTTCCAAATCAAACTTCATATAAGCAATATGCTTACATATATCAATCGTTAACATCTCAACAATCATTATAATATAAGAGATTATATCAAAACATAACCACAAACCAAAGCATAAATTTGAAGTCAAAAACTTTTGTAAAGTGTGAGTTTTTCTCACCGAGGGCTCCTGTAACAACCCGAAATTTCTGAACCAATTTAATTTTTTTATTTTAGCTATTTTAATGGATTTGGAATATTTAAAATGATTTATTTTTAATAATAGCGACTAAAAATTTATTTAAATCAAAGTTAGAACGCATAAATTTATTTTATTTGTAAAACGAGCCTGAAATGACGCGGTAGTTTGAAAATTCGATTTTTAAATTTAAATTGAATATACATAATTCAATATAAGTCAGAATTGGACGAAACAAGAAACATTAGAACCTAATTAATTATATCTTTCTAATGAATGTAAGAAACTAAGATTTCACTTTGTAAATAGCATGTTATGTCTAGTTTAAAATTTAAAATAGTCGTTATGGATTCTATATATATTTTATTATAAATATAACCCTTGAAACAGTCATTTTGCAAACGACCTCTATTTTCGACGAAACCACTTTTGTTGGATCCATAATGTCAAATTATTATTAGATTTCAAATTTCATAATTTTTGGAATTAATATGTGAGCGCAGTGAATTTAAATGTGTTTTGTAATTTCAGTTTAAATTTAATCAACCGGAAAAAGGTCATTTTTCAAATTGTCTCCGAATCCGACGAAATTAGTTTTATTAGGACCGTATCTTCAAAACATAGCTAGATTTATTTTTCTGTAATTTTTGGAGCCAGTATGTGGCCCCGGTAAATTTAAATGTACGTTGGAATTCAATATTGACCGTTAAATTAATTTATATTTTAATTTTAATAAAAACTGATCGAAATAGTCGAATTGGCTTACAAAACATATTCCATTATGTCCATAATAGGGGTATTTGGTTGGAAACAACAGTCGTTGGGTTTGATTTGGAGTTCTAACGATAAACAAGTATTTTGGAATAAATTGATTATTAAAATATAAAGTTTCCAAACCCTAGCATAATTCAAGAGTTGTCGTCGTTCTCGTTGGACGGGTGATTTAGTTCCGATTTCGAACCCAAATCTCTTCCAATCCCCTCAGTAATTTCGAAAGATTATTAAACGAAAATTGTTGATCGTTTTATGATCTTCAATCCCATGCGGATATGATCAAAAATGGTTGAATAAATTTCGCGAATTCTAGCCTCAAACTCATGGCGTTCGAACGGTTTTCTAGGGAGGCACGGGGAGTCGAGTTGGCCGGCGTCCATGGAGGAAGGTGGCGGTGCTCAACCGCATCGTGGGCTGGTCTCAGATCAACGGCCGATGGCCCGGACGGACGTTCGCGGTGGTGATTTTTTGTCGAGCGCGGGTTTCTGTTCGGTCCAGAAAGAAGAAGGCGGGGGTGAGGGATTAGAGGGAGATTAGTTGATTAATTATCATTTAATTTTTGTAATTAATCTTTGTAATGTCATATCTTTGTCAAACGGTATCAAAACTCAGCAAACTCAATTGCGTTGGAACCATGACGAAAAATACTACAATTTGAAATTGACTAGAATAGAAATGAAGCAAATTGGAATTTAAGCTAAATTAAACGATTATTTAAATTAGTATAAAAACAGAAATTCAGAAATAAAGAATGACGGAGTGGAAACCAAAGTGAGAACTCCTTCTCACTTAAAATTATTTTATCATGTTATTGTATTCATGTATAAAAATATACAAAAAATTTCAAACGGCCTCCAAATTTGACGAAATTAGTTTCGTTAAGACCATATCGTCCAAATATAGCTAGATTTATTTTTCTGTAATTTTTGGAGTCAGTATGTGGCCCCAGTAAACTAAAACGTACGTTGGAATTCAATATTGACCGTTAAATTAATTTATAATTTAATTTTGATAAAAACTGATCGAAACAGTCGAATTGGCTTACGAAACATATTCCATTGGGTCCAGAATAGGGGTATTTGGTTAGGAACAATAGTCGTTGGGTTTGATTTGGAGTTTGTAACGATAAACAAGTATTTTGGAATAAATTAATTACTAAATATATGTATATATACCCCTAAAGTTTCCAAACTAGCCTAATTCAGGAACTGCCGTGGATCTCATTGGACGGGCGATTTTGTTCCGATTTCAAACCCAAATCTCTTCCGATCCCCTCAGTAATTTCGAAGGATTATTAAACGAAAATTGTTGATCGTTTCATGATCTTCAATCCCATATGGATATGATCAAAAATGGTTGAATAAATTTTGCGAATTCCAGCCTCAAACTCACGACGTTCGAGTAGTTTTCTGGGGAGGCACGGGGACTCGATTTGGCCGGCGTCCATGGAGGGGGTTAGCGGTGCTCAGGCGCATCGTGGGCTGGTCTCAGATCAACGGCCGATGGCCTGGACTGACGTGCGCGGTGGTGATTTTTTGTCGAGCGCGGGTTTCTATTTCGGTCCAGGAAGAAGAAGAAGTGGGTGAGGGATTAGAGAGAAATTAGATGACTAATTATTATTTAATTAATTTAATTTTAGTAATTAATCTTTGTAATGTCATATCTTTGTCAAATGGTATCAGAATTCAACAAACTCAGTTGCATTGGAACCGTGACGAAAAATACTACAACTTGGAACTAACCAGAAAGGAAACATAGCAAATTGGAATTTTAGCTAAATGAAACGGTCGTTTAATTTAGTGTAAAAAACAGAAATTCAGAAATAAAGAATGACGGCGTGGAAACCAAAGTGATAACTCCTTCTCACTCAAAATTATTTTATCGTGTTATTGTATTCATGTATAAAAATATATAGAATGCCAGTGTAGATTTTATCATTTTTAATCATTATAAATTGTATACAGTGCCTGTTAGCTCACCTCCGTCCTCCACAGGCCATGGACGATTAAATTGACTGTATTGTGTTTTGATTGTGATGCTGAAACGTTTAACATATTAAACATTAATGTGATAGTTGAAATTAAATTATAAATAACTATTTATAATTTGAGCAGTAAATTGCTAATTAGAAAAATAATTCAAACCGAATTTGAATCGGTTAAATTTATTAACCAATGATTTATGTAAATTGACTGTTGTTGTTTGAAAACCCCACACGGGTATTGGGATGATATTTGACATACACTAATCCCAATATTTAGTTGTATGTCAATCGATGGATTGACAGGCTGTGATGAGCGTTATTTAATCATTTTAATGCTTATACAGTTGTAAATTGCACCTTGGATGATGTTTGAATGTTGAATGATTATTTATCATTATTGTTGAAAGTATGCGGTGCATAAAATCCGTATAACTGAGATTATATGGTAATTGATTGAGTCGCATTCCGATTCAGAAATAATGAACATTTTAAAATAACGAATATTTTAAAATAATGAATATTTTAAAATAACGAATATTTTAAAATAATATTCAGTGAAGAAGCAAAATAAGATTTTGATGTCCGATTTTGGATGGACACGAAGATATCTATACTATACTATTAAAGATGAGTTGCTTTTAGATGGCTCTCAAGTCCCCTCCATTTTCTACTAGGGCAAAATGTGAGCAAGACACGTGTATTGTTCACTCAACCGTCTCTACCTTTCCCTGATTACCAATACGTTCTCATTCACCTAATTCTTTTCCCTATCTGTGCACTGCACCTTTGTCTTCCCTGTCCCCTGCTTCCTCCCCGGCGTCGTTTTTTCCCTCTCTGTCATACATCTCCCTTCTCCATACGCCCTTTAACTTAACCCTAAATTTAATTTAGAGTATCGATTCAAGTTAATCTTCGAGGAGGAAAATGCTGTCCTGAGCTGATTTTCGTGGTAAAGACCTACCATTTGATTTTACCTCAGCGTTCCATCGCTCAATTGATTTCTGGTCATTCTTCCTTGCCCTATCGATGGTGCCTACCAATCATATGCAGTCGTCCTTCAAATTAACCCCAAGGTCTGTTGAATGATCATCACGTATAGGTAATTTACTTTGCCTTTCCCATTCATTTTCTTTTTTCTGGAATGTATGTATGAATCATGGATGATTGAAATGATTTTGTCAGGTTGAGAAGGATTTTGTATTCTTGCTGTTTAACATGAAACCGGTGTCTGGTAGGTTAGCGTAATGTATATGTAATACAATCCTATTTGATGATGGAAAAAAATTTGTATTTGTGGTTTCTGATAATGAAAATCTGATGTTATGCACAATTCCTTGGTGTTTAAGATTTCAAAATTGTCTATGATAATATAGCCTTCTCCTCTGGCTGCAATTCTAATTTTTTCCTCAATGGCTTTTGTTTAATAATTTGAATTATGATTTTTCATGAATTAAACCCTTTTTAGATGCATCTTACACACTTAATAGTAATCTCACTTTATTAATCCTTCCCTAATCTTTTGCTCCTTCCTTAATTCTATTTTCTCGAAATTTTCTAAAATAACATATTTTGATTTACTTAATAATTAAATTTAGCATACTTCAGCTTTTAAAATCATATCAAAGAGATGTTTTTTCAATTATACCAGTATTTAGCAACATATGATGCTTTAGCCAAATGAACTAAGCATGATCCTTCCAGCATCTTCATACAACATATTGTCAAGTTATGAATGAAATAACTTGGTAAATTGAAAGACATTACATAAAAATGAACTCTAAATACCAGCTCACCTGATTTTTACTTTTTATATTCAATACAGCACACCTTAATGCAAATTCATATAAAAAAATGATTGTAGTATTAGATACTCACACACTTATAGGTGTATGTATAATGCATGTATACTTTTATGCTAGGTCTTTATTAAGAAAAGATGTGTTGAACTGTCTGTTTAATTCTTTTATGTTTTACTGCTTTAAAAATCTAGTATTTTCCCGAAGCATTGTTATCATTTTGTTGTTTTACTTGGTCTAGTTGTTTATATCCTACATCTTAAAACTTTTGCTGGTTTGATTGGACTTTAAAGGTCTCTCTTCGCTTTTATATTTATTTTAGTATACCTACTGATAATTAAAAACATGTTGAGTAATAATTTCCCACTTTAAATGAGAAACATGGATAAGCTGCAATTATATTTGTGATTAGCATACCAAATTCTTTTATTTATCGTTAACAAATTTGTTCTCTGTTTAGGATTAGTCAAGCGTGTGATCAAAAATATACAAATTATCTCATGTCACCATTAACATTTTTTCTTTCCTTTAGATAAAGTGTGTGATGGAAGTGGCATGAGGAAAAAAATTGAATATATTTTTAGATAATTAAATAGGTGTGTTCTAACTAAATTTTGATGTTGGGTTTTCCCTTTACGTAACCATGGTGGTTAGCTATGAATTTATATCTATGGTCCCTGTAAATATTATGTTTTGATGGAAATATTCAACACCAAAAAAACCCTTCTATATTAAGCTTTTTGTGTGGACTTGCTGATTATATTTATTTTAATTCTTATTATAGGTATTTTGCTCCATTTGGTAGAAAAAAATGTAATGAGGTTGACCTCTCTCCTCTGATTACGGTTTAAAAAGTTCGCATTCAGTTTGGCTTTTTGTTATACAAAATCATGTCATTTTCTCATATTTGTCACCTATGTTTTGTATATTGGTAAACTTTATATTTGAAATAGTATATCTAATATATATACTTTGCCATATTCAGACGCTTTCAGCTAAGCCACGGTATCATGGTACCAAAAAGGGATGAGGAGTATGGTAATTGGCTACTTCTTAAACAGGTAGATTTTCTCTATGTTTAGTAATTTAATATTGAAATATGTGATTATAAATAATTCGAGTCTTAATGTAAAAAAATTGCAAATACAAGCTATTATCAGTATACTTATGGAAGACTAGACAATAGTTTAGAAAGAATTAACCTGTAGTGCATTCCCAAAAGATGTCGTTATGTTTTTTTGACTATTCAGGTTGCGTCTGTGTGTGTATACACACACACACACACACACATATATATATATATGTATATGTGTGTGTGTGTTACTGTATATATATGTTTATGTCTATGTATGTGTGTGCGAGCGCGCATGCTTGTGTATGTGGGATTAACATTCTAAAACTGATTGGATTACGATCCTCAGAACAGGTTGAACAATAAACAATTTTTCTTCTTCTTTATATTTGTTTGTTCGCAATAGACTGAGTTTTTAGTGGATATAAACTGATTAGCTGTAATGTAAAAAAAATACATATACTTTATAACTTAACAAATTTTGACAATATTTTATTTGTCATAGGTATAAACCATGAAAAATCCGTTAAAATAAGTAGTCTGAAAATTTCTAAGCATAACTTTCGAACTAATGAAAGCATTGCTCTTTTTCAAACATGTTTATTTAAAGTTTAGTTTTTTTACCTATTATGTTATTGCTAATTAGTAATTCCTGTTCGAATCATTAATCCAGAACCATTTGTTATTAAATGCTATATTAGTCAGTCGACCTTGGACTATCAAAGTAATATGCAGAACAGGCTGAACAATAAACAATATTTTTCCTTCTCTATATTTGTTTGTTCGCTATAGACTGAGTTTTTAGTGGATACAAACTGATTGGCTGTAATGTATAAAAAATACATATACTGTATAACTTAGGAAATTTGGACAATATTTCATTTGTTAAACGTATAAACCATGAAAAATCCATTAACATAAATAGTCTGAAAATTTCTAGGCATACCTTTCAAAATAATGAAAACATTGCCCTTTTTCAAACATGTTTATTTAAAGTTTAGTTTTTCACCTATTATGTTATTATTGCCAACTAGTAATTCTTGTTTGAATCATCTATTACTTTAATTTCACTACTTTTATGCCATTTGTTAGAAAATTCATAGAGTGGTTTGATTTCACTTTTTCCTAGCTTTTATTTGCTTGATAATTTATATAGTTGCTTAAATTTACTTAGTAAAAAGAGTTTTTTTTTAAACCTCATCTAGATCCAAAAATATTCAATTAATGAATAGCTAGCCAAAATATATAAAATATTTAACTACTCCTTTTTCGTTATAAATAAAACGAAATTATCATCTTAAGAAGAATTTTTTGAGCTTCTAATTTGAGTTTCATTACAGTTACGGGTTCAGTGCATAATGCTTAATGATAATGAAAAATCGTTATCATTGGTTGCATTTTATGGTGAAACACATGATAATATAAATAAAGGGAGAAATTGCATCGGTCTTAGTCCATGATTGTTATTTCCACTATGTTTGTTGCTTTTATACGCAATTTAATTAATATATTATATATTTGTTATAAAATGAGTTGTTACATCTTTTAGTTTCTACACATATTCTATTTCCACTGCACAACGTGTTTTCTTCAATTTGTTCCTATATATCTCATTGATATTTGAGAAACTAAAAAAGTCCAGACACCTTGAAATTTTGTACATGAAAAAAAAGCTCTTTATGAATATGGCTTTCTTACAGAAAGATATAAAAAGTCCAAATTTGAAACCAATTTTTATTTAAACTTCTGCCTCTATTTTTCAATTATATGGATTTAACATTTGATTAAAGTGATCTCAAATAAATATATTCACATTTTAGATGTGTTACCCATATTCTGGATTGTGTAGATTGTTTGAAAAATCAAATGATTCCTATTAAACCTGCATAATTCTGCATTACTATGCTATCAGTGTTCTATTAATTAATTCATGATAATGTAATGAGAGATGACTTAGATGTTAAGCCGGGTTAAGTATAAAACCGCCATTTTAACCTGAACGGGTTTATCAATCGATTTTATTCATTTTAAAATAATACCGAAGAGAATTGATTTCAAAATCTTATATTTTAAAAATATTATCATTTTAATATTATAATGATATGAAATATTCAATTTTGATTTAAAATTCAAATAGAAGTTGGAATCGTTTTAAAATGAATTTATAAGCATTTTGTAAAATACATTTTAAATGGAAATCGATGATATATATATATTATATATTTAAATGGCCTGAATAGAACACGCCGCGCAGCGACCATTCGCGGATTTCGACCATTAAATTCAAACTGATGTAAGGGGAGATCCAACCGTCGGATTCCCCTTAAACCGGAACCGTTAGGTTCGTATCGAAGAGAGCTTTCCAATGAATATAAGAGATTTGAAATCTAACGGTTAGATTCTAAAATATGTCCAAATCAATTTTGGAAAAGGTCACTATGGTTGAAGTTCGGTGGCCGTTATTGGAAACCGGCTGTAAGGGCCTAAATGAAATTATTAAAAATATGGAAAAAATGTGTAAAATCATAATAAATGATTTGGAAAGATTTTGGATGTAACAACCCGAATTTTAACAAACGTGTTAAGACAAGAATAAAAGCAGAATTAAATTATAAAATCTGAATCATGCTATTCATGACAAGACTTTGGATGTAACAACCCGAATTTTAACAAACGTGTTAAGACAAGAATAAAGACTTTGGGTAATGTTTTAGCAACTAAACCATGCTATTCATGTTGCATTGGACTTAGTTTGCCATGCAAGATTGGACCTTTACTTGTAGTATGATAGCATGAACACTTAGAGCAACTTTGACTTGTGAAATAGTTGCATAAATTGGACTTTGGGGCTTATGCATGTAAATGAAACCAACCCCCTTATGATATCATGTTTATGTAAGGTCAAATCCCGTTATGATAATATGCAAATTTGTGGCCAAATTTCTTTATGACATTATGCATGCTTGTGGCCAATCCCCTTTTATGTTATGCATGCTTATGGCCAATCCCTATGTGACACTATCGTTCATGCTTTAGGCCAAACCCCCTTATGATACCATGCATGTTTGGAGCCAATCCCTTTTGTGGCATCGTGCATGTTTTGGGGTCTACATGTAGCCATAGTATACCTACTATGTTGACTCGCTTTTACTCAAGTGAAAACACGATTTTGGGGTAGTTAGATAAACGCGAACGTGACGCGAAAACTTGACTTGAAAGTGGCACGAAAACTTGACATGGGGTTGCATGAAAATGTGACACTCTTGAAACACTTAAACATGAACATGACACGTATGGAAACATGGAACTTGAAACTAGACACGGGGGTTGTAAGTGTAATACGACACTAGACCAAACATGAAAGTGGCCAACTCGAGGTTAGGTTGAGTTTGTAGCATAAATCTACCCGGACCCGCCCGGCTTAACTAGGGGCTGCAAACAATATGATCCAATGTGAGAAGTTGGTCATATCGCGCTCAAAAAACCCGAGGTTAGACTAGGTTGTGGTGTAAAACTACCCGGACCCGCCCGGCTTAACTAGTAACCACAACAAGGTCTAATGTGAGAGGTTGAGAGTGCATTAATTAAATTAATGCCACATGATAAGGTTAAGTAAATTTGACTAATGACACTTAATCGATATGACACGAATGGGTAGGTTAAGTGGGACCGGGCTTGATTTCTTAATGACACTTAACCATACAAGACAATTAGGGGATGGGGTTAAGTAATTCACACTTAACTAATCCGACTTGGTAATTAGATGGGGTTAAGTAATTTGGACTTAACTAACCTAAACACGGTAATTAGATGGGGTTAAGTAACCTACACTTAACTAATCTAAACACGGTACTTTAATGGGGTTAAATTAAACACTTAACCAATCTAAACTTGGTAATTCAATGAGGTTAAGTAGCCAATACTTAACCAACTTAACAAGATAATTTAATGGGTTTAAGTAACTTATACTTAACCAATTATACATGATGATTTGATGAGGTTAAGTAACCTATCCTTAACCAATCTAATATGCGGACCTGATAGGGTTAAGTCATAAGACCTTTTAAATATACTTAACCATTATAATACGATTAGTGGATGGGGTTAAGTTAACCTATACTTAACCAATCCGACTCGATAATCCGATGAGGTTAAGATAATCTGTGCTTAACCAATCTAACACGATAACCTGATAGGGTTAGGATAAACAAGTACTTGACCAAATTGACTTGATGATTGAATAGGGTTAAGTCATGAGCTTCTTGGTATACTTAACCAACTTGTAGGGCTAGGTCTTGGACTTGAATACTTAGCCAAGCTTGACATGATTCATAGGCGGGCTAAGCCATGAACTTGAATAACAACACTTAACCCAATAAGCAAAACCCTAGTAGAGGAACTAGGTAGAAAATCGTAGTTAATCAAGGGTAATGGGGAAATGAAGCTAAGTGGTAAACCTTAGTTAAGTGTAACTAAGTAATAATTCTTAGCCAAGGACATGGGACTAGTTCATGAATAGATGAGTAACCTGGTACGGTAGGTCATCGCTTAAAACACGAGGAGGAGCAAATTAACTGACTTAGATAAAGGCTCCAATGAACTGGGTGACGAAGTGGTAGCTTCGGGGGACGTGAGGGTACTCTTGGTATCCCTCTGTGAGGTGGCAGATGGTCCATGAAACCCGGCCTCACAGGGGTTAAGGTCTGCGGTAGAAGAGCCAAGAGTATGCCTTGGTTGCTATGCGAGTGACCTAAAGACTGAGATGGATTAGCGTGGAGTCGACGATACTTGATTTTGCCCTGGATAGCGCATCGTCGACTACCTACCATCTTTAGTCAATCGCGTACGAACGGAAAGGCAGGGAACCCCCAACAGACCATGTTCTTGCTATCAACTCATGGGTGAGGTTGGCCCATAGGAAAGTGGGGCTATAGTGGGGCCGGGATGTGGTTCTCATACATGATATTTCTTGGATTGCCTTTCAGTAGTTGAGGGAGGGGTCACGTGGGACCATAGCCACGGGTACAAAAACAGACCTTGATATCTGCATCAGCAGACGACTTAAAGCTCCCGACCGAGTTCCGTATTTCTTGATTTGCCCTGGCACGGAACTCGGTTGGCACATTGAGGATCATGTGCGTCTTGACATAGAAAACGATTCACGATACATACGCGGGATAAAGGGTGCGGTTGACGGGTGGCAAAATCCCTAGTGGCCCTAGGTGGCCTGAACCCAAACCGAGACACGGAAATGTTCATTAGGTAGCACAATCCCTAGTGGTCCTAGGTGGTGTAAATCCTAAGTGAACACGCGATAGTTCATGGTAAGAAAACATAACCAGGTCAAGGGCAACAGTCCAAAACAACTTCAAGGATACAATGGTACTACATGGGAAAGCCCGTACGGCCTACGGCAAAGGACTGAACTTATACATAGAAACAAACGAGTGGGGAAAAACCTACATATGTTATATATTAGGTTGACATGGACCATTACATGACATTGGGCAAGGGACATTCATAGTTAACACATGACGCGGGTTGGGATACTAGTACAAGTGGTGCAGAGCAAATATACATGTTAGAACCATGAGAAATATACATGATAGATACCGTGGGATGTTATACAGGATAGATACCTTGGGATAGTATACTTGATAGAAACCTGACGATGTGATACCTTGATTTATCTTGACACCGTAGTTTATCATGATATCTTAGTTTACCTTGCTACAGTAGTTCAGCCTGTTACCCTGGTTTAGTTTATCTACCTTGTCGTCATCCTTATGTTTACTTTCAGTTTATGCATGTCATGTTACCTTTACCTGTTTTTATACTGGAAGTAGATAGGACTTACCCGTCTTTATGACTGACCCCGTTTTGTTTCGCCTCTTTGTCTTCCGTTTCCCCCCAGGTTTCAGGGAGGAAACACTGTTATCTAGTTCGGACTTCTTCTGCCTGAAGATCATCACGCATGGCTTGGACTTTTCTTGGCTATGGCTACTTTACTGTTTTACTTGGGGAATAATTTATGAAATGGTTTTATGCTTCTTTACTATTGCAAGACAGGTTTTGATGTATTCTGATGTAAAAGGCTTTAGACCTTATTTTATAAGGTAATGAAATTTGTTTTACTTCCGCTGTTTTATATATGTTCTGTCTTGTAATATTTCTGTGCATGTTTACCTCGATAATGCTTCACCAAACCTAGTGCATTCCCTTTGTGAGTGACCCTGGCGGAGGTGGGGTGTTACATTTGGTATCAGAGCAGAAGGTTACCAGACTGGGCAAAAGTTTTTAAAACCTTCTGAAAACTATTTGAAAAACCGTTTACAAAGAAGCATTTTTCAAGAAAAGTTTTTAAAGGCTATTCCCCAAAAGCCATTAGCACTGTCCTTTGTTCCCTTGATCGAATCTCTTTTCCTTTCTTTCCTCCATCTGTAGTCACAGTAGTTCTAACTGTGACTAATCTTTGTCTAACCACGTAGGTGTTTTCCGTACGATGGAGGTGGTTCTCGAGAGACCTGTTGCCGTGGTACAAGGAAGGATAATAAGAGTAAGGATAAAGAACGAGAGCTTAAGGATAAGCAACTTGTTGGTATGGCTTGGTCCATCAAGGTGGACAAGGACAAGATCATCGGAGAGGGCAATTGTACGCTCCCATTTCTAGGGTACCTAAAAGAGATGGTACCGTTTCTGGTAAAGGTTTAGTCGTTCTTTTCTATCATCCCGTCCAGACTTTGTCTTGATCATCGTATCATTTAAGTCTGCTTGGATAGTTGAGTCTCTGCACCTTAGTACTAGCATGGTAGAGGATCCCAGTTTTTGTCCCAAAAATCTGGTTGGAGAGTTGGTCCATGTCTTCATGACTTGTTTGGATTTGAGGATGACATGTCTCGGCTACGGATGGATTCTAGGGATAAAGTGGTCACCCAATGAGGGGTGCCATTCTCGGTTTTGGAAAGAGGGTAGTTAGACTCTCGACTCACCTTGGTGATACCCTCGAAGTCTCGGGTAACCTTTTGGGTTCTGTCATGGTTAGTTACCTAGAATCTCGGGATGCAGTTGTTGGTAATCCGTTCGAATAGAATTCGCCGCTAAGGCGGATGGTTCATTTCGCTTATGCATGAGTTATGGGAATCACCCTAGTAAGTACTCGTGGCAACATGGATTGGCATCGGCAAACGAGATCCAGAATTCCCTAGTGAATTTTGGAGAGCTTGCATGAGTAAGTGGATACGTTTGAGCCAAGTATACTAGGGACAGGATAAGTGAAAGTGGAATAAGAGGCGACAACGAAATGAGTTCTAACTCATATCTTGGAAATAGGAATCAAGGAGCTACGAAATCATGGAGTTAAAAAGATGGTCAAGGCACTGAGGAATTAAGCTCAAGGAAACGCGACTTAGAAGATGTAAGGCTAGACACGCGCATCGTACCTCTTTTTAAAGAGTGTATCCTTGATCCCTGGTTTTTCCTGTAGAGCTTGCTCGCATGTTATCTTTTGGTGCATATCCTCTCAGTCCTGTTTCTGTTGCAAACCCCGTAAGGAGTTTGTCTTGTTTATCTTCTCGATCCTGTCTTGGGAACCTTAGGTAGAACCCTATGGATGTAAACTTGTATTTGAAACATGTTATGTTTGATATAGTTGCAAATGGTTGCAAGTGGTTGCTCGTGGATGCGCGAATACACACTTGATAGTAGATCGACTCAGGCACATTTCACGTTGCATATGCATGAGTATTTATACTTGTTTATGGATGAAATTGAATGTGTTATCATGCGGATGTTGCATATGAATGAATGTTTGTGCACGCATATAGTACTTATATGACTAGGACTATTTGCATACATGTTGGACTCATGGCACTAAACATATTTTTGCATTAGAAAGATCATTCAGGCCTGATCATTAGCATTAGCTAAGGAACATATACACACACTTTCTTGCATATGTTCATATAGCATTAGAAATCATCTAAGGACCATGGTTGCCTGTGGATGATGTTTTGAGTAGATGGATGGTAGGATACGTTCTTCCTAACTTGGAGATTTCGGGAACGAAATTCTTTAAGTTGGGGAGAATGTAACAACCCGAATTTTAACAAACGTGTTAAGACAAGAATCAAGGCAGAATTAAATTATAAAATCTGAATCAGGATAAACGGGTTGCGCCATTGCGTTCGTCTCGGAAAAATACGCGAAATAGAGTCCGAAATTTCGTAAATCGGAGTCCGTATGACCCAGTTAAGGCCCAACGAAGTTTCACGAAAATTCAAATCCGAAAACAGATTTGAAATTCAGTCTAGGAAGAGAAGGCGGGAAAATTCCCGCCAGGCACACAGGGTGTCGACCCCTGGGTCGACCCTAGGGTCGACCCCCCTCCAGAGGGTCGACATGGGTGTCGACCCTTGGGTCGACCCCCCCTGGTCGAACCAGCGACCTGGTGCACCTGCTTCTGGTTTTGGCTCGGTTTTGGAGGCTGTGACGATTTTTGAGGGCTTGGATCTATCCTAGGGTTTATCTAACGGCCTAAACTACTCCTAATCTCTATAAAAAGACCCCTAAGCCTACACTAAACCCTCACAAATCACTCATTCCACGAAGTGCTGCCCAAATGCCAAGTGATCATGGCCTCCTTCCCCAACTCCAAGAGACTATGCATGCAAATCAGATCCGAATCGAAAGGTGCAAGCTTGCTACACCAAATCGAGGCTCGATCAACGTAGCTACGGCGATTTCATGACGGTTCTTCATCAAAGGAGCCACCTTTCTTCGTCACGACGATGCATAAACCTTCCCTAAGCCTCGCTATGTAAGTTCTAGCTACTTCGAGATGTTAACGGTAGTTTAATCATGGCATGGAATAAAATATGGTTAAACATGAATGCTATGACCTATGCGAGCCTAGTTTGCTCCTTTATCATGAACATATGACTTTGGGTTATGTTTTAGCGACTAAACCATGTTATTCATGTTGCATTGGACTTAGTTTGCCATGCAAGATTGGACCTTTACTTGTAGTATAATAGCATGAACACTTAGAGCCACTTTGACTTATGAAATAGTTGCATAAATTGGACTTTGGGGCTTATGCATGTAAATGAAACCAACCCCCTTATGATATCATGTTTATGTAAGGTCAAATCCCGTTATGATAATATGCAAATTTGTGGCCAAATTTCTTTATGACATTATGCATGCTTGTGGCCAATCCCCTTTTATGTTATGCATGCTTATGGCCAATCCCTATGTGACACTATCGTTCATGTTTTAGGCCAAACCCCCTTATGATACCATGCATGTTTAGAGCCAATCCCTTTTGTGGCATCGTGCATGTTTTGGGGTCTACATGTAGCCATAGTATACCTACTATGTTGACTCGCTTTTACTCAAGTGAAAACACGATTTCGGGGTAGTTAGATAAACGCGAACGTGACGCGAAAACTTGACTTGAAAGTGGCACGAAAACTTGACATGGGGTTGCATGAAAATGTGACACTCTTGAAACACTTAAACATGAACATGACACGTATGGAAACATGGAACTTGAAACTAGACACGGGGGTTATAAGTGTAATACGACACTAGACCAAACATGAAAGTGGCCAACTCGAGGTTGGGTTGAGTTTGTAGCATAAATCTACCCGGACCCGCCCGGCTTAACTAGTGGCTGCAAACAATAGGATCCAATGTGAGAAGTTGGTCATGTCGCGCTCAAAAAACCCGAGGTTAGACTAGGTTGTGGTGTAAAACTACCCGGACCCGCCCGGCTTAACTAGTAACCACAACAAGGTCTAATGTGAGAGGTTGAGAGTGCATTAATTAAATTAATGCCACATGATAAGGTTAAGTAAATTTGACTAATGACACTTAACCGATATGACACGAATGGGTAGGTTAAGTGGGACCGGGCTTGATTTCTTAATGACACTTAACCATACAAGACAATTAGGGGATGGGGTTAAGTAATTCACACTTAACTAATCCGACTTGGTAATTAGATGGGGTTAAGTAATTTAGACTTAACTAACCTAAACACGGTAATTAGATGGGGTTAAGTAACCTACACTTAACTAATCTAAACACGGTACTTTAATGGGGTTAAATTAAACACTTAACCAATCTAAACTTGGTAATTCAATGAGGTTAAGTAGCCAATACTTAACCAACTTAACAAGATAATTTAATGGGGTTAAGTAACTTATACTTAACCAATTATACATGATGATTTGATGAGGTTAAGTAACCTATCCTTAACCAATCTAATATGCGGACCTGATAGGGTTAAGTCATAAGACCTTTTAAATATACTTAACCATTATAATATGATTAGTGGATGGGGTTAAGTTAACCTATACTTAACCAATCCGACTCGATAATCCGATGAGGTTAAGATAATCTGTGCTTAACCAATCTAACACGATAACCTGATAGGGTTAGGATAAACAAGTACTTGACCAAATTTACTTGATGATTGAATAGGGTTAAGTCATGAGCTTCTTGGTATACTTAACCAACTTGTAGGGCTAGGTCTTGGACTTGAATACTTAGCCAAGCTTGACATGATTCATAGGCGGGCTAAGCCATGAACTTGAATAACAACACTTAACCCAATAAGCAAAACCCTAGTAGAGGAACTAGGTAGAAAATCGTAGTTAATCATGGGTAACGGGGAAATGAAGCTAAGTGGTAAACCTTAGTTAAGTGTAACTAAGTAATAATTCTTAGCCAAGGACATGGGACTAGTTCATGAATAGATGAGTAACCCGGTACGGTAGGTCATCGCTTAAAACACGGGGAGGAGCAAATTATCTGACTTAGATAAAGGCTCCAACGAACTGGGTGACGAAGCGGTAGCTTCGGGGGACGTGAGGGTACTCTTGGTATCCCTCTGTGAGGTGGCAGATGGTCCATGAAACCCGGCCTCACAGGGGTTAAGGTCTGCGGTAGAAGAGCCAAGAGTATGCCTTGGTTGCTATGCGAGCGACCTAAAGACTGGGATGGATTAGCGTGGAGTCGACGATACTTGATTTTGCCCTGGATAGCGCATCGTCGACTACCTACCATCTTTAGTCAATCGCGTACGAACGGAAAGGCAGGGAACCCCCAACAGACCATGTTCTTGCTATCAAGTCATGGGTGAGGTTGGCCCATAGGAAAGTGGGGCTATAGTGGGGCCGGGATGTCGTTCTCATACATGATATTTCTTGGATTGCCTTTCAGTAGTTGAGGGAGGGGTCACGTGGGACCATAGCCACGGGTACAAAAACATACCTTGATATCTGCATCAGCAGACGACTTAAAGCTCCCGACCGAGTTCCGTATTTCTTGATTTGCCCTGGCACGGAACTCGGATGGCACATTGAGGAACATGTGCGTCTAGACATAGAAAACGATTCACGATACATACGCGGGATAAAGGGCGCGGTTGACGGGTGGCATAATCCCTAGTGGCCCTAGGTGGCCTGAACCCAAACCGAGACACGGAAATGTTCATTAGGTAGCACAATCCCTAGTGGTCCTAGGTGGCGTAAATCCTAAGTGAACACGCGATAGTTCATGGTAAGAAAACATAACCAGGTCAAGAGCAACAGTCCAAAACAACTTCAAGGATACGATGGTACTACATGGGAAAGCCCGTACGGCCTACGGCAAAGGACTGAACTTATACATAGAAACAAACGAGTGGGGAAAAACCTACATATGTTATATATTAGGTTGACATGGACCATTACATGACATTGGGCAAGGGACATTCATAGTTAACACATGATGCGGGTTGGGATACTAGTACAAGAGGTGCAGAGCAAATATACATGTTAGAACCATGAGAAATATACATGATAGATACCGTGGGATGTTATACAGGATAGATACCTTGGGATAGTATACTTGATAGAAACCTGACGATGTGATACCTTGATTTATCTTGACACTGTAGTTTATCATGATATCTTAGTTTACCTTGCTACAGTAGTTCAGCCTGTTACCCTGGTTTAGTTTATCTACCTTGTCGTCATCCTTATGTTTACTTTCAGTTTATGCATGTCATGTTACCTTTACCTGTTTTTATACTGGAAGTAGATAGGACTTACCAGTCTTTATGACTGACCCCGTTTTGTTTCGCCTCTTTGTCTTCCGTTTCCCCCCAGGTTTCAGGGAGGAAACACTGTTATCTAGTTCGGACTTCTTCTGCCTGAAGATCATCACGCATGGCTTGGACTTTTCTTGGCTATGGCTACTTTACTGTTTTACTTGGGGAATAATTTATGAAATGGTTTTATGCTTCTTTACTATTGCAAGACAGGTTTTGATGTATTCTGATGTAAAAGGCTTTAGACCTTATTTTATAAGGTAATGAAATTTGTTTTACTTCCGCTGTTTTATATATGTTCTGTCTTGTAATATTTCTGTGCATGTTTACCTCGATAATGCTTCACCAAACCTAGTGCATTCCCTTTGTGAGTGACCCTAGCGGAGGTGGGGTGTTACATTGGATGAAAAATTCCAAGTTTGAAAAGATAAAAATATATTTTTATCGAAATGAACTAGTTATTAACTAGAATAATAATCCAATGTTTTTAAATAAATAAATTGGATTTGAAATGGTTTTGATATAACCAGAATTTTCCAATGTATGTATTGGAATGGATTGGAGAAATAATCTTCAGAATATTTCGATATTGCATTCCTTGATTATAGGGATATTGTTGAGGAATTTGGAAGATATAAATATCGTTATTCCCAATACGATATTTGTTAGTTTCAGAATTTGATATTGAATATAAGTCGATAAAATTTCTATTCAAAGCCTTGTATTTAATGTCAAATTGGGTTTTGGGTTTGTCGTGAATTGTGTCTTAAATAACACTGTTCTTAAACCCAGTTGAGAAAATAATAAATCTTTTAATTAAGACTAATGAAGTTTACCAATTAATTAATATTTAGTTGGAATTGAATTGAAATTGTAATTTTGGGTTCCTAGTGGCTCAGTGATAGGTCTGATAGGACCGGGAAACGTGTGTTCAGGAATAACTAATTCACTAAAGTGTGGACCGGCCCTGCAGGATCCAGGGTTGCCCAGAGTGTGTAATCCTGAGGCATTTGCTAGAGTATCTCGAATCGGTGGGGAGCCATCCCTTGCCTCTACTCATAGTTGGAATCCAATTTCCAATACGCGACTTTTCGATATTAGTTGTAAACTTATATACCGACATAGTGGGATGGGGCGCTCATGCCATCAATGATTGATACATTTATATTTGAAGTTGTTTGATACACTATGCACTTATAGTAATATCAAAATGATTTGTTTTAAACGTACCAAACATGTTTGGTTATTATAAGGGAAAACTCTATCCTCGGGCTTACGTTGCATTATGTGCTGGGACCTGAGTCTTATAATAGCTTCATTTTTGAAAAAGCATAGCGTTCTTTTATTTTAAACTGAGATTCATGTGGAGTAAACCCGTTCCGTGTTATACGCCGTGGTCCCATGATTTCCCAACTTTTAAATTAAAGATTTAATAACTGTTTTAGTTCTCACACCAGTCCTATGACTGACTCGGAGTTTATTGTTTCTGTCTAAACTTTGGGAACCCATATTTTTCACACGAATAGCAATTAGTTTTGGTTTTCACAGATATTTCTTTTTTCAGGATCCTGGATTACAGTTGGAGCTATATTCGGAAAGCTTTGTATCCGTGTATTTCTTTCAGTTATGTTGTTGATGTATTTTCCGCTATACATTGTATTTATACATTTAATTTCCACTTCTTTGTATTTTAATCTCTGATATTATTTTATTTCCATTGTGTAATATTTATTCATACTCTGATATATTCTTGTACTCTGATGTAAATTGTTGTAATACCAATAAAATATTCTGTTGTTTGTGTAATGATGCGTTGTGTTCTCAAAGCAATCCGGGCTTTCCCGTAAGGGGATTTCAGGCTGTTTCAGCGTGGTATCAGAGCTTTGGTTTACAAAGCTCGTAGAACAATACACATTAGAACCAAACGAGAGAATTCATCGGAGATAGGATTAGAACATCCTATACAAGAATAACTCGTTAGAGATAGGGTTAGTAATACCCTAGAATGAGTTTGAAAAGTGTTATTTCTAAAAATGAATTTAGTTTTGAAAATTATGTCTTATTATACGTATTTGAGTATTTTATTTTATATTGATTTAGACTATCGAGTATAAGTGGATTTTGCATATACTCGTCATGAACATATATTCGAAGTCTCAAATATACTGGGTAGATATAAAATCACACTCTAGTCGCCCGGGGATAATTCTGGTGATTGATCGATCATCACCAGTATTTATGTTCGAGTTTCGAAAGTGAGATATCTATATATTTTCAATTGATTGGTGTGAGAACCAAAACTTAGATATGGTTTATTCTTGTGATTTGCATTAAAAATATGTTTTTTGGATATATAAAGTTGTATATTTAAAAGCTAATCAACTAATTGATTGATGGTTGTGTTGTATGATAATTAGTTTGACTAATAAAAATATTGGAACAATAAAACCAATAAGAGAACAAAGGGTAAAATTTAGCCAAATAGAATCAATTTTGAACTGAATTGAAATTGATTGAAATTGCATATATGTACATGTATATATAATGAACAGGTCATAGCATGGAAGCTAAGAAGAGGAATAAAATTGTATGCCCGACAAATAGGTACATGTTTGTTGTATTTCTTAGGTTTTGATGATTTTATGAGCCGATTGACAAGCCGCTTGGCTTTTTCTTTTTGATTGATGAGGGCCTTGTGAGGCAAGTTGCGGTTTTACCGATTAGCTCGTATAAAGGAGATTATGGCGAAACTTTTCGAAAATTTAGGGTGTTAGCCAAATTTTTGAGAAATTTGAAAGTTCTTAGAAACAAAAAATTTGAAGGACTGAAGCCAGAATGAAAGTTGAGTTGGTTGGTTGAACAACTTTCAGCTCCGTTCCTTTTCAAGGACGAAAATATTTTAAGTAGGGAAGATTGTAACAACCTGCAATTTATGAACCAACTAATTTTTTTATTTTAGTTATTTTAATGGGTTTTGAATATTTAAAATGATTTATTTTAAATAATAAAGAATAAAAATTTATTTAAATCGAGGTAATAATGCATAAATTTATCTTATTTATAAAACGAGCCTGAAATGACGTAGTTTTTTGAAAATTCGATTTTTGAATTTCAATTGAATATACAGAATTCAATATGAGTCATAATTGGACGAAACAAGAAACATTAGAATCTATTTAACTATATCTTTCTAATGAATGAAAGAAACTGAGATTTCACTTTACAAATAGCAAGTTATGTCCAGTTTAAAATTTAAAATAGTCGCTATGGTTTTTTTATATATATTTTTTTATATATATAGCCCTTGAAAATAGTCATTTTGAAAACGACCTCTGTTTTCGACGAAATCACTTTTGTTGGATCAAATTATTGTTAGGTTTCAAATTGAATAATTTTAGAAATTAATATGTAAACGTAGTGAATTTAAATGTGTTTTGTAATTTCATTTTAAATTTAAACGACTAGAAAAATGCCATTTTTCAAACGGCCTCCAAATTCGACAAAATTAGTTTCGTTAAGACCGTATCGTCAAAATATAGCTAGATTTATTTTTCTGTAATTTTTGGAGTTAGTATGTGGCCCCAGTAAACTAAAATGTACGTTGGAATTCAATATTGACCGTTAAATTAATTTATAATTTAATTTTGATAAAAACTGATCGAAATAGTCGAATTGGCTTACGAAACATATTCCATTGGGTCCGGAATAGGGGTATTTGGTTAGGAACAATAATCGTTGGGTTTGATTTGGAGTTTGTAACGATAAACAAGTATTTTGAAATAAATTAATTACTAAATATATGTATATATACCCCTAAAGTTTCCAAACTAGCCTAATTCAGGAACTGCCGTCGATCTCATTGGACGGGCGATTTTATTCCAATTTCAAACCCAAATCTCTTCCGATCCCCTCAGTAATTTCGAAGGATTATTAAACGAAAATTGTTGATCGTTTCATGATCTTCAATCCCATATGGATATGATCAAAAATGGTTGAATAAATTTTGCGAATTCCAGCCTCAAACTCACGGCGTTCGAGCAGTTGTCTGGGGAGGCACGGGGACTCGATTTGGCCGGTGTCCATGGAGGGGGTTAGCGGTGCTCAGGCGCATCGTGGGCTGGTCTCAGATCAACGGCCGATGGCCTGGACTGACGTGCGCGGTGGTGATTTTTTGTCGAGCGCGGGTTTCTATTTCGGTCCAGGAAGAAGAAGAAGTGGGTGAGAGATTAGAGAGAAATTAGTTGACTAATTATTATTTAATTAATTTAATTTTTGTAATTAATCTTTGTAATGTCATATCTTTGTCAAATGGTATCAGAATTCAACAAACTCAGTTGCATTGGAACCGTGACGAAAAATACTACAACTTGGAACTACCTAGAATGGAAACATAGCAAATTGGAATTTTAGCTAAATGAAACGGTCGTTTAATTTAGTGTAAAAAACAGAAATTCAGAAATAAAGAATGATGGCGTGGAAACCAAAGTGATAACTCCTTCTCACTCAAAATTATTTTATCGTGTTATTGTATTCATGTATAAAAATATATAGAATGCCAGTGTAGATTTTATCAGTTTTAATCATTATAAATTGTATACAGTGCCTGTTAGCTCACCTCCGTCCTCCACAGGCCATGGACGATTAAATTGACTGTATGGTGTTTTGATTTTGATGCTGAAACGTTGAACATATTAAACATTATGTTAACATTAATGTGATAGTTGAAATTAAATTATAAATATCTATTTATAATTTAAACAGTAAATTGCTAATTAGAAAAATAATTCAAACCGAATTTGAATCGGTTAAATTTATTAACCAATGATTTATGTAAATTGACTGTTGTTGTTTGAAAACCCCACACGGGTATTGGGATGATATTTGACATACACTAATCCCAATATTTAGTTGTATGTCAATCGATGGGTTGACAGGCTGTGATGAGTGTCATTTAATTATTTTAATGCTTATACAATTGTAAATTGCACCTTGGATGATGTTTGAATGTTGAATGATTATTTATCATTATTGTTGAAAACATGCGGTGTATAGAATCCGTATAACTGAGATTATATGGTAATTGATTGAGTCGCATTCCGATTCAGAAATAATGAACATTTTAAAATAACGAATATTTTAAAATAATGAATATTTTAAAATAATATTCAGTGAAGAAGCAAAATAAGATTTTGATGTCCGATTTTGGATGGACACGAAAATATCTCTACTATACTATTAAAGCTGAGTTGCTTTTTGATGGCTCTCAAGTCCCCTCCATTTTCTACTAGGGCAGAATGTGAGCAAGACACGTGTATTGTTCACTCAACCATCTCTACCTTTCCCAGATTACCAATACGTTCTCATTCACCTAATTCTTTTCCCCATCTGCGCACTGCACCTTTGTCTTCCCTGTCCCCTGCTTCCTCCCCGGCGTCGTTTTTTCCCTCTCTGTCATACATCTCCCTTCTCCATACGGCCTTTTACTTAACCCTAAATTTAATTTAGAGTATCGATTCAAGTTAATCTTCGAGGAGGAAAATGCTGTCCTGAGCTGATTTTCGTGGTAAAGATCTACCATTTGATTTTACCTCAGCGTTCCATCGCTCAATTGATTTCTGGTCATTCTTCCTTGCCCTATCGATGGTGCCTACCAATCATATGCAGTCGTCCTTCAAATTAACCCCAAGGTCTGTTGAATGATTATCACGTATAGGTAATTTACTTTGCCTTTCCCATTCATTTTCTTTTTTCTGGAATATATGTATGAATCATGGATGATTGAAATGATTTTGTCAGGTTGAGAAGGATTTTGTATTCTTGCTATTTAACATGAAACCGGTGTCTGGTAGGTTAGCGTAATGTATGTGTAATACAATCCTATTTGATGATGGAAAAAAATTTGTATTTGTGGTTTCTGATAATGAAAATATGATGTTATGCACAATTCCTTGGTGTTTAAGATTTCAAAATTGTCTATGATAATATAGCCTTTTCCTCTGGCTGCAATTCTAATTTTTTTCCTCAATGGCTTTTGTTTAATAAGTTGAATTATGATTTTTCATGAATTAAACCCTTTTTAGATGCATCTTACACAGTTAATTGTAATCTCACTTTACTAATCCTTCCCTAAGCTTTTGCTCCTTCCTTAATTCTATTTTTTTAGAAATTTTCTAAAATAACATATTTGATTTACTTAATAATTAAATTTAGTATACTTCAGCTTTTAAAATCAGATCAAAGAGATATTTTTTCAATTATACCAGTATTTAGCAACATATGATGCTTTAGCCAAGTGAACTAAGCATGATCCTTCCAGCATCTTCATACAACATATTGTCAAGTTATGAATGGAATAACTTGGTAAATTGAAAGACATGACATAAAAATGAACTCTAAATACCAGCTCACCTGAGTTTTACTTTTTATATTCAATACAGCACACCTTAATGCAAATTCATATAAAAAATGATTGTAGTATTAGATACTCACACACTTATAGGTGTATGTATAATGCATGTATACTTTTATGCTAGGTCTTTATTAAAAAAAGATGTGTTGAACTGTCTGTTTAATTCTTTTATGTTTTACTGCTTTAAAAATCTAGTATTTCCCCGAAGCATTGTTATCATTTTGTTGTTTTACTTGGTCTAGTTGTTTATATCCTACATCTTAAAACTTTTGCTGGTTTGATTGGACTTTAAAGGTCTCTCTTCGCTTTTATATTTATTTTAGTATACCTACTGATAATTAAAAACATGTTGAGTAATAATTTCCCACTTTAAATGAGAAACATGGATAAGCTGTAATTATATTTGTGATTAGCATACCAAATTCTTTTATTTATCATCAACAAATTTGTTCTCTGTTTAGGATTAGTCAAGCGTGTGATCAAAAATATACAAATTATCTCATGTCACCATTAACATTTTTTCTTTCCTTTAGATAAAGTGTGTGATGGAAGTGGCATGAGGAAAAAAATTGAATATATTTTTAGATAATTAAATAGGTGTGTTCTAACTAAATTTTGATGTTGGGTTTTCCCTTTACGTACCCATGGTGGTTAGCTATGAATTTATATCTATGGTCCCTGTAAATATTATGTTTTGATGGAAATATTCAACACCAAAAAACCCCTTCTATATTAAGCTTTTTGTGTGGACTTGCTGATTATATTTATTTTAATTCTTATTATAGGTATTTTGCTCCATTTGGTAGAAAAAATGTAATGAGGTTGACCTCTCTCCTCTGATTACGGTTTAAAAAGTTCGCATTCAGTTTGGCTTTTTGTTATACAAAATCATGTCATTTTCTCATATTTGTCACCTACGTTTTGTATATTGGCAAACTTTCTATTTGAAATAGTATATCTAATATATATACTTTGCCATATTCAGACGCTTTCAGCTAAGCCACGGTATCATGGTACCAAAAAGGGACGAGGAGTATGGTAATTGGCTACTTCTTAAACAGGTATATTTTCTCTATGTTTAGTAATTTAATATTGAAATATGTGATTAAAAATAATTCGAGTCTTAATGTAAAAAAATTGCAAATACAAGCTATTATCAGTATACTTACGGAAGACTAGACAATAGTTTAAAAAGAATTAACCTGTAGTGCATTCCCAAAAGATGTCGTTATGTTTTTTTGACTATTCAGGTTGCGTCTATGTGTGTATATACATACATACATACATATATATATATATATATATATATATATGTGTGTGTGTGTGTGTGTGTGTGTGTGTGTGTTGCTGTATATATATGTTTATGTCTATGTATGTGCGTGCGCGCGCGCGCGCTTGTGTATGTGGGATTAACATTCTAAAACTGATTGGATTACGATCCTCAGAACAGGTTGAACAATAAACAATATTTTTCCTTCTCTATATTTGTTTGTTCGCAACAGACTGAGTTTTTACTGGATATAAACTGATTAGATGTAATGTAAAAAAAATACATATACTTTATAACTTAACAAATTTGGACAATATTTCATTTGTCATAGGTATAAACCATGAAAAATCCGTTAAAATAAGTAGGATGAAAATTTCTAAGCATAACTTTCGAAATAATGAAAGCATTGCCCTTTTTCAAACATGTTTATTTAAAGTTTAGTTTTTTTACCTATTATGTTATTGCTAATTAGTAATTCCTGTTCAGAACCATTTGTTATTAAATGCTATATTAGTCAGTCGACCTTGGACTATCAGAGTAATATGCAGAACAGGCTGAACAATAAACAATATTTTTCCTTCTCTATATTTGTTTGTTCGCTATAGACTGAGTTTTTAGTGGATACAAACTGATTGGCTGTAATGTATAAAAAATACATATAATGTATAACTTAGGAAATTTGGACAATATTTCATTTGTTAAACGTATAAACCATGAAAAATCCATTAACATAAATAGTCTGAAAATTTCTAGGCATAACTTTCAAAATAATGAAAACATTGCCCTTTTTCAAACATGTTTATTTAAAGTTTAGTTTTTCACCTATTATGTTATTATTGCCAACAAGTAATTCTTGTTTGAATCATCTATTACTTTAATTTCACTACTTTTATGCCATTTGTTAGAAAATTCATAGAGTGGTTTGATTTCACTTTTTCCTAGCTGTTATTTGCTTGATAATTTATATAGTTGCTTAAATTTACTTAGTAAAAAGAGTTTTTTTTAAACCTCATCTAGATCCAAAAATATTCAATTACTGAATAGCTAGCCAAAATATATAAAATATTTAACTACTCCTTTTCCGTTATAAATAAAACGAAATTATCATCTTAAGAAGAATTTTTTGAGCTTCTAATTTGAGTTTTATTACAGTTACGGGTTCAATGCATAATGCTCAATGATAATGAAAAATCGTTATCATTGGTTGCATTTTATGGTGAAACACATGATAATATAAATAAAGGGAGAAATTGCATCGGTCTTAGTCCATGATTGTTATTTCCACTATATTTGTTGCTTTTATACGCAATTTAATTAATATATTATATATTTGTTATAAAATGAGTTGTTACATCTTTTAGTTTCTACACATATTCTATTTCCACTGCACAACGTGTTTTCTTCAATTTGTTCCTATATATCTCATTGATATTTGAGAAAGTAAAAAATTCCAGACACCTTGAAATTATGTACATGAAAAAAAGCTCTTTATGAATATGGCTTTCTTACAGAAAGATATAAAAAGTCCAAATTTGAAACCAATTTTTATTTAAACTTCTGCCTCTATTTTTCAATTATATGGATTTAACATTTGATTAAAGTGATCTCAAATAAATATATTCACATTTTAGATGTGTTACCCATATTCTGGATTGTGTAGATTGTTTGAAAAATCAAATGATTCCTATTAAACCTGCATAATTCTGCATTACTATGCTATCAGTGTTCTATTAATTAATTCATGATAATGTAATGAGAGATGACTTAGATGTTAAGCCGGGTTAAGTATAAAACCGCCATTTTAACCTGAACAGGTTTATCGATCGATTTTATTCATTTTAAAATAATATCGAAGAGAATTGATTTCAAAATCTAATATTTTAAAAATATTATCATTTTAATATTATAATGATATGAAATATTCAATTTTGATTTAAAATTCAAATAGAAGTTGTAATCGTTTTAAAATGAATTTATAAGCATTTTGTAAAATACATTTTAAATGGAAATCGATGATATATATATATATTATATATTTAAATGGCCTGAATAGAACACGCCGCGCAGCGACCGTTCGCGAATTTCGACCATTAAATTCAAACTGATGTAAGGGGAGATCCAACCGTCGGATTCCCCTTAAACCGGAACCGTTGGGTTCGTATCGAAGAGAGCTTTCCAATGAATATAAGTGATTTGAAATCTAACGGTTAGATTTTAAAATATGTCCAAATCAATTTTGGAAAATGTCACTATGGATGCAGTTCGGTGGCCGTTATTGGAAACCGACTGTAAGGGCCTAAATGAAATTATTTAAAATATGGAAAAATTGTGTAAAATCATAATAAATGATTTGGAAAGATTTTGGATGAAAAATTCCAAGTTTGAAAAGATAAAAATATATTTTTATCGAAATGAACTAGTTATTAACTAGAATAATAATCCAATGTTTTTAAATAAATAAATTGGATTTGAAATGGTTTTGATATAACCAAAATTTTCCAACGTATGAATTGGAATGGATTGGAATAGAAATAATCTTCAGAATATTTCGATATTGGATTCCTTGATTATAGGGATATTGTTGAGGAATTTGGAAGATATAAATATCGTTATTCCCAATACGATATTTGTTGGTTTCAGAATTTGATATTGAATATAAGTCGATAAAATTTCTATTCAAAGCCTTGTATTTAATGTCAAATTGGGTTTTGGGTTTGTCATGAATTGTGTCTTAAATAACACTGTTCTTAAACCCAGTTGAGAAAATAATAAATCTTTTAATTAAGACTAATGAATTTTACCAATTAATTAATATTTAGTTGGAATTGAATTGAAATTGTATTTTTGGGTTTATCGTGAATGGTGTTTTAAATAACACTTGTTCTTTAACCCAATTAACAGTGAAAAAATAATTTGGAATTCATAAATCTTTTTATTAAGATTTAATAGAAATTTTCCAAAGTAAAGTTTTCCAATTTAATATATTAAATTGGGATTGAATGGAATTCGATTTGGTAATAATCGAAATGAGCTTCTATCAATGAAGACCGGTACTATATATGGAATTTAAAAGGTCTTGCCTCTATTCCATTTATATTATTAGTCTGATTCGGGAATTTATATCGATTATACGCTGTTATGATTTCCGTGTAGATTCCATTTTGATGGAAGATGATTTGGGTTTATTGTGAACTGTGTTTTTAATAACATTGGTTCTTTAACCCAGTTAAAGACAATATTAATTTCTTAAAGTTGAATAATCATAAAGTAATGATTTTTGATATTAAAACCAAGGTAGAGTTTTAATGAATCTTTAATTAGATTGAAATGAGAATGGGATAATTAAATTTATCGAATACGAGAAATGATCGAGAATGTAGTACCACCAGTTTTACTGCACGCGATAGTTAAATCTTTAATTAGATTTGAAACGATAAATGGTAATTAATTTTACCAATAACACAGTGGGTGTTAGATACGGAGTACTACCAGTTTTGCTCCATGTTGTGCAGTTAAAGCGCTTAGTGGTTCTGTAGCAGTGAAGGTGAAAAAAGGTGTAGTGGGGATATAGCAGGGAAATAGCGGGGATATAGCGGAGGCGCAAAAAGGTTCATTAGATGTAAAACCAAATATTTGAAAATTAATTAATCATCTATCTCATATTATATGTGGTAACAACCCGCACCTCCGTTCACGCAAGATATTGCCCCCAACTTAGGCACCGTACAGGTGTGGGGTTTTGTTCCTCAAAAGGCATCGGCGTTAGTAAGAGATGAGCTCTACTATATAAGTACCCACTTCATATAGGCTTCCACGATGTGGGACTTAGGGGTGTTACATTCTCCCCGCTTATAGAGCTCAACGTCCCCGTTGGCTTACAAACACCTCACTCAAGCGTTGTGGTCCACACAGGAGCCACAATTCCGGCTGGGTATTGGCTCTGATACCACTATAACAACTAGCACCTCCGTTTACGCAAGATATTGTCCCCAACTTAGCCACCATATAGGTATGGGGTTTTGTTCCTCAAAAGGCCTTGGCGTTATTAAGAGATGGGCTCCACTATATAAGTACCCACTTCACATAGGTTTCCACGATGTGGGACTTAGGGGTGTTACATATGTGTGCAAGAAACTAATTTTAATTAATCTTATGTAACAAAATCAAAGAATATCATAGTTATGCATGTTAAATTTGACAAGTGTAATAGATTGTCACCATATATTAGGTACTTAAGCCCTAAATTTACCTCTTTACACAAAATTTACTGAGTTTTTTTTAAAAGAGAACTAGTCAAATCAAGTTCTGTATATTAATACCGCTAAAGCGGACGCTAAAAAGCCTTGATTTAGCGGATCCAGCGGAAAATAGCGGGGCTAAGAGCGGATCTACTATTCATCAGGGCTAAATTGAAATAGCGTAGCGTTAGAAGAGCTTTATAGGCTATAGCGGGGAAATTACGGGGATTTAGCGGGGCTTTAACTTCATAGGCTCCATGGGATGAATAGGTTGAGATTGGAAAAAAATAAAATAAATGATTACTTCGGCAAGGCTCGAAAAACCCGACTAGTTTGATAAACCTTAATTTGGTTTAAATTGTGAAAAGAATGTTTGAATAAAATAATATTCTGAATTGGAATGAGGCGTATGATGTGTTTTTATAGCACTTGATTATAAGATACGCGAATTATTCAAAAAGACCGGGTTTATCCCATTCTGAATAACTGATACGACGACTAAAAGTCGACGATGAAGACGGTGGTTGAAGACCGGAGATCTTTACATCGTATGGATGATTACTGATGTCCTGATTGGGCTGTACACCCAAGACAAGGTAATAAGTGGTGATCGTCCAGACGTACATGGAGATCGATCGGATATGCGAGTACCTCTCGCCTGTATTGGACATATGGGACGAGGAATACGGTGCCTCCGGTTTCGTTCAGACTCTGAACGGACTTGTAAATGGATGTGTGTCTGACATTGGATTTCATTCTATGTTGAATGATTTCTATTAAATATATATCTGTTTGGTGGTGGAGAATTTATTCTCTTGCTTAATATCCTTCTCGGAAACGTACGAGCTTAGAGGTTATAGATTGATAGACATCGGTTATATGGGATGAATTGTCAGTGTGGCATGCTGAGATGCAAATGATCAAGGCTTTTGTTGAAAAGCAGAGTCCTGTAGTCGATGATCAAAGCATGGCTTTAAATAGCACATATTTGTGTATAGCGTTAATTCGCGATCCTCACACCCTGGTATGAGTCAAAAACGAGATATGGAATGCACGGAGTGCACGACGTTTCTTTCTATCTAGGAGTGGTGCCATGGTATGGAGCCCAAACATTTTTACTTATGTGGATGATGGAATGCGTGGCGTCTCGGATATGAGTCCCTAGTGGCTCAGTGATAGGTCTGATAGGACCGAGAAACGTGTGATTAGGAATAATTAATCCACTAAAGTTAGTGTGGACCGGCCCTGCAGGATCCAGGGTTGCCCAGAGTGTGTAATCCTGAGGCATTTGCTTGAGTGTTTCGAATCGGTGGGGAGCCATCCCTGGCCTAGACTCATAGACGGAATCCAATTTCCAATACGTGACTTTTCAGTTTTAGTTGTAAATCCATATGGCGACATAGTGGGATGGGACGCTCATGCCATCTATAATTGATACACTTATATTTGAAGTTGTTTGGTACACTATGCGCTTATAGTAATATCAAAATGATTTGTTTTAAACATACCAAGCATGTTTGGCTATTATAAGGAAAAACTCTATCCTCCGGCTTGTGTTGCATTGTGTGATGGGACTTGAGTCTTATAATAGCTTAATTTTTCAAAAAGCATAGTGTTTTTTTATTTTAAATTGAAATTCTTATGGAGTAAACCCATCCCGTGTTATACGGCGTGGTCCCATGATTTCCCGACTTTTAAATTAAAGATTTAATAATTGTTTTAGTTCGCATAACAGTTCCATGACTGACTCGGAGTTTATTGTTTCTACATAAACTCTGGGTGCCCATATCATCCACATGGTCAGCTAGTAGTTTAGGTTTTAGCAGATATTTATTTTTCTAGGATCCTGGATTAGAGCTGGAGCTATATTCAGAAAGCTTTGTATTCGTGTATTTCTTTCAGTTGTGTTGTTGATGTATTTTCCGCTATATATTGCATTTATACATTTAATTTCCGCTGCTTTGTATTTTAATCTCTGGTATTATTTTATTTCCGCTGTGTAATATTTATTCATACTCTGATATATTCTTGTACTCTGATGTAAATTGTTGTAATAGCAATGAAATGGTCTATTGTTTGTGTTCTGATGCATCGTTTTCTCAAAGTAATCCGGACTTTCTCGTAAGGGGGATTTCAGGTCGTTTTAGCTCCACTCCTTTGTTCTCTAAGGCTAAAGGTCGTAAATTTCTTACTTTTAAAGTGGTTCAAATTACTTCTAATCTTCAAGCGGGCGGTACTCCGGCGTCACGAATTATTTTTCACTTCAGATTTCAACAAAATATTTCTATGCTTACTAACTATAAACAAAATTAAAAAGGTGGCATCTTTGTATTTGAAATGGTTTAAAGGTTGGATTTTTGTGGTGTATATGCTTAGATATTTGAATGAAACAAGTGTGTGAGTGGTTTAGTGGTGCAAATGAAGAAGGAAAAGAGAGGAATGGTTTCAGCTGAAACTTAGTGAGAGGAGGGGAGAGTAACGGAGAAAAAAGAGAACAGAAGGAAGAAGAAAAGGAAAATGCAAAGGAAAGAAAAGTGAAGGGAAGTGCACCTATTTATACATATGAGCTAGGGTGCTATGTGCAAAGATGTCCGCTTAAGCGTTTCCATAAGAGATGATAACTTCATGGTGAAGTATAGACCTTATAAAAATATTCCATCTGTGGTTAAATTAATTACTTCCTTTCTTATTCTTTGTGCCATTTCTTATTTTCTGTTCCATAAACATCATCATTACTTAGGCTAGCCATCATTAAAGAGTGCACACAAGGGTTAGTGGGTGTCATGAAGGGTGTGAATTAAGGAAACATGTTTTTGATTAATTTAAGCTTGCATTTAATTGAATGACTTTTATACATTTTCAACTTGTACGATCAAACCGTAAGTCCATTCGATACGAAATTTGAAATCCTACTATATCTCATCAATGCAGAGCCAATGAAATCGATCTTGTCGAATTCAGAGACCGTTTGAAAATGACCTATTTCTAAGCTTTTATTTAATATCAGCAGATTTTTCGACACACATTTATATTGCGCATGCTCACATACTAACTAAGATTGATATAAATTTGAAATCTTATCATACTTTTACGTTCCGGATCTGATGAAACTGGTTTGGTCGGAATCCGAGATCGTTTGCAAAATGTCTATTTTTAGGCTTTTAAAATAATATTAAATATCATATTTTAATATATTTACTTTTAAATTAATTCTAAAAGTTTACAAACCTTATTATATTCATATTTAAAAGTCGTATTCAAATACTATCAGAAAATCTCAAAATTTACAGTATTAGTGAATAATGTCAAATTCTCATTTTTGACGATATATGATAAATTGTTTGAAATGGTTAGTTGATAAAACTGATATAAATAACTTATATGATCATTATACTTTTAATAATCATATTTAAAAATTAGTTTATGTATCCAGAACCGTGCACGGTTAATCCAAATTCTTAAAAACTCGAATTTTCAAAATATCAGAAATTCTAGGTCCTTACGCACTCGCACCCAGTTACTTTATAAGGGAAAGTAACACACCCTTCTCTTATCAGTTTCTGTAGTATTAAATTGATAGGAATCGATCTTGCGATCTTTGATTACAAACAACCTATAACTCTAGTAGCACTTGAATTCCGAGATATTTTGATTTAGAATTGAAAGAGAAGAAGAATGATATGATCTCTATTGAAATCGACAGAGTATAAATGCAAAAAGTTAAGAATTTAAGAATAATAATAGTGGAATGTTTTAGAAAGGAAGAAGGAGACGAAAAATGATCAAAAAATTTGAATTCTGAAAGGTATTTATAGTTTTCCGACAGCCACAACCTTTTAGAAAATGTTTGAATTTAAAAGACACTTCTTTTCAAAATTTAAAAAACTGCCTAATAGCTAGTATGTCGACATACAACATGTATGATGTCGACAAATGCTAATTTAAAATTAAAAATTGGATTTTAATACAAAGTAAATAATGTTTAAATTAATTATGGTGAATCCAGAGTCAAAACAAATTATATTTCTTTATATTAGAATAGAGTATTTCAAGTAGAAATATATTTTTAAAATATTTATTAAGATGATTAAGAAATGATTAAAAATTAAATATAAAATGATATAAAAGTATAAATATAAAACTACTAATATATTAAAGCTTAATATAAACAAGGAAATTGAAAACATAAGTAATTATAATAAAACTAGTAATAAATTTGTAAGCAAAACTTAAGTTAAAATCTACTAAGCATAAAGCTGAAAATAGGAATTAAAAATAAATTTTAGGAGTTAAAATATTTCTCAAAATAAAGAAGTATATATTCATAAATAAGGAAGTAATTTTGAAACCATTTGAAAACTAGATTTAAAAACAAGTAAATAATTTTGAAATCATTTGAAAAAGAATCTGAAATTAGAATTAAGTTGGAAATCAGAATTCAATGCTAACTAGAGTTTTAACAATATATATAGACACATTTACTCTATAATTCTTGAACTCTTGATATCTATATTATAACGACCCGAACTTCCCCAGTAAGGAAAGCACGGATTGCTTTGAGAACAACACACATCGGAACGCAAACAGAAGAACATTTCATTGCTTATTACAACAATTCCATCAGAATACAAGAATATACAGAGTATGAATAAATATTATACAACAGAGAATATCAAAGATTTAAATTACATTACTGCAGCGGAAAAATAATACAAAACATAACTGAAAGAAATACGCAGATACAAAGCTTTCCGAATATCACTTCAGCTATAAACCAGGATCCTGTGAATATAAATCTGCAAAACCCAACTACTAGCTGCCCGTGTGGAAAATAAGGGCACCCAGAGTTTAGGTTAAAACAATAAACTCCAGGTCAGTCATGTGACTGGTGTGAGAACTAAAAACAGCTGTTAATCTTTATTCTTAAAATTAGGTAAATCGAAGGACCACGCCGTATAACACGGAACGAGTTTCCTTGCAAGAATATCAGTGCATAAAACAAACAGCGCAGTGCTAAATAAAGAAAAATAAAGCTATTATAAGACCCAAGTCCCATCACACAATGCAACGCAAGCCGGAGGATATGGTTTTACCTTATAATAGCCAAAGAAAGCTTGATACACTAAATTTCATCTTTTATTATTACTATAAGTGTATAGTGTCAAAACAATTTAATCATAAGTATCAATCATAGACGGCATAAGTGCCCCATACCACTATGTCGCCAATACTAGGCTCTACAAATAAAACCGAAATATCACGTATTGGAAATTGGATTCCATCATGAGTCGAGGCAAGGGGCAAGCTCCTCTCCGTTCGAGACACTCTAGCAAATGTCTCAGGACCACACAAAGTGATCCTGGATCTTCAGGGCCGGTCCTCTCTTACTTTTGAGGATTGGCAATTGCTGAACACACGTTTCCCGGTCCTTTCAGACCTATATCTGAGGCGCCTCGCATCCAAAAACCACACAGGTAAAAAGTATATAAATGTCAAGGCTGGTAGGTCACTGACATCACCCATAGCTAGAAAGAAATGTCATGCTCTCCCTACGGTCACTATCCCGTTTTTGACTCATACCGAGGTGTGAGGCTCGCGAATTAACGCTATACACCAAGCTGTGCCACACAGGACGTGCTTTGATCATCAACCACAAGACTTTGCTTTTCAACAGAAGCCTTGATCATTTGCCACTTAGGCATGCCACACAGGGAATTCATGCCATGTGATTGATATCCATCAATATATAACCTCTAAGCTCGTACGTCTCAGAGAAGGGCGTTAAGAAAGAGAATAAATTCTCTGCCGCCAAACAGATATATATTTAATAGAAATCAATCACACAGAATAAAATCCAATGTCAGACACACAGTCCATTTTCAAGTTCGTTCTGGGTCTGAACGAAACCGGAGGAACCTTATTCCTCGCATATCCGTCGATCTCCAAGTACGCCTGGACGATCTCCAACTTATTCCCTCATCTTGGGTGTACAGCCCAATCAAGATTGTCAGGAATCAACCAAATGACGTGAAGACCCCCAGTCTTCAACCACCGTCTTCACCTTCGACAAATCGTCGAATCGGTTATTCAGAATGGGTATAAACCCGGCCTTTCTGAATAACCCGCGTATAAAATAAACAAGTGTTACAAAAACACAACATACGCCTCATTCCAATTCAGAATATTCTTTTATTCAAAATTTCACATTCTTAGGGAAAGGTTCCCATTAATTTTATCAAAGATAAATTCTTCTAAATTTATTCTTTAATCTTCCTTTGGATATCATTTCAAACCCTGTTAAGGTTTTCCAAACTAGTCGGGATTAGCGAACCACACCGAAGTAATCATTTATTTTATTTCCCAATCCCAACCTATTCATCCCATGGAGCAAAACTGGTAATACTCCATATCTAACACCATAGTGTTATCGGTAAATATTAATTACCATTTCACGTTCAAATCTAATTAAAGATTTAACTATCGCTTTGGAGCAAAACTGGTGATACTCCATTCTCGATCACTTTAATCTAATTAAAGATTCATTAAAACTCCACTAAGTTTTAATCTTCCCAAAAATCAATATCCTGTCTTTAACTGGGTTAAGGAACCAATGTCATCTGAAACACGGTTCACGATAAACCCAAAATCACATTCCATTGTTGATTGGGTTAAAGAACAGGTGTTATTCAAAACACCGCTCACGATAAACCCCAAAAACCAATTTAAGTTCAATTCCAATTAAATACAAATTAACTGGACAATTTCACTAAATCTTAATTAAAAGATTTATTCTTTTCTAAACTAGGTTCAAGAACAGTGTTATTTAAGATACCATTCACGACGAACCCAAAATCCCATTTGATATTAAATACAAGGCTCTGAATAGAAAATATATCGGCTTATATTCAATATCAAATTCTGAAACCAACAAATATCGTATTGGAAATAACGATATAAATATACCTTTCAAATTTCCACTACCATATCTATATAATCATGAAATCCAACATCGAAATATTCCGAAGATAATTTCGATTCAAATCCATTCCAATTCGTATATTGGAAATTCTGATTATTTTTAAAATCACCTCAAATCCAATTCATTTATTCAAAAATATTGGATTATAATTCTAGTTCATAACTAGTTCATTTCGATAAAAATATATTTTTTATCCTTTCAAATATGGAATTTTTCATCCCAGTTCTTTCCAATTCATATATTATGATTTTACACAAATTATAGATATTTTTAATAATTTTATCAAGGCCCGTACAGTCGATTTCTAATAACGGTCGTCGAACTGCACTTACAGCGACCTTTTCCAAATTTGATTTGGACATAATTCCAAATCCAACCGTTAGATTTCAAATTTCTAATATTCATTGGAAAGCACTTTTCGATACGAACCCAACGGTTCTAGTTTCAGGAGAATCCGACGGTCGGATCTCCTGGCCCGCAACGTCAATTCGAAGTCAATGGTCGAAATTCGCGAACTGCCGCGGCGCGGCTCGTTCTATTCATGCCATTAATATATATTATATATATTTCGTCGATTTCAGTTCAAAACGTATTTTATAAATCGTTTTAAATTCGTTTTCAAAACAATTTCAACTTCATATTCAATTTCAAATCAAAATTGAATATTTCATATCATTAATATATAAATGATAATATTTTCAAAATATTAGATTTTGAAATCACTTCCTTTTCTATATTCATTATAAAAATGAATATAATCGATATAAATATCGTTGCGTCAAAATGGCGCATATCTAATCAACACGACTTTATATATTTCAATAACTTCGTTATTCTATTCAACAAATGAATATTTTTCTTCAATACATGAATATATATTTTATTCAACACATGAATATATTTTCAACACAAGAATGGTTTCAACACATGAATATTCTCAACACATGAGTATTTGTCAACACATGACTATTTTGTTTATTCAACACATGAATATAATTTATTTTCTAAATTGGAATGATACCCAATCAATTACCATATAATGTTAATTATATGGATTCCATACAACACATTTATATAATAGCAACGATAAATAATCAACCATCATCCAAAGTGCACCACACAACTGCATAAGCATTAAACATAAATAATTAACGCTTACACAGTCTGTCAACCTATCGATTGACATATAACTAAACAATTGGGATTAGTGTATGCCAAATATCATCCCAACACCCGTGTGGGGTTTCAATCCACAAACACAGATTTTTATTTATGCAGTTGGACAACGTGTAAAATTTATCGTCCCAATCAATATCAGTCAAATCAGTGTACATAAACAAATCGTTCGATTTGTAAATGAATATTTATTTATTCACATTCACGTTAAAAATGATATTTTTAACTATATAATATTTATTTCAACACATGAAAATATTTTTATTCATTCCACATCACAATCAATTTTCACCACACAACAAAATCAAACAAGTCGTCCATGGTCTGTGGACAATGAGTGTCGGGTGCTGCTAAGCACCGTTTGCATCCTAGTATATAATTTTAACCAAAGAACAAGAATTAAAGTGAGAAGTTCTCACCCATAAGCTAAACCAAACGCCACGACTCTTCATATGTAGAAATCTTCGTCGTGCTCGCCTTTTGTTACTTTCGTTGTCCGTATCCACTACATATATAAAAATCGCATCTTTATATTGTTGCTATGCATATAAAAATCACATTTTTATAACTACACTATATGGATAAAAATTCTATTTTTATACCGCTACTATATAGATAAAAATTCTATTTTTATATTGCTACTATATAGATAAAAATTCTATTTTTATACCGCAATTACCATCGCTATCTTTTCCCGCTGTTCACATTAAAAATCACATTTTTATTTCAGCGCTAGATATATAATAAAAATCAAATCTTTTTAAAGTATAAAGATCGAATTTTTATCTTCACTTCATATATATAAAAATCGAATTTTTATCTCAATGACATTTTCAAAACAACGTATATGATTTTAAAAATCATATTTTTAACTTGCCATTCATATGATAAAAATTATTTCTTTACAACGCTTTAAAAATCTTACCTTCATACGATAAAAATCTCACCTTCCATATGATAAAAATCTCGCCTTTAACTAATTAAAAATCTAATCTTTATATAATTAAAAATCATATCTTTATATACTTAAAAATCGTACTTTTAATCTTCACATATAATAAAAATCATATTTTTAATCTTCACATATAATAAAAATCAAATTTTTTTCAGGTATAAAAATCTGACCTTTCATTGTTTAAAAACCCCGCCTTTAATGTGTTAAAATTCCAACCTTTAATCTTTAAAAAAACTGATTTTAACACCACATTCATATGCAATAAGAATGATTTAAAACTGATTTTATTTTTAAAAAAAAACTGAATCTATAAATGGAAAATCACCTTGGTTCGGTCACAGGAGGTCGGAGATGGCGGTTCAGGCGGTGAGGGGGTTGTCTCGGTGGAACAGAGGGGGGCCCGCCTGGAATTGCGGCGGCGGTGGTGGGCCTGCAGGGCGGCGCAGCGGAATTGCTTCGAGTTTGCGGGTTAGGGTTTTGGGTTTGGAAGGGAGAGAAGGAGGAGGAGGAGGAGAGAAGTGGAGGAAGGGAGATAGGGGGCGCGCCGTTGGTAGCGCCGCCGCTGGTGCCACGCGGCGGGGTTCCTCCCCCTCCGCCATTTGTTATTTTTTTTCCTTTATCGATTTTAATTTTGAAGGGGGGGGGGGGGGTTGACTTCGCAAAAGAGAATAGGGGGAAGGGGTTTATTTTTTTTATTATTTAATTTCAAAAAGTACCTTTTTATTCTGAACTCGAAATCAAACCCACTGACTGTCGTCCATAGCTAATTACCCCCATTCCGAACACAATGGGATATGTATCATAGGCTGATTCGATCATTTCGATCAGTTTCCATCAAAATCAAATTATAAATTTATATATTGAATTTGAACGCGCATTTTAATTTACCGGGGCTACATACAGACTCTAAAAATTCCTGAAAAATATTTTTTAGCATCGTATTTACAATAATACGGTCCTAACAGAACTAATTTCATCAGATTCTGAGACCGTTTGAAAAATGGCCATTTTCCAGTCGATTAAAATCAACTGAAATTGGTCAAACGCGTTTTCCTTTGCCACGCTCACATATTGATTCAGAAAATTATGAATTTTGAAATCTAGCAATAATTTGACATCCTGGGTCCAACAAAAGTGGTTTCGTCGAAAACCGAGGTCGTTTGCAAAATTTCCATTTTTAAGGGCCAGAATTCCACAGCGACTATTCTGAATTTTCAACTGGGCATAACTTTTTTCCCCGCTATGAAATTTCAATTTTTCGAATTCGTTGGAAAGATATTCTCAAATAGATTCTAATATTTTTGGTTTCGCTAAAATTCGATTTATTTTGAATCATGTACATTCATTTGAAATTTGTAATCGAATTTTCAAACTACTGCGCCATTTTCAATTCCTCTTATAATTAAAATAAAATATTTATATTCTAACGACGATTCAAATAAATATATACGTTCTAATTCTATTCAAAATAAATTTCTCGTCGTTATTATTTAAAATAATTCATTTTAAATGTTCTAAATTCATCAAAATTGCCAAAATAAAAATTTTAAATTGGCTCAGAATATCCGGGTTGTTACATATATACTTATGAGTCTTGAAACTTGAACTCTTCTACTTTGAAATCTTGATTTTCTAAAGTGTATATTCTTTAATAATAAATTCTTGCATAGATTTCCTATACGTACACACACATATATATTCTAGAAAATAGTGTTACTGTATATATTTATAATAATAAATAATTGAAACAAATTCGAAACAAGGTTGTTGTCATCAAAACCATCATTATCAACATCTCAGTCCCTAACAATCTCCCCCTTTTTGATGATGACAACCTTGGTTTATAAAATATTCATACTTTATGCCTTGATTCTTTAGTTACTCCCCTTTACTTCATTAACCCCTTCTGAAACTATTAACTCCCCGTTATTCTAAGCCTCTATTTTATAATTTTCTCCCTTTGTCATCGACAAAAATATACATACTTAACTAGACTATAATACTCCTCCTAAGATTAAGTCATCGTTCTAAGACTAATAAGATTCTAATGTCTAATAACTAGTCTAAGAAATAGTTCTATGCATCAAGTGAAATAAGACTAAAAGTTATCAGGGTTCGAAAACTGTTAGGTTCTGTTAATGGCGACAAGGGTCTGTCTATTTTCTTCTCTTCAATTTCACTTCAACTTCACAATGATTATTCATCTCCCTCCATCTTCTTCTCCAATTCATCCCTCTATCCTTGCTTTCGCCCGCATGGAACTTCATAGAACCCTATTTTTCTTCATTTCATTTTACCCTTGCTCCTTCGTCCTTTTCTCTCATGTCCTCTCCTAGTAGTAATCGTTTCTATTTAACACCCTGTCAGCAATCTAAATCTGGTGCTTGGTGGCCTTGTGGATTTTCTAGTAATCTGTAGTTTTTCTACTTTGACAATCTCGGTGATCTTGCTATACAATTATCTATAATGTGCTGCATGAGGTCTCTCGGCGAATTCATGCAACGTTGTTGAGTGGTTTGAATGTCCCGTGTTAGTCTGGCTCATGCCAGGAGATATGGCGATTACATAGGTACTTGATAATCTTTTGAGTGGTATTCAACAATTTCTAGTTTGGTTCTGAAGGTTTCGACTTGCCCATATCTGGATGCTTTGGTCTCTACGTAGAGCTTCAAGTGTGCAGTAACTTCTTGCATCTTGTTTGGGTTTCGCCTTTATCTATGCTAGTTCTTGGTATGCTTTCCTTTCTACCAAGATAATGCACGTATCTCTACTTGGTGAGCTTTATTGTTGGTTCGGCATAACTACTATTACTAATATGGTTGTGATGGGCAAGAGAAAGATGTATGATATTCAATATATTTTGGTCGTCGTCTTGTTTAAATCAATTTGTTGGCAGTTTGGTGTTAATTGGATATGGTTCAATGTTAGCTTTTGGATTATTTTCTTTAGGCGTTAGGAGCTCTTTTGAATGCTATCACTCAGGCAATGGTTTAGGCAACTTCAGGTGGGTCTGTATTGGATGTGCTAGTTTGTTTGATCGTCATCACTGGCATACATGGTGAAGCATCTTGCTCTCAACTTTTCCACAGTGATGGTTCTTTTTTTGCCTTCCTTCATCCCTCCACTACGACCTATATGTGATCGAATTAGTGACATCGTTAGCAGGGTTTTTATAGTGGCCTTGTTGCTACACTTTGGAACTTTGGATGCTACTCTCACTTCTAGCTATGCTCTCATTACTTCCTAGTGGAGTTTTCTATATTGAAGTGATGTAAGCTGTTGGTACACTCTAGCTTAGGTCCTGTATTGTGCTAGAATTGCCAGTACCATGTCAGAAAGTATTGATGTAAGTTAATGGGTTGGGTGTTGTTAGTTCCTATATGTCACTCTTGGATACTATTGCTTTACTGTGCGGCTATATACTGTTCTTATAGAGAAGACGGTGTACTTTGTACAGTGGATTGGTGCTCTAATGTCTATATGTTATGTTGCTTTGTAAATTAGCTTTCCTTCATGAAATACACTTCTACAAAGTATGTCATGTAATTATTTAATCTCCCTGCGTGGAGTATGTAGTCATGTATAAAAAGGAGTAGTCTAGTATGTCTAACTAGCTCCTGTGCCATAATCTAGTATAGATGTAGTGGACGGACCACTATAAAAACCGTATGTAGTATACGGTCCACTTTAAAAACCGAACTAGCAGTCAGACAAACTCCTCTACTATTTGTAATTATTACTTGTTATAATAATAAGTGTTATGAATCACTATAAAAACTGGTCGGCTTTGGCCAAAAAAAAGAAGACAATACTCATAATAAAAATTAATTCAAAATCAAAGTAATCCAATACAAACTTTCTATACAAACAAGCATCCAATCAATCCAAACAAGATTAAATCTTAGTTGAACCATAAAATCAAATTCAAGTTTTAAATTAGTCAAACCACACCATTGTTAATTATGGTACTTATTATATTTAGATTATTCCAACTAAATCAACAGCCAAATTAACCAAATCAAACAGTATATATCAATTCAAACATTTCTTGAAACTTCAACTAATCTTAGAAACTATAAAGCTCCCCCTTAATCTAATACTAGAAAAAACTATATGAAAGTAATGAAATATGAAAAATATGAGTATAGTTATATTATTCAATACCTACATATGTATGATTATATTTCAAACCTATCAACTCATACACATCAAATCCAATCATGGAAAATAAGTCAAACAAATCAATCAAGCCTAAGCAAGTCAAACAAGTTAATCAAGTCAATCAAATCAATCAAGCCAAACAAGTTAACCATTTCAAAATAAATATGTTATGTGTTTAATTAATAATCCTATATATTTCCAATTAGACCAAAACTCCTTATACAATATATTTGTTATGTGTGGAGTTAAAAGTTAACATGTAATGAAGTGTGTGCGGTATGTTGGTTATAATGCAATGTCATATGAAAAGCAATATAAGTTGATATATTGAATGAAATGCAATGTGTGATGTGAATGATTTTAATTTGACATGCATTGTAATTTATAATGATGGGGTATGATATGAAATAAGATGTGTAATGATATTATGATAATAATATGCAGAATGATTTGATGAGGATATGTATTTCGGTAAAAGATATTAAAGTAATATCTAATTATTATGCGTATACATATATATTATAAATTATTTCAGTCAAACAAAGGAATATACATTAATTTCTAGACTTAGGTTAATGATACTAATGAAAGAGATTGAAAGGATAGTAAAGATAAAAGTTTAAAAATAATTAAAAAAAATGTATATTCATGACAGGTAGTAATAAAAAATGAGTATTCAAAATAATTTTCTAAGAAATATGAACTTAAATAATTTTAGTAGGGTGCTTCTTTTAAAAAATAATATAGTAAATATTGAAGATCTATTTAAAGAGAATACAAAATTTTATCATATTAAAGTAAACTATTATGATATATTCATAATTATATATATAAATATAGAAACTAATGTTAAAAAGAACTTAAAATATAAAAATTTAATTTATTGTGAGATATACATAAATCTTTTAATACAATTTAATTTTAAATTTATACTTTCGAAATAAAAATGTATTAATTTGCTAAAGAAACATTTAAATGTTACAACTTAAAAATTTATGATAATATAAAACCTATAATCATAGCAAAATTATTTTTCATGAAATCTGGTAATATAAAGTAAATTATAAAATTATAACTTCTTATATTTAAATTATATATTTAAGACATAAAAATCATTTTTCATACCAAAATATAAAGTTAAGTAAATCTTATAAAACTAATATAATAAGAAATCGCAATAAGTATTAAGTTACAAATAGTATTTGTGATAGTGTAACCCAAATTTTTTAATGAAATTATATGTCAAAAATATATATGTTAAACTATATATGTTTAAACTACATATAAACTATATAAATTTATATTTGATAACTATATCAAATATTTGAAAATTTTAAATTATTTCAAGTTCTATATACCATATTATAAATATATAATTTTTTTATTGATTTATGTACTTTTAATATATATATATATATATATATATATATATATATATATATATTGAAAGAAAATAAGTAGACAATGCAAATTGATAACTAGAGTTTGAACTAACACTTTTATTTAAAAGGATGTCTTTTCAATTTTTAAAAACTAAAATATCGAGTAATAAAAATTAAATTTAAAATAAGAAAAGACTTTAAAAAATATATATTGGTTTATTGATATGCATACTATGGTGTAATCAAAGTATCTAAAGAAATAAATTTCTATGCCTAACATATGCATGAATGTATATTTTTAAATGCAATGATAGTTATGAAATTAGTAAAAGCGTACCACTTTACGTAAACATCCATTTTGTTTTCCTTCCATTTCCACAAAGCATATATTTATATCTTTCAGAATTTGATGATGGAATCTGCTTCATTAGGACGAGCTCGTTTTTCTGATCAATGTAGTATATTTGTTTGCTGAATTTGAAGCCCGTATGAGAAAGGTATTGATGATTTAGTAGTTTAACTAACCTAGCGCCAAAATTCAAAATTTTAATCTGAATGATGGACACTTCAACTACTATAAATAGTCCCAAAAGTCATATCTCTTCACAAATATTCCTCTTCTTCTTCCCCTTTTTCCACATACAGTCCCTCTTCCCAAAGGCATATCTTCTTGGTTACTTAATGGTACTAGATTAAATCAGCGACAATCGAAGAAGAAGGAAAGCAATATGATATAGTAATAGTTTGGTGATGAAAGAATTTGAATTGAGAGAGAATTTGATTTAGAATTGAAAGAGAAGAAGAATTATAAGATTTCTATTGAAATTTATAGAGTACAAATGTAGAAAGTTAATAATTTAAGAATAATAATGGTGGAATGTTTATAAAGGAAGAAGGAGATGAAAAGTGATTAAAAATTCGAATTCTGGAAAGTATTTATAGTTTTCCAATAGTTACAACCTCTCAGAAAAGGTTTGAATTCAAAAGACAGTTCTTTTCAAAATTTAAAAAGCTGCCTAACGACTAGTATATCGACATACAACTTGTATGATGTCGACATATGCTAGATTAAAATTAAAAAATGAATTTTAAAACAAAATAAATAATGTTTAAATAAATTATGGTGAATCCAAAGTTAAAACAAACTATATTCCTTTATATTAGAATAGAGTATTTCAAGTACAAATATATTTAAAAACCTATATTAAAATGATTAAAACGAGTAAAAACTAAATATAAAATGATATAAAAATATAAATATAAAACTATGAATATATTAAAACTTAATATAAACACGGAAATTGAAAACATAAGTAATTATAATAAAACTAGCAATAAATTTGTAAGTAAAACTTAAGTTAAGATCTACCAAGCATAAATTTAAAAACATGAATTAAAAAATAAATTTTAGGAGTTAAAAACATTTCTAAAAATAAAGAAGTATATATTTATAAAAAAGTAATTTTGAAATCATTTGAAAACTAGATTTAAAAACAAGTAAATAATTCTGAAATCATTTCCAAAAGAATTTGAAATCAGAATTAAGTTCGAAATCAGAATTCAGTGCTAACTAGAGTTTCAACAATATATTTTGACACATTTACTCTATAACTCTTGAACTCTTGATACTTGATACTCATGAGTATTGAAACTTGAACTCTTCTACTTTGAAATCTTGATTTTGTGAACTATACAGTCTTCTATAATAAATTCCTATATATACATATATATATATATACATATATACACACACACACACACACACACACACACACATATATATATATATATATATATATATATATATATATATTCTTGAAAATAGTGTTAGTATATATTTTATAGAAATAATAATTGAAACAAAGTTGAAATAAGGTTGTTGTCATCAAAACGAACATCATCAACATCCATTCCCTAATACCCTCCTGTCCACCTACTCCACTTCTAGCCCACTCCTATAAATACCCCCTCATCTCCAAAGTGGAGAGGGTTGGATCTTGCTCATCTCCAAGATCTAATGGCTTTCTAAGAGGGAAATAATCTTCTCAGATCCTCTATTGCACATTTCATCACTCTAGGAAGAAGATGAACCATCTTTTGGACATTTGACCATACTCTTGGCCATTAGACCATTTTTAGGTTGTCTTTCATCTGGGAAAAAGATAAAGAAATTATCCTTGGACCTCCTTGCGACCATGGCCATGTTGGCTTCCTGAAAGCTTCTTAAACTCTTCGTTCCCACTCGATTAAGCTTAGGATTCACGGACACTCAAGGCTCCTTCTTCTACTTCCAAACATTCAGATTACAAATAAGAGACTTCCTCTCCTCTAAGCATAGCACTCGAAAATTACTCGACTATGTATCGGAAAACATCGAAACTCACGTATATTCGGAAATATTCTGATACTATGTTGTAAACTTTTACAAAGAGCATAATAAAGAGAAAAACCATTCAAAGTGGAAGTAGGCTCTGATAAGCTAAACAACTATAAATTCTATGTGATCATTTACTTGCGCTTATCCCGTGTACGTTCCATCAGAACTTAAATATTTTCCATCGCTGAAAGTATATTTTTACTCATGTGGAAATCACGAGTGTTGATAGACATTTTTTGGCATTAACACTACGATGCGCCAAATAGGAGGAGAAGGACACACACCTATGGTCGACTTTCTGTCAATTCCATTAAGGAATTGAAATTTCTTCTTTCCTATTACTCAAGCACCAAGACTCGGAATGCCTTCCAAGACTTACCGACTAAGCCTATCGACAATGGTGAGCAAAGGAAAGAATGTCATGGTCGGACCTTCCACGATCTATCTTGTTTCAGACAATCCCTCTCAACCTCGACTCACCGAAGTTTTAACTAACTTGAATACTGCTAATTGTACTACCCTCGACGCACTCGTCGATCGAGCTTAAACTGGAGAAAATTGGGCGAAACCCAAAGAAGCCTTGTCGACCAAATCCAACAAAATATTGGATTGATGCAACGAATTCAATAGTACGCTCAATGAGACATCCTTTTCCTACAAGTAAATTTGAGCATTTACCCCCATCCAACTATGTCTTAGCGATTTCCTCCCTTGCTACTTTCTGTGATACTCGTTGCTTCAACCGTTATCACTTTGGGCCTAACCCGACCGACGGGTTAGCGCAAAACCCGTCACCATGCACGATCAACTCACATCGAATCAGAACTTGCTACCTATGCTATGCACAATAAACCAGCCCAAGTACCCGCACACCAACCTCAACAAAGTCAGATGACCGAGGTCATAGATTCTTTAGATAAAACGACATTTATCCTAGAAGTCATATAAGGCTGCGCACTCCCGCCGTTTTCGCTAACCTACTTTGCAGCATCATGAAAGAATCTTGGGGTCATGTCACCGACGATTGGGAAACTAGTGCGAGACGTAACCCTTTCACTAAATACATGCTCAATGCCGAATGGCTTGCACATTTCAATAGCCACAGATAAAAGCTTATTCGGGAGACTTTGACCCTCGTGAATTCTTACACCGTTATAAGTCTTGTATGAATTCTTCTCGTTCCATAGACGCCGTAACGTGCAAATGTTTCCTCTTATTCCTAGAAGGCGTACCTCTTCTATGGTTCACTTGAATTTTGTCAAGAACTATCTTGACCTTTTCCAGCTAGCTTGGGGTTTAATCGATCAGTTCGGCATGCACACCCGTCAGGGCTCTGATGAAACTCTAACAAATTACCATGAGAGATTTGTCAACGCCTTAAAGAGTGTCAAAGAATTGAGCCCTCGGGCTATCCTGGACCAACTCATCGACGACGTGTTCCCTGATTCTGATTTTGGAGCATGGGTTAACCGAGCACAACCTAAGACTCTCAAAAGCTTTTACGAGAAGGCTACTATTTCCTATTCCAAGATCTAGCACAAAGGAATCAGGTTTCTTACCTCAACAACTTACTCCAAAGTTAACCCCAGAGCTCAAATGACTCTAACCCTGATGTTTTGCACAAACGTGCTCAAAATGGTAGCGTTAGAGGTGGTCACAAGAACAAGAGGAAACATCTTCGACTTCCGTCTTTCCGTAGCTACACTCTACTTAATGACTCCTTAGAGAACATTTACCTCGCAACCTGCAATGTCCTTGCATATAAAAGATGAAAGCCTAAAGGTTTGACGAACGCACCAAGGGACTCTATGGAGTATTGTTGGTTCCACAACGTTCGCGGGCATGACTCCAATTAATGTCATCACTTGTAGGACATAATCGAAAAGCTCATCCGCAAGGGAAAACTTGAGTAGTACTGATAGGGTCCATCACAATAAATTTTCAAGCCATCCAATGCTAACTAGGGATTTCAACTAACCAGGACCCCGTCCAACAACTAAATACCTCGGTATTGTATTTTCGACTCAGCAATACTGCAACAACAATGGGTGGCTTGAACATCGACGTCGCGCCTTACGACTCGTCTTTCTTGAGGTACACTTCGTATAATAAGTTTTGTTGTTTTCATTTCCAAGCTATTTTGTCTACATGTTGTAACTTCGGAAAGTGAATTGAGTTACCTTGCAACCAACTCATTTGTAATCCTTATGCGAAGTATATAAACATTAGCCTCAGCTCTTGAGATTCATATGTGAATCGTTGAAGCACCGCTACTCCAAATACACTAAACCCAACAGATTTAGCCTGATCTACCTGCACTTCGGCGTAATCTGGCGGTGGTCTGTTGGTAACCCCACTAAGTCTGATGGATTTAGCTTGACCTATCAATGATTCAGGGGTACTCAGGCGGCGGTACACAAACACCATCCTAGCTTCACACCTATGCAGTTTATTCCCCACAATATCCCATAGCGAATTACCATCTCTACGCTTTTCCTAATACGCCTGTGTTATAGCCTCCTCGCTTTAAGCCCCGCTATATTCCACTATTCCCGATATATCCAATTATTCCCACTATATCTTTAACGGAAGAAACGAACTGAAAAACGACATATATGCATTATAAAAATTATGAAGTTAGATTTTTTGATAGAATTTTTTAATATATATGTTTATAACCCAAAATACTCCATATTGTACAAAATTTAATTAATATAAATAGCAATTTACGTTTATTTACAAATATTTGCATATTTTTTGTTTAAAATTAAGAATGTAGTAAATATAGTTAAACTGAGTGCTAATCTTTAATTTAACTGTCGTTTTTACGTTCATAAAAACATTATGAATAAGTTACATGTATTTTTTTGGAGTCATCTGCTATATCCTGTTATTTCCTCACTTTATCCCCGCTATGACTTTTTGGACCTCTATCGCATTGCATTCGCGAAGAGCTTTAACTGCACAGCTTCACATGCCTCGAGCTAATCGAGAGTGAAACGTCGAAGAAGATCGTCCATCTCGATCTAATCGAGAGCAAAGTTCACCCACTCGGATTCCATATGACTTGAATTTCTCGAGAGCTGAACTCCGAATGACTCAAAACTAAGTGCAACGCCGAGTCACTTTGCACGAGTAACTGCAAGAGACACTCGAGCGCTTGGACCAACAACCACCATGATGCAGTAAATCCTGAGGTCTCCGTCGGAGATACTAACTTATGAAAGTAAACTTTCTTCCCCAAGAGTCTCCCACTCTTTGCTGTGTCATGAGCTCTCGCCTCCACCTAAGCTCCGTTCACCCTCCAATTAGTTGGGGGCATGTGGGGAAGCACTACCGGAGGCACATTCAGAAGCGGCCCGGGGACACAAGTCCTCCACTAGTAACGCAATTTCCTCATACCGTGCAGCGGTCCCTGAGGTCATCATCGGAGATACCGGCCCGTGACTAGTTCCCACCTTTGCCTCCCTTGCCGAAGGCGAAACAGGAATGAAAAAGCAAGCCCTCTTCCCTAAAGGGCACCTCCACTTAGTTGTATTGTGGCCATTCGCCTCCACCTGAGCTCTGGCCACCCTCCAGTTAGATTGATGTACGTCGAAAAGCACTACCAGAGGCACATTTGGAAGTGAACTTAAGGGCACCAGTCCTCCACTTCCTGCATTCCCATTACTGCCACCTTCTCCGTGACCGCGGAGTGACCTTTTAGGAGCAAACCCACTATACCGAGAAGATGGTCCAAAATCTAAGTATTTGCACAATGGAAGTCATCTGCTACATACCCCGGCCAACGATAAGGCTCCCCACATACAAGCATCCTAAAACGCGATGACAACCTTTAGCTTTATAGCTAAAACCATTTTCACCACCGACTACTGGCGCAACACCCGGATCAGATCGCGATTACGACATGATTATATTAAGAATCAAACCACGAAGTTGACGATTCAACCATATATCCACGTCTCATATGCATATACGAGTGGTCAGTCTCATATGCATATACGAGTGGTTAGTCCGTATGGGCTCGCTTCCCGAACATTACACCAATCAGCAGCGTTGCATTCGGCTTTAATCCCAATACAATCATGCGACATCGGTCAACGACCCAAACTTGCTAGCTAAGACACGGGATCGAGAAGAATTCAGAAATCATGGGGGCCCGGGGGTAGTTTTCTACTAATTCCTGCACCGACATAACCGTCGTAGGACCTGAGGTAGATCCCCACCAGTTCTCGCACCGTATCATCTTCACCGCAACTAGTGGGGAAAACATCCTGGAAGCACATCCACTACGTGGGAAAGGTGATCCAAACCAAAGTATGGGACCCGGAAGTTATTAACATTACATTAGTGCCGAGACAATCCAAGCTTACAAACTCGAACTTAGGATCAAAGAAAACAATATAACGATCAAATCCCGGAGAAACATGAGAATCGGGCTAAGCTCCCAAGAAACGAAGCTAAGAATTCGTATCCCTATGCACTTGCTGTAAATTTTTGTGTTTCCCTTTCCCATCCTTGATTTCTCGAAATCCCAAAGCTCCTCCAACAAACTCACGTCAAAGTGTAACACCAAGTTAATTTACATGAGCACAATATTGGAAAATGTAAAGAGCGCTTGAACACTTAGAACGGTACATGATGAAAGAAAACGAACTTTTATTCACATGCTAAAAATTACAACTTTTTATCAATGGCACGATGTACATCACAACCACATCGTGCCTCCAAAAAGAATGGGCAATACTCGCGCATTTCATTGGCCTACTAAAAACAAAATCTTCCTACACAACTACTTGGAAGAGTCGTTCCTCTTCCCATTCTTCTTTTCAGGATCGACCTTGGATGGCTCATCCTTCTTCTTTCTCTTGCTCTTTGACTCTCACTCCAAAACTTTTGCTCCTTAGGTGGAGTCGTGGACGGGCGAGGCTTGAGTTCAAATCTGCCGCCCAGGGTAGAAGGGTGGGTCCGCCCTTCACCTTCTTCCTCACTCGGGATATTCGGAATATCCGTGGTCTCTTCCTCGGGGAGGATCGCCTTCAGTGGAGTAGGGAAAGCTTAGACAAGGGCTTCAGTAGCTGCAGGCTGCACCGCCTCTTTCTGAGCATTCCTAGCTTCCCTCTCAGCCTTCGTTACCAAGTGATCATCTTATAGCCTCGCTACTTCCTGGTCCTTCAGCTTCTAGAGCTCCGCATCGGGTCGCTTCTAAGAGGCCTCGAATTCCACTTTCTTCCAAACCTCATCTTGCACCTTAGCCTGGGCTTCCTCCTCATCCTTTTTCCTCGCTTCATGTTGAGTTTTAACCTTGGCATCCTCGGCCGTCTTCTTCTTTGCCTAAAGTCACTCGTAGTTCATAAGTAGTTAGGCTTTCTGTTCTTCAACTAGCTGGTGCATGATTTTATCAGCTGCTTCCATCTGTCTTGTAACTTGATCGTCTCCATCCTTTGGTTCCTTCCCCTCATCAAGCAACTTTTATCAAAATTGGCGCATCCAAACTCTCCTATTTCTAGGTCAAAGCCTGTGTGGAACCAGTGCTCCTTCTCCATTTGTCTCTTGTAGGAATCCACATCCGTTCAGTCATGGCGTCTATTGTTGTTTCTATCTTGGTCGTCGTTCCTTCCTTAGAGATACATGTACATTGAGAATAGGGATCAGTCACTTTTACTTCATGCTATCATTTTTCTAGTTTCCATCAAGTAAGTGGATATACCTTCTGGCGCCTCCTGTGTGGCACCCCGTGATGTTGATGCTTCGGGGTTGACAGAAGCACACTTGGAGCTGGAACGGATGAGACATTAGTCGAAGCAATAGAAATGACTTGTTGTTATTCGGGAACTACTTCGTTGAGCTACTATGATGCTCTCGGTCGTGAGTGTTTTCCCTTTCTCAACAGCACGTCTTTTCTCCTCCTCCGCCGTGGTATCTTCCTCTGGAAGTTCCTTCTGCCAACACCTAACGCTCATCCTCTATTAGGTATTGGTCCATCATTTTGGCATCATCCACACCCTCTACTCTTGGCACAACGACCTCATCTTCAATAAGTTTCTCCTTAGTCCATGCCAAGTTCAAAGGGTAGTCGCAGACCCATGAAAGCCTGCAATGTCAAATGTTTTGACATAGAAATCCCAAATTTCCTCCTCCATGTGCCTCTCTGTCTCAGCTCAAGCCTCCCGGACTTTTTGTCTCAGCTTCTCTAACTCAGCTTCATGCTCAGCTTTGACCCCATCTATTTGGTTAAGCACCTCTTTGTTTAAAGCTTTCGTTACCTCTTATCCTTCTTGGCTAGCTCAAACTTGGCATTCCTCGGGTCAAGCATCTTTCTGAAGTCATCATTCTCTTTCCTTAGACGTTAGGCCTCCTCATTCTCCTTTAGGAGTCTTTCATTTTCCTCAAACAATGCCTGGTTGTCTGTCCTTAGCTGCTGCACCGTCTTTTTCGTCTCTTGCATCTTGCGGTTCTCTTTCTCCAGGTTAGTGGCATGAGTCGATGTAGAGTCTAATACATATTTATAATGGGCACTAGTCAAAGCCATTTCCAATTTCGTATCCTCCAGCTCCTTCTTCAACCCATCTACTTCATGAACACAGAGTTAGCACATGCAGGTGTTACTCTAATATGTAGAAACGAATGTGGCTTGAAGCAAGTTTTTACCTATCTTCTTGTCTTGGTTCATGACACTTTATTTTTCGAGCATTAGCCCAATCTCTAAACCTTGAATCTCCGGATTCTTATTTTAGATCAACTCTAAAAGTTTCTTTGTATACTTATACATCTCCGGATATTGATAATAAGCAGCATGCACCTTCTTCCACACATCCTTATTGTCCTGGCATGAGATCGAGCTAATGTTGATTAACCACATCAGCTCCTCGAAATTACCGCTAGGGAACGACATTTTCAATATCGCCTTCTGTTTCTCGGGACTCAATTGAGGGATCTTTGACATGTCGGATAGCGTCAGGTCTCGGCCTCTCACATCCCTTCCTCCACTTCCTTGCCCCACTTCACCAGATCTACTCCTACCAACATATGTTGTCCCTGATGCGGCGATTAGTACGTAAGGTAAGGAAATTGCAGTTTGCTGCCTTGTTGTAAGCGATTCAGCTCCACTACTTGCATCCATTGGTTTTGCAGCTATTGGAAATGGATTCAAACACGGGGAGTGTTCTTGATGACAATAGCTACTCTCAGAGTCATGCGGCTACTTCTTTGAACGCGGTGCAATGCTAGCATAGAAGTCGCTCATGGTACTTTTCTTCCATCGTCGAGAATCTCCCAACAATGATCTTTGTCACCTCTGCGAGCCATGGTTCCTGCATGGAGCAATCCCCGAATCAGAATCGAACATCCAACGCATACGAATCAAGTATCGTGTTATGCAATGCTTGTGAGAGTGTGTATCCTATGTGTTCCCTCATGGACCCAGTGTTTTCTTGCTTGAAGGGGTAATTTCCCCAAGGCTTAGCAATAAACTCTCGACGTTAGCTCCGCTCAACCCGAAAGAAGATGTCTCAATTGGGACCTTGTCTAGATCCTTAAGCTGGTTCTCAGCCTCCATCGATATGATGGTTACAGTAGTCATAGCCAGAGAACTTGGTTCAAGAGCCTCTCTAGGCCTTATTACCCCAGTTGGGGAAGGAACGGGAGTGGCTTGTGAAGCATTTTCCCCAGCATGCTTCTCTTCATCCCCAATGTCATCGCCTATATCCCCCTAAGCTTTTGCGACCTCCCCTCTACAGAGGGAACTTCAGAAGGCACGACGAGGGCTACTACCTCTTGCGGACCAGGATAAATTCCTTCTCCCTCATCTTCCTCCACTTCCACTATTTCATCATAGTCCTGACGGCCCGTTGAACGACCCTCCGGAAACAAATCCAATAGATGGATAAGACAGTCTGGTAACAGAGTCTGGGCATAGCGATATTCGCTAGGAACGTTCCTTGAAGCTAGGACCCGCTGCAAATATTCACCACTCTTCGAGATCGGCAGAATTCGTGCTGCAAGAAACCCTAAGTTAGTTTCGAGCTTATGACTCAATTAACTTGGGGAAAGGAAATTTTTTGGTACTTACGACTGGGAAGCCACCTCTTCATAAACCCTAGTGGGCAACGAACATAGAATCGATTGCTCTTAAAATAGTTGAGTTTGTTCCACTCCCCTAGGATCGAGTGACTATTGGGCTGCACCTCCATGTATGCGAGGGAGGGGGACAATTTGCTTCTCTTCTTTAGAGAATCGAGACATCTGATGTATTCCCCGACGGTTCAATATGAAACCATTCAACATACAGGATATAGGCACCAAGCAAGAAGGTGTATGCATTCAAAAGAAGCTGCATTAGCGCCAATCAGAAGAAATTAGAATATCCTAGATATACAGGCAAGATGGGGGCGTGTACCCAATGACATACACATGTCTATTCTAGGCAGTATACCCATCTGGGGGAGTGTGTGCCATGTCTTCCCTTCTAGTGACTCTGACATCACCCCAGGGTATTCCATATTTCGTATATATTCGGTACAACGAAGCTTCATCTATCCGAGAAACAACCGAATCTAGGGGATTCTCGAGAATCGCGGTATCTCCCACAATGCTAGATGCTACAAAGGCATCTTCCTAGTCGCCACCAACATCCACTCCTATCGGGCCCTCTTCAACAACCTCTGTTTCTCCTTCGACTGTCGGTTCAATTACGAGCACACTTAGATGAAGAGACCCACCGCGTTGTCCCCTTTGTTGTTGTGTGCCGGACGGGTCTGCTTATTGAGATGGGTTGGAAGTTCCGCATTTCCTGTTATCACTGGCTGACGAGCTAGAGTAGTGTAGAGAATCATTAGAACTTGGAGATGTTTCTATGGGCTCGGCTTCCAAGCCTTGAAGTCGTTTGGAGCTTCTCCTTATCATTGTAAACTATACTTACAAGATAGTTGCATTAGTTAACAAACTAACCCTCGTACCCCTCGTGTTCGTGCAAGCTAACGTGGAAAGTGCAATGTGGTATGTGCTGATGCAGTTGTGCTAAGATCCTTTGGAACACGACGACGATTACCAGTTCATGAACTTAAACAATCGAAGCCGCAGACAAAGAGCGATAAACCCAAGTCGAACCGCAATTACAACGTGATTAGGTTGAAAGTAAAATCCCATAAGTGAGGTTTGGTCATATATACATTGTCCGAGTTTATGCTCTAATCCTATATGCATGTTCGAATCATCATTTCAAACAAGTTTGGTCAATGCTCTACGCTATGTAACGTTCATGTTTAAACTCAACCCAATCACACAACATCAAAAGTCAGCTCAGGTCCACCGAGCGTTTACCATTGGGACTTTGAAGTTGGGATATCTCCAAGCTTTAGGAGATGAAACCTTGTTTCGAATACGAGCCTGGGAAAATATACAATTCGAATATCTCAACTCAGAATCACTTAACGAGGGGATACAAGATTCTTGTAACAACCAGATATGAAGCCATTTGGTACCCCACAAGAGTTCGAAAGTTTCGTATCCCACTCGTTCTGTCTCTGGGATACGAAATTCTGTGAGGCCCCAGATACGAGAGTCACATTTCCTATCCGATGGCTCGCAACATTTCGTGTCCCGCTCCCAAACCTCCATTCTGAATGCCACATCCCCCTCCAATCCTAGTTATCGGTCACCAAGTGTTGGGACAGGAAAATATTAAAGTGTCCGGGTGCGAAATTTATATTTCGTATCCCCTCCACTCCTAGGAAGTCATAACCCCTAAACACGGCCTTTGGGATGCAAAATTTGGCGAGACTACCAAATATGAAATTTACATTCTGTATCCCGTATCTCCCACCGATTTCATATCCCCCCATTTCCACTTCTCCTTCTCTCCTCTTCTATTTCTCGCCTTCCACTCCTTCGTGCATCAAAATACAAAATCCCATCGATTTCTTATCCCCGGCCTCACCGCATCAGGGGATACAAAGTGTTCGGGATTCACATCGCTAGCCTTCACGAGACGGGATGCGAAATCCTTAAAACTTGTATCCCTTCCGTCTTCCTTCCTCAATAATCCTCTCGCCTCCTTCTAATTCGACTCATCCCCTCTCCTCCTTGGGTTCCCCCACCATGGCTATGGACAATGTCCCTTCGTCTCCAAACAAATAATAATAATACCTACGCAGGGGTTGATTCTAGTACTAAAATCACAACCCACCAAAATCGATCTCGTGTTGGTGGGAACTTCGATTATCAAAGACACTAGTAGTGTATGGGGGCATGGGTCAGTTTGAGTTCTTGAGATTTTCTATCTCCCAGGGATGCAAAGTGAAGAGAGGAAGAAAATTCACCTCTGGGTATTTATACGAAGGGGAGGGGTGGTGAGCAAGATGTGAGATTCGCATCCCACATGAGATACGAAAAATCGTATCCCCACGGGATACAAAAAATCGTATCCCCATAGGATATGAGAAACTCGTATCCTTGGGAATGTGAAATTTCACACCTCTTAAAAAAAGGAGAAGGAGACAAAAGGAGGGAGGAAGGGAAAGCATCTGAGTACTCCAAAACTAGTGCACTACTTCTAGACTCAAACCGCGATGATCAAATATATGGTTTTTTGAGACTTCGACTTTTGAGCCCGCTTTGACTCATTAAACAACCACGTACCAAAGAATCTGAGTAATTCTACGGAACAAGAAAAACGTCAAATTTCAAATCGATAACCAACTTTTGTGATCACGCTTCTATTCCACGCCGACGATTATGCATACATGCTTTCGAAAGTCCAACTGTCCAAACCAACTTAAATCGTTAACTAATCATGCACTCACAAACTTAAATAGTTTGAGAGTACACGTTAAACGATCGAGTCCCAATCCGATGACTTTTCGAAAGCTAACTTGCATGATTGCACGCCCACGGCATGTCACATGGACATCAGGTTACTTTTTTCAAACACAACACCAGAAAAGGATTTTTCTAACAATTATTATCGTTACTAATTAACTTTGTAACAGTTATAACCGTTACTACAACATACATGACAAAGTATTGTCACGAATATTGTAATGGTTATAACCGTTATAAAGTGTGTATATTATATCAATTATTACCGTTACAAAAATATTATTCTGTAACACTTATAACCGTTAGTACTGAAAAATTTATAACACTTATAACCGTTATAAATTTTTTATAACAGTAATTACTGTTACAAATATGAAATATGTAACAATTATTACTGTTAGTACGTAAAACTGACTATTTCATACTATAAATTTAATACCAGTTATAACTGTTACAAACGTGAATATTATACCGGACATGCAATAGGTAATTCGTTTAAACAACAATCATAATATATGTTCCAACTAATTTCACAAAGCATACACCAACAAGAATATACAACATATAATATAATAATATCTCAAAGCAAATCCAACATATCACAATTTATATCCTAAAGCAAATTCTATTTCAACCAACATAACAATTTAACATACAACCATTCATCATCCATAAAAGATATCAAATAACATCTAAGTATCATAATTTAACATATAACCATTACACAACGCAAACGATAAATGGGCAAAAAATACAAACGACCATTGACAAGATCATATAGTGTATGCATACCATTTTGGTAAAAAATCAAGCTTCTCTTTTCCTACGTCGTTTGGTTTGATTGGCAGTTCATCTGGTGTATCATTGTTGCTTGCCCCTTCCTGTTAGCATAGGATAAAAATAAGTAGCTGAAATAAAATACAAAGAATAACAAAAGTACAGCAAATTCACCATGTTTAAGGCATACGTACATACAAGACTGTTTAACATGAGCGAATAAAAAGTTAAATGGATAAGTAGAAATAACAATGCAGACATTAAAATATTAATTAGTAGGCTGTGTTGTAGTAGCAATAGTCAGTTGTGTATCCCTGCCTAGATGTGGCATTTATGCATATTTAATTGTGTGTTGACATACAAGCTACGCCTGTTTTGCATTCTTTTCCCAAAAGTGACTATTGCATAAGCATGATCCATGGTTTACAAGTCAATAAAGACGGATAACCAAAGAACGGACCAATTACTATGTAAAACATATCACCATCTCTCTATATTCAAGAACAAAACAAATGTGTGTTTTGCAACTTCATCATATGAATATTTGTGAGTTCGGAAAGCTGGTTCACTACAAAAAAACTTACGATTTGAGACCGCTATGTAAAAACTGATGATTTTCGGTCTTTGATTAATGACCGAAATAATCGATTTTTGATTTTAAAGATTAAAGACTGAAATCGGGTTTTTGTTCGGTTTACATTTTTAAGAGTAGTTAGATATATTTATTTCAGCCTTTAATTTAATGTTAAACTTATTTTACATTATGTAAAAATTTAATGGCCTTGGTTTAATTTTACTGGGAATCCAACGTACATACTTGTTGATCCATGTAAATTGAAATTGAACAAATATCCACATTTATTTAGAACCATTATCTCGACTGTGCAGGCTCATGCATCCACTTCCAATTAATTACCTGATACCCACTACCCCACTCCTTCATGCATTTAATATCTAGTTAATGCCTCTTCTCTTAAGTTTATCATCCGCCTTCATCCTTCATATATGCCTTCACCATATCAAATTAATCCCTCTCTCCGCCTTTCACAAAAATTTACGACTTCCTCTATTTCTATTTATGTCATCTTCTAATTCAATCCTAACCTCCATTTCCTCAATTTCTATTTATGTCATCTTCTAATTCAATCCTAACCGCCATTTCCTCAATTTCTATGTTCAAATCTTTTAACATTTTAATTACTAGAAGATCTAACAGTGGTTTCAATTTAAGCAATCAAATGAGAAAAAATATCAACAATTTCTGAAGGTGGTTGTTTATATGAATGGTGATGAAAAAGGATATGTTGATAGAAAACATACTTTGTGTCAGATTGCGCTTTTGTAAAGTGACAGCAGGCTTGCTGAATCTTAAATCTGATATCAAGTTGTGGTGCATGAAAATCAAGAACAGAGGTACCAAACGGAAATTTTTCAACGAGCAAATGGAGAAAATACAGAAATATATCAAGAAAAAGGAACAAAAGCGTCAAATTTTGTTAAAAGAAGGAGGTGCAAACGTGCAAAACTTGCTGCAAAGTATGGATATAAGAAAAATGCATGCTTAGGTAAGTTAATTTTTGTTTACCGATATCATTTCCTGTTTTACTTGTCAATACTTATCTGCTACCATTGTGTGTATACCTCTATTTTTATTTACAGTCACTTGATAGGAAATGAAGATGTTGAATTAGAGATGATGAGGCAGATTCGGGAATGACATGAAGAAAAGATGCAACTCAATCATTCGGGAATATCTCGAACTGGAGAAAGTGTTTAATGCTTCTTTCAACAATCTCATGGAGAAGCTCCCTCCTAGCTCATTGTTCTGCTACTTCTACAATTATCAACTGAAGTGCAGTTTGCGTCTAGTTATATGTAAAGAGAGACATGTACTTAGAAGTGCTGTATTATAAATTTTTAGAATTATGTACTTGTCCACTTGAATTTAGCATTTTGTTACTGGCATTTCTCCGTGTTTTTTTAGTTGTGTTCCATTTTGCATTTGAATAATTGAATTACATGAACTAAAATGGATCATATCATACAACGCACTTATATGTTTGCTTTTATTTATGTAAATTTATGCATTAGTCTGTAAGTTTGAATTAGAATAACAGCAAAGTAACTAGACGCGTTATTTGATGTTAAAATATATTTTTTAAATTTTGCAGAATTTGAGACCGGTTACAAACAACATTTAGCTGTTGCAAAATAATATTCCTAACTTCCAATATTCATCTAAAAACATAGTAGGACGTGTAAACCAAATACGTTCCTATATGCATATATACTTGATTGTGTCAACAGTAAGTTCCACGGCACACCCTTTTATGAAAATATTAACCCACCAAAGCTGAGTACATTATTACACATAGAAAATGCATATAAACATGCAAAACTTACATTGATTATTATTCCACTTTGAGCTCCTTTCCTGTAATGTTTGCCTCCAGTCTTAGTCGTGCCTTTTTGTTAAACATTTTCTTCAACGGGCTGTAAAAATTATAGTATAATCACCGTGCACAAGTACTATTTGTATATAAGAAGTGCATTTAGGCCAAAAACTTACCAATTGTTTTCCTTTGGACAAGGAGTCTGGTGAGAAAACTTATTGAAACTCAGATGTGATGTTGTTCAATGTTATACTTTGCGCGCTTGGTGGAGTAGTCTATAGAAAATAGATATAGCACAATAATCAATTAAGGAATGAAACAGATGAATATAAATTCAAGAAGTAGTTTGGCTATTCATTTTGCAGGACTTTGTGTTTTGGCATTTCTGTTTTGGCTTGGGTCTCATAATTTCCAGATTTGTTTGTGCTGTTAGATGTATTCACCTCTATGAACTCACCTACTTCTTGATGTAGCTGGATAATCGGATTTATCAAGCATCAATCTATTTTGTTTCACAAAAAAAGAAAAAAAAATAAACTGAGGTTGAGTTAAACAAAAAGTACATGGTACTAATCAGAAAAAGATAGTAATAAATATGTAACATTTAACTTGGAATTTACAGGTTGTATAGAAAGTTTTCCGCTATGCAGCCAAATATTAGAGAGCAAAATCAAAATGGTAATGGAAATTGATGTAAGATAATAAAAACATCCTAAAACAAAACGTAGAAATCAATCGAATCCACATTAAAAAAAAATACATGCAACACCTCAACGATAAGTATTAATTAACATTGTTCATCCAAATAATTTTTTTGGCGACATATTAGTTGATGTAAGGATTTCATATTGTCCTGAATTGTTTCATAGGTCTTGGAAGTTGGAGATCGTGCTCTGCCAATAAAATTACCAGTTCTTTGCTAAAGTTAAAAACACAAAATATGAAAACTTTATACTACACAAAAATTTCAATCATAATAGGAGAGAAATAAATCACTTCCTAAGAAACAAAAGCAATAACCATGGTATGTTCAATTAGTATACTTGTTGATAGGGAAAAAAATCCATAGCAACTTAGCATGCACTAAACTAAATTGCATACGACCAAAACTGAAATTGTATTGTAGGGAAAATCTTCAAATGGTACATTATAAAATAGGTAAGATAAATTAAATTCTAGTACAATACTTTGCTCCCTAAAAATATTTAACCACAAAAATATATTAATTAAAATGCTAATAATGAAATTAATTTTTGAGATCATACACTCACCAATTGTATATGTGATTTCATTAAGTTTGACTGAAGCTTTTCAATTGGCCAAAGAGGTAGAAGAATAGAGTTACGAGGAGTGCTATAGATGACGATGCTGATAAATCACACGGTCATACGGTTGACGATGGTCCTTTGCTCCGACTAAAATTATATTCCCATGTTTTTCTACAGTTCAAAACTGTTGATATTAGATCTAATTTGAAACGAAGATGACATGGGTAGTTAATAGTGATGCATAATTAGATGGAGCTTCTAACGACGTTAATTACCTGGGTACAAGTGCAAATTTCAGCTGCTGTGTGACGGCCCGCCCCACACCAGCCTGCATTTCCTCCGAAAGTGCGCTGTACACATGCCCAGCTAGCACAGAACGGTCGTCAGAAGAAAAGAAAGAAGGGAATGAACTAATCAAGGAACCTGTAGAATGTCTCACAGCGCATGGAATAAAATATATTAACAACATACTTGACATAAAACAGGTGAGACAGTGCATAAGCTGATAACTAAAATCAACATCAATCATCAGAGCAGCGGAAATCCAAATACAGCTTATTACAATTTTCCAAATTTACTGCCTCTAAACAAAAGAAAGCTAAAGTAGAAGATGCACCACCAATGCCCAAGCAGTGATCTTCAACAACACAGGGAGAATATTATATATATATATATTACGTGGAAGCCTCCTGCTCGTCTCCGGATCATCTACCCGTGCATCACCAGCTAACCTGTCTCTAGTCTGCTCGTGTGAGCACCCAGAGTAATAAGAGGAGGCATAAAACTCTGGGTCAGACATAAAGCCTGGTATGAGCGATAAGCATCTAAACAAAACAATAACAGGTATACCAAACCATACCTGAACCTGGACCTGCAACCAAAGAGTTAGTACCACATACCGTACAATGCTCTAAGGTGCCATAATAGATAGTGTAAGAATACGGAGGTGGGGTGTGCATGTCACAATGATAACAAACAAATCATCCATAGCAACCATCCTCACATCTCTCACTCAGTGCGTAAAGCGTACGACATCTACCACTTTGGAACACTAGACAAACTGAGGTAACGACGAATCCCGACTTGTAGAAACCCTGCTATGACCAAGCAAAACATATGGAGTCATGACCAAACATCTCAATGACCCATTTCATTGGTTGTAGCCCTTGGTTCTACCTATGCCATAATGGCCCTGAATCCGTCTTCGTACCTCCCACCATAGTGGTCCAAAGCTATAGACGTCGATAGCTCCTTGGCACGCGTCCTGCAGCAAAGCCCAACCATGAAGCGAACTCGTTGATTCCCATCTGAATCTTGAGCTCTAACTTCTCATTTGGACTTCCTTTGCATCTCGGGTTATAGTCTTCACTTCCAGATCGGTCTTCATTCAGTCTTCTCCTCGGATCGTGCTCCCTTGGATGGTTCGGTTCGTGACGCGCCTCCCCAATCGGATCGGATCGAGTTCCTGTTGGCTCGTAGTGCTCCAGCTCCATCGGATCGTGTCGCACCATAGGGATCGCGCCTCAACAGCTCGTGACGCTGGCAGCCCATTGGGTTCGGGTCGTGCTACCTTGTCTGGATCATCGCGTCTCATCTTGGATCGCATCTTCTGATCGGTTCGTGGTCCACCAAGCTGGAGCAATTCGGATCGAGGTACTTCAGTTTGGACACGGCGCTGCATCGGTTCGTGGCCTTCGAAGCGGAACGGATCGTGGCGTGAGCTTCCATCGGATCGTGCTCATAGGGGGCGATCCGATCCGGGTAAATTCCTGCGCTTCGTTCCAGCGACAGTCTTTCGCCATTCGACGGCGTTTTTGACCAAACTAACACTTCTAAACAATCACAAAACATCTCATACAGTCATAGCAACATATAGTATCAACCACGAACACCATAACACAAATCATAGCATGTAAAGTGGATCAAACATGGTCAAAACCCCAAATTTCCCTTAAGCATGTTTAAGTAAATCTAATCATAGGGTTAACAAAACTCAATCAAATCGAACCAAATTTCTAACAGAGGCATAAAATATTATTTAAGAATTTCTAAACATTTTTCCAGAATTTATTTGTGTACAAATTCGCTAATCTTCACTAATTACCCTTAATTACTGTAATTAGTGCAAAAACTATGCAAATCACTCACCTTGGCCACAAAATAAAACACCAAATCTGGAATATTCTATGTTTGGGTCGAATTCCTATGTATAGCAGCAGCTCCAACCTTGCTTTGTTGCTATTTGGCCTTGTTTTGATGTAGTTTAGGCTTAATCTTCACTAAAAATGTGTTTTGGGATGGTTTTAGAGGATGGAAGCCATTACTAAGGTCTCAAGAAGGTTTGTGGCGGCTCAAAACTGAAATGAAAGTGATAACCTAACCCTAATCAGTCCTCCTATACCTTTAAACCTGTAACACCCACTCCCGCTACGGTCACTCACTAAGGGAATGCCATAACATCGGTGGAGTATTTTAAGTGAATATAGAACAGAATAATTACAACAAGACAGATATAAGTAATACTTGAGAATTTTAAAACATCATTTCATTTCAGCGGAAAGTAAAACATGTTTGGTTACACCAAAACCATAAATAAGAGTCAAGTACATAATATCCATCCTGATAAAAATAAAAGTACATAATCCCACTACATGACCTAATAGCCATAATAGAAAAGATAAACTGAGTTTTACATCTACGGTCCAAGCTCCAAAAGATAGATAAAGCAGTCTGATCAAAGCCCACTAGTGCTAGCCTCACTCTGAAAACCTGAGGGTTGGAAAAAGATAAAGAAACAACGGGGTCAGACATAAGTCTGAGTGAGTCCTATAACCCTAACAATACAATCATTAAAGTAATTAGGGTATGATATAAACAAGGTACGGTACCTCTGGGGATAATGACTACACTAAGTAGCCAACTAAACAAAGGATGTACTAAGATAATCGAAAAGACGCATTTATCCACCCAAGGATAATTACTATGTTGCACCACCCCAGATCTACCCACCCAAGGGTAATTCCTACACTGCACCACACCAGTTCTACCCACCCAAGGGTAATTCCTACTTAAAGGTTGATCCCGCTAAGTGTACTTAGTAATTCTACCCAGTAGTTTCTTGTACCCCTAGCTGACTACATAGGTGCCGTCTGCCCCTATCTCCACTAGGTGTACCCACTACTCCCAAGCGATCGGCTCCCTACCGTAGATACCCGTGCTGGCCCCACAGTGGGGTGTATCACTCCCCAAAGTGGCAACCTGATAATCAATGGTGCACGGCTTATACCTACACGATGCAACAACGTCTTACCTACCAGCCCGGGTCCACACACACATATGAAACCCGTTGGACTCGCGTTGCCACCGCTACCCCGTTTTGGCCTCTTATAGTCAAGCCCAATATGCGTGTCCCGTCCTCGACATGGGTCGAGCCCACAAAGATACGTTTGGGATATTGGTTGAAATGGGCCCCCACAAGCTACTACTTAAGCTTGTTATTTTATCTAGTGCATCCCACTTAACCCCTTTTATAATCATGCCCACTTACATGTTAAGGTTTGGTTAAGTCATCTAATTATATTTAAATTGCCACTTAAGGCCCCCACAAGCTACTACTTAAGCTTGTCATTTAATTATATTTCAATTGCCACTTAAGGCCCCCACAAGATTTCCGCATGCCACCCAAGGCACTTACTTGATTCCCACATGCCACCCAAGGCACTTACTTAACCCTTTAATCATGTTTAATTACATGTTCCACTTTGGTTAAGTATTCTAATCGTATTTTCTATTGCCACCCAAGGCAACCCACTAGTTTCCTCATGCCACCCAAGGCACCCCCACTAGTTACTACATGCCACCCAAGGCACTCACTTAACCCCTCATGCCCCACTACATGCTAATTTGGTTAAGTGTTTCTTCATTAATTAAGATCGTAACCTTTGTAAAGACCTCTCACATTAGACTGTCTTTTATGGCAGCTGGATATGCCGGTTGGTTCCGGGCAGCCTTACACCATAACAGAGTCTAACCTCGTGTCTTTACACTTGTCACGTATTTAGTTTACGACTAAGACCTCCCACATTGGGCCAATCATTTGTAGCCGCTGGATTTGCCGGTCGGTTCCGGGCAGTCTTATGCTACAAAAGGGTCCAACCTCGTGTCTTAGTAGATTAATTACACCTAATTAATCACCCCCATAATTTGTATTAATTATCCCTAATTAATTACAAATATTTAAGAATATGGGTAGACCTAACTCAATAGGTAAATTCCCAATTCCATAATATGGGTAGACCTAACTTAATAGGTAAATTCCCAATTATGTCCATCCACTTTACGGTATATTTAATCATACCCACTTCACACAATTTTATGTGTTCATTAATTTTTACCCCATCGTCCCCACGTAAATACGTTAACATGACATACTTCAAAAGAGAAGATTCATCATATACACAATGGGTTCAACTTAGCATATCTTTAGCATTATCATGGGTTTAAAAGGTGTCAACTTGTATATATGACCATAAACCCAACTTGCATAAATAACCAACCCAAACTTGCATATGTCATAAAGAGGGTAACTTGCTTAAATGTTCATGTCATAGACCTATCATAAAGGTGTCAACTTGCATACATGTCATAGGTCTAAAAGGGATGAACTTGCACATGTACTTATGTCATACATAGAGGCAAACTTGCATATATTATGCATATCATAAAAAGAGACAAACTTGCATATGAACTTGCATCATAACTTTGCATATGAACTTGCATCATAACTTTGCATATGAACTTGCATCATAACTTTGCATACGAACTTGCATCATAATTTTGCATATGAACTTGCATCATAACTTTGCATATGAACTTGCATCATAACTTTGCATATGAACTTGCATCATAACTTTGCATACGAACTTGCATCATAACTTTGCATATGAACTTGCATCATAACTTTGCATAAAACCAAACACTTAGCATGCATAAAACCAAATACTTAGCATGCACAAAACCACATACTTAGCATGCACAAAACCAAATACTTAGCATGCATAAAACCAAATACTTAGCATGCATAAAACCACATGCATAACTTGCATATCATGTTACATATAACTTGCATATATTCTCACATATAGTTTACATAACATGTTACATATGCATAAATGTTCAACATAGTGTTTTGCATCATAAAACATGGCATTAAACTTGCATGTAGCATAAAACTTGCCAAACACATAACATATACTATACTAAACTTGCATAAACACATTTATCCACAAACATAGCCATGTCTTATCATATCCTACCATAATCAATTTAACAATTGATTATTAAAGCTATAGGAACTCACCACTAAGCTCCCATAAGCAAACCCTTGCCACAAATTACCCAAAAGCTCTAGCCTTGAACATAAAGCTTGCAACTTGATGATGAATGCAAGCTAATGATCACTTATACAACTCAAAGATGCTTGTATGAACATGAAAGCTTTCTTAGGAATAGTTTCATAAGAGGATGGAGGCTAGGACTTTGAGTGGAGGCCATGATCATAGAAAATTTTGGCATAGTTTAGTTAGGAGATAGGATTATGATCATTTAGGGCTAGCTTAGGGTCTTATTTATAGGATTAGGCAAGTGTTTTAGGCCTTTAGATTAACCCTAGGTTAGATTAGGACCATCAGATCTTGGAAGCTTCCAGAAACCAGCCCCAAAACACAGCCCACACACTGAAATGGTGCACCAGGCCATACTGGCCGGGCACCCCCTGTCGACACCCAAGTCGACAGGGCTGTCGACTTGGTCTAGCCAAGTCGACTGCCCAGTCGACAGGCCTGTCGACTTGGGTAGCCAGGCGGGAATTTTCCCCGCCTGCGCCCAATGGCCAATTTTTGAAATTTGAACTTGAATTTTTAAATCTGTTTTAAACTTTGAATTTTTTGCAAACTTCATTGGGCCATAACTGGGCCATACGGACTCCGATTCTCGAAAACTCGGACTCTATTTCGCGTATTTTTCCGAGACGAACGCAATGACGTAACCCGTTTCCCCTGATTCTCACATCTGAGATTATTAATTCTGTAATTAGTGAATTTTAGCATTAACTGAAATTCGGGGTGTTACATTCTCCCCTCCTTAAAGGATTTCGTCCCCGAAATCTCTAAGCTAAGGAGAATGCATATCCTACCATCCAAACAACCATCTACTCAATCCATCAAACACGGGCATCCATTGTCCTTAAAACAATTTCTAATGATGTATGAGCATATGCAAAAAGTGTGTGTATATGTTCCCTATCTAATGTATGAACATATGCAAACCATGATAGTGCCATGCATCCATTATGTATGCGAGGGAACCCTATCGACACATACAATATCTACATGAGTGCACAATCATTCACCAAAATGCATCATCCATATGATAACACAATCATTATACATCCATAAATATAGCTTCCTACACACAATTTTATGCAATATGCAATATGAAGTGATTGAGCCGATCTAGTGTCTAGAGTGTGTGTATATGCATCCACGAGCAACCACTAGCAACCACTTGCATCCACTTGCATCCATCAAACATAACATGTCTCAAACACATGTTTCAACCATAGGTTTACCCTATCTAAAGGTCAAAGGTACTAATGAGAGGACATACTAAAGATAAGATAAGTACTAGACAGATGATAAAGGAGACGTTTAAAGGACATACCCTCAAAAGGAATGGGTATAATGAACGCATCTTCGCTTCTGTCTCCCCAGTAGCATTGCTCTCACTTTCTCCTCTTTTTCACTTTGACTAGTCGAACCTCTCTGTTTCTCAACTTCCTAATCTCTGACCCAAGGATGCGAGTAGGAGCTTGTCGAATAATCACATCACGCTCTACCTTTACTTCCTTAAGCAGGCTCGGTTCTACCGCCTCTGCGGTCTCATGTAGGCACTTCCTCCCATGGAATACATCATGTACACCACTAAGTCTGTCGGGCAACTCCGCCAATGGAAGATGCTCCTCCCATGTACCTCCAAAATCCAAGATACATAGCCTCAAAAGGTCTTCTAAAATACGATTCACCCTCTCGGTCTGACCGTCCGTCTGAGGATGATATGCGGTACTCAAACACAACTGAGTCCCTACCGCCTCTTGCAAACTCTTCCAAAACTCTCTAGTGAAGATAGGATCTCAATCGCTCACTATACTGGAAGGTACACCATGCAATCTCTCGAATGTAAACTGAAGCTAGCCATGGAGCAGTTCTCTTACTCTTCACGGGTATGAAATGGGCACTCTTAGTAAGTCTATCTACCACAACCCAAATTCCCGTATTACCTTTCCTCGATCTCGGTAATCCATCGAGACACTATTCCACTTCCATAGCGGAACCTCCAATGGGTGAAGCAACCCACCGGTTTCTTCTGCTCCGCTTTCACTTGCTAGCACACCAAGCATCTAGCGACATACTCGGCCACATCTTTCTTCATACCGGCCCAAAAGAAAACTCGCTTCATGTCTTGGTACATCGTGTCCCCACCGGGATGAATGGTCATCTTCGACCGATGTGCATCATCAAGTATAGCCTTCCTCAAACCCTCGTCTTGCGGTACACAAAGTCTACTGTCTCTACGCAACCACCCCTTACCATCTAGGGTGTACCTACTCAAATGGCTGGACGACTTCCCCTCCTCATGAGCTTCTCTATTAACTCAACCAACTGTGGGTCGTTTCACTGTGCTCCGCCAATCCGCCCCAAAAGAGTAGGCCTAACCTCCAAGGAGGCTAGCAAACCGGGTACAAAGTCAACGGTAGGTCTAAAGCCAAACATCGAAATAAATTCCCAGCTCCGTCGTTCGACGGACAATGAACTCAAGGACAACCTTTTTCTACTTAAGGCGTCCACCACCCCGTTACCCTTGCCATGGGTATACGCTATCTCAAACTCATAGGATGCTAAGAATCCCATCCACTTTTGCTGTCCTAAGACTATGCGCTTGAAGAGTCTCCAACACTTCCCTAAGATGTAGGGCATGCTCTTCTCCTCTTTTAGAGGGAACCAGGATATTACCCCATCCAAAATCCTCACAACTGTCCATCTCTCACGCAGACCACCCTAGTCGAACTCGACATCCCCCAAATGCAAGCCCCAAAGGCCTAAACCAATATCAGACAAACACCCAAGGGATACCTCCTTCGAATTCAGACGACCTACGTGAGATGATACTAGTAAAAACGGCTAAATAATTAAGCCCTTGTCCAACTCTGGATGTCCTCGCCAGTCTCGCTCCAAAACCACCGTTTATCCCCTAACTGGCTTTGCTCAACCTATTGAGCACATACGAAAACTTATTTCGCTCCTAGGAAAGACCAAGATGTCAATTACAAAGACCATCACGAACTTATTTAGGTACTCCCTGAACACCCTTCTCATCAATAAAATATGCGGGGGCGTTCGTCAAACCAAATGGCATCACCAGCCACTCATAAAAACCATCCGGAGTCCTAAAGGCAGTCTTCTCTATACTATCCTCAGCCACTCTCAACTGTCGAAACCCCGTGGCTAAGTCCAACTGCGAAAATACTGAGGCGCCAACTAACTGATCCAAGAGATCATCAATCCTCGGCAATGGGTGTCTATTCTTCTTTGTGAGTTTATTTAGTCCTCTTTAGCCTACACAAAGTCTGAGGGTCCCATCCGCCTTCGTGGCAAAAACTACTGGAGCACCCCACTCCGATATACTTCGTCTTATGAACCCCTTCTCAAGCAAATCGCCTACTTACTTATGGAGTTCCCTCCTCTCACGAGGAGCCATGTGGCACACTGGCCAAGATACTGGTTTGGCATTGTCTACCAGATATATTCGGAAGTCAATCTTCCGCTCCGGAGGTAAGCCCTTCACCTCCTCAAACACATCCGAGTATTCCCGGACCGCTCTAACAGATCGCAAACTCTAGACCGACGTGTCAAGCGATTCTAGATAACTTAGCATAACAGATTCCATGGGATTACAAGAGATCTCGAGAGTGTTACCCAAGCGGGTCATAAGCCTAACAACTCTCCCTTCAAAATCAAGAACGACACCCCTACTGGATAACCAGTCCATGCCCAAAATTAACCCATAGCTTGTGAAGCCCAAAAGCATCACATCTAAACTCAACGCTAAGTATAGCAACTTTCAAACCCAAACACATCATGGAGCCCCAATTGGGTTTGAAACAACTAAGGGATCATCTATTAACTGGTGTCTAAGTGCAGTGACTCAACTAACAAGGATGAGATAAACGAACTCGATGCGTCAGAATCAAATAAAGTTTGAATCGGATAATCAAGAAATCCAAATTCCAACCTAGACGGTCCTATCCCCATCTGGTACCCTAGTCGTGAGGGAATACAACCACCCTCCAGGAGATTCCGTACCTTGACCTTGCCTCTTTGGACAATCCTAATAAGATGTCCTATTCCTCCCAAAAGGATAACTATTCGCCTTCTTCATCCCATTCTCCACTTGTAACCTCCCACCAATGAGGTTTCATCCTTCATTAACCAAACAACTATTTGAGCCTACCTCCCATTGCCTATCCAATAGATACCTACCAGTCCTCTTCCTTCTTGAACCAACTTCTAATCTGACTATCGTCTAAGTCCCTTGAAGTGGTTTTCCATTCTTATCTATCTTAGAAAGATCATCTATACACGGAGGGGAAGCTCAAAACGAGAGAGGAAGAGATTCAAACCAGAGAATTCGAAAGATAAAGATATGGCTATCGGGGATTATGCTTTTCTTTCAAAAACTTTTCTCTTAAAAGACATGTTTTTGAAAATACTCCTTTCAAAAATATTCTTAGAAGATAGTTTATCTAAAAATTTTATCTGTTCTGGTAACCTTAAGCTCTGATACCACGTGTAACACCCACTCCCGCTACGGTCACTCACTAAGGGAATGCCATAACATCGGTGGAGTATTTTAAGTGAATATAGAACAGAAAAATTACAACAAGACAGATATAAGTAATACTTGAGAATTTTAAAACATCATTTCATTTCAGCGGAAAGTAAAACATGTTTGGTTACACCAAAACCATAAATAAGAGTCAAGTACATAATATCCATCCTGATAAAAATAAAAGTACATAATCCCACTACATGACCTAATAGCCATAATAGAAAAGATAAACTGAGTTTTACATCCACGGTCCAAGCTCCAAAAGATAGATAAAGCAGTCTGATCAAAGCCCACTAGTGCTAGGCCCACTCTGAAAACCTGAGGGTTGGAAAAAGATAAAGAAACAACGGGGTCAGACATAAGTCTGAGTGAGTCCTATAACCCTAACAATACAATCATTAAAGTAATTAGGGTATGATATAAACAAGGTACGGTACCTCTGGGGATAATGACTACACTAAGTAGCCAACTAAACACAGGATGTACTAAGATAATCGAAAAGACGCATTTATCCACCCAAGGATAATTACTATGTTGCACCACCCCAGATCTACCCACCCAAGGGTAATTCCTACACTGCACCACACCAGTTCTACCCACCCAAGGGTAATTCCTACTTAAAGGTTGATCCCGCTAAGTGTACTTAGTAATTCTACCCAGTAGTTTCTTGTACCCCTAGCTGACTACATAGGTGCCGTCTGCCCCTATCTCCACTAGGTGTACCCACTACTCCCAAGCGATCGGCTCCCTACCGTAGATACCCGTGCTGGCCCCACAGTGGGGTGTATCACTCCCCAAAGTGGCAACCCGATAATCAATGGTGCACGGCTTATACCTACACGATGCAACAACGTCTTACCTACCAGCCCGGGTCCACACACGCATATGAAACCCGTTGGACTCGCGTTGCCACCGCTACCCCGTTTTGGCCTCTTATAGTCAAGCCCAATATGCGTGTCCCGTCCTCGACTTGGGTCGAGCCCACAAAGATACGTTTGGGATATTGGTTGAAATGGGCCCCCACAAGCTACTACTTAAGCTTGTTATTTTATCTAGTGCATCCCACTTAACCCCTTTTATAATCATGCCCACTTACATGTTAAGGTTTGGTTAAGTCATCTAATTATATTTAAATTGCCACTTAAGGCCCCCACAAGCTACTACTTAAGCTTGTCATTTAATTATATTTCAATTGCCACTTAAGGCCCCCACAAGATTTCCGCATGCCACCCAAGGCACTTACTTGATTCCCACATGCCACCCAAGGCACTTACTTAACCCTTTAATCATGTTTAATTACATGTTCCACTTTGGTTAAGTATTCTAATCGTATTTTCTATTGCCACCCAAGGCAACCCACTAGTTTCCTCATGCCACCCAAGGCACCCCCACTAGTTACTACATGCCACCCAAGGCACTCACTTAACCCCTCATGCCCCACTACATGCTAATTTGGTTAAGTGTTTCTTCATTAATTAAGATCGTAACCTTTGTAAAGACCTCTCACATTAGACTGTCTTTTATGGCAGCTGGATATGCCGGTTGGTTCCGGGCAGCCTTACACCATAACAGTGTCTAACCTCGTGTCTTTACACTTGTCACGTATTTAGTTTACGACTAAGACCTCCCACATTGGGCCAATCATTTGTAGCCGCTGGATTTGCCGGTCGGTTCCGGGCAGTCTTATGCTACAAAAGGGTCCAACCTCGTGTCTTAGTAGATTAATTACACCTAATTAATCACCCCCATAATTTGTATTAATTATCCCTAATTAATTACAAATATTTAAGAATATGGGTAGACCTAACTCAATAGGTAAATTCCCAATTCCATAATATGGGTAGACCTAACTTAATAGGTAAATTCCCAATTATGTCCATCCACTTTACGGTATATTTAATCATACCCACTTCACACAATTTTATGTGTTCATTAATTTTTACCCCATCGTCCCCACGTAAATACGTTAACATGACATACTTCAAAAGAGAAGATTCATCATATACACAATGGGTTCAACTTAGCATATCTTTAGCATTATCATGGGTTTAAAAGGTGTCAACTTGTATATATGACCATAAACCCAACTTGCATAAATAACCAACCCAAACTTGCATATGTCATAAAGAGGGTAACTTGCTTAAATGTTCATGTCATAGACCTATCATAAAGGTGTCAACTTGCATACATGTCATAGGTCTAAAAGGGATGAACTTGCACATGTACTTATGTCATACATAGAGGCAAACTTGCATATATTATGCATATCATAAAAAGAGACAAACTTGCATATGAACTTGCATCATAACTTTGCATATGAACTTGCATCATAACTTTGCATATGAACTTGCATCATAACTTTGCATACGAACTTGCATCATAACTTTGCATATGAACTTGCATCATAACTTTGCATAAAACCAAACACTTAGCATGCATAAAACCAAATACTTAGCATGCACAAAACCACATACTTAGCATGCACAAAACCAAATACTTAGCATGCATAAAACCAAATACTTAGCATGCATAAAACCACATGCATAACTTGCATATCATGTTACATATAACTTGCATATATTCTCACATATAGTTTACATAACATGTTACATATGCATAAATGTTCAACATAGTGTTTTGCATCATAAAACATGGCATTAAACTTGCATGTAGCATAAAACTTGCCAAACACATAACATATACTATACTAAACTTGCATAAACACATTTATCCACAAACATAGCCATGTCTTATCATATCCTACCATAATCAATTTAACAATTGATTATTAAAGCTATAGGAACTCACCACTAAGCTCCCATAAGCAAACCCTTGCCACAAATTACCCAAAAGCTCTAGCCTTGAACATAAAGCTTGCAACTTGATGATGAATGCAAGCTAATGATCACTTATACAACTCAAAGATGCTTGTATGAACATGAAAGCTTTCTTAGGAATAGTTTCATAAGAGGATGGAGGCTAGGACTTTGAGTGGAGGCCATGATCATAGAAAATTTTGGCATAGTTTAGTTAGGAGATAGGATTATGATCATTTAGGGCTAGCTTAGGGTCTTATTTATAGGATTAGGCAAGTGTTTTAGGCCTTTAGATTAACCCTAGGTTAGATTAGGACCATCAGATCTTGGAAGCTTCCAGAAACCAGCCCCAAAACACAGCCCACACACTAAAATGGTGCACCAGGCCATACTGGCCGGGCACCCCCTGTCGACACCCAAGTCGACAGGGCTGTCGACTTGGTCTAGCCAAGTCGACTGCCCAGTCGACAGGCCTGTCGACTTGGGTAGCCAGGCGGGAATTTTCCCCGCCTGCGCCCAATGGCCAATTTTTGAAATTTGAACTTGAATTTTTAAATCTGTTTTAAACTTTGAATTTTCTGCAAACTTCATTGGGCCATAACTGGGCCATACGGACTCCGATTCTCGAAAACTCGGACTCTATTTCGCGTATTTTTCCGAGACGAACGCAATGACGTAACCCGTTTCCCCTGATTCTCACATCTGAGATTATTAATTCTGTAATTAGTGAATTTTAGCATTAACTGAAATTCGGGGTGTTACAAAACCCGAAATTCCCCTCTGGGCCTAGCTGCTAATCACCCGGTTAAGCCCAATTAAGCTGTTTTTCACCATCTGAAACTTGTTTTAGCCATATCTCCCAAACGGTAAGTCCGTTTGGCTAATGTGACCACTCTACGGAAAGAGAAACCATCATCCGGAGCCAATGGAAATGATTTCAGGTCAAAATTCCTTTCCAATCAAAAATTATGGCCAAAACAGTGCCAACTAGGGGTAAAATGGTCATTTAAAAATCGGGAAAAATCATGAACATGGGAAATGACCCCAATAGTCGTTTCCCAAAGTTACATGACCATACGACTTCGTATGTGAAAGAAATAAATATCCTACGATCCTATGATGCGTAGAATACGGGTCGTTACATGCTGAGTATATGTTTATCTACAAATAATATCTATCATTTGTCTCTTATCTGTCTTTGGTTATACAAATAAAAAGGGAGTGAGAGAGTTAATTTCATTCCTTTTAACACTCATGATAATCTTATGAATTCTTATATTACAACTCTCAACAATGCAAGCAGTATTTTCTGCATTTTTTATTGCATCCTTCTGTTAGTGCCAGCCTTTATAGCAAGCTACACCAATGGTAACAAATCCATGTAGATATAAAATGATCAGAGGTTCAAGGGTGCATCACATCCCTTTGATATATGACTGTGTCTGCCTATCTTCGTCATGTTTCTTTTAGTGCACATGGTTAAAAATTTGGGTAGTTGCCACATGTACAGATGATCCTTAAATGATTTATGCAAGTCATTGGAAACAAAAATAACAGTATGATGGTCAGAAGACCAAGAAACGCGGTCCTAAACACACCATGCCAAATGAATATTTTATATTTTTGTTGCAAATAAATCAAACTTTAAGATACCTTATTGTAGAATTTGTTCATATATGAATATTTAAAAAAACTCAATTTGTCGAAAAAATGAACAAGGAATACTTACTGTGGACTGTCTAGAAGGGCAAATTTTTGGCCTTTCCCTCCTTCAGCAATTAAGAAGATGTGCACCCTTCTTCAAAGCGGTAATGGCCTGCATCAATTTAGCGAAAATATTATCTCATTTTTCTTTCAAAAAATAAAATAAAAAGAAGAAAAACGCAAGCTCAGCAGTCAAAAGTAACATGATACAAATATTGTCCGGAAATTCATTTATAAAGCAGACAATGTCCAAGACAATATTTATTAATATTGCTTGTATTTCATAATATTCCCTTTGATTTGGGACAATCTCCCTGTGTTTTTCTAAAAGTAAACCACAATATATTGATAGAGTGATACTTGACACTGCCATTTGTGAAGCCAAGTAAAATAAATGTTTGTATATTTCGTTGCAGATTATTGAACGCTAGTTAGGTATAAAACAGATATGATATTTTCGATTACAAAGCTATTTCTATGTATCAAACAAAAAACAAACCAAAGGGAAGAGGAAAAAAAAAGATGACAGAAAAATAAGACATATTTGTTCAATTTCTCTGTCTAGCTAGCTAATGGAGCTCTCTTTGTACATTTTTCAGACATATCTTCTTAATATTCTTCTAGATTCTAGGCACATGAAACTGAAGTGAAAAGAAGAAGAAATAAGGAGAAAGAAAAGTAAAATAAAGAAGCAAATTCTAGAGGCTAAGAAATTAAATGTTTTTTTTATAAAACTGAAGAAAACAGACATGGAAAGAAACCATAGGGCCAGAAAGAGGAAAGAGTAGAGAATAGTGACAAATAGAAACTTCACATAAATAATGTTACTTCTTGAGTTTTTGCAGGCATGCACTTGCTTCTAATTATGCTTATATTCTCTCTTTTGAAAATTTAAAAGGATTATTATATGATTATTTCAATAGATGTGAAGAGTAACATGTGCCTTTATATTCCAACACAAATTGTCCTGTCTTAGCTCAATTTCTCCCTCTTTAAGTTGGTTTTCTCATCTAAATTTAATAATGTTAATTATGTCTTGTATCAATTAAACCCTCCGCTATTTTCAGATCAATTCGTGATTACCATCATCTTTCCACACCGTAATCATCAAACGTCTTGATCCATTTCTTCCTTTCCCAAAAAATTTCCCTTTTCTACCATCATCTCCCTAATATTTCTAACTTCCTCCACCCTACGTGGGTTCCCCGCCAGCTATTCCCCTTAGCAATGACGATTGTAAAGCAGTCAGTCGAATTCATTTTATTCTAATCTACTATTCTATAAATTGATATCTTAATCGTGGTAAATCTTTTCCATATAAACTATATTTTAGTTAGGAATTTATTTTATGGAATGGTTTCTTCCGGGATATGTCAAAAGCTATCACCTATGTGCTAGGATGTACAGAATTTTTACTTCCATGGTTATTTACACTTACGTGTTTTCAATATATCCGTCTTGAACAGAGATTCATACATTGAAATTGTGGCAGTTATTTTATCAGTTTCTTTCGGTCAGACTTAGAAAATCGTGTAAATAAGAAGTGTATCTAATGTATAAATGTTATCAGGGAAGCTACGTTTAAGTACTTAATCATCATCTTCAAGTGGTTAGTGAAGCAAATGAAGAACAGAAAGTAACCTCTAATGCAAAGCTGAAATGTTTTTCGAAATAGCAAGCCAACAATCAGGAGGTAAACAATATATTAACTGAAAATGCCAATCAAAATAGTTGAAAATATGGTTAAGATCACAAGTGTTAAATAACACTATATATGTCAATAAAACTCTCCCATTGAACTTTATCAATATCATCAAGACGATTTTCGATTGCAATACTAATATATTAATAATTCATTCCATGTTCATTCATTACTCAAAAAAAGAACAAATTATCGTATGGCACTCTTTGTATTTACCAATTTAAACCATGAATTTATTACTATGAAATTAATTAGATAATGAATGGTTACCTAATATATTGGAAATATCAAGTAGTGTGTTTACATGCTATCCTAGGTCAAAATATCATTGCAACTTTCACTTCAGCATGTCTTCTCCCATTAGTCATCTCTTAGTAAAAAAAATGAATTTCATTCATATTCATCCCAGCATAACAAAATTAATATAATCCTTCGATTCAACACCAATGTTATCAACATTGATAATGAAGTATTCTTCGTTGAGATATAATGACCGAGTTCGCTATAACTATCAATTAGCGATGAAATTTAAAGATGAATGCATACATACGGTTTCAATAGAATTCAAAGATGATAAAAAATCTTACAAAGAAGGAGGCTGTTAAAACTCTAGAGCTAAGTTAATGTGTAAAGATTCAATGATTTGGTCTTTGGTGATATGTTGCCTTTTTCATGTGTTCCTGTGGTTTGTTCAGTAATAGAAGATTTTTTCCCTTTCTAATACATGTTTAGTATGTTTTTCAGAAGAGTTACCACCTGACATGCTTCCTTTTATTGTGCCTTAAACTGAAAAGTTATTGAAATCCAGCTTTTTTAAATTATTTTACAAACATTTATTTGACGCCTTCACCTTTTTTATTTATTGGCTTAAATTATAATCTGCATATTATCTAATGAATTTTCTACATAAAAAGCAATAAAAGTAAAATCGACATTTCATCTTATGTATTTTTCAAAATTTAGAATCAGTACCCTAACGTATAGCATGACATAAATAATAAATACAAAATTTACACCTGTGCCATCGGAACGGGCTTCCAACTAGTTTTAGATATGGCATCTAATTAAAAATTAAATTTTAAGGTTGATACAGTAAAAGTCAGTCTGTATTTATATTTGCAAGATTTCCAGAATTTTTACATGACATATTCTAGCTCCTCCACTGCCCACATACAAGTTAGGCATAGTAGCACTCTCAAAAGTGTAACATTTTATTTGTACTTAAATATGGTTTCCTGTATTAATTTGTTCAGTGGTCATCAGTAATGGATGTTAGAAATTATTATTAAATGTTAAAAATGAACTAAACTGGCATGCAAAATAAAGTACAGTATTATGGACGTCAATGAATTTTACACACTTCACAAATTGCAACAGAAACTAACATATCTTGTCTTTCTACTCAGGCTTGCAATTACCAAACCATAAAAAGATGTCGGTCAATCAAGTGAAATCTTTCTTCAAAAATCAACAAAATAGCATTCAACCTATGTTCCTTAAAATACAGTTCAATCCATGGTACTAACAGGGAAAAATACACTACAAAGAGGCAAATTTAACAAATATCAAACATTGTAAAGAGCACACTCATAGAACAAAAGTACCTGACTTCGAGGCGGAAGGTTGGAGGAGGTGGAAGCGCAGACGAGGCAAAGGAGGAGGAGCATGACAATCTGATCGAAAACGAAGCTAGGTAGGAGAAGGTGGAAGCGCGGACGAGGCGAAGGAGGAGGCGCGTGACAATCTGATTGGAAACGAAGCGGCAAACCCTAGAACTCTTTTTTGATTTAGAGGGAAAACTGAAAAAGAAGCGTTTAGAAGTGTTACTGGGTTAGAAACTAGGAATACAACAGGAAATTACATTTTACCCCATTATATCTTCCTGTATTTACGAAAGTTGCAAATGTAATAACGGAAATAACCGTTATATTATGTTATAACAAAAATAACTGTTATAAGTTTATCACAGTAATAACTGTTACAAGTTGAACCGAAAAAAGTGTTACAAAATGGCTTGTTTGGTGTAGTGAAACTTTGGTCGTATTGCACAAAACCATGTGCGAAACATGTGAGAGCTTACGTTACCTATGTTGACATGACTCTTTTATATCCCGAAATAAATGGGAGTCGACGGTTGATGTTTAATTTCTTGAGTCTATAGGAAATGGGCGTTCAAAAGAATGACATCTTGAGATTCCAGTCCGAGCATTTAGAATCCTCAACAATACTAGAGCTCCAGTTATCAACATAAAGTCTCAACGGAAAGGTTATGATTGGCCACTCAACATAACTTGGAGATCATTTTCTCGATCAACAAGGGTACTTGGCTCATTTAAAAGAAAAAGATGCCATCACAAGACATCCTTTGGGGGGCTAGTGTTAACCAACTTTTTGGTCTAGTTCCCAAGAGTACTTAAAACCCACATGACTCGTTCCATCGCGTGGACCAAAAGCCCAGGAGCGTTGCCGAGACATCTAGAACCCGAGTCCAGATGGAATCATAGAAGAATAATTTATCCAACTCGACCATACTACTCAATAATGGACCAAAACTTCAGGATCAACCTCTAGCCTCGTCATCAAATCACCCCCGACCTTACAACTCCTAAAGGCCCACGACACCCTAAATTTCGTATCTACTCCCAGGATGCGGGTTTGGGGATATGAATTCGTATCCCCCATGGCCTTTGGGATGGGAATTTAAATCCCTTCTCAGGATACGAATTTGCATCCCTTTGTGGCCTTCGGGATGTGAATTCGCATCCCTCCTCGGTATACAAATTCGCATCCCTCCTCGGTATACGAATTCACATCCTCTGATGGCATCGAGGATGCGGATTCACATCCTCCTTGGGATATGAATTTACATTCACTCGTGGCCTCTGAGATACGAGTTTGTATCCCCTTACGGGATACGAATTTGTATCCCCTCAGCCTTTGGATATGAATTCCTATCCCCTCATCCGCGTGATACGAATTCGTACCTGTCCTGGGGATATGAATTTGTATCCAACCATCGAGATATGAAATCTGGCCATGGAACCCTCACGTCCACCTACTCCACTTTCAGCACACTCCTATAAATACTCCTCATTTCCAACATGGAGAGGGTTGGATTTTGCTCATCTCCAAGCTCTAATGGCTTTCTAAGAGGGAAATAAACTTCCCAAAGCCTCCCTAGCATCTTCCATCACTCTAGGAAGAAGAAATACCATCTTCTTGGACATTTGACCATATTCTTGGCCATTAAACCATTTTTGGGCTGCCTTGGCATCAAGGAAGAAGACAAAGAAACCATCTTTGGACCTCTTTTCCACCATGGCTATGTTGGCTTTGTGAAAGCTTCATAACCTCTTCAACGTCACTTGACTAAGCTTGAATTCGTGGACACTCAAAGGCACCTCCTTCTACATCCAAACATTCGGGTCCCAAAGAAGAAACTTCCTCCTCCTCCAAGCATAACACTCGAAAATTACTCAACTATGTATCAGAAATCATTGAAACTCATGTATACTTGGAAATATTCTGATCTTATGTTGTAAACTTTTACAAAGAGCATAATAAGAGCAAAACCATTCAAAATGGACGCAGGCTCCGATGAGCCGAATCACTATAAATTCTATGTAATCGTTTACTTGCGCTTTCCCCTGTATATTACATCACAACTTACATATTTTCCACCGCTGGAGGTTTATTCTCACTCACGTGGAAATCACGAGGGTTGACGACCACTTTTCGACGTCAACAAAAGCCATTCATCATCTATGATGAAATTGAAATTCCAAAAAGACCCCATCTAGTCAAAACTCTATAGACATGCAGAAAATATACCTTTTCAAACTATTTTTTTACAATAAAATGGTGTATAATTAGTAAAATTAATGAAATACATATATCAAAAAAATTGTATGTTAATTACAATATATTAATTCAATCAATTAAAAAAAAACATCATTGTAAACTAGAAGTGAAATTATAATTGTAAACTAATAACTAGTGATTTATACCATTTGCGGGAATGTGTAACTTGAAGTGAGTAATAAATCGAATGATGGAACACAAATAATTGGCTTGGATTGGATTAGTAAATATTTTAAATTGATTAGATTTCAGCTTTTCACATCAAACTATTATACTTAAACAAAATTTCCTCTATTATAGTTTTGTATTATTTTCAACTTTTTAACTTATACTATTTTATCGATAAAAAATTCTAAACAATTTTAAACGTATTTAAATAAACTAATTTATACTGAATTTTAACTATTTTAAACTTAACTATTTTTAGAAATATTTTATTATTTAAATAGAATCTAGTCCAATCCGAACTAACAAGTGCGAGTGATTTTGAATAATACTTTAAGTAATAAGAACATTTGCAAAATAACAATCTAAAGCCTGAATCTGTTTCGATAAGGGTTGTTTAATAACATAAGATTTGAAATCTGAAGCTTGAAACCAATAATGAATTATTCTTAGTAAATTAATTTTAAAATCAGAACTTGAAATTAGTCGATTTACGAGACTTGAATATGATTTCAAATTTAGTGACCAGGTGTAAAACAAGCATTTAGTTATTAAAGAGACATGAGTCAGTATTGGCATACCCTCTGCTAATACTGCGGTGACAAATCCAGAATGAAGTAGAATAGTTTGACATACGATTACTGTAACACCCCGCATTTTTGGTGAAATAATAAAATAATATTTGAAAAGTTTTCAGAATTTGGTCAAAGACTTATCATCATTGCGTCCGTGGCGATTTTCTGATCAAATTAGACTTATGGATTGCAGAAAATGGATTTAAGATGAAAAAGATATCTTTAGAAGATATATTACAACAAACATGGAAAGAAGGTATAAGAAAAGAACAATGACCACCATTGTTTTTAGTCTTGTTATCAAAAGCCTATGCAGATTAGTTGGCAAGAGCATGTGACTTACAAGAGAGTGATGCAAGTTCGATTCCTGTGGACACCCTATTTTTATTTTAGAGGAACCACTACAAGAAAACATTGATTTAGCGTCAGATATTTAGAAGCGGAAATTTCCGTCGCTAATTTGCGACGGATTTCCATGTGATCTGCAAGGGATAGTTTTTTGTTTTTTCAACTTATTTTTCTTTTATTTATTACTGTCGTCTTCTATCATCCCTCGCTAAACCGTTACAAATTGCGTCAAATTACCGACAGAAAATTTCTGCCGCTATTTTCCGTTGTAAATCATGGCAGAATACCGACGAATATTTATCAAAACTATTTTGCAGCAGAATTCCAACAGATTTGCAAGAGATGAAAATATTAGTTTATTATAATAATTATTTAATAATTAATAATAAAATTTAATACTTATGAAATGGTATCTAGTATTCAGTAATTAATTTTATATAATTGTATTTAATAATTACATTTGATAATTATAGTTGATACTTATATTTTATAATTATAGTTGATAATTATATTTTATATTCCAAAAATTTTAAAATTTTAAAATCATCTTGAATAAATTTGAAATAAATCATAAAGTTTATAAAACCAATTATTGTTTGACACGAAATAACCAAAATTTCTAAACTTTAAAATATTGAAAAAGTTCATTTAATAGTTTAATTTTAATTGTATAATACTTTATATTCTAATTTTAAAATTTTCTATATATTGTGACTAAGATAAAGTACAATTGAATATATTTTAATTTTAATTATAATATTTAGTAATTAAATATTATTGATATTAATAATTAATTAATTAATAATAATGTTTAATAATAAAATAATGTGTAATAAGTATTAAGAAAAGTAGCCTTTGAATAGCGCATCCAATTGTAATGGCTACCAACAATGGCTACCAACACAAAACCCCCAACCACCTCCATTTCCTAACAACCCAACCACCTCAGCTGACCCCATGATTGTCGAGGCGATCATCTCCTCCGCGTCCACCCAACCTTCGTCGAAACCTCCATTTTCATTAGTCTTGCCCAACCCTCCTCCGAATACCCAGAAGCTAACTCAACCGCTTCCTCCAGCACCAGCCTCGCTACCGCCGTTGCTCCCTACACCACCGCCTAGCCAACGCCTCTCCTATCTCCAGGTTCTGAAAAGCAGGCCCAAGCACCGACCTCGACCCCCGCCCAAGTAGTCATCCTCGCTGGCATTCAAAGTGGGTGCTTTGCCACCGTTTATTACGTTGGCGCGCACAGTTGAAAATTTGAAATCGAAACATTTGTTTTTTCACTGTGCTTCACCAGGCCACGTGGCTAAACAATGCAGGAATGCGAAGATTTGCTTTCGATGTGGATTTTTTGGGCACACGCAAAAAAGCTGCTCTTATGGATCCTCTAAGAAGAATGTGCTAATCACTTCGAAAGCAGCACCTGCCTCTGCGAGTTCTCTTGCAAACATCACATCCCGCCCTCTCTCCTCACACGTGCTAGCAATCAGCAACAAACCTTCTCTCCACGTCGAATCATCCACTCAGCTTAAATCCCATTCGTCCGCACCAAATTCTTTTCTTAACCCCAATTCTTCATCGCTATCCTCTCTCAATTCACTTGAAATGGCGTTTCCACATAATGCTCCAAACCTCATCAAAGTTGCGATCCTCACCGGCTACTGGAATTTCCATTCAGTGCGAACCACCCTATCCGACTTCTTCTGCCACCGGGACTACGAAATTTTCATTCTTACTGATCATTCTTACCTCGTTCAGTTCCCGAATGTTGATATCTACAACACCGCTCTAAACCTTCAATTTTTTTTCCATCACGGTGGCTTGCTGGCGCAGCAAGCTTGGTCTCCATCCAGCGAGGTGGTGGATCGCGAATTCTTGCCTATGTCGTGGGTGCGGATCAAAGGATTTCCTATCCATCTCCGCAACAGTCTCGATCATCTCACCGTTGCGCTCTATCCGGTGGGACTCTTTCTCAGGATGGAAGATTGCAGCTGGGCGCAAATAGACTTACGGTATGTTTTTGCGAGGGCTAGGGTGATAAAGGAGGTGTCTTTACCCACCACCTACTCAGTTCACCTCGGTAATGCACACTATGTTATCAAAGTTGAAGATTGGGACCATTTTCACCCATCTCTGAACCCTGAGGACCTGCTTTTAGGCAATCAATGGGAGAACAACCGCGAATTCCTTATGGAGCCTTTCAGCTTCCCCACGTCAGAACCAGAACTTCGCTTCGACGCCATACAGATTGAATCGACGTTACCAGCACCCACCCAACCTTCAGACCCGGCTAGGACCACCCCCTCCCCCCGCAGTCCGACAACTCCTTGGAAGTCATTTGTCCCATTGCCTGGAACCCCTGGCCTTCTCCGGAGCGCATTTGGGACCCTCTCCCTGAATTTGACATTGATGTGGACCTCTCCAACCCCAACCAGCCTATAGTTCCCGTTGACCAGCCACCCACCCAGGATTACTCCCCACCACCACCTCCTCCTCCACTCCTCGCCCGCCTTTCCCTTATGATTGCACCCGCCTTTGTCAGGCTCTGCCGTTCGTCGTAGTGCACACATTCAAGCATCCACCTCAGGTACACAGCCGACACTTTTCATCCCAACCATACTGGACACCACCATCGATTGGGAGGAATCCGAAGGTAACACCGACGCTGGCGGCACTCGGCAACGCCCCCTCTTCCCTCGACCATGGTAAGTTCATCTTCCGCTGCACACTCCCTCGCTACAGGCAAATTTTTTTGTGTTTTGTGGTTAGCTGACGCTGCTGGGTTACATGTTTACGTGGGGAGTTGTGTTAATGGGGTTATTTTGTGGTGTCTAGAAGTAAGTTTGTTTAGTTTGTTCACTAGTTTAGTATGTAATTAATCGCGCTACAAACTCCCTGCATGCAGTTTGCATGCATTATTAGCACTGTTAGCCATCGGTCAGGCTTGTTGACCGATTATGTTATTAGTAATATTATCTAATCGGGTGTGTAGAATCGCTCTACACAACCGTTATGCTAAAAAAAAGTAGCATTTAATATGGTTTAAAAGTTTAAACCCAACAAAATATTTATGTAAACGAGCAGTACAATCCAAGATTAGTTATCAATCCGTGGAAAAAAGGAACCATTTGATTGTACCATCCAAGATTAAGAGCATCTCCAATGCATGTGTCTTTTTAAAATGATGTACATGCTACATAGATAATTAACATTTTTATGTTGTTTTTAGTCTCCAATGCTAATGTTAATGGCATGTGTAATATGACGTGGCAATCTAATTGTTAGACATTGTGAAATAAAATGTCTTGTTCTGGACATTGTATTTCACAATGTTAAAGGCTAATCACCACTAGCATTGGAGCACATAAGCAAATTTTAACATTTAAGCACATTTGCATTGGAGAAACTAATTTTTTGTTGTTGTAATATGCAAACAAATTCATTTTACATTGTCTAGTTCTTTGTGTCATACAGGTTTCTCATTGTTACAACATCTCAGTACCCAGCAAACGGATTGCTACCGCATGAATTCCGAACCCAACCTAGAGAGAACCCATTGTCAACTGCAGAGCAATAAAATCCCACGTAAATCCCCAAATCAATTTCTAGGGTTCAAAATGTCAGGAAGAGGAAAAGGAGGTAAAGGTCTTGGAAAGGGAGGGGCCAAGCGTCATCGTAAAGTGAAGCAAAAATTTCATGATTCTTTTCCATTCCAGTCACTTTGTTCTATTAGAGTCTGTTTTATTCTTCTGTGCGATTGTGTTAGCCAACTCTTTGTACTTTTCAAGTTGTTGTAGATGCTGCACCACTATTAATAGGAAGTGGTGGCTTTGTAGCTGAAGACTCAAAAGGATGTGCTCCAAATATTGTCGATGAAGATGAGAAAACGAAACAAAAATCCGTTGAAGCAATTGTTGATGTTTACGGTACTTCTTTCTTGCCTGATTTCATTTTCGGAAATATTTTTATGATGCTTTATTAATTTCATATAGGAGACAAAAGTCACAAAACTAGTTATTAGTTAATTTCTAAATTGTTATATAGCGAAAGAGTCTTGTCCCATGTCTTGATATGAACGGGTGATTCAAAAATAGTTAGAGGAAAATCATCAGAATGTATAGGAGACAAAAGTCACAAAACTAGTTATTAGTTAATTTCTAAATTGTTATATAGTGAAAGAGTCTTGTCCCATGTCTTGATATGAACGGGTGATTCAAAAATAGTTAGAGGAAAATCATCAGAATGTATAGGAAATTGATTCCCTCAAGCACAACCATGGGATAAACCAAAGGAAAAAAAGGAAAATTTAGATGGTGCAAGCGTCATATGGAGAGTCTAATTTTGATAGCTACCAGCTACTGGAAACATAGTAAACATTTGTACGCTTTTGAATGTTATATTTTATAGAACCCGATTTGATCTCTTTCGGCCCATAACGGGTGGCCATACAACATATGCATATGAAAACTGTCATTGTATCGATCTCTATGTAACTAAAGTTTGCTGGAAGAATCAAAACTTTAAATCATTCCTTTTCAATGTGCTTACTGGTGATCTACTTGGAGTAGCATTTTAAGATGGATGCAAATAATACAAACGACAACATCACTGACCCCCAATTTAACTTATTGTCATGGCCATGTATGTTTTAATACTTCTATTTATAAGACACAAATCTGATTTTAGCAGCATATCATGAGTTTTCTCTATATAATTTATTTGAATCAAATACTATAACTTATGCAGTGTGGGCAATACATTCAATGCAAATCTTCAATCTGTTTTTTTTTAAATAACACGTGCCCTGCACTTTTTAAATATTATTCATATGTAGGAAAGAAAAAGAAAATACCAGTGGAGGGACTACTAAAACACATAATGTTGCATAATGTATTTTGATATTGAACCTCAATATGCTTACATTTGTAATTGAAATTAACTGAAGATCTAATGTTAGCAATTTGTGCTTCAGTAGATTTTTCCTCAAATAAATATTATACTTTGGTATTATGAAGCATATTTTTTTTTCTAATTTAGTTGACTGGCTATTCGTTTGTTATTTTTCCCCTTTCATTTGGCTCTTCTATTGTTTGTTATTAAAATATCAACCAGCCAAGCTCTTTTAGAACTGTATGTTTTTGGTTTTAGAAAGATACAGAACATTTGGTAAACAACTAATGCAATTATCTATCTTCAGAGGCATATATTTCAAATTAGATAGGAAAAAAACATTTCAAAGTAAATTATATATATATATATATATATATATATATATGATAAACGCTTACCATGATTTCGAACAACAAGTACTCTTGACGTCATAACGAAGGTAGAATAATCACCGTACATATTATATTTGGAATATAATTATTCTTTACAGCAATTCCATTATTATGATTAGTTATGATAATAAGTTTGGTTGGCTGTTATCCAAATTAGTAATATCAAATTAAGTCAAATCTTCTTTTCTTGTAGCACAGTTTTTTTTTCACTATAAATAAAAACAAGTTAGCATTTTCGGTTACCCGTATAGTTGCGCATTGCATTTTACATGTACTGTGACTAAGAATTCAATATGATGTAGTAATATGTTATCAGGGTTATGGACAAAAAACACAAAAAAAAGGCTATGAGACTCTTCCACGTCCTATCAAAACAAGGCAATATCTATATTAGAAAGGCATAATGACATCATGTCATGCATACTTAAAAACACCTGAGATGAATTAACTTGACGATCTTTTGAGGTTGGTTTGCAAGCATAAAGCCTGACAAAACTGACAGCATAAGTTTCTTGTGATAATGTGCACATGTCGGAAGCACCTAAAATCTTGGATTTTCTTTGATGAAAAAAAAAGAAAAAAAATTCACCTTCAGCTTTCTTTGATGAAAAAGAAAAAAAGAAAAAAATTTCAGCAAATGAGCTATTTAGTCCACGATCATTTAATTGTGGTCGACACAATTTTTTTATAACATTCAGTTTAATATTCAGTAGGCCTAATGGTTGATGCCCGTTGTTTTTCTTTCATTGCTACTTCTAACTTTTGCTGTACTTCCCAGGTTGAAAGAAAGCCATGGTGCTGATTAAACCGAATTAATATGTTAAACTAACATTTTAGCTAATGGAAACTAACATGTTTCCTTATTTTTGCAGGTTGCAGCTGGCTTTTAGACAAATTAAAGCAAAATATTAGAGACTTGAAAGCATCAGGTACATATTTCCCTATCATTTCAGAAATTATGGGCTTACATATTAGTCTTTTATTGTTTGAATATTATATTAAACCTAACCTATACCTTGAATGACTGTAAATTTGAGATCATCATGCTGAGTGAAGTATTTCCCCATTGCTGCTGTTGCAGTTTTTGATTATTGATGCAGAGCAGCTTTTTTCATTTACAGTTATTTTTAGTGCACTTTTTGGTCAGTTGTGCAATACTGGCCAGTGCCGATAAAGATATAAATCAGTCATACATCATGTTAGATCATGCATTCACATAAATGGAGTTCATTTACACATCTGTGGTTTGCAGACATGTAGATTACTGCATTAAATCAGTTGTCCTATTTTTTCTGTTAATAGCTTGAAAATAATGAGCATTCCTCATTTTCTAATGATATAAGAGGAGCATTGTAGTTTGGTGTGTTGACGCAACACCAACTATGCCACTGGAATTGAACGCTAGTTCAGTTTTCTACTTCTCTGTATACAAGTTCTACATTAATCTTCTTATTTATTCATCATGATTCCTCTTTCAATGGCTTCTTCTGTTCGTACCAGAAGATAATTGTATTATATGCACATGTACATGCTTTGACTTGAAAACAATTTGACCTCGTTTTTTTTCAATGCTTTTGCAAGCTTGCAGCTAAGCATTGCGATTCCTCTTAACAGTTGCTTATGATCGGTACTTATGCACTAGAATGACCAGGTTAGCTTTTGATGCCATTTATGGAATTCAAGCACATGTTTCTGGTATCTGTTCACTTCTTGTTGTAATTGCAAAACTAAAAATTCCGAATTGTGGTGGTACAATCGCCTTCGTGTTTTGTTTTATAATTTTCCAAAGCCTTTGTTTTATAATTTCTTAGTTTATCGTATAACTGGCACTAAAATATCTTGACTAATATTTGTTAGACTAAGTTACTATTTAATTACCATGAGTAGTATTTGAGATTTCTTTATATGTACAAATTGTTATTGAGTTTGGAACAGACACTACACTACATACATCCATAAGCTGGCAGATATGGTGTGTCAGATAATTACTCCAGAATTTTTGTACAACTTTGCTACATATCTTTTGCATTATTGTATAATACAAATTGTATGCGTAACAAGATCTCCTTTATTAGGACTATGAATTTGCTAGTTTTAACCTTGTCGCATATAGAAAACATTGGTAGGAATCCGCTAAATACATCAATTAATATGAATTGCAACTTCAAACTTCACACTAAGTTTTATATGAGAAAATGTTACGGTTACAATAGAGTATTGGTTTAATAAAATTGAACCAAATCAATGAATGTCATAAATGCAAAAACAACATTCATACACATTTCAAAAAATTAACTGAAATAATGTATGGCTACACATGAAGCTTTTATTCTTTTCGTTAGTTTTGTTTAGTTTATCCTTTGGTACATGAAAAGTAAATGTGATTAATGCAGTACAAATTTCATTAATTATAATATCTAACATCCGTTGGTTTCTTTCTTAGATTATTGAACGTGTGAATGAAGATCTTGTTTTTACAATGAAGGATGACAGAAAATGGAAATGCTCAGCATGAACTATAGTATTAGAGGTTTAATACTTTATATTGAGTTTTGTAACATATCTAAATATTTTATACTTAATTTTTTTTAATATAAATTTAACATGTGTTGTAACATATGCTCTATTCCATCTTGTTTTCTTAATATAATTTTTTTAATGTTAGAATATAAATAATGTTGTTTCCATGCGACTGTTACTTATCGGGTCTCCCTCGTTTTATGTTGCATGTGAAAATATTAAATCAAGTTGTCTTATTGTATTTGCACTTCTTGAAAGATTAACATGATTGCACTTCTTGAAATGAATTATAAATTCAGGTCCTGATAACCTAAAGGACTAGAGGAAGCTTGTTGTGCCATTTGAGAAAGATAAGTCAGCTCTGTTCCCACAACCAGAGAGGAAGATAACTTGCTCGAGCTTGTTCCTAGCTGGTCTTTTTACCCAGCTGCAGGTTAAAGCTGCTACTTAAGTTTAACTATGAAGTTGGTTCATATTATATCACTGCCAGAATTGGGATCAAGGTATTTTAAATTATGTCACTTTATGTTTTTATTGCCAATTAAAACTCAAGGATATGAATCACTGCATCAACTGCCGGTGATTATAGCATTTCTCTTGTGAGGTATTAATTAGAATAAATTGCTTCTTTTTTAGATTTTGATAACATTATTTATCTGTTGATTCTCAGTTTCATGAGTCGTTACTAATAGATCATAAGTACCCCAGAGCTTTTGTAACACCCCACCTCCACTAGGGTCACTCGCAAAGGAATGCACTAGCTTTGGAGGGGCATTATTGGTAAGCATGCATAATGATATAGCAAGGCAGGACATGACATATATATATATGTAAATAAACAGAGTGAGTAAATAAAACAGCGGAAGATTTATAAACCATTTCAAAACACAAGTCTGGTACATCAAAATGTCAATTTCCCAAAATTACAAGTCTAGATAAATACATCATCTGATAAACTGAAAATACATAAGTACTATCCCCAAATAAGAGTGATAAACCATAGCGGCTCAAGTCCAAAGCATACATGAGCTATCCAAGAAAGCAGCTAAGGTCCAAGCTAGGCTCCTGTATTCCCTCCCTGAGAACCTGGGGGGGGGGGGAAACGGAAGAAAAGAGGCGAAAGAAAACAGGTCAGTCAAAAAGACTGAGTAAGCCCTGCTACGATCAGTCTATAAACTAATAAAGTTAACATCATGATGGAAATTGAGATGATCATAGATAACAACATACTGGCATGATAAAGTAACTACAAGACAGATAGAGGTGTCATCGCATAAACAAGGTTAAGTTTTGCACCACGATGTACTAGCAAACCAACATAACAAGTATTGATCCCTTGGCCCAAGCTTTTAGCCCAATAACATGAAGTGACCTTAATATAAGGTCCAGCCCAACGGTCTAGTCGATCGGCTCCCTATAAGCCTAACACGTCAAGTGTTGATGTCCATACGGCCCACATATGGTTGTAGTTAGTCTGTGCTGGGTCCACCTTTGGGTGTATCAAGCCCTCGGGTGTCAACCCCGGACACTTAAGCAATAATGCACAGCCCTAACCTACTGGTACCCGTGCCTCGAGTTTTGTCCAACATCGGACTACGTGCACGTCCGTAGCCCGCCGGACCCGCACCGCTGTACCACTCAGCCATCGCCCTTTGGTCGTTTACATCCGTCCAGTAATCGTGCCCCGCCCTAGCCTAGTCTCTAGGGTTGTGATGATACCAAACTGGGATTACTGCCGGAACGGACCCGCTGCTAGGGTTTCCTAAGAGGGTTAAGTGTGATTTAACCCTTCACTAATCATGGATTAAATTGGTTAAGTGTAACTTAACTCCATTCTAATCCCTCGAATCCCCAAGTGGATTTAACTGGCTAAGTGTAACTAACACCTAACCTCCTTTCAATCCCTCTAATCCCCAAATGGATTAAGTATTAGTGGATCTTGACTTAACCCTAATCATGAGGCATTAATTAATTTAATGCACCTTAACCTCTCACATTAGACTTTGTTGTGGTTACTAGTTAAGCCGGGCGGGTCCGGGTAGCTTTACACCACAACTTGGTCTAACCTCGGGTCTTGGCACCCCATGACCAACTTCCCACATTGGGTCCTATTGTTTGTAGCCACTAGTTAAGCCGGTCGGTTCCGGGTAGAATTACGCTACAAACTCAACCCAACCTCGAGTTGGCCACACTTATGTTTTCTAAGTGTCATGTCCACTTCATTTCAAAACATATCACAAGTCAAACAATTACTTGGGTAGACCTAACTTAATAGGTAAATTCCCAAGGGGTAGACCTAACTTAATAGGTAAATTCCCAATCTTATACTTTCATGTATTTTAAGTTACCCCAAAACCCCCAACGTCATTCTATCGCTTACGTATTCGTAATAACGCATAAAGGATAGGAAGAGGGAACTTGGCACACATACACGATGAACTTGCACATCACAACAAACATGCATAACATGTTAGACTTGCACAACTTAGCATAGTGAACTTGCATATTAGCATAAGCATGCATAACATGTTAAACTTGCACAACTTAGCATAGTGAACTTGCATATTACCATAAACATGCATAATATGTTAAACTTGCATAACTTCGCATAGGGAACTTGCATAAACATGCATAACTTGTCAAACATGCACAACTTGTCATTTTAAACTTGCATAAACATGCACAACTTATTAAACATGCACAACTTGTCATTTTAAACTTGCATAAATATGCATAACTTGTCAAAACATGCACAACTTGTCATTTTAAACTTGCATAAATATGCATAACTTGTTAAACTTGCAAATCATGGCTTAGTAAACTTGCATAAACATGCATAACTTATTAAACTTGCAAATCATAGCTTAGTATACATGCATAACTCAATTAACTTGCAAATTATGGCTTAGTACACTTGCATAAACATGCATAGCTCAATAAACTTGCAAATCATGGCTTAGTATACATGCATAACTCAATTAACTTACAAATCATGACTTAGTACACTTGCATAAACATGCATAGCTCAATAAACATACAAATCATGGCTTAGCAAACTTGCATAAACATGCATAACTTAATAAACATGCATAAACCCCAACTTTCATCACACATTAACTTTAGGGTTTCTAAAATGAAGGTAAGAGGGCTTACAATGCTTATGCGGACTCAAATGAGTATAACAAATGCAAGAAACCCCTTATGCAACTAATTAAAACCCCCAAATGCAAGTAAACTTGATCAAGACTCCTCCTTTATGATGCCAATAGAAAAACAAGCCTTTAATGCAAGCTAAGGAGGATCATACAAGCCTAAATATGCTTGTATGCATGGAAAATTACTTAGGAATTAATTTAGGGATTGTATGAAGAGGGTGGAGGCCATGAGAGTTTGGATTTTGGCATAGTTTAGTTGCTAGGATGAATAATGAGTGATTTAGGGTAGGTTAGGGTCTTATTTATAGATTAGGTTAGTGATTTAGACCATAGGATTAACCCTAGGTTGAATTAGGGCCATCAGATCTCGGAACACTCTAGAAACAAGCCACAAGACCAACCCTAATCAGAAATGGTGCACCAGGCTAAGCAGCCCGTGCACCCCCTGTCGACAGGCCTGTCGACAGGGCAGTCGACATGCCTAGACCCCTGTCGACAGGCCTGTCGACATGGGGTCCTGGGCGGGAATTTTTCCCGCCTGCCCAGTTTGCCCAAACCCTAGTTTTTAAATTTCAAATTTAAATCCGTTTTTACTTAGGAATTTTCTGCAAACTTCAATGGGCCTTAACTGGGTCATACGGACTCCGATTTTCGAAAACTCGGACTCTATTTCGCGTATTTTTCCGAGACAAACGCAATGGCGTAGCCCGTTTCCCTTGATTCCCATTTTATAATTTAATTCTGCCTCAATTTATATTATAACAGATTATTGAAAATACGGGTTGTTACATTCTCCCCTCCTTAAAGGATTTCGTCCCCGAAATCTTCAAGTTAGGAAGAACGTATCCTACCATCCAATCACCCATCTACTCAAAGCATCGTCCACGAGCAATCATTGTCCTTAAAGAATTCTAAATATGGTATGAACATATGCAAAGGTGTGTGTATATGTACTTACCTAATGCAAAGATCAGGCGGTTACTGATACAGTAAACCTCCTTAATGCACATGTATGTCTTATCTAATGCAAAGATCAGGCGGTTACTGATACAGTAAACCTCCTTAATGCATATGTATGTCGGTGAAATGAATCCATATGTATGCAAATTCCTAAATTCATAGTATCTATATGAGTGCACATAACATTCATCCATATGCGACATCCATGTGGTAGCACAACAAGTTTCAACCATGAATAAGTGTAAGCACTCATGCATATGCAATATGAGGAGTGTGCGAGCCGATCTAGTGCCTAATTGTGTATAATGCATCCACGAGCAACCACTTGCAAACACTTGCAACCACTTGCAACCATCAAGCATAACATGTTCCAAATACATGTTTCATCCAAAGGGTTTCTACCTAAGGTCCTCATGACAAGATAAACACGATAAACTAGATAAACATGGACAGAGAGATATGCATCCATTCAAACTCTGTCATATAGTACTAACCGATGAGTCATAACCCCCTTATGGAGTTTACAACAGAAATAAGATCGAGAATGGGACCGAGAGGATATATATATACCAAAAGATAATTTGCAAGCAAGCTCCACAGGAAAACAAGGATCAGGGATGCACTCTTACAAAGAGATATGATGCGTGTATCTAGTCTTCACTCTTCTTAGTCACGTTTCCTTGAGCTTAACTCCACTGTGCTTTGACCGTCTTTTACTTCATGATTTCTTGGCTCCCTAACTCTTATTTCCCAAACTCGAGTTGGAACTTATTTCATTATCGCCTCTCGTCTTTCTTTTCCACTTATTCTTCTTTCTGTATACTTGGCTTAAACATACTATAACCTCATGATTTCATGCAAGCTCTCCAAGATTCACTAGTGAATCCTGGATCTCGCCTACTTACCATAAAGTATTTCACGCAGCAGAACTTTCCTTGAAAATACCAATCCATGTTGCTAGTTGTCCTTATAAACGTGATTTTCTATAGCTCGTGCTCAAATCGAAATGAACCATCTGCCTATGAGTGATAGGCCATACCTAGATTCAACTGTCTACCCATGGCTTCCTGTAGGCTATTTCAAAACTGGCCAACTTCTTGAGGGTAAACCATTGCTAACCATGACGCAGTCCTCTAGCTTTTCACCGGACTGAAATGAGCACTCTTCATGAACCTACCTATTATGACCCTTATACCCGTATCCCCTTTCTTTGATCTAGGTAGTCCATCCACATAATCTATCGAGATGTTTTCACACTTCCCTTGCGGAACTTCCAATGGAGGTAATGGCCCACTGGGCTTCTATGACTTGGCCTCAACCTGGTGGCACAACATGTATTCTGAAACCAACTCGGCCACCTCCTCGAGTGATGCACATCTTCAAGAACCTTCTTTACCAAGTCTTTCACTCGAGGAACACATAATCTCTTGTCGCGCCTTAGTCATCCTTTATAATATATCTAGCGAGGTGACCAAACATCTCGCCTTGAGTCGACTGGTCCATGTTCTTGACCAACTGCGGGTCTTCTTCCCGTGAAACTCCCTTCTTGATCCAGAAGAGTAAGTCTAAGCTCAGGTAATGCTAACTAACTAGCCAAACGGAGGAAGCTTCTTACTTCACTTGCCCTCCTCAGAGTTTTCCGGTCTTAAACCGCAACCACTTTAGCGGAATCCACCGCTAAGCCTTTCTTAAGAACTATGTGCCCAAGAAATCCAACTTCTTTCCTCCAAAGTGACATTCGGAGAACTTGACCTTCAACTGGTGGCTCCACGCGTATCCATCTCCTCCTTGAGATGTATAGCATGCTCTTCCTCGTTCTTTTGAGGAGATCAAAATATCGTCTACGACGACCCCGACAAACTTGTTCAAGGACTCCCCAAACACCCTACCCATCAAGTTTACGTAATATGTGGGTGCATTAGTCAACCCAAATAGCATGACTAGCCATTCTAAAAATCCATCTAGAGTCCTAAACGCAGTCTTGTCAATTCCGTCCTCAGCCATCCTAGGCTGATGGAATCCGGTAGCTTGATCAAAAGAAAACAGATGCTCCTACAAGCTGATCAAACAAATCATTGATCCTTGGTAACGGTCACCTATTCTTCTCACGAAGATCAACACATAAGCGAAGCAAACTGTCCACATCAGTAACGAATACTACTGGAGCACCCTACTCGAAAATGCTTCGTCTCAGGAAGTTCTTCTCAAGCAACTCCTTGACTTGCTTTCTTAATTCTCACCTCGTGAGGTCATGTGCCTAACCGGCCACGAAACTGGCTTGGTATTACCAACCAGATAATGCGGAAATCCATCCCACGTCTGGGGATAACCCCTTTTTCCTTTCCCAAGATATCAGGATATTCTCGGACCACCCTCACCGATTTCAAACTATCGATAGACGAGTTGAGGGATTCAAGAAAACATAACATGACGGGACCCCTAGGGTTGCTAGACATTTCTAGGGTATTACCGAGGCAGATCATGAGCCTCACAACCCTATATACAAAAACCAGAAATGGCCTCAAAACAGGACAACCATTCCATGCCCAAAACCAACCCATATCCCCTGAAATCGAGAATATAAACATCCCACGAGAATTCTATACTCCAGATAGAAATTTTCAAATCCACTCAGACCACAGACAAACGGGCAGAACCCCCAATTGGATTTGAAACACATACGGGATCATCAATTACACTAGTACTTAGGTGCAAAACTTTCAACTGGATTAGATGAAATAAAACTATGCGATGTGCCAGAATCAAACAAAGTTTGAACAGGGAAAATCAGAAAATGTAAACAAGATTTTCAACAGAAACACTACCTCTATCATGAGCTGGAAGAACGGGGTTGAGGGGATGAATTCGCCCTCCAGATAGTCCTGCACACTGAGTCTGACCTTGCCCTTGTTTCCTCGGGCAATCCTTGCTGAAATGTCCAAACTCACCACAATCAAAGCATTCACCCCGCTTTCTCTTCTCCTTCTTCCTACATTCCCTGGCTATATGTCCAACTTTACCACAGAAGTTGCATTTCACATTCCCTCTTGGCTTGTCCATGCGGTTGTTGTTATCCTTGCCCCGTTTCCCGGAATTTACTCTCTTGTCTTGAGACTCATTCGCCTTGACCTCTTTCTTGCGATTGTTATCTTCTTCTTGAAGTAGGGCCAAATTCACCAAATTCTCGAAAGTCGCCCCCAAGGGTATATGAGACATGGCCAAACCATGTAATGGCTCGTTTAATCCTAGAGCAAAATGTAGGGCCTTCTTCTGAGCTGTATTAACCAAGTCTAAATCGACACGAGCCAGTTGATTAAACTTATCTATGTATTCCCTAATAGTCGTGTCCCCTTGCTTCAGTGATAAGAATCTCAGTCCAAACCTTCCTCTAAAGTCATCCCAAGTCTCAATTGGCCTAGTAGCGGTGGTGACTACCCACCAACGTGCAGCTTCTTCCTTTAGCAACCATACTGCCAATAAAACCTTCCTGCGGTCACTTATATCAAAGGTGGCTAAAAGATCTTCGGTCTCTTTCAACCAATTCCTTGCCTCTACAAAAGTCTCGATTCCAAAGAAATTCTTGCAACCCATCGCCTTAAAATCTTGGCAAATCTCTGCGAAGTCAGTTTGAGGATGCTGAGGGGAAGGAGGAAGAGGAACATCAACTACCGGAGGAGGAGTAATATTTGCGGGGCCAGCTTCGGTCGCCCTAGCCTCCAAAAGTCTCCTATACCAAACAGGTACGTGTACTCCCTCCGGAATGGCAAAGTTGTCGGCCATACTGGAAACGAAGAAAAAGATAGATTCAGAATGGAGAAAAACGAAGGAACTTTGCTAATGGCTTTTTGGGGAATAGCCTTTTAAAAATAACTAGACTTTTCTTTGGAAAATACTTTATACTTGGTTTTGAAAATAGTTTTTCAAAAGTTTTTTTAAAAAAACCTTTTTATCCCTTCTCGTAAACCATATGCTCTGATACCAAATGTAACACCCCACCTCCACTAGGGTCACTCGCAAAGGAATGCACTAGCTTTGGAGGGGCATTATTGGTAAGCATGCATAATGATATAGCAAGGCAGGACATGACATATATATATGTAAATAAACAGAGTGAGTAAATAAAACAGCGGAAGATTTATAAACCATTTCAAAACACAAGTCTGGTACATCAAAATGTCAATTTCCCAAAATTACAAGTCTAGATAAATACATCATCTGATAAACTGAAAATACATAAGTACTATCCCCAAATAAGAGTGATAAACCATAGCGGCTCAAGTCCAAAGCATACATGAGCTATCCAAGAAAGCAGCTAAGGTCCAAGCTAGGCTCCTGTATTCCCTCCCTGAGAACCTGGGGGGGGGGGAACGGAAGAAAAGAGGCGAAAGAAAACAGGTCAGTCAAAAAGACTGAGTAAGCCCTGCTACGATCAGTCTATAAACTAATAAAGTTAACATCATGATGGAAATTGAGATGATCATAGATAACAACATACTGGCATGATAAAGTAACTACAAGACAGATAGAGGTGTCATCGCATAAACAAGGTTAAGTTTTGCACCACGGTGTACTAGCAAACCAACATAACAAGTATTGATCCCTTGGCCCAAGCTTTTAGCCCAATAACATGAAGTGACCTTAATATAAGGTCCAGCCCAACGGTCTAGTCGATCGGCTCCCTATAAGCCTAACACGTCAAGTGTTGATGTCCATACGGCCCACATATGGTTGTAGTTAGTCTGTGCTGGGTCCACCTTTGGGTGTATCAAGCCCTCGGGTGTCAACCCCGGACACTTAAGCAATAATGCACAGCCCTAACCTACTGGTACCCGTGCCTCGAGTTTTGTCCAACATCGGACTACGTGCACGTCCGTAGCCCGCCGGACCCGCACCGCTGTACCACTCGGCCATCGCCCTTTGGTCGTTTACATCCGTCCAGTAATCGTGCCCCGCCCTAGCCTAGTCTCTAGGGTTGTGATGATACCAAACTGGGATTACTGCCAGAACGGACCCGCTGCTAGGGTTTCCTAAGAGGGTTAAGTGTGATTTAACCCTTCACTAATCATGGATTAAATTGGTTAAGTGTAACTTAACTCCATTCTAATCCCTCGAATCCCCAAGTGGATTTAACTGGCTAAGTGTAACTAACACCTAACCTCCTTTCAATCCCTCTAATCCCCAAATGGATTAAGTATTAGTGGATCTTGACTTAACCCTAATCATGAGGCATTAATTAATTTAATGCACCTTAACCTCTCACATTAGACTTTGTTGTGGTTACTAGTTAAGCCGGGCGGGTCCGGGTAGCTTTACACCACAACTTGGTCTAACCTCGGGTCTTGGCACCCCATGACCAACTTCCCACATTGGGTCCTATTGTTTGTAGCCACTAGTTAAGCCGGTCGGTTCCGGGTAGAATTACGCTACAAACTCAACCCAACCTCGAGTTGGCCACACTTATGTTTTCTAAGTGTCATGTCCACTTCATTTCAAAACATAATCACAAGTCAAACAATTACTTGGGTAGACCTAACTTAATAGGTAAATTCCCAAGGGGTAGACCTAACTTAATAGGTAAATTCCCAATCTTATACTTTCATGTATTTTAAGTTACCCCAAAACCCCCAACGTCATTCTATCGCTTACGTATTCGTAATAACGCATAAAGGATAGGAAGAGGGAACTTGGCACACATACACGATGAACTTGCACATCACAACAAACATGCATAACATGTTAGACTTGCACAACTTAGCATAGTGAACTTGCATATTAGCATAAGCATGCATAACATGTTAAACTTGCACAACTTAGCATAGTGAACTTGCATATTACCATAAACATGCATAATATGTTAAACTTGCATAACTTCGCATAGGGAACTTGCATAAACATGCATAACTTGTCAAACATGCACAACTTGTCATTTTAAACTTGCATAAACATGCACAACTTATTAAACATGCACAACTTGTCATTTTAAACTTGCATAAATATGCATAACTTGTCAAAACATGCACAACTTGTCATTTTAAACTTGCATAAATATGCATAACTTGTTAAACTTGCAAATCATGGCTTAGTAAACTTGCATAAACATGCATAACTTATTAAACTTGCAAATCATAGCTTAGTATACATGCATAACTCAATTAACTTGCAAATTATGGCTTAGTACACTTGCATAAACATGCATAGCTCAATAAACTTGCAAATCATGGCTTAGTATACATGCATAACTCAATTAACTTACAAATCATGACTTAGTACACTTGCATAAACATGCATAGCTCAATAAACATACAAATCATGGCTTAGCAAACTTGCATAAACATGCATAACTTAATAAACATGCATAAACCCCAACTTTCATCACACATTAACTTTAGGGTTTCTAAAATGAAGGTAAGAGGGCTTACAATGCTTATGCGGACTCAAATGAGTATAACAAATGCAAGAAACCCCTTATGCAACTAATTAAAACCCCCAAATGCAAGTAAACTTGATCAAGACTCCTCCTTTATGATGCCAATAGAAAAACAAGCCTTTAATGCAAGCTAAGGAGGATCATACAAGCCTAAATATGCTTGTATGCATGGAAAATTACTTAGGAATTAATTTAGGGATTGTATGAAGAGGGTGGAGGCCATGAGAGTTTGGATTTTGGCATAGTTTAGTTGCTAGGATGAATAATGAGTGATTTAGGGTAGGTTAGGGTCTTATTTATAGATTAGGTTAGTGATTTAGACCATAGGATTAACCCTAGGTTGAATTAGGGCCATCAGATCTCGGAACACTCTAGAAACAAGCCACAAGACCAACCCTAATCAGAAATGGTGCACCAGGCTAAGCAGCCCGTGCACCCCCTGTCGACAGGCCTGTCGACAGGGCAGTCGACATGCCTAGACCCCTGTCGACAGGCCTGTCGACATGGGGTCCTGGGCGGGAATTTTTCCCGCCTGCCCAGTTTGCCCAAACCCTAGTTTTTAAATTTCAAATTTAAATCCGTTTTTACTTAGGAATTTTCTGCAAACTTCAATGGGCCTTAACTGGGTCATACGGACTCCGATTTTCGAAAACTCGGACTCTATTTCGCGTATTTTTCCGAGACAAACGCAATGGCGTAGCCCGTTTCCCTTGATTCCCATTTTATAATTTAATTCTGCCTCAATTTATATTATAACAGATTATTGAAAATACGGGTTGTTACAGCTTTGTAAACTAAAGATACAAGGAATGATTTCATTACATGATTCACTTGTTTACTGTGAACTTTATACTAAAATCTGCACCATTATGTGCTTTACAATTTAAGGTACAAATTTTTCTGGCTTGAGCAATAATATTATTCATGTTTGATGACTCTAATTTGTTAATCTTTTGTTTATATTTTACAAGTTACTATTTTTGAGTAATAAACATATACCCAAAAAAAATTGGTCCGGCACTTGTACACAAATTTTAGCAACTGCATCATAACATTTCCAATAAAATTAGGATTGGCTTTTCTTCACTTGATGGACCTATATGTTTTGATTATCTTTCCCATTGGTCTAATAATTTTCCCTTCCAAGCTTGATAAACAATTGTTCATTTCTTATATTAATCATTTTCTGTTTGGGAAATAATGGTGTGCGAAGCATCAATATGCAGAATAAAGTAATTTGTTTCGGTGTGAAAAAAAGTGGCAAGAGGAGTCATTTTCTTACTATAAGTTATTTTTTGCAATTATATTTTTTTTGGCTTACATGACATTTCAAACTTGGATTGTTGTCTGGGTTATGTAAACTGCTTGGAGTGTGCTTTCTACTCTCTTTTTTATGATGCATTGTCTAATGATATTTTTCATGTTAGTTATTTATTCAGTGTACTATATCTCCTTTTTTTTTTCCTCTGTTCTCTCATTGTATTTCAGTTTGTTCTATTCCTTTACTTCCATTACTGTGTGAGTTGGCTTAACTTATTTCTTTCTCTTAGTGTTATGCAGAAAAATCAATCAAGTTTAGAAGGCCGAGTGCATAGTGGATGGGCCATAATAAAATGTGTAAGTTACCGATTATACAATACTATAAGTAATATATTATACGATTAAAGTCAATTAAAGCAACTGGATTGCTAAATTCTGCTACTACAAATCATTTATGCAGATGACACTATTTTTTCTCTTTAATTCATTCATCTTATTTACCTATATTCTTTCCATAGATCATAACCAAATTCAGTGTCATCTTTGATTGATTCATTTTGTAGTACCTTATTTCATTTGTTTATTAGCCTAATTAGATCCGCCATACATGACTTTTATTTCTCATTTTCACTTGGATTTGGAATTTAAAACATAGTTAAATTAACTATTCATTTCGACTATTTGTTTATTTTTGATCATTTTGTTTACCATTTACCTTCGTTCAGGTTTTGCATGTCTGTAGATTATTTGATATAAAGCAGACAGAGAAAACTTTCAAGCACAAATGAAACAAGTGATGAAAATGCTTCAGAGAAATAATGAATCTGATTATGAAGATCCTTCGCCATCGTCACCTTCATGAGTTACTCGGGTATGGTAGCTGGTTATATTTCGTTGATGCTTCTTTTATGTGGTTTTTTAATATGAGTATTATGAGTAAGGATGATGTTTTTGTATGGAATACCACTAGCACCAGCTGAATAGTTTTGTTAGTTATAATTCAGTCTAGTGTATGTATGAATTGATGGATGATTGTGGACGGTATTGTTTTTTGTATGGAATATTAGCTTTAATAAAAAAATATTGTTGTGACAAGAAAACCAACAATTGCATTTCCTTTTTTGTTAATGTCACTCATTTTATGTCTATGCATTATATATATATATATATATATATATATATATATATATATATAACACTATCGATTGGTAGCAATGGCCCAAAAAACAATATATAACCAGAATAGAAAGGGAATACCGACGGAATTTTTATCAAAATCGACACTAAAACGTCACTAAGCAGAAATTGATATTTTAAAGATAGCGACGATTTACCGAAGGATAGCAAAGGGATGTATCCATTGTTGTATAGCTAGGATTTACCGACGGATAACTGGAATAAAAATGTTTACTATATATTTCCGTCGGTAATCCCTTGCTAAATAGCGTGCATTTAGCGATGGAAAAATATTTACTGATTTTATTATGTTATATATATCCGTCAGTAAAATGTCGGTGAAATATTTTAAAATGAAATGATAATATATTAGAAAACGACGGTGAAGTGACGGAGAATCAACGCTAATTTCCATCGCAAAATTGTGCCTAAAATACCAATGTGTTTTTTAGCGATAGCCGTATTCTGCTGCAAATCCGTCGCTAGAAGGCCTTTAGCAAGGGATTAGCGACGGATTTTTGCGCTGTAAAATCAGTGTTTTCTTGTAGTGAACAGCTAAAATAATACATATTTCTAAGAGGAAAATATGCATAAATGCACATATAAAGAAAATTATACATAAAAGTGAGTATAAAAATATATGTATACATGCATATGTAAATATATGCGTATGTGTGTGCAAAAATATATACATATGAAAAAGAAATCCAAAATATACCTACAGTCAATGAAAATAGGTAAAAATTTAATGATGACGTAGCGTCGCTTGAATTTTGAAAATGAAATAAAAGTTATATATATACACACACACACACACACGAACTCAAATATGGAGAGAAAATACGCAAGTTAAGGGCAGAATATAATTTGTGCACAATAAATGAAAAATGAACAAAGAAATTAACTACCTTTGAAATGAGAGTGTATTAAAAGGAATGAAACTGCTAACAAATAACGTTATTGATTGGGGCAATTAAATGGCTATTAACAGGCAAGGAATTTGAAAGACTGTATGCACATGCACATGCACATGCATAAATTCGAAATTCAAACGTAACCATGATTTATAATAGGTATAAAATAAATAAAAGAAAGCAAAATGGGAAATTAAATCAACGCTTAAATAAAAATGTTAAATACAACAAATAACGTCGTGCCTGGACCCATATGGGTCGACCCAAGTTATGCTTGGGTCGACCCAAGGTGGCTGGGTTGACCCAGGGTCGACCTTGAGCTGGTCCAGATTTGTTTGGTGATGTGGTTTTGCTTATGTGTGCAGCTCGCATTTTAATAGATTAAATCTGACGGTTCAGACCTTCTTGTACACCTATAAATAGACTAGCAGGGCCTAACATAAATCTCATATTTTCTAAGATGCTACATAGGCTCTACCATTCTCTTTTCTCCCCAAATATTTTAAAAAAATAGAATATTAGTTTTAGGAAATTTTGTTTCAAGATTTGAAGATAAAAGAGTATAATTCTACAAATAGGTGTTCAGAATTCTGATCAGCGTGAGGTAAGTCCTTGAATCTGGTTTATATAGGTTTCTTTCTCTTTTCCTCTTCTTTTAGGAACAGAATTATGAATCCGTGGATAATTTTGATAATAGATTCAGTTAGAGATGTCACGGAACAACAAATCTGGATCAGATTCACGGATTGGAAAACTGTTAGGTGAGTGGATCTAAATTATACCATTTTAAATAACAATATATTTATCGTTTGTATCCCCTGTTATATTTAATCTGCTGAACAATTGATAATTGTGGAATTTGACTATTAAACCTGTTAGAATATGTGGAAAGTATTACTGTTGTATATAGATCTGTTCTAATAAACTGTTAATTGGATATTGCAAGTCAAGTTACAGTGAAATTGCGAATAATTTTGGTAATTGAGATTAAATCTGATGAGAACACTTCTATTGTATAAGGCCTGTTTCCATTAATAATTTGCCTAAATTGAGAATTACTGTAAATATTGTAATTATGAAATTAACAATAAACATGAATATTTGTTTAAGAATGTTATTATGCCAAAAGGTTGTAAATAGAATTACTACAAAATTTAGAAGAATGAATATGCCTAAATTGTATAGAGAATTTACAGTAATTAAGAATTTGTAACCGCACTGAGACACGAGGTTAAATTCAACTTGTGGCAGAAGTTTGCATGGAGCCGCTCGACAAATCCAGCATCCACAAGTGGTCAATTTAATGTGAGGGGTCTAGTGTAGAAATAAACGGTACTAAGACACGAGGTTAAGTTCAACTTGTGATAGAAGTCTGCCTAGAACAGCCCAACAAATCCAACATCCACAAGTGGTCAGCTTAATGTGAGAGGTCTAGTGTATAATCATACATACATGAATATAACAGGAAATAAATAAATGGCATTAATTGAACAAATGTTACAACAGTAAAAGGTTGGTCACTGTTAAAGAGGCAATGAAAATGTGATGAACGAGGAATATAACCTATTATAATTGATAATATTAATGAGAATAGAATATAATAGGTAGGTTTGTCCTAGGGACAAGTGGGAATTATAACAAAGGGTATAATAAATGGAAAGAAACTTATTGATAAACCTTAGTTAAGAGAACTAAGTAAATAACAACAAGAGGTTGTATCAAATAGAGTCATGGCTAATGAAAAGAATGAAGTATGCTTATTATTAATAGAGAATTATGAAGTCTAATAAAAGGAATTAATAATAAGAGGAAGTCCGCTCAAGCGTCATAGAACTGAATGAAATAAGTAAGTAACATGTTAGCAGAAAACATGTGGATTAGGACAATATATACTTAACTATACATTAAGTAGAACATGTTATCGTAAACTTCAAACCTGAAATTGGACAATGAATGACTGGATAACAATGTAATAATATTGTAGATTATAGACCTTGAATTACAATCTAGAGAATAACATGTTATGGGCTTATTAATAAACTTAAATGGGTTAAGTTATATAACTGAAATTAATAAGCGAGAGGGGTCCATTCCCTAGAGATATAAGGGGCTCAGAGAGAACTTGGCAACTTAAATAAGAAGTTAATATTATTGGAAATAACCAAGTTAACTGGAAATTGGATGAGGTAGAGCAAACGCGTAATTGAATGTTTAGACATAGGGTCTAATAACACGTTAGCGTGACGCGCTTGGACCAGTCCGTATGTCTGAAGGTGAAGAACCCAACGTGATAAATCATCGTGGTGTGTAGAGTTACGAGAGGTGCACGTCCGTCTGATTCTTCTGCTTGATATTCTGCTTTCTGGCTCTGCGGGACCAGAAGGAAGCACACAACTTTCGAGGGAAGAGGTAGGGGACTCCGTGGTGCTCCTCATTGCGGTGCATGCTCAGGCTGTACTCGCAGAGGTTTGGTCTGCGCATTACCACCCGGTGAGTATACCTAGAGTGCAACAATAGTTTGGCAGTAAAAGGCTGTGGAATTATGACTGTAACGACCCAGAAATCCGTACCTTTTGAATCGACAATAATCCACACATGTCTAACTCAAACTGTACGTATTTACAGATTGTTAAATGACGATCCACATCTTTAACCATTATAGTCAAAAATATAGATAATCAAGGGGGTTATTTAGAATTAGAAAGAAAGAAGAAAACAAACACAGAATCTCGCAACGGAATGAACAAAATATAATAATCAAATAACAGTTCATGAAGCTGTTTAAAATAAACATTTGATCATTTTACAACATTTATCAGGGTTATACATTTATATACATAACTGATGATATAGAGTAATGCAACAGAATAGTAGTGGAATACAATAGTAATAATAGTATACCGTCTTCGTCTTCATCTTTCAGAAGATAACCTTTGAAACTGGAATGCTCAAGTCTGACCCGAGCGTAATAGCGTGAAAATAAAACAAGCTCGGATCAGGCAAAAATATTCTCATCTAAGTCAAATCGACATCATATGAACATGCACACACATAACTCAAGAGATGTTACGGGAATTTCCGTCTCCTAAGGATCCGTCAAACTATATACTATATAATATAATTTCGCTATTATAATAGTGTATATTCACAAATACTTGTCAGAAAAATAGTGTAAGCAGGGTTACATTGATTACCCTTACACAGTTTACAAGCACATGGTCTATGCAGGTCCTGTAACACAACCAGTATAACGTCGGTAGCCAGTGAGTCCCCTATAGACCTATGCCAATATAAAAATCGTAGTTGTCTCGCATAAGGATAAACGTATGACAAGGCACATGAGGCTATACCCAAAGTAGTGTGCTACTAGTTTGCCTGATCCAGACTGGTGGTTACCCCTAACGGCCCACCGTAGACATCCGCCCCATATCGAATCAAAGGGAAATACCTCCCATCGAGGGTGCACACCAACAAAACAACAACAACTGAATAGTAATAGTATGGACCCGAGGCCCAGAAAAATCAAAGAGCAGATGTCCACTAAGAGGTAGTCAAGCCTCATTTGGTCTGGCATGGCTCCTGTTTTAGTCATTTCAAATCAACACAAGTGTCGGGGTCATCCATTATCGTTCACTTTATTCAAATCCAGTAATCGCCTCCAAATACATCCTACTTCATTTCTGGAACTCCACCGCGTACACAGTTGTTAATGTGGTTCCAACATTGACAGAGAGTTTGTCAATAAGAGGCCCCGGTCTCTTTAATAACCAAACGTCATGTTACACACCGATTGGTATTTTTTTATATTTCAAAAGTGAATCGTTATGATATCAAAATATCATATTCACCTAAACAAATTTCACTTTAAAATATCATATTATTTTAATCACAAAAATATTTACTTTCAAAATTCATATTTACTTTGAGATATATTTCAAATTCAATAATTTGTTATAACTTCAATTAACCAACATTTCATTCGAATCATTCAGTTTACTTCAAAAATAGTTTTGAATTCATTTTTGATTTTAATGTCAAAATAATCATATTTACTTTTAAATCAGATATTTAAATGTAAATAATTTCATTTCTAAAATAGTTTATAAGTTTTAAATAGTTTTGGGGAGGTAAATAAATTTTGAATAGTTGTAACAAATTGGGAGATTTGGAATAGCTCGAAAATAAAAACAGCATGAGTATTGGAAATGGTTTTTTTTTGTATATTAAAATATTTTATAAAATAAACTACTTTTATATATATAGAAAGAATAGGCTTTGGAAACAATTTATATAAAATACTCCATATATATCAAAGGAATAAATTTCATAAAATAGTTTTTATATAAATTTGTTTATATAGAAATAATAAGTTCAAATCACAAAACAAACCAAATCGATTTCCAATATCCAATCCAAATCGATTCCAAAACCAAATTCATTTGAGAACAATTCATTTTAAAGGATAACTTCCAATTTCAAAATATTATTTGAATCTATTCGATTCAAATCAAATCTGAGTTTAAGTTCAAGTTCATAATATTTATTTAAGACATTTATTTCAAATTTAATTTCAAAGTTTAAATAAGGATTTAAACCTTTGAAATAATTCAATTTCAACATTTCAAATCCGAATTCCAATGTATAATTCAATTTAAATAATTTCAATTTATTTTCTTTACACATAATCACTTATTTAAATCGGTTTCACAAATTCTGAAATTTATAGATTTAACCAATCCGGTGTCTGTATAATAATTCTCTAACCTATGGCCAAGTGATTAGTTATTTAAAATTTTAAAATTTAATTTCAGGGAATGGATATATATCATTTCAATCCAAAGGTCAAATGTCATAGGTATATATCATTTCAACCTATTTCTTAATTTATTTGAAATGATAGTTTATGATGATGCCCATAACATCCAAGGTGATAACAATGATATAAAAATATAGACAAACATCCATACAGTTCAATATATTTATAAATAGACATCCATCACAACCATCATCCAAAACAGTTCAATTTGCAATAATTTACTGATTATATGTGTCGGGGTTTAACTAGCAATTTAATGAAAAAAAATAAACTAACTGTCAATCTAATTTCTAACAGTTTAAATTAGATGTCCATTTAAAATAGCAACCAACAAACAAATAATCAAATCAATCAATGATTTCAATTTCACAAAATGTGAATATTTTTTGCAGGTGTGAGAAAACTCACCTTCGTTTGAATCTGAAAATTTAACGAACTCAAATCCTGACAATCCAACGTCATTGACTAGGTCTCGTCGATATGAATATGTCGCCGCTTGTTTCGCTCGAAACGGATCTTTAATAACCAATCCACGTCAGTATACAAAGCAACTCAGAACAGGCAACGGCAACATCAAAACAGCAAACACCATACTCATATTCGATCCCCCTTTACTAGCTTCTTCTCCTCTTTCAAAGTCATTCATCTAAATTTTCATTCATTATTTAAATGAATTAATATCGTCGCTAACCGTCATTCAGTCAAATCGTGAAATTAATCACAAAACGTTAGCGAATTAATATCTTTCTATTTGTTTGAAATCATTACATTTCATTTTACGAAAACAATTTTCGAAAACATTCATTTCAATTTACGCTCTTAAATTAAAAGAATTAACATTTGTCGCTACCGCCGTTTAGTCAAATTGTGAAATTAATCACAAGGCGTTAGCGAACAAATATTTTTCTACCCAACCCAATACCAAAGTATGAACAATTATTTGCTCATAAACTAGTTGAGCGCAATCGACACAATCATTCAAACAGTAAGAACAGCCAATGATAACCAGCATACAAACTTTAGTCAATACTAACAAACTGACGTATAAATAAATGTCCGTGTTATTATAATTAGAGAACGGTGTTTTATCTGCTAATGGATGTCATTAAACAGTTATAATTATTTAATTACATTAACCGTAATTAAATCCATAACAAATATTTAAACCATATTTTATACCTAATCAATTATTTTTCAAACAATTATGCAACATGTCCCACTCATTACTGTGAACTTAACGTCAAAATCCGCGTAAAAACGGATTTTGTATGGACCGGGTAAGTTAATCATTTCTAAAGTTTTAACATTTTAAACATGACTAACTACTGACTTAAATTATTTGACAAATAAATTATGAAAGGTCTTACCCTCCCTTCATCTGCCCAGAGGCCCAAATCCGAAGCTCCAAACGTGCAAATATGGAACCTGCTCCTCATAGTTGCAAGCAACAATCACCACTTTCCTTATATCCATGCAACTGTCAATATTTTCATCTGTTTTTCAACCGTGCATTGTTTTTTTTTTCTCTTGCGTGAATACTCAACACCCATATGGCCCAATTTCCCATTGTTTGTTTGTCTGCCACTTCAATTCATTTTTCATGCATGAAAATCCATTAGCGCCTGACAACTCCTCTTGTTCTCGAACCTGTATATGCATATTATCTTCAAGATGCTACTCCCATACATGAATGTCCCTTCCAAAATGAAAAGGAGGCTCCCTTTTATTCAAGTTCATGCGCAGGCCCCCCTATTCCTCCTGCCTATGTTTTCATGCACCCTGCCACTCTTCTTACCCTTCATGTTCCCATTTCCCACTTTTATACACATGCATACAACTCACGGCATATACATACTCCACGCCTGATGTGTCTCTCACTTGTGTTTCCTTTCTTACTCTCTCTTTTTTTTTATTTTTTTTATTTTGCTACCCATCCATGCACTCATCCTCCATCCATCGTACTCCCAAGCACCTTCACATATAAACAAGTGGACATACATATATACCCTACACGCGCATGCACAGCTCTCCCATGAGCTCACCCACCTCACCAAGCCTCCTTGCTGCCGTGTACATCCAAACCCTTAGCATGCAAACAAACTTAAAATATATAGTTGCTTGCATATATACAACATCATTTTTTTCTTGTCATGCGAACTTATATATACGGATAATATTGTGTGACTTCCTTGTAGAAGAGAGGTGTGGAAAGCTTTGAAGAAATGGGTTCATATTGCTGAGGAGAGAAGAATTTGGTTATTGGAATTATTATATTGAAGAGGGGATGAGAAGCTTTGGTGTAGAAAAGAAAGCTGTGTGCCCAAGAAGAAAGAAAAGAGAAACAGCAGGTTCCAAAGAAAAATGAATAGTGTTCTTCCACTTTTCCATTCCATGCGCTGAGAAGAATGGCAAAAGGAGTTTGCAAGGAGAAGATTAAATAGAAAAATGAATGCCAAATGAAAAGTGTGTGTCCAGAAATGTGTAGTGCACCCATAAAAACGTGGCCTCTGTCTCTTTTTCAAATGAAGAGACCCCCTTACTTTTGTATTGTCTAGAAAAATCATAATGAAACTTCTGTGCTTGCATTAAAAAATGAACCATCCTCTCCCCTTGTTTAGTTGCGTGAGATATACATTAAGTAGGAAAATTTCAATGCAAAGGGATGAGTACTGTAATGCATTAAATGAGGAGTGAATGGAGTGAGAGTGTGTGGGGTTTGCATTAATGAAGAACGTGCTGGTGCATGAGAATAATAATGACACATAAAATATGCTTTTAAATTGTAATGTTTTGCATACCTCGTTACGTAAAACTCCGTTCACGTACGAGCCACTAACGATAAAAATAAAAATACCGTCTTCACGAGCAACGCGCCAAGATTTCAAAATTAAAATAAAATAGACTAGATAACTTATTTTGTGAAATATTTAAAACGCTGATATAGGACGCAAAATACTTTAAACAAAAGTTGTTTATTTTCCAAATTAAAAATTACAGAAAATTTCTATAAATAAAAATAAAAATACGTATCAACAAAACATATCAAATTACGAAACAAATATTTTATAATATTTAAATTCATTTATAATGACGTAAATTCTCACAATCGACCGTGAATCCTTTAAAAATTCATCAAAAAAAAAAAATTCAAATTGGACCCAAAAATTCAGGGTTGTTACAATGACACTGGGGTAATTCAATGATTTGCCTACAGAGATGCTGGTTAGGACCAAATAAAGGATAATAATTGTAACATCCCGGAATTTCAAACCAGTAAAAATTGCCGAAAACACCATTCATTCAAAAACAAACAATGACAGCTACCATCATATTTTATGAACAACATCACTAAATGCATCAGATAGAATTTAAATAAATACCACTTATTCAATTAGCCGTTTGTGCTTAAATACGAGTTAAACACAATTACCATAATTCTACCATTGTGCAATTCTAATGAGATGGACATCAATATTCACTTCTGCACACTTGATAAACATGTTAGCATGACTTAAACATGAAAAATGCACCAACATAAGGCATAATAACAAATAATCAACAAAAAAATATTTTTATTAAAATAGCAGCTGCACACTACCCCCATGTGACTGCCTATGTACCTTTATCTAATTGGGTAAGCAATTAGATATAGGACCAAGCCAACGTAGTTCTTCTTTACACAAAACATTTAAAATCAATGTTTACTTCCAAAATACTCTTTATATCATGTAGGGGTAAAATACCTTTTTGTAAATACTCATTTTGAAAGGCAATTATATATCTCTTGTAGAACTTTCTTACAAAAGACAAACATCTTTTATTATAAATACTAATCATCTTATTTATGAAAAAACTTCTTTATAAACAAATCTCAAAGCACCTTGATATTTCTCTAATATATGTTTAGAAAGATCTTCAAAGATTGTACTAAAATAGTTAAGTTCAACACCATTCATTATCTCGTTAAAACACACCCAATTCATATCTTGTTTAAAACACTAATCATACCTCGTTTAAACACATACTATTCATGCCTCCATTGGAAAGTATTTGTACCTCATTTAAACACTAATCATAAATGTCCTCAATCATCAGTCGTATATGTTGATTGCTTGTCAAAGCAAAGATCGCAACCAATATAGTATGTTAAAGTCATAGGCATCTTTAAATTAAAACACAAGCTAATGAAATAATAATGGATTGGATGTTAAGTATACTTACAATATTCCTTGCTATCTTCATGCAAAAGTCTTGTAGAACATCATATAGTACTTATCGACACTCCCAAGTAATCAATTATTTTCCTCGAATCATCGAAATTCGTCAACCTTCCTTGTTCTCAATTTTGACACGTTTTGACTCACTTTTACTTTGATTTAACATCCTCGATTTTATCAGTTTGTTTATGATACTATAAGGAAACTCAAGTCCAAATTTTGGAGGATTTGGAATAGTTTACCATGATTTTATACTCAAAACATCTATAACAACGTTTCAGTCATGCTATGAAAAGTTTTGCTCATTTTCAAATACTTCATAGTCAATTCAGAGAAAGGACAGCGCTTCCAGAAGTGCTATGAAAGTTCTTGGTGGTTTTAATGATTTTTGACTTAAATCAGCTACTACAACACTTCTGGGCGCTATAAAAAGGTTCTGCTTGGTTCTGTGCTTCATAAATAGAAAAGATAGCGTTTCGGAGTGCTATAAAATGTTCCGAATATCAGATTTTTGCTTGTTTTTGTGTAGAATGTTTGGTGCTGTTTCTCTATGATAAATATAGATTTGTACTCCGAATTTTCTATAGTAGGAAGCTCTTTTAGTATACTTAATTATCATCAAAAGAAACCCTCAAATCATTTGTCAATTTAATATATAAAATCAAACATCATGAGGCATTTTTAACATGTCCGTTTCGGGCTGATTTTTACCTGACCTTGCGTCCAGTTTTCAGGTATACAAATGACCGAATTAGAAAAAGTGTAAAGAATGAAAGTTGTAACCCTTTGGATTAGCTTTCCAAATTGATAGATAATCATAATTTCATTAAGAATTGCAAAAGTTATGCCCAAAATACCGAACGTCATTTTCAAGGGTTCAAGTCCAAGCATTCATTCTTAAATTTCACAACTTTTCTTCAAAATATGAAATGAATACATGAACTTAAAAAGAATTTCTCACCATATACTTGTGCCTTGATCTTGTATTTATCATCTAGGCCTCTTCCAAACTTCTATTCTTTATCTTTTTTTTTTCGTTTGTGAATCCATGAAATGAAATGAACCCTTCCACCCTTTACATAGAAATTTTCAAGGCTGGTTTGGTAATTTAGTTTTGGACACTTGTACTTCATCATTCATGCAAACCATAAGATGATGACACATGCCTACTTAGGTGTCCTAAGATGTTTCTACACATGGACACTTAAGAGGGTTATGTGTTCTTATCTCTTCTTTTCTTTTCTTTTTTCTTTTAGCTTACATGATAAGCTTCTCATTTCAAATCTATATCTTTTAGCTTACATGATAAGCATCTCATTTTAAATATATATCATTTAGCTTACATGATCAGCTTCTCTTTTTAAATTTATATCATTTTTCTTACATGATAAGCTTCTTTTTTTTTTTTTTTTGCTTAGATGATAAGCTTCTCTTTTTAAATTTGTATCATTTGGCTTACGTGATAAGTTTATGTTTTTAAATTTATATCATTTAGCTTACATGATAAGCTTCTCTTTTTAAATTTATATCTTTTAGCTTACATGATAAGCTTCTCTTTTTAAGTTTATATCATTTAGCTTACATGATAAGCTTCTCTTTTTAAATTTATATTTTTTGGCTTACATGATAAGCTTCTCTTTTTAAATTTATATTTCCCTTACATGAATACATACAATCAAGCTATCTTAATATATAATGTGTGTTAGCATGCACGAGAACATCATGACCTTTTCGATAAGTTTTAGTTGATGATAGGTCGTCAATTTGATAAACGACTTCCAGTCACATTTTTAATTTCGCATCAAATTAAATATTTTTGTACACTAGTTGTAAAAACTATTTCACTATCACTCTTTATTTTTAAAAGAGATTTATTTTAGCTACAACTCATAACTTCGATATTTAAAATTTACCCGTAAATTCAAGCGGTAAATTTTCGGGTTGTTACATTCTTTCCCCCCTTAAAAGGAATTTCGTCCCCAAAATTTTATGCAATACTTAATCAAAAGAAAACCAAATGCTCCACAGACAGAACTCTAAGCATGCAGGGCATCGTTCTTGAAAGTATATTTTCAAAACAATTTCGTAATTTGAAATTCAGAGTTGAAGGCATACCTGAATATTATATGATTCGAACTTTTCAATCTGTGATCCACATTTTATCAATCCTGCAAGTTGTTACTGCATCAGGCACGCCATAGCTTCTTTTTATGCCCAGATTCAGGATCATGTTCATCGCAATCCACATCGATACCCAGTCTCCTTCTCTTCTTGTTTGGTAACCATCTAAATGTACCAAAGATTCATCATACTTCGGCTCATCTGACTTATCATCATCAAGTAATGGTGTATTCTCCATATTGCGATACCCATCGAAATATACCAGAGAGTAATATTTTCAAAATAGACATCTCAAATAATATCTTCAAATTATATTCATCAAAGTCAACTCGTCATTTATGTTGTACTCTCCTTGTTGCAGTACCCATCAAAATGTACCAAAGAGTAATATTTTCAAAATAGACTCTAATCAATATTTTTAATTAAGTCAAATAAGTTTTGTAAAAAAAATCTTTTATCAAAACTAGGATCATATTCATCCAAGTGGATCCATGCCACCTCCTCAATTTAGGCTATTCTAGTGCATTTGGCATCCTCTCACAAAGTAGGGGCGTACTCTTCATGGCTCTATACCAACATAGAGTAATAGTTGCACTACCCAAGATATATTGTCTTATACCGCACATCATCATCACTATTCGAAGGTAACCATCATATTGCGGTCGACATCCCTTCACTAAGTCGGGATGTACTCTACTCGACTCTATACCAATATATAGTAATAGTGTACTACCCAGGATCCATTGTCTTATACCGAGGTATCCATCATTGATGAAATAATCAACAAAGTATTCCCTCAAAGTACTTTTATACTTTGTAATCATTACTCTCATATGGATAACCATTTCTTTTTGGAAAATCCACACTCTCAACTTCAAAAATCATCTTAAGTATAACCTCCCCCTTCTTCTTCTTCCTTTTTTTTTGTCAAACACATAGTTCAGTTTGCAAAAAATGTTTTGAGATAGCAAACTTTCAAGATTTAAAATGTATATGATGTAACTATTCTAGATAGTTAATCCAGATTTCCAATAAGATATGTTTCGACCAAATCTAATCAAAAGTTATCATCGAATTGCTGAAAGATCTTTTAGCAGCTAAGCTAACATCATCAATGCTAAATAATTCTAATATCGTACTATATAAAGAAAATCTCAACTTGGTTTTGCATGAATATAGTGCTCAATTTTACTCCTCTTGGTCGTTGGTCATCCTCTATTTTATTTTCCCAAGCTCATTAAATTCCTTCCTCGATAAGTTGTTATTCCACATTCCTTCGAAGCCATTCCACTGCATCCATTTCAAGCTGCTACATTCCTTCCTTATAAATTATTCCTTCCTCCGTTACTTTATAACATAATCATATGCACTTACAATTTTGTTAAACCTCTTTATATGGTGCATGATAAAGAATCATATATGAGTAAATACTAGACAAAATTTAGACACACAAAATAGATACTACTCATAACCCTGGTCCGAGGAATGATTCCTTACCCTATCCGGTTTTATTTATCAAATTAAGATAACTTTATTTCAAAATTTCTAGGATTATATTCTAATCTTAAGTGATATTTTATTTAGGCACCTAACCTCGGCTTTGATACCACTTGTGACGCCCCAGAATTTCAGACCAGTAAAATTTGCTGAAAACCCCGTTCGTTCAAAAACAAACAATGACAGCTACCTTCATATTTTATTGATAACATCACTAAATGCACCGGACAAAATTTAAATAAATTCCACTTATTTAATTAACTGTTTGTGCTTAAATATGGGTTAAACACAATTACCATTATTCTACCATTGTGCAATTATAATGAGATAGACATCAATATTTGTTTTTGCACACTTGATAAACACATTATCATGACTTAAACATGAAAAATGCACCAACATAAGACGTAATAACAAATAATAAACAAAAAAAATATTTTTATTAAAATAGCAGCAGCATCACTACCCTCATGTGACTGCCTACGTACCTTTATCTAATTGGGTAAGCAATTAGATACAGGATCAAGCCAACGTAGTTCTTCTTTACACAAAACATTTAAAATCAATGTTTACTTTTTATATCATGTGGGGGTAAAATACCTTTTGTAAATACTCATTATGAAAGACATTCATATATCTCTTGTAGAACTTTCTTTCAAAAGACAAATATCTTTTATTGTAAATATTAATCATCTTCTTTATGCAAAAACTTCTTCATAAAAAAATCTAAAACCACCTTGACATTTCTCTAATATATGTTTGGAAAGATCTTCAAAGATTGTACTGAAATAGTTAAGTTCAACACCATTCATTATCTCGTTAAAACACACCCAATTCATATCTTGTTTAAAACACTAATCATATCTCGTTTAAACACATACTATTCATGCCTCGATTGGACAGTATTCATACCTCATTTAAACACTGATCATAAATGTCCTCAATCATCAGTCGTATATGTTGATTGCTTGTCAAAGCAAAGATCGCAACCAATATAGTATGTTAAAGTTATAGGCATCTTTAAATTGAAACACAAGCTAATGAAAGAATAATGGATTAAATGACAAGTATACTTAGAGTATTCCTTTCTATCTTCATGAAAAAGTCTCGTAGAACATCATATAGTACTTATCATCACTCCCAAGTAATCAAATTTTTTCCTCGAATCATCAAAATTCGTCAACCTTCCTTGTTCTCAATTTTGACACATTTTGACTCACTTTTACTTTGATTTAACATCCTCGATTTTATCAGTTTGTTTAGGATACTATAAGAAAACTCAAGTCCAAATTTGAGAGGATTTGGAATAGTTTACCAAGATTTTATATTCAAAACATCTATAACAACGTTTCAATCGTGCTGTGAAAAGTTCTGCTCGTTTTAAAATACTTCATAGTCAATTCAGAGAAAAGACAACGTTTCCAGAAGTGCTATGACAAGTTCTTAGTGGTTTATAATGATTTTAGACTCAAATCAGCTACTACAGCACTTCTGGGCGCTGTAAAAAGGTTCGGCTTGGTTCCGTGCTTCATAAATAGAAAAGATAGCATTTCGGATTCCTATAAAAAGTTCCGAAAAATAGATTTTAGCCTGTTTTGGGGCAAAATGTTTGGTGTTGTTTCTCAATGATAAATATAGATTTTGACCCAAATTTTCTACAGTAAGAAGCTCTTTTAGTCTACTTAATTATCATCAAAAGAAACCCTCAAAATCGTTTATTAGTTTAATATATAAAATCAAACATCATGAGGCATTTTTAACATGTCCATTTCGACTAATTTTTACTTGACCTTGCGTCCAGTTTTTAGGTGTACAAATGACAAAATTAGAAAAAGTGAAAAAAGTGAAAGTTGTAGACCTTTGAATTAGCTTTCCAAATTGATAGAGAAGTCGTAATTTCATTAAGAATTGCAAAAGTTATTCATAAAATACCGAACGTCATTTTTAAGGGTTCAAGTCCAAGCATTCATTCTTAAATTTCACAACTTTTCTTCAAAATATGAAATGAATACTTGAACTTAAAATAGTATTTCTCACCTTATACTTATGCCTTGATCTTGTATTTATCCTCTAGGCTTCTCCCAATCTTCTATTCTTTATCTTTCTTTTGTTTTTCATTTGTGAGTCCATGAAATGAAATGAACCCTTCCACATTTTATATAGAAATTTTCAAGTCTAGTTTGGTATTTTAGTTTTGGACACTTGTCCTTCATCATTCATGCAAACCATTAAGATGATCACACATGACTACTTAGGTGTCCTAAGATGTTTCTACACATGGAAACCTAAGAAGGTTATGTGTCCTTATCTTTTCTTTTCTTTTAGCTTACATGATAAGCTTCTCATTTTAATTTTATATTTTTTAGCTTACATGATAAGCTTCTCATTTTAAATTTATATCATTTAGCTTACATGATAAGCTTCTCTTTTTAAATTTATATCATTTAGCTTACATGATAAGCTTCTCTTTTTAAATTTATATCGTTTAGCTTACATGATAAGCTTCTCTTTTTAAATTTATATCTTTTAGCTTACATGATAAGCTTCTCTTTTTAAATCTATATTTTTCCTCAGATGAATACATGCAACCATGCTAACTTAATATATAATGTCTGTTAGCATGCACGAGAATGTCATGACCTTTTTGATAGGTTTTAGTTGATGAAAGGTCATCAATTTGATAAACGACTTCCGGTCACATTTTTAATTTCACATCAAATTAAATCTTTTTGTACACTAGTTGTTAAAACTATTTCACAATCACTCTTTATTTTTAAAAGAGATTTATTTTAGCTACAACTCATAACTTCGATATTTAAAATTTACCCATAAATTCAAGTGGCAAATTTTCGGGTTGTTATAGTAATTGTTGGGTACCTGTCATCGACAGTTAGTATGATGTAGAAAGACTGAAACTAAACCTACAGACCATCGATCTTTCACTATCGGTACTTTGGTTGCGGGACACGCCAATTTGGATGTATATTGTTTGCTAAGGGCACGTCACTTAGCTCTTGATGTTGTCTTTCATTAGTTGAGGGAGGGGTCGATGTGGTACCATAACCACCGTAGAAATGTAGACCATAGTTTAGATATCTGTACTTTTGGTGTAACAGCCTGCATTTTACGTATCGGAAGATCATAAAATATTTTTATTTTATTCCCTAAGGGTTGGACCATTCTCATATTTTAATATGTTGCTTGTGAGGATGTGGTACATATCCATTATTTTTACCAATTTTATTTATGACCATTTTCCCCCTATCAGCCTTATACAAGGCATAACTTTTGATTTAGGTAGATTCAGGTGGTGAGACCTGTGCCATTGAAAATGAAATGATGATTGCCTTTTCGCAGAGTGGTTACATTAAAGATTTGGCTCAACGGTTTGGGAGGAATCGCCGTTTTAAGGTTTTTCAGTTGGTTGTTCAAGTTTTGGGAGCCTTAATGGGCTGATTTGTAGAGGCCCATTAGTGGGCTGGTGGAAACTATAAATAGTGGGTGAGAGATATGGGAAATAGTTTAGTTTCTCTATTCTCTCATTTGGTGACCTATGTTCCTCCTTCCTCTAACACCTTTCCACCATTAAAAATCCAAATCTAAGGAAGGAAATCGAAGATCTACACTATTTGAGGCTTGATGTACATTGTTTGAAGAGGGAGTTCATCGGATCAAGGGGGTTTGTTCGAATTGCTTACTGTCTGGAATCTTATTTCATTGATTTTAGCTTGTTTTGGAGAATTGGTGAGTGGTTTGCGTCTCTCACGTGGATTCAATGAAGTATACGAATGTTTGATCATGTTTTTCATCAAATTGAAGTATTTTACCATAGATCTATACCTTGGTAAGTCCATTTTCATATGAATCACCTTAGTATCTATTTTAGTAAATTTAAATCGGTAATTCCTATGCCATTTCAAATGTTCATGCAAGTTAGATCCGCAATTTAGTCCTTACGTTCATTTATCATGATTTTGGTGAAATTTGCAAAATTTGATGATAATTTTCATTTTCATGATGTTAGTGGTTTCATAACATGCTTATGATTGAATTGGATGTATTGGATGAGTCGGTTTCATCGAACTTGTCGTTTGGCGAAGTTTAGGTCGAAACTGGACTTGGATTGGCGCTATACAGGCCATGGATCGTGCGTGCGAGTGGGTGGTCGAGCGTGCGAGTAGAGGGGGTCGGTCATGTATGCTCTGTCGTGCATCTAAGGAGGAGGCTGGTCGTTCGCACATTATGGGCTCGGTCGGTCGGTCAAGAGTATGGGTATATGGGTCGAACAGAGTAGCACCAGGTCGAGCACGGACTCGAGTGGAGGGGATCGGCCTGGTTGGGTTGAGCAAACACTGGGTCGAGTAGGCTTGGGGTCGTGCAAGTGGGGTCGGTCGAGCGTGGAGCCCTGGTTGTGCATACATGGGGTGGTGGTCAGGCTCGGTCGAGCATCAAGACACAAGTAGGGTCGGTCGAGCATCAAGACCTAGAGTTGGTCGGTCTGACGGTTATTTCTAAAAAATTATATTTTCGGGTACGATCCAGATTTGAGCCAAAGGGTCTGGAAAATTTTTTCGGGGGGAACCCCCCAAACCCTAGCCGCAGTGTTGTGATGTAATTTGGCTCAGTGAAGGTGTGACTTCGAAGTAAATTCAAGTAGGAAGGTTCGAAGTGTTGAAAGGTGTTCCTTGATCGGTGTAAAATAGCGAATGAGGTGACAACTCAAAGGTCGTGAGTAAATGGATAGTGGTTGCTTGAGAAGTTGCTTGAGCTATGAAAAGTCGTTGGGTTGGATGACTGGAGATGCGAAGGCCGAGAGATTATCGTTGTCATAAGTTCTAGCAGGCTCAAAGCAGGGGTACAATAGGGGCACCTAAAAGACCGGTTGTAGGTCGAGTACCCTGGGTATCGTTGAAAGGCCTAGTTGTCAAGGTTGGACATGCATACATATCGTTGAAAGGCGTATGGAGTTTATGCTAGAACTGGGGTTACCATTAGCCCTTTACATATGGCAAGGTTGGCCATCATACGATTAACGATGGTTTCAAAGCAGGATTTGCGGTGATAGCCAGCGTCAGTCATGGATGTTTGATTGTTTTGGATGCTCTGTTTTTTGATTGTTTTGGATGCTCTGTTTGTACCGTCTCATGTGGATTGTCCAACGTCGAAGGAGATGTTCCTTCAGTGCTTGTCTGATATTGGTTTAGGCCTTTGGAGCTTGTGCTTAAGGGATATTGAATTCGATTAGAATGGTTTACATGAGATATATAATCTAGATGTCATGAGTGCTTTACCATGATTGAATGCGTGTTCTGGGTTCTATGGATGTATGGTTGGAATGTTGTTGTAAAGGCTATCACTGTCCGATGTGGGGATGATAGGGTTGAGTTCTTCTCTGGTGTTGTGGGTAGATTAGTATGTTTATCTATCCATTTTCATATACTTTATTGTTGATGTTTGTTAGCTATTTTATCGTTCACTAAGACTGTTGTCTGACTCAAGATTTTATGTTTCCCTCTTATCACCTTGGGATGTTCATCCGGTTGTAGATGGGCAAACTAGGTGGCAGGTGATAGCTTAGTGAGGACGATGATGCTGATTAATGGCGAGCTAGAGGCTTACGCACGAGTTTTATTACTATCTAGTATTTCTATTTCCACTGTTTGAGTTGTTCTCTGAGATTTATAGTGAGGCTTCATGTACAGACTTTGATATTCCTATGATGTATTGATAATCTTTCAGGATGTTGTGAAAGTTTTCAAAAGTTTGTTATATGATGCTCTGCTATTTCTACCTGTTGTATATGTTCTATTATATTTTATCCTTGCGCTGTGAGTTCTACGATAGGTTTCGATTATGTTATCATACTATTATGATCGTCCATAGCTGCCTGGCATGTCTTTTAGCGCATTGTTCTTCTTGTTTAGTGTAGGGGCTGTGGGTGGTTGTCACATTTGGTATTAGAGCTATGGTTAATGATTTTATCCAAAGTTCGAAAACGTAATTACTTATGAGAGACATACTTGTAAATTCCAGTTGGATGCTTACTATATATATTAGCATATATAGTAGTAGTGGTTGTATTCCTTTAGCAATTTTTCTTGGAAGTGGTTAATTATTCTAAATTGCAGATTTAGAATGAGCAGATGACCATTAAGACACGCTGCTAGGAGAGCTAATACTGGTGGGGGAAATGGCAGTGAACCAGAATACCCTACCATGTTCGAATCCATGATGGAGGCATTTATGGGAAGGGTCCCCGCTCCAGTGGCAGCTATGGTAGACGTAGGAGTTCAGTTGTCTAGGGTTGTGGATTTTGCGAAGCTATGCAAAGATTATGCATCTCTAGAAGGGAAACCATTCAATGGAACTGAGTCAGCTGAAGAGGTTCAGAGGTGGATGGATTCTTGTATTTGCATTTTTGGAGACTTAGGGTTGGATGGTGGAACTAAGAGTGAGGTAGTTTACTTTAACTACCAACAAAAGGTTCATTACTTGAATGAGTGCAAGAGTCTCAAAGCTGAGAAGAAATGCTTCAAGTGTGGGAAGCCTAAGAATGAGAAGCAAGACTGTCTAGAATCAACTAAGGGCAAGCAGGTTGTGAAGGCATATGCTTTGGAAGCCGTGCCAATTTCTTTAAGAGCTCCTACGACAGAGGAGAAGGGAAAGGGTGTCGTCGTCCAAGGTACTCTTCCTATCTGAGGTGTTTCAGTTCGAGTTTTATTCGATACTGGAGCATCACATTATTTCATTTGCAATGAGCTTGTGTGCCGCTTGGGTTTGGAACCCGAGCTTTGTGATAGACCTTTCGTAGTGACTAATCCAGTTGGGGCTTCGTCCAATCTTTGCATGGTTTGTTGTGGTTTAGTGTTGTCGAGTCATGGTTGCTCTTTTGTGTGTGATTGCATTGTTTTGAACTTCGATGGGTTGGGGTCATCTTGGGCATGGATTGCCTCAAGAGGTATGCGGCAGGAGTGAATTGCGCGAAGCTAGAGGTGAGAGTCGGGGATGTGGAAGGGCGAAAAGTGTTGATTAGGTGTAAGCCCGAAGATGGTGTCTTCGTGAGCTATCTATATTCGCTTGTGATTCCATAGGAAGACTTGTCAACTGTGCCAATCGCTATTGAGTATGAGGATGTCTTTAACGAGGTCAAACGGCTGTCGCCGCATCGAGAGATCAAGTTTAGGATCGATTTGGCCGTGGGTGCTAGACCAATCGTTATGCCTCTTAGGCAGATGGCGCCTAAGGAACAGCGAGAGTTGGAGGTGCAAGTTCGTGACCTTTTAGGAAAGGGATTCATTCGGAGAAGTGTTTCGAATGGGGTGCACCGGCCGCGTTTGCAACAAAGGCAGATGGCTCGTTGAGATTGTGTGTGGACTATCGTGAGATGAACAAGGTGACTAAAAAGAACAAGTATCTATTGCCAAGAATTGATGACTTATTCGATCAGCTTCACGAAGCCAAAGTATTTTCTTAGATGGATTTGGCCAGGGGATTTCACCAGTTGAGGGTGGCGAAGGTTAGTGTGCCAAAGACTGCTTTTAGGTCACCATTCGTGTTCTTCGAATGGTTGGTGATGCCATTCAGGTTAACTAACGCGCCAGAGTATTTCATAGAACTTATGAATAGAGTATTCAGAGATCAGTTGAACAAGTTTGTACTTGTGTTCGTGAATGATATTCTGGTTTACTCTCGGAACGAGGAAGAACACAAGACGCACTTGAGAGTTGTGTTGGAAATCTTGCGAAAGCATCAGCTGAGAGCTAAGTTTTCAAAGTGTCACTTCAGGAAGAGTGAAGTGAGGTTCTTAGGCCATGTAGTTTATGGAAATGGGATAGCAGTTGACCCCGCTAAAGTGGCAGCAATCTAGGATTGGGATAGACCTAATAATACTACGGACGTGAGAATTTCCTAGGGTTAGCTGGTTATTACCAACGGTTTATCAAGGATTTCTCTAAGATAGCTGCACCGTTGATAGGATTGACAAAGAAGAATCAAGTGTTCACATGGGATGCAAAATGTGAGCAAGCATTTGGAATTCTGAAGGAGAGACTAGCGAGTGCTCCTATGTTGACCATTCCATATGGGAATGAAGAGATGGTGGTATACATCGATGCATGTGGCACTAGGATTGGAGCAGTGTTAATGCAGAAGGATAAGGTTGTGGCCTACGCAAGTCGGCAGCTGAAGCCGCATGAGAGGAACTACCTAACTCATGATTTGGAGTTGGCGGCGATTGTATTTACTTTGAAGATGTGGAGACATTACCTGTTGGGAGTACGATTCGAGTTGTACACGGATCATAAGTTGTTGAAGTATCTTTTCTCCCAAAAGGATTTAAATCTTCGGCAATAATGATGGTTAGAGTTTTTGGCATCGTATGATTTTGGTATAGCCTATAATCCGGGCAAAGGTAACGCAGTTGCAGATGCATTAAGTTGAATACACGCAAGCTTCGGAGCGATGTTTTTGGAATGGAAGATCCTCGACTATTTGGCAAAATTCGATTTTAGGCCACGGTGTTAGTTGGAACCTGAAATGTTGGCAAGCTTATCGATAAGACCTACTCTTTTCGAAAGGATTGGCAAGAGCCAAAAGAAAGATGCAAAGCTTGTCGAGTTTATCCAAAAACTGGAACCAAAAATAAAGAGTTCGAAGTCGAACGAGAAGGTTGGCTTCGAAAGCAAGGACAATTAGTTGTTCTTGATATAGACGGATTGAGGATGAGGTTCTGAGGGAATATCATCATTTGAAGTTGATGATTCATCCCGGTGGCAACAAGATGTATCAGGACATGAAGCGAGTTTGAGAGGGGATGAAGCGAGATATTGGAAAGTCCATTTCCAAGTGTATTAACTGTCAGTTGGTGAAAGATGAACAGAAAAAGCCGAGTAGATTGCTTCAGCCATTGGAAGTTTCTACATGGAAGTGGGAACGGATATCGATGGACTACCTAAAACCAGGGCAGGAAACGAAGAAATTTGAGTCATCGTGGATCGCTTGACCAAAAGTGCAAGGTTCATTCATGTTAAGTCGACTAGGACGGCATCGAAATTGGCTGAACGTTATGGGAAATGTATAGTTCGATTCCATGGTGCCCCAAAGAGTATAGTAAGTGATCAAGATTCATTGTTCACGAGTGGATTCTGGAAAAGTTTGCAAGAAGCTTTGGGAATCGAGTTATGCTTAAGTACGGCTTACCATCCCTAAACTGATGGTCAAACTGAGAGGGTTAACCAAGTTTTGGATGATCTCCTAAGAGCTTGTGTGTTGAATTTTGAGGGATCATAGGAAGACCATCTACATCTAGTTAAGTTTGCATATAATAAAAGCTACCACTCGAGCATTGGGATGGCACCATACGAGGCATTGTATGGTAGACCGTGCAATTCTCCAGCATGTTGGCTAGAAATTAGAGATAAGTTGATACTTGGGCTTGAGATGATTAGAGAGACCTCGGATTGTATCGAGATCATTCGGCAACGAATGAAGGCGACCCAAGATCATAAAAAGAGCTACGCCGATAAACATCGAAAATCGATGTTGGCAATATGGTTTTCATGAATATTTCGCCATTGAAGCATGTTGTTCGATTCAGAAATAAAGGGAAGTTAGCTCCTAGGTTCGTTGGACCATTTCCAATAGTCGAGCGAATTGGAAAGCTCGCATATAGATTGGAGTTACCCGAGAAGATGTCGAATGTGCATAATGTTTCCATGTGTCATTTCTACGGAAGTTCGTGCAAGATTCGATTATAGTGGTATCTCCAGAGCAGTACGAAGACCTAGAATTAGAGACAGAAGTCGTGAAACCTCGTAAGCCGCTTCGTGTTGTGCAAAATGACATGAAACAGCTTAGGAGGAAGACGGTTAAGCTAGTCAAGGTACAATGGCGTGAAGATGGCGACAATTGTATGTGGGAGACAGAAGAGGGCATGAGGGCGACTCATCCAGAACTCTTCGTCGGTAGGACCCTTTAATATCGTATCATCGTTGTATCTTGTAGTTGTTAGAATTATGTGTGCTAGGATAAAGCTATGGGTGCATGGCTTGATAGTTGCTAGTTTGGATGATAGAATTGTTTTCTCAAGGATGATAGACATGCAGAATTATTGTGATTGCTTGTGTTTGCTTGAAATTTCGGGGGCGAAATTCTTAAGGGGAGGAAGAATGTAACAGCCCGCATTTTACATATCGGAAGATCATAAAATATTTTTATTTTATTCCCTAAGGGTTGGATCATTCGCATATTTTAATATGTTGCTTATGAGGATGTGAGACATGTCCATAATTTTTACCAATTTTGTTTGTGACCATTTTTCCCCTGTCAGCCTTATACAGGGTATAACTTTTGACTCAGGTCGATTCAGGTGGTGAGACCTGTGCCATTGGAAAGTAAATGATGATTGCCTTTCCTAGAGTGGTTACACTAAAGATTTGGCTCAGCGGTTTGGGAGGAATCGTTGTTTTAAGGTTTTTCATATGGTTGTTTAGGTTTTGGGAGCCTTAATGGGCTGATTTGTAGAGGTCCATTAGTGGGTTAGTGGAAACTATAAAATAGGGGGTGAGAGATATGGGAAATGGTTTAGTTTCTTTATTCTCTCACTTGGTGGCCTATGTTCCTCCTTCCTCTAACACCTTTCCACCATCAAAAATCTAAATCTAAGGAAGGAAATCGAAGAGCTACACCATTTAAGGCTAGAACCGTATCATTTGAAGAGGGACTTCATTGGATCAAGGGGTTTGGTTCGAATTGCTTGCCGTCTGGAATCTCAGTCCATTGATTTTAGCTTGTTTTGGAGAATTGGTGAATGATTTGCATCTCTCACGTGGATTCAATGAAGTATATGAATGTTTGATCCTGTTTTTCATCAAATTCAAGTTTTTTTACCATAGATCTATACCTTGGTATGTCCATTTTCATATGAATCACTCTAGGATCTATTTTAGCATGTTTAAATTGGTGATTCTTATACCATTTCATATGTTTATGCAAGTTAGATCCGCAATTTAGACCTTACGCTCATTTATCATGGTTTTGGTGAAATTTTCTTAATTTGATGATAATTGTCATTTTCATGATGTTAGTGGTTTCATAACGTGCTTATGATTGTACTGGATGTATTAGATGAGTCAGTTTTGTCGAATTTGTCGTTTGGCAAAGTTTTGGTCGAAAATGAACTTGGATTGGGGCTGTACAAGCCATGGGTCGTGCGTGCGACTGGATGGTCGAGCGTGCGAGTAGAGGGGGTCGGTCGTGTGTGCTCGGTCGTGCATCCAAGGGAGGAGGGTGGTCGGTCACGCACTATAGGCTCGGTCGGTCGGTCAAGAGTGTGGGTGTATGTGTCGAACAGAGCAGTTCCAGGTCGAGCACGGACTCGAGTAGAGGGGATCGGTCTGGTTGGGTCGAGCAAACGCCGGGTCGAATAGGCTTGGGGTCGTGCAAGTGGGGTCGGTCGAGCCCAGAGTCCTGGTCATTCATACATGGGGAGGTGCTCGGGCTCGGTCGAGCATCAAGACCCAAGTAGGGTCGATCAAGCATCAAGACCCAGAGTGGGTCGGTCGTGCAAGCTAGTCGATCACACAGGGTTATTTCTGAAAATTTATATTTTTGGGTATGATCCAGATTTGAGCCAAAGGGCCTGAAAAATAAATTTCAGGGGCAACCACCCCGAACCCTAGCCGCAGCGCAGTGATGTAATTTGGTTTAGTGATGGTGTGACTTTGAAGTAAATTCAAGTAGGAAGGTTCGAAGTGTTAAAAGGTGTTCGTTGATCGGTGTAGAATTGCGAATGAGGTGACAACTCAAAGGTCGTGAGTTGGTGGATAATGGTTGCTTGAGCTATGAAAAGTCGTCAGGTTAGACGACTGGAGATGCGAAGGGCGAGAGATTATCATTGTTATAAGTTTTAGCTGGTTCAAAGCAGGGGTATGATAGTGGAACCTAAAAGACCAGTTTTAGGTCGAGTACCCTGGGTATCATTGAAAGGCCTGGTTGTCAAGGTTGGACATGCATACGTATCATTGAAAGGCGTATGGAGTTTATACTAGAACTGGGGTTACGGCAAGGTTGGCCGTCATACGATTAACGATGGTTTCAAAACAGGATTGGCGGTGATAGCCAGCGTCAGTCACGGATGTTTGATCGTTTGAGTGCTCTGTTTGTACCGTCTCATGTGGATTATCCAACGTCGAAAGGGATGTTCCTTGGGTACTTGTCTGATATTGGTTTAGGCCTCTAGGGCTTGTGCTTGAGGGATGTTGAATTCGGTTAGCATGATTTACATGAGATATATAATCTAAATGTCATGAGTGCTTTACCATGATTGAATGGGTATTCTGGGTTCTATGGATCTATGGTTGGAATGTTGTTGTAAAGGCTATTACTGTCCGGTGTGGGGAAGATAGGGTTGAGTTCTTCTCTGGTATTATGGGTAGATTAGTAAGTTTATCTATCCATTTTCAAATACTTTATTGTTGATGTTTGTTAGTTGTTTCATCGCTCATTAAGATTGTTGTCTGACTCAAGGTTTTATGTTTCCCTCTTACTACCTTGGGTTGTTCATCTGGTTGTGGATGGGCAGACAAAGTAGCAAGTGACAACTGATAACTTAGTGAGGACGATGATGTTGATCGATGGCGAGTTGGAGGCTTACGTACGAGTTTTATTACTATCTAATATTTCGATTTCCACTGTTTGAGTTTCTCTCTAAGATTTGTAGTGAGGTTTCGTGTACAGACTTTGATATTCCTATGATGTATGGATAACCTTTCAGGATGTTGTGAAAGTTTTCAAAAAAATTCTATATGATGCTCCACTATTTCTACCTGTCATATATGTTCTATTATATTTTATCCTTGTGTTGTGAGTTCTACGACAGGTTCCGATTGTGCTATCATACCATGATGATCATCCATAGCTACCTAGCACGTCTTTCAGCGCATTATTCATCTTGTTTAGTGCAGGGGCTATAGGCGGTCGTCACATTAGGCCTCTTTAGTAGACCTATATAGATATGTAAAATCTCCCGACCAAGTTCTGTGCATTCAGATGCATCCCTATCACGAAACTCGGGGTACAATAGATAGTACGTACGTGTGAGGATCCGGATACATGCACGCTGCACCGAGTGGTGTATCATAGACGCTAGGGCATTATTCCGTGTAAAGATCGAGCTTGGTCAAGGAGTTTCGAATATGACGGTCTGTACGCTTACGTAGTATGGCGATGGTAGTTTAGTGCGGAACATGGCGTGGTTAAATAGAGATCCGTACGTCGCTCTGGCGTAGGTTGAGAGTTTCATATGCTTCCGTGGCGTGACGGCGGAGACCGTGCAAGAACGGTACAATGGGAAGTGCCTTGATATTGGGGGTAGCTTCATATATGTTATATTAGATTAATCTACTGGGATGTAATTGAGTACGACGTGTGTGTAAAGCCTTGAGTGCCATTAACCCAAACAACCTAATAAGTAAGTAACATAACTGAATGGTATATGTACGGTTATTTCAGATTGTCTAATTTAGGCCAGTCACCAGAACTTGTGTTTTGACCCCTTCCTCATAACACACTCGCATGTTAGGTTATGGCAGAGATACGATAGCTTTGGATGTTGGGTATGTAGTATTATTACTACGGTAAGGATATATCTAGTCATATTATATTTTATTCATTCCACTATAAGTTGTTTTCTGAGCTCTAATGTATTTTATTTCTCTGTCTTTCCTGCACGATACCAAACAAGACAACTCAGGTTTCAATAGATTGGGATTTTTAAAAAAAATCGGTCTGTCAGAATTCTGGCCGTTACATCTGGTATCAAAGCCTAAGTTTAGGATTCCTATATAGATAGTGAGTGAACGTATTTGTATTTTTAAAATTATAAATATACTATATATACACACCTAAATCCATAAAGGAACCCATTAAACAGGAAGAACAGTTTATGCAAAGAATTGGGATATCACTTATGTACACTAAAGAAATGATTATGGAAATTTGAGACCCTTAAGTGGTTTGGGTTAAATGTGTACAATGTAAATGGTAATGAAGAAAGTTGTATCCCATATGTTTGTACTTTGGATTAGTGGGTTTAACAATCGAGCCTTAGAAATTGGGAAAATGAAAAGAGGAAAATGAATTGGGAATATATATATATATATATATATATATATGAGAGGAATGACTTTGTGGGAATATCTAGGAGAGTCTAGGTAATTTGGAAACCCACTTTGAGTCTAGCCCCACTGTTAACTTTTGTGAACTTGAAATTATGAAAACTTTTGGGTAATAGTTTATGGTGTTTTTCAAGTTCTGATGTTAAAAGTTACAATTTTGAAATATATACTAGATAAATTGTGTAGAAACAATTTTTGAAACAAAAAGAGCTATTTTGATGTTTGAAAGTACATATTGAGTTTCGAAGAAAAATGGAGTATATTTTGGAAATGATGATTTCTTGTGAAATGTTTGTCTAAAATGAATTCTTTTAGAAAAAGATTGCATTTTTGTTAAAAACTAAAATTTTGAATCTCTCTATTCTTTTAACAACAATTTTTGATAATTGTTTTGACATAAAATTTTGTTGGGTGGATAAAATAAGTTGTAAGAATTAAGAATGGAGTGGATGTTTGCACCTAGTTTTAAGTTATTGAATTGACATTATAAACAAGAATAATGTTTGGACATTTTTAATTTTGGAAAAGAAAAATGAAATGAGAAAGCCAAACCACGTTTATTTAAATCATGGGAGTGGGAAAGGATTAGTACCTATAAAAGGCGGGAAATATTTTGAGGCTATGAAGTAAATAGCAAAGTCTGTTTTGAAAATAATGGTAAGTTCCCATAGAATGTGTAAGCATTATAGAATATAGGTTGTTGCTTGGAAAAGACTATTAGGACACAACAAGGACTAGTGGTGACTACTGGATGGTAAAGGGTAAGTAAGTAGTGAGATCCTTTGACTTGGACTTTTCTTTGTCGGAGGGGACATGGTCCTAAGGATACTTAACCCTCGGTAGTAGCTGTGTAGAGTGCTTGTTTCCTATTTTAGTTGAAGAATTAGGAGGCTTATTTGAAAAACTAAACTTAAATCAGTGGATTAAGTTAAATAAGCAAAGAAAAGAGTAATGACATAGATAAAAAGGGAACGACAAATTCAGTAAAGCAACAAACATGACAGTTAAGAAAAATGGGAAATTATGAGAAATGCGAATAAAAATGTGTTTTTCCTAAGTAAGTTGAATAAAAAATTAAAACATGGGAAACTTTCTTATGTGAACTGTGCTTGGATAGGAAGATAGGGAATCTTTATATAACAGTAGCATAAAAATCCAAGTACAGATGGAAAAGGTACATAAAATAAAAACCGAAGACGTCTACTTTTCTGCTTTCCACCTTTTTGTAACATCAGAAATCGAATTAGAAAATTAGATTTTTCTGAAATTCGAAAATTAAAGTTGCTTGGTATTAAAATGCAAAAATTGGACGAACTACATTCTTACTTTGTAAGATTGTAGGAAAAATTGGATGAAAAAAGTATTTTGATTTTCAAAATATTACATTCATATAGAAATTGCTAGTATATTTAGGATGTGTGCATCATGTTTTCAAAAAGATTTTCAAGAAAAAAAATTCATTCATATAGAGGTACCGCTTAGGCATTCATTTCATTCATGTATTATTATGTTTAATTACACTTTGCACAAGTGCATAAATGGTTGTAAAATTTGATGTACACATGATGGTTGTAAATTAAGCAAGTAATTACTTAATTTAACCCTTACCAAATTTCGGGGACGAAATTTCCTTAGGGTAGGAGAAGGTAACACTTCGCGTTTTTAGTGAAATAATAAAATAAAATTTGAAAAACTTTTAGATTTTGGTTACGGAATTATCATCATTGCATCCGTGGCGATTTTCTATTAGATCTATGGATTGCGGAAAACGGATTTAAGATGAAAAAGATATCTTTAGATGAAATATTACAACAAACATAAAAAGAAGGTATAAGAAAAGACCAATGACCACCATTGTTTTTAGTCTTGCTAACAAAAGCATATGTAGTCCAGTTGGTAAGAGCATGTGACTTCCAAGAGAGTGGCGCAAGTTCGATTCCCGTGGGCGCCATATTTTTATTTTAGAGGAATGGCTAAAATAATACATATTTCTAAGAGGAAAAATATGCATAAATGGACATATAAGGAAAATTATACGTAAAAGTGAGTATAAAAATATATGTATACATGCATATGTAAATATATGCATATGTGTGTGCAAAAATATATACATATGGAAAGGAAATCCAAAATAAACATGGAATCAATATGTAAATATATGCGTCATTTGAATTTTGAAAATGAAATAAAAGTTGCACGTATACATATACGCACGAATTCAAATATTACGACAAAATGCGCAAGTTAAGGGCATAATATAATTTATGCATAATAAATGAAAAATGAGCAAAGAAATTAGCTGCCTTTGAAGTGAGAGTATTAAAAGGAATGAAACTGCTAATTGGTAGTGTTATTGATTGCATTAATTAAGTGGCTATATACAGGAAAGGAATTTGAAAGATTGTATGCATATGTAAATGCATAAATTTGAAATTCAATTGTAATCATAATTTATAATAGGTATAAAATAAATCAAAGAAAGTAAAATAGGGAATTAAATCAACGCTTAAATAAAAACGCTACGTACAACAAATAACATCGCACCTGGACCCATATGGGTTGACCCAATTTATGCCTGGGTTGACCTATAGGTCAACCCAAGGTGGCTAGGTCAACCTACAAGTCGACCCTGAGCCGGCCAAGATCTGTTCGGTGATGTGGTTTTGCTTATGTGTGCGGCTCGCATTTAAATAGATTAAATCTGAAGGTTCAAACCTTCTTGTACACATATAAATAAACTAGCAGGGCCTAGCCTAAATCTGATATTTTCTGAGATGTTGCACAGGCTCTACCATTCTCTTTTCTCCCCAAATCTTTTAAAAAAAATAGAATATTAGTTTTAGGAAATTCTGATCCAAAATTTGGAGATAAAAGAGTATAATTCTACAAATAGGTTTTCAGAATTCTGATCATGATGAGGTAAGTCCTTGAATCTGTTTTACATAAGTTTCTTTTCTCTTCTCCTCTTCTTTTAGCAATAGATTTGTGAATCCGTGGATATATTTGATAATAGATTCAAATAGGGATGCCACGGAACAACAAATCTGGATCAGATTCATGGATTGGGAAGCTGTTAGGTGAGTGAATCTAAATTATACCATTTTAAATAACGGTATATTTATCGTTTGTATAACCTGTTATGTTTAATCTGCTGAACAATTGATAATTGTGGAACTTGACTATTAAACCTATTAGAATATGTGGAAAAGATTACTGCTATATATAGATCTGTTCTAATAAGCTGTTAATTGGATATTGCAAGTCAAGTTACAGTGAAATTGCGAATAATTGTGGTAATTGAGATTAAATCTAATGAGAACACTTCTGTTGTATAAGGCCTATTTCCATTAATCATCTCTCTAAACTGGGAATTACTGTAAAAGCTATAATTATGGGATTTACAATAAACATGAATATTTTCTTAAGAATATTATTATGCCAAAAGGTTGTAAATAGAATTACAGTTAAATTTGGAAGAATGGATATGCATAAATTATATGGAAAATTTACAGTAATTAGGAAATTGTAACCGCACTGAGATACGAGGTTAAATTCAACTTGCGGTAGAAGTCTGCCCGGAACTACTCGAAAAATACAGCATCCACAAGTGGACAATTTAATGTGAGGGGTTTGGTGTAGAAACAAACAGTACTAAGACACGATTTTAAGTTCAACTTATGGTAGAAGTCTGCCTGCAACCGCTCGGCAAATCCAGCATCCAAAAAAGGTCAGCATAATGTGAGAAGTCTGGTGTATAATCATATATATATATATGTGAATATAACAGGAAATAAATAAATGGCATTAATTGAATAGATGTTACAACAGTAAAAGGTTGGTTAATGTTAAAGAACCAAGGAATATGTGATGAGCAGTGAATATATCCTATTATAATTAATAATATTAATGAGAATAGAATATAATAAGTAGGCAAGTCCTAGGGACAAGTGGGAATTATAACAATGGGTTTAATAAATGGAAATAAAATTATTGATAAACCTTAGTTAAGAGAACTAAGTAAATAAGTAAATAACAACAGGACATTGTATCAAATAGAGTTATGGTTAATGAAAAGAATGAAGTAGGCTTATTATTTGTAGACTTATAAAAGAGAATTATGAAGTCTAATAAAATGAATTAATAATAAGAGGAAGTCCGCTCAGGCAGCATATAATTGAATGAAATAAATAAGTAACATGTTAACAGAAAACATGTGGATTAGGATAAGATATACTTAATTATATATTAAGTAGAACAGGTTATTGTAACCTGCAAACCTGAAATTGGACAATGAATGAGAGGATAATAATGTAAGAAGATTGTAGATTACAGACCTTGAATTACAGTCTAGAGAATAACATGTTATAGGCTTATTAATGAACTTAAATGGGTTAAGTTATATAACTAGAATTAATAAGTGAGAGGGGTCTATTCCTTAGAGACATAAGGGGCTCGGAGAGAACTTGGTAACTTGAACAAGAAGTTAATATGATTGGAAATAACCGAGTTAACTGGAAATCAGATGAGGTGGAGCAAGCGCGTAATTAAATATTTAGACATAGGGTCTAATAACATGTTAGCGTGATGCGCTTGGACCAGTCCGCACGTCTAAAGTTGAAGAAACCAGTGGGGTAGATCATCGCGGTGTCTACGGGCATGAGAGGAGCACGTCCATCTGATTCTTCTGCTTGAAATTCTGCTTGCTGGCTTAGCGGGACTAGAAGGAAGCATGCAACTTCCGAGGGACACGGTAGTGTACTCCTTGGTGGTCCTCAGTTGCAGTGCATGCTCAGGCTATTCTCGTAGAGGTTGGGTCTGCGTGTTACCACCCCGTGAGTATACCTTGATTGTAACAGTAGATTGGAAGTCAGAAGGCTGTGTCAGTATGGCATTTGGGTGATTCGACGGTTTGCCCAAAGAGAGGCTGGTTAGGACCAAACAAAGGATATTAATCGTCGGGTACCTGTCATCGACAGTCAGTGTGACGCAAAAAGACTAGAGCTAAACCTACAGACTATCGATCTTTCACTACCGAGAGTTTGGTTGTGGGACACGCCAATTTGGATGTAGATTGTTTGCTCAGGGCAAGTCACTTAGCTATTGATGTAGTCTTTCACTAGTTGAGGGAGGGTTCGAGGTAGGACCATAGCCACCATAGAAATGCAGACCATAGTTTAGATATTTATACTTTAGGCCTCTTTAGTAGACCTATACAGGTATGGAAAAGCTTTCGATCGAGTTTCGAGCATTCAGATGCAGCCTTGTTACGGAACTCGGGGTATAGTAGACAGTACGTACGTGTGAGGATCCAGATACATGCATGCCGCACCAGGTGGTGTATCATAGACGCTAGGGCATTACTCCGTGTTAAGATCGAGCTTGGCCGAGGAGTTTCGGATATGGAAGTCCTTATGCTTAAGTAGCATGGCAATGGTAGTTCTATATAGAACATTGTGTGGTTTTATAGAGATCCTTGCTCTGGCGTAGGATACGAGTTGCATATACTTCCGTGGCATGACGGAGGAGATCGTGCAAGAAGGGTACAATGGGAAGTGCCTTGATATTGGGGGTACCTACATATATGCTATATTAGGTTAATCTACTGGGAGTAGATGGGTATGACGTGTGCGTAAAGCCTTGAGTGTTATTAACCTAAACAACCTAATAAATAAGTAACATAACTGAACGACATATGCAAGGTTATTTCAGATTGTGTAATTTAGTCCAGTCACCATAACTTGTGTTCTGACCCTACCTCCCCCCTCATAACACACTCGTAGGTTAGGTTATGGCAGAGATATGATAGCTTTGGATACTGGTTTTCTAGTATTATTACTCCGGTAAGGATATATTTGGTTATATTATATTTTATTCATTTCGTTGTGAGATGTTTTCTGAGCTATGATATATTTTATATCTCTGTCTTTTCTACAGGATACCAGACAAGCCAACTCAAATTTCAACAGATTAGGATTTTTAAATAAAAATCGGTCTATTGGAATTCAGATCGTTACAATTACTGGATTGAAGAAAGAGAACATTTTGACTAACTGAGGTAGCACATCCTATTGAACACACTTCTTCCAAACCATATCTATTACTTTATGATTTGATTGGTATGCGCCTTTGATTTTAAGAGTGTGTTCCGAGGTGTGCAATAGTTGTGAATATGCGTTACCACCGGTCTAGAAGTGCAAGTGGTAGCTCTGGTTATTGTCTTGTGTGCCTTGTCATATTTTCATGATTGAACTTCTATGATTTTGATTTAACGTTGTCGTATCACATCGCATTCTTATCCACCGATGTACTAATGTGTTATATGCAAGTTGTATGCCAACTATATAAACGGTGTAAGGATCATATGGTAATCTCTTTTGTGCTATTTTCAATAATATATTTACTGTAGACACTAATATAATAACTATTATATCATATGTTTGTTTCATGGGTCCTTGAAGAATGGAATCCCAAACATCCTTTAAGTTATCCACACTTCATTAAACATTCCACTTAAGTTGGTTCATTTGTATAAGAATGTTAGTCTTAACTCGAGTGATTTATTGTCACATTATGCTTGGTTCAGCCTGATAGCTTTGGAGATTTGTTTACTGAAGCTGAAGATTCGCTAGACCTAAACATCCATTTGTCATTATATATTCCATCTATTTCTATCCAGTCAATTATTCATGCATTAGTGAGATTTTGTACTTAATATTCTGCTGTATTTATTTCCATACCCCGATATCATATATAAGTTAAAGATTTCGTATTATTGTAAATATTTACTTCTACTGCGAGATATTCAATGTTTCTTAGTCTGTTATTCTATGATGATTTACTTTTAATTCCATAACAATTAACAGTCTGCTAGTTTGAATAATTTGAGTTGATATTATTTTCGATTCGAAACGATCAAAAGAGATGGTTATTACAACTTGGTATCAGAGCTTTAGTTTTATATGAATCTTAGCTTATAGGGTTGAAAAACTCATTAGAGATAGAGTAATAATGCCCTAAAATAAGTGAAATCATCTCAGAATCATTCTTGAGAGTGTGTATTTTGAAAAGCAAAAATAGCTTTAAATGTTTTAATGATTTCACTACAATAGAATCACCAAATCAACAATGTAAAACAGTTGTAAATAATTTTTTACAACCGTGATACACCGTCGTATGTTAAGAATTTCTAATAGACTAAAATCTTTTACAACCGTGTATTAACATTGAAATGTATCATAAGGTAGAAAGTAAAAAAACTGTTGAATAAAAGTTGTAGCAATAGATACTATAACTGTTATGAATTTTTTTAAAACTCTTCCTGACAGTTGTATACACTTTATTACAACTATAATTAACAGTTGCGTTTTAAATCCCAAAACATAATATATGCACTGATTATTCACACATTAATAATAACAAAATTCATTCATATATTAATAATAATATAATTCATATATCAGTGCAACAAATATATCTAGATCGGATTCATTCATATATATTAATAATCATAGTATATAATCAAAGTACAATATATACCCAACAAAACAATCTAAAGTAGTCGATCACATCACAAACTAAACCGTTATAATAAGCATAGCCCTTCCAAAATATATACATCGATGTAGCACAAAAAATACAAGTAACAGATAGAAGTTTTGTCCACAAAAGACTGCATATCCACTTGACTATTAGTACTCTTCTATAGCTAGAATGGTTGTAGACTTTAAGCGCTTTTGCTTGCTTTTTGAGTTATCAACCTCTTTAGCAATTATTCTCATCTCCAACACTTATCTATGCTCTCTGTTGTAGAGAAATTAAACTCCTCAAACATTGATTCTTTTATTTCTCCAGCAACATAGACCTAGTGAAGGAAATAAGGTACCAATTCTAATCAACCATGATACATAAACAAAATTTGAAGCATTCCACAAGCTACCACTAGTACTTGTTGAATTGAATGAAACTACCTAAAGGTAAGCCTTCTAAATTTAACAATGCATGGATAAATACAAATTGATACCATAACATTCTGGAAAAGGCATGGTAGGTTACTGATTCAGCAATCCACTACACAAGATTTATTTTCTCTTTTTAATCCTTAAATGCTTTAATATAAGAGATATAGATAAGCTCTTGATTATACATTTACCTCAATCAGCGATATGAAAACAACAGTTATCATTCTCAATGGATGGCCAGCACTAACTATTGGTGCGCCCATTTTAAAGGATATTAGATTGTACTAATCCTGTAACAATATGGATAATGAAAAATTATAAAAACCTAAGATTTCTTCTAACATAAAAATAAAGAAAATACAGAGAGCTTTAGTTAGTCTAAACCAAGGAGCGGAGGAGATGAGCCGGATCAGTCGGTTTGGTAATAAGGTTTTGGAAATGAAAATGATTCAATTCAATTATATGATTGTAGGCTCTACCAACTATCAGAATGTGGGCATAAGCCAATATTAGAGGTATTAACAATGCATATTGTATAATTTAATTGCATATATAGAAACAGAAATTTGAGGTCCAAGTATGTAAAACCATGCACCTAAAAGAAAGTTGTATCATTTACATTCAAAATTCAACTTCGTTAATATTTAGAAAATTCTTCATTTTTCTATATTGGATAACAAATAGTATTTAGTGAGCATATATTTCAATATTGGATTGTTCACATCCTCCATGTATATATGCTTTATGTAAACATATGTATAAAATTCCTCTATAAGAAGTCATTTTAGCTAATCTTAGGAGCAAAGAACATATCTGCAACATACGATGTGATCCAAACCATCCCAATTAAAAACCCAAAATCTAAAGCAGATTCCTTCATCCAACTGTAGTTGTTGAAATCTTCTCCTTTTATAAACTTTGTTACCTTGTATTTAGGTTTTGTGCTATATTGCAAGCATGCAACAACTGCAATAGTCTCAACAGTTTGTAGGATAAGTGCAGCAAATGCCTAGTAGCAAAATCTTAGAATAATAGAAATATTAGAAAAATCAATACATTTAATTATATAAACAAAATGTGAATTCAAATTATATATTGAGCAAAAAATATTAGTCAACTAAATCATTCAAATTACATAACAAAAAAATCTAAATGTCAAATTGATATAATAATATATTAATAGGCAACTTAATATTCAGTTAACAACATTATACCATGTAGTCACTTAATAAAGTTGGTTTTGCTAGTTCCATGAGGTTCTATGCCATTTTTACAATGAACATTGTTTTCTTTTATTAATTATAATATACAACCAACTATCTATTGCATTTGTATGCGATTATTCAAGATTAAACTGAGCAAACTACTTCTAGTAGTTAAATTTTGGAAAATGGCAGTATCTTCACCTATAATGAATGTGTTTTCTTCGTTAACATTATGTAAGAATACAATATGAAGTCAGGAGTTGACCTCATACTTCCTGTTAGTTGCAATTTTATGTTGGAAGTGTACAAGCATGTTTTCTCCTAAGCTCTTATAAATATATGACTTTATAATACCAACAAACTGGGGATCCGTCAGAAAAATCAAAACTTCTAAAGCCAAAAAATTCTACTAAGTATTGAGTACATATGCAATAAATTCATGTTAGAGTTTATGCCCTATAGACAATCCATTTGATGTGATTTATAACACAGATTATGTTATATTTTGTTATGTTATATTTACTGCGTAATATAAATATTAACATAATATAAGTCCTTAGAATAATAATACAGAATTATAGAGTTTTAAGTAAATGACTAGAACATGAGATTATATAATATAATAATAATTATTATAATTATTAAATGTCCCTAGTCAAGTTTTATTGTTTATATAGGACAACAATAAAACATTGAGACTACTATGTTGATTGACCAATGGTTATATCTCATTGATCATTAATATAAGTGATATTAATGCCAATACATAAATACATATTAGAGAATAGTGTATTGGGCTGAGCCAACTTGAGAAAACATCATGGAATATAATTAATAGTGTCATAAGTTATTCTCGTAGTGACAGTGATGTAATGGTCCTCAGACCTGAAATCATTATAATTTTGTTTGAGGATATTTGTGTTTTAATGTCATCAGAGGTTACTTTTAACCAAGTAGAAAATAAAGGTGATTATTGGATACATCTCGAATCGACTGAAAATTATGAATGATCTATATGGAATTTAACCTTCCAATATAAGTAGTGATATCCATGGAACTTTTGATTGAGGGAGACTATGAAATGCTTGGCCACGCTCAAATATTGATTTATTTATATAGTTTACTCATTGATCAAGATAGACGGATTAAATTATAAAGAGGATGATACGTTGCATTCCTCGAGTTTAATATTGGATATATTGGTTAAAAGGATTAAATTACATTGTAACACTGGTCGTAGAAAAGGTTATATCGAATCTTTAATTATATTACACTACAACAAAATGACCCTATTACAACGGTGTAACACCATTGTAATATACATTTTACAACGGTGAGCAAACCGTCGTGTATTAGAAGTTGTAATAGACTAATATCTTTTACGACTTTTTTGCACTATTACAACACCGTTGTAATATGTATATTTTACAACTTTTTTCCACCGTTGTAATAAACTTTATTACAACAGTTATGCGCCGTTGTAATATAATCTACTACAACTGTTATGCACCGTTGTGATTGACATTTGGATTTAAAAAAAAATAAACATCTTTTGCAACTGAAACGAACAATACGCTAAATATAGCAATACTCCATAAGCAAATCCGATATTATAGTTATTTGCAAACTAATTTATTAAAATACTCAAATATTCAGTATTACAAACAATAAGTTTTAGGCAACATCATTGTATTACAAACAATAATTCAGAATCTTCAACAAGTGCTACGATTTTTATAAGAACCGAAAATTTACATGATCCTTTGGCTTGTGAGACCTTCATACTCAACTTGTAATGCTTGTGGAAGATCAAAGTGATACAATGTAACATGAGGCTCAATACCTACAAGTATTGAAATCTCTTATGTTGTGTGTGGCCTTGAGAGGAATCTGGGTTGACAAGAAAATTATGTGTGCACCAAAATTAAATAACATAAATATCCAAAATCAAATAACATAAATTATGCGAGTAGTAATAAATTCAATGTACAAACAAGACAACTGAACCCACCCTTAAAAACACACTGGCCAAATGCCTTTTTTTTTTGCTATTGTAGACATTTGAGTCTTGCCATGTTACTTGAGTTTATAAATCGAGATTCAAATAAAATACCTATGGTATCTTGACTAATCACAGCATGCAAGTAATTTCCAGGTACACCTACTCTAATGTCAAAACACAAGGCAGAAATGGATACTGTACTGTTTTAATTCAAAGGAAATGGCATATGAGGAAAATCCGATTTATCATCAGCCCGCGCACCATAATATGGACACCTGCAAAGTTTATTACATCAAAATCCGATTTAGAAAGAATAAAACGATTAAATAAAGCTGCAGAGTTTAATTACTACATCAAAATGACAAAACAAATTCATAAAAATACCACCAGAACGACATCTAAATAACGCCAGGTCAGGCGAAATCAGTCTCGAAAGGCGCTTAAGGAGGATGAATGGTTCGGCAAGATGACGATAAGGCAGACCCAGATGAAATGCATAAAAACAGTTGTTGAGAAAGAGGAAGGACATAAATAATAATAAATGGCCATATGCATTCACCACTCTTAACTTTTAATGCAAGGCCTGAACGATTATAGTAAGTTATAAACCAACGGATTTCAGCTCCTAGTTTCAACTTAGTTGTAGTATAAGTAGACAAGCCTTTAATTTGCTTGCCCATTTAAAACATGTACAATATTCTGCAGTTATTGCGGTCACAACACCTTTTAAAGGAAAGCAATTTGGTTTAAGCGTCTCTCATGACATTGAATAAAGAAGATTAAGATATTAAACATGCCTTCCTTCAAGCGGAAAAGAAATATTTTCTTCCATTCGTTTTTCTTTGTCCTTACTTGACTAATTGTAGTTTAATTTGGTATTGGTAACTTTCTTTCTTATAAGTTATAATAGAGTAATCATTAGTTTGAGTTTAAAGGAAAATTGTATCCCTTCTAAGAATAATGACGAATGTATAGTAACCACATAAAACCAAGACAGTGATCTTCAAGTTAGAGTACACTGAATCTGCTACTACACATAAATTAGACCCAATCCAAAGAATAAAACAAAAATATATAGTTTTATAGTTAATTTTACTAAAGCTTCTGTGATAAGAACTTTAAGCTTCAAATTGTTTATATTCATCTAAACGATTAAACCATGTTTCATAGTGGTATAAGATTTGGCAGCTCCAACCATATTAACCTTAAAATGCATCAGAACATTTTGATTATCATCATATTAATCAATTTATAAATTCCAATCACTAACCAATTACATAATTTACTGATTATCGTTATATTAACCAATTTCTAATCACTAACCAATTTCTAAATTCCAGAAATTTATTGAAAGGCATCTACATAATTCAAATCACTAACCAGGCAAAGATTAAACTAAATTGGACAACAATTTACAAATTAGAGAATCAGAGATACCTGAACCTGAGGCAGATGTTTGAAATTATACACTTTAATTGGTCATTGGCTACTTGCGTGACTCTTCAGATGGTAGTCTTCGATCACCCCTCTTCTCGTCAATCTCCTCCCGGATGCTTCGCCCTTCTTCTCGAAGACTCCAACGCGCAACTCCATGTTTCCTGCTTCCGATGATTATATCGCTTCTCTCTCTCTCTTTTTTTTACAGTATGCGATGGAAAATTTTATGCCCTAGGTTTTCTACTGCCCTGTGCGTATGTCCCTTTCGCACTGGGCCAGGTACGGTATTGTAGGGATGAACGGTTGTGAGGATTTCGAATTGGAAAAGAACATAGGGAGGGCGAATTGCAATTAAATAGGATGGTTTGGGTAAGAAGCTGATTCCGTGGCCATTAAATTTCAAATTGGGGAAAATATATTTTGCTGAGTTAATGAAAAGACGGGACGGTGAAAAAGTACTAACGGTGGATTGCTCAGTTAAAAGCGCGCCTGCTTGTGGAGGGAAATGAAATTTTCACAGCATATTAAAAGCGGGCGTGTGTGGGGGAAACGGAATTCCACCTAAGACTTGTCATAGGATGCATTTTCAATTGTCTATGCAATATTTTTTTTTCAATGTAAATTGAACTACCAGTACCAAAATTTAAAGAAGTAAAAATTTATAAATTAGAATTAATAAGTAAAATTTTATGTTAAATATAATATGAAGTTCTTGAGAATTAAATTTTACTAAAATATTAAATATTACTTATTAATAATAGTTATTATTAATTATCACTAATTTTTTCTTAGTTATAATTGAATTTTAACTATTGAAAGTTAGTTATTATGTACGTATTATTGATTATTTACTATTAAATATTTAACAACAATTAGTAAAAAAAACTATTATTTATTAATAAAATCGTTTTAATTATTAATTACCAAAATTAATTACTAATGTTAAATATTACTTCTTATTTATTACTTCTTAATTATTAATATTAATGATTATTTCTTAATTATTTATTACTAAAAATTAATTATTAATTATTTAACGATACCGATAACTTATTATTAAGTATACTAGTTATTAATATTAATTATTAAAAATTATTTACTAATTATTGATTATTTAATAGAAATTATTAATATTATTAATTATTATTATTATACTAATTACTAATTATAAAATGTTAATTGTTAAAATTGTCACTTATTACAACAGGTAAGAATGAAAAGTTGTAATAGGCCTTTATTACAACAGTCACAATAAAAAAGTTGTTAGAAATATGTTTATTACAACTTTAGTGAACTAACTGTTGTAAAAAACATTTATTACAACTGTGTGTTTTCCATCGTTGTAAAATAAAAGTTGTAATATGGTATTTTTGTTGTAGTGTTATAACTTGGGTAACAACGATGTTGTAACAACCCGGAAAATCTGAACCAATTTAAAATTTTTAATTTGGCTATTTTAGTGGATTTTGAATATTTAAATTAAATTAATTTAAATAATAACGACTAAAAATCTATTTGGATCGAAGTTATAGCGAATATATTTATTTTAATTATAAAACAAGGTCAGAAATGGCGCGGTAGTTTGAAAATTTGAATTCGAACTTTGACTGACTGTACAGGATGCAAAATAAATCAGATTTTAGTGAAACCAAAAATGTTTAAATATGTTTAAGAATATCTTTCTAACGAATCTGAAAAGAAATTTCATAGCAGAAATCAAAAGTTATGGCCAAATGAATTTTCAGAAAGGTCGCTATGGAATTAATATAGCCGTGAAAATAGACATTTTGCAAACGACCTCCGTTTTCGACGAATTCACTTTTTTTGGATCAGGAATGTTAAATTATTGCAAGATTCCAAATTCCATAATTTTTGGAGTTAATATGTGAGCGTGGCAAAGGAAAATGTGTTTGGTAAGTTTCAGTCAATTTGGATCGACCAGAAAAAGGCCATTTTTCAAACAGTCTCTAAATTTGACGAAATCAGTTTTGTTGGGACCGTATCGTTCAAACATAGCTAGATTTATTTTTTGGGAATTTTTAGAATCAGTATGTGGCCTCGGCAAATTGAAATGTACATTCAAATACATATTTGAATGTTTTATAGTTTAATTTGAAGAAAAACTGACTGAAACAGTCGAATGGGCCAACGAAACATATTCCATTGTGACCGGAATGGGGGTATTTAGCTAAGCGCGACAGTCGTTGGGTTTGAATTGGAGTTCATATGGAGTGAGGGGTATTTTTGGATTTAATTGAATTAAAAATTAAAATTAAAACCCATGGGCCAATAGAAATTCACAACCATTTTCTCGCTCCTCGTTGAAACCCGACAATCCCCCAGGCGAACGACGGAAACCGCTTCATTTCTTCCCTCCTTGATTCCTCTAAAACGGCTCAACAAAATTCAAAGTTCCTTTGGAGTAATTTGTATAGCGTATCTCGGGCTTCAGATCCATACCATATTTGTTAATTATCGTTCGAAACTAGAAGAGATCTGCTGCCACGACGTTCATCCGTTCAAACCGCCGACCTTCCCTTGATCCGCCGTCGCAGGGGGATCCACCTACCTTGATCTGCGTGCCTTTCCCTCCCTTATGCCGCTGTACCGCCCGATCATCCAACCTCTACATCGTTTGCAAGAAAAATCGAAACCTAGTTTTGAAAAAATTCAGAAAGGTACGGCCTTTATAAATTTAAATGGTTAATAACACTTTAAAGTGAAAAGAGTCGATTGTGTGTACGCGACTTGTGCAGGATCTATAATATGGCTATGCGGAATATGATATGATAACAATATATATATCACAGATTACTTTAAATGCAGTAAAGTAAAGTAAAGTAGAGTAATGACACCAGGATTTTTATACTGGTTCGGACCTCCAGTCCTACGTCCAGTCCCGAAGCTTCTCTTCGGCTTTTCACTAAACAACACCATCGCTTCACCCGGAGGAACAGGTTCACAACTACTTGATTTACGGGCTACAAGTTTACCCACTTGATTTCACGGGCTACAAGCTTACCCACTTGATTTACGGGCCACAAGCTTACCCACTTGATTTCACGGGCTACAAGCTTACCCACTTGATTTACGGGCCACAAGCTTACCCACTTGATTTCACGGGCTACAAGCTTACCCACTTGATTTACGGGCCACAAGCTTACCCACACAGGACAATTACAAGAGTTTGACTTCTGATTGTGTTCTTCTTTCAACACTGATTTGCCAACGATTGAGTACACCCTTCCTATAATCTTATCCTCAAGTATATGATTTGAATGCAAAGATTTAAGGAAGAAAGATTGCTTGTTGAATCAAATGATATAAAACTGATCCAAGGATTCAACAAGTATTGACTATTTGAGAGAGCTTTTAGAATGCAAGAGAGTATAGAGTTAAGATCAGAAAATAGAAGAAGATTCGGTAATTTGGATGATTGTAAAATCATGTATTTATAGAGATCGAGAGGTTGCAAATGTTGGTGAAAAGATGCATCTAAAAGGAGTGATTATTCATGAAGAAAAATGGATGCAACTCTTGAAGAAAGAAGATGACTTTTCAATATAACGGTCAAAATTCAAAAACCTGTTGACCTATAGAATTTTATAGGTCGACATGTTTTTAGCCGTTGGAATTCAAAAACCTGTTGACCTATAAAATTTTGTAGGTCGACCTATTTTTGACCGTTACAATTTAAAAACCTGTTGACCTATAAAAAATTTTAGGTCGACATGTTTTCGGTCATATGCATAAAAAATGTCTTCATGAGTAGTATTTTCAAACAATTAGAAGCATGATTATTTGAGGATAGATTTTAACATTTTATAACTCTAAATAATCAACTTCTAACCTATGAAGTCATCTTGTCTTCTTTTTGTCGATGTAGAAGCTTCTTCTTGTCATAAATCAAAATAACCATCGACGCTTCGACTCAACATTCTCCCCCTTTTTGATTGATGACAACTTGGCATAATAAAGGTATTGTTCCTTGTATATTGCTCCCCCTGTATATATGCTCCCCCTGAATTATATAATCTGCATAGCACTTGTTAGTAACATTTTCTCTCCCTTTGTCATCGACAAAAAGGGTATATAGTATTGCAAAAATGATAGTAACAACAATATTACTATAAGGTTTTCTCCCTCTGGATACAAGCTCCCCCTGAATTTCTGCAACATTTGTTATAATATAAATAATCTTACCTTTTGATTCCTGCATTAACAAATGTTAGCATACATATACTTTTACCATATCAAGCATATAATTTTTAAATAGTATATGTAATCGGTCGACAGTGAGGAAAGGTCGGTCGACAGATTAATTTTCTGTTTGAAATGAAAAAACATTATAATCATTGATCGGTCGACAGGGAGAACTAGGGCGGTCGATAGAAAAATGTTTCGGATGATATTCGAAAACAATTTTGAATTGGACCGGTCGACAGGAAATAAAGGGGCAGTCGACCGTTAAAAGTTCTGTTTGAAAAGGAATGTAAATTTTTAAATGTAGCGGTCGACAGGTGTATATTGGCATGTCGACAGGTCAAAGTTCTGGAAGATTTTCGAATGTATTTTCTAGCCCAACCGGTCGACAAGACTTAATTGAGCGGTCGACCGTTTAAAGTTCTGGTCGGAATTGTAGTTACTAGTTTGCCTTGACCGGTCGACAGGAGCATTATTGGGCGGTCGACAGCTTAACTTTCTGATTGAAAATTAAATAACAAAAAAAGCCTTGACCGGTTGACAGCTTAGTATCTGGCAGTCGACAGGTTCTGAACACTTTTGCATTTTCTGGCTTCTCTTGAACATTTTCACACTCTTCGGGAGATCATGTGCAATTTGATAAACTGAAATTTGTATTCAAAGATATTTGGAGATATCGAAATTTTCTTCTTTTTGTTGTGGTGTACCTGCAAAGAATATGATGTATATACATTTGGTACCCACTTGCTTTGTTTGGGTCCATGGGTTAGATGGAAGGTAACCAAACCCAAGAGGGTTTAACGGAACCTTTAAAGATAAAATTTTCGTTATTAACTACAGAATCAAAATAATCATCGATATATTTTTCTCTGTTTTACCAACTTACAGGAACCCAAATACTTAAGTAATCTCTATTGTTCCTTTTCGTACTTCTAGATCTATTATATAGATCTCTAGTCATAGAAGTATTCGAATTTCTATAATAATTGGGTCTTGGATGTGTATTAGTACTAGCAGTGATATTCTTATTGTACATGAAAGCATATCTAGTACTATTTCTAAGATTAGTATTATTTCCAAAGTCGCTATTGACAATTTTCTTTTGAGATTTCACAACAGGTTTTGGTTTGGAAGATAAACTAAGATTTTTCTTAGCTTTGTTCTTTTGCATTATTTTCTTCTTTCCATAACCAAGATGCTTCTTAATTTCTTGGTTTTTATATCCCAAACCTTTCTTATTTGAAGTAGATTGTGAATTCTCAATGATCTTTGTCAAATTTTCTCGACCTTTGTTGAAGTTAGAAACATTTTTTGTAATGTCATCTAATTTTGATTGTAGACTAGCTTTTTCAAGGTCTAGAATCTTGACTTTTGCTTTAAGCTCATGATTTTCAGTAATGAGAATATCATTCTTCTCTTTTTGAACTTCAATTTCTTGAGTCAAAAGAGATAGTTGAGAATTAGAATTAGAAGACGATTCTTGAGCCTTTTCAAGTTCTTCTTCTAATATTTTCTTCTCATCTTTTAACATATCTCGTTCTAATTCGGATCTATTCAACATTGTCTTGACTTCTTTTAACTGATATTTTGTATCTTTAAGTTTAATCATTACTTTATCATAAATATCAAGCATATCCTCAAGAGTAGGAATTCGTACCTCATCCTCTGTTGCCATAAAACATACATTTGCTTGTTCAGTGTCTGAGTCACTTTCGCTATCAGATGAAGATGAGTCTGAATCATCCCAGGTTACTGAGAAAGCTCTCTTCTTTGATTTGTCCTTCTTGAATTTTTCGGAATTCTTCTTTTTATCCGGACAATCTTTTTGCGCATGTCCCTTTTTGTGACAATTGAAACATTCCATATTTGAAGATGATGGTTTATTTGATCCAAACTTCCTTTTGTCGTATCGACTAGCTTTTCTTTGCTTCAAAAACTTCTTAAAGCCTTTTGCAATAAGTGCTAAGTCTTCATCTTCAGAATCTGAAATGTCTTCATCTTTTTCGGCATGAAAAGCAACATTTTTCTTTTCTTCTTTTTGTTCTCTTCTAGCCTGTAAATTTGCTTCATAGGACATTAGATTTCCTATCAACTCATCTGGCTTCATGGTAGAAAAATCATTAGCTTCTTCTATAGCTAATACTTTTCCTTCCCATTCATTAGTCAGTGAGTGTAGGATTGTTGAAACTACATCAAAGTCAGAATATTTTTGTCCTAACCCAATAAGAGCATGATGAATAGTTTGAAACCTTGAATACATCTCATTGATTGTTTCATTTGGCTTCATTTTGAAATTTTGGAATTGACTTTTCAACAAAGCTATTTTTGCTTGTTTAACCTTGTTAGTACCTTCATGAGTTGTTTTTAGCGTTTGCCAAATTTGATAAGCAGTGGTACAGATACTAACACGGTTATACTCATTTTGGTCTAATGCACAAAACAACATATTTATTGCTTTTGCATTTACTGCTGCTGCTGTTTTCTCAGCAGGAGTCCATTCTGCATACTCAGTAGTTGGATTAACTATTTCTTTCTGAGTAGCATTCCAAGCATCATAACTTGTTGATTGCATATAGAAAGCCATACGTGTTGCCCAATAACTATAGTTTAGGCCATTAAAGAAAGGAGGTCTTTGTGTAGATTGACCTTCAGTGTAAGTGTTAGTGCTAGTGCTTGCGTTATTTGCCATATTACTAGAATATATCAAATAACTGTGTTACGGTTATAAGATAACCTTGCTCTGATACCAATTGAAAAGAGTCGGTTGTGTACGACTTATGCAGGATCTATAATATGGCTATGCGGAATATGATAACAAACTTTAAATGCAGTAAAGTAAAGTAGAGTAACGACACCAGGATTTTTATACTGGTTCGGACCTCCAGTCCTACGTCCAGTCCCGAAGCTTCTCTTTGGCTTTTCACTAAACAACACCCTCGCTTCACCCGGAGGAACAGGTTCACAACTACTTGATTTACGGGCTACAAGTTTACCCACTTGATTTCACGGGCTACAAGCTTACCCACTTGATTTACGGGCCACAAGCTTACCCACTTGATTTACGGGCCACAAGCTTACCCACGTGGTTTCACGCTCTACAAGCTTACCCACACAGGACAATGTTTGACTTATGATTGTGTTCTTCTTTCAACACTAATTTTCCAACGATTGAGTACACCCTTCCTATAATCTTATCCTCAAATGAAATTTGATGTTTAGAAAGATTAGGAAGTATAATATCGAATTGAATCACAAGTGTATGAAATATGCTTGGAGATTCAACCGATAAAATGAATGCTTTTTGAGTGCTTTTTGAACGAGAAGAATATTGCAAGATAGATCAGAAAATAGAGAGAAATTTCGGTGATTTGGATGATTGTAAAATCATGTATTTATAGAGATCGAGAGGTTGCAAATGTTGGTGAAAAGATGCATCTAAAAGGAGTGATTATTCATGAAGAAAAATGGATGCAACTCTTGAAGAAAGAAGATGACTTTTCAATATAACGGTCAAAATTCAAAAACCTGTTGACCTATAGAATTTTATAGGTCGACATGTTTTTAGCCGTTGGAATTCAAAAACCTGTTGACCTATAAAATTTTATAGGTCGACCTATTTTTGACCGTTACAATTTAAAAACCTGTTGACCTATAAAAAATTGCAGGTCGACATGTTTTTGGTCATATGCATAAAAAATGTCTTCATGAGTAGTATTTTCAAACAATTAGAAGTATGATTATTTGAGGATAGATTTTAACATTTTATAACTCTAAATAATCGACTTCTAACCTATGAAGTCATCTTGTCTTCTTTTTGTCGATGTAGAAGCTTCTTCTTGTCATAAATCAAAATAACCATCGACGCTTCGACTCAACATAAAGTGCTACGAATTATGATTTTACAATAAAAATCATATCTTTTTGCTATATGGTCGAAATCCAGTGAAACAAGAGATATTGGACTCGTGTGGACGGTTTCTACATTCTAGAAGAGACCGGGGAATTTTTGGAGCTTCCTACAATTTTTGAAGGAGTGGAACCCAATGTGAGATTTCTAAATTCAAAACGATATGGAATGGCGATGTATAAATTATATAATCGATGTATAAGTTATATAAGCGTTGTACACCTCATGTGTAAGCGTTGTATAAATTATATGTGTGATGTATAAGTTATATATGCATTGTAAAAATTATATGAGCATTGAATGGAGTTGAAATGAAATTGAAATATATTTATATACGTGTATATATATATATATATATACACTCCCCTCATCCATAGACCATGGACGATATATATTGGTTGTGATTGTTTGGATTTTGGTTGACGTGAAATTTGGTTGATAAATGCGAATGGTTGATAATGATTGTTTGTGGTTGAAACAAAATTGGAATTGTTTGTGGAAAAATCCATTGGGATATGAAAATGGTTGAAATATTTAAATTATAAGGATAATCCCCTTAGGGAATGCTGCGAGGCGTAAGGTAGTGCGAGGAGCTGTACTCGGAACGGTGCCGGTTTTAAACCCCCTGCCGTTATGCTGCCGAAATTCTCTGAAATATTCATGTGTTTGATTTATATTCATGTGCTAAAATATATTCATGTGTTGGAAAAATATTCATATGACGAATAATTTGTTTGAAAGATAAAAATCACATTTTTATCATGTATATAAAGTATATAAAATATTCATGTTTTAAATAAATTGTTTTAACAATTAAAATCACATTTTTATTATCTGTATGAATCGCTAAAAACATTCATGTTTTAAATAAATTGTTTTAACAATAAAAATTACATTTTTATTATATATACCAGTGTTAAAAATAGTAATGTGTTGAAATAAATAGTTGTTGGGTAAAAATATTATTTTTATCAAATATATGAAACGAAAATTGTTTGGAAACTGAAGAAAGAATTATATATATATATAATTAAAATAAAACAAATAACGATGCCGCTGTTCGTATTTTGAAGTCGTGATTTTAAACGATTATTGCGGGAGATCCGACCGTCGGATTTTTCCAAAACCGAAACCGTTGGGTTCGCTTTGAAAATATCTTTCCAACGATATCAAATTTGTAAAGATCCAACGGTTAGATGGTGAGAAATGTTTAATTCAAATCTGAATAAAAACAGCGCTAGAATGGATTATATATATATATAAATATAATTAAAATAAAACGAATAACGACGCTGCAGTTCGTATTTTGAAATCGTAATTTTAAACGATTGTACCGGGAGATCCGACCATCGGATTTTCCCAAAACTGGAACCATTGGGTCCGTTTTGAAAAGATCTTTCCAATGATGTAAAATTTGTAAAGATCAAACGGTTAGATTTTCAGATATGTGTAAATCAAATCTGAAGAAAAATAACAAAATTGGCTATTTTTAAATAAATAAAAATAGCGATAAATCGTTATAAAATATCATACACGATATGGAATGGAAATAAACCGAATTTACTCAGTTTATTGGGTATTTGATGCTTGAATGTGTTTGGCATGAAAATTACATTAATGAACTGAATTGTGGATGTCAAATAATTTAACCACGAAATGAATTGATTTGAATTCTAAATATACGTGAATTATTTGAAAAGGCCGAGTTAAATCTCATTTCAAATAATTGATCGACGATTAGAAATCGTCGATGAAGACAGTGGTTAAAGACCAGAGGTCTTCACATAGTTTGGATGATTGCTGATGTCTTGATTGGGAGGCATCCCAAGATAAGGTAATAAGTGGCGGTCGTCCAGACGTACTTGGAGATCGACCGGATGTGCGAGGACCTCTCTCCTGTATTGGACATATGGGACGAGGAATAAGGTGCCTCCGGTTTCGTTCAAACCCAAAACGAACTTGTAAATGGACTGTGTGTCCGACATTGGATTTCATTCTGTGTGATTGATATACGTCAGTTGCATGGCGTGAATTGCCTTTGTGGCATGTTGAGATGCAGTGATCGAGGCTTTTGTTGAAAAGCAGAGCCTTGTGGTTGATGATCAAAGCACGGCTTTAAATAGCACAGCTTTGTGTATAGAGTTGATTCACGGTCCTCACACCCCGGTATGGACCATAAACGGGAGAGGACATTAGGGAGGACATGCGTTTCCTTCTAGCTAGGAGTGGTGTCAGCGTTTTACAAGCCCTGACATTTTACTTATGTGGATGATGGATAGTGAGGCGCCTCATTATATCGGTCATTCCGGGGCCGATAGTTTGGTCGGGATATGACCAGTTCACGCCCCATAGGGCGGGAAAACGCAGTGTTCAGGCATTTTAATCCACTTCTTGTGGACCGGCCCTAACGATCCAACGGTCGATGCGTTCTGATCCTGAGACATGGGTTAGATTGTCTCGAAGCGGTAAGGACGATCCCTTGCCTTGGTTCATGACAGAAATTCAATTTCCAAATACAACATTGTGCAGTTTTGATTGTATACCTATATATGGCGACATAGTGGTATGGGGCATTTATGCCATCTGTGATTGATACTTATGATTGAAATGCTTTTCAAAACATATAAACACTAGTAATAATATCAAATGCTTTTTTTTATACGTACCAAGCATATTTTGGTCATTATAAGGAAAAACTCTATCCTCCGGCTTGCGTTGCATTATGTGATGGGAACTGAGTCTTATAATGGCTTCATTTTTGTAAAAAGCATCGCGATGTTTAAATGATTTACTTGTTTTGAGCACTGACGATCCAATGGAGTAAACCCGTTCTGCGTTAGTGGCGTGGTCCTGTGATTGGCCTTATTGTAAAATAAGTTAAGAAGATTTCTCATACCAGTCCCATGACTGACTCGTAGTTTATTTCACTTGCAAACTTGGGTGCCCTATTTTCTACATGGGCAGCCTTGTATTCAGGTTTTAGCAGGCTCTTTATGGATAGCTATGGAGATGAAGATGGATTCTATCACTTCTTTCTTTTTGTGTCGTTCAGCTCCTGTTGTACATATTATGTTTTGATTCCGCTATAGACATTTTATGTAAAGCTGAAACTGTATTTTGTACTAAGTATGATCCTGTTATACTGTGTAACTCTAACGATTATTAGTTCCAGTGTAATTTGATGCACATTATCTGGTGTATTTATATATTTCTTTTCTATTGTTATCTTTTTATGTGTTATATTCCAAAGATTACCCTTTCCACCGTGGAACGGGGGTTTGGGGTCGTCACAGATGTATTACTAGATGTCACTCACTGATTATAATTTAAATATTGTTTAAATTTTTGTCAACGTTATAGTAACCTATAGGGTCACAAAAAAGAATGTTTAAAAAGGATGAAAACCGTTCTTAACAAAAAGGAAATTTAAACGTTGATATTTTCTTCTGCTTTTAAGTGGTAAAATAGATTTAATGCTATCCCTAAAATTATCGTGTTTTATCAAATGAGGGTCCGACCCTTATTTAAATGGGTAACACAGAAAAACGAAAAAAAATTATAAAGAGGAAAACCTAAAATCCATAAATTGGCTTGTACCGATATCTCGTCCCTCTTCAATTCATTTGACGCTGACGAAGAAGTGTTCATGGACTTCTATGGAGGTGTCGCATATGGAGGGCTAAGATCGATTCGACTAGACCTAATTTTCTTTGATTTCGTGAATTGAAGACCAGAAGGGGAAATGTATACAGTTTGATTCAAAATTTAGAATCCAGGTTTGCAATTAGGGTTATTAAGTTGTTAATTCCATTGTTAATCGATCCATATTTACCTTCAACGGTATCAGAGCCGTAGGTTATTACAAATTCAATCATTTGGGTTAGCTATAAATTATATTGTATGAATACATATAAACTTACGATGATTTACAGTGTTATGAATGCTGATGTAAGTTTTAATTTGAATAAGTAATATATGTATATTCATATCAGAAATTGTTTTTGTGTAAATAAATTTTATATTTGATATAGAATTTCAATATGGATTGATGGTTAAATTAGATATTAACTTTGTCTTGTATTTCTTGTACCTGACCTATTGAATTTTGAACATATAGATTGATCAGTTAAATCTGAGTGTTTTAATATTTGTTTGAATCTTCTAGTAAAGATGAACTCTATTTAACCTTGAATAAAAGTGCTTGATTGCTGAAATAGAAAATGTGACTCTGTCATATTTTTCTTAAACCCAATTTTCTTACAAATTGATCAAAGTATTGAATCATCATGGCTTTGTTTAAAATAAATTTCTTTTCATGATAAATACGTTATAATGACTTTATGATATAAGTAATCTAAATCACTACAACATATATATATATATATATACTTGTATGCTGGATAAAATTTTGATCTGCAAAATTTATATGCATTGTTTGAATGAATATTCCTTTTTTTTTTGAAAATTGGTATACTTTATTGCAAATATCAATCATATACTTTGTATATATGCCTCATTAAAACCTTAAGCCCCCCTAACCCAAACAGGTGTGACATTAAGTAAAAAGAGCACATATATACGCCATATATTAACAATACAAATTTCGAGCAAGAATAACAAACCATATAACAAACTTTCCACTCTCTTCTCTCTTACATCAATCATAGAAAAATAAAACAATAATACAAGTTAACCAGTATCAAGAAATCAATCCCCCAAACTTTCAACAACTCCAAATTAGATCGTACCGCCTTCGATTTACTCCCATTATCCTTCACAATATACTGCACTTCCTTTTTGGATTATAAAGTCTCGAATTCCTCTCTTGCCAAACAAAGTAAATTGTTGTTGTAATGGCTGCACATGCCAAATCTAAACATTGATCTTTCTCCTTGAATTTGCACAGAATTCTGATAGCTTCTTCTTCTACTGAACCAATATCCGAAACAATAAAGCCCAATTTAACCAATATATTGAACCATAGAAAAAATGAGTGCTCACAAGATAAAAATAAATGAGAAACAGATTCTTCCCCATCATCACATAATACACATTTATCCTCTTCAATAATACCAAATCTCTTCAATCTAGCTTTATTGTTCAACCTATCATGAACTGCTAAAAAAGAGATGAAAGACATTCTCTTCACATTCTTTCTATGCCAAACAACATTCATGAATTTCTGTTCGAAAAATTTGGTTCTTGCTTTGTCCCAGGCCTTATGAAAAGAAAATTGCCCACCCTCATCCCATTCATAACAATCTGCATCATATTTAGTATTCAAAGATATAACACTAATCTCATTTTAAAACTCTCTAGTTGTTGCATGAGCACTACCATCCACTACTCCGTTATGAATAATGGATGACACAAATTCATCTCTTCTACCAATATTGAAACCTGGATACACCCAACATATCAACCAAACACTTACTGTTGACCCATGGATCGAACCAAAGTAAAGTGTATTCACCATTGACTATCACTTTTTTAAACAACTGCTTACCACTAGTTCTCAGTCTAAGGATGGATTTCCTGGTGCATGAAGAATTATTATCAGCCTTAATATACCAAAACAACTTATTGAAACAATATTTTTTATACATCCATTTAATCCATAGTGAAATCTGTGACAGATAGTTCCACATTAATTTAATGACAGCAGCCTTCTTTAAATTTGAAAAAGATTTTATACCTATACCACCTTCAAATTTAGGCTTACACAAATTATCCCAACTCATCTTATGTGAAGAACTACCCCAAAAGAAATCACTACACATCACATTAATCTTATCAATAGTATTTTCTAGAAGTTGGTAAACTGATAAGCAATATAACACTATAGGGGTAATAACAGACTGAATTAACTCGGCTCTTCCAGCATAACTCAATAATTTGGCTTCCCAAGCTTTAATTTTAGATTGAATACTATGAAGTAAAGAATGACAAGCAGAATAATGTATATAATTTGAAGATAGAGGAACACCTAAATACTTGACAGGAAGAGAACTAGATTGAAGTCCCAAAATTCTGCAAATCTCATCAGTATCCATATATATATATATATATACATATATATATATATATATATATATGCAAGACTATGTTTTACCTATGAATGCATTTCAAAAGGGAATAAAGCAACTGTTTGCTAATGGTTATTTTGATAATACTGTAAAATTATTTAAATGCTCTATTTTGCATTTATATTACTAGAAGACACTATAATATCAAGATACCGAGCTGTCTTAAAAAGGCCAATTATATATATTAATAACTACAGGAACCCTATTCATGTACAATTTTTCTACATGCATATATACATTGATGAATGCAAATCTACAACAAAACAAAATTCTTACAACGGGCAATGCCAATTGTAATATGGTTTTCGCAACAGGCATTACGGCTGTTGTAATAGGCCACGTTGTAATAAGTCGATATTACAACGGGCAATGAATGTTGCAAAAAAAAAAGTATTTTACAACGGGCATAGTAAAATGTCTTAGCCACAACGGAAATTGAATGTTGTAATAGAGGTCTATTACAACTATTTTTGCCCATTGTTAAAAATATACAAAATTATAAAAGAAACATTGATGCAACATATATACAAATTGTACTCGCAATTGTTAAAAACCAACACAAATGATATATTCACAACATTTACGAAATCACACGTTTGATTCTTTTATACATATTGTCACACATTTACAAAAATAACAAAGAAAACAAACTCCGCGATAAATAATAATATCTATTGTTTGGCCACCAGGCTAATTCCTCATCTTTTGCTAGCTTTGATCTTTTTCCAGCTTTTTTCCATTAAAGCCTACATAATTAACAACGCATAAATTACAAAAATAATGTTGTAGCCAACTAAAAATTAAGATAAAAAACCCGAAGGGTGTGTATAAGGTAGTAACTATACACAGGTTATAGAAAGTACCTTCAAGGGGTTCAAAGAGCTATGCAAAAATGATTCAATATTCGAAAGGGGTGATGCAAGATCAACATCCAATCTAGTAAAACATAAAAAATTCAACCATATAAAAGTTAATAAATAAACAAAGAACGTTTTTGAAAAAAATAAAATGCATACAGTAAACAAGTATTATACCTTCCATAGCTTCTCCTTTGCTTTAGAATCTTCCACATATATAAAATCAGTGCCATTCTGTTCAGCAACTATTTTCTGAATAAGCAATGCCCATTCTCGGGAGGAAGCCTCTAATAGAGAGTAGTAAAAAAAAAATATAGCAAAGTTCCAGCAAAATAATAAACATGAATCATTTCAGGGTATCCATATAGCGAAGGAATAAGTTTCTTTAGACAACTCACCTACCTATGACTCTATATATTATCACTACAACAAAATGATTATATTACAATGGTGGAAAATTGTTGTAATATACATTTTGCAATGGTAGGCTAACCGTCATGTATTAAGAAGCTGTAATAGACTAAAATCTTTTACAACTTTTTTGCACCATTGCAGCACCGTTGTAATATGTATAATTTACAACTTTTTTCCACTGTTGTAATAAACTTTATTACAACAGTTATGCACAGTTGTTGTTGTTGTAATTTTTACAACTATTTATAACCGTTGTGGTATAGTTTATTACAACTTTTATTTTACAGTTGTAATATATCCGCAAATTATATGCATAAGAATCTATATATATTTTATATGTGCAACAATAAATAGATAAATAACATAAGAAGTAAGTTTAAAGTATCATAATCCATTTATTGATAAAAATCACAAATTTATATCTAGAATACAAATTATAAATCATATACCACATAAAAATGTATAAAATTACAACTGTCCTTATTTGCTTCTGAAAGCCTTTAATCTAATTACAAAGCTTATTTGCCTATGAGATCTACAAAGCTCATTTGCATAAGTCTTCCCTTTTTTCTGTGCGTTTAAAAAGGAATAAGTAACCTTTTAAAATCATCTACCCAAATAGAACACACCTGAGCCATTAGAGTTGTTAGAATTTGAATGAAATTCACACCACGAAGAAAAGCGGCAACAGCAAATCCACACGTATCGCCTATCAATCCACCACCTAGAGCCATGAACGTTGAATGCCGATCAAACCTACTTTCTATGGCTTTGTCAAATACCTTCATTAATTTATCCTATAGAAACATAAAGTAATAACTTAGGTAAGGTTTTTTAGAATCTTCCTTGTTAACTTTTGGTATAAAGTTAATTCTTTGCATAAACAGAATTGAAATTTCAGAAAATTACCATAAAATGGTTGTTTCAAAGAGGCGTACAAAGAATATATCATTTATAAATGAATAAAATTTTATATTTCTGTTTGAACATAAAAATGGACTCTGGGTGAAGTAAATCGTACATCTGCTTGAAAACCAAATTATGAATATAGACTTATCAAATATTGTGTTTATGCCCTAATGAAATATGATATATTTATACACTGAAGTAATCTTTCCATATAACCTATTTAATCCTAATGAACTTTTTACATACTGCTATGTATATATAGTTTATCTGAAGTGCCACTAACAGCTAAATGACTGCAATAAGGGAATACTATTTTAAAAATCAAACTATTACTTAAAATAAAATAAAATGAATGAAATGCTTACTCTAGCTTCAACCAAATATTGTTCCCCGATATTGACTACGGTACACCCAATAGCTTTTGCAAAGTTAAGCCAAAGTGTGTGATTCTCATTTCTTTCCCATGGGTTCAACACACATTTAGTGTTAATCTCTTTCTCGTCTATTGTACCAGGAATAACAACATTTATCAATTTACTATTCAAAAAATAAACTTTAACATTAGCTCGTATAGGCATAGAACACCAGGATAAAACATAGGATAACTATATTTTTATTATTCACCAATACCATATGTGTAACCAATTCATTCTCCTTGTTGTTATCTACAGAAATATCACAATCATCATGTTGTGCATAATTTGCAAGCTTACAAGGAATTATAACTGAGCCAACTATAGCAGGAAGAACTGTTGCAAATTAGGGCTTGCAATTCCCATTGTTTGGAGCATTCAATCGAACATTTGGTGTGCTTTGATATTCCAGTTCAGTCGATGAGTTTGTGAGGGCATCAATAGACAATCTACCACAAACATCATTCTCCCAGTACTCAATTATCTCAATTTCGTATCCGTTATCTACTGACATCAGAAAAATTCTCAAAAAATATAATAAAATTGAGTCACACGACTACAGTTTTCAATGGTTTCAGCAGTAGGACGCTCCATTTACTTGACACTAACAGTGATTCTCAAGCCTATCAAAGGATGCTTTAGCAAGCTTAACAGTTAAGGGAGTGTTACATGAGTTTGTCTGGGTTAGACTTTTCAAAGGAGCAGCGGAATCATGACCCAGGTCAGTCATAGTAATAGTACCATCCGAAGTTTGGTCATTATCAGAAGATTCTTCAGAGTTTTGAATAAATGTTTGGCGATCAGGTCTGGTGACAATTAAAGATCTGAATCGAGGTTTGGATTTTCGATTCTTGGTCATTTTGTGGAAAAAGAGATGAGGAGCTTGCGGAATCGAGGTTTAGGGTTAAGGGCATAGCGGCGGCTGAAGATGTAATGCAGTGAGAGAGGGAAGAAATGAGTGGATGAAAGATTAGATCGTGCGAGAGGGATTTTACTATGGCGAGATTGGGAATTTAGGGCTACATAGGCGAGATAAGTGGAAGTTGAAAATCAAAAAGAAACCAACGCTAGTGGGAAATGAAAATTTAGATGAAACAGGAGCGCAGAAAAGCCATGCTTATTAGCAGAAAAATTATTTCTAAATCTAAGGAAAGCTTTTAAATTCACTTTCTATTGATTATTTTATTTAACAGTAGTTACTAATGATTGTTTGTTAACTGTCAATCATTAATTTAGTATTTATTTATTACTTATTAATTACTGATTTTCTAACCATTAAATAATTAATTAAGATTTATGTATTATTTAAAAACATTATGAATTATCAACAACTAATTACTAAATATTTCTTAGTTATTAATATTAGTTATTACTACTTAGTTATTAATTATTAATGTAAGTGATTATAACGTATATGTTATAATTGAATATTAATTATTAAAAGTTAATTACCATGCATATGTTACTAGCCGATTTATTAGTTATTCATATTTAAAATTATTAATACTATTTATTAGTTATTATATATCCATTATCAATTATTTAAATTTAATTATTAATATTGGTTATTTCATATTTAAAATTAATTATTATTATTTAGTAGTGATTATAATTTAATATTAATTATTATTATTTAAAAATAAAAGGTTGTAATAGACATCTATTATAATAGGTAAAGAATAAAAGTTGTTAAAATTAGACATCTGTTACAATAGGCTAAACATAAATGTTGTAACAGGCATCTATTACAAATGGCAAAATAAAAGAGTTGTTAAAAATATGTTTATTACAACTCTCAGGAAATGACAGTTGTAAAAAATCTTTATTACAGCAGTCATTTAGTGACAGTTGTAAAATTATAGTTGTAATATGGTATTTTTGTTGTAGTGTATATATACCTTATAGATCCTATATTGCTAAAGTCTTTCCAAGTAGAAGATATAATAATAAAGTTACACATTACGTGTTCCTATGAATTCAAACATTAATGTTATCTTTTCAGGTAAATGTTTTCCATTTGTGACATTGATTGCCTTTATTTGAACTTCATCCAAAGCTCCATCTTCGTTTTAGAGTTTCCCCGGGATCTATACAAAATTAGATTTTAAAAAAGGAAAGAAGAAAACAATAACAAACAAATTCCTCCAAACAAACCTTTATTATTCCACCAATTGATTACAAAGAATGACCTAAAATTGAGAAAATATCTCAATCCCTAAAAACAAAAACAAGTTTTTTCTCCCTTCAAAGTACAACAAAGATAGCTAAAATATGGAGAAAAAACTTTTCTACCTTATAAAAGGAACAAACATGATGTGCACATAACTTTTGGTTCTCTTATTTGAATCCAAACAATATACATGTAAACTACGGGAAATACACAGAAAAACATAAAATATAACTATTGTCGACCGGATCTTGTTAATATTTAACTAAATCCAACAAAATAAAGCATAAGAAAAAGAAGAAGGTGTAGATACAACAAGCCAGACCTAGTTCATGTAATGAAAAATCAAAGATATATAAGACAAGGTAAAGAACTTAAGCTAAATCAAGAATAGGTAGGCAACTGACTTGTTCAAATTTGAGTATTCTTAGCAGTTGCATGACTTGAAAAAACAACCAAAGCAATTTCAGTATCAAAAATCAAAGAAAATTCGTAATCTTTTTTTCAAAAATTACGTAAATTTCAATGCATGCATGCCCTAATGTTCAATTTGATTAATAAAAACATTAAAAACCAAATATGTATAATTTTAGAAGTATTGTACCATTAACACTTGATGTTGTCCACAGGACCAAAAACTTACTACCAAAGGAAGGCACTGTGATTCTCTTCCTATTAACATATGAAGGTGTTGACATTTATGAGATTGCAAGATTGTTTCTCTATAATAAGGAGAAGGGAAGTTGCTGGGACCGTAAGATGTGTTGGTTCATACTGATGGATTACTTTACACCACTACAAGGGATGGATGGATAATGAGGATGCAACTAAATGGTTCGGATTTGGATGGATGGAAGTTTATAGGAGGGTATGATGTCTTAGAAATTACTGGTTCTTCAGATGCAAGCCAACTTGTTTGTGACGTAGCCAAGGGGTTGCTCAAAGTTGCAAATAAAAGGATCATGTTCTTGTTGCAACCGTTGATGATGGCTCATCGATCAGATTTGTTGATGCATCCGTCGAAGCATCAGACGGAACTATATACTTCAGTGATGCTTTTACCAAATTTGGAGTGTTTGAGTTTATTTGGATGTTTTTTGAACTAGACCTCACGGTAGGCTTCTAAAGTATGACCCATCAACAAAATCCACATCAATCATTCTATCAGACCTCACATTTGCCAATGGTGTCGCTATAATCCCAAAACCAAGACTTCCTTGTTGTTTGTGAGACCTGGAGCTTTTGGTGCTTGAAGTACCGACTGAAAGGAGATAACATTGGAAAATCTGAAATATTCATCAATAATTTACCAAGAGGACCAGATAACATAAATTTAGCGCCAGATGGAACATTTTGGATTTCTTTTCTTCAGATGAATGCGGGAACCAAGTTTCTTCTAATGCACCGATCACCTATGGCTAAGAGCATAGTTGCAGGCATTTGTGAAGCTTCTTGAGAAGATGAACCCAACGAAGAAGGTGGCAATAGCCATAGAAGTTGCAAAAAATGGAACTATTATAAAGATGTTTGATGATTAAGATGGAAGTGCAATGTCTTTTGTCACATCTAATGTGGGATATGATGAGTATTTGTATCTCGGGAACCAGGGAACACATTTCATACACTACAAGAAAAAGCTATATTAATAGCAAGTAAGGATGACAAGAGAGTTTGTCTTGCCATAGTTAAGTGGTTAGTGGCTAACAAGGGTGGAGAATGACATGTATAGTCGCCTTTATTATTACCATTCACGCCATTACTAATAACGTGAATTTTTTTGGCATTTCCCTCCGTTCTTTTTCTCGTTGCCGCTCTAAAATCACTTTACCCCTTTTCTTCCTTCATTCCCAATTAACACAAATCCTCTTTATTCTAGCTCCACCACAACATTCTCCTTCCCTAATCGTTCTTCCTTTTCTCCTTCTAATCATTCTTTACCTCTAATTGCTTGTTACCCTTGCCACTCAACGTCACGTCATTTGTCGTCAGAGTCTGTAGCAGATTTCTCTCGAGCCCATTGGAAACTTCGTTTGATTTCGACTATCATCAATTTACATCAGGTAATTCCTCTATTTGTCGTTCGATTTCATTGTAGATAATGTATTATTTCGATTTTATGCGAATCGATGTATATTTTCCTATTTACGTTAAAGTCGATTCAAATTAGGGTTTATCTCTTTGTTGGAGCACTTACATATAGGGGTTTATGCTGGTTAAATTTTAGGTTTACATCCTTAGTAGGTCACGAGTTCAATAATTTTTAGATTATTCTTCAGTCAGAGACAATTCGAGAGCTGACAAGTACATCTAAAGAGTTGTCTACGTCACAATCTGAAATCGCAAAGCTGAAAGAACTCTCAAAAGGTCTAAAAACTGAATGTAAGTCCGATATATTGTTTGACTCTAGGTTCTCAAGTCTAAGTGATTCATTTTATGAATAATATTCTGCTCTAAGTTGATTGTAGTTTTAGTGCATATGAATTGCAGATCCTGGCACCTAATAGTGATGACATTATATATTTTGTTTGCTACAAGGGCCATAATTACAACGTGAACACTGGATTGTTAAGTAAATGTGCCACTAATATGAAAACATTGTTTTTTTGGTGTACCAATACTACCCTTTTGGTTGTGCTTTTTATGGTTTTACTATTTCCATGTTATTATTGATAATGAAGCAAACCGAAATATGGTATAGAGTACACCATTCCTGTTGGAAAAGTAAATGAATCTGCATATCGTTCTTAGCCTCTTATTTTCCCTTAATGATTATCCAAGATTATGTGTGCAACAAATATCATGTTAATGTACATGTTACATATGCATATATGGATCATGGCAGATTAGAACTTGGCTTCGGTTTATTTTGCTTAACAAAGTATGAACAATGGATCTTTCTTGAAAGAATTTTAAGATAAACAATGAATTCTCAACAATTGACTTTACTAATCAACATAACTTTCTTCTAATCTATAAAATATTTGGCTAAAACCAGTATAATTAAACATAATGATGTATATTGCTCACTATAATTTACGTTCTTTTTTCTGATGTTTTGATTGCAAATTCATAAGACCTTTTGAAGAAAAAATGAGAAAAAGAAAAAGGCAGAACTTGAAGAACTGAAATTTGAAGTTGAGAGGAAGTATAATGAGATTAATGATCTGGTTAGTTGATGATATAAATTATTCAGGTCTCATATACTAAATTTGATACTCCTCATATTTATGTTGCAAGGTTTGTTAATACATACAAAGAAAATGTCAGATTCTTTGAAACATCATTTTTGTTTTATTTCCTGAATTGCGTTGTTTTTTAACGTTTGTACTGGATTTAGCCTTTCTTTTTCTATGGAAAGCTGAATTATTATTTATTAAACCTTTTATGCTTTTACTGTCATTTCCTCTGAACAAGGAAATCATCAACCACATTCATAAATATTCCACATTACTTGCTTATGTACTTTAAGCTACCATTGGTCCATTGTAACTGTATTCACTTACTAATTATCTTTTATCCTTTTTCCCTTTTTGATAATTTTTAGAACAAACTATTGCATAACCGCTTGGAAACTCTGCACATCAGATTGGCTTAGAATGAACATACTTCTACTTCTTCACATAGTGAAGATTCTCATGCAGACAGTGATTTACAAAGCATCATTGATTACCTTCGTCACTCAAAAGAAATGGTAACAACTGTTCATTTACCCTTCTTAACGAGCTTTCTGTCATTTGATAATCTAACTATGTTTTTCCACTACAGGAAGAAACTGAAATTTCATTGCTGAAACAAGAATGTCAGCATGGTGGTCCTCAAGCTGAGAATGTAAGCAACAATGGAACTGGTGAAAAGGCGGAAAGTGCTTCAATGCAGCAGGTGCCTAGTTTGGAGCATCTCCAATAGCAAATTATACGGTTATACATTCTTGATTCTCCTTTGGATATTAAAAAAAAGGTAACAATTTAACTAAAGGTATCTAAAATTTAACATTTACAGTCGCATTATTTGAGAGTAGCTGTCGTGTATAAGGATAATGGCGAGGAAAAGAAGAAAAGTCCAAACATAAACTGCTATTTTGTTATAACAGAATCCAACTGGGTTATAGATGCAAAGATACCATATATAATAGCAAATAAATCAGTAGGAAAAGCACGCAGTATGTTCATGCATGCGCACGCTGTTTCTAGTGTAGCCAAATACATGTTTAGGTACGGATGCTGACTTCATATGTTGATTCTAAACTTTTACACAGCATTATGTTGTTAAATTAATCTATTTTGATTTTTTGCAGGTTCTCGTTAATTTTATGCAACGACCCAGGGATTTCGGCCTTGAAAATCGACATAAATACCCTTACCATATCTCATGCCGATCCTCCAAGCACCGAAAACACTGGATTGTTTTAGAAAGAATTTAGAGGGTGAGATAAGAAAGAAAGAAATATTAGAATAGAAGAAAGAAGAAGAACACATATCAGAATCTCACAGCGGAACATATAAAATATATTGTCAAATCTCTTTATACAAAAGAACTGTATATACATACCAACCATCAGAGTACAACATCAATCATAGCGGAAAAATATCTGTATATAACTAGCGGTGAAGCCGCCTGCTTCTAGCTCCTGAAACTCCAAGCGAAACCTAACCTGGAACATACTCGGTCTGACCCGAGCACATTTGATTTAAAACAAAATACACCGGGTCAGTCTGGAATACTTTTAGTGATAAATTCACATAACACACACTCAACTTGTATAACTTTGGAAATCCTTTCTGAAATCAAAGGATAATAGTAAGACCAGGCCACCCATAAACACGGATGGTTTTTACCTTACTATAACCCAAAACGTTTTTGAAATCATAACTTCCTCTGATATTATCATAATGTCTAAATACAAGTAAATAACAATCTAGAGGAATGGTTGCATCTCACGCTCCCAATATATAGTATACAATCGAAAACCACGGGCGCTTATTGGATATTGGATTCCAACTATGACAAGGTATGGAACCACCTTCCGCACGTGTATCTCTAGAGGCGAATACACTGGGTTCAACAAGAACGTCTTGCAACCCGGCCCTCACATGACCGACCACTCATTTTGCTTGAGTGTATCGAATGCATATCACCGACGGTTGGGATCAGCAACCGCCTGCCCGAAAAGGGACAGCATCGAACATAGATTAAGAAGCAAATGGAATTTCTCTAGATAGGTGATCATACATCCTAATAGGAGCGACCCACAAAGCCATGCTGCCTGCCTGATTTTTGTCATTTCCCGGTTGATGAGGCTTGAGGCTAGAATTCCTTTTCAAACATCTGGCCACCATTCACTTTGAATGCCACATCGTCAGATCCGCCAGATCACACTTGATTGACGTCCACAAAAATACTCTAGTTATCTGGCTAGAGAATAACCATTTCTCCGCCATCAACTATGGTACGTTTGGAGAAATCAACGCATTTAATTCCTTTGGAAATACTCTGTCAGACATCCGTCCATACAAGTCATCCAGGAACAGGATGAACCGAAGGTACTCTCCTACTGCATCTCATATAGGAATCACCCCATGGATCAGTAGCGAGTAGTCCTTGCAATCCGTAGATTTCAACCACGACAGAATCACAAATCAAAATAACTCCGGTTGCAAGCCAGAGGAATTTGAAAAGTAGTCCTTCCGCTTATGAAGATCCACGATCTTCACTTGCTCCGTCTTCAATTGACGTCTTCACGTATTGGTTGGTCAGAATGGTTTTCGAATATAATTCGATCCCGGTCTTTCTGTACCAACAATCGTATAGGTCTGGTTTGATAGTCGGTGATTTAACTATCAAATAACAGATGTGTGAGTAACATGAGTATGCTGATTCAGCCCTTGACCATACTCGACCCCTTTAAAATATATTTATATACTTAATGATATAAACCAAATTCCCCCTGATTAACTCTGACTGATTTTCTTTGATCGATTAACTCTAACTTGACTAATTCGACTTATTTAACTCAACTGGACTAACTTAACTTGATTACTCCTATCGATTAACTAATATTGACTTAACTCCATTTGCTTGACTCTAGATCGCAGCGATCACAATGGTTACATCTGATTCCCTCAGGAAACATCCGACCGCCGTAGGCTATCTGCAGCCCTGCGAATTACGCTAGCAGTCGTACGCAATGGAAACTCTTTCTGACTAACTACGTTTGACTAACTCTACTTCAAATACTATATCGATCAACTCTAATTGGAATCAAATGTTCAATATAATTTGAAATCAATATTCTTATTTCTTTGAAACTAATATTATAATATTATTTATTTTCCAAAACCTTACATTAGAGTTCGATATTCTTCATATAGGATAAACCTAATCTCAACACTTCCCACTTATCCCAAACTAATACCATTCCTCGATAATAGTGAAGACAACCAAGTTGGGGTATTTTAGTTACCTCTCAGACCTTGATCGACCCGTTCTTACCTCAGAATAACATTAGTTTGTCACTTAACCATTTCCCCAAATCGATTCCATAAATTGTTTCTTACATTTGAAATCTTCTTTTGATAACCTCTTTACTCAAATAATTTGATTAAGTAAATGTCCATTCTTAATCAACTAACCCTTTTTCTTTAAAGTTTTGTTCACCTCAACTCACTTTACTTAATTTAAGAATTAAGTAAAAATCTTATTTAAATCTTTAAACAAACTTACAAATTTCATTTACAATGTTTGTTGAACACTTGGGGCATAATCCTCTTAAAAATCTCTTATTCCCCTTTTTATCAAACCTTAATGTCAATTAACCACTTGTTAATTGAATTCTCCTTTCATCAATCTTGTTATGGAACTAGGGTGTATAAACCTCTTTTATACAAATCTTAATTGAACTTTAAATCGAATTTATCACCACTTTGTCACTTCTTAATTGGATTTTAAATAAAAGCCATCGTCTTAATTGCTAGCTAAGATAATACTTAACTTTATCAAAATAATTAACTCTGCTATTAACTAAAATAAAATAATTACCCTTCTAATTCCATTTCCAATTCTAAATAAACACGGTTGATTTTGCCAACCGTACATCTCAGTTAACCATTAACTGAATCCATTTGTCATTTCCCTTTTTAACTTAATTAGTTAACTTAATTAATTTAAAATCACCCTTTTATTGTTTAAAAACAATTTTCCCATTTAACCAACCCGTAGGTAAAATCTGTGGCTCGCTCTACTCTTCAAAACTGGGATAAACCATTTTAAATATTCCCTTTATAACTCGATTAAAATATATCCTTATAAACTTCTAATTTAATTTCTTATGTAAAATAACTAAAACTTTAATCCAGTGATAAAATAATTTATAACTTTGAAACTCCGTCAATTCACCTGACGGTAGGATGATGTTAAAACCATACATTTAGGCCAGTTACTTCATCAACTACTGTTGATTGATTTCCAACTTAAAAATGTTGTATATGTATTCAACCATCAACATTCAAACTGGTTTTGATGTCACTCAGGGTGAACAACTCATATATATGCACAACAAACAAAAATACAGTTAATTTGAGGAATCCGGTCGGAACCCTCCAACCTGTCCTTCTCTGCATCACAAATATCAGTTGGTAGAAATATACGAATTAAATAATTAAATAACTGCAACCAATCAGACAATGACAACCAATTTGCATCCATCGCATCCAATCAACCAATTTAAACTGTTAACTAAAAAATATATTTTACAGTGAATATATCACATCACAGGATTCCAGAAGGTGTGAGAATTAACTCACTAGTGTTTATTCTGGTAGACGGTTGACGCGTTTGTTGCATTTAATTTGAGACGAACGTCCAAAATTGGCTGAATTTTCAACTGCGTCAGAATGACTCCTAGTCAGTGTCATCAGATAGGTCTCGTCCCTGCGATCCCAATGGATCCAGTTTCGCTGAAATCCGTTAACGTATGTGAAAGTTACGTTATTTTAAAGTTTATACAAATTAAACAATATTTAGATTGAACTAATTATTAATTAATTATATTAATTAATAAACTTACCGTTAATTACTCCTTAAGGCCATGTCATCCTAGTATCAAATCGAAATACGCGTTTTCTCTCTTGGGAAACTCACGAACCCGACTCCTCTTCTTTTCTACTGTCGTTCTTCCCTTCACCGCGAACTCGTCCTCCAACCCATCATCACCGCCGCCGCCTCAGCTAGCCGGAGCCCCACCTGACTCCGCCAGCACCACCGCCTATCCACCAGACCCCATCGCCAAGAGCCACGACCCCCCTCTCAGCTCCGATCGCCGGAATTTCGAAGAACCCCAATTCCCATTCATCCTCAAATATACGGCGCCTCCGATCACCAGACACAGCGCCACCACCACCAGTCGACAGATCTCCCTCCCCCCTTCCATTTGGTTCAGTCGTCACCCCCTGAAAATCCCTAGGGCCGCCGGAAAACACCACAAACCCCTCTCTACTTTCGAAACCGAACGGAAAAACCCACTCTCCGTTCATCTGCCTATTTCTCTCTCCTCAGACCATTGTAAGACCTAAGACCATAGCCAAAACGAAGGACTATCTCTCCTCTTCAAAACCCCTAAGGTCCCGTCCCTCCAAATCGACCGTACCTCTCGCAATCAAGCCAAAAACGAAAGTCGTTTCCTGCCTTTGCTTGCGAATTCCGGCCACCACAGTCAGCGATACGACCCCAACTTTTGACTGAACCTCCCTCTCCTCCCGATCTACGACTTTCCCTTAGGATCCTTTAGCAATTTCTTCCCGGATTTGTAGATATATTTGTTTTTATGATTAGGGGCTTTTTCGCAAAATGTGTAGGTGGAATTTCTGGTTGGCTGGAAAATGAGATGGAAAAGGGTTTATATAGGTGTAATTTATATTAATTTAAGTTGATGTGATGTCTAACTTCGACCGACGATTTAATTTCGTGTCTATCGCTATTTCTGATACTGTTTATTCGCTGCTGTGCTCACATACAAACCCTGTTCGAGATGCAAATGGATGGCATAGTATAATTTGACGATACGGTCCTAATGAAACTTGTTTTGTCAAATTTCGAGTTCGTTTGCTCGTATGGCCCTCGTTCACGTTCAAATGGTCGTTTTTATTTGCATTTTATTTTGCCACGCTTACAAATTAACCCCTATTGACGCGCCGTTTGAAAATCTGGCAATAATTTACCGTTACGGTCCCAACAAAATTTGTTTCGTCGAAAACAGAGGTCGTTTGAAAAATGTCCCTTTTGAACTGGCCAATTTGAATTAAAATAAATCAATTTTAAAATACTTCAATATAATAATATTAAAATATCACGATTGGTCATACCCGACTAGAATTTGATGTAATACCAAGGAAAAATAACCTCGGTTGAATTCCAAGCCAAATCGATATATAAAATATTTAAAAACCCCTTATTTTATATAAACGCAGCGCTATATATATAAAGGAAATTCTGACGCTGTTTTTCTGAGAATTTGATTTGGACATAAAACAAAATCTACACGACGAAAACTGGATTTTTCTCTGCCATTGGAAAGATATCGTCAACCCGGTCCCGACGTTTCTTGTTTCGAGGAAATCCGACTTATTTTGAACCCGGTATGACCCATTGAAGTTCAAAACGCCAAAACGCGAACTGTCCCGCCGCTGCTGCTCGTTATTTAATTTAATTATAAATTATACGCTCGACCGTCGTTTTCGAGTCGAATTGTCACTATATTTTCAATATAACTACTATTTGACCATTTCAAATTGCCCATTCAAATTATATTTCCAATTCCACATTTTCCAATTATTCTGGAATTTAAATTATTATTTTATTATTTATTTAAATAATATATTCACAAATAAATCGTTAAATTCCACTATTTAAATTCAAACAAATATTTTAAATAAACAAAATATTTAAAATAATCCAAATAAATAGGCAAAAAAATACGGGTCGTTACATTCCTTCCCCCTTAAAATAATTTCGTCCTCGAAATTGCTAAGGTAGAAGAAATGCCATCAACTATTATCTTTTCAAAAGAATTAAGTTTAAAGCTCAAATTTATTTTCAAACTGACCCAATTGGTTTTAAAACCAATTTATTTCAAATAAAAGAATTTTCCAAAAATTTCCAAAAATTTTCTAACTCCTTAAAGTTTGGAAAAATTTCGGTTGAGTCTCCCCTGTATGGAGGACCATCTGCAATATCGTAGGATCAAGAAATATGTATACATCGACTCTCATGGTCGGAAAATCCAAAATTCAAACCCAAATCCCAAACAAAAGCAAAATTTCATATTTGCGTAAGCGTACCTTTTTGGCGAGCGTTATTATGCGATAAACGATATATTTTATTCGAGCTTGCTCAATTAATTTGCAGCTCGATTTGAACTGGATTTGATTAACTCCAGAATTTCCTCTTTGAACTGATTTTAAAACTGAACTGGCACTTCTTTACCTGTTTCTCAACTCAAACCAATTCATTAGTCCTCAAAACAATAGCAATAAGGTTCAAACATCCATAACATTCATATCAACCCATTCACACACAATTCAATTCACACGGGATTTATAACCAAGTTATAACAATCCATTTATCTCTTATAATTATCTATTCAAATTTATTTAACTGGATTGATTTATTTGAATTATTTATTTCAAATTGGTTTCCAACCAAGTTTATCATTTTCAGATTCATATCCAAGTAATCAACAACACCATCCAATCATACCATTCAAATCAGCAAGTCTTTTTGATTTCCCACACAATAATAATCTTTACTTTTATTATATTATAAAATAAGTTGGACAAAAATAATTTCAAAAATAATTTTATAATTAAATTTACAAATATGCGCTCTCGATTATATATACACAACTCAGTCTAGGTATTGCTAACCCCATCTCTATTGAGTCACACCACATAGCCAAGGTTATCTCTAAACCAATAGCTCTGATACCACTGTAACGACCCAGGGATTTCGGCCTTGAAAATCGACATAAATACCCTTACCATATCTCATGCCGATCCTCTAAGCACCGAAAACACAGGATTGTTTTAGAAAGAATTTAGAGGGTGAGATAAGAAAGAAAGAAATATTAGAATAGAAGAAAGAAGAAGAACACATATCAGAATCTCACAGCCGAACAGATAAAATATAATATCAAATCTCTTTATACAAAAGAACTGTATATACATACCAATCATCAGAGTACAACATCAATCACAGCGGAAAAATATCTGTATATAACTAGCGGTGAAGCCTCCTGCTTTTAGCTCCTGAAACTCCAAGCGAAACCTAACCTGGAACATACTTGGTCTGACCCGAGCACATTTGATTTAAAACAAAATACACCGGGTCAGTCTGGAATACTTTCAGTGATAAATTCACACAACACACACTCAATTTAACTTTGGAAATCCTTTCTGAAATCAAAGGATAATAGTAAGACCAGCCCACACATAAACACGGACGGTTTTTACCTTACTATAACCCAAAACGTTTTTGAAATCATAAATTGCTCTAATATTATCATAATGTCTAAATACAGGTAAATAACAATCTAGAGGAACGCTTGCATCTCACGCTTCCCATATATAGTATACAATCGAAAACCGCGGGAACTTATTGGATATTGGATTCCAACTATGACAAGGTATGGGACCACCTTCCGCACGTGTATCTCTAGAGGCGAATACACTGGGTTCAACAAGAACGTCTTGCAACCCGACCCTCACATGACCGACCACTCATTTCGCTTGAGTGTATCGAATATATATCACCGATGGTTGGGATCAGCAACCGCCTGCCCGAAAAGGGACAGCATCAAACATAGATTAAGAAGCAAATGGAATTTCTCTAGATAGGTGATCATACATCCTAATGGGAGCGACCCACATAGCCATGTTGCCCGCCCGATTTTTGTCATTTCCCGGTTGATGAGGCTTGAGGCTAGAATTCCTTTTCAAACATCTGGCCACCATTCACTTTGAATGCCACATCGTCCGATCCGCCAGATCACACTTGATTGACGTCCACAAAAATACTCTAGTTATCTGGCTAGAGAATAACCATTTCTCCGCCATCAACTATGGTACGTTTGGAGAAATCAACGCATGTAATTTCTTTGGAAATACTCTGTCAGACATCCGTCCATACAAGTCATCCAGGAACAGGATGAACCGAAGGTACTCTCCTACTGCATCTCATATAGGAATCACCTCATGGATCAGTAGCGAGTAGTCCTTGCAATCCGTAGATTTCAACCACGACAGAATCACAAATCAAAATAACTCCGGTTGCAAGCCAGAGGAATTTGACAAGTAGTCCTTCTGCTTATGAAGATCCACGGTCTTCACTTGCTCCATCTTCAATTGACGTCTTCACGTATTGGTTGGTCAGAATGGTTTGCGAATATAATTCGATCCCGGTCTTTCCGTACCAACAATCATATTGGTCTGGTTTGATAGTCGGCGATTTAACTATCAAATAATAGATGTGTGAGTAACATGAGTTTGCTGATTTAGCCCTTGACCTTACTCGGCCCCTTTAAAATATATTTATATACTTAATGATATAAACCAAATTCCCCTTGATTAACTCTGACTGATTTTCTTTGATCGATTAACTCTAACTTGACTAATTCGACTTATTTAATTCAACTGGACTAACTTAACTTGATTACTCCTATCGATTAACTAATATTGACTTAACTCCATTTGCTTGACTCTAGATCGCAGCGATCACAATGGTTACTCCTGATTCCCTCAGGAAACATCCGACCGCCGTAGGCTATCTGCAGCCCTGCGAATTACGCTAGCAGTCGTACGCAATGGAAACTCTTTCTGACTAACTACGTTTGATAAACTCTACTTCAAATACTATATCCGATCAACTCTAATTGGAATCAAATGTTCAATATAATTTGAAATCAATATTCTTATTTCTTTGAAACTAATATTATAATATTATTTATTTTCCAAAACCTTACATTAGATTTCGATATTCTTCGTATAGGATAAACCTAATCTCAACACTTCCCACTTATCCCAAACTAATACCATTCCTCGATAATAGTGAAGACAACCAAGTTGGGGTATCTTAGTTACCTCTCAGACCTTGATCGACTCGTTCTTACCTCAGAATAACATTAGTTTGTCACTTAACCATTTCCCCAAATCTTATTTACCTTATCGATTTCAAATCGATCCCATAAATTGTTTCTTACATTTGAAATCTTCTTTTGATAACCTCTTTACTCAAATAATTTGATTAAATAATTGTCCATTCTTAATCTACTAACCCTTTTTCTTTAAAGTTTTGTTCACCTCAACTAACTTTACTTAATTTAAGAATTAAGTAAAAATCTTATTTAAATCTTTAAACTCACTTACAAATTTCATTTACAATGTTTGTTGAACACTTGGGGCATAATCATCTTAAAAATCTCTTATTCCCCTTTTTATCAAACCTTAATGTCAATTAACCACTTGTTAATTGAATTCTCCTTTCATCAATCTCGTTTTGGAACTAAGGTGTATAAACCTCTTTTATACAAATCTTAATTGAACTTTAAATCGAATTTATCACCACTTTGTCACTTCTTAATTGGATTTTAAATAAAAGCCATCGTCTTAATTGCTAGCTAAGATAATACTTAATTTTATCAAAATAATTAACTCTGCTATTAACTAAAATAAAATAATTACCCTGTATTTCTTTGTTGGAGATTTAATGAAACGGTTTTGTAAAAATTAAAGTGTTTAATCAAGTTAATGAAAATTTTATCCAAGTAGAAAGAGACTTAGAAAATCCTGTATTTCCATATAGTTTTAACACAACGCTCATTATTCGAAAAGACCGAGATTGGATTTCTATCTGAAAACCATTTCGAATAATGATACGACGAAATGGAGCAAATGAAAATTTTGAAGACAGTGAGTGAAGATCAGAGACCTTCAAATCAGAAGGATTGCTCGCTGATGGTTTCAAGTGATAGCTTCCATCTTGAGATTTATTGTCTATATTATAGTAGTGGTTCAGACGTATTTGGAGAATTTCTGGGTTTGCAAGGGCTTCTCTCCTTTATTGGACGTGGAATAAAGCTCCTTCGGTTTCATTCATACCTATAGCAAACTTGTATAGATGTGTGCCTTACATTGTATTTTGTAATGTATTGATTGAATTTTACTAAACATATTTTTGTCGGTGGCGGAGAATATGTTCTCTTAGCTTAACACCCTTCTTTGATTTAAAATCAATGTGGCATGCTAAGTGATTGAGCTACAAATGATCAAAGCATGGCTTTACGGTAAAGCGTTGCATTGTGTAACGAGACTTTGTCAAGCGCCACAAACCGGTAATGGCCTAAAACATGATTAAATGCAGCAAGGTTTAGTGGTTCGCGTCTACCGGGGTATGGTCATTACTTTCTTGATAAAAAGTAGTATCGTGGTATGAAGCACAAGTATTTTTCTGATGTGGAAAACCCTACTTTATGTGGATGCTAGTGCACACTCAGAAAGGTCAGTCACGACCGGGGAATGTCATACTTAGGAGCGATTTAAGTTAGTCAATCAAGGGATAACCTTGTCTTTTGTAGCAATAAGGAGCATGACTAGATCCTCAGACATCCCTCTAGAGGTGTTTGTACTCGGTTCGGATAAGGAAGATCCTTTGCCTTGGTCATTGTAGGCATCCAATTCCCACTACGAGCCTATACAGTTTTAGCTGCATACCTATGTCACACCAAAACATCAAATTTGTCACTCTCCTATCCGCCAAATTTGATGCAGTCTATAGCCGTATCAAATTTGATATGGCTCATAGCTACATATAAATATTTAGATAAGGCTTTGAACCTAATTTAAATTTGATACGAGTATAGACCATATCAAAATCGTGCCTGTTTACGTGTAAAACTTTTCCCAGAACTCGCACACCTTTCCCTCGTTTTTTTTATTTCCCTCACGCTCTCTCCCTCCCTTTTTTAATTTCCTTTGTAGATTGTATCCCATGCCCTGTTTCCATTTCTCATATCACTGCCAAAATAGTTTACAAATATGGAAACTGTCTGCTCAAATCAATTCAAATCGGTTTCTTCGTCATCGTTTGCACATCGTGCATACCAATTTCTGGTAAATTTTGATTTCATTTGATTTGATTCGATTTCTTATAATCATTACTGTTTTCGCGATTGTTTCAACATGCTCTATGCCAGGAGCAATTTAGGGGTATTTACACAAGGGCAGTTACAAAGCAAGGTTGAACGTTGAACGAAGCAAGGTTTTCAGAGTTGGTTATAATACACCATGGTTGGTTTACACGTTATTTGATCTATTTCCTTGTATTAGTCATACTGGAGATGTAGAATATGAACCTGATTTTTTTTGGTTAAGCTGTCATACTCATTCCAGTAAATTAAACTAGTTTTAGGTTAACTAGTTAATTCATGTGTTGAACCAAACATAAGAATTAACTAGTATTATTTACTTTTCATGTACTAAACCTAAACAAATGTACTAAAACTAATTTTATTTATTGATTTCAATAAATAATTCGTGTACTGAAATAATACCACTAACAGTTTATAAACTATAAATGCCTGGAGTAAATGAACTTGCTAAGGCCTGAAAATTCCTTTGTTGTTTTAACTGGAACAATTAGTCTATTGTTTTCTTTTTTCATATGCATAAACTTGCAAGTGTGGGCACAATGATAAAAGTGCATAAACAATGTTAACTTCTTGTCAATATGTATAGACAATAGCCGTCAAATGTCTTCCTCCATATTAAATTTGAAACGTTCTTTATCACATCGGTTAAATCCAAGCAATTTTTATATACAGAGAAAGACACGGGCATGTGTGAAGGGCGGTGGGCCGATTTGTGTTCCAATGGCAGATGGGGAAACAAAAACTAACTTGCCAATGAAAACGTACGGTTAAAGAAAGATATGGGCATGTGTGAAGGGGGTGGGCCCATTTGTTTGATGCGATTATATAGGTATTAGTTTTATTATATAGATAGTAGCAATTTTTGAATTGTATCAGCATTTTATAAATTATAGCAAATTTTGAATTGTATCAGCATTTACGTCTCATATTCTATTATATGCGATATAAGAGGGCAACATGTCATTCAGTATAGACAAAAAGTGGATAAATGAATCTGATCAAAGATCTACATACTATATAGACGGGGTGAAGAAGTTTATTAGTTTGTTGAAGAAAACAGTGGTAAGAAAGGAGTGTATTTATTCCCTTGCACTCGGTGCCAAATATGAAGGTGATCAAATTAGATGACATTCATTTTCATTTACTTAGATGGGGTTTTATCCAATCATATAGCGTGTGGTATTTTAACAGGGAAAAGGGATGGAGATGGAAAAACAACAACCAATTAGTTATGCCACAAGTGCTGACGAGGCTGAACATATTAGGATGGAAGATCTAGTCAATGATGCAGATAGATTTCATGATTTTCAACGTGAAAATCCGTTGTCCGATCATGCTAATGTTGGAGAGTAGTCTACGGATGATGGAAACTGGCAGGCCAATGAAAGCAAGAAGTATAAACCATTTTTTGATAGCATAAAAGAGCCATTGTATCCTTTATGTTCAAAAGGGATAACGTAATTGTATGCTATTATGAAACTGAATAGCTTGAAGACCCAATATAACTTTTCAGATAACGATGTGACTGCACTTCTTGAACTAATACAGTAGTTACTCCTCCAAGGTAACACGCTGCCGACAAAATACTACGATGTGAAGAAGTTCATTCAGCAAGTTGAATGAATTATAAAACTTATGAAGCATGCATCAATGATTGCATATTGTACTGGAAAGATGATGCGAACAAAGTTCCTTGTACAACTTGCAATGAACCAAGATATATGACATCATTCAACGAAGAGAGAAAAAGTACAAAAGTACCTCGAAAGACATTAAGACATTTTCCTTTAATTTCTAATTTGAAGAGACTGTTTATTGTACCATGGATAGTAGATGCAATGACCTGCCATGGTCGTGCCAAATCTGATCCAAACACAATGTGTCATCCATGTGACACTTCTCAATGGAAAGTAGTGGATTCTTTTGACCAAACGTTCACTGTCGAGCCACGAAATGTCACATTTGGAATAGCAATAGATGGTTTCTGTCCACATGCTTCTCTATCTAACCCTTATAGTTGTTGGCCAGTAATTGTTTTACCATATAATCTCCCTCCTTCTATGTGTATGAAACGGGAATTTTCAATGTTAACCCTATAGATTTCTAGGCCAAAACAACCAGGGAATGATATTGATGTTTATTTACAGTCATTGATAGACGAGTTAAAGCAGTTATGGGAAGGAGTCTTTACATATGATTCATTCAATAAATCCGAGTTTACAATGAGAGCTAGGGTGTTGTGTGCAATCCATGATCACCTTACTCTTAGGACTTTATCGGATGTATAACTCACAGTTACTTTGCATGCCCCGTTTGTGGGGAAAACACTTGTTTTTGTCATCTTCCTGAAAGTAATAAGATGTGTTATATGAGACATCGAATGTATCTTCCTAACGGACACAAGTTTCGATACGTTAAGACAAATTTCAACAATGAACAAGAACTTCGTCGTCCTAAAAGGTCATTTACTGGTTTTGAAGTTGAAAAGAAAGTAGCGAATATTAAAATAAAATTCGGTAAACACAAAGAAGAAATTGGTCGAAAACGATAGATGTCAGCCATTGAAACAGTTGACAATGTTTCTGCATGGTATAGAAGGTCTATCTTTTTTGATTTACCATATTGGAAAGCAAATATGATTCAACATAATATTGATGTATGCATACGGAGAAGAATGTCATAGAGCCTCTCATCAGCACCTTTATGGACTATAAAGATAAGTCAAAAGATGGCATCAATGCACGAAAGGATTTGAAAACCATGTGTAACGACCCGGAAATTTGGAACCAATTTAAAATTTTCATAAAGATCAGAATTAATTTGGATTTGGGCAAGAATTAAATTGAAATAGTCCAAAAAGAATGAATTTTGGATTAAAAATAGTACGTTTACAAAGGAAGTAGTAGCTAACGAACTCGGATTTCGATGGAACCAGTTTCATTAAATCCGAAATGATGAAATTAGCTAACCAACCTGTTATTGTTGTATATAACGTAGTTGTATACATAATTATATGATTTTTTGTTTGATGATAACAACCAAATAAATATATTTTTTAAGTGTGTTTGTTACTGTACTGTTTCATATATTTATCACAGACAGAAATAAAATAGAATACGACAGTACAGACATTCATATATTCATACAGTATTTTATTTAAATATTATATTATATTTCAAAATTCAAACAGTACAAATTATATGACTCCACTATTTGTACACATTCACAGATAATACACATGATATTGTACTTGTATATAAACTAAATACGTTAGACAAGTTTGTTTGAACAAAATAAAATAATATTTTATTTCAAACAAATTTGTTCAATACAAACATCAGTACAATTTTGTTGTTACACAGCTCCTCACTATAACACTCTGTCTATACATCTCATATATATATATATATATACAATCACTATTTTTACTTTTTTCATATCCATATACATTCACTGATACATTTACATTCACTGTCACTGTCTCTTAGTCTTTTATCTTCAGTCTTCTGTCTTCTCTGCATCTTCACTGTCAGTCCAGTCATCATCTTCGTACCTGTCATATATAGAAACACACACACAGTATATGGAATAGAAATAATTTTCAAAATATATGTGAATATAAATTTTATTTTTAAAGTTTTTATTTGCCTCAGTTTTCTGGTGTGTTTCTCATCATTTTTCATGGCTTGATCTGATTCATCTGTGTCTAGCCAGACAGTTTGTATATGTACAGGGACAGGAAATTTTCTGAATGGCTGCATATACACACGTATATATATATATATATATATATATATATATACACGTGTGCACTGCCACGCCAATTCAGTGTGCAACTGAGGAGTAGCCACGTAGACCTTCTCGACTTAGTGCACATGAAAACAAAGTCATCACATCTCAAAGTACAAAGCAAAATGGTCGAGGCAACAAAGTGCCAAATGCAACAAGTCAAAAACAGCACAAATTTACAAATCATAGTGGTCGAGCCATTACAAGTCAGTTTTTTAAATCAGCTTAGAACAATGGTGAATAAAGAAACAACATGAAGCAGCATGTAGGAGTAATAATCAATGGTTCAAGCATGTATTCATGGTTCAGTCCAGTATGTGCATGTTTTCAAGTCAGCTCAATCAAGTGAGCAAAGCAGTGATGAAACAAATGCAAAGTGGTGTGACATTTCAGAATGGTCTAACTAAATAGGGCAAGCTACAAAAGTGGTGTACTATCAGCAAGACAATGAGACTCAAAGCAAGTGATATAGAAGAAAATTTCAACCTCAAGCATCATGACCCTTTTATTCAGCACAGATTACATGGTGCATAAGCATGGATGGCCAAGGCACAAATGTTTCATCAAATAGTAATAGTGAAGATCAAGGTCAAGCAAATTGGCTGAGCACAGTACATATAGGCAATTCATGTTCATGTTTCCAGATCAGTGCAAATGGCAAATTATGTATATCATACAACAATGAAAACAGAAATGGCAAGCTTATATACAAGCAAGACCATGATCAAGTCAACAAGAAGTCGAGTTTTTTTTTGGATATTCAAGTACAAGAATGTAACTCAGTACACATAAGCCAAGTAATGACCAATGGTTCAAACCCAAGTTCACAAATCAGTACAGTTGAATATATGGCCAAACTCATTTTCAAGGCAGGTTTACATTCATGTGTACAAGCAGCTAGAAAAAGGGAATTCAAGTCTACATGCGCAGCCAACAAGATAACAGCATTACATGGCAGGTGATACAACAGCATGGTGATATCAGATAGGTGCAACAGAAATGACAAATGCAACAATATATGGTCAAATCCAAGACAACATGGTTAGCAGGTTTGACATGTTCAATATGTCTACGATCTACATGCAACAAAACAGTTCAGGTGTTCCTGCAGAAAATCAATGTACATGCAAATATCATTGGGTTCTAGTATTTTATGTTCAGCAATCAATGCCTTTGGACAAGGTGGTTTATTTCCAGATTGAAATTCACACAGTGAACCAGTGAAAGTGCAGACTTATTCATGCATTCAAAATCATTCAAGGCAGAGCAGTAATCAAGGAAGCAATTTATTCAAGTGACAAATACATGTCAAGTGTAAATCACACAGGAATTCAAAGTCGAATCCATGGCAACAAAAAAAATGAAGGCATGTAGAAATTGAATAAGTATTTTTGGCAAGTTTTATAATCAGAAATAAGCTCAAATCAATTTTGAAATTGAATTCTGGATTTCCAGTAATTAATCAATCCTCATTCAAGATTTCTTTCCAGAAATGGCAGTGTGATTTCATGACAGTTTTAAATCATTTCAAGTATGGCAACAATATCGAATTGACTCTCAAATATACACTGACGAAAGTTTTGGCGTGGTTTAAAATTGTTTTCCAGATTAGCTCTTTCAAAGGCAAGGATTAAATCTGTCAATCAGGAATTTCAAAAAGGGAAATCCATTCAAAGCCGAGAATATCAGAATCATAAGTGGAAACAAATCAGCAAAATTTAATCAAGGAAGAAACCGAGCAAATTTCTTTTTAATCAAATTGAGCCTTTAATCAGCGAAATCAGAGTATTAGGGTTTTGTAAGCAACCCTATATGAACACCACTCATCACTGGCAAACGATTATCGAAACCCACAAAATCAATTCAAGAAATTTAAAGCAAGAATTTTCAGATAACTTACTTTTTATTCTCAAGTGTTTCGATCGTCTGAAAGCCCCAAATCATCGAGCAAGGAACAAGGAGAATCAAAGCAACCAGAGAACATCATTCAATCAAGCATCGAAATCGATTTGGGGGTTTATTTCAGAAAACCCTAGAAATTGCTCAGCCGCCATTTTTTATGTCCACAGCAAAGTGATCGGGTCCAAGAATAGAGGGTGCAACGTTTTGAAAATGGGTCGGACTTGATTAAAGAAGGACTTAGGCAAAAGGAAATATTAAAAGGGAGTTTAATTTTCTTTGATTTTAAACTAGGGTTTTTCTTGTTTAATTTTTTTTTTAATTTGAGTTGTAAATCATTCTGAATCAGTTTCTAGAGGTCTGTAAAAATCTAGGGGAATCAGTCAGGGTGTTGACTGTCAGTTTCAGAATCTGTAAAATCTGGGTTACGGATTATAGGGTTGTAATTCGGGGAAATCTGATCGAGGGGATAACGGTCAGTCTAGGGTTTTGAGCATAGGGTTAGAATAGGAGCAGAGATTGCGAGTGTACATGGTCTTGTATGCGGGATCTGTTTTAACACCTAGTAGAAACCTTAGAAATGCAGCAGTAGGCAGGGTTTTGCCGAAGCTGGGTCTATCTGTGTGTGATTTATTTTCTGCATTTCTGTTTCTGCTATATTCTGTGATCTGTTTATTATTATATATCTCGTTTTTTTTAATTCAGTTAAAAACTGTGATAAACCCTATTCACCCCCTCCCCTCTAGGGTTATTCTAGATCCAACAAGTGGTATCAGAGCAGGTATTTTTGACTCTAGAATCATGGGTAACCTTAGTTGTTTGTCTAGCGAGAGTCAGTCCGGTTCATCTCCAACTATTTTCACTGGAACTGATTTTTTAAACTGGAAATCCAAAATGGAATTCTATTTAAAATCTGTTAATATTAAATGTTGGGATGTTATTATCAATGGGTACGATATGGTAGATAAAGTTTTTAATTCTCGTGCTATACATATTCTTTATTCTCATCTTGATGATGATCAATACAGTCTGATCACCCATTGTTTAACTGCGCAGGAAATTTGGACAGCTCTCAATAAGAAGTATGGACAAATCGACAACAGCTACTCAAAACCCGAGAAAGTCAACTTAGATTCAGAGTTTTGCTTAACCGGATTTACAAAAGAAAATTCAGATGGATCAGTCGATGGAGATTCAACAGACGATGAGATAGTAAACTTCTCATACGAAGATTTAGTTTATATGTGTGTTGATCTAACTAAGTCTGTCGATAAACTCCAATCTAAAAACAAATTTCTGAAATATAAAAATCTTGAGTTAACCAGCAAAATTAATGATTTTGAATCTCAACGTGAATACTTTAAAAACTCTTCAAATTCAGACTGCAAAAATTGTTTGAAGTTGGAAATCAATCTTGTTCATCTCAATAAAAATATTCAAAAGTTTGAAAATGAAATTTTGATCTTAAAAGAGAACAAGATCGAGTTATCAAGTTCGAATAATTTTCTGCAAAAGGAATTTGAAATTTTTAAGACTGCTATAAACTCCAAACTTGAAATTGCTGAAAATGAAAATTTGGTGAAAAGTGATTTGATTTTGAAAGAACTTGAAAATGAGATTGAAAAATCCAAGAATTTTGAGTCTGAAAAACAAAAACTTTTTGAAATTGAAATCTCTAAGTCCCAAGCCAAAATCAAATTACTTGAATCTGAAAATTTGGTTTTGAAACAATATGATATTGAAAGGAAGATCACTAATAATCGTTGTTCTGGTTTAATAAAAGAAAACGGTGATCTTAAATCCAAAATTCAATGATTAGAATCGACTTTCGATAAATTTTCTAATGGGGAAAAATCATTGAATATGTTGTTGCAAAATCAATTTTCTATTGGAAATAAATATGGTATTGGCTTTGGGGAAAATAATGTTTTTGAAAATATCAATTCAAATGGTTTTAAAAATCCCTCAAGTTGCTTCAAGAAGGATAGTTTTGAAAAGTTGAACTCTAGATATCTCAAAAGTTTTGTGAATCACAAACGTGAAAATAAATTGTTTGATAACAGTCTATCTAATCCATTTTGGACCCCAAAAAGAAACAAAGTGAATTCATATAAATTCAAACAGATTTGGGTCCCTAAAGGAACTTTAGTAAATTCTGATGGACTGTTATACAAACAGATTTGGGTACCAAAACATAAGAAAACAATTGTGAGTGGTTTTACTAATTTTGTTAGACCACTCGATCCTTTAAACTGTTAGGTACCGAAGATGGCTGAGGAACTGCTGTGCTGAAAGGAAATTTGAAATCAAGCTGGCATATAATTCTGTATCATTTACAGTTCCGTTAGCCAAGATTTGTTGAGTTAGAGATTTCTTTAGCTTACATCAATTTCAGGTATGATCTCTAAACTCACCTTTGTAAATATTCTTTGTTTTTATTTTTTCTATGTTTATTCCTCCTTCTATCCTTTCTATTTTTTTTATTTTTATTTTTTTCCTTCTTTTTGTTTTTTTTGTTTTTGATTTGACACTGCAATATTCTTCTTTGACTGTACTTCTTAAACTTCCAGTTGCAGAATTCATGATTTTCTAGAAATTTGCTTTATTTGTATAAAATCATCATGTGTTAATCTTTTCCATATCTTAAATTTGAACTTGTATATATCTGCAATTGTTTTGAAGTTTAGTTTTCTAATTTTTGAATTCATAACAGTGTTGATGTATTCTTGTCATTTCTTGAACACTGTTAATTAGAATTCTAAATTCTTGAAGATCTGAAAATTTGATGAAGATTCACACACCACTGCTGTTTTGAGTTTCTTCCAATCCATTTTGGAAACGCTTAAAATATTATACTCATTACAGTACATTGCTTTTTATCATTCGTGATAATTTCATTGATTTTTGGATTGGCTTGAATCACAGTGATACATCTTGAATTTCACCTCTGTTCATGATTATTATGGTCGAAGTTCTTTTTGTTTGAAATCATCTGAAATTCTTGATATTATGAATCTTATGCACCCCTTAAATTTAAAAATATCAATCTTGTGTGATGGATTCATTATATCTCAAAACCCGTCATTGATTGAAGTGATTCCAAATAAATTTCTGGATCATGAATATCCTTCAAATTAGATGTAAATGGTCTGAATATTCTTTATACTTGTCAAAAATATTTATGAAAATTCTTTTCAAAATATGGTCATAAATATCACTGTTATTTTATGATTATTTGATTTGAATATATGTTTGTTTAAAATCATCTGAGATTATTGATTTATTGAATCTCACACATAATTTTGAATATGAAATATAACCTGGTGTGATTGATTCGTTAAATCCTAATACTTTCACATTTCTTCAAATGATTTAAAATAAAGTATATTTTTTTAATCTAGGGTCATGGAATATTTTTTTGTGACCATCATCTTGACTTGTCTGCTTGGAAACTTGTACTGCTCTGATACTGTTCTTAGATAACTGCTTATTTTTGATCTGTCTGCTGATCTGTACTAAATTTGTCTGCTTGGGCTTTAAATTTCTATTGTCTGTGATATAATAGTTTGCCTCCAGTGTCATGTTAAAATCCTCATTAATAGAGACACTAAGTGGTATCAGAAGTACCTTATATTTGTCTCTCATTTGTACTTAGATTTTAATCTTCACGTTGTATAGATCTACATACTCTTTTTGCCTTGTACAAATTTATCCCTCTTGGCATGTATAGATCTTCATATTTCTCTTGTTATTGATTTTCAATTTTAAAATTATTTATTGATTATTCATTCAGAAATTGAAATCTATATCCAAATTGAACTGTACTCATAATTCATCAAAATTATTAATAGACTTTGAAATTATGATGAATTGTGACTGCAGAATATTTCACAACAAGAGGAGATTTTGTTTAGATTTTCATGATGGTTGAACATTTATTATAATATCTTTGAATTGGCAATTATTTCACGACCATCTTCTTTATCTCCCACTACTCTGTCATCCATTATGACTTTATATTAATGTGGAGAGTTAATTTTTTGTTTAAAATCTCTTTTGGATAAACAGAGAAAATATTTGTGATGGAATTGTGGTTATATTATAATTCAGAATTAGTAATAATTGAAAATTTTCAATGATCCCAGTGCAGTCGAGCATACTTCATAATATAATTAATTCAGAAATTTATTTCACAGTCCACTTCTGTACCTACCACATTTCTATCATCCATATTGGTTTTATATACCGAGGAGTTTTTTTTTCTTTTTAAAGCTGAAATGATAAATATATAATCAATATATAAGTGTGTCTCTAACCTCATTAAAAAGTCCAAGCTCTGGTCATGCATGGTTAAGAGACAACTTATAATTTAAGCTGCGACTGACCTCATTTAAAAATCCAAGCTCTTGTTATGTGTGGTCAGTGTGCTCTTAAATAAAAAATAAATAAATAGAAATTAATATGAATTTCTCCTTGGTATGTAAAAATCAGTCTATAAATCCATCTTCTAATCTGTGAAGTGTGTTAATATTTTATGACGTATTATGATCTGTTGATTGATAGCTACTGGGATTTGAGACTATTTGATTGCGTTACTTAAGTTCAATTTATAATTGTAGTCCAAATCCATCACTTTTTTTGTGTTCAATTTTACAAAATTCTTTTGAAAATAATTGGAAATCATGTAATTGAACTCTCTCCATTTATATAAATTTCATCGTAAATCCGTCATTCTCTAAGATGCGAAATATGCCACCAGTTCAAAGTTTATTATGATTTTAGTTTGACTGATTGAGTTTTATGATGATTGTTCTTTCTCTTAAGCTGAAATCATATTTTAGTCATTTTTTCATCTATATTTTAAATTTTGAATCCTTTTGATGATAACAAAAGGGGGAGAATGGATTGAGGTTTTGTTTTATGAGTGAATATATTTTATAAATATTTTTAATTTTGAAATTCTATTCAAATTCATTATTTTCACTCATTCACAGTTATAAGGGGAGTTTCTGTTGTAGGGGGAGCATATGAACAGGGGGAGTTTAATATTCTCTGTGAAACACATTTATTGTGCTCAAAATCTTTTATTTGTTTGTCATCATCAAAAGGAGGAGATTGTTATTGTTGTATATAACGTAGTTGTATACACAATTATATGATTTTTTGTTTGATGATAACAAATAAATAAATATTTTTTTAAGTGTGTTTGTTACTGTACTGTTTCATATATTTATCACAGACAGAAATATAATAGAATACGACTGTACAGACATTCATATATTCATACAGTATTTTATTTAAATATTATATTATATTTCAAAATTCAAACAGTACAAATTATATGACTCCACTATTTGTACACATTCACATATATTACACATGATATTGTACTTGTATATAAACTAAATATGTTAGACGAGTTTGTTTGAACAAAATAAAATTTTATTTCAAACAAATTTGTTTAATACAAACATCAGTACAATTTTGTTGTTACACAGCTCCTCACTATAACACTTTGTCTATACATCTCATATATATATATATATATATATATATGTTGGCTAGCTTTTTGACCAAGCCACCCAGGTTCATTCATAAGAACAAAGTATGAAACTACATTCCCTAAGTACATGAAGGAACGGATCGCACCATCGACTCGTCCCTTACCGGATCGCACCTCACCGGATCGCACCTCATCGGATCGCGCCTCATCGGATCGCACCTCAACGGATCGCCCCCATACCATTAGCGAAACGACACCTCTATGCGATCCGATCCGTACACACATTATTGCCCAGTATAGACCGATCCGATCCCCTGATGCACGGCGAAGCCTCTGACCCGTTCAAACACGAGCAAGTCATCAGCGATCCGAGACGCACGGATCCAGCGACACGTGTCCCTAACCATCATCTTGACTGATTCTCCCCATTTGCTCGATCCGATTTTCAAGGGGATCGCGACACCTGTCCACAACGGCTAATTTGACTATTTCTTCAACGGCAGCGATGCGATCCGATGTTCTCGGGATTCGTGCCACGTGTTACAACGATCCGCCTGACAAAATCAGCTATAAATATCCCGGAGTTTGGCATTTTTGAGGATCTTTTTGGCAATATTGAGTACTGAATCTGCCATTATTGTCAAGCTACTAGAGTATTGAGAGAAATCATTGATTGTATTATCTTTCAAAGTATAATCAATAACATATAAAGTGGACATAGGCTCGTTAACGCCGAACCATCAAAGTATAATCAATAACATATAAAGTGGACGTAGGCTCGTTAACGCCGAACCACTATAAATTCTGTGTGTTATTTTCTTTTTCCTCATTATTTAGTTAAAACTCTATAAGATTCAGAACAATTTGGGTGTTAGGTCCAAATTTTGATCTAACATTTTGGTGCTTTCACTGAGAAAACAGTCCTAAAACTTCACTATTCAGTTCTTTGAAGATTCCAGCGACATCTGATATCATGACTGGAAGGAGATCTAAGGAAGTACGCGCTTCATGAACCAATGAAACCGCGAATGAAGCAGTTGAAGAAAGTGTGCACGAGCTAGGCAACGAGGGAACTTTGGATCGCGGAGCGCTAGGGGCGAACCGATCCGATGAAGGTACCACGCTCCGAGTCGACGAGGACGAGACGAACCGAACTGCTAAAGGGGTTGTTACTCGATCCCGTGATAACGCCTCGAACCCTCCGCGAACCGTGACCACGAACCGATCCCAGGGGGGCGCTGCGAGTCGCCATCCTCGATCCACAGCGATCCGAATTGATGATCGGACTACAACTCGACCTGGAAAGGAGCCTATGGCACGCTCTTACCGTCCTGGCCCCTCCGCTCGACCTGGCTCAAGTTCTTTGCGCATAAGAGAAAGTGATGATGATCAATATGACCCTGCTGCTCCCGTTACTGAAGGGGATCTCTCTCGCTTTTCCGAAATGTGGGAGAGACTGTTTGATGAACTGGCTGCTCAGAGGCAGGAAAGCTCCGTTCTGCGACAGAATTTGACCGCTATGGATAGAAGGCTTGATGATCTCGCAAGGCAAAGGACGCCACCAACTCGTCCGCTCACCCCGGAATATTCTTATTCGTCAGAGGAATCGCCAAGGCCACCGCGGCGACCATATGAGAGAGCCGAAAACATAGAGCAGCTTCGGTTCGGGACCTTGCTATCACGAGAAGAAGAGGCACTGGGTGCAGAGCCCTCAAACCATAATGTGAACGATCACGCCGCAACTCCCAGAGCTCGAGGTGCGGACAGTCCTGTACAGAACAGACTACCTCAGCCCCGTCGCCGTGCAAATGCTCCTGGTAACAGGGGGCAACTAAGCCCTATCTGAGCCCCGGATTTTGTGACTGCTCCCGGAAGAGAGATTAGAGAACCCCGCCGAGCAAGAAGCACTGACCCTGAACCTCCGCTGACCAGTGCAAATGTTGCAGCTATGATCCATCAAATTCTGGCGGATAGCCGTGGACAACGGAATGAAGATTGGGGAATCGACCGCAGTCACACCCCTTTCACTGATGATATTTTGGATGCGACTTTCCCGAGGCGTTTCAACATGCCACAGATGAACCGATACGCGGGTAGGTCTGATCCCGTCCAGCATCTGATGAGATATTCTTGGTCAATGACCGCTGCCGCAGCTTCTGACGCTGTGAAGTGCAAAGCATTTCCCATATTCCTGGAGGATGTAGCATTGTTATGGTTTACTCGCTTACCAGTAAGGTCGATTTCTAGCTTCAAGGAGTTGAGTGAAAAGTTCGTAGAACAATTCCGCATCTATGCACAAAAGACAAAGAGTGTGATTGACTTGTTCCTTGTCAAGCAGCGACCAGGCGAGAGCTTGAGGGTGTACCTAGACCGTTTCAACTTGGCCGCTACTGAAGTTAAAGATCCTCACGAGCCAACCGTTGTCGCAGCTCTGATTGACGGAGTAGATAAAGACACTGAATTTGGGAGATACCTGGCCGGCAAACCACCCTATACTAGAGAGTTATTCTACGAAAAAGCTAACGTACATTTACGCCGGGAAGAAGTATATGCTAACCAAAAGGCAAAAATGGATGATAAGGAGGAAATCTAGAGCAATGTCGCCATTAAGCAGACAAGAGACAGCTCGGGGAAGGTCGAGGTTAATGTCGGAAATCGGAATCAGGGTGGTCGTCAGTCAGGGAACAATGATAATAATAGTAATGGCAACAACCGGAAGAGGAACCGAGGGAATGACTCCCAGAGAAGGACTCGTCCCAGGGCCTTTGAGAGTTATACGCCAATAAATGATACTCTAGAAAATATCTTCATGGATTCGTACAACGTCCTCCAGAATAAAAGGCCACCTCCCAGAGAGTCGACGGAGAAAGAACGTGAAACAGGGAAGTTTTGTCTCTTTCATCAGATTCACGGCCATTCGACAAATGAATACCGTCACCTGAGAGATGTAGTGGAGAGGCTTCTTCGAGAAGGAAAATTAGATGAATATAGAGTAACGCCCAGAGATAGGGGGCAAGCCGTGCAAGCCCCAAATCAGAACCAGAATCAACTTGCTGCCAGGCCAACTGCCCAGCAAAAGGGAAAGGACATCGTTATCAATACCGTAATCGGAGGGATTTATCTCACCAGACACAGTTCCAAGGCATTGGATCAATATGTCAATGCGGCCAAGCAACACCTCGAGGTAGGGGAGTGCAGCAACCCCGAGGTCAATGTCCCGGTAAAGCAACAAAGGATGATGTCCGACGATGTCGTTTTCCGAGAACGAGAAAGTATTGGAGTCCATGCTCCGACTGAAGATCCATTTGTAATCACAGTACCTATTGGACCAGCCACTGTTCATAAGGTTTTAGTGGACAACGGGAGTTCCGTCAATATTCTTTTCAAAAGGACATTCGACTAGATGAACCTCGAAATAAAAGACTTGAAGCCCTGTCAAGGATGGATCCGTGGATTTAACGGAGCATCCACCGCTCCAATGGGTTATGTAGAGTTACCAGTTATGCTTGGGGAAGGAGAACGCCAGAGAGTGAGAATCCTTCCCTTCGTGATTTTGGATGTTGAATCACCCTACAATGCCTTCTTGGGCCGACCGGTCCTCGCAAAGTTTAGAGCCTGTATAGCCCCCTGGTGCTTATTATTGAAATTCCCCACAGAAGCTGGCATTGGTATTGTCAGAGGAGATCAGGTTGCCGCACGAGCATGTTATGTTGCCGAACTAAAGTTACTTCGCAATGGAGGGGACATAGAAACCAAGGGCGCTTCTCCCCCTATAGGGGCGGAGACCTTATAGCAACTAAAGAGGATAACCGTTGGAGAGTCGCCCAGAGAGTTGCCCGAGGATATAGATCCCAGAGAGGACCAAGAACCTGGGGGCAGAATGGCAACTCCCAACGAGACAACTGTGGATGTACCGATCGATGATAGTGACCCGGAGAAGGTCCTTAAGATTGGATCCCAGTTAAATGCGAATCTCGCTAAAGAACTGACGGATTTCTTAAAAAATAACTTGGATGTATTTGCTTGGACTCACGCAGACATGTGCGGGGTATCCCCATCAATCATGAGCCATTCATTAAGCATTAACCCTAAGCATCCTCCTGTAAAGCAAAAAAGGCGAATGCTAGGCCCAGAGAGGTCCGCTGCCTTGAAAGAAGAGGTTGGAAAGCTAAAGAGTAATGGATTTATCAGAGACTCGACCTACCCAGACTGGATTTCAAATCCAGTCCTAGTAAAGAAGGCCAACGGGAAGTGGCGAACGTGTATCGACTTCTCGGATTTGAACAAAGCCTGCCCAAAAGATAGTTTTCCGTTACCCCGGATTGACCAGTTGGTGGACTCGACGGTGGGTCATGAACTTCTCTCATTTATGGATGCTTACTCAGGATATAACCAGATTCCGATGCATGTTCCAGATCAAGAACACACTAGTTTTATTACGGATCTGGGATTATATTGCTATGTAGTGATGCCCTTTGGCTTGAAGAACGCAGGCGCTACATATCAACGTTTAGTCAACAGAATGTTCTATAACCAGATTGGGAAAACAATGGAAGTATACGTCGACGACATGTTGGTTAAGTCCAAGCAATCCTCCCGTCACACTATGGAGTTGGCAGAGATGTTCGGCATCCTTCGAAAGTACGGAATGAAACTCAACCCAACAAAATGTTCATTCGGTGTCGCTTCCGGAAAATTCTTGGGGTTCATCGTCAGTTCCCGTGGGATTGAGATTAATCCAGACCAGATCGCGGCAATCAGAGACATTCAGGAACCTAGGCAAATTAAGGATGTGCAAAGTCTTGCAGGAAAAGTAGCCGCATTAAGCAGATTTATCTCCAGGGCTACGGACAAATGCATCCCATTCCTCGAATTAATAAAGCGGGGGAAACGCCACTTCAAATGGACGCCTGATTGCGTAGAAGCATTTCATAACTTACTAAGGCATCTGGAGAAACCTCCGATATTATCTAAGCCGATGGATCACGAGGACTTATTCGTGTACTTGGCAGTGTCATCCCATGCGATCAGCTCAACGTTGGTAAGAGAAGAAGATAAGGTCTAAAGACCTGTGTATTACGTGAGCAAAAAATTGACGGCAGCAGAGCGTAATTATCCAAGGATAGAAAAGTTGGCGTATAGTTTACTGATCGCCTCTAGAAAGCTACGACATTATTTTCAGGCGCATCCCATTACCGTATACACCGATCATCCACTCAAGCAAGTTCTACAGAGACCAGAGGCGTCTGGAAGATTACTCAAATGGAACATTGAGTTAAGTCAATTTGATCTGAACTTTCAGCCCAGACGGTCAATTCGGGGGCAAGTGATAGCCGACTTCATAGCAGAGTTTACCGTCCCGGAGGAGGATATAGTAAACGAAGAAGTTGATCCCTCAAAGTTACTCCTCGATCCCAATGCCTGGAGATTGTATACTGATGGCGCTAGGAATGATGAAAGATCCGGCGCCGGAATAGTTCTTGAAACTCCCGAGAAACGATTGATATCCTATGCTATCCGGATGGAGTTTCACGCCACTAACAACGACTCTGAATATGAAGCCCTGATAGCCGGATTAAGGATCGCAAAGGAGTTAGAGGTCACAAAGCTGAACATTTTTTGCGACTCCAAATTAGTTGTGAACCATGTTACTGGGAAATTCCAAGCTAAAAGTGCAAGATTGATTTTATACTTGAAGAAAGTGAAGGAGTTGCTAAACGATTTTGATCACTACAGCATATCTCACATTCCGCGGTCAGAGAATCAGCAGGCAGATAACTTGGCAAAGATGGCTAGTTCCGACGATCCTGAAGAGACCGGGCTAGCCCCCGTTGAAGTACTTCGGTCTCCTAGTATAGATCAAATGGAAATCGATCTAATACTAGAGACGGAACCAGAAAGGGCGTCGTGGATGACCCCTCTAAAGAATTTCTTGATGAATGGAGCGCTTCCGACCAAGAAGAGCGAGAGGCGTAAAGTAATTCGTAAAGCTGCCCGATACGTTCTACAAGGCGGAGTTCTTTACAGACAAGGATTTTCGATGCCCCTTCTCCGGTGTACAGCCCACGATGACATCAAACGTGTGCTGCAGGAGGTACACGAAGGCGAATGCGGCGATCACACTGGAGGGCAAACATTGGCGAACAAGGTGTTGCGGCATGGTTATTTCTGGCCTACCATAAACAAGGATGCGGCGAAATACGCACGACGGTGTGATGCGTGCCAAAGATTTTCAAAGATACCTATAGAACCTCCTAATTAGTTGAAAACAATAACAAGCCCATGGCCTTTCGCTATGTGGGGAATTGATATCATCGGAAGTCTCCCCATAGCTAGGGGCGGAGCGAAGTTCGCTATTATGGCCGTAGATTATTTCACTAAATGGGTCGAGGCTGAACCACTGACTACAATCACAACCAAACGGGTGATCAATTTTATCGTTAGAAACATCATCTGCCGATTCGGGATTCCAAAGATTGTGATAACTGATAAGGAACTCAGTTCGATAGCACTGAATTTAGAAATTTCTGCCAAAAATACCACATTGAGAATCGGTACACCTCTGTGGTGCACCCGCAATCGAACGGACAAGTCGAAGCGGCGAATAAAGTGATTAAGTCCATTCTGAAAAGAAGACTGAAGCGGGCCAGAGCCATGTGGGCTGATGAATTGCCCTTGGCACTATGGGCCTATAGGACAACATATAAATCGGCAACGAGACATACCCCCTTCTCCCTTGCTTTTGGAACGGAAGCGGTCATCCCGGTTGAGATAAAGGTACCTTCTCACCGAGTGACTTATTATGATCCGATGACCAATTATGAATTGCTCCTTGAGTCCCTGGATATGATCGAAGAAAAGAGGGATGAAGCAGACCTGCGTGCCTAGAGATGCAAACAACAGGTCGCTCGATATTACAACAAAAAGGTTCGAGCCTGAACCTGGGAACCCAGAGACTTGGTTCTGAAACGTGTCTTTCCACCCCCAACTCATATGGGAGCGAAGTGGGAAGGACCGTACTACATTCTGAGCAAGCTTGATAATGGAACCTTCAAGCTGGCAACCGTAGATGGAAAGGAAATCCCCAGAGTGTGGAATGCCCAACATTTACGGCCATACTTAACATGAAAGTTTCAAATCTATTCTTTTGCTTTGTTGAAAACCATGTACAAGGCACGACTTGCCTAGAATAATCTGATTCCTTAAAGCAAAAAATTATAAAGTGGATGTAGGTCATGATTCGACCGAACCACTATAAAATATTGTGTGTCGTTTACCTTTATTGCATTATTTATCTGTCTTTCTATTTTTATGAAAATTACTGTGAATGATGCAATGATTTTAGGTGCCATCCATCAGAATGGAATGTAATCGCCAGTCAAAACTCTGAGGATGCAATAAAGTAAATTATATCGTTGATAGCATTCTAATTCTCCAGAGCCGAGAGAGAGCATAAAGGACATGAAGCCGATGTCCGTAAGTCATGGCGGTGTACCATGATCGGAACCGCCTTGACCGAACTCTAACTCTCCAGAGAGAGAGAGAGTATAAAAGCGTCTCCGATTGAGCGTTGAGAAAGAGCTCCTTCCCCGCTGAAGGATCGGGGGGCGAATGAATCGCTGAGCTCGAACTCTAACTCTCCAGAGAGAGAGAGTATAAAAGCGTCTCCGATTGAGCGCTGAGAAAGAGCTCCTTCCCCACTGAAGGATCGGGGAGCGAATGAATCGCTGAGATCGAACTCTAACTCTCCAGAGAGAGAGAGAGAGTATAAAAGCGTCTCCGATTGAGCGCTGAGAAAGAGCTCCTTCCCCGCTGAAGGATCGGGGAGCGAATGAATCGCTGAGCTCGAACTCTAACTCTCCAGAGAGAGAGAGAGTATAAAAGTGTCTCCGATTGAGCGCTGAGAAAGAGCTCCTTCCCCGCTGAAGGATCGGGGAGCGAATGAATCGCTGAGCTCGAACTCTAACTCTCCAGAGAGAGAGAGAGAGTATAAAAGCATCTCAGAGTAAGCGCTGAGAAAGAACTCCTTCCCTGCTAAAGGAGAAAGGACCGACTGAACTATTGAATTTGAACTCTAACCTCGGCGACCGCCAGGAGAGTATAAAGGAGTCTATGATTAGGCACTGAGAAAGGTGCCATAAGTTCAGCACCATAAGAACAGTTATCTTATGAAATTTTCTAAGTCTCCCATATTCAGAAATAGGGGGCAACATGCGAATAATGCTAATCTATCTTTAATAAGCCCTAGTTAAGCGCCACGTTAACGATTGATTGGGGGCCATATGCATATACACACGAACTTTAATGCAACAATGCAGCACGAAAATTTTTAATTTTTCTTTCTGTTGTTTGACTGATTTGTAGTTATAATTAGATGGTCTATAACTAAAAATGGAAAGTTTATTTGAATACAGGTACACAATGATGCAAAAAGAGACAAACTTTCCTTTATATATGGCAAGCCTACAAAGTGAAAAACAACCTAGAAAACAAAAGTGAGGGCCAGTCTCACAATTACACTTCCTGGCCAGTGGAAAACCTAAAGACAAAGTATAATCCAGCGACAACATCCTATTTACGCTTCGACCTCTTCTCCTGCTTCTGTTTCTCCAGCTTCGCCTTGTCAGCGTCGGATTGATCTCCTTTCTTCCTCTTCCTTTTGTCTATGAGAGGAACATCCGACTCTTCAGAAGATTCCTCTCCAACCTCCTTTCTCTTCCTTTTATCAGAAAGGGAGGCCGGGAAATCACCAGGATTCGCAAAATGAAGCTATCTGCTGATGGATTTGGGCTGGATTTTCAAAATCATCCCGGTTTTGGGATCAAATTCTGCGATAGGGACTATGTCCAAAGCCTCTTCTCCCACCTTCTTCGAAGCCATCTCTTTTTCCTGCCTAGCTTTTCTGCTGGCCAAAGTTTCGTCGTCATCGTCTTCGGTCTCTTTGGCGCCAGTGATATCCTCCTTATCCTCTACATGGCGCCCATCCATATCTTTCAAGGCCTCAATGGTTTCAGCATCCTTGGGAACATCAGTACTAGGTGCCAGGACGCTTTTTTCTGCTGTTGTAGCCTCAGTTTGCATCGATATATCAACACCGGCACCTGGCGAGACAGCCTCCTTCTCCGCCTCTTTTCCTTTTTCAACGCCCTTGTCGACGGCCTCACCACCTGTATTATGGGAAACACACGGTACTAATTCAATTGGTTGTTCTGCCAGACAACGACAATTCACAATTGCTTTGACGAATTGTGGTGAATAAAGGGAGATACCTTCCGCAGATCCTCCTTCTTGGGTAGCTGCAGGAGCCCCAACAACTACAGGAGTTAGGCCCAAAGGGATTAGTGGATCATCAGGATGGTACTCCTCAACTCCGGTGGTCTTGGGCTCCACGGCTGAACTCGAACCTTCATCATCTTTGCCTTTACCCTTAGCCAGGGCCCTCTCCTTTTCCATCTCCGCTTGAATCAGATGACGACCCTCTTCCAGGTCCTCGGGGTCATTATCCCTCAAGATGCTCTTCATCAACTCATCTTCATCAATCTCTTCGACTCCCAATCTCTGCTTCTCACCCTCAACAATGGCATCCCATAAATTGGCTAAAGTAACGTGGTAATCCGGGATCCACGAGATGTTGCGGGTTTTGAGGACTTGGCCAAGGAAGTCAAAAATCATCTCTTCAAACCCCTCGATATCCTTCTCTCTCTCGAGGAGCTTGTTGTTAGAAGCAGTGGCCATTTCGATGGCACTTTCAACATTCGTTTCGGCGAGAGCCGCCCGTCTCTCCGCATCCGCGACCTGATCATGTAAAATCACCTTTTCCGCTTCAGCCAGAGCTAGGCTTTCTTTCAAACTTGCTTTTTCTGCCTCCCAAGCGGCTCTCTCCGCTTCAAAATGACCTTGTGCTGTTTTCAACTCAATGTTGGCCATTTTGAGATCTTCAACCTCCTTCTTTAAGGCCATCTTCTCTTGGCTATTGGAGTCAAGTTCTGAATGAAAGCGCTTCTGAGCATTCTCTAATTCAATCTTATAATTTTCAGCATCTCTCTGCGCTAAGGCGAGTTGAGATTGAGCATCTTCCAAGTCCTTCTCCATCTTTGTTCGGGCCCTTTCGTTGTTTTCAAGTTTCGCCTTAGATCTATGTGCTTCTATTTCAAGCATTCGGATGACTTCTGAAAGGTTAACTGCATGTTTCTTCATCATCTCATACTGCCTGGCAACGTGGCGGATGTGCCCGACAACTTCATTATCCCAGTTCTTAGGGACCGGTTCCAAGGCTGGAACAAATGTCATCCTTTCGAAGAAAATGTTTGGGAATTGTTCCTGCAGCTTTTCCAGCCTACCTTGAATCTCGGGACCATGGATGTAATCCCGTGACCCGGGGGCAGCCAACTCTGACTGGCTGGAGGGGACGATGTCACTCCTCTCCTTTTCAGACTCTTTGATTGGATCCTTGCCTTTATCCTTAGACTCGTGATGCCTTTTTGACGACCTACTGTGAGAGGGTGCACTTTTCGGAGGAGTTAACTCTTTAGGAAGTTTCTTTCCCCCTGCAGGAACTACCGGACAACTAGGAAGCTTGGCAGATGTCGATTTCAGTGGAGACCGGGGTTGTGAGGAAGTCGGCTTGTAAGAAGGGCCGCGAGAGCGCTCAGTACCCGGATGAAGACTGGGTGTGCCCTCACGAAGAGAACGATAGAAATAAGATCGTCTACGGGACATCTTTCCTGTAAAAAAGAAAAGAACATATTAAAACTTTGAATACTGACGATATAAAAGTGCGGGGTCGGACAGTGTGTGTGATTTGTGCATCCCATATAATTCCCCCTAATAGACCCGGGCCTGAAGACAGGCTCATCTGAGTAGTTTCTTGTTCTCTAGTTGGAGCGATAGTCTCTTCAGGAGTAGGGAAGAACGACTCCCCTTCAAAGTCCCTCTCTGTGTATACATCATCGGGCAGAGGAATTTTGCTCAGCTCGTCGAATAACTGTTCCTCTGTAAAATCATCATGAACAGCGGGTTCGGTTGGAGGAGAAATTGGGATTTTCTTGGACTTGTCACCACGGGCCTCGTCCCCTCTATGTATGTTCAGGTCCTCATCATCTTGAATGATTATCGGGGAAGGACTCTTGCGAAATTTTGTCGTTTCTACTGCCTGCGATGTTCCCTCTCCCTCCGTTGGGGGCACGTATCTATAGGGTTTGCCGCCAGCGCCCAGTCCAAATCTTATATCTAGAAGACGATGCTTATGAAGATTCTCGTCAGTGATGCATTTTTTTGATCCTTAGAAAGTCGGATCTGCTTTGTAGAAGAATAGACAATCGATTGTTGTATAACGGACCCTCCGTTTTCGGGAAGACGTGATCTGTTTAAAACAAAGAAAAAGGGGGGAGAATGTTAATGCTTTGGCTTCTTGAACAAGATATTCAATCAAAAGATTAAAGTTTACTTGATTTAAGCCATCTTCTTGAGCATCCGGCCTGTTTCTTTATATAGAACCAATCAGACTTAGGATCCCCTATGTTGCTGTATCCGTCATACAGAACCTTCCTATTTGCCACCGATTCAAAGAAAGAGAAATTTGGGGTTGCCGAGGAGCGATGCTTGAAAAGAAAGAAGAATGTTAAATCTCTAAATGTGAGTTCGGTATGTAGGATCTCCGCGTATGCGACATATAGGGTGTATAGAGATGCGTAGGCGTTAGGATGAAGCTGCATCGGAGCGATACCCAGTCACTTTAAAGTCTCGATGACGATTGGAGGAAATGGAGGAATAGCTCCTACCAAGCACATGGTTCGACTGACTGCCATATACCCTTCCGGAGCTGAGTGGTGTCTATCTTCGCTACCGGGTGTCATCACGTCATCCCAAGGGATCCCATGTCTCAGGAAGATTCTTTTAAGCTTTATATCATCGAGTTTAGATGCTAAAGAATCAGAAAATTTCTCTATCCCGAACGCGCCAGGAATCTCGTCGGGAGCTCGCCTGTCTATCTCAGACTCTTCACTAGACGAAGTACTTCCAGACGGATCCGATTCCGTTGCCTCGTATTCAGATCCAGAATCTTCGCCTCCTGGGTTAATTGGAGGGATCTCGGGGTTGTATTGCTCAGGAACATCGGACTCCGTTTCTGTAACGGATCTTGAAGAAGATTGATTATCCGACATTACTGTTAGGCGAGAAAACATGAAAAATGAGATTAAAACTACCCGTCCCCCGTGTGTGCAAGTGTCGGTGTGTGTGCTTGTGCATGCATTAAAGATAAAGCATAAAAGTTATCAAGATCATCAAAATATTAGTTGTCATATGCAGTCAAATTATGTGGTCATTTAGTCCAGAAAGTCCGACATCAAGACCCTAGCCTAACTGTTCAGAATTTTATGGTGACAAGGCATCGTCTAAGGTTCAAAATTTGTTTGGATCGTGAACTACGAGTCGGATCGCGGTGTGTATAACAGTTCGCCCTCCTTCGGATCGCAGGGCAGAGGGATCGCCCTCCTTCGGATCGCAGGGCAGAGGGATCGCCCTCCTTCGGATCGCAGGACAGAGGGATCACCCTCCTTTCGGATCGTGAAATTGCGTGATCGGGGTCTTTGCCGGATCGTGGAAGCCCCCCACGATACACGCCTCTGCCGTTACCACGACCCTCCGTCTCGCCACTGGCCTTCATCTTCTCCCTCTCCTCTCCTTGCCCACGATCCAAACCGGCCTTCTCTCTTCTCCTTCCTCATCCGTTTCTCACCTCTCCTTCTCATTTCCAAACTCCAAACTCTGAACCCTTCAGCCATGGCGCCTCGCTGTTCCCCCCAAAAATCACAAAATTCCATCGTTTCTTCCCTCAAACCAGTCGAAAAAACTCATGAAAACGAGAGCGGTATCGAATAAGGATGCTTTCGGTAGATTACCTTTATAAAAGTTGGGAGAACAATCGGATTTTTGGAGGTTTGAAAAACTAGGGTTTTTCCTCAATGATGCCGGCGATACGATACGAAAGAAAGAAGAAGGAAGAAAGTGGAGAGAAGGGTCGACTTATATAGGCAAAAGTGCGACCGTTTGTCTCCCGTTTTTGTCTTATTCGATCCGCGAAAATAGACGGGCCGCGAACCAAAAGCCCACCACGTCTCGAAGAGAAGCCCATCTCGTTCCGTTCCGTGAAGGGGTCCAAGTGCTCACCAAAGAACGAGGCGAATGGCTTGCTAACGGACCGCGACTCGAGCACGCGATCCGAATCGATAAATGACCGACAGATCCAAAGATGAAGACTCTGAAAGATCCCAGAAAAGGAATTGTTCGCTGATTTGCGTCTCGTTGTGAAAAGACGATTCGATAGCTTCGAAGCATGTTCCATCATCGATAAAACATACTTCGAGGGGGCAAAATGTTGGCTAGCTTTTTGACCAAGCCACCCAGGTTCATTCATAAGAAGAAAGTATGAAACTACATTCCCTAAGTACATGAAGGAACGGATCGCACCATCGACTCGTCCCTTACTGGATCGCACCTCACCGGATCGCACCTCATCGGATCGCGCCTCATCGGATCACACCTCAACGGATCGCCCCCATACCATTAGCGAAACGACACCTCTATGAGATCCGATCCATACACACATTATTGCCCAGTATAGACCGATCCGATCCCCTGATGCACGGCGAAGCCTCTGACCCGTTCAAACACGAGCTAGTCTTCAGCGATCCGAGACGCACGGATCCAGCGACACATGTCCCTAACCGTCATCTTGACTGATTCTCCCCATTTGCTCGATCCGATTTTCAAGGGGATCGCGACACCTGTCCACAACGGCTAATTTGACTATTTCTTCAATGGCAGCGATGCGATCCGATGTTCTCGGGATTCGTGCCACGTGTTACCATGATCCGCCTGACAAAATCAGCTATAAATAGCCCGGAGTTTGGCATTTTTGAGGATCTTTTTGGCAATATTGAGTACTGAATCTGCCATTATTGTCAAGCTACTAGAGTATTGAGAGAAATCATTGATTGTATTAGCTTTCAAAGTATAATCAATAACATATAAAGTGGACGTAGGCTCGTTAACGCCGAACCACTATAAATTCTGTGTGTTATTTTCTTTTTCCTCATTATTCAGTTAAAACTCTATAAGATTCAGAACAATTTGGGTGTTAGGTCCAAATTTTGATCTAACAATATACAATCACTATTTTTACTTTTTTCATATCCATATACATTCACTGATACATTTACATTCACTGTCACTGTCTCTTAGTATTTTATCTTCAGTCTTATGTCTTCTCTGCATCTTCACTGTCAGTCCAGTCATCATCTTCGTACCTGTCATATATAGAAACACACACACAGTATATGGAACATAAATAATTTTCAAAATATATGTGAATATAAATTTTATTTTTAAAATTTTTATTTGCCTCAGTTTTCTGGTGTGTTTCTCATCATTTTTCATGACTTGATCTGATTCATCTGTGTCTAGCCAGACAGTTTGTATATGTACAGGGACAGGAAATTTTCTGAATGGCTGCATATACACACGTGTACATATATACACGTGTGCACTGCCACGCCAATTTAGTGTACAACTGAGGAGTAGCCACGTAGACCTTCTCGACTCAGTGCACATGAAAACAAAGTCATCACATCTCAAAGTACAAAGCAAAATGGTCGAGGCAACAAAGTGCCAAATGCAACAAGTCAAAAACAACACAAATTTACAAATCATAGTGGTCGAGCCATTACAAGTCAGTTTTTTAAATCAGCTCAGAACAGTGGTGAATAAAGCAACAACATGAAGCAGCATGTAGGAGTAATAATCAATGGTTCAAGCATGTGTTCATGGTTCAGTCCAATATGTGCATGTCTTCAAGTCAGCTCAATCAAGTGAACAAAGCAGTGATGAAACAAACGCAAAGTGGTGTGACATTTCAGAATGGTCTAACTAAATAGGGCAAGCTACAAAAGTGGTGTACTATCAGCAAGACAGTGAGACTCAAAGCAAGTGATATAGCAGAAAATTTCAACCTCAAGCATCATGATCCTTTTATTCAGCACAGATTACATGGTGCATAAGCATGGATGGCCAAGGCACAAATGTTTCCGCAAATAGTAACAGTGAAGATCAAGGTCAAGCAAATTGGCCGAGCACAGTACATATAGGCAATTCATGTTCATGTTTCCAGATCAGTGCAAATGGCAAATTATGTATATCATACAACAATGAAAACAGAAATGGCAAGCTTATATACAAGCAAGACCATGATCAAGTCAACAAGAAGTCGAGTTTTTTTGGATATTCAAGTACAAGAATGTAACTCAGTACACACAAGCCAAGTAATGACCAATGGTTCAAACACAAGTTCACAAATCAGTACAGTTGAATATATGGCCAAACTCATTTTCAAGGTAGGTTTACATTCATGTGTACAAGCAGCTAGAAAAAGGGAATTCAAGTCTACATGTGCAGCCAACAAGATAATAGCATTACATGGCAGGTGATACAACAACATTGTGATATCAGATAGGTGCAACAGAAATGACAAATGCAACAATATATGGTCAAATCCAAGACAACATGGTTAGCAGGTTTGACATGTTCAATATGTCTACATGCAACAAAACAGTTCAGGTGTTCCTGTAGAAAATCAATGTACATGCAAATATCATTGTGTTCTAGAATTTTATGTTCAGCAATCAATGCCTTTGGACAAGGTGGTTTATTTCCAGATTGAAATTCACACAGTGAACCAGTGAAAGTGCAGACTTATTCATGCATTCAAAATCATTCAAGGCAGAGCAGTAATCAAGGAAGCAATTTATTCAAGTGACAAATACATGTCAAGTGTAAATCACACAGGAATTCAAAGTCGAATTCATGGCAACAAAAAAATGAAGGCATGCAGAAATTGAATAAGTATTTTTGGCAAGTTTTATAATCAGAAATAAGCTAAAATCAATTTTGAAATTGAATTCTGGATTTCTAGTAATTAATCAATCCTCATTCAAGATTTCTTTCTAGAAATGGCAGTGTGATTTCATGACAGTTTTAAGTCATTTCAAGTATGGCAGCAATTTTGAATTGACTCTCAAATATACACTAATGAAAGTTTTGGTGTGGTTTTAAATTGTTTTCCAGATTAGCACATTCAAAGGCAAGGATTAAATCTGTCAATCAGGAATTTCAAAAAGGGAAATCCATTCAAAGCCGAGAATATCATAATCATAAGTGGAAACAAATCAGCAAAATTTAATCAAGGAAGAAACCGAGCAAATTTCTTTTTAATCAAATCGAGCCTTTAATCAGCGAAATCAGAGTATTAGGGTTTTGTAAACAACCCTATATAAACACCACTCATCACTGGCAAACGATTATCGAATCCCACAAAATCAATTCAAGAAATTCAAAGCAAGAATTTTCAGATAACTTACTTTTTATTCTCAAGTGTTTCGATCGTCTGAAAGCCCCAAATCATCGAGCAAGGAACAAGGAGAATCAAAGCAACCAGAGAACATCATTCAATCAAGCATCGAAATCGATTTTGGGGTTTATTTCAGAAAACCCTAGAAATTGCTCGGCCGCCATTTTTGATGTCCACAACAAAGTGATCGGGTCTAAGAATAGAGGGTGCAACGTTTTGAAAATGGGTCGGACTTGATTAAAGAAGGACTTAGGCAAAAGGAAATATTAAAAGGGAGTTTAATTTTCTTTGATTTTAGACTAGGGTTTTTCTTGTTTAATTTGTTTTTTTTTAATTTGAGTTGTAAATCATTCTGAATCAGTTTCTAGAGGTCTTTAAAAATCTAGGGAAATCAGTCAGGGTGTTGACTGTCAGTTTCAGAATCTGTAAAATTTGGGTTACGGATTATAGGGTTGTAATTCGGGGAAATCTGATCGAGGGGATTTCGGTCAGTCTAGGGTTTTGAGCGTAGGGTTAGAATAGGAGCAGGGATTGCGAGTGTACATGGTCTTGTATGCGGGATCTGTTTTAACACCTAGTAGAAACCTTAGAAATGCAGCAGTAGGCAGGGTTTTGCCGAAGCTGGGTATATATGTGTGTGATTTATTTTCTGCATTTCTGTTTCAGCTATATTCTGTGATCTGTTTATTATTATATATCTCGTTTTTTTAATTCAATTAAAAACTGTGATAAACCCTATTCACCCCCCCCCTCTAGGGTTATTCTAGATCCAACACAACCAAGTTACGTCAAAAATAGCATCTGTTAGATATGTTACATTCATAAAAGATTCAAAATTTGAACTAAAAACGGACGATTTTGAGGATATCTTGAGAACGGGATATTGCTAGATTGTGAGACCACCTCCATTGGATCCGGAATACTGAATTTTAGTACTTACGGAAGTTTCACGTAAAATGACATCCGTATGGGGAAAAGAAAAAATAAAAGGCCAAAATTTGAACTAAATTTTGACGGTAGTTGGAATTTGATAATGTTAATGGCAAAACTGGAACCTGAGACCTATCTAGAAAAATTTAGAACATATAATATTAGCTATGTATGAAGTTTGGGGAAATCCTGTGATCGAATTTAGAAAGTTATTAAGAAAGAAAATTAAAATAAATTATTTGAAAATCCAAACGAACTCCGATTTTGGATTTGAACACATAGGATTGAAGTACGTTAGAAACCGGACAATATGGTTGAAGAATTTCTGGAAACCGTTATTGTTTGATACTACGAAATGAGATCGGAAAGTCGATGAGAAAGCACACTTTTGGATAAGGATGAAAGTGGATAAGGATGAATATATGCCATCCATTTCTCTTTCCTTAGATTTGTAACAAGACACCAATCCATGTGACTTTTTAAGCTATAAAAGGACCTCCCCTCCACTTTAATTCCACCTTCTTTACTCCTCCTTCCTCTTCCTAGTGCTCACGGCCATGGCTTCTTTCATAAAAAAATATAAAGAAAAAGGAAAGAAGAGAAAGTTAAAGCTAGGTCCCTACAACCTACACCCAGGATCTGGAAGCTTTTGGGTGAGAAAAACTGAACTTTTAAAGGGTTTTGCTACATGATTTGATGATTGCATTAATGATGTTTGTTATGATAGATGATGATTGTGTAGTTTAGAACACACAAACAATTAAGTGTTAGTGTTATAACGCTTGTGCACAGTTATTATTTAATTATGTTAATGATGGTTGCTATAAATGTTTATAACGATTGTTGCTTCGCACACACCATGACACATCAATTATGGTATTACGTTGGTGATTGGCAAATCTCCTTCGTAATTAGAAGCAATATATTTTTTAAGTTGAAGGATAATAATTTATGATAAAGTCTCTTTAAATGAATAAATAAATACCGGAACATTCAAGGACGACAAAGATGATAGTGTCTAGGCTTGAATTTGGAAAATATAGCTTTCTGCTCTCCCTGGCGATTCCTAACTGATCCTACGGATGGGATGGATAATTAAAATCTGATTTGAAATTATTTCAGATTAGAAATAAATTGGAATTTAATTTATTAAGAGAAAAATAAAAGTTGAATGTTAAAAACCAAAATAATTTGGAAAGTCAATTTAATTTTTAAATGGTTTATATAAGTATATAATGGTTTTCAAAGGTATTTTGAAGTAGCGCAGAATAATTTTATTTGCGGTCAAAATAGCGTTTGTCGTACAGCAACAATTCGTGTATTTTGTTTACAAATATAAATGGTTATAACTTTTGCAACTTAAAACCGATTTCCATGAAACAAAGTACGTTTGCTTCCTATTTACGAGAGCTTTCAAATGAGTGAAAGCAGATTTTAATTTCGGGTTATAATTTTCAATTTATATTTAAAACTATTGCGAAAAGGTCGCTGTAAGAGCAATTGTTGGCCATAACTGTAAACATCTATTTTTAATGTTTTAAAAATATAGAGAAGAAAGATTGTAAAATCATTATAATTATGTAAAAGTGTCTTGAATTGTAAAGTATAAGTTTTTGCTAAGATAAATGATATTTTGATCAAAGTAGTTAAGATAACGGTTTTGTAACGCTTTTGTAACACCTTTGAAACACTATTGTAACACTTTCTTTGAAAGCAATCTATTTTGAAGTTTTTAACCCGCGAACTATTTTCCGAACTATAAGTAAATGATTGGTGGAATGTTTTCGAAGATTTATAGAAAATGTTTTGTATGGAAATTAAAACGATTTATTTGATATTAAAAGCGGTTTTTCGATTTTGAATCATTGGATATGGTTGGAGATAAATCTTCGGATGTTTGATATTAATTCAGTAGATGATGACTCTTATTATTCGAGGAATTTAAAAGGTAATTCACCGTTATTCCGCTTATAGTATGAGTTGGATACGGAGATTAATATTGATGATAAGTTGATGGTATTTCTATCCAGATATAATGTCAAAGAGGTAGATAAATCTTTTAATTAAGATACGGGTTTCGTAATTTGATTGAGATAAGTTGGATAGAAATAATCTTCAGATATTTGATATGAAATTATGTGGTGTAAACGTACACTATTTGAGGAATTTGGAATATATTATTATTATTATTATATCGTTATTCCTCTTATGCTATTCGTTGATTATGAGAATTGATATCGAATATAAGTAGATGTAACGACCCGCATTCTACGCATCATAGGATCGTAGAATATTTATTTCTTTCACATATGAAGTCGTATGGTCATGTAACTTTGGGAGACGACTATTGGGGTCATTTCCCATGTTCATGATTTTTCCCGATTTTTAAATGACTGTTTTGCCCCTAGCTGATCTTGTTTTGACCATAACTTTTGACTAGAAAGGAATTTTGACCTGAAACCACTTCCATTGGCTCCGGATGATGGTTTACAATTCCGTAAAGTGGTCACGTTAGCCAAACGGACTCACCGTTTGGGAGATATGGCTGAAACAAGTTTCAGATGGTGAAAAACAGCTTAATTGGGTTTAACCGGGTAATTAGCAGCTGGGCCCAAAGGGGATTTCGGGATTAGAGATGTATAGGGGCTGATTAGGGTTAGAAAACATTTCTTTCAGCCGCCACTTTCATTCTTGGAACCCTAGCAATGGCCTCCAACACCCAAATCAACTTCTAATCACTTTCTAATCAAGTTTTGGCTTAATCAACATCAAATCAAAGAAGATCTACACCAAATCAGTATTTGAGCTGCTGTTAGAAGTCAGTATTCGCCCAAATCAGCGAGGTTTCAGTTCTGAAAAATTTTATTTGTGGCCAAGGTGAGTGATTTGCATTGTTTTGCACTAATTATGGTTAATTAAGAGTAATTAGTGAAGATTAGCGAATTTATGCATAAATAAACTCTGGAAAAATATTGATAAATTTCGAAATATTGTTTTAGACCTCTGTTAGAAATTTGGGTTAATTTGGTTAAGTTTTGTTAATCCTATCGTTAGTTTTGTTTAAGCACGATTAAGGGAAAATATGGGGTTTTGGCTATGTTTGATCCATTTTACATGCTATGATTCATTGTTTTGGTGTTTATGGTTAGTTCTCTATGTTGCTATGACTTTGTGGTGTGCTTTGTGATTGATTAGAAGAGTTAGATTGGTCGAAAATTCCGTCGAATGGCGTAAAACAGTCGCTGGAAAGATGTGCAGGAATTTGGCCGATCTGGATCGGATCGGAGGAAGGAGCCCGAACCGAACCGCCACGTGGAGACTCCGATGCACCACGATATGATGTTCCATGAACCGCTCGAGAGAAGGAGCCCGACCCGAGCCGCTTCAGCCTGAGCTCCACGATCCGACCTGAGCATGGTGATACGACCCGAAGGCACCCGATCCGAACCGATGCACCATGGATGGACTTGAGAGACTCGACCCGATCCGGAGTGTTTGGGAAGGAGGACCGAACCGCCAGGAGATGTGGACCCCGACCCGATCAGATGGAGGTAGCTCGACCGATCCGAACCGAGATGCTTGGACTTGAGGCGTGAATCACGATCCGAATTTGAAGTATAAACTGAAGTGAAGAACCGATCCGGAGAAGACCAATAACTCGAGATGCAAAGGTGGTCCAAATGGAAGTTAGAGCTCAGGATCCAGTTGGGAACCAACGAGTTCACTTCATGATTGGGCTTTGCTGCAGGATGCGTGCTAAGGGGTTGTCGGTGTCTATAACTTTGGATCACTATGTGTGTAGGGAGTACGTGAACGGACTCAGGGCCACAGTGGCATAGGTACGACTAAAAGGGCTATAGACCAATGAAGTGGGGTCATTTGTAAAGGTTTGGTCATGACTCCATGTGGTAAGCTTGGTAGTAACAGTAGTTGTACAGGTTGAACTCCGTCACTACTCCGATGGGTCTAGTGATCGAAGCGGTAGATATCGTATGCTTTACGCACTGAGTGAGAGATGTGACGGTGGTTGCCATGCTTGATTTGTTTGCCATCATTATGACATGCACACCCCACCCCCATTATCTTTACACCATTTGTTCAGTGGCACCTTAGAGTATTGTACGGTATGTAGTGCTAACTCTTTGGTTGCAGGTCCAGGTATGGTTTAGTATACTTGTTATTGTTCTGTTTAGCTACTTATCGCTCATACCAGACTTTTTGTCTGACCCAGAGTTTTATGTCTCTTCTTATTACTCTGGGTGCTCTCACGAGCAGACTAGAGACAGGTTAGCTGGGTATGCACGAGTAGCTGATCCGAAGACGAGTAAGAGGCTTCCACGTATGAATCATATAGATATTCTCCCTGTGTTGTTAAAGATCACTGCTTGGGAATTAGTAGTGCATCTTCTACTTTAGCTTTCTTTTGCTTTAGAGACAGTTTAAAAGTGGTAATAATGATGTTGGACCATAAGCTGTATTTGGATTTCCGCTGCTATGTTGGTTTAGTTTTCAGCTTATGCACTGTCTCGCCTGTTTTATGTCAAGATTATATTATTATTATATTTTGTTCCATGCGCTGTGAGACATTCTACAGGTTCTGTGTTAGTTCTTTATGTTCCTTCTTTTCTTTTGACGACCATTCTGTGCTAGGTTGACATGTGTACAGCGCACTTTCGGAGGAAATGTCGGCTAGTACGGAGCGGGCCGTCACATTTGGTATTAAAGCTCTAGGTTGCGTAGTTAACCTAGGGAAGTTATCATGGAGAGATAGTATACGTATATGAGAGCGCGTATTTGTGATTATTTTGATTTTCAAAAGCTATATATATACTATTAGTATAGTTAAGGATGAAGTCGCACTGCACTAGCACCACTATGGAGATGGTTAATCGTTTTCTCTTTACAGATTGAACGATGAGCCGATACACAAGAGGTGTCGGTAGAGGAGCCAATAATGGGAATGCTGCTGACATGAGGACGATGTTTACTGACCTCATAAGGGTGATGCTTAGGGATGTGCAGAGGGCAGCTCCCAATGGTGGTAATGGTGGTGGTCCAATAGTGCAGGCGCCTAGGGCCGATTTCGCCAAGCTGAATAAGGATTATACTAGTCTTGGTGGGAAGTCGTTCCACGGAACGGAATCGGCTACGAATGTTCAAGATTGGTTGGATAGCTGCGAGCGTATCTTCGAAGATTTGGGTATCGAAGATGAGATGAAGAGAAGGCTAGCATCCCGTCAGCTACAAGGACGTACAATGAATTGGTGGAATGCTATAAAGGCAGCTACTCCCGAAGATTAGATTACTTGGGAGCAATTTAAGGTTCTCTTTAGCGATAAGTTCATCCCAGCTGCTCAGAAGTCAGTGTTGTTTAAGAAATTCCTGGAACTCAAGCAGAATGGCAGAGCTGTCTCGGAGTATATTGCCGAATTCGACACTTTGCCGAAGTATGGGTTATCCATAATAGATATTGCCGAGAAGAAGAATGAGAAGTTCATAACTGGCCTGGATCAGTACTTGGGGGAAAGGCTTATCAACCACATCGATGAGACGTTTGAATCGATTATAGGGAAAGCATTGAGGTCCGAGAGTCTTTACCCAAAGTCGAAGACTAAGGTTGCATCTGCAGAGGAGCCAAAGCCGCAAGCAAGCGGTGGAGGCAAGAATGGTTCTCAGAATAAGAGAAAGCAGAATCAGACCAAGGATGGCTAGAAGAAAAAGAATAAGCAAGATATTGAGTGCTTCAGCTGTGGTAAGAAGGGCCACTATGCCAAAGAGTGTCGGGCCAAGCCAGCGGATATGAAGTGCTTCAACTGTGGCCAAGTGGGACATCACAAGGACAAGTGTCCGCAACCCCCTAAAGAAAAGCAGGTGGTGAAAGCATATGCCCTTAATGCTATTCCTTCTTCGTTGAATGCCCCAACTGGAAAGAAAGGTGTTATTCAAGGTATGCTTTCCGTTTATGATGTTCCTGTTAGAGTTTTGTTTGATACCGGAGCTTCCAGTTCTTTCATATCTAGTGACCTGGTAGATAGGTTGGGATTGGAGCCCGAGATTGTCGATAGACCTTTAGTAGTGACGAACCCGATTGGTGGTTCAACTAACCTTAGCATGATTTGTCGTAATGTGGTCTTATTGAGTCATGGATGCATGTTTGTTTGTGATTGCTTTGTTTTGGGCTTTACTGGGTTTGGCATTATTTTGGGAGTCGACTGGCTCCAAAGATACGGGGTGGTGGTAGACTGTGAGGGCTTTTTGGTGAAAGCTAGAGCGGATGATGGGCAGAGGGTAGTGTTTGGCAGTCTACCCGGTGATGGGGTAATGGCTAGTTTTCTAAATTCCCTCGACATCCCGCATAGTGAGTTGTCAGGGTTGCCCGTGGTTGGCCAGTATCCGGACGTCTTCGAGGAAGTGACCGGGCTTCCACCACATCGGGAGATTGAGTTCCGTATTGATTTAGTGAAAGATGCCCGAGATTTAGTGATGCCACTTCGTCGTATGGCACCAAGGAAGCAGCGAGAGCTCATATGCCCTTAATGCTATTCCTTCTTCGTCGAATGGCGGAGAAAGGAAAGAATGATGTTATTCAAGGTATGCTTTCCGTTTATGATGTTCCTGTTAGAGTTTTGTTTGATACCGGAGCTTCCAGTTCTTTCATATCTAGTGACCTGGTAGATAGGTTGGGATTGGAGCCTGGGATTATCGATAAACCTTTAGTAGTGACGAACCCGATTGGTGGTTCAACTAACCTTATCATGATTTGTCGTAATGTGGTCTTATCGAGTCATGGATGCATGTTTGTTTGTGATTGCTTTGTTTTGGGCTTTACTGGGTTTGGCATTATTTTGGGAGTCGACTGGCTCCAAAGATACGGGGTGGTGGTAGACTGTGAGGGCTTTTTGGTGACAGCTAGAGCGGATGATGGGCAGAGGGTAGTGTTTGGTGGTCCACCCGGTGATGGGGTAATGGCTAGTTTTCTAAATTCCCTCGACATCCCGCATAGTGAGTTGTCAAGGTTGCCCGTGGTTGGCCAGTATCCGGACGTCTTCGAGGAAGTGACCGGGCTTCCACCACATCGGGAGATTGAGTTCCGTATTGATTTAGTGAAAGATGCCAGACCTATAGTGATGCCACTTCGTCCTATGGCACCAAGGGAGCAGCGAGAGCTCGGGGTGCAAGTCAGCGATCTTTTGAATAAGGGATTTATCATAAGGAGTGTTTCTGAATGGGGAGCACCAGTTGTGTTTGCTACCAAGGCGGATGGTTCCCTTCGTTTGTATGTAGACTACCGCGAGTTGAATAAAGTAACGAGGAAGAATAAGTATCCTCTATCATGGATAGATGATTTGTTTGATCAATTGAGTGGCGCGAGGGTATTCTCTTAGCTGGATCTCGCGACAGGTTTTCATCAGCTTAGAGTGGAAGCTGAGAGTATAGCTAAAACGGCATTTCGGACGCCGTCTGGATTTTATGAGTGGTTGGTCATGCCATTCGGGCTGACCAATGCCCCATCATACTTTGTGGATCTTATGAATAGGGTATTCAGAGATCAGTTGAATAAGTTTGTCCTTGTGTTCGTGGATGATATTTTGGTCTATTCGAGGACAAAGGAAGAACACAAGGAACATTTGAGGATAATGATGGAGGTGTTGAGAAAACACCAATTGAAAGCAAAGTTTTCTAAGTGTCACTTCTGGAGAAGGGAAGTGAGATTCTTGGGCCATGTTGTTTCAGAGAATGGTATTGCCGTGGATCCTGCGAAGGTGGCTACGGTACAGGATTAGTCTACGCCCAAGAATGCAACGAACATAAGAAGTTTCTTGGGATTAGCTGGATATTATCGTAAGTTTATCCAAGACTTCTCCAAGATAGCAGCACCGTTGACTCAGTTGACCAAGAAGAATCAAGCTTTTGTCTGGGACAAAAAGTGCGAGAATGCATTCAAAAGTCTAAAGGACAAGTTAACATGTGCACCAATGTTAGTCATTCCTAGGGGAATGAAGAGATGACTGTATATACGGATGCATGTGGCACAGGGTTGGGTGCTGTATTGATGCATGTAGCTTATGCAAGTCGGCAACTGAAACCGCACGAAAGAAGATACCCTACCCATGATTTGGAATTGGCAGCGATCGTGTTTGCATTGAAGATGTGGAGACATTATCTCTTGGGAGAAAGATTCGAGTTGTTTACCAATCATAAATCATTAAAGTATCTTTTCTCTCAAAAGGATCTAAATCTCCGGCAGCAAAGATGGTTAGAATTCTTGGCTTCCTATGATTTCAACATCGCATATACACCAGGAAAGGGCAATGCAGTGGCTGATGCATTGAGTAGAAGATATGCCAGTTTAGGGGCTATGTTTCTAGAATGGAAGAAACTGGAGTACATCGCTGGGTATGGTTTCAGACAAAAGTGCGAATTGGATCCAGAAATGTTAGCAAGTTTGACGATCAGACCCACTTTGATTGAGCGGATTGGTTCCAGTCAGAGGGACGATCCTAACCTATTGGAAATCATCTCAAAGTTAGAGATGGGAATCGACGAAGAGATGAATAAGTATGGGCATGATCGAGATGGATGACTTAGAAAGAATGGAAGACTAGTTGTACCCAATGTCAATAGATTGAGAGATGAAGTGCTTAGAGAACGTCATCACTCAAAACTGACCATACACGCCGGTGGTAACAAGATGTATCTAGATATGAAGCAGACCTACTACTAGGAAGGGATGAAAAGAGACATTGGGAAGTTTATATCCAAATGCATGAATTGCCAGCTAGTTAAAGCTGAGCAAAAGAAACCTAGTGGTTTGCTACAACCATTAGAAATTCCAGAATGGAAATGGGAACAAGTGTCAATGGATTTCATTGATGGGTTACCAAGGACTAGATCAGGCCATGATAGCATTTGGGTGATTGTGGACCGATTGACCAAGAGTGCAAGGTTTATACCCGTCAAGTCAAACAGGACGGCAGCTAAGTTAACGAAACTGTATATAAAGTGGGTAGTGAGATTTCATGGAATACCCAAAGGCATTGTGAGTGACCGAGATCCGTTGTTCACTAGTGGATTTTGGAAGAGCTTACAAGAGGCGTTAGGATCAGAACTACATCTCAGTACCGCGTATCATCCTCAAACCGACGGACAGACAGAGAGGGTGAATCGAGTGTTAGAAGATCTCTTGAGAGCTTGCATATTGGATTTTGGTGGATCATGGGATGACCATTTGCATCTAGTAGAGTTTGCATATAATAATAGTTATCAATCCAGTATTGGTATGGCTTCGTTTGAAGCTTTGTACGGAAGACCGTGCAACTCACCGTCATGTTGGGTAGAAACTGGTGAGAAGTTTATACTTGGACCCGATGTGATAAGAGAAACTTCAGCTAAGATTAAGATTATCCAACAGCGAATGAAGGCTGCCCAAGATAGGCAGAAAAGTTATGCTGATAAGAGGAGAAGAGAATTAAAGTTCTCCATTGGCGACTTGGTGTTTGTCAAGATTTCTCCGTTGAAGAGTGTGATACGATTTGGCAGGAGAGGCAAGTTAGCACCAAGATTCGTTGGTCCATTCCCAGTTCTAGAGCAAATTGGGAATTTGGCATATAAAGTTGAATTACCAGAGAAGATGGCAGGAGTTCATGACGTATTTCATGTTTCCCAGTTAAGGAAGTTCGTGCACGAACCAGATGTGACTATTTCACCTGATCAGTTGGATGATATCGAAGTTGAACCCAAGGCGGTTGGGAACCGCAAGCCTATGCGTTTTGTTGGGAATGATACGAAGCAACTTCGAAAGAAAGCGGTGAATCTAGTCAAAGTTCAGTGAGGCGAGAATGAGAATGATTGTACCTGGGAGACAGAAGAGAGCATTAGGAAGACGTATCCAGAACTCTTCGCCTGGTAAGACTTTAACTTCGATTTAGTCTTTCCGCATGCTAGGATAGGCTTGTTTGTTGTTTTGCATGTTTGATGATTGTATATGATTGGTAGGCATGCGGGATCCTTTGTGTGTTTTGGGTTAAGGAATTTCGGGGACAAAATTTCTTAAGGGGGAAAGAGTGTAACGACCCGCATTCTACGCATCATAGGATCGTAGAATATTTATTTCTTTCACATATGAAGTCGTATGGTCATGTAACTTTGGGAGACGATTATTGGGGTCATTTCTCATGTTCATGATTTTTCCCGATTTTTAAATGACCGTTTTGCCCCTAGCTGATCTTGTTTTGACAATAACTTTTGACTGGAAAGGAATTTTGACTTGAAACCACTTCCATTGGCTTCGGATGATGGTTTACAATTCCGTAGAGTGGTCACATTAGCCAAACGAACTCACCATTTGGGAGATATGACTGAAACAAGTTTCAGATGGTGAAAAACAGCTTAATTGGGCTTAACCGGGTAATTAGCAGTTGGGCCCAAAGGGGATTTCGGGATTAGAGATGTATAGGGGCTGATTAGGGTTAGAAAACATTTCTTTCAGCCGACACTTTCATTCTTGGAACCCTAGCAATAGCCTCCAACACCCAAATCAACTTCTAATCAAGTTTTGGCTTAATCGACATCAAATCAAAGAAGATCTACACCAAATCAGTATTAGATCTGCTGCTAGACGTCAGTATTCGCCCAAATCAACGAGGTTTCAGTTCTGAAAATTTTATTTGTGGCCAAAGTGAGTGATTTGCATTGTTTTGCACTAATTACGGTAAATTAAGAGTAATTAGTGAAGATTAGCGAATTTATGCATAAATAAATTATGGAAAAATATTGATAAATTTCGAAATATTGTTTTAGACCTCTGTTAGAAATTTGGGTTAGTTTGGTTAAGTTTTGTTAATCCTATCGTTTGTTTTGTTTAAGCACGATTAAGGGAAAATATGGGGTTTTGGCTATGTTTGATCCATTTTACATGCTATGATTCATTGTTTTGGTGTTTATGGTTAGTTCTCTATGTTGCTATGACTTTGTGGTGTGCTTTGTGATTGATTAGAAGAGTTAGATTGGTCGAAAACGCCATCGAATGGCGTAAAACAGTCGCTGGAAAGATGTGCAGGAATTTGGCTGATCCGGATCGGATCGGAGAAAGGAGCCCGAACCGAACGGCCACGTGGAGACTCCGATGCACCACGATCTGATGTTCCATGAACCGCTCGAGAGAAGGAGCCCGACCCGAGCCGCTTCAGCCTGAGCTCCACGATCCGACTTGAGCATGGTGGTACGACCCGAAGGCACCCGATCCGAACCGATGCACCATGGATGGACTTGAGAGACTCGACCCGATCCGGAGTGTTTGGGAAGGAGGACCGAACCGCCAGGAGATGTGGACCCCGACCCGATACGATGGAGGTAGCTCGACCAATCCGAACCGAGATGCTTGGACTTGAGGCGTGAATCACGATCCGAATTTGAAGTATAAACTGAAGTGAAGAACCGATCCAGAGAAGACCAATAACCCGAGAGGCAAAGGTGGTCCAAATGGAAGTTAGAGCTCAGGATCCAGTTGGGAACCAACGAGTTCACTTCATGATTGGGCTTTGCTGCGGGACGCGTGCTAAGGGGTTGTCGGTGTCTATAACTTTGGATCACTATGTGTGTAGGGAGTACGTGAACAAACTCAGGGCCACAGTGGTCTAGGTACGACTAAAAGGGCTATAGACCAATGAAGTGGGGTCATTTGTAAAGGTTTGGTCATGACTCCATGTGGTAAGCTTGGTAGTATCAGTTGTTGTACAGGTTGAACTCCGTCACTACTCCGATGGGTCTAGTGATCAAAGCGGTAGATATCGTATGCTTTACGCACCGAGTGAGAGATGTGAGGATGGTTGCTATGCTTGATTTGTTCGCCATCATTATGACATGCACACCCCTCCCCCGTTATCTTTACACCATCTGTTCGGTGGCACCTTAGAGTATTGTACGGTATGTAGTGCTAACTCTTTGGTTGCAGGTCCAGGTTCAGGTATAGTTTAGTATACCTATTATTGTTCTGTTTAGCTGCTTATCGCTCATACCAGACTTTTTGTCTGACCCAGAGTTTTATGTCTCTTCTTATTACTCTGGGTGCTCTCACGAGCAGACTAGAGACAGGTTAGCTGGGTATGCACGAGTAGCTGATCCGGAGACGAGTAGGAGGCTTCCACGTATGATACTTATAGATATTCTCCCTGTGTTGTCGAAGATCACTGCTTTGGCATTAGTAGTGCATCTTCTACTTTAGCTTTCTTTTGCTTTAGAGACAGTTTAAAAGTTGTAATAATGATGTTGGACCATAAGCTGTATTTGGATTTCCGCTTCTATGTTGGTTTAGTTTTCAGCTTATTCACTGTCTCGCCTGTTTTATGTCAAGATTATATTATTATTATATTTTGTTCCATGCGCTGTGAGACATTCTACAGGTTCTGTGTTAGTTCTTTATCTTCCTTCTTTTCTTCCGACAACCGTTCTGTGTTAGTTGGACATGTGTACAACGCACTTTCGGAGGAAATGTCGGTTAGTACGGAGCGGGCCGTCACAGTAGATACAATTTCTGTGTAACTTATGTTCAATATCAATTGATTTGGGTTTTGTCGTGAATGGTGTCTTCAATAATGTCATTCTTGAAACCTGATGAGATTGAAGTTGTGGAAGTTCATATCGTAATTTGGGATTTAATCAAATCTTTGATTTGAAGAAATTGAAGGTAAAGAATTGAGAAGGAAGTATAATCTTTAAGATTAAAGAATTTAATGTTGGAAGAACGTTTTGATTTAGAACTAATGTCAAAATATGGATTTTGTTAAAGATAATTTAAGAATGGGTTTGAAGAAGTTTAATTAACAAAACCAAGACGGATGGAGATTGGTTGAAAGCCTATATGTTCCGTAATTGTGTTTTTAAAATTGCGCTAATTATTTGGAAAGACCGGGTTTTTACCCATTCCGAATAATTATACGACGTGATGCTGATATCAAGATGACGACGATGACGGTTGAAGACCGGTATTCTTTACATCAGATGGACAGCTTGTCGATGCCTCGAGGTCGCTCCTCAAGAGGTTAAAGTGATGGCATCATTTGACTGTACTTGAAGCATATCGGATTGCAAGGACTTGCACTCCTAGGTGGGGACGTGGAATCAGGTGCCTTCGGTTTCATTCCTATTCCCGGAATGGACTTGTTGATGGATTTCATGTCTGACACTGTATTTTATAAAATGCATACTGACATTTACTAAACATACATCTGTTTGGTGGCGGAGAACTTATTCTCTTGCTTAACACCCTTCTTTGAGACGTACAAGCTCAAATGTTGTATGTTGATGAATAGCAGTTTTATGTTTTAAAGAAGGATAATGTGGCATGATAAGTGGAAATGATCAAGGATTTTGTTGAAAAGCAGGGCCTTGTGGTTGAAGAGCAAAACATGGCTTAAATGCGTAGCTTTGTGTATGACATGACCTCGCGGACCTCACAACCTGGATTGGGTCGAAAGAGGATTACAGACAGCAGGGGTAGGGACTTAATGTTCCATCTAGCAAAAGGTAACGCCATGTTACGGAGCCCAGGTATTTACTTATGTGGTTTGTAATTGGATGAGGCGCCCTTGACTAGGTCAATATACCTAGAAGACAGTATACACACAGACTAAGGGACGTTATGTTCAGGCGATTGCTTTAATCCACGAAGTACGGTGGACCGACCCTGCCTCTCTAAAGGAGCCAGACGGGATCCTGGAACCTAGCTGGGGGTTGCGAATAGGACTGGGAAGACCCTTAGCCCAGGCTCATTGATGGAAATCCAACTTCCAATTCGAAACCCTATACGATTTTCAGTTGTATACCTATGTAGCCAACATAGTGGGATGGGGCACTATGCGAGCTAAGATTTATAAATTTGTTTTCGAAAGGATTTTTCCATACCCTAGACATTATTATATCTAATGGTTTGGTTTTAAAACTTGCATGTTTTGTGATTATAAGGAAAACCTCTATCCTTTGGTGTGCGCTTGCATTGTGTGATGGGACCTGGGGATTATAATCGTTCATTTTTCTAAAGTCATGTTTTCAAATTTGTTTTATGGTTGTTATAATTAGTTATGGTTGCTGTGTTTGTGCACATATCCTTGGGAGAAAACCGTTCCGTGACATGCGGCGTGGTCCCGAGATACCTTATTCAAAATAAGGCTAAGTATAAAATTAGTTAATAAAGTTTTCCCACACCAGTCTCATGACTGAGTCGTACTTTGTTTTTCCCTTGCAAACTGCGGGTGCCCACAATTTCCACACAGGCAGTCTGTTAGTTTGTTTTTCAGTTTTTTTTTTCGAGATCGGGTTTAAGCTTGAAGACTTGGAGTTCCAGAGAGAGCTGGAGTTTCATATGAAGGCTGGACGTACCCTATTATCGGTATATTACGTTAAATTTGCATGGAGTAATGGTATGTAAAATCAGATTTGTATTCAAAATGTTTTCCGCTGCAATAATATATTCTTATTATATTTTATCTCTTCCTGTGAGCTTTGTACTCCGCTGTGTTTGCTCTAATAAACCCTAACGAAACGTACTTTTACTTACCTTGAATCGACGTGGGCTTCGGGTTTTGGTCGATTTGAAGTAGATGGAAGTGCGGGTCGTCACACCATGACTATAAAACAAAAGTTGTGGGTGATGGAAAATCCTGAAACAAATAAAATAATCATACCAATGACAAATCTCACTTTGAGCAAAGAAGAAAAGATGCGGTTTTGCACCGTATTGAAAAAATTGAAAGTACCTAACAAATTCTCGTCTAACTTTCGCAACAATGTGAGGATCAATCCTTCCAAACTAAGAAATATGAAGTCACATGATTACCACGTCATAATGCAACATTTGCTTCTGGTATTGCTTCCACATTCTTGTACACAGCATCAAGATCTACGAAATGTTGTTCATCGTATTAGTCTATTTTTTAACATTTTAAAAACACACATTGCTTCTACTAAACCAGCCTTTGCTTTAACATTTTATGCTTGAAGGTGATAAATAGGGAACACCTTATAAAAGCAAAGGCTGGTTTGGTAGGAGCAATGTGTGTTTTTGAAAAATATTTTCCACTTGCATTTTTTTATATCAGTATTCATGTTTTGGTTCATTTGGCCGATCAGGCTTTGAAATGTGGAACTGTCAGATATAGATGGATGTATCCTTTTGAATGGTAAATAACTAATTTTAGTTATGTACATTACTATTTGGTATAAATAGTTATCGTTACAATATATAATTGATCACATTCATAGGTTGATGAAAATATACAAATGATATGTGTGCAATAAAAGATACATTGAAAAGTGTATTGCAGAAAGATATATCGTACAAGAAGCTAGCCTTTACTGCATGTAATATATCCCAAACGAAGGTTATGGCAATCATAAACATACCCAGGAAGCATTTTTAGACGAGGATGATGAGTTTGTTGGTGAGACACCTTTAGATAATGGTAAAGATATAACGTCTACCCAATTGCAGTTTGAACAAGTGTGTAGATGAGTCCTTAATAAGTATAATCGATTGGATTAATAGAAGTAGTAAGTTCATGAATTTGTTTCGGATTTCCATTTTTTAATTCAATTTATATATTCATTTCGATACGTGATTTCCATAGAAGGTATAACTCATATGCGATAAGCACTAGATCTTTACCATGAGGCAGAGGTACAACTGTCGAAGTCGTTCAAAATTTTACTTTATGGTGGCGTAATGAGGTACTACATCATCTTACGTATTTCACGTGTTTATAAGTTTGCAATACACCTTCGTGACCAAGATTTTTTTACTTATTGTGTTTTATGTAGTTGTTGAAGTGCAATAATGTTGATCCAACTCTCTGGCGGCTAGTACACGGGCAAAAGTTCATGGCGCTTAGTTATACGAAGTACAAAGTGAATGGGTTTTTATTTTCCATGAAAATTTATGAAGACCGTATGGTAACACAGGATAGCAGTAAATGCATGAGAGAAATTGCAAAATTTAGAGCGCGTGGTAAATGTAAATATTATAAGGAAGCAGAAACTACATATTACGGAGTCATTCAGCATATACTTGAGTTGGATTACGCTAACTTCAAACAAACATTTTTTTATTGTGATTGGGTAAAAGTCGAGGATAAGATCAATGGTTGTAAAATAGATACCGTTTCAAACTTGATCATGGTTAATTTAGGAAAATTGAAGAACAAAGATAGCGTGAATGATGAGTCATTTAATCTTGTATTAGAAGCGAGTAAAGTGTTCTACTCTAAAGATTTAAAAAATAGCGGATGGTCTACGGTTTTGCATACACCAAAACAGTTGATTACAAATGTAGATGACATTGAGTATCCTACCGTCTATCAATCAGCTTTTGAAGACAATGAAAAATTAGAAGATCTTACTAAAATCATGTGTTAACTTATGAATTATTTAATGCTTTTTTACAAGGGAATCACATGTATTTGGATTATGGCTAACACTTTCTAATCACACTCCATTCTGCTTTGAAATTTATTTTAACTATTTCAACTTGGGTTCTTTAACTTTCCTTGCAATGTTTGTCCTGATTCTTGGTGTTACTTTAAAAGAAGCCGAGTAACAAATGTGATTAATATTCTGATATCAGAAAATAGTTAGTAATATTATATTTTGTAGGAAACTATATCACAAAATCCAACATCATCACAGTCATCATGTGCAAAAGAGCAGAAAGTTGATCAAAACCTACTTGGTATTCCAATATCAGAATATGCTCCAAAAATCGATACTATGCTTGGTAAACTAGTAAGAGCTCATGTGCCAATCTCTTGCATAAACTGGGATACAAACCATCTAAGGACGACGTTTGGAACCAGCTGGTGGTAAGTTTTTACTTGAGCAATTTGGTTGAAATGTATTGTTCTCCACTATATACTATGAGCATTTTGGATGGTTATACATAATATTTTAAATTTATGAAAAATAGCACTTAAATGTCTACAATCTATTTTTACAATCTAACTCTTAATTTTTGCAGAAAATGTATGTGTTTAAGTCGCTTTCAAAGGAAATATTTTTAAAAAGAATGGCCGAAGCTTTTAGGAGACACAAGAAAAACTTGAGAGCAAGTTTTTATGACAATTTCAACAATGACGAAGAACGGTTGAAAATTGTCCATCTACAATTGCTCAAGATGATTGGAACGAGTTCATAAAAAATGAAGCAATGCCTGAAGCAAGCGGAAGAAGGGAGGCAAGCAAAAAAAAAAGATTGTTGCTCGGTTATGCTCATCATGCAGGATGTAAAAGTCACGCTAGAATAGAAAATGAAATGGTAATTTTATTCATTTTCTTTCAAAAATAGTAAAAAATCATAATTATGGGAGAAAATATACACGTAATGGGATATATTGAAGATCGTTGCAAGTCCATCTACAAATATCAACCGTCTTCAAGTATGGGAGAAGACACACACGAAAAAAGATGGTAGTATATAAGATGTCGCTTTTGTGTACTTTGCAAGTTAAACAAATACTAACGTGCGTATTCTTTGAAATTTATTTATTCATATAAATATTATCATATCTCAAGATCAAATTGTTAAAATGAAAGAAAAGATCACCAATAGTGATGAAGAAAAAATGACAGTGGATGAAGATATCTTATCACAAGTATTGGGTAAGAATACAAGGGGTTGGAGCCACGGTGTTTTGACCATCGTACCATAGACTAATGTTAAGGCTTGTGCGATTGCACATATACGATTCAAACATGTTCATCAAGACAACGATGAGTTGAAAACAAGGGTGGGAAGCTTGGAGGGTATGGTGGGAAACTTGGAGGATACTGGGAAATTTGAGGGTACAGTGGGAAATTTGTCGGGGCAACTGGAGCTTCTGATCCAAATGGTTGGAAACATTGAACAAGGAATTCGCGCACCGTTAAATTCTTCTGACGGAGGACTCAACATACAACTCGATGCTTCTAAAGTCATTGCTTCTCAGTTCTAGGATGTGACCAATGTGATGAATAATAAAAAATGTGAAATTCTAAACTCTGAACTAGACATAATAGCAACAGGTATTTATTAGCAGCTTTTTATTCGTAGTTGATTTTGATGCAGTTATTTTGTTGGATAGATCTAGGCAATTTTATTGCAATAGGTACTGTATGTCTAGATTCTACATCGTCCAAAATCCATGGGAAATCTGCATCATCTGCACATGAAAAATTGGTTTTGGACAATATACTGCTACCAGATGAGAAAACCAACAAAATAAATCATCTATTTGTACAGACCTTTGTTGATGTCGGAGTGGGTATGTGTGTGTCATCCAAAGATTATGATTCAATATCTTTAGACATTGGAGCAGGTATATATAATTTTGCACTTAACTCTTTGTAGTTTTTACGCAAGAATTGAATGGACATGTTGTCTGCAGAAGTGGCTGTTTAATGTGAGTTCGACATGAGAGTTGAAACTGATCGATGAAGGTAGAACTGGCATTTGGCATGATCGTTTTGGTATTTGTCAACTGGTTAGGTGAAACGGGATGATCATGTAATGGTGTCATAGTGTGTCTTACTGGCCTTGTTGGTTAATTTTTCATCTAATTTTATGAGCACTTGGCCTTACGTATTGCATTTATATAACAACTAAAAATTTGACCCATTTTAAAACATGGCCTTGCTACTTTTGGCCAGAGTACGTGAACTTTGATACTGACCCTAGTCATGTGAAGAAAATTGAGAATTTATCGAACACATGTGTATATTAACTGCAACTATGGGTTCGTGGCAATATGAGTATATATGTATAATTATATGTATGTGTATACACATGCTTAGATACACATGTATATGTAGTTGTATACGATGCCTACAGTGGTTACTAATTGCCTCAATTCCTTTATGGTATGAGGAAAATCACGTTTATATACATGTTGCCTTGTTTTATTGAACATGTAACAGCAGAAGGAACACACAATTGTATTATTTGAACACTTGATACACATGATGTACATGGTTTTCCCTTGTTTTATTATGGCCGATAATAGTAGGAAAAAATGATAAGAACGGATTACTAATAAGACCAAACTGCACTTGATCCTTCATTTTAATATTGCACTTGTTCTTCCAATTTTATACTGCACTTTATCTATCATTTTGACACTGCACTTGATCTGGCTTGTATCTCTGCATAGTTAGTGTAATTCACTCTTGCACTTATATTATTCGAATAAAAACGGATATACAACTTAATTTTTTTGGATTAAGTTAAGGGCAGGTACTGTACTGGTCATTCTTTTATGAAATGTCATTTGGACTTTCTGATAAGAACAGATATGCACTTTAATTATTAATTTTGATATTGCACGTGATCAAACTTCATTGTCCTCCTCTGTCTTGTTCATTTGCATGTATACTCATTATTCCACTATAACTCTTGAGTATTGATGATAAAATAAAATAGAGCTACAATACGTACTTGTTGTTGTTTGAATGTTCTCTGACATGCTGCATGTGCCATCATTTTTCTTAAATTGTTGTGATGTAATGATCCGATCTTATGAAAGTGATGGTCATTGGATATGCTCCGACCATGGTACCTATAATATCGCATACTGCTTGTACTTGGGTCCAGTTTGTTACATTTTGATTGCTATCCCCTTGGCATTGCGTATGTGGCCATCACATGCTTCAGCTTGCATTTGTATGATTGTGCTAGTATGTTTTGGTATATCAGTGAGTAGTGAGTGGTTTGGTGCAGGCAAAACACGGCAATTGGTCATTTTGGGGAAAACTGGATCATTTTCATGAATATGCACAAACTATGCACATGATTCGTGCACATCAATATTTAGCTTTTGCACAACCTTTTCTACATTCTGTACATTATTTCTTCATGAAACATATAAATTTTGTAAAGCTTTATTTCAGCATCTAGCTTATATGCTCATGTACTGCTTTGATTTATAACAACGTGGACTTCATCACCGCATGATTTGTCAGTGTCTTCGCATGAATATCTTCAGCATTTACATCAGCTTGCATCTGCTCTCCTAATGTAGTTTTATCTTAGCATCAGAATCTTCCCCTACTGCTGTTTTATCAGGCTCTGTTTTTTCTTAAAGTTTGTTGATTTCATTAACCAGCTCATTTTATCAGACTTTGTAATGTGATGAAAAATCTGTAATGCAGTTTCCATTTATTATAAGACTTTCATTAACTGAAGTTATGCTTTGTATAAGTTGTGTTATGCTTTGTGTTATGAAAAAATTCTATAGGCTTTGTGTTATGCTTTGTGTACAAATTATGTTATGCTTTGTATAAATTGTGTTATGCTTGTGTTATGAAAAATCTGTGCTACAGTTTTTATTTATTGTAAGACTTGATTTGATACGTCTAAGACCGTGTCTGAATTGCACCATAGATACAGTCAAAAACTGTATCTGACTCATCGAAAAGCATTGTAGGAATGTACATTCGATACGACTTATATTCGTATCTATTCATTATTTAGATATAGTTTATATTTGTATCTAGTGATAATTTAGACACGGTGTGGAGCCGTATGTTATTCTCAGTGAGATACGGCTTACAGCCGTACTTATTCATAGTTTTGATACAGCTTGGAGCCATATCCTATTTTGATTTAGATACTGCTTGTGACCATATCTAATAAATAAACATGCCATAAATTGATACGCCCTAAAGAACTATCTAATTATAGTAGATACGGCCCAAAACACAGCCTAATCTGCATATATGGTAGTGTCAATATAATACGATGAGGTATTATGCCGGCTATGATTGATACATTTACTTACGAAGTGATTTTCCACATTATGCACTAATAATAATATTAAGTGGTTTTCATGTATCAAGCATTTTTTGTTATCATATGGACAAAATTTGTCCAAATGTGTGCGCTTGCATTGTGTGTTATGTAGCAAGCCTTATGATAGCTTCACTTTCTAGAAAGCATTACGAATCTTCTGCACTGGTATTATATAAGGGACAACCCATTCCGTTTTTATACGGCATGGTCTTATGGATTACCTTCTTTTAAAAAGAATAATTGTTTTAAGTTCTCACACCAGTTTCATGACTGACCCGGAGTTTATTGTTCTTCCACCTAAACTCTGGATGCCCATATTTTTCCACACGACCTACCTAGTAGTAAAAATTTGTAGATAGTATTGGTGTCATTTTAAAAAAGGTGTTGGATTTAGGCTGGAGAAGTATTCGGAACCCTTTGGATTCTTCTAAACATCTTAATATTTTCCGTTGTGTATTTGTTATACTCTGATATATCATATGTAACTATGATGTAAAATATTGTTATATCAACAAAAGTTCGTTTTATTTCTGTTCTAATGTATTATTATCCCAGGCGATGTGGATGCAGACATTTGAAATTCCAGCATTTGAATACCAATATGTATTAAGTGTCGATTTTCGAAGGTCGAAAATCTGGGTTGTTACATAAAATTTTACAATCAAAAAAGGCGTGAATTTCAGTTTGTCATGTAATTGATTTGTGACTTACTTGTGAAACTAAATAAAAGCACTTAATAATTTAATTGACTAGTATTTCATTTTATGTTCAATAGTAGGATTTGAAATGCTAGAGGTGTAAAGAAAAATGATTAATCTGTATCCATATATAACAATGTTTTTTATTCCCAACATTAAATGACCATAGTATTCCACTCTTCTAAAATCGAACGCTAAAATGCATTATTATATTCCGAACTTTAAGCATCTGCAGTCTATTACTCTTCTAAAAATTGAATGGTAAAATGCGTTTTCTCAACATTAAATGCCTACAGCCTGTTACTCTTCTAAAAAATATTTCATTTACTGTTCAATAGTAGGATTTAAGACCGCGGAGGTGCAAAGAAAAATGATAAATCTTCATGCATATATAACTAATTTTTTTAATTCCCAACATTAAAAGACTATAGTATGTTACTCTTCTAAAAATCAAATGTTGAAATGCAGTATTATGTTCCCAGCATTTAGCGTGTGCAGTCTGTTACTCTTCAAAAAGTTAAATGCAGTAATGCATTATTCTATAGTATGTAGGATCATTTTTTTTTTTTGATATTTTTGTTTTCTCTAATATTTAAAGTTAACTTAGAGTATACCAATCATGCGTAAATATGCATATTTGTAATAAGCATCCATTTATTAAATTCATTATTCGTTTTTCTTTGCTTAGTTGCATTGTGATTAGGCCCGGCCCAGGGGATAGCTCACCAAGCTCTTGGGCTGGGCTAAGGCAACAAATTAGAAATTTTTTGCTTTACATATTTAATAAATGAGTCATAAACCAAGTGCATAACAGAAAGTTATGGGCGGACTGCCTGGGGTTTTGAAATGTATTAGTGGGCGCACGTTCAAGCATGGGTAAAGACATTTGGCAAATTTTCTTCTGCCCTTCCATGTTTGCTTTGTAGGTTTGGGCATCATTTTTTACTTAGTAGGCTTTGGGCTTAGGCATCGAATTGGACGAGCCGGCTCTGATTGTGATGATATTAGATACAAATGTATTTCAAAATAGGGAAAAAATTAAAGTTCAAATTATTTATAAATTTAGGAAGAAAGACTACCATGATTTTATTTTACGTTAAGGACAAGCTCAAAGCCCAAATTCGTGTAAAGCCGTTTTTTTAACCTTTTTTCTTTATCACATTCGAATTTGTGTTCCAACGCACCCCCTCTAGGGCTGTAAATTTTGTTCGAATGTCCGACGTCCGTTAGTGTCCGTGATCGAAATACGTCCGTCCGAGTCCGTCCTATTTTCATTTGTGACACGAGTTAGGACAACAAAATTTGTATGAGAAAAAAATCATGCTCGGTCCGGACTCGTCCGAATTACTTGTAATTCGTCATATAGTTGAGAGAAAATCTAGTAAAATGTATAAAATGTGATATAAATAGACATGTCCGATCGTGTCCGTGTCCGAAAACATATGTCCGTATCCGACCGATTTTATTTAGGACACGGATTAGGACAACGAAATTTGTTCGAGAAAAAATTTGGTCTGGTCCGTGTTTTGTCCGATTTTTTTTTAGGACAGAAACCGAACACCTCCGTCCGGTCCGGTCCGACCGATTTACAACCCTAACCCCCTCTCTCTGCAAAACCTTCGAAATCCACATTAAAAAAAGGCATTTCAATTAGGGGTGTATACGGTGCGGCAACCGTTGCAACTAACGCCAAACGGCACCATACAGTACTTTGATGGTTAGTTTATTTTTTCAACTGCAACCGTCAACCATTGATGATGGTTAACCGTTAAATAATACGGTTACCATTTGATAATTACGGTATGGTTAACCATGTAACCACTGTAATGAAACCAATATTATAGGTAATGTGACCACTGTAATGACGCACACATTATCACATATATTATAAGTGTTAGCCTACTTTGTGAAATAGGCTACACAAAGCTAAAGGATCAAGCATTAGAGAATAATCTGCCCAGAAACCGGATCGGATCGGATCGGATGTATTCAGAGAAAAACAAAGCTAGACAAAGTGAGGAAAGACAGAACTCGAACCGGTCCGGATCGGATATGATGCTCCGATCCGAACCCCATTATCTGGCCTATCCGACCCGAGCACATAATGAAAGTTGCTTCATTCCCATGATCTCCTAAAGATGCGGAGCGGTTACACGCATGATTGCCACGTTCTCCCACTCGCTTGATGTGCTGTCACCATCTGGAGAGCTCTGAACCCGCATCTCCAGGGATGGATGCCACGTACCTCCGATCCGAACCCGTTTTTGGGAGAATTTGCACCTATAAATAGACCTCTAAGGCTCACTTGAAGGGATCTTTTGGCATTCTAAGAGTTTGAATATCTTTGAGAACCGAATTCCAACACTCCCAAACAATCCAAATCATCATTCAAAGTGAATTTTGAGTATAATTGAGTAAATGTATATGAAAAAAGAGTGAGATTGAGTGAATATCTTGTTGTATTTTCATCTACATCATCAAGCAAAGTGATATAAAGTGGACGTAGGCTCTTTAACGCCGAACCACTATAAATCTTGTGTCTCTTTTCTGTTTTTGATTTCATTTTATCATAATTTTAGTCAATTTGGGTGTTAGAACCACTTTTTGGTCTATCATTTTGGTGCTTTCACTGAGAATCATTTGAATTCTCTGTTTTTCTGGATTATCGTTCTACTTTTTGGACCGTTGAGTTCAAAGAAGTTAATGCCCAATTTTCGACGCTTTTAAGTACTTGTTAGTTGAATGTTGAAGAACTATGGCCAAAGGAAAAGGCAAGGAAGTTCAAACCAGTCGAGGGAACGAAGTTGGTGAAGATCAGCAAAACGCGGTCGTGACGAGGTCTCGTGGGCAAAGCTCCGGAGCAGATCGGACTGGCTCAGGACATCCGAACCGGTCGCAGAGGGAAAGCTCCGATCCGACCCGAGTAGAAGACGTTGAAGAGGTGCGCTCCCCTACTCCGAACCGATCCGGTCAGGTCACCTTGCTCCGATCCGACCCGAGTCTAGGTGATGCTGGAACCTCTACTCGAGCCCCTCCAAATGCTCCGACTCCAGCCACCAGGATCAATGACCAGATCAATCCGTCTACGCCTGTCACCCAAGGAGATTTTTCGCGCCTTCTTGACATGTTTGAGAGCACTAGGGAGGCTATGAGAATCCATGAACGCACCAACCTTATGATGCAAGGGAATATGAGAATCATGAGTAGGGAAATTGGCGAGCTTCGCAGGCAGAGGACCTCTTCCCCAATTTATCACACTTCAATGGATCAGTCTTCTTCCTCAGAGGAAGAGCGACCTCGTGAAAGAAGGCCGCTCGAATGACCTCAGAATTTGGAACAAATGACTTTCGGATCTCTGGGATCCCGCGAAGACGTTGCTCGCGTGTTAGGACCCGATGACCCGAGCTTGAGAGAGCCTATGCTGTTACCAATGCGAGGATCCCATGTTCTGCCTAGAGATCCTAACCTTATCAACCCCACTCAGGGACAAATGCTTCAGCCCCTTCCTCCCGAGATCGACCGGGAACGTAGGGAGTAAAGCAGAGCAGAAGCCGCTAGAAGAAGGAGGGTGTCCCCTGATCAGGAGCCTAGAGGAAACCCGAACATTAGAGCCAGGGAGCCTGAACAGCCTTTGACCAATGCTGATGTGTGGGCTATGGTGCGCCAGATCATGTCTGAGAGTCGAAATTACACCAATGAAGATTATGGTATTGAGCGAAGCCATACTCCCTTTACTAACGACATTCTTAACTCTCAGTTCCCTCGACGATTTAATTTGCCGCAGATGGACAGTTATAACGGGAGAACTGACCCGGGACAACATCTGATGCGATACGCCTGGTTTATGAATGCTGCAGCTGCTCCTGACGCTATGAAGTGTAAGGCTTTCCCGATTTACTTAGAAGACGTAGCATTACTGTGGTTCGCCCGACTTCCTCCTCGATCGATATCGAATTTCAAAGAATTAAGTGAACATTTTATGAATCAATTCCGACTTCACGCCCGAAAGTCTAAGTCTGTTATCGAATTATCGAGAATTAAGCAAGCACCGGGTGAGTCCTTGAAGTCGTATCTAGACCGTTTCAATTTAGCTGTAACAGAAGTCAGCGACCCTCGTGAGCCTACGATCTTGATGGCCTTAATGGAGGGAGTTGATCCTGATTCAGAGTTTGGAGATTATCTTTCTGGGAAGCTGCCTCCCACAAGATAGTTGTTTTATGAGAAGGCCAATATTCAGTTAAGACGGGAGGAAGCAAGGGCAAACAGAAAGAGGAAGTCCAGAGCGGCCTCAAAAGAAGTTGTTCATAGTAATGTTGCTGTAAAGCAATCTGGAGAAAGCTCTGGGAAAGTCGAAGTGAACGTTGGAAACAAGAATGGAAACAATAATGATGGAAACGGGGGCAACAGCAACCGTAATGCGAATGGTAATAGGAGAAACAGGAATCGAGGAAGTAATTCTGACAAAAGACCCCGGTTCCAGACCTTTGAGAATTATTCACCGTTGAATGACACTTTGAAGAACATTTATTTGGACACGTACAATGTTTTGCAATACAAAAAACCACCGCCGCGAGATTCGACAGAAAAAGAAATTGCTACCGGAAAATTTTGTTTATTTCACGGAACCCACGGACATTCAACGAACGAATGTCGACACTTGAGAGATGTGGTTGAGAAGTTGTTGCGTGAAGGTAAGTTGGATGAGTATAAGGCTGCCCCAAGGGACAGGGGGCAAGGAGGACAGGCCCCAAACCAGAATCAGCCTGCTCCCAAGCCTACAGCACAACAAAAGGGCAAAGGGATTGTCATTAACACCATAGTAGGTGGACCCCATCCAGCCATCCACAGTTTCAGAGCAATGGACCAATACGTTGATGCAGTCAAGCACATAGATGTGGACGAGTGTAATGATTTGGAAGATATCACCCCTGTGAAGCAGCATAGGACAATGTTCGATGATGTGGTGTTCCGTAGCAGAGACGATACCGGAATCCAATCACCTACCGAAGATCCGTTGGTTATTACTACTACTATTGGGCCGGCACTGGTCCATAAGGTACTAGTAGACAATGGAAGCTCTGTCAACATTTTGTTTAAGAATTCGTTTGATCAGATGAGACTCGAGTCTGGAGATTTGAAGCCCTGTGAAGGTTGGATATGAGGCTTCAATGGGGCATCGACAGCTCCAATGGGGTATATAGAATTGCCCGTAACATTGGGACAAGGGGATAGTCGAAGAGTACGAGTGCTTCAGTTCGTAGTGCTAGATATCGAATCGCCCTACAACGCATTTTTAGGAAGGCCTGCCCTTGCAGAGTTCAGGGCTTGAATTGCACCATGGTGCTTATTGCTAAAGTTCCCAACTGAAGCCGGAACAGGAGTAATGAAGGGAGACCAAGTCTCCGGGTGAGCTTGTTATATTGCTGAATTAAAGATGCTGATGAAGGGGCTTAACATCGATACTAAAAGTACTTCACCTCCTCCGAAGGAGGGTTCGGCGTAGCAATTAGAGGGATCAACCCCGAAGGAGTTGCCCAAGGGAATCCCTGAAGACCTGGATCCCAGAGAAGATGAGGAACCTGAGGATAGAAAAGCAACTCCTAATGAAAAGACACTGGATATACCCATTGATGAAGCTGATCCAATAAAAGTTTTGAAGATTGGATCCCAATTGGATCCGCATCGAGCTAAAGAACTAGCTGACTTTCTGAAGGCAAACCTGGATGTATTTTCCTGGACCCACACTGACATGTGTGGGATATCACCATCTATCATGAGTCATTCGCTGAGTATAAACCTGAAACACCCGCTTGTAAAGCAAAAAAGACGTATGTTGGGCCCAGAGAGGTCAACAGCTCTGAAAGAGAAGTGGAGAAGCTGAAAGAGAACGGATTTATTAGATATTCGACATATCCCGACTGGATATCGAATCCTGTTTTGGTAAAGAAGTCAAATGGAAAGTGGCGGACGTGTATTGATTTTTCAGACTTGAACAAAGCCTGCCCGAAAGACAGCTTCCCACTCCCCAGAATAGACCAGCTTGTGGATTCGACGGCGGGACATGAACTTCTTTCTTTTATGGATGCATACTCCGAGTACAACCAGATTCCCATGCATGTGCCCGATTAAGAGCACACGAGCTTTATTACAAATTTGGGATTGTACTGCTATGTAGTCATGCCTTTCGGATTGAAAAATGCTGGAGCTACCTACCAACGCTTGGTGAACAGGATGTTTTACAACCAAATAGGGAAGACTATGGAAGTTTATGTGGATGATATGCTTGTCAAATCGAGACAGTCCTCTAGCCATACGCAAGACTTGGTAGAGATATCTGGTATCCTGCGAAAGTATCGAATGAAGCTAAATCCTTTGAAGTGCTCGTTAGGGGTGGCATCTGGAAAGTTTCTAGGTTTCATCGTGAGCTCTCGAGGAATTGAAATTAATCCCAGTCAGATAGCAGCGATAAGGAACATCGAGGAACCACGAAGAATCAAGGATGTCCAAAGTCTTGCAGGGAAAGTGGCTACGTTGAGTAGATTCATCTCCAAAGCAACAGACAAATGCGTCCCGTTTTTTGACCTAATAAAAAGGGGAAAGAAAAATTTTGAATGGACTCCGGACTGTGTTGAGGCCTTTCGAAATCTATTGGACTTACTAGAGAGACCACCGATTTTGTCGAAGCCGGTGGATCATGAAGAGTTGTTTGTTTATCTAGCAGTATCGGCTCATTTCGTTAGCACCGCCTTGGTCCGGGAAGAAGACAAGGTGCAAAGGCCGGTATATTACGTAAGCAAAAAATTGGCAGCCGAAGAACGTAACTACCCAAGAATTGAAAAGCTTGCTTACAGCCTTCTGATCGCCTCCCGAAAACTTCGCCATTATTTTCAAGCTCACCCAATAACCATATACACTGATCAGCCTCTGAGACAGGTGTTGTAAAAACCCGAAGCATCAGGACGGTTGATCAAGTGGAATATTGAATTAAGTCAATTTGATTTAAACTTTCAGTCGCGGATATCGATCAGGGGGCAAGCTTTGGCTGACTTTATAGCAGAGTTCACAATTCTGGAGGAGGAGACAATCGATGATAAGGTGGTCAGATCAGAGGAAGAGTTAGAATTAGGTCCATGGAAGTTATACACAGACGGAGCCAAGAACGCAGAAGGTCCGGAGCTGGAGTCGTCTTAGTTACTCCTGAAGGACGATCGTTATATTATGCTCTGCGACTAGAATTTTCAGCGACCAATAATAACTCTGAATATGAAGCCTTGATTGCCGGGCTGAAACTTGCTAAGGAATTCGGAATAAAGGCATTACATATATTCTACGATTCCAAAATAGTCGTCTACCAAGTGCGAAAGGAGTTTGTGGCCCGGGGACCTCGACTTATTACCTATCTAGGAAAGGTGAAGGAGCTGTTGAGCAACCTGGAACGGTATAACATAACGCATATCCCAAGAGGTGAAAACCAGAAGGCGGACCGGCTGGCGAAGCTGGCAAGTTCCGACAATCCAGAGGAAACCGAAATGGTTCCAATTGAGACATTAGGATTGCCAAGCTTTGAGTTAATGGAAATTGTGTTAGCTATCGAAGCGGAACCGGAGAGGGAATCGTGGTTGACCCCAATCAAGAATTTCCTTAGAAATGGAGTACTCCCGCCAAAGAAAACTGAGAGGCGAGCCATAGTTCGCAAAGCTACCGGATACGTCCTTCAAGATAATACCCTTTATCGGCAAGGATTTTCTATGCCCCTGTTACGGTGTATAATGCACGACGACATCAAGCGTGTACTAAGGGAAGTACACGAAGGTGAGTGCGGAGATCATACGGGAGGTCAGACTTTAGCAAAAAAGGTGTTGCGGTATGGGTATTTCTGGCCCACTATTAATAAAGATGCAGCTGATTACTCACGACGATGTGACAAATGCCAGAGGTTCGCCAAAATCCCCAGAGCACCACCGACCCAGATCAAGTCGATGGTGAGCCCGTGACCGTTTGCCATGTGGGGAATTGACATCATTGGAGTTCTACTGATTGCCAAAGGAGGAGCGAAGTATACAATAGTCGTCGTGGACTATTTTACGAAGTGGGTGGAAGCTGAGCCCTTAACCAAAATCACAGCGAGAAAGGTGATAAGTTTCGTGGTTAGAAATATCATATGCCGATTTGGGATTCCAAGGACCATTATAACTGATAATGGAATCCAGTTCGATGGCGCCGAATTCAGAAATTTCTGCCAGAAATATAAGATTGACAAGCGATACACTGCAGTCGCCCATCCACAGTCGAATGGGCAAGTAGAAGAAATAAATAAAGTCATAAAATCCATCCTCAAGAAGCGGTTGGAACGTGCAAAAGCAAAATGGGTGGATGAATTGCCCTTGGCTTTGTGGGCATATCGGACAATGTTTAAGACAGCTACCGGACATACTCCTTTCTCTCTCTCATTTGGTTCAGAAGCGATAATCCCGGTAGAGCTCGAAGTTCCCTCTCACAGTGTGACATATTATGACCCGATGACGAATCGGGCACTCCTCCTCGAGTCCCTTGATGAAATCGAAGAGAAAAGGGACGAGGCAGACTTGCATGCGTCGAGACATCGACATCAGATGGCACGCTATTATGACAAGAAAGTTCGCTTTAGAACCTTTGAGCCAGGGGATTTGGTGCTAAAGTGAGTTTTTCCATCCCTTCCTCATCTCGGTCCAAAGTGGGAAGGACCATTCGCCGTCCAACGGAAACTTGAGACAGGAGCTTTCAAGTTAACGACCGTAGATGGTGAAGAAGTGCCTAGGGCTTGGAATGCCCAGCACTTGATGCGATATTTGAATTAGAGATGTTGTATTTTTTTTTTTATGAACCTTGTAAAAAGGCATGACTTGCTTAGAAAAGCCCGTTTATATTAACAAAAGATTATAAAGTGGACGTAGGCTACGACTTAGCTGAACCACTATAAAAATATCCTGTGTCATTTACTTTCCTGCATTATTTATATGATCGACAAATATCCTATCATGACTGTGAAACACGAAATGTTAGACTAAACATAGAAGATTGGGGATGACCCATGTGCAGGAGTAAATAAAATGACTGACTGTATGACCAAATACAGAAGAATGGGAAGACGACATTCTTAACTTTAACTCTCAAGGATTGAGAGAGAGTATAAAGGACGGGAAGACGACATCCTCTGAGGCGTGAAGGTGCACCCAGATGAGAGACCGCCTCAGCGAAAACTCTAACCTGGATATAAGATAGGAGAGTATAAATATGCCAGAAAGAACAGGCATCAATAATGAAAGGAATATGGCCCTCGTCAGAGAATCGGGGACATTTGAACTCTTTAATTTAAGTTAATCCTGAATAGTTTTTACTCAGTTATTCGAAATTGACTGGGCGCATACATGAACACACATATTCCCCTACACCATGACTCCATTACATGACTTTAGTATGACATGCATTTGTATTTTTACATAAGTACTGAACTAACGACTAACAGGCATTGCAGGAAATGGATTATTTTTATTTACAAACGTGTGAGTTTGTACATGAAAGACTAGCAAAAAAGAAGATGCGAGGGCCGCGCTCGCTGTAACAATTGCGGGCCAGTTAAATGCTAAAGTAAAACAAAGCACTTCATCATTTAGACTTCGGAGTGGACTTGGATTTTTTAGCAGCCTTCTGAGCATCCTTCTCCTCCTTTTCAGCATCAGTTAGAATGCGCCTTTGTTTTTTCTTCCCTGTGACCGAGGAGCTGGAACCGGTTGACTTTTTCCCTGAAGTTGGAGCACTGGAATCAAGAGAAGACTTTTTAGCAAGCTCTTCTGTAATAGACCTAGTCGAAATCTTAACAACTAACCTTGATCCAGCATCCACCACTGCAAAAGGCTTAAGGCTTTCAGGGTCTAGGTCTTCAACTTTAAGCTGCATGCGTTTGTCTTGCTCAGCTTTCAGCGCAGCCAAAGTGATGTCATCAGCGCTTTTTGACTCCCTAACTATAGCCACCTCAGGGTCTTCCTCCTGTCCTTCGTTGCCGCCATCATCTTTCAAGGCGTCTATCATTTCGTCATCGTGAGGAGCATCAGCCTTAGACGGTTCAGTTCCTTCTCCTGAATCAATAGTGGCAGCCTTGTCCTTTCCCACTTTAGCCTTCCCCGCAAATTTTGCTCCAGCGGTGGTTTCCAGGGACACGTCTGTCTTTTCGGACGGTTCAACACCTACAGAGTGAGAAGCAACAATTATCAACTCAGGAGAAAATAAAGGGTCCTTCATCGATTGCCCGATTATGTGATGAAAAGTGGAGACAGCTTTGACGAATTGAGGTGAAAAGGTAGAGATATCTTCCGATGACTTCTCAGCTGGAGTGACCGCCGTCTCCAACGCCGTTTCGGGTATGGGGGAAAAAAGAGATGCCCGAGGGATCCCTGGGTTTTCGGGGTCATATCCCTCTACTTCAGAGGTTTCAGAGGAAGTGGAAGAAGAACCAGCCTCAGGGTTGTTCTTTTGTTTAGCCTTCCGCTTCTCTTCCTCCATAGTAGCAGCAATGAGGCGGCGTCCCTCGGCTAGGCGTTCTGGTTCATCATCTCTTAGATATTTTTCCATAAGCTTGTCTTCGTCAATGGAATCAACCTTGAGCTCCTCTTTCTCCCACTCAACGATTTGACTCCATACTTGGACCAAGGTAGACGGATAATCTTCGATCCAAGAGATGTTCCGGCGATGGATTATATGCGCAAAGAATTCAATCATTAATTCGCCGAAACCATGCACCTCCTCCTCAACCTCTGACAGCTTCTTGCGGGTCTCTTCGGCGGATTTAATAACACTTTCGACATTACCCTCCGCTAGGGCAGCCCTGTTCTCAGCCTCCACCAACTTGGAAGCCAAGTCAGCGTTTCTCTTCTCCAATTCAGCATTCTTTCTCGCTAACTCAGCTTCTCTTGCTCCAGAGCGGTGTAGGCAAGTTGCATTTTAGCATTATCCGACTTTGCATCTTCTGCTTGCTTTTTCAACTCCGAGCGCTCCTGATTGTGAGACTCGAGTAAGTCATGATAACGTTTTTGTAGCTTTTCAAATTACTGCTTGAAGTTGGTAGCATCCCGCTAGGCAATGGCAAGTTGGGCCTGCGTGTCCTCAAGATCTTTCCTTAAATTTTTCAAGGCTTTAGCGTCAGTTGCTGCAGTATTTTTCATCGACTCAGTATACGTAATCAGAGTTCGGATGATTCTGGAGAGGTTACGTGAATACTTGAACATCTCTGAATATTGTTTCTCAACTGCATCAATTTTCGCTTTGGCCTCGTCCGCCCACCTTGAGGAAATAGGCTCGAGAGCAGGTAAGAAAGTCAAGTTTTCAAAGTAGTGCTCGGGGAATTCTTTCTCCAAACATGCCCACTTGACTTTAGTTTCAGCGTCCAATGGTGGAGGTGCGTGATATGTTAGCTCAGTATCCTTAGGATCAGCGCGCACGACGGTCGTATCACCCTTCCTAGGCCTCTTATTGGAAACCTTACGTTTATCTCGAGAGCTGGTTTCCTTCGGCGGACTTCTTTCCCTACCATGTTTTTCTTGAGAAGAGGTTTGATCTTTTGACTGCGACGTGTCTTCTTCTCGACGGCCTTGATAGCTTTTGTATCGTTCTGAATCAGACCGAACGGGAGAGCAAGAGCGCGAGGTCCGCGACTGATAAGAGTCATAAGGCCTTCTATCCTCCCTACCCTGGCCTTCGCGACGATCATGCTCAGCATCAGAAGGGGGTCTAGTCATGCTGCGACGAAGTTTCCTGATATCATAATGGGAGCGAGACGTTGTACCTGCGCAACAATGCAAATGGAATTCAGAATCAGTTTTCTCACAAAAGGAAAGTGCTGTGAAATGTGGTGTTATTGTGTTAAGTGCATCCTAAGTGGTGTTTTTCCCCCGACAAACCCGAGTCCGAAGCCAGACTAGTGTGAGTGGGTTCTTTGGCCTTAGCAGGGGTGGTCTCTTCTGAAGAAGTGAAAACTAAAGGATTTGTTCCAAAATCCTCTGAAGTGTAAATAGTTTCAGGTAAGGGGAGATCTCCTAAACCCTGAAATGTTGGATCATTGGTACTAGGGGCATCTCCCTGGGAAGCATCAATTGGCGGTTCTTTGGAAGACGTCGACTTCTCCGGAGAGATAGCATCCTCGGGAACGATGTACCGCTCTCGGTGCTTTTCGGCCATGTTGGCCAGCTCATCGTCTTGAGTCGAAGATGGAGAAGGTGAAGCTTGAAGCGGCATTGTAGGAGCTTTCGCCCGTTTCTGGGATTACGTCCAGTGGGGGGATGTATACATATGGACCTGACCCGTGACCTATGCTACGGATAATGGATAGCAACCCATGAAGATGAAGATATTCATCCTTAAGGACTTCATCGATAGTTAAAAAATTTTGATCGCCATTAAGGAGCCGGTGCATCCGATCAAAGAACACTTGACCCGATATTTGTTTTGGATTATCAACTACAAACAAAAAGAAAACGGATTAATGTGGTGGCGTGGACATTCAGAGTCGAGATTTAGAAAACCAGTGCTTTACTTAATTTTGTCCATCTCCTAGCACACCCCGGCTGTTGCCTTATATAAAACCATTCCAACTTGGAATCGCCCGCCTTGCTGCTGAACGGTGCTGAAATTATTTTCCTTTTTGGGACAGATCGAAGTAAGAGAAAGAAGGAGTTTCTCGAGTCCGGTGCTTAAAGTTATAAAAGAAATGGACGTCATCAAAAGTGAGCCCTGTGCCTAAGATCTCATGGTATGATACATATAAGTTATATAGGTAAGCATAGGAGTTGGGATGCAGCTGCATGGGGGCAATCCGCATCTGTCTTAGAAAGTCAACGACAAAAGGAGAAAACGGTGGAACAGCTCCGACCATGCACATCAATTGAGTGATTGCCATAAATCCCTTCGGAGGATTATCGGGACGGTCGGTTTTAAATGGCACCAGGGTATCTTTTTTCAGTATCCCGTACTTTAAGCATATTCGAAGGAGCCTGTCGTAGTCAATCGTCGATTCAACAGAATCTTGAGGTGATTCCAATATGATGGCAGACTCAAATTCGTCAGGAGCTCGATTATCTCTAACCCCTCCTTCCTCTTCATAGCCCAGAGAAACTTCACCCTCAGAAGACACATTATCGCTTTCATGAGCTTCTACCTCGTAATCTGAGCCCTCATCACCCCACTCTGGATCTGAGGAAGAAGATATGTCATCAAGAGTGATCTTCTGGGACGTCTCTGGAACTTATCTTTTTTCAGCTAATCTAGATGAACGTCTTGCTGTCATTGTCACTAAACTATTGAAGAAGCAATAGCACAAGTTAGAGTAAATTAGCCCGTATCCCCCTGTGCATGTGTATGAACTAAAGTGTGTACGGTGTGTGTAGAAGATATAAATTAAACACTTAGAAGCGTAATGAAAAGTTCTGACGATGAAGTGATGTTCAGAATAATTCTTGATGTTCGTTTGTGTTCGCAAGGCACTATCCTAACTGTCCATTAAGTTGAAGATTATGTCAAGTATTGATTTGGCAAAATGGGCAAATTCTTATGCATGAGAGTTAACTGCTTCGGTTCGGTCCGGGGATAAGCATTGGGATTGGATCGGAAGGAGGCCTCGTTTTAGTCTACTTCCTGTTTTCACACCTTTCAAACAGAATCAGATCGGTTCGAAAGAGGATTTTTGGAGCGGCTCAGATGGATTTAAATATCCGTACCACTTCATCTCCTTGTGTCTCTTTCCGACCCGACCCGGTTCAGTAAACTGTGGTCCTTTTCTTTGCTTCTTAACTCCGATCTGATCCGGTCACGTGAATTTCTCTTCTTCTTATTCACCCTAACACTCTTTCACCCGAACCGATCCCCTGTACTTTTCTTCTTCTCCTTCCTTCTCCTTGATATCAAATCCGATTCCATGTCCAAAAGCCCCGATTAAGATTAAGCACGCACATACTCAAATGAACAAAACTGAATCCTAACATCCTCCATCACTGCCTCGAGATGGTGTTGGCACCATTAACGACGACGGCGAAGAGTAGAGGATGCCACGACGTCAGAATTGAGTAAACGCCAAGCTTAAATCGTTCGATCTTACCACAGATCCAAACTGAAAACTACCGTAACGAGGTAATTCGAGATTAAAAAACTACCTACATGCTTGATTCAGGGATTAAAATGAGATTGTTGGAGTTTTAAAACCCTAGGGTTTCGTTTCTTCTTCGAGGCGATTTCTGGAAGAGCAATGGAAGTAAAAAGAGGAAGAAGAAAAGAAGGAGATGGGATGAAGGGTTTATATGTAAATCCAGTGTGGCCCTTTGTATTCCCCATCTTTTATGGTGACTACTCGTATTCCTGCCTACTTTTCCGCTCGAACCGGAATGAGAGCCCAGTGACGTAGTCTGGCCCGCTAACTTGATACCAAATGAAAGAAGAGGTGAGACTGTTCGGGTCAGAACCCGAACCGAATGGAATTTCATGTATTAACTTAGCGTCTGAACTGAATTAAATACAAAGAAAGATCAAAAAGAAAATCACCTGGAAGGATAACTAGATGTTAACAAGAGTTCTCCAAGTTGTTTGAAAATAAAGAAAGGGGTTCACATACTATGTGAAGTACATATAGACATGAAGAGGCGCAATTTTCTGAAGCGACGTGTCTTTATATGTCAGTAGAAACGACTTCTCAACGATTCAAAATCAAATTCAAAGACCATTGAGCAGATAACACCAAAGCACGCTTCGTCTTCAACAGAAGCATTCTTTGAGGGGGCAAAATGTTAGCCTACTTTGTGAAATAGGCTACACAAAGCTAAAGGATCAAGTATTAGAGAATAATCTGCCCAGAAACCGGATCAGATCGGATGTATTCAGAGAAAAACAAAGCTAGACAAAGTGAGGAAAGACAGAACTCGAACCGGTCCGGATCAGATATGATGCTCCGATCCGAACCCCATTATCTGGCCTATCCGACCCGAGCACAGAATGAAAGCTGCTCTCCTAAAGATGCGCAGCGGTTACACGCATGATTGTCCACGTTCTCCCACTCGCTTGATGCGCTGTCACCATCTGGAGAGCTCCGAACCCGCATCTCCAGGGATGGATGCCACGTACCTCCGATCCGAACCCGTTTTTGGGAGAATTTGCACCTATAAATAGACCTCTAAGGCTCACTTGAAGGGATCTTTTGGCATTCTAAGAGTTTGAATATCTTTGAGAACCGAATTCCAACACTCCCAAACAATCCAAATCATCATTCAAAGTGAATTTTGAGTATAATTGAGTAAATGTATATGAAAAAAGAGTGAGATTGAGTGAATATCTTGTTGTATTTTCATCTACATCATCAAGCAAAGTGATATAAAGTGGACGTAGACTCTTTAACGCCGAACCATTATAAATCTTGTGTCTCTTTTCTGTTTTTGATTTCATTTTATCATAATTTTAGTCAATTTGGGTGTTAGAACCACTTTTTGGTCTAACAATAAGTAAACTGTAAACAACAAGAACATTAAGTATATTATATATACAACAAGTACTACACATTGAAATTCTTGCACAGCAAAATCACTAACAAGCAAAAATAACTGAATCCATGCTGCAACATTAAGTATATCATATACAGTACGCATTGAAATTCTTGCATAGCACAATCACTAACAAAGTAAAAATAACTTAATAACATTACATAGATATTCATAAACTGTACCATACCTTAAAATACCTATCATCCTAGACGCCATGAAAGCCTTTAATGCAAGCAGAACCATTTGGGACGCTGAATGAAAATGGAATAGCAAATTTGTCACCCTTTCCAAAATCTCCGTAGCAGTAATCTTCAGCTTCAATCTTTGGACTAAAAACAACAAAAATAAGGATCCACACTCAGCAAATTAGTAGGAAAAATCAAAATTAGTATCTTGAATTAGAAACAGTTGTTGTGTTTTGATGAGAAATCAACAAATGGACTAAACTTTCCAAAATCTCCATAGCAGTAATCTTAAGCTTCAATCTTTAGAATAAAAACAACAAAAATAAGGATCCGCACTCAACAAATTAGTAGGAAAAAGCAAAATTAGCACCTTGAATTAGAAATAGTTGTTGTGTTTTAATGAGAAATCAGACTAAACTTTCCAAAATCTCCATAGCAGTAATCTTCAACTTTAATGTTTAGACTAAAAACAACAAAAATAAGGATCCGCACTCAGCAAATTAGTAGGAAAAATCAAAATTAGTATCTTGAATTAGAAACAGTTGTTGTTTTTTTGATGAGAAATCAACAAATGGACTAAAAACATAATCACATACCATTATTTTCATATTGTGATACTTGGATGAGAGAATCTTCGGATGGATGGAGAAACATAATCGGCAAGGAGCTGAGAATAATTGGGGGCGAACACGAAAATGAAACATCTACTCCTAAAATTAGAATTTATGGTATATAATGGGTGGATAAGATTGCTTTACTTTATATCTATGGCCCTAAATTCAGCAACGGAAACCTTAATTTTCTACAGACGGTGGAAAATGAGCAGTATGGTTAGCCATCGGTTACGAGATTTGCCACCATTACCGTTATTTGTTTGCTACGGTGAGATAACTGCACCGCCTCTAATGAAACGGAAACTGTTTAGAGATGGTTTAAGTGGTTAGCATGTGGTTTATTTGTGCGGCTATGGGGTTTAAATTTGGGCCGGTTCAACCCTAATTTCAATCGTGTTATACACCATGATCTCCAAATATGACAGAAACTTCAATGCATGAATAAAAGCAATCACAATTCCAATAGCAATCTCGGATTCATGAAATCAAAATTTTGGCAGTAACCAAATTTTCTCAACAAACTGAAGATAAACAAATTTTAGTTTAACCGCAAGTTGAAATTCAGACTAAATCAACAGCTAAAAACCTTGATGAACCAGAGACAGTGAAATTGAAACCTTCCAAGTTACAGTTACCAAAAAAAACCAAATGAACAAGAAGTTCAATAAAATCAAGAAAGAAGAACGAAAAAAGAAACCAGAAAAAAATACACAAGAAAATCAATCATAAAAGTACAAAACATAGTACAAAGTGTATAGTTTGTTACAATATCAAGTTTAATGGAGCTAATATAGTTGTATTTCTACTTTAGTAATATTAAACTTGTCTACAGAAGAACGAAAAAAGCATGCAGCAGCAACAACCAAAAAAAAAAAAAAAAAAAAAAAGCTGACATAGAAAGTGTTATGAGATGCAGAAAAAAAAAAAGCGAACATCAAAGAAAAAGAATGAGAAACTATCTGGAAAGTGATGCAACAAAAAAATTCAAATCACAGTTGTATAGGTAAATGGGACTATAAAACTATGAAACAGATATTATCAATGTCATATGATTAAATGTATCCTAATAGTATCGAATTATTTCAACAGGAAAAAGGCTGAAAGAATAGAAACAAACTGCAAATAAAGAATCTCAAGACCAGCGAATAGATTCAATAGTGGTATAATAGTATCATTTTATATTAAGTTGCATACTGCAAAAATGATACTTACAGTTTGTTTGGCTGAAAACAAAGCATTGAAATTAGTGTTCGGTAATTTGGATCAAAACTGTTACTACCATGTTGGAAAAATGAGGCACACTGTATATTTGGTTTATAAATGTTGTAATTGTTATATATGCGAAAATCATTTTCAGTACCTAAATATTTAGTGTGATTATCTGATAAAACTAATACATAATCACATGCGAAAATGATACCCTGTAACTGCATATATCAGAATGCTTTATCAAAACTGATACCTAGATACAAGCAAAAATGATACCCCGTTATTTTTTTTATATTTTTTTTTTAAAAAATAATAAAAATATCATACCAAAAAAGGAGAATCCCGCCATTCTCCAACGGCTCACAAAAACGATTTTCGTAAACAGAAACCGTACCCACACAAAGAAAAGACAATACAAGAAACCACTAACAGGAAATTGCAAGATAAAAACAACAACGGAAAATCAGCTCTAATCTAGTCGGTGAAGAAGAAGCTTCTCCAGCAGCTATAGATCATAACGGTGCGCATGAGATCAACAGAAAAGCGCCTCAAGTGGGGCTGAGATGCTCCGAAGCTAGTCTAGAAGCAATGCGTCATAGGCATGGATAAAACTCTGTCATCTGAAATCTGAAATCTGAAAACGACCACTGCTCCCACGAGCAAGGGGCCCCTCCTCAGCTCTAAAGTCTTCTAGCCTAGCAAACCCTTGAAGAAAGCTCTCCCGACACCTAAGGTCCTGCATACTTAGCAAATGTGACAATAAAAGGGGGGGGGGGGAGTGTCATACTGTTGAGAGCTAATAAGAAGAAAAAGAAAAGCTAGCAGATGAATCACAAACGAAACGCCAAAGCAAATCAGAAAAGTAGAAAACCAGAAATAAAGCAGAAGATACAGTAAAAAGAGAAAAAACCTCAACCGATGCCTGCTCTAATCGATGACGAAAAGGAAACAATACCGAAGTGGGCGGCCAACCTCGTAGCACGCCCACGGAAGACACCTCTAAAAGGGCGGCCTCGAAAAGCCAGAAAAACATCGTTCCTTATCTTCCGGATACCCCGTTACTGTGTATGATAGAGTGATCTAATAAAACTTATGCCTATTTTTGTTTAAAAATGATACCATGTTACCATAAACAATACAAAACTTTAATAAAACTGATACCTAAGTTTGTTAAAAAATATACTCTATTACTGTAAATTATAAAATGCTCTAACTAGACTGATAAATACAAGCAGAGCCTGACCTGGACCAGTGCTAATTAGGTCATTGCACCGGGCATCGACATCACGCAGGGCATCAAAAGAACTGTCGACCGAATTTCTTCAGGAATCACCATTGGTCATCGCTAACATTAACCAGTCGTGTAAAAACAGAAGAAGAAAATTGCATACTTGAAAATCGTATGTGTTCAAGGCAAGGGCGGACCCAGGAATTTACAAAGGGGTGGGCTGATTTATAGTTTGGCGAACTTACAGTTTGATAACAATGTATTTTGTAATTTTAACATTAAATAAGTATCATCGTTGAATAATGTTGCTTATTTAAATTCAACATGACAACAGTTTACCTAGTTTAGTCAACCAAAGTTTGTCTAATTTACTCAAACGAACTTTACAATAAAGAAAGAAGCAATGTTATATAATCAAAGTTTGCCTATTCAAACACCATCGGAATTTATGCTCCGGAAAAAACAAAGAAAAAAATAATAATTCAAACATCAATTTAATTGCATTGCTGTAATGTTTCTACTTAACAAGAAAAATGGCTCTAAGGGGTAACTACAAAAGGTTTACCCAAGATAAAAATAGGACCCGCACAACACAAAACGTGATAAAAATAGGACTCGCACCGCCAAGTAATTTAATCATATATACAGCTATTCTTCTTCCTCTTCCAACTGATGAAACACAAAACGTGAGCAAACATTCAAAGAAATTCCAACTTTCCCTCTCCTTTGTTTCTTCACACGAAAAAAAAAAAGCAAATAGTCATTTATTCCAGGAACCAAACGCGAAAGAAAGAAGAAAAAAAACTTGCGATGCAGATTTGAAAACAGCCCGGAAATTTTGAAGCAACGAAGGCTGTGGTGGGGAACGACAAGCATGGTGTTGGGTCTCTGGTGATGAGTTGCTCCGACCAGCAAGATCTGCAGTGATTCCGGACCCTGGGCTGCAGCCCAGGCCCGCCCGGGGCTGGATCCGCCCTTGGTTCAAGGAAGCTGTGATCGAATTGTATGAGGGAGAAGAAGGGAATCAACCCCCAGACAAAAGAAACGGTGGTCTGAATATTAAAAAAGAAAGTGGAATTTGAGGGCTTCCAATTTTCAAAGTGAGTAATCCTAATTTTTGAATTGTTCTATCTTACTTATACATCAATTATTATGTTTTTTATTAGTAAATCAAAAGAGAGAGGATTGTTGTAAGCAGTGTTTTAAAGACCCAACCCAACCTCGGTTCGACCGCGGTTAACCTTCGACCTTGGAGCGCCACGACTCTTAAAATGAAATAACCTTGCGCGTTCACAGACCTGCGGTTTAACCTCAAAACCCTATAAAAACCTCTGGTTCGACCTCTTTGAACCTCACGGTTTTTCAAATTTGCGAAAATATAATTACTTCACTTTTTATTTTTACTATAATAAATTTAACAAATAATTTTATAGCAATTGTTATTAAATTTTGGATTATATAATTCATTATTATGTACATTTTACGAACTATTATTGAACCAATCCTCTTTTACTACAGAAAATTAGTAAATTTACAACTATAATTATTTCAATTAGGTAGTTTGGACACGAATGTTTGTCATAATTGCTTAAATTTTATCTATATTTAAATTAATTTTACATTTAAGTCAAAAAATGAAAATAAACTATCAGCGCGGTTCTCACGGTCTGACCGGTTGAACCACGAAAACCATGGACCTTTCACTGTCACGGTTTGACGTACGGTTCGGTCTTCACAACTATGGCTGTAAGTATGGAAACCTAGTTAGTTCTCGTTCTTTCAGAAACAGTTATACAAGAATTGCACATTTAACGTTTAAAATTTAAGTCAGCTCTAACTTAAACAAATATAACTATGCTTACAAACAGTGTTTTAAAGACCCAACCCAACCTCGGTTAGACCACGGTTAACCTTCGACCTTGGAGCGCCACGACACTTAAAATGAAATAACCTTACGCGTTCACGAACCCGCGGTTTAACCTCAAAACCCTATAAAAACCTCTGGTTCGACCTCTTTGAACCTCACGGTTCTTCAAATTTGCGAAAATATAATTACTTCACTCTTTATTTTTAACTATAATATATTTAACAAATAATTTTATAGCAATTGTTATTAAATTTTGGATTATATAATTCATTATTATGTACATTTTACGAACTATTATTGAACCAATCCTCTTTTACTATAGAAAATTAGTAAATTTACAAGTATAATTATTTCAATTAGTTAGTTTGGACACGGATGTTTGTCATAATTGCTTAAATTTTATCTATATTTAAATTAATTTTACATTTAAGTCAAAAAATAAAAATAAACTATCAGCGCGGTTCTCACGGTCTGACCGGTTGAACCACGAAAACCTTTGACATTTCGCTGTCACGGTTTGACGTACGGTTCAGTCTTCACAACTATGCTTACAAAGCATATTTTAATGTTGAAAGAAGTTGGATTATATGGGGTTGTTGTTTGTTCCTTTTGTAAGAATGAGTTATTTATGAAACATATTACCATGGTATTTGCCGTGGAGATTATAATCTAAGTAGGAAATTAAATACTACATGTTTTGATATAAGAAACTTGTATTGCATTTTTTTATCCAATGATGCAATAACTCAATTGTTTGTGCAGGCATTTTGCTAGACTATACAGTCTTAAAAATAATTATGTTAATTCATAATATTAGTATTGATTTTTTGAAAAATTAATTATAATTCCTTACAAATAAGAATTTTATTCAGTTTAACAAATCGCACTAGACATCTTAAACCCCTGAACCGTCTCTGCATACTGAGGGTGTGTTCTTAATGAACGTGAGCGTGGCATTTGAGTGTGCCATTTGAGCGTGGTACTGTAGCGAAGGGGAATTGTGTTTTTAGCTACGAATGGGGTATTTGAGCATGATATTTGAGCGTGGTATTTTAATTATTAATTTGTTTGTTTTGAGTTAATTAAATACTAATTTCGGTTGAACAAAATGACTACATTTCATTACACAAAAGAAAATACAAACATAAATACGACAGAAATACAATAACACGATGACATGAACTTCCTACTTGTTGCTATTTATCAGATAAGTTTGGTATTCTTCGTCGTGGCGTTTGTCTGCAAGCCCTCTAATCAACCAGCTTTTCGCTATCTCATCCGGAAGAGCAGTGAACATATCATTTATTTTGGGGTCCAACACAAATAATAGTGCGTCTGCAACATCAAACTCACCCATTGCTCCAAGACGTTGCATACGAGCTACCGTATTTGCATAAGTTGTAGAACTTCCCGTTGATTCCATGCTAGTACCCGTATTAGGACTATCAGAGTGCGTCCGAGATTTTTTCATCTGTCTCTCGTGCATTAGGTCAATGAGCATAGTCATCTTATCGTCACTTTCACCACGTTTTCTTCTTGAATTTTGACGTGCAGTTGGTTGAATGGGCGGATTCATTGGAATTTGGGTTGACGGAGGGATTCTTGGAGCTTCACAATTTGGTGTATTCATTGAAGTTTGTTGCAGTGGAGGATTTGATGGTGAATTCAAGTTTGGAATATGATTATTTTGCGTGTCTTCCAATTGTTCCAAAAACCCGTCGAAATTCCATGTCCTGTCAAACGTGCTTTGTGTTGATGGCGACGTGCCAGTCTGCGACGGTTGTACACAAGCAGCAGGAGTGTACGACGATTGACCAGTTGCATTCGTCCCACGAAATAATTGTTGCATCAGCTCTAAGTTTTCTATTGGTCGTTTCTTATATTTCAAGACACTCGTTCCAAATTCCTAAATGTAAGAAATAAATTGTAAGAAACTGTCTACAAAGTAATGGTAACAAAATAAATTTACAGACCTTAACACGATCTTCCCACCATTCATCGCTTTCAGAGACCGTTCCTTTATATGCATCCCAACCCGCGCCAGTCTTGTTCATCAGTGCAGCCCATTTCATCCAATCCCGTCGAAGACTGTCATATTTATTTCGGATCTTGGTTTCGTCAATCGGTACGATGTCTGGAATGGTTTCTATTGCATCGTTGAACTTTTCTGCAATTGCTTTATGTACACTTTTTTTGTTGATGCCACAAGCACCATATGCTTCAACCGAACATTGCAGCATAATCTGAGTTGCAGTAAACGACCAGTGATGTGCAACCTTTTGATTGGTCATACTATAAAATGGAAAATTTAATAATGTGGAAGAAAATTTTAGAAGAGGAATGGAGGAGTGTAGTGTGGATGAAGAGGAAGGTGTAGGTGAGAGGGTTTTATAGGTGTGTGGGAGGAACGTTGAAAATCAAGCCGTTGGCGTCCGACGCCAACGGCTTGATTTTCAACGTTCAACAATCGTTTCATTTGAATGTGGAAAATGATATTCGCGTTCGACGCGTCGGACGCTTACAAAAACCCAAGCGTGTCATTTATTTGCTGCGAACGCACCCTGAGTGTTCAAAAATGATATCATGTTACTGTGTACACGTTATAATACTATAACAAAAATGATGCCTATGTCTCTGTAAAAATAATACCATGTTTATCTACATAAAAAACTTAAATCCTACATGCCATAACTTATACCACCAGTATCAATGACTAATACAAAACAACATGATACCCATATATAATAGAGTGCTCTAACAAAACTGATACCTATATTCATTTAAAAATGGTACCATGTTAGTTGTTACTGTAAACAATACATCACTTTAACAAAACCTATGTTTGTTAAAAATGATACCATGTTACTATATATAATAAAATGATCTAACTATCTGATAGCTATGAGTGCTCAAAAATTGTATCCTAAAAATGTGCACATTACAATCAATGCTTTAACAAAAAATGTATCTATGTCTGTTCAAAAATGATACCATGTTATTGTACATAGAAAAATTAAAATTTGCATGCCTTGACCGATACCACAAGTAGTAACAACGATACCAGACAACATGATACCGTATATAATCTACAAATGATACACACATGTATAATTAGCACATGTCACTTCTATCTTTTTTATATAATATGATGACGTTTCGTCAATCCTCCTCCAAAAAGACAGCAAAATGATATCTCTAACGAAGGAACAAAAAAATATATCCAAAGTTGTTGATACAAAAATATACACAGTGTATAGATGTGGTATTCAAGCAAACTTCAAAATCATAAACTTATCAAGAACAAAATTGGGCTAAGTAAAAAGAAAATGAAAATCTTGGAGAGCTTACATTTCTACAACTTCTCCATTGTCTTCTACGAAGGGAATATAACAATGAAAAATGGAAAAGCATCAACACAATTTGGATTCCATATTGTTAAACATATGGTCAAGTGATGCCATATATACAAATTGATCACTTGTTCACTCAGCCGCATGGGCTTATTTCATTTTGTTTCACTGGGCCTTCTGTTTAGCCCATTTGCTCTTTATATCGCTATATGTGTGTGTGTGTGTGTAGCGTACTCTATGTACATTATATTATTACATTCTATCATCAATACAAAAGATTATATGTTCTACAATATTCTATTTTCAGAAATCTTACATGGTATCAGAGCTATAATAGCCAAACGGCAAATTAAGAAAATCACCTTTTGTGTTTCAGAAAGAATGATGGTGTGCTAGGTCTCCTCAGAGGTGTTTTCATCATCGGAGATCATCCTTTCCTGATCATGTAGCAACGGTTCTTATCTGATCTGAACTGTGTCGTACCTTGCTGGAATCTTGTTCGCAGCGGCTGCAGCAGTTCATTTTCTGACCATCAAAGATCTTTATCTCGTCATTTGGTTTCTCTTCCCCACTGTAAATCAGTGATTCTTGAGTCTTTTAAAGAAGCAAGAACCACTGAATCTACCCATTTTTCTCATCTTATCTTGAATAGGCTGCCACCATTAAAGTAGTGGCCTTGTCATATTCGTTAATTGCCAACATCTGATAATCATTCTCCAAAGCCATGGTTGGAGGAAGCACTGAATTAACATCTGCAACATCAAGGGCAGACAATAATGGACTAACACCACCTTCTCAGCCTCTTGTGAAGCCAAAAAGCCAGGTTATCGCCATTCCTCTAGATGAAGACAATTTCTTGTTATGGAAATTCCTAGTTGAAACAGCGTTGAAGGGATATGACCTTCAAGATTATGTCAAAGGAACTAAAGTCACACCACCTGCAATGATAGTTGATGCACAAAACAATATGATCAGCAATCCAGAGTTTATTCACTATCAAAAACAAGACAACTTACTGTATTCTTGGCTACTGTCCTCAATCAGTGCCATTTTGTTGTCACAAGTTATAAGGTGCAATTCATCTTATGAAATTTGGTCAACTATTCCACAAATTTTCAATTCTCAATCAGCAGCAAGAATCATGCACTACAGGAGAGAATTTCAAAATGCGAGAAAGAGTGATATGAGCATGCGTGAATACATTTCTAAAGTAAAGACCCTATGTGACAAACTTAAAGCTGTTGGTCATATTATTTCTGATAGTGAGCAAATTTTAATGCTAACAAATGGACTTGATGAAGAATACGAATCCCTTATCATCTACATAGCCACACAACCTACTTTACCAGACATACAAGCTGTATACTCGGCATTGTTAGCACATGAGGGTAGAGTGGATCAAAGAAAAGCCATTCAGAGTGAATTCAGCATAAATTCAGCATCAAATTCAAGAAATGTCAATCAACCAAGAAGTGTACCTAGCCGTGGCAGAGGCAACCAGCAAGGACCAAGAGGCAACCCCAATCAAAGAGGTAGATCAAATAACACAAACAGAGTAAAATGTCAGGTATGTGACAAACCAGGACACACAGCAAACATATGCTATTTCAGATTTAACACTGATGTAAATAATGTTCAACAAGGCAAAGGTGGTCAGAGAGGCATTAATGTCAACATGGCACAAGCTAATTGCCAAGGGAGAGCAAATTCAGAGGGTTCAACATCACAAACCACTTGCAGTGATGACAACACTAAAACTGATGATATAAATACAGAAGATTGGTTTCCAGGCTCAGGGGCAACCAATCATCTAACCAACAACCTTCAGAATTTGAATCTAGGTAACAAGAACTATTCAGGTACACAAGTTATACCTACTTGCAATGGTGAAACTATGAATATATCTCATATTGGGGCAGGATATGTCAAAGGAAAGAGAAAACTATATCTTAATAACCTTCTTAGGGTTCCCACAGTTAAGAAAAATTTAGTTAGCGTGTCCCAATTCACTAATGGCAATAAGGTATATTTTGAGTTTCACCCCAGTATTGCTTAATTAGAGACTTGCTAAGCAAGGACATATTATTACAGGGTAGGCTGAATAATGGTCTATACATATTCAACAACATGCAATCAAGATTGGGTAAAGAAGACAACACATGGTGTTGCAATGCTAATATACAAATTAGCAGTATTAATGAAAATAGTTCTGATAACTCTGATAGTGATAGTTGTGTCCAAAGTGATTTAAATACGTAGCATTGTAAATTTGGACATCCTAGTTATGACATTATAATGCAAATATTGAAAAGCAATAATATTTCTTTTAAACACTCACCTGTTCCTAATATTTGCACACATTGTCAACTTGGAAAAAGTCATAAATTTCCATTTGGTAAATCTGAAACTGTTTACTCTAAGCCTCTTGAATTAGTTACAGCAGACTTATGGGATCCTGCACCATTATGCTCAAGACAAGGACATAGGTATTATCTATCAATTGTAGATGCATGTACCAGGTACACCTGGATTTTCTTTCTCAAAGCCAAATCAGATACATACAGTGCAATGCTACAATTTATGAATTTTATTGAAAAACAGATAAACTGCAGCATCAAAACTGTATAAACAGATGAGGACAGTGAGTTTTTGCCACTCAAACATGTTTTTAATCAAAAAGGCATCATTCATTGGACCACTTGCCCATACACATCTGAACAAAATGGCATTGTAGAAAGAAAACACAGACATATAGTGGAAACAAGACTAACATTGTTATCAATGTCCTCCTTACCCCTAAAGTATTGGAATGAGGCATTTAACACAAGTGTTTATCTAATAAATAGGATGTCAACTAAAGTTCTACAACACAAGTGTCCTCATGAGATTATGTTTGGGAAGAAACCAGACTACAGATTCATGAGGACATTTGGATGTTTGTGCTTCCCATGCCTCAGACCATACAATAATCACAAACTTTCCTTAAGATCAAGCCCATGTACCTTTTTAAGATATGCTGATAACCAAAAAGGATACAAGTGCTTAGATGACAAGGGAAAGATTTTTGTGTCTAGACATGTTGTTTTTAATGAGTGTGTGTTTCCCTTTGCAGATAAGAAAAACAAAGATAACAGAAATAATGACCAGTCAAGAACCACAATGGGACCAATTCCTACATTAACTGAAGAGTCTGTGCAATCTGATGACAAAGGGATACCACAAATAACAATAGCACCCAACTGTTTCCAGCACCAGATCTTTATACAGCACAAGTAAGCACTTAAGTGATGATGATAATCAATATCAAAATTATGGTAGTGACAACAACAACAACCAGAATCAAAGCAGTGAGAATATTGACACCAGACACAGACAGTGATGAAAATAATGCTCAAAGACAACCAGCAAGACATCATATAATCACAAGAGCCAAAAGTTGCATCTTCGAACCAAAAGTTTACAATGCAATTGCAGAGAATGCAGACACTACCGAACTAGTCACATATGAAGAGGTTGTCAAACACAAATCCTGGTGCAAGGCCATGAATGAGGAATATGAAGCATTGACAAGAAATAAAACTTTGTATTTAGTCATTGCACCAAAAGGTCAGAATATTATGGGTTGTAAGTGGACTTATAAGCTAAAGAGAGATGCTGAGGGAAACATATGCAAATATAAAGCTAGGTTAGTTGCTAGGGGATTTTCTCAACAATATGGGTTTGACTTTAATGAGACTTTCTCCCCTGTGGTTAAAACCACAACTATCAGGATTGTTTTAACCATAGTTAATCACAATGAATGGAATATAAGAAAATTGGATGTGTGTAATGCCTTTCTAAATGGGGATCTACATGAAAGTGTTTACATGCAACAGCCAAAAGGGTTTGTGTGCAAAGGAAAGGAGAACTATGTTTGTCAACTAAACTAGGTAATTTATGGTTTGAAGCAAGCTTCAAGAGCCTGGTATGTTAAACTAAAAGACACAATGGTAGGCATGGGTTACACAGCAACAAAATCAGACAATTCACTATACACCAGAATTCAGAATCAAGGGAGTGTGTATATACTTGTCTATGTTGATGACATTCTCATAACAGGAAATGACAGTGCTGAAATTAATAAAGTCATATCCAATTTGAACAAAACTTTTTCTATTAAAGATATGGGAGAGGTGAATTACTTCCTAGGCATTCAAGTTCAAAGAAAGTCAAAGTCAGAAAATTTTTCATCTCAAAGAAAATATATATGTGAAATACTTAGCAGAGCTAATATGGACAAGGCCTAACCTATCTCCACACCAATGATTAGCAATTTAAGATTATCTAAATACATAGGAGATGCTATAGACAACAGCAAACAGTATCGAAGTATAGTTGGAGCTCTACAGTATCTAACTATCACGAGACCTGAAATTCGATTCAGCATGAATAAAGTACGTCAATTCATGGCTAATCCCCTAAGTGAACATTGGAGGGCAGTCAAAAGAATTCTACACTACTTACGAGGAACAATGGATTATGGTTTAACGATCAAAGCAGGAAAGGACACAAATTTAAGCACTTACAGTGATGCTGACTGGGCTAATGACCCAGATGACCGGAGATCTACTTCTGGCTACTGTTTGTTCATGGGATCGAATCCAATTTCCTGGTGTACGAAGAAACAACCAACCGTCTCCAGATCAAGTACTGAAGTGGAATACAGAGCGATTGCATCGGCCACAGCTGAAATTATTTGGGTTGAAACTCTAATCAAGGAATTAGGGCTTTCACTTACGAAGAAGCTAGTTCTCTGGTGTGACAACAAGACCACCGTCTCCTTATCTAGTAACCCAGTTCAACATTCAAGGATGAAACACATAGATATCGACCTTCATTTCATTAGAGAGCGACCTGAAGCAAGAAAACTTGTCATCAATCATGTACCAGCCTTCCATCAGAAGGCTGATGTCTTGACCAAGGCATTATCGAGGAACAATTTTGAGAGATTAAGAAGTGAATTGAATGTTATCAGTGGAGGCGCAGAGTAGAAGACATTGAAACCCTAGATCGGTATGAGGCGGGGTGTTAAACATATGGTCAAGCAGTAGCGGAGCTTGGTATCTTTCTCAGGTAGGGCGGAAAGTAAGAAGTGGCCACAAATCATTTCAGCTAGGGACAAAGTCACAGTTTTTTACATAGGGTTGACAAATTTGAGCTAGGGCTTGTGCCCTATCTGGGCTTGCTGTGGCTCCGCCACTGTGGTCAAGTGATGCCATATATACAAATCGATCACTTATTCACTCAACTGCATGGGCTTATTTCATTTTGTTTCACTGGGCCTTTTGTTTAGCCCATTTTCTCTTTATATCGCTATATATATATAGATGTAGCGTACTCTATGTACATTATATTATTACATTCTATCATCAATACAAAAGATTATCTGTTCTACAATATTACATTTCTAGAAATCTTACACATATACAAATGCTACTCAACTGAAGGTGATGCTTTCATATTTAGAAAGTAGAAAACAAAAGTAGCAGCTAAGAACATTAGTTTACTGTTTACTCTACTTTAGAAGGACGGAACATAGAGCTTGCACCTAAAATGACAAATGAAAACAATTTCAAATGAATGCAAAGAGTTTATAACAAGAAATTTTGATAATGCAACATGTATCACAAGAAATTTACTAGAGAGAAGAATAAAACAAGAGATAGGAAAGAAGAAAGAAAAACATGATGAAGACTTTCCCCTACTGATTATAATAAAGATTCCATCAATCGATCAGAACGGGATTTCATCACCGGCTTCGAGCCTCGGCTGGGCTTTAGGTGCTCACGGGACTCGCCCATCTCGGCTGTCCATGGCTTTTTTGGTGGGCTCTCTTGTTTGCGGAGGGGTTTCTATTGAATTGAGTGCTGATGGGGAGTTGACCACCCCACTCCACCCCGTTATGTATGCTGTTAGCAGAGAGGGTCCAAGTGTAGAGGTTTATGGGTGGTAGGGTGAAGCTCATCGTCGGCGACATCGTGCTCGTCGTTCGATGAAATCCAGAATGGTTGCTCCAACTACTGCTCTTCCTACCGTCTCTGCTTTGGATGCTCCTAAGGCTGTTACTTCTTTTCCAGGCAAGTGGGCTCCTCCTGCTTTCATACTTTCGAACGCCTTTGAAGTTTTAGGAGGAGATCTGATTTTCGATGAGAGTGTGAATTCTTTTTCCTCTTCATCGGGGTCACATCCTTTTTGGAACAGATTGGGTGGGAATGGTATTGCTGGTTCTGTCGTGCAGGTGTCGTGTTTCGAGGCAGTTGCCTGCTCCAGGTTGCGGGTAGGTTTTTCGGTGGATGTTTTGGAGGTTCTGGCATTGCCTGTTCAGGCTTCGCACTGCTTACCATCAATTTCCTCATTGGCTAACCGGCTTTGCTCTCAGGCTCGGCCATTCTCTTTTGTTTCTTGCTTTATCTCTTTATCTTGGGACTTTGTTGTGTGTGGTTGGCTCTTGGATGGTGTAATGTGTGTTATTATGAGCCTTGACATACGTATATGTGCCCCCTGTCAACGTATTTCCATCTCCTGATGAATACGTGACGGTTCATACACGCGTTATCCTACTAGATTGTGCCTCCCCATCTTGTTTTTTCTTTGCTCCTGGTTTGGGTGGTTATACCCCCTTGTGGTTGGATCTGTTGGTCCTTTTGGCTCATTCACTTATGATTGATGTGAGTGGCTTACCTTTCGGCCTTTATCTACTGGCTTCGGCCTTATTGAACTTTGGCAGGGTCCTCGTTTTGTTTTTGTAGGTGTCTTGCAAGCACTATCATGTTTTTTTTGCTGCTCACTTTGATTGTCCAGCACTTAGTTACAGCGAATGGATGTTGACTGGACCATTGTATTGGGCGTGCTTTGATTTTTCTGGTGTGGTTGAGTTGGCTTTTGGGGTAGCTGATTCGATGAGTCATAGCGAGGCCTTACTCGTGTCATTTGTGACTCATATGTTTTGTTTTTTTGTTCTTGGAGATTTGTGGGCTTTGTTGGCAGTTGCATTGGGTACTGTCTACATGTGATGGCTGGTCTCTGTTGTGATTTATGACATGAAATCACATATGTTGTTGAAGACGATGATGAGTGCTTTGTGGTGGACAAGAGATGTGTGAACCGGAGTTTGGAGGAAGATGATGCAGCGGCTCAGAGGGTTGTGCTAGTCTTAGAACATACGTCTGAGGGATTTTGGTCAGACGTCTATGCCTACAGGGTTTTGAAACCCGAGAGTGTGGACAGACGTCTGACCAATCTAAGTCAGACGTCTGCCGCGTTTTCCTGATGTTGACCGGTTATTTTGGATGTATATTTCTAATATATTTCTGAGGGACAAATTGGGTATTTGCCTAGACCTTCTATTCTCCTATAAAAGCAGCATCTAAGGTTGGATTAAAAGCATGGGATTGAGACCGAAATAAATAATCTAAGGGTTAGCCGTCGTTCTTCATTGTTCTCCTTCTTCAACAAGAGCGTTAGTCATCTAGATATTCTTTCCCTTTCTCAATAAGGTTATTGATTCTTGTAATTTGTTTATTGTTGGTTGTTGAACCGTGAGTGTAAACAAAAATTTGTTTTTTCTGAATCAATAAAGAGTGTGGTTGGGTGGAATATCCTGTGTTTGTGCATGTGCTTTCATATCTATGTTTGTTTCCATAAAAATCATCTTTAAGTAATTGGGTGAAGAAGATCTTGGTTGCTTCCGCAAAGGCGCAATTTTCATAACAGTTGGTATCAGAGCTAGATCATCGCAAAGCTTAAAGTGATTTTGAATTGAAAAAAAATTGATTTTTTGTTGAAAAAAATGATTTGTTTTTATGTTGGATATGATGGCGTTTCCGAAGATGACTATTTTTGATGGAAGAAATTAGGGTATATGGAAGCCTAAGATGGAGTATGTGTTTTACCTCAATGATCTTCATGATCCGATTGTTGGAGATGCGGAGAATCCCTCGGGTGTGAATGAGGGAACGTGGAAGAAGATGGATAAAAAGGCAATTGCCTTGATTCGGCAGTACCTTGATGATTCGGTATTCCATCATGTGGCTAGTTGTAAATCTGCGAAGGATTTGTGGAGAAAGTTGAAATCTTTGTATGAGTCTGTTTCGAAAGCTTGTTCAACTTAGATTGGGAGAGGAGAAGTCTGTTGTAGAGCATCTGAATGAATTTAAGATGTGATCAACCAATTGGCAAATCTGAAGGTCAATTTTGATGATGAGTTAAAGGCTCTTTTGTAATAACCCGGAAATCCGAGCCAATTTAAAATTTTTATTTTGGCAATTTTAGTGAATTTTGAATATTTAAAATGAATTATTTTAAATAAAAACGACGAGAAATTTATTTTGAATGAAAACAGAGCGTATATTTTATATAGATCGTCGTTAGAATATAAATAATTATTTTAAATTATAAAAAGGATTGAAAATGGCGTGGTAGTTCGATAATTCGATTTCAAAATTCAAATGAATGTACCGGGTGCAAATTAAACCGGATTTAAGTGAAACAAAAAATATTTGAATCTAATTGAGAATATCTTTCCAACGAATCCGAAAAATCAAAATTTCATAGCGGGAATCGAAAGATAAGTCCAAATGAATTTTCAGAATAGTCGCTATGGAATTTCTGGCCCTTAAAAATGGAAATTTTGCAAAAGACCTCGGATTTTGACGAAACAACTTTTGTTGGATCCGTGATGTCAAGTTATTGCTAGATTCCAAAATTCGTAATTTTTCGAATTAATATGTGATCGTGGCAAAGGAAAACGTGTTTGATCAGTTTCAGTTGATTTTAATCGACTGGAAAATGGCCATTTTTCCAACGGTCTCAGAATTCGATGAAATTAGTTTTGTTAGGACCGTATCGCCAATACGAAGCTAGAAAATATTTTTCTGGAATTTTTCGAGTTAGTAAGTGACCCCAGTAAATTGAAATGCGCGTTCAAATTCAATATATAGAGTTATATGTTGATTTTGACGAAAACTGATCGAAAAAATTGAATCAGCCTACGTGGCATATCTCATTGTGTTCGGAATGAGGGTAATTAGTTAGTGGCGACAGGCGGTGGGTCTCGTTTGGAGGACGAAAATAAAAGTTGCTTTTTGGGATTAAATTAAATAATAAAATATATTTTCTATTCTCTCTCTCCTATTTTACAGTCAAACCCCCCTTTCTTCTTCATTCCACCACCGAAATTAAAAGAGAAAAAAAATAAACCTAATCGCGCTGACCCCCCACCCTCTTCCTCCCTCGTCGATGGAGCGCCACCCTCCGCCTCCAGCTCCTCCACCCCGTCGCCCATTCTCCCTCCTCACCTTCTTCTTCTTCGACGTCAATACCCGGAGCCCCCCCCCCCTCAAAGCCTCGCGCGCCACCCTCATCCAGTTGGCCCCACACCACCCCGACGCCCCCTTCTTCTCCCCTCTCTCTTCTCCCTCCAACCCCACCCAATAAAAACCGACGCCTGTCACCGCCCTCCACAGCCCCCTATGCGAATAAACCTCCCTCCTCCTCTTCAAAAATCGAGGTAAGTCTTCTTTTAAATTATTTAAAGCAAGTAGATTTTTATAGTTAATAAATACTATATTTATAAAACATGAAAGGTGGATTTTTATATGACATTGTTTATAAAAGTTGAGATTTTTATTTTTTGGAAAGACATGATTCTTAGTATAGGAAAAATATATTTTTTATAATATATAAAGGATAAAAATATATTTTTTATAATATATAGAGGTTAAAAATATAATTTTTATAATATATAAAGGTTAAAGATATAATTTTTATAATATAGAAAGAATAAAAATACGATTTTTATATTATATAAATAGTAAAGATTTGATCTTTATATATGAAGTGAAATAAAAATCTGATTTTTATTATATATAGTAAAGTAAAAATTCAATCTTTATATAAGAGGTAGAAATATAAAAATATAACTTTTATATTGAAAGAAGCATTGTAAAAATATATAAAGTAGAAATAAAAATATGATTTTTATATATTGAATAGCGAAGTAAAAATATGATTTTTATATATTGAATAGCGAAGTAAAAATTCGATTTTTATATATGTAGTGAATAAGGGAAACGAAAGTGACAAAAGGCGAGAACGACGAAGATTTCCTACATATGAAGAGTCGTGGAGTGTGGTTTAGCTTGGGTGAGAACTTCTCACCTTTTAATTTTATTTTCTAGTTATATAAATATATACTAGGATGCAGACGATGTTTAGTAGCACCCGACACCCGTCGTCCACAGACCATGGACGGCTTGTATGCTTATTTGTTTGATTTTGATGTGTAATTGATTGTGTGATGTGATGTAAAATGAAATATTTTATAGTGGAAAATATTTTATAGTTAAAAATAGAATTTTTAACGTGTATTTAAAATGAAATAAATATAAATAAATCGGACGATTTGTTTATATACACACATTTGACTGATATTGATTGGGACGATAAATTTTACACATCGCCCAACTGCACAAATAAAATCTGTGTCTGATTGTTTGAAAACCCCACACGGGTATTGGGATGATATATGACATACACTAGTCCCAATAGTCAGCTGTATGTCGATCGATTGATGGACATACTGTTATGAGCGTTAAATATTTATATTTGATGCTTATACAGTGTAGAATGCACTTTGGGTGATGGTTGATTTTTCATCGTTGTAATTGTATACATGTGTTGTAGAAAATCCATATAATTAACATTATATGGTAATTGATTGGGCCTCATTCCAGTTTTGAAAAAGAAATATTTGAAAAAGAAATATTTGAAATAGAATATTTGAAAATAGAATATATGAAGCCGTGTTGATTAGATTGACGCCATTTTGACGTGAATGATATTTATATCGATTTTATTCATTTTATAATGAATATCGAAAGTGATTTCAAAATCTGATATTTTGAAAAGAATTGCAATTCGAATTAAACTGAATGGAAATGAATTCGAATTGAAATTAAATAGAAATGAATTCGAATTGAAATCGAATTGAAATTGAATTGAATTGAAAACGAACTGAAATTGAATTAGAAATCAATTTGAATTGAAATCAATTTGAAATGAATTTGAAAGGAATTTATAAGGAAAAATTCAATTTTGATTTAAAATTGAATATGAAGTTGAAACTGTTTTGAAAAAGAATTTAAAACGATTTATAAAATACGTTTTGAAAGGAAATCGACGAAATATATATAATATATATATTATATATACAGAATGGCCTGAATAGAACGCGCCGCGACCGTTCGTGAATTTCGACCATTGACTTCGAATGGATATTGCGGGAGATCCGACCGTCGGATTCTCCTAAAACCGGAACCGTTGGGTTCGTATCGAAAAGAGCTTTCTAATGAATATTAGAAATTAGAAATCTAACGGTTGGATTTGGAATTATGTCCAAATCAAATTTGAAAAAGGTCGTTGTAAGTGCAGTTCGATGGCCATTGATGGAAATCGACTGTACGGGCCTTGATAAAATTATTAAAAATAGTAATAATTTGTATGAAATCATAAGAAATGATTTGTGAAGAATTGGGATGAAAAACTCCGTAGCTAAAAAGATAAAAATAGATTTTTATCGAAATGAACTAGTTTTGAACTAGAATAATAATTTATTTCTTTTTAAAATAAATAAATTGGATTTGAAATGGTCTTGAAAATAACCAGAATTTCCAATAATTGCATTGGAATGGATTTGAATCGAAATTGTCTTCGGAATATTTCGATGTTGGATTTCGTGATTATACAGACGTTGTTATGGAAATTTTGAAAGATAGATATATATATCGTTATTTCCAATACGTTATTTGTTGGTCGTAGAATTTGATATTGAATATAAGCCGGTATATTTTCTATTCAGAGCCTTGTATTTAATATCAAATGTGATTTGGGTTTGTCGTGGATGGTGTCTTTATTAACACTGTTCTTAAGCCCAGTTGAGAAAAGATTAAATCTTTTTGTTTAGATTTAATGAAGTGTACCAATTAAATAATATTTAATTGGAATTGAATTGGTGTTGATTTTTGGGTTTATCGTGAACAGTGTTTTAAATAACACTTGTTCTTTAACCCGATAATTAATAAAATGTGATTTTGGGTTGTCGTGAACGGTATCTTCAATAATACTGTCCTTAAACCCAAAGGAGTTAAGAAAATCAGAAACTAACTGGAGATTAGTTAAGTTGAATGGTTTCTGGGGTATTGATCTGATGTTGGTTTCGGCCTTCGGGGTTAATACTTAGGGAATTGCTCACTTGTTAATTTACGGTTAGGGACTGATTGAAATGTGATGTGATTTTGGGGTTTATCGTGAACCGGGTTTTAAATGACACTGATTCTTTAACCCAAGTAAAGATTAAAACTAAGTGGAGTATTAATGAATCTTTAATTAGATTGAGAAGATCGAGAATGGAGTATCACCAGTTCTACTCCAGGCGATAGTTAAATATTTAATTAGATTTGAACGTAAAATGGTAATTGAATTTACCGATAACACCGTGGTGTTAGATATGGAGTACGACCAGTTTTACTTCATGGGATGAATAGGTTGGGGTTGGGAAACTAAAAACAGATGATTACTTCGGTAAGGTTCGTTAATCCCGACTAGTTTGAATTGAAATTCAAAAGTAGATTAAAGAATAAATTTAAAGGATTTATCTTTGATAAAATTAATGGGAACCTTTCCCTAAGAATGTGAAATTTAGAAACTAACTGTCGGTTAGCTAAGCAGAATGGTTTTCTGGATATTGATCTGATGTTGGTTTCGGCCTTCGAGGTTAATATTTGGGGAATTGTTCTCTTGCTAATTTACGGTTAGTGACTGATGAATTGGAATGAGGCGTATGTTGTGTTTGTGTAACACTTGTTTATTATATACGCGAGTTATTCAGAAAGACCGGGTTTATCCCATTCTGAATAACTTATTCGACGATGAGTCGAAGATGAAGACGGTGGTTGAAGACCGGAGGTCTTCACGTCGTTTGGGTGATTACTGATGATCTTGATTGGGATGTACACCCAAGAGGAGGGAATCAGTTAGTGGTCGTCCAGACGTACTTGGAGATCGATGGATACGCGAGGAATAAGGTTCCTCCGGCTTCGTTCTGACCCAGAACGGACTTGTAAATGGACTGTGTGTCTGACATTGGAGATCATTCTGTGTGATTGATGGATATCGGTTGCATGGAGTGGTTTTCCTGTGTGGCATGCTAAGATGCAAATGATCAAGGCTTTTGTTGAAAAGCAAAGTCTTGTGGATGATGATCAAAGCACGGCCTTAGTGGCGTAGCTTTGTGTAGCGTAGATTCGCGAGCCTCACACCCCGGTGTGAACCAAAAACGGGAGACAGACCTCAGGGAGGACATGCGTTTTCTTCTAGCTAGGAGTGGCGTCAGTGCTTGAACTGGCTGACGAGTTTGACTCATGTGGTGGTTGGAATTGGAGGCGCCTCGGTTAGATCGGACGATCCGGGTCCGATGGAGTCATTTAGTTGGCTCACCTACGCCCCAAAGGGCGGGGAAACGCAGTGTTCAGGATTTCGTCTAATCCACATCGGTGGACCGGCCCTGTCGCTCCAAGGTCATTCGAGCTCTGACCTGAGACATGGGCTAGATTGTCTCGAATCGGTTGAGGACTATCTTTTGCCTCGGTTCATAGATGGAAATCCAATTTCCAAATACGATATGTGCGGTTTTGATTGTAAACCTATATATGGCGACATAGTGGCATGGGACGCTCATGTCGCCTAGGATTGATACTTATGATTTGAAATTGTTTTGACACTATACACTTATAGTAATATTAAAAACATGAAATTTAGCGTATCAAGCATTCTTTGGCTATTATAAGGTAAAAACCTTATCCCCCGGCTTGCGTTGCATTGTGTGATAGGACATGGGTCTTATAATAGCTTCATTGTTCTTTATTTAGCATTGCGCTGTTGTTTTATGCACTGGTGTTCTTGGGAGGAAACCTGTTCCGTGTTATACGGTGTGGTCCCTTGATTTACCTAACTTTAAAATAAAGATTAATAACTGTTTTAGTTCTCACACCAGTCCCATGACTGACCTGGAGTTTATTGTTTTAACCTAAACTCTGGGTGCCCTTATTTGACACGGGTAGCTAGTAGTTTCGTTTTTGCAGATTTATATTCACAGGATCCTGGTTTACAGCTGGAATGATATCCGGAAAGCTTTGTATCCGCGTATTACTTCTAGTTGTGTATTATATTATTTTCCGCTGCTATGTAATGTATTGTAATCTCTGATATTTTTCTGTTGTGTAATATTTGTTTATACTTTGTATATTCTTGTATTCTGATGGAATTGTTGTAATAAGCAATGAAATGTTCTTCCGTCTGTGTTCTGTTGTGGCTTGTTCTCGAACTATCCGCGCTTTCCTCACCGAGGAAGTTCGGGTCGTTTCATTTTGGTATCAGAGCTTTGGTTTACAAAGCTCAGAGAACAAGACACATTAGAACCATACGAAGGAATTCATCAGATATTGGATTAGCAATATCCAATGAGAATGACTCGTTAGAGATGGGATCAGTAGTATCCTAGAACGAGTGTGAAGAGTATATTTTTAAAATGAAAACAATTTTGTTTTGAAATTTTAAACCATATACGTATTTGAATATTTATTTACATTGAATTTGGACAATCCGATATATAAAGATTTTGCATATACGTCCTGCAAACGTGTATTTGAAGTTTTAATATATTAGATAGATATAGAATCACTCTAGTTTCCCGGGGATAATTCTGGTGATGGGGCATCGTCGCCAGTATTTATTTTCGAGTTTCGAAAGTGAGATTTCTATATATTTCCAATTGACTGGTGTGAGAACCGAAACTAGATAGGGCTTATTGTGGTGATTTGGCATCAAAAATCTGATTTTTGGACAATATATCAAAGTTATGAATTTGAAAAGCTAATCAACTAATTGATTGTTGGTTGTGTTGTTTGATTATAGTTTGATTAATTAAATGTTGAACCTTTAGCCAAATTATATCAAATAGTGAATTGTATTGAAAATTAGTCGCATTTGCTTGCATATACATGTACTTACATTGAGCAGGTCATAGCAAGGAGGCTAGAGAAGAGGAATAAAATTGTTTGCCCGACAAATAGGTACATGTTTATTGTATTTCTTGAGTTTTGGGTGATTTTATGAGCCGATTGGCTAACCACTTGGCTTTTTCTTTTTCTTTTGGATTGAAGAAGGCCATGGGAGGATATATGAAATATCCCGAAGTCCCCGGTGCAGGGGAGGTTATGGTGAAATTTTTCGAAAATTTAGGGTGTTAGCCAAATTTTTGAAAAATTTGAAAAGTTCTTAGAAACTGAAAAGTTGAAGAACTTAAGCCGTAGCGAAAATAAAGAAAGTTGAGTCGGTTTATTAAACAACTTTCGGCTTCGTTCCTTTTCGAGGACGAAAAGTTTTAAGTGAGGGAGATTGTAATAACCTGGAAATCCGAGCCAATTTAAAATTTTTATTTTGGCAATTTTAGTGAATTTTGAATATTTGAAATGAATTATTTTAAATAAAAACGACGAGAAATTTATTTTGAATGAAAACAGAGCGTATATTTTATATAGATCGTCGTTAGAATATAAATAATTATTTTAAATTATAAAAGGAATGAAAATGGCACGGTAGTTCGATAATTCGATTTCAAAATTCAAATGAATGTACCGGGTGCAAATTAAACCGGATTTTAGTGAAACCAAAAATATTTGAATCTAATAGAGAATATATTTCCAACGAATCCGAAAAATCAAAATTTCATAGCGGGAATCAAAAGATAAGTCCAAATGAATTTTCAGAATAGTCGCTATGGAATTTCTGGCCCTTAAAAATGGAAATTTTGCAAACGATATCGGATTTCGACGAAACCACTTTTGTTGGATCCGTGATGTCAAGTTATTGCTAGATTCCAAAATTCGTAATTTTTCGAATTAATATGTGAGCGTGGCAAAGGAAAACGTGTTTGACCAGTTTCAGTTGATATTAATCGACTGGAAAATGACCATTTTTCCAACGGTCTCAGAATTCGATGAAATTAGTTTTGTTAGGACCGTATCGTCGATACGAAGCTAGAAAATATTTTTTTGGAATTTTTCGAGTTAGTAAGTGACCCCAGTAAATTGAAATGCGCGTTCAAATTCAATATATAGAGTTATATGTTGATTTTGACGAAAACTGATCGAAACAATTGAATCAGCCTACGTGGCATATCCCATTGTGTTCAGAATGGGGGTAATTAGCTAGTGGCGACAGGCGGTGGGTCTCGTTTGGAGGTCGAAAATAAAAGTTGCTTTTTGGGATTAAATTAAATAATAAAATATATTTTCTATTCTCTCTCTCTCCTATTTTACAGTCAAACCCCCATTTCTTCTTCATTCCACAATCGAAATTAAAAGAGAGAGAAAAAACCTAATCGCGCTGACCCCCCCTCTTCCTCCCTCGTCGATGGAGCGCCACCCTCCGCCTCCAGCTCCTCCACCCCGTCGCCCATTCTCCCTCCTCACCTTCTTCTTCTTCGACGTCAATACCCGGAGCCCCCCCTCAAAGCCTCGCGCGCCACCCTCAGCCAGTTGGCCCCACACCACCCTGACGCCCCCTTCTTCTTCCCTCTCTCTTCTCCCTCCAACCCCACCCAATAAAAACCGACGCCTGTCACCGCCCTCCACAGCCCCCTATGCGAATAAACCTCCCTCCTCCTCTTCAAAAATCGAGGTAAGTGTTCTTTTAAATTATTTAAAGTAAGTAGATTTTTATAGTTAATAAATATTATATTTATAAAACATGAAAGGTGAATTTTTATATGACATTGTTTATAAAAGTTGAGATTTTTATTTTTAGGAAAGACATGATTCTTAGTATAGGAAAAATATAATTTTTATAATATATAAAGGATAAAAATATAATTTTTATAATATATAAAGGTTAAAGATATAATTTTTATAATATAGAAAGAATAAAAATACGATTTTTATATTATATAAATAGTAAAGATTTGATCTTTATATATGAAGTGAAATAAAAATCTGATTTTTATTATATATAGTAAAGTAAAAATTCAATCTTTATATAAGAGGTAGAAATATAAAAATATAACTTTTATATTGAAAGAAGCATTGTAAAAATATATAAAGTAGAAATAAAAATATGATTTTTATATATTGAATAGCGAAGTAAAAATATGATTTTTATATATTGAATAGCGAAGTAAAAATATGATTTTTATATATTGAATAGCGAAGTAAAAATTCGATTTTTATATATGTAGTGAATAAGGGAAACGAAAGTGACAAAATGCGAGAACGACGAAGATTTCCTACATATGAAGAGTCGTGGAGTGTGGTTTAGCTTGGGTGAGAACTTCTCACCTTTTAATTTTATTTTCTAGTTATATAAATATATACTAGGATGCAGACGGTGTTTAGTAGCACCCGACACCCGTCGTCCACAGACCATGGACGGCTTGTATGCTTATTTGTTTGATTTTGATGTGTAATTGATTGTGTGATGTGATGTGAAATGAAATATTTTATAGTGGAAAATATTTTATAGTTAAAAATAGAATTTTTAACGTGTATTTAAAATGAAATAAATATAAACAAATCGGACGATTTGTTTATATACACACATTTGACTGATATTGATTGGGACGATAAATTTTACACATCGCCCAACTGCACAAATAAAATCTGTGTCTGATTGTTTGAAAACCCCACACGGGTATTGGGATGATATATGACATACACTAGTCCCAATAGTTAGTTGTATATCGATTGATTGATGGACAGACTGTTATGAGCGTTAAATATTTATATTTGATGCTTATACAGTGTAGAATGCACTTTGGGTGATGGTTGATTTTTCATCGTTGTTATTGTATACATGTGTTGTAGAAAATCCATATAATTAACATTATATGGTAATTGATTGCGCCTCATTCCAGTTTTGAAAAAGAAATATTTGAAAAAGAAATATTTGAAATAGAATATTTGAAAATAGAATATATGAAGCCGTGTTGATTAGATTGACGCCATTTTGACGTGAATGATATTTATATCGATTTTATTCATTTTATAATGAATATCGAAAGTGATTTCAAAATCTGATATTTTGAAAAGAATTGCAATTCGAATTAAACTGAATGGAAATGAATTCGAATTGAAATTAAATAGAAATGAATTCGAATTGAAATCGAATTGAAATTGAATTGAAAACGAACTGAAATTGAATTAGAAATCAATTTGAATTGAAATCAATTTGAAATGAATTTGAAAGGAATTTATAAGGAAAAATTCAATTTTGATTTAAAATTGAATATGAAGTTGAAACTGTTTTGAAAACGAATTTAAAACGATTTATAAAATACGTTTTGAAAGGAAATCGACGAAATATATATATATATATATATATATATATATTATATATAGAGTGGCCTGAATAGAACGCGCCGCGACCGTTCGTGAATTTCGACCATTGACTTCGAATGGATATTGCGGGAGATCCGACTGTCGGATTCTCCTAAAACCGGAACCGTTGGGTTCGTATCGACAAGAGCTTTCTAATGAACATTAGAAATTAGAAATCTAACAGTTGGATTTGGAATTATGTCCAATTCAAATTTGAAAAAGGTCGTTGTAAGTGCAGTTCGATGGCCATTGATGGAAATCGACTGTACGGGCCTTGATAAAATTATTAAAAATAGTAATAATTTGTATAAAATCATAAGAAATGATTTGTGAAGAATTGGGATGAAAAACTCCATAATTAAAAAGATAAAAATAGATTTTTATCGAAATGAACTAGTTTTGAACTAGAATAATAATTTATTTCTTTTTAAAATAAATAAATTAGATTTGAAATGGTTTTGAAAATAACCAGAATTTTCTATAATTGCATTGGAATGGATTTGAATCGAAATTGTCTTCGGAATATTTCGATGTTGGATTTCGTGATTATACAGATGTTGTTATGGAAATTTGAAAGATATATATATATATCGTTATTTCCAATACGATATTTGTTGGTCATAGAATTTGATATTGCATATAAGCCGGTATATTTTCTATTCAGAGCCTTGTATTTAATATCAAATGTGATTTGGGTTTGTCGTGGATGGTGTCTTCATTAACACTGTTCTTAAGCCCAGTTGAGAAAAGATTAAATCTTTTTGTTTAGATTTAATGAAGTGTACCAATTAAATAATATTTAATTGGAATTGAATTGGTGTTGATTTTTGGGTTTATCGTGAACAGTGTTTTAAATAACACTTGTTCTTTAACCCGATAATTAATGAAATGTGATTTTGGGTTGTCGTGAACGGTATCTTCAATAATACTGTCCTTAGACCCAAAGGAGTTAAGAAAATCAGAAACTAACTGGAGATTAGTTAAGTTGAATGGTTTCTGGGGTATTGATCTGATGTTGGTTTCGGCCTTCGGGGTTAATACTTAGGGAATTGCTCACTTGTTAATTTACGGTTAGGGACTAATTGAAATGTGATGTGATTTTGGGGTTTTTCGTGAACCGTATTTTAAATGACACTGATTCTTTAACCCAAGTAAAGATTAAAACTAAGTGGAGTATTAATGAATCTTTAATTAGATTGAGAAGATCGAGAATGGAGTATCACCAGTTCTGCTCCAGGCGATAGTTAAATCTTTAATTAGATTTGAACGTGAAATGGTAATTGAATTTAGCGATAACACCATGGTGTTAGATATGGAGTATGACCAGTTTTACTTCGTGGGATGAATAGGTTGGGGTTGGGAAATTAAAAACAGATGATTACTTCGGTAAGGTTCGTTAATCCCGACTAGTTTGAATTTATATTCAAAAGTAGATTAAAGAATAAATTTAAAGGATTTATCTTTGATAAAATTAATGGGAATCTTTCCCTAAGAATGTGAAATTTAGAAACTAACTGTCGGTTAGCTAAGCAGAATGGTTTTCTGGATATTGATCTGATGTTGGTTTCGGCCTTCGGGGTTAATATTTGGGGAATTGTTCTCTTGCTAATTTGCGGTTAGTGACTGATGAATTGGAATGAGGCGTATGCTGTGTTTGTGTAACACTTGTTTATTATATACGCGAGTTATTCAGAAACACCGGGTTTATCCCATTCTGAATAACTGATTCGACGATGAGTCGAAGATGAAGACGGTGGTTGAAGACCGGAGGTCTTCACGTCGTTTGGGTGATTACTGATGATCTTGATTGGGATGTACACCCAAGAGGAGGGAATCAGTTAGTGGTCGTCCAGACGTACTTGGAGATCGATGGATATGCGAGGAATAAGGTTCTTCCGGCTTCGTTCAGACCCAGAACGGACTTGTAAATGTATTGTGTGTCTGACATTGGAGATCATTCTGTGTGATTGATGGATATCGGTTGCATGGAGTGGTTTGCCTGTGTGGCATGCTAAGATGCAAATGATCAAGGCTTTTGTTGAAAAGCAAAGTCTTGTGGATGATGATCAAAGCACGGCCTTTGTGGCGTAGCTTTGTGTAGCGTAGATTTGCAAGCCTCACACCCCGGTGTGAACCAAAAACGGGAGACGGACCTCAGGAAGGACATGCGTTTTCTTCTAGCTAGGAGTGGCGTCAGTGCTTGAACTGGCTGACGAGTTTGACTCATGTGGTGGTTGGAATTGGAGGCGCCTCAGTTAGATCGGACGATCCGGGTCCAATGGAGTCATTTAGTTGGCTCACCTACGCCCCAAAGGGCGGGGAAACGCAGTGTTCAGGATTTCGTCTAATACACATCGGTGGACCGGCCCTTTCGCTCCAAGGTCACTCGAGCTCTGACCTGAGACATGGGCTAGATTGTCTCGAATCGGTTGAGGACTATCTTTTGCCTCGGTTCATAGATGGAAATCCAATTTCCAAATACGATATGTGCGGTTTTGATTGTATACCTATATATGGCGACATAGTGGCATGGGACGCTCATGTCGCCTAGGATTGATACTTATGATTTGAAATTGTTTTGACACTATACACTTATAGTAATATTAAAAACATGAAATTTAGCATATCAAGCATTCTTTGGCTATTATAAGGTAAAAACCCTATCCCCCGGCTTGCGTTGCATTGTGTGATAGGACCTGGGTCTTATAATAGCTTCATTGTTCTTTATTTAGCATTGCGCTATTGTTTTATGCACTGATGTTCTTGGGAGGAAACCCGTTCCGTGTTATACGGCGTGGTCCCTTGATTTACCTAACTTTAAAATAAAGATTAATAACTGTTTTAGTTCTCACACCAATCTCATGACTGACCTGGAGTTTAATGTTTTAACCTAAACTCTGGGTGCCCTTATTTGACACGGGCAGCTAGTAGTTTCGGTTTTGCAGATCTATATTCACATGATCCTGGTTTACAGATGGAATGATATCCGGAAAGCTTTGTATCCGCGTATTACTTCTAGTTGTGTATTATATTATTTTCCGCTGCTATGTAATGTAATGTAATCTCTGATATTTTTCTGTTGTGTAATATTTGTTTATACTTTGTATATTCTTGTATTCTGATGGAATTGTTGTAATAAGCAATGAAATGTTCTTCCGTCTGCGTTCTGTTGTGGCTTGTTCTCGAACTATCCGCGCTTTCCTCACCGGGGAAGTTCGGGTCGTTTCATCTTTTGTTGATGAGTTCGCTTTCAAAGAGTTGGGAGACTTTGGTTGTTTCATTGAGTAACTCCAATGCTGGTGGAGCTATCTCTTTGGAAACTGTTCGAAGAAGCCTTTTGAGTGAGGAACTAAGGAGAAAAGGGTCCGGTTTGAAATCAGTTCAAGGTGAGGCTATGGTAGCAAGGGACTCGGGGAAAGATACAAGAAGGAAGAAGAAAGGGGCTAATGGTAAAGGTGCTTGTTATTATTGTGGTAAGCAAGGTCATATACGCAAGGATTGTTATGCATATCAGAGGGATAAGAAGAAGGTTGCGGACGGTGATAGAAGAGATGAGGCACAGGCAGATATTGCTGCAAGTTCCAATAGTGATACTTCTTGTGATGTCCTGTTTAGTGAAGTTAATCCTTGGAAGATGGATTCGGGAGCTAGCTTTCACATTTGTAGGGATGTGAAGTGTTTTTATTCTTATGAGAAGAATGTTGACTTGATTAGAACAACCAATAGAGTGGAGCTACTAGTTTGTGGTATTGGATCTATCCGGTTTCGTATGCATGATGGCGTGGTGAGAGAAGTCTCTGGAGTTAGACATGTACCCGCGAGTTCTCATAACCTCATTTCTCTTGGTCAATCGGATCGTCGTGGTTGCACTTATGATAATCGAGGTGGAGTTTTGAGAGTGAAGAAGGGTGGTCGTGTTGTGATGAGAGGTGTCTTGGAGGTGGGAAACCTGTATAGATTGGTTGGTTCTGTGGTCGACTATGGAAGGCGAGTGACAATTGAAGAACCTAGTCCACAACAAGCTGGAGAGGTTAATTTGGTCACTGCTGATGTGCTAGACAAGGGTCTTCATGTTGATGATGCTCAAGGGATCCGGAGTGATCAAGGAAGGAGCTCAGATCAAGTGGTAGACGGGTGTCGATGCAGAAAATCCACAAGGTGGAGATCCTTGTGGTATTACAAGCACTTTTAGTCCGTTAGTGTTCGTTGCGTGGTGCATCTCGAGGGGAAGATGCATCTTTGGCAGGCGGTGGGTTGTGTTTGTAATGGTTCAATTGAGAGTAGGTGTCATTGAAAGAGCTAGATGACTTGTGTGTTGGAAGTTTTGCTTGATGATGAGATTTCATATCAAGATGGAGTGTTGTGATTTGTGACATGAAATCACATATGTTGTTGAAGACGATGATGAGTGCTTTGAGGTGGAGAAGAGGTGTGTGAACCGGGTTTAGAGGAAGATGATGCAACGGCTCAGAGGGTTGTGCTAGGCTTCAGCACAGACGTCTGAGGGATCTTGGTCAGACGTCTGTGCCTACAGGGTTTTGAAACCCGAGAGTGTGGACGACGTCTGACAAATCTGGGTTAGACGTCTGCGGCGTTTTCCTGATGTTGACCGGTTATTTTGGATGTATATTTCTACGGGGCAAATTAGGTATTTGCCAAGGCCTTCTATTCTTCTATAAAAATAGCATCTAGGGTTGGATTAAAAGCATGGGATTGATACCGAAATAATTAATCCAACGGTTAGCCGTCGTTCTTCATTGTTCTCCTTCTTCAACAAGAGTGTTAGTCATCTAGATATTCTTTCCCTTTCTCAATAAGGTTACTGATTCTTGTAATTTTTTTGTTGTTGGCTGTTCAACCAGTGAGTGTAAACAAAAATTTGTTTTTTGTGAATCAATAAAGAGGGTGGTTGGATGGAATATTGTAACAACCTGAAAATTCGGGTAGTAAATATTTAAATATCAAGGTTATTTAAATATTTAATCTTGGATTTAATGGTTTTATAACCTTGATTAAATCCCTTTATAAATAATAATTAAAGAGAAGAAAATAAGTTGTTAAGTTTTTGTTTACAAAGGTAAGTAGTTCAAAGAAAAATCGATAATGTGACCGAAAACAGCTTTATCGATAAACGAGGTTTTTCTTATTAAAAGTTGTTGGAATATCATGTGCATGTGGTAACGTTAGAAGAACACATATATGTGTATGTACATATCATAGAAGTAATGTACAAATGGTATATGTGTATATGTTCTAGAAAATGGAAAATAGCTTAACATGATAGGGACACGTGTCACCAAAAGAATGAAACACATGTCTTGTAAGTAAATAATTTAATGACACATAACCATATTAGGTGTCCATGTGTAGAAAAATCTAAATACACATAAGTAGACATGTGTATACATCCTAAATCATGGTTGTTAAACATAAATAAATGTATTCATGTAAGGGAAAATAAATTTAAAATAAGAAGCTTATCATGTAAGCTAAAAGAAAAAGATAAGAAAAAAAAAGAGATAAGGATACATAACCCTCTTAGGTGTCCATGTGCAGAAACATCTTAGAACACCTAAGTAGGCATGTGTCGTCATCTTATGGTTTGCATGAATGATGAAGGACAAATGTCCTAAACTAAATTACCAAACTAGCCTTGAAAATTTCTATATAAAGGGTGGAAAGGTTCATTTTATATCATGCATTCACAAACATAAAACCAAGATAAGAAAAAGAAGAGAGGTTTGGGAGATGCCTAGAGGATAAATACAAGATCAAGGCACAAGTAAAAGGTGAGAAAAATTATTTAAATTCATGTGTTCATTTCATATTTTGATAAAAAGTTGAGAAACTTATGAATGAATAATTGGACTTGAAACCCTGAAAATGACGTTCGGTAATTTGTGTATAACTTTTGCAATTCTTAATGAAATTTCGATTTCTATATCAATTTGGAAAGATAATTCAAAGGGCTACAACTTTGTCCTCGGCCACGTTCTTCTGATTTGGCCATTTGCATACCTAAAAACTGGACGCAAGGTGAGGTAAAAATCATCCCGAAATGGACATGTTAAAAATGTCTCATGATGTTTGATTTTATCTATTAAATTGATAAAAGATTTTGAGGTTTTATTTTGATGATAGTTAAGTAGACAAAGAGAGCTACTGAGTCAAAATCTATTTTTATCAAAGAGAAACAGCATCAAATATTTTACCCAAAAATAGGTGAAAAATCTGAGTTTTGGTACTTTTTATAGCATTTGAAAACGCTATCTTATCTTTGAACTGATTATCAAGCATGGAACCAAGCCAGAACCTTTTTATAGCACCCAGAAGTGTTGTAGTAGCTGATTTTAGTCTAAAATGATTATAAACCACCCAGAACTTATCATAGCATTTCTGGAAGTGCTGTCTTTTCTCTAAATTGACTATGAAGTATTTTAAAATGAGTAGAACTTTTCATAGCATGACAAACACTGTTATAGATGACTTGAGTATAAAATCACAGTAAACTATTCCAAGTCCTCTCAAATTTGTATTTGAGTATAGTATGATAAACAAATTGATAAAATCGAGGATGTTAAATCGAAGCAAAGGCGAGTCAAAACGTGTCGACGAATTTCGGCGATTCGAGGAAAATAAGCTTTGGAATGATGGTAAGTACAATATGATGCTCTATGAGATCCTTGCACAAAGACAGCAAGAAATACTGTAAGTATACTTATCATATAATCCATTATTATTTCATAAGCTTTTGTGTTTATTTAAAGATGCCTATGACTTTAACATACTATATTGGTTGCGATATGTGCTTTGACAAGCAATCAACATATACGACTGATGATTGAGGACATTTATGATTAGTGTTTAAACAAGGTATGATTAGTGTTTGACCAAGGTATAAATAATGTGTAAACTAGGTATGAATACTGTTCAATCGAGACACGAATAGTGTGTGATTAAATGAGGTATGAACAGTGTTTAAACGAGGTATGAATATGAATAGTGTAAACGAGATATGTATAGTGTTCAAACGACGTATGAATATGAATAGTGTAAACGAGGTATGAATAGTCCAAACAAAGTTTGGAAAGTGTTTAAATGAGGTGTGAATGGTGTTTAACTTAATTATTTCACTTCAATATTTGAAGATCTTTCCAAACATATATTAGAGAAATACAAAGGTGGGTTGAAATTGTTTATGAAGGAGTTTTCGCATAATGAAGACGATTAGTATTTAAAATAAAAAAATATTTATCTTTTGAAATGAAGAGATATATATATATATCATTCAAAATAAAAGACTGGAACGTTCTAGGGTGACAGAGAGGATAGTGTCTTGGCTTGGGTTTGGAAAATATAGTTTCCTGCTCTCCCTGGCTATCCCTAACTGGTCCGACGGACGCGAAGGTTAATTCCAAATTTTATTTGAAATTATTTAAAAAGTAATTTAAGATTACTTTTGAGAATCTCTATATGATATAAACAGTATTTTGAAAGTAAATAATGATTTTAAATGTTTTGAGTAAAAAAAAAAGAACTATGTTGGCTTGATCCTGTATCCAATTGCTTACCCAATTAGATAAAGATACGTAGGCAGTCACAAGTTGTAGTGACGCAGCTGCTTTATTAATAAAAATATTTTTTGTTGTTATTACATTTGTGTTGATGCATCTTTCATATCATTTAAGCTATACTGATGTTTTATTAAGTGTGCAGGGATGAATATTGATGTCCATTTTGTCAGAGTTTCACGATGGTTTATTTACGGTGATTGTGTTTTATTCATATTTAAGCATGAATGGTTAATTAGATAAGTAATATTTATTAAAAAATTATCCAGAGCATTGAGTGATATCGTATACTTCCAAAATAAAATGCTAACTGTCATTGTTGGATTTTGGAACGCACGGGGTTTTCGGCAATTTTGACTGGTCGGAAATCCCGGGGCGTTGCAAGTGGTATCAGAGCTTAGGTTAGGTGCCTAAATAGAATTTCACATAAGATTAGAAAATTATCCTAAGTTTTTTGAAATGAAGTTACCTTAATTTGATAAATATAATTGGATAGGGTAAGGTACCATTCCTCTGACCAGGGTTATGAGTAATATTTATTTTGTTTGTTTAACTTTTTTTTAGTGTTTATACTAATAATATGTTGATTCATTCACATGCACCACATAAAGAGGTATAACGAATTTATAAGTGCATATGACAAGTCATAAAGTAACGTAGGAGTGAAGGAAGCGGCTTATAAAGGGAGGTAGGTAGGAGCATCAAATGGATTCAATGGAGTTGCTTGGAAGGAATGTGGAATATCAACATGTCGAGGAAGGAATTAAACGAGCTTAGAGGAAGATCAAGACGAGTAGAGTGGACACTGCATTCATGCAAAACCAAGATAAGAAAATTTATTTGAATAATTATATCATTACGTAATATGATATCAGAGTTGTTTAGCACTGATGATGTTAGCTTAAAGCTGCTAAAACATCTCTCAACAATCCAGTCATAACTTTTGATTCCTTGATTTGGGTTTAGTCGAAGTTAATCTTATTGGGAAGCTGATTAAATTTTGGAAGTTTGCTATCTCAAAACATTATTGCAAACTGACTATGTGTCTAGAAAAAAAAGAGGTTGACATCATTCAATGCGAATATAAGATTTTGAGATACATCGAGTAACATGAAAAGATTGATATGGAAAAAAAAGCGGGGGTTATACTTGAGATGATTTTCAATGTTGAGAATGTGGATTTCCCAAAAGAAAATGGGTATCCATGTGGGAGTAATGATTACAAAGTATAAAAGTATTTAGAGAGATACTTTGTTTAAACTTATGAAAGATTTTATTGATTGTTTCATCACTGATGGATACCTTCGATTTGCGGTATAAGACAATAGATCTTGGGTAGTGCACTATTACTCTAAGTTGGTATATAGTCGAGTAGAGTACATCCCTACTTAGTGAGGGGATGCTGGCATAAGACAATAGATCTTGGGTAGTGCAACTATTACTCTATGTTGGTATAGAACCGAGTAGAGTACATACCTACTTAATAAGGGGATACCGACCGTAATAGAAAAGCCTAAATTGAGGGGGTGGCTTGGATCCGATTTGATGAATATAATCATATTATAAAAAAGAAAAAATATTGATTAGAGTCTATTTTGAAAATATTACTCTCTGGTACATTTGATGGAAACTGCACCAAGGAGAGTACAACATAATTAATGTATTGACTTTGATGAGTATAATCATGTTTTGAAGATATTAAATGAGATGTCTAGATTACTCTCTGGTACATTTTGATGAGTACCACAATATGGAGAATACATCCTTACTTGATGATGATGAGTCAGATGAGCCGAAGCATGATAAATCTTTGGTACATTTCAATGGGTATCACGAAAGAAGAGAAGGAGACCGGGTATCTATGTGGATTGCAAAGAAAATGATCCTGAATTTAGGCATAAAAAGAAGCTACGGCGTGCCTGATCCAGTAATAGCTTGCAGATTTGATGGAATGTGGGTCACAAATTGAAAGGTTCAGGTATGTCTTAGAATTTCGATTTATGAAATTGTTTTGAAAGTATCCTTTCAAGAAAATGTCTGAATACTTAGAGTTTTATTTGTGGAACTTTTGTCATTCTTTTGATTAAGTATAGCATAGAATTTCGGGGATGAAATTCCTTTTAAGGGGGAAAGAATGTAACAACCTGAAAATTCGAGTAGAAAATATTTAAATATCAAGGTTATTTAAATATTTAATCTTGGATTTAATGGTTTTATAACCTTGATTAAATCCCTTTATAAATAATAATTAAAGAGAAGAAAATAAGTTGTTAAGTTTTTGTTTACAAAGGTAAGTAGTTCAAAGAAAAATCGATAATGTGACCAAAAACAGCTTTATCGATAAACGAGGTTTTGCTTATTAAAAGTTGTTGAGATATCATGTGCATGTGGTAACGCTAGTAGAACACATATATGTGTATGTACATATCATAGAAGTAACATACAAATGATATACGTGTACATGTTCTAGAAAATGAAAAATGGCTTAACCTGATAGGGACACGTGTCACCAAATGAATGAAACACATGTCTTGTAAGTAAATAATTTAATGACACATAACCATATTAGGTGTCCATGTGTAGAAAAATCTAAAGACACCTAAGTAGACATGTGTCTACATCCTAAAGCATGGTTGTTAAACATAAATAAATATATTCATGTAAGGGAAAATAAATTTAAAATAAGAAGCTTATCATGTAAGCTAAAAGAAAAAGATAAGAAAAAAAAAGATAAGGATACATAACCCTCTTAGGTTTCCATATGTAGAAACATCTTAGGACACGTAAGTAGACATGTATCATCATCTTATGATTTGCATGAATGATGAAGGACAAGTGTCCTAAACTAAATTACCAAACTAGCCTTGAAAATTTCTATATAAAGGGTGGAAAGGTTCATTTTATATCATGCATTCACAAACATAAAACCAACATAAGAAAAAGAAGAGAGGTTTAGGAGATGCCTAGAGGATAAATACAAGATCAAGGCACAAGTAAAAGGTGAGAAAAATTATTTAAATTCATGTGTTCATTTCATATTTTGATAAAAAGTTGAGAAACTTATGAATAATTGGACTTGAAACCCTGATAATGACGTTCGGTATTTTAGGCATAACTTTTGCAATTCTTAATGAAATTTCGATTTCTCTATCAATTTGGAAAGCTAATTCAAAGGGCTACAAATTTGTCCTCCGCCAAGTTCTTCAGATTTGGCCATTTGCATACCTAAAAACTGGACGCAAGGTGAGGTAAAAATCAGCCCGAAATGGACATGTTAAAAATGTACCATGATGTTTGATTTTATCTATTAATTTGATAAAAGATTTTGAGGTTTTATTTTGATGATAATTAAGTAGACAAAGAGAGCTTATTACTGTAGAAAAATTAGAGTCAAAATCTATTTTTATCAAAGAGAAACAACATCAAATATTTTACCCAAAAATAGGCGAAAAATCTGAGTTTTGGTACTTTTTATAGCATTTGAAAACGCTATCTTATCTCTGAACTAATTATCAAGCATGGAACCAAGCCAGAACCTTTTTATAGCGCCCAGAAGTGCTGTAGTAGCTGATTTTAGTCTAAAATGATTATAAACCACCCAGAACTTATCATAGCATTTCTGGAAGTGTTGTCTTTTCTCTAAATTAACTATGATGTATTTTAAAATGAGTAGAATTTTTCATAGCATGACAAACACTGTTATAGATGACTTGAGTATAAAATCATAGTAAACTATTCCAAGTCCTCTCAAATTTGGATTTGAGTATAGTATGATAAACAAATTGATAAAATCGAGGATGTTAAATCGAAGCAAAGGCGAGTCAAAACGTGTCAACGAATTTCGGCGATTCAAGGAAAATAAGTTTTGGAATGATGGTAAGTACAATATGATGTTCTATGAGATCCTTGCACGAAGATAGCAAGAAATACTATAAGTATACTTATCATATAATCCATTATTATTTCATAAGCTTGTGTTTTTATTTAAAGATGCCTATGACTTTAACATACTATATTGGTTGCGATATCTGCTTTGACAAGCAATCAACATATACGACTGATGATTGAGGACATTTATGATTAGTGTTTAAACGAGCTATGATTAGTGTTTGACCAAGGTATAAATAATGTGTAAACGAGGTATGAATACTGTTCAATGGAGACACGAATAGTATGTGATTAAACGTGGTATGAACAGTGTTTGAACAAGGTATGAATATAAATAGTGTAAACGAGGTATGAATAGTGTTCAAACGAAGTATGAATATTAATAGTGTAAACAAGGTATGAATAGTCCAAACAAAGTTTGGATAGTGTTTAAATGAGGCGTGAATGGTGTTTAACTTAAATATTTCACTTCAATCTTTGAAGATCTTTCCAAACATATATTAGAGAAATACAAAGGTGGGTTGAAATTGTTTATGAAGGAGTTTTTGCATAATGAAGACGATTAGTATTTAAAATAAAAAATATTTATCTTTTGAAATGAAGAGATATATTGATATCTTTCAAAATAAAAGACTGGAAAGTTCTAGGGCGACAGAGAGGATAGTGTCTAGGCTTGGGTTTGGAAAATATAGTTTCCTGCTCTCCTTAGCTATCCCTAACTGGTCCGACGGACGCGAAGGTTAATTCCAAATTTTATTTGAAATTATTTAAAAAGTAATTTAAGATTACTTTTGAGAATCTCTATATGATATAAACAGTATTTTGAAAGTAAATACTAATTTTAAATGTTTTGAGTAAAAAAAAGAACTATGTTGGCTTGATCCTGTATCTAATTGCTTACCCAATTAGATAAAGGTACGTAGGCAGTCACAAGTGGTAGTGACGCAGCTGCTTTATTAATAAAACTATTTTTTGTTGTTATTACATTTGTGTTGATGCATCTTTCATATCATTTAAGCTATACTGACGTTTTATTAAGTGTGCAGGGATGAATATCGATGTCCGTTTTGTCAGAGTTGCACGATGGTTGATTTTACGGTAATTGTGTTTAATTCATATTTAAGCACGAATGGTTAATTAGATAAGTGATATTTATTAAAAAATTATCCAAAGCATTGAGTGATATCGTATACTTCCAAAATAAAATGCTAACTGTCATTGTTGGATTTTTGGAACGCACTGGGTTTTCGGCAATTTTGACTGGTCGGAAATCCCGGGGCGTTACAAATATCTTGTGTTTGTGCATGTGTTTTCATATCTGTGTTTATTTCCATAAAAATCATCTTTAAGTGATTGGGTGAAGAAGATCATGGTCACTTCCGCAAAGGTGCAATTTTCATAACTGTCTCCTTGTCATAGAGGTATATGGTCTACCATGGAGATAGCCTCCTTGTTTTGACTATACCTTATTCTGACTATCTATGTTTCGGTTTGAGAACTTTACCCTTTTCATGGGATTGTCAATCTGATGACAGTTCGTCTCTGGTTAAGTTCAAACGGCAACTTGTATTTCCTCATGTGAACAACTCCACATTATCGACTATTTTATCTGTCTTTGTTAACTCAGTGTGTCCCTTACTTTCTACTCGTCATCCCGTGTCTGCTGCTTCTGTATCGTCTCCTCTTCTTAGTAAGGAAGATATAGCGTTCATTAATGATCGCCTATCTCAACTTACTAAGAATTCATGTCCTTCGCAGTCTGGTGTATCGGTCTTTAGTCCAGCTAATCAGGGTGTTGGGGTCTCTTTAGGGTTCTGATCAGTATCCTGCAAGGCATCTAATCGCTCGTCTTATAGGTCCTTGCGACATAGTCTGCGAGCGGATCCTCGCACTTCCCGCACCATTCGCACACGCTCTATAGCGGCATCTGAGCAGATCGTTAGATCTACTCGACACATGCTCTATCTTATCTGAGCTTAGTGGTTGTAACGTCCCGATTTTCGACCAATTTTATAATCTATAATTTAGATTATATCTGGCAATTTAATTCAGTTGAATAATATTTAATTGAATATTTTAGAAAAATATAATAATCATTTTTTTGAAGTAATATGTATGTATATAGATATGAAATGTCGTTTTAACATTTTTGTTACATATACGTCTTATTTTAAGTTGTTTTAAATTTGCATAAATGAATGCATATATACAAGTGTATATATTGTATATACATAAGTATGGTGTCATTTTGTTTTGCTATTTTAAAATTTGTTTTTACTCTTGTAAATATAAATATATATATATACACACATATGTATATACTTGTGTGAAATTCATTTGGCTTCACATATAAGCATATGATAGGATATGACATGTCATCAAGATTAGAATTAAATCGAATTAAATAAATGAGCAAAATTTGTTTGTATTAACATATATAGAGATCTATACTTTTCGTAGACAAGTAGGAATTGATGTGTTGTGTGACTAAATGTATCTTTGTAGACCTTAGTACACATAGTATAGTCACATTTTCTTAGCCTAAACCCCTCTTTTCATACTAGTGTGAGTAGCCTTTACCATCAATCAAGGCATGCTATAGAAATTGCCTGTGTAGCTTGGCAGCAAAGTAGACCAATTTGTAGACAATTATATACATCACCTTATGCTTCATAACATGGTCGTGCATACCCCTCTTTTAAATCAACAAGACAACCTCCCTGAACCATCACCTTTCCAATAGCCGAGCCTATTGTCAAAACACCTAACACATAGCATGTACACGCCTATACGTAAGCTGCATACCTTAGATAAGAGAGAAGGGAAAAAAGATGCATTACTTCTTTTCAATCAATGTGACAACTTAAAACTTAAGAGTTAAGTTTACATTTTGAAAACATACAGTGCATGAGCTTCGGACGATATGCTACACTGTCAAGAACTAGCTATGTATAGCAGCTAGTAGAAGATCAAATGAGTTAACACTACACCTCTTTTCAATCCATTTTGTAACAGCCTTTACACCACTCAGACTTCCTCTATCTCTACCCTGTTATAGCCCAAGCTAGGACATATTTTAATACTTGTTTCAACTATAAATATGCTCACATACCACCACCTCTTTCACACAAAAACTGGTTCGAAGTCGGATAGAAATGACATAGAGAATTGGAGAGAAACCTATGAATAAAACAGGGCACTTAGACTAGGAAAACTGTGAGTAAACCCCTGTTTATTTCCCCATTTAAATATTTTCCTGTCTGTTATACCATATGTTGTGGATTTGTATGTTATGAAGTGTTCAACCATATATGAAGAAATGTTAGGGTATATGTTGAATTAGATCACTGTTAGCATATTAGAACCTCTCTGCATGCGATGTGAATAGTTAATAACTCTCTACATTAATTTAAAAATCTATGTCTTAGATTATAATGGTTATTTCAACTTCAGATGCCATGAAATTGTTACTAACTATTGGTAGGGTATTCTAAGAATAATTGAAACTTATATTATATTATATATTAACATATATTAACAAATAAACAGCAAGAGGTTTGGGAACATAAATATTCAAATATCATAACAGTGTAAATCAGGCATACGAATGGATTCATACGACTGGATAGTGAATTTAGATAACAGAATCATGATTTTTAGTGTTGTGTGTTAAAAGAAATTCGAGATGTTTAAAAAGTGGAGTTTTGGTCATATTCCGGTGAAGTGGTGGTCGTTGGGTCATGGCGTCGGAGTTGAAGCAGCGCAAGGGTTCGGGATACTTAGGAAAAATATTAAATAAACTTTCCATGAATTAATTTAAGAAAAATTTAGGGAAGTTGAATTTTTTTGAATCAGTTTGAAAACCGTGGTTTAAGGGCGAACTGCACCTACGCCGGAGAACTGCAGACACGCGCACCAGGAGGGTTTGATAGAGAGGGGTGACGAGTGTCACTGGTCAGAATTTGGCGATGACCGGAGACATGTGGTGGTAACATGCGGCATTTTCTTGGATCAACGTTTGCTTGCTGTTTTGGGTAGAAGGCGGATGTTTGGATGAAGGTGAGGATATTGTTGGAGTTGAAGAAGATAGAGATGAACAGTGTGAGTTCGACGAGGTGAAGGTGCCGCGATGATCTCCCGTAGCCAGATGAAGACGTTCACGTGCACGGTGCACATAATGCACGGAAACTGGAACAGAAAATTAAAGAGAGTTCTTCTATCATTTTCTAAATTTTCAATTAATTGTAAACAACTTGTTGAATTCAAACAAGTTAATGAAACTGAAATTGAGTACAATCACCTTATGTTTATATTCCTTCATTAACTTGCAATAGGAAGAGAAAGCAAACAAACAAACAAAGAAAGGATATTTGGCTAAAACTGAATATCTAATATCCTTGGGTTTTTACAAACATATATAAGAACTGGTGCTTCACTTGGTTCTGGCAACAAAGAAAATATGAACTGATGTATATATACTCGGTTTTGGCACATATATATCTGTAAGAAGAGATGGCATATTTGGTTTTGGACAAGAAGTAGTGAGTTAAGGCTTAAGGCAAAGCAAAGAAAAGTGGGAAACAGATTGCTAGGTGGATTGGGAATTGTTGGAAAACAATGGCTGAGTCGCGGACCAGGTCGCTCTCTTGAAGACGATTCGGCGATCTGGTCGGTGGTGCAAAACCAGTTCGTACTCTCGCCGCCGCCTCTAGGATAAAACAGCCTCGTAGAATAGTAACTGATTTGCTTGCACAACAAATCAGTGCAGATTTGCACTTTCGGAATAAATAACTGCTCGAAAATTTCTGTAAGAATAGTTTAATGGCGGAGGAGAAAAAAATATTTTTTTCTATATTAATCTCGTCTACAACTGAAGAAAATATATAGACGGGGATTAGGGTTAATCGAAAATACTGGGCAGTAGGAGAAAATAGGATCTGCTGAAATACCGGGTCAAAAGTTTACCGCTTCATGATAAAGTCGGCTCAGAAATATTTTTCATAAAAACGGTTTGAAAAAGTCAAGGTTTTCTGGTCCAAAAATATAAGTGTCTACACCACATAGCCAAGGCCCAAGCCTGAACCGAACCGAACCGAAACGAGCCGGGCCGGGTCGGGACGGTCGGTCGGTCGCGCGCGCGTGTGGTGTTCATGATGCATGGTCTCCCTCCTCACAACAAAGCATGCATTGGGAGCCCAACGCCCCAACATGACTTCTTAGAAACAAGTATAAATACTTGCATCTTTCTTATAATCCCATGATGTGGGACTATTCACATGTAGGAGCCATCATACACTTATTTCTATATTTTAAATAATTCACATAAATTTCCAACAATCCCCCACTTGAAAATTTAAAATATTATCGAGCAGTTTCTAAAAACATAAGACTGTGCATAAACAAAGGCGTCATCCGACTTGAACCTTTGCATAGTGAGTAAGATTCAGTTTTTACTAGAGTGACACGTAGTCTTGAACTCTATTCCTGACATCAAACCACACACAACCTTTTCTATAGTGCAATCAAATAAGCACGTGTGTTTATGGCCATGCACGTCTATCCCAGTTTAGTGAACGCTCTAGAAGTTCTGGCCAAAACTCCATAGGAAACGGCCTCATTTCCACATTCACACAGGTGAGTCTATCAAGAGTACTCCTGAAGGTAGGTACTCCACTCCAAATAGAGTATAGATCTCATTAAGAGTTTCTATTAACTCATCCTCTAATCACTTCAGGAATACATGCTTCTTAGTTTATTAAATAGCATGTTCTACTTCTATCACTACACAACTTGTTTTTACCCATTGAACCTATTTCTTGGGATCTCCAGTCATTTAGGTCGGGTTACCATTGTGTGTGATTCCACAATCTCAGGGCAATAGTCCCATTCTTTTAGAATTATTAAGGACTTTCTTTCTGGTCAGTCCTTTCGTCAAAGGATCTGGCAAATTATCATCACTTCATATGTGATGTCCTCTAACAATACTGTGCATACGACTGTCATTTCTTACCGTTGTATTATCGGTTCTGTTTTTCTTTCAATAGTCGTCAAATCTTTCATCACTATATATGTGATGTTCTTTTACAGTATTGTGCTTACGACGTCGTTTTCTACCGTTGTTATAACGGTTCTATACTTTTTGTAATAGCCGCGGAACTATCACAATCGATTACACCACTGGTGTCTATCTTTCCCGTATAGGGATCTCAACTAGCAGATTTCTTTAGTTCTCTGCTTCTTCACTAGCTGTGGCTAGTGCTCTTATCTCAGTCACTATAGTATACTGAGTCAAGATATTTTGTTTCTTAGATTTCCAAGAAACAGTTCTTCCAGCAATGCTAAATATATAGCCACTGGTCGCAATAGAATCATCAGATAAAATATTCCAGTCAGCATCGGAATATCCTTCAAGTACAGCTTGAAACTTTTCATAATGTAATCCAAGGTTCATGGTTCGTTTAAGGTATCTCATGACCCTTTCAATAGCATGTCAGTGCTCTATACTGGGTCTACTGGTAAATCTGCATAATAATCCCACGACATAGTCAATGTCGGGTCTAGTACATTCAGTGGCATACCGAAGGCTGCCAATGATGCTCGCAAAATCAGACTGTCTTACACCTTCATCAGTGTTCTTAAATAACTTTACACTGAGACCATATGGTGTATATGCAGGTTTACAGTCAAAATAATTGTATTTCTTTAGAGTATTCTCATTTTAATGAGATTGATCCAAAGAAAATCCCCTTTTTACCCAATAATCTTAATACCAAGAATTACACTCACCTCACCTAGATCTTTCATATCAAAAATTGGCATTTAATAAGGATTTGATTGAGTTTATGGCATGAATGTTTGACCCAAAGATGAGTAGGTCATCTACATAAAGGCATATAATAGTGCAAATGTCATTCTCAGATTTGTAATAAATGCATTTGTCACTTTCATTAACTTTAAAACCATGTGAAATGGTTAAAGTTATCAATTTTTATTTTATGTCATTGTTATGTGCTTGTTTTAAACCATATAATGGTTTATCTAATTTGCATACTTTATGTTCTTGACTATGTACTACGAATCCTTCAGGCTGGTCCATATGAATTTCTTCTTCTAATTCACCGTTAAAAAAATGCGGTTTTAACATCCATTTGGTGTATTAATAAATTATGAATGGAAGCAAGTGAGATTAATACCCGGATGGATGTTATTCTAGTACAGGTGAAAAAGTGTCGAAGAAATCTGTATTTTCTTTTTCTCTAAAACCTTTAGCTACTAGTCGTGCTTTGTAATTATCAATAGTACCATCAGGTTTTAGCTTTCTTTTAAATACTCATTTACAGCCTATAGATTTACAACTAGAGGGTAAATATGTCAAATGCCAAGTCTTATTGGATTTCAAAGAATCCATCTCATTATTTATAGCCTCTCGCCAAAAATCGGCATCTAAAGAAGATAAGACCTCTTGGAGGTTTAAGGGATCCTCCTCTATAGTAAAATCATAAAAATTCGAACCAAATTCGTTTACGGTTCTTGCTCTTTTACTTCTTCTAGGTTCAACTTCAGAACTTTTATTAAGTTCTGTTCTAATAGGCGTACTTGATGTGCCCCCACTATTCCTTAATTTTAAAAGAAATTTCGTTTCATAAAAATTGGCATCATTTGATTCAAATTATATTATGTGTATTTAGGTCATAAATTCTGTATGCTTTGCTATTAACAGCATAGCTTATAAATACACATTCGTATGATTTACTTGCCAATTTTATTCTCTTAGGGTCTGGAATGCGAACATATGCTAAGCAACCCCAAGTTCTAAAGTATGACATATTGGATTTATATTTCTTTAAAATTTCATAAGGCGAAATTTTATTCTTTGATTTGGGGATTCTATTTAGAACATAACATACAATCTATAAAATATCCCCCCACTAATGTTTTGCTGCACCAAAATTTAATAAAATGACAATTACTAATTCGATAAAGGTCCTTTTTTTTGGCTTTACCTTCCATTTCAGGTGAAAATGGTGCAGTTCTCTTATGTACAATATATCACATAAAAAATCCAGAATAGAATTTGATTCATATTCTGTTCCTCTATCACTATGTAGTCTCTTAATTTTCCTATTTGCTTGATTTCAATTTTGAATGTTTCAAACATATCAAATGCATCACATCTTTAAGAATCAATGTCTTTCCAATCATATGTTTTATTTTCATATTACCAGTCTCTACAGCTTAAGTGGTGCGAGAATCTCACAACACACTTTCTGATCGTCGGCAACCGTGTATATTGTGAATATATCACAATCATAGCAAACATGGCGAGAAACACCAATATCTACCCACCAACCTCTAATTCACCAATAAGGCGAATCTCAGTAATAATAGCCGTAAGAGGCTCCTCAGTCAGGTTAGCCTGCGGTGCAGGGCATGGCCTGTTCCAATACATTCGTGTCATAAGATCTGGTTTTCTACAGTTGTATTATAGAATAACTGTCCAGAATCATTCATTTGGGTTGATTGCTGCTGTCATTTATGGTTTCCTTGTGGATTCCATTCTTTTATTTACTAGTCGGTTGTTGATGCTTACTATTTTTTAGAGATGTTCATATGTTTGAGAATTTATATTTTCTCATAGGAAAATATTCATAAACTCAGAGACTAACATAAATTATCCACATGTATGCCACAAAGGTGTTCTATATTCCATCTTTTCACTTGTATGCATATAAACTATGTCAATTTATTTGATGCAAAAAACCTATTCATCCAATTAATGTCAATTCTTAAGGACATTATCAAATAACATACACATTCTATTATTGTCAAATTTTTTTTGGTGACATTTCCCAATATTATATGTGTTCTATTAAAGTCAATTTTAATGACATTTCCATATAATCATATGCATTTCAAATGTATTGACCAATTATTTATTTTGGCCACTTCTTATCTTCCCTAAAAATATATATAAATAAATCAAGAGATTTATGCATCATAATACAGTCTGAACATCGCAATTCATGCATTTCTACTTGCTCAACCTCGTGGTCATCACTTGAGTGTGTAATTACATTTAACCATGTATATGTGCTTCGGCATTCACAACCAATTTAATCAGCATTGACAAAGCACATTACTGTATAAGTTATCATACTTCAAACGTCACATGGAGCAAAAGAAACGGTAAAAAATTAAAACCATACCAGGCATTAAGTTGCAAGTAGAAAACAAGTTCTGAAGCTTTACTTCTCTTTATGACCGCGCATCAGCTCTCTCAACTCAACTATCTCATCTTCACCGTACATGTATTTCTTCAGATCCAGGGTATACCCGAAAGCTCAAACAGGCCAAATTATTAGATCTGGGATCTTTAGTGAATATCGAGAGTGGTAGCTGCAGTCTGGTATGTACAGATAAACATAGAAATGAATAGAGCAAACCCTAGATGGGTATCAGAAATGAGCGAGGTTGAAGATGTTTGGTCGCCGAATGTAAATGGGGCAGTCGAAGCCATTGTTTCACGGATCGTCTTCAAATTGTTGGAAAACAATGGCTGAGTCGCGGACCAGGTCGCTCTCTTGAAGACGATTTGGCGATCTGGTCGGTGGTGCAAAACCAGTTCGTACTCTCGCCGCCGCCTCTAGGATAAAACAGCCTCGTAGAACAGTAACTGATTTGCTTGCACAACAAATCAGTGCAGATTTGCACTTTCGAAATAAATAACTGCTCGAAAATTTCTGTAAGAATAGTTTAATGGCGGAGGAGAAAAAAATATTTTTTTTCTATATTAATCTCGTCTACAACTGAAGATAATATATAGACGGGGATTAGGGTTAATCGAAAATACTGGGCAGTAGGAGAAAATAGGATCTGTTGAAATACCGGGTCAAAAGTTTACCGCTTCATGATAAAGTCGGCTCAGAAATATTTTTCATAAAAACGGTTTGAAAAAGTCAAGGTTTTCTGGTCCAAAAATATAAGTGTCTACACCACATAGCCAAGGCCCAAGCCCGAACCGGGTCGGGTCGGGTCGGGTCGAGTCGGTCGGTCGGTCGCGCGCGCGTGTGTGGTGTTCATGATGCATGGTCTCCCTCCTCACAACAAAGCATGCATTGGGAGCCCAAGGCCCCAACATGACTTCTTAGAAACAAGTATAAATACTTGCATCTTTCTTATAATCCCATGATGTGGGACTATTCACATGTAGGAGTCATCATACACTTATTTCTATATTTTAAATAATTCACATAAATTTCCAACAGGAATGGGTGCAAGCTTCCTTGCTGACTAACTGGAATGAAGCGCTGAAAAAGCAAGTACTAAAGCATCAGTAAATTCATAATCAGTTTAAAAAAAACTGTCGTTGGTTGTTGCTAAATGGAACCAATATGTTAAATATACAAACGCTGGATATTGTTATGCAAATGGAATAGATACCATGGTCACGGTAGTCGTTGGCAATCGTGAGAGACGCAGGTCGGCCTGAGGATATGTGCATATGCACCATACAGGCTGTGCACTATGGGAAGCTCCAGGAGCCACGCTATCACAATGGAAAAAAAAAGAAAAAAAGAAAAAAAAGGGAGAGAAGGCCACTAGTGAATAAATGGAAGTAGTAGATGGGGCTTGTCGTGGCAGGTGAATGGATGGAGCATGGCATAGGTTGGTGTGGGAAAGACAGAAGGGAACGGATCAAGCAAAGGAAGAAAGGGGAACAAGCAAGGGTAATAGGCAGTGTTTTAAAGACCCAACCCAACCTCGGTTCGACCGCGGTTAACCTTCGACCTTGGAGCGCCACGACTCTTAAAATGAAATAACCTTGCGCGTTCACAGACCCGCGGTTTAACTTCAAAACCCTATAAAAACCTCTGGTTCGACCTCTTTGAACCTCACGGTTTTTCAAATTTGCGAAAATATAATTACTTCACTCTTTATTTTTTACTATAATAAATTTAACAAATAATTTTATAGCAATTGTTATTAAATTTTGGATTATATAATTCATTATTATGTACATTTTACGAACTATTATTGAACCAATCCTCTTTTACTATAGAAAATTAGTAAATTTACAACTATAATTATTTCAATTAGGTAGTTTGGACACGGATGTTTGTCATAATTGCTTAAATTTTATCTATATTTAAATTAATTTTACATTTAAGTCAAAAAATAAAAATAAACTATCAGCGCGGTTCTCACGGTCTGACCGGTTGAACCATGAAAACCTTGGATCTTTCACTGTCATGGTTTGACGTACGGTTCGGTCTTCACAACTATGGTAATAGGCACGAAAAAAAGGGAAAAAGAATAAAGAAGGGAAGTTGTGGACTTAGGCTGACGTCAGGACTTATTGGGCCAGGAATAGAAAAAGGGAATTAAAGAATAAAGGGAAAAAGAAGGGGAGTGGGTTGGCGTTGGGCCTTATGAGGCCAAATAAGGGAAATGGGAAGAAATTAAGAAATGAAAAGCAAGTAAAAGAGGAGAATGGAAGGGAGTAAGTAAGTAGAAATAAAAGAAGAAGAAAATATAAGGAATGAGAAAAGAAAGTAGAAATAGAATGAAGGGAGAAATTAATTCTAGAGATAGAAATTTTAAGAAATAACAAAAATAGAATTTCTTGAAATATAAAGATAAAAAGGGAAACCGGATAGTATGGTTGATGGGACCAGTTGACAGATGAGCGGACAAGGATCGGAGTAAACAAAATCATACTTGTCAGTTTAAAATGAGTTATTTTATAAAATAAATAGAATTAATTTATTTTCTTCCGAATTATTTAATGAAATTAAATATGGATTTCTTACTTCAAAAACCCTGTTAAATCAGAATAATTGAACTGTAATTTACGTTATGATGCTAAATGTTGAGACAAACTCAACCATTCGAAATGAATATTTAAATGTTGTCTTAAATTAAATTGAAGTAGGTTGATAAATATATTTTAAATTAAGAAATGATTTAAAAGTTAATTTAATGATGGTTAAACAAAATATGGGAAATTATGTGAATAAGAACTAGATAAACAGAATTTAACTCTGTTCTATTAATTATTAATGAAATCGAGTTGATGGGATAAACAAGTCTAGAAGGAAAAATATTCAAATACAAAGTGAATAACTTTAGAAGCAAGTGGTTTGCAGATGAGAATGGTTGTGAGGGATATCAGTAAAAGAAATTTGGTAAGACCTGTACCGATAAGATTATTCAGAAACTCAGAAATAAATGGGGCATAGAGATTTTGAATTGATGATCGATTAAGGAAAGTAATGTTTACTTTCCATTTTAAATAAATATTTAAACAATTATGTAATGAATAAATTATCCATCGAAGAAAATAAAATAGTAATTATATTTATAAGTCACATATATATTGAAGCATGGATGATAATATGATCAATAAATAGGATTCTTAAACGAAATTAAATCTTATATAGATATGATTTGGAAATAATTATTTTACAAGATAAACAAAGTAATGAACGACGATTATTTGAATTGTTGAATTGTGATATATAGATTTGTTATTGATTTGTTGATTTAATTAATTGTGATGCTGTGACATGACCCAGTTAACTTGTCTAGTATAAATTTAATCATTACCTGTCTTGTTTAGATGATACCCAACCGCTGTTGAAATCTAGAATTTTATATAAATATCTTATGTAGATAAGTTCTGAAAATAAATTAAGGATATAGAAACACATATGAAATATATTAATCTGATTATTTTAAGTATCACTTGACCCTAAAAGATATTAATGTTCATCGATTCAAAGAGATCGGGATTGGTTTTCTAAACCCAAATACCACTTTGTTTCGACCTAGGCGTCGATTTGTTTAGAATCAAGATAAAGACCCTGGAAGATGGAGTTTATGCAAGGGTTGTTCTGTTTACAGAATAGTGCCTTCGGTTTGTCCATACCAAGGACAATTTGCATGGAAGAATGTTTGACAGAGCATACCTAATAGATCGCGTAAGTTGATCTCTTCAAAACTATGTTTGGTGGCGGAGGAATTTGTTTCTCTTAGCTTTATACCCGTGGTTTTGGGGAAATCAATTTGTGATTTGACGGGTTTGACAATGTGGCATTCAAAGTGGAAAAGACGTGACATATGTAAAGGTAAGTTATGACCTCAAGCCTCATAACCGGGAAATAACAAAAATCGGGCAGGCAGCATGGCTATGTGGGTCGCTCTCATTAGGGTGTATAATCACCTATCTAGATAAATTCTTTTTGCTTCTTTAATTTATCGATGTTGTCCCTTTCGGGAAACGATTGCTGATCTCAACCGTTGGTGATATACATTCGATACACTCAAGCGAAATGAGTGGTCGGTCATGTGTGGGTCGGGTTGCAAGATGTTCTTGTTGAACTCAGTGTATTCCTCTCTAGAGATACACTATCGGCAGGTGGTTCCATACCTTGTTATAGTCGGAACCAATCTCCAATAAGCACCCGCAATTTTGTTTGTATATTATATATGTGGAGCGTGAGATGCAAGCGTTCCGCTAGATTCTAATTTATTTGTGAAAACATTAGACATTATTATAATATCAGTATAGTTATGGTTTCAAAAATGTTTTGGGTTATCGTAATGTAAAAAACGTCCGTGTTTATGTGTGGATCGGTCTTACGATTATCTTTTCGTTTAAAAGAAATTTTCAAAGTTAAGCAACTGTTTAAAATCGTTTACTCACACCAATCTCATGACTGACCCATAGTTTATTTTTTTATGTTTCCCCTAAACTCTTGGGTGCCCAAATTTGTACAGGAAGTCAAGTAGTTCAGGATTTTATAGATATCCTGAAAGGAGCTTGGAGTAGGAGGCTTCGTCGATAGATATATAGGTTTATTTCCGCTGTATTATATATGTGATGTACTTTAATGACATATGTAAATAATGATAATATTTGAATTTCGAATGATGTTATATATTATATTTTGTCCATTCCGCAGTGAGGTTCGTGTTACTCTGACTATGTTTTGTTATGTTCTTCTTTTTCTTCTATTCTACTTTTCTATCTTTCTATTTCTCACCGTCTAACTTTTTTCTATTAATGACCTAGTATTTCCGATACTTGAATGGTCAACATGTTATACAGAAGACGTATTTATGTCAATTTTAAGGGTCGAAAATCCTCGGGTCGTTACAGTGGTCGTTATCTCTCCTTGTTGGAGGTGGTATTTTTTCTCTATGAGTTTGTCCGTCTTCTTTTTCTTTTCTTCCTAAATGGCGAATTTCTATATTCTGGAATGTTCGTGGTATAGGCAACGGTGCGTTGGTTGCTAGACTTAAGCGCATTGTTAAGAATCATTCTACCTGTCTGGTGGCACTTCTGAAGCCTTTTGTAGGATCAGAGGAGATCACCAAGTTGGTATTGTCTCTTGGCTTTGGTGGTGCCTTAGCCTATGTGTTCGGTGAGAAATGGATCCTCTGGTCCAAAGATGTTGTCATCCTTCTTATCTTTGATTCTGAGCAGCTACTCTCGGTAGCTTGTTCTATTCCTTCATTCTCGTCTTCTTTTCTGTTCTCGTCAGTCTACGTAAAGTGCGATAGGATAGAGCAATTAGCCCTTTGGTCCGACATCCTCGGTCTTTCCGACTTGGGTTTTCCAGTTTCAATTTTTGGAGGCGACTTCAATGTTGTCGCCTACCAAAATGAAAAATGGGGAGGCAATGTCGTTAACCGTTTGGTGGTAGCGGATTTCAATTCTTTCATCGTCAGTTTGGGTCTTTCCGATGTCTCGTTCGTTGGGTCGGCTTTTACTTAGAGTAACAACCAAGAAGGGCCAATTCGGATTCTTTCTTGACTTGACAGAGTGTTCAGATTGGAAGGTAGGTTCAACCTTCAGTTCACCTTTTTTATCTCCCATTTGCATCCAGGGCCGGCCCTAGAAGATTTGGTGCCTAAAGCCAATCGCAAAACCAAGGCCTTTATAGTTCATACAGGAAAAAATGTTATATCATCAATTAAACAATCAAAATAGGTTTATGTTAATTAAATAATTAGAAGAGAACAAAATGAAATAAATACATTTAGGGTAGTAATTTAAGTTGTGCAATGTACGTGTTATGATGTATAAACATTTGCTTCCCTTTCACTCATACATGTTGGCTCGTTAATATAACATCAACAATAGTATCTTCGTTCTCATAAAAAACAGAGGCTTTGTTCGCATTCAAACTCGAACCTTTTTCTAGTTTATTTTGACGAAAAAATTTGTAGCGCGTCTATGAATTAGCACGTTCATTTAGCTTTTTTTTCTAACCCATATAACATGTTCAGATTCTTGTTTGTGCATTTCTAAAGACTTAAAACTTCTAATAGCGTTATATTTAAATAAATATGCCAAAACAAAAAAATACATTTTGAAATCTAATGGTCATAATTTCTCAAAACATTGCAGATGCTACTTTTAAAGCAAAAATTCAATTTGACTAAGTAACCTGGTCACTAATCAATTTCAGTAAAATAACTAATTAAAAAACTTGGTTACTTCTGGAAAGAAACTTAGTTACTTCCAGCATAATATTTTAGATTTTACTAATCAGTTTTCTAAAATAATCATATTACCAATCTAATTGAGTTCTTATCACACAAATATATAAAGTTCAATTAGTAAGATAAAAATAAATGGCCTAAGACTACAACAGAGAAAATAAAATAGAATTGGCATACTTCACTTTATAATTTTCAATAAAATAAAATCAAATAAAAAGTGAATACACAAACACTGAAACAATATTTTTTTCTGCCTTTTTAGGTTTCAATTCAAGCAGCAGGTTTCAATTCAACCACCTCAATGTGAAATGCAAATAGTCAATCTCACAAAGATCTATTGAGCCACTGCAGTCTATGTGCCCTATATAGGTCAGATGAACCATTTGATTGCAAAGTCTGGAGGCTGCAGTTCGTCGCCGTCGTCTTTCATAGTGATTAGATGCCGAGAGAAAATCCTAGATGAAATCGCTGGTCGTGGTCGACTACGTTCTGGTTTTAGAGAATTTAATGCGATTTTTTGTAAGTGGTGGTGCCCTAGTTTTGATGTGGCCCTAAGCATTTGCCTTACAGGCTTTGGCAAAGGGTCGGTCGTGTTTGCATCGTATCTTCTCGGATCATGTGCCTATGATTCTCCGATGTTCTCCCCTTTCCCTTTCTGGTCCTTCTTCCTTTAGGTTCCAGAGTATATGGAGATCACATCACACCTTCCATAGTATTGTGGAAGAATCCTGGAACTCACTGTTCTTCGTTCCCTGTGTGTTGTGTTCTCTCGTAAGTTGAAGCGTCTTAAGGCTTGCCTCAAGGCATGGAATGTTATTGTTTTCAAGAATATCTTCGACCGCGTTTATGTGTCTGAAGATACTCTTGTATTAGCAAAATCAAATTTTAATGAGAGTCCCTTGGTTGCTAACAAGGAGGCTTGGGTGATAGCCCAACTGGCCTTCTCGTCGGAACTTTGTATTGAGCATGACTATCTTTATGGGAAGGCGAGGAACAAGTGGATTGTCGACGGTGATAAGAACTCCAAAATTTTCCATTCTTCTATCCGTAAGAAGAATAATATTCTTACAATTCACCATATCCAGCGTCCTGATCTTTCTATGACTTTTTCTCCAAGTGAAGTCAAAGATACAATTCTTTCCCATTTCCAACCATTTCTCGGCTCTCCCTCTATGTGGTCTCTGACCCGACCCTTCTTGCTTACATTCCAAGATTTGTTTTTCCCTCGGATAACTTTGACCTTGCCACAACCCTTTCCTTGGAGGAAATATGTGCTTGTGTATTTAATCTTAGGATAGTGCGAGTGGCCCTGAAGGCTTCAATGGTGTTTTTTTTAGAGTGTTTGGCCTCCTATTTAGGCTGACTTTTGTCTTGTTATTCGGTTCTTCTTTTCTGGTGGAGACCTTCCTTTGGGTTAGACTTCCACCAATCTGGTTCTTATTCCCAAATGCGAAAAATCCTCGTACTTGCGTGGATTTTCATCCAATCAGCTTGTGCAAAATTTCTCTAATAAGGTTATCTCTAAGGTACTAGCCTCTCGACTAGCATTGTTTCTCGAGCATATTGTTTCTTCTTCTCAGGCTTGGTTTGTAGAAGGACGTTTGATCACGAACACCATCCTTTTAGCCTAGGAGCTGGTTTCTTAGATCGGCAGGAAGGTCTGAGGTTCAAATGTGGTCATGAAGCTGGATATGGCTAAGGCCTACGATCGCATGTCTTGGTTTCGTTATCAAGGTCCTGAGGGCTTTCGGCTTTTCAGAACCCCTTATTGGTCTTATTTGGAGGCTAATCTCCAATTGTTAGGTATCTGTTCTAATCAACGGATTGACCCACGATTTTTTCAAGGCGGATAAGTGTCCTCGTCAGGAAGACCCCTTGTCCCTTCGTTGTTCGTCACCACTGTTGAGGCTGTTGTACGTGAACTACGTTCACTTAAAATTGCTAGGAAAATTCAGAGGTTTGGCAAACCTCGGGTTTCCCCTGATTTCTTCCCTATTATTCGTTGATGACATCATCATCTTCGCTAATAGAAGTTGTAGCTCTGTCCGTCGCCTTATTCAGCAGTACGAGAGATGCTCGAGGCTACTCGTTAACTCTGTTAAAAGATGCTTTGTCCCTGTGAAAGACTTGTCTTCGAATAGATCTTCATGGATCGAAACATTCACTTGTTTCAAGGCTGCTGCCCTTCTCTTACCTTATCTCGGTATTGTACTATATCGAAGTAAGAAACTTAACTTCATTTTGATCCCCTGACTAACAAAGCTAGGGGCAAGATCATTATTTAGAATGCGACTCTTCTTTCTCAGTTAGGTAGACTTGTTCTCATTCGGTCTGTTCGCGACCCTATATGTAACATCCTGTAAATTTCAACCATTTAATTATTGAATAAGTTTAATTATTGAATTTAAAGTAGTTTTAAAATAAATTTTATGAAGTTATTTAATAATGATTTCAAATTTATTTCTAATAAACAAAAATTTGTAACTAAATAAATGGTGGTTTATGACAATTGAAATTATTATCAAATTGTATGTATATTTGTAATAATTAGCTTCAAACTATTGATAATAAAAGAAAATAGTAGTTGAATCAATGTTTTCTTTAAAAACTTTAATACAGGAGTTTTATGATAATTGATAATTAATTAATTAATGTTTCCAGTTTAAATTATATAAGATAAATTGTAACACAATAGAGTGTCAATGATATATAACATACGTTTAATGAAAATTAATGTTGGCATTAATAATCAAATAAATCAACACATAATTTCTTTGCTCATTCACATTTCATGCAAGTTTTTTTCTTTCCTCTTCCTTTTCTACTTTCCTCAAATTCACTATCTCCTTTCTCTCCACTCTATTACTCCATTAATTACGCATTTATTTCTTTCTTTTATCCATTAATTTATTTTCCTTCATTTTATTAATTTTTTTCCTTTATTCTATTTTCACACATCCTATTTTATTTACATATTTTTATTCCTTGAATTTACATCTTATTTCTCCTTTCCTATTTTTCTTTCCTATCATTATTATTTTCCAAAAACAAACCATCTCCATGTATATATGTTTCTCTTCTCTTCAATATCATGTTGTCTATATTTCGAAAAAAATCTGCAGAATTGTTAACATTACCTATGCATATTTCTAACCATTTTCTCTGCTATATTCTTATTAGTCCAATTGAATATGTTTCCTGAGTTACGATATTTATTATTATGTATTTTGAAATTTAAAATGTCACACAATTTTCTAGTAGTTAGCATCAGACAATAAATCATGCATTCATTTCTTTTTATTATTCTCTTTCCCTATGTAATTTTCTTTTGAGCTTTGAATCAGAAAACAAATGTTGATAAGAGTGACACCTCGTGCTTAGTCATTCAATTTATTTAATTCATAAGCTACCTAATATTAAGGGACACATTAAAGAAATAAATAACGTACCTTTCTCTTTTTCCTTCCTCATTCTTTTCTCCTCTCTATAATTATCTATATAAAATTTTGATCTTCTTCCTTCTCTCCATAAAAATAAACTAAACATAAATTCCTCTCTACCTTCATCGGCCTCCTCTTCCCTAAAAAAATCGTGGTATCCTCTTCTTCTTAAATTTTTGTCTTTCCTCCTAAAAAAAAAGAAAGAAAGAAATTTTCAAGTTCAAATTCGTTGCTTAGGATTGGTCGTTGTCCGTATTTGTTTCTTGTCTTTGTCATATCCACACAAGGTGTGTTTACACACGATTTACGTTATGCACATTTTTCAACATCAATGAAAATTGAAATATAATAGTTGATGCTTTGTTTGTTGTTAATGCCATGCTTTTTGGTTGTCTTTTGTTGTTTCCTCTTTGTTGTTCAATTTCATGTTGTCACTATGTCTTGTCACCATGTTAATACTGATGTTAATAATGTTGTCTTGATGTATCTCTTATACCCTATTATGTAAATTGAAGTACACATGCTGATACCCTCCTTGCCTTGTTGTATAAACCAGAAATACGTTAGTTTGCACGCTTGCTTTGTTTTATTAAAACATGTCATGTCATGCCTTGCTGTGTTGCTTTGATTTTTAGTTTAAAAAAAATTGATGACCATGATTTCTTCACAGTTTGGACACATATTTGAATGTTTAGAAACTGCTTATAAGTTTAGATTAACTGTTATATTTTAATGTTTTATTGAAGTTGATTCACTTAAATAAAGTTAATCCTGACTCGAGTGTTTTGTGTTTTGCATGAAATGCTCGGGTCAGACCCGAGTGTTGTAGATCTAAAGATTTCAGCTATCAAAGTTAGAGACTCATGAAGACGCGCTTGCTTTTGATTTAGTTAATTCTATATAATTTGTTAAATTGAAATTTTATGTATTTCAGCTGTGTAAAAATACTGTATAACTCTAATATTTTTGTAAAGATTGTTCCTCTGCATGTTATTGTGTTCTATGAGTCAATGTATTTATTCTGTTAAACCTCAAAAGCAATAACAATCCGTCATTTCAAGCGGTTTAAGTTGGTTTAATTACTGACTTGAAGCAGTAGAAAAGGCAGGTCGTTACAGTTGGTTTAAGAGCTTTGGTTTACACAAAGCTTAACTTATGGTGTTTAATAGGAACCCGTCACTAGAAGTCACTATTGAAAGAGTGTAATTTGAAATCTAAATTATTATGAAACTATATTTTGAAAGAGTAGCACAGCACGGGCTTGGTGTTCATAAATTTTGCAACAAATTTATTTTGAAATTAATAATTTGTTTTGAAAACATAAATTATTTTGAAATATGTCATTTTGTCTTATATATTTGGAAATAAAGAATGTTTCAAAATGATTTGAAATTTATTTTCTTAAAAACCTGAATTTGAAATGATTTTATGAAACATTTGATTTATAATTTGAAAAGCTTGAATCTGTATAATACTTGATTGATACTTTGATAAAAATCCGATTTCTGATTTTCTAATTATTGAATGAAAATTTATTTTCCAACTATTTGGAATATGATAAATGGTTTTTAAAGTGTTTTATAAACAAGGAGAAATTTCGATGACTTAAATCCCGATATTTTAAAGGATTTTGAAAAAAAAACAATTATACTATAATTTGAAAGTATTCGTAATTATTGTGTGAAACGATTTATAACTTTGGGATATGAATTGATTTGATATGTTACCATGATGCGAGTAACCCGTGACTAAAGACATGTATGATGTGGGTGTAAGCCCTTGATGATGGTCTTCTCGGAGGGCGGACATCGTTTATTGATATTGATACATATATGCGTAAGTCATGCCTTATGGCCTTGTCATTAGGGGGAAACCTCTCGATGTGGTAACATATATATTGATAAGCTTATGAAATATTTGACACTTTTTCGAAAATGATTTTGTTTTGAACTCCCAAAGTGAAGTATGATTCGATATAAAAGAAATATATAGTGTTTCAATGATTTTAAAATGAAATCGGGATTTTAAGTTAAAGAAATTATTTCATCCTTTAACTTTAAGTTTTATTAAGAAATAATTTTGATAAATTAAGTTTTATGGAATTCCAAAATTTAAAAGCCTATTTTTCTTTTGTTTAAACTAAATTTTGTTTTAATATAAGAATTTTCTTGTATACATAAGAATATTTTTAACAACCACTCCTTTTCGAGGACGAAAAGTTCTGAGTAGGGGAGATTGTAACTTCCCGTAAATTTCAATCATTAAGTTAGTGAATAAATTTAATTATTTAATTTAAAGTAGTTTTAAAATAAATTTTATGATGTTATTTAATAATGATTTCAAATTTATTTCTAATAAACAACAATTTGTAATTAAATAAATGGTGGTTTATAACAATTGAAATTATTAGCAAATTGTATGTATATTTGTAATAATTAGCTTCAAACTATTAATAATAAAAGAAAATGGTAGTTGAATCATTATTTTCTTTAAAAACTTTAATATGGGAGTTTTATGATAATTAATAATAAATTAATTAATATTTCCAGTTTAAATCATAGAAGAGAAATTGTAACAAAATAGAGTGTCAACGAAATTATTGTTGCATTAATAATCAAATAAGTCAACACATAATTTCTTTGCTCATTCACATTTCATGCAAGTTTATTTTTCTTTCCTCTTCTTTTACTAATTTCCTAAAATTCACTACCTCCCTTTTCTCCACTCTATTACTCCATTAATTACGCATTCATTTCTTTCTTTTATCTATTAATTTCTTTTCCTTCATTCTATTTTCACGCATCCTATTTTATTTATATATTTTTAAACCTTAAATTTACATCTTATTGCTTCTTTCCTGTTTTTCATTCCAATCATTATTATTTTCCAAAAACAAACCATCTCCATGTATATATATTTCTCTTCTCTTCAATATCATGTTGTCAATATTTAGAAAAAGAAGGAAAAAAACTGTAGAATTGTTATATCTGTGCATATTTCTAACCATTTTCTATGCTTTATTCTTATTAGTCCAATTGAATATGTTTCCTAAATTATGATATTTAATATTATGTGTTTTGAAATTTAAAAAGTCACACAACTTCCTAACAGTTAGCATCAAATAATAAACATGCATTCATTTCTTTTTGTTATTCTCCTTCCTTATGTAATTTTATTTTGAGTTTTGAATCAGAAACAAATGTTGATAAGAGTGACACCTCGTGCTTAGTCAGTCAATTTATTTACTTCATAACCTACCTAATATGAAGGAACACATCAGAGAAATAAACAACGTACATTTATTTATTTCCTTCCTCATTCTTTTCTCCTCTCTGTAATTATCTACATAATTTTTTTTTATCTTCTTCCTCCTTTCCACAAAAAAAAAGAACTAAACATAAATTCCTCTCTACCTTTATCAGCCTCCTCTTCCTTAAAAAAAATCGTGGTATCCTCTTCTTCTTAAATTTTTTCCTGTCCTCCTAAAAAAAAGATTTTTCCAGTTCAAATTCGTTGCTTAGGATTGGTTGTTGTCCGTATTTGTTTCTTGTTTTCGTCATATCCACATAAGGTCAGTTTACTCACGATTAACTTTATGCAAGTTTTTCAACATCAATGAAAATTGAAATACAATTGTTAATGCTTTGTTTGTTGTTAATGCCATTCTTTTTTGTTGTCTTTTATTGTTTCCTCTTTACCATTCAATTTCATGTTATCATTATGCCTTTGTCACCATGTTAATATTTATGTTAATAATGTTGTCTTGATGTATCTCTTATACCCTATTATGTAAATTGAAGTACACATGTTGATATGCCCACCTTGCCTTGTTTTGTAAACCTGAAATATGTTAGTATGCATGCTTGCTTTGTTTTATTAAAACATGTCATGCCTTGCTGTATTGCTTTGATTTATAGTAAAAAAATGATGACCATAATTTCTTGATAGTTTGGACACATATTTGAATGTTTAGAAAGTTCTTACACAAGTTAGGATTAACTGTTATATTTTAGTGTTTTATTGAAGTTGCTTCACTTAAATAAAGTTAATCCTAGCTCGAGTGTTTTATGTTTTGAATGAAATGCTCGGGTCAGACCCGAGTGTTGGAGATCTAAAGATGTTAGCTATCGTAGTTAGAGACTCGTGAAGACGCGCTTGCTTTTGATTTAGTTAATTTTGTATAATTTGTTAAATTAAAATTTTATGTATTTCCACTGTATAAAGATACTGTATAACTCTGATAGTCTGGTAAAGATTGTTCCACTGCATGTTATTGTGTTCTATGATTCAGTATATTGATTTTGTTAAACCTCACAAGCAATAACAATCTGTCGTTTCGAGCGGTTTAAGTTGGTTTAATTATGGACTTGAAGCGGCCGAAAAGGCAGGTCGTTACACTATAGGATCACATGTCTTTGTTGCTATAACTCCCACTTCTTCCTTCTTCTGGTCTCACCGATCTTTGGCATCGTCTTTTTTTTTGGGTGACAAGGACAATGCTAAGTGTCACCATTGGATTTCGTGGAACAGCATATGTCATCCCAAAATTGAGAGAGGCTTGGGCCTCCGTAACCCTAAGGACATTTGTATTGCCTTTGCTTGCAAGCGGTAGGGGAGATTCGGAGCAAACAACTCCATATGGGCAACGTTCCTCTACACTAAGTACCAAAGACTATCGGGCATGAATTACTCCAATGCCTCATCCTATGCTAGTGAGACGTGGAAACGGATGCAATCTGTGAAGGCCTTATCGGATTCACATGGTGATGGAACCGACTAGGACGGAAGTTCCTTTTCGATTAAGGCGGTGCATAATTCGGGGAGGACACCGGCTCCACCTGTTCTCTTTCATTTGGGATGTCTGTATTCCCCTAAAGGTCTATTTGTTTATGTGGAAAACCCTGCACTGTGGGTGACCAATAGACGAGAGCCTCCAGAAGATTGGCATCCCAATCGTTTCCTGGTATAGATGTTGTTGTTCGGGTTCGTTGGAATTGGTTGTTCATTTGTTTTTCCTTGGCTCTTGTGCTAAATCTATTTCGAATTACTTTGGGAACTTGGCGGGTTTTCGTGACAATGCCAATTCGCTTGTAAATTTACTAAGAATCGGATGGTCCGGTATCTCAGATAAATCTATACATTTGATCCTTTTTTGTCTTATTTGTTGTCATATCTGGTGCTCGCAGAATAAGGCAATATTTGACAAAGTGCCTGTGGATCCTCCTACCATCATACGGAGGGTAAGGAATGATGTTTTCTTTGTGTTTTGGGGGTAGGCCTTTCAAGGGTGCATTTGGCTCTTGCTATAGAAGATTGGCAGGTACCTTCGGTGTCACCATGGTACCGACCCCTCCCAGGGTGGGTATTGATTGATACCTTTGTTTGTAGGCTCTTTCCTGTTGTCTGCTCCCTCTACATGCCCCCCTTTTTAGATCTTATGTTGTTTGCTAGTACTGCAGGGTCTGGATTTATAGGTTTTTGGGCTTAACTATCTTTGGATTTCTTTGTTGATGATGGAGTTGTTGTAAAGCTGGGTCTTTTGGACATTGAAGAGAGGATGATTTCGGAGTTTTAGGAGATCCTCATTGGTTCCTTTCATGTTCTTGTAGTCTCGATTTGCCTTTCTTTCCTTATCTTGGTTCTTTGTCTGTCTTTTGAGCAGCTATGGTGACTTCAGCGCTGCCCCAGACTTTGGTGGTTGTCTAGAGAGGTCTCGTCTACATGCCCTGAGATCTAGTTCTTTTATTTGTTGGATGTCTCTTGTATTTGAGCTATATGTAGTTTTGTTTGTTGTGTATCTACTGTTTTTGTATGTTCAAAGTTTGTGTAGTCATTTCTGCAGAAACTTTTTTTGTGAACCGTTGGAGAAAGGCTAGTTTCTCCCCTTTTTGTAATAATATATTATTTTGTTAAAAAAAAGATTCCATTAACCTTCTTCTTTCCCAATAACCAACAAAAGTTAAGATGGAGAATTCTACCCTTCTTAGCTGATTTCCAAACATTGAGCACAATTTCTTACCCATAGACAATTGAGAAGAATTTCAATAAATCTGTTAAAAAATTCATGCATAACCCAAGAGACATGTCAAGGTGTTCAATCCTTTCACTAGAATGATAAGTTATTAACAAGATATTAATGTTTTAAGAAAATATTATAATTTATATTTCATTTCTGATCTTATTTTCATTTATACAGTCCAACATTTGAAAAAAAAAGGAAACTCATAGAAAGATGAAAAGTCAGTGAGATACTATCCCATATTGCAAAATAAGATCTCAGAAACTTGAAAATAATTATCGTTGAACAATTCTTAGGTGATACAAAGGAAGGACAGAGATGTTATAATTCATGTATATTACATAAATCTACACAACTTCATAAACAACCAACATCAATTTAAATTTTGAATTTGTTTCCTTGTTTACTTTTCTGTCTGCATGGTATCAGTTTATGACAAAATCTAGTATCAGTTTTCTTAAACGTAACATTTTTTCTTTAAACTGTATCAGTTTTAGATTTTATATGCAAAATATATGTTCGGTACATCAACATATATTAACGATCGTATTGTTGTTGATACCGCAATCTATCTTTTGGTAAGATTATCAAGTAAAATCCAACTATGATATATATAGAATAGAATGCTCAAACGAAACTGATACCTATGTATATGCAAAAATGATACTCTATCACTATTGAAGCTAACTCAAATGAAAAGGCAAGATCAAACACTCCGGTTACTCGGAGTAAGAAGAAGGAGATGCTCAAGAACTTGCATGAAAATGGATAGCCGTCTCTACTGGTAGAAAGCACTAAGGCGAAAGTAATGTCAAAACCAAATATAATTTGCTTGGTAAAGTTGATGATGTAACTTGTGTGATTTGAAATGTTGTAATTTGGCTTCCCTGTTTGGAAGCACCTAGTTGATATACATTTTGTATATCACCTGTTTCACTGTATTTTTTTCTTTTTTAATAAAACAGTGTTACGGAACACTATAAAAACCGGTCAGCCTTGCCAAAAAAAAATGATACTCTATCACTCCATAGAACAGAATGCTCTAACGAAACAGATACCTAAATATGTGTAAAAATGTACCATATTACTGCATAAAATAGAACGCTTTAACAAAAATGATATTGAATTGTGTTTAAAAAGAATACTTTGTTACTACATGGTATCTGCCAAAGTACGGTATCAATTTTTGAGTATTGATATAATTTTTGTCTATATACAATATAATTTTCAAAGCACGGTATCACAAATGCATTTAAATATTATCAGTTTTGCATTTAAATGTCAACTTGTGATTTTAATAAAATGTTAATACGAAGATATTATACAAAATATATAGGTGACGGAAATAACAAACATTCTTCCATATGAAAAAAAAACTTATCTAACTAACAGAAGCTTTATCAACAACAAATAGGAAAGGAAAAGCAAATCAATACCAAAAGGAAAAAATTGCTGAAGATCAACAAAGCCTCGGATTGATGGAGAAAGAAGTCTCCATCAAAATTTTAAAACTTCACCTCGAAAAACTAGAAGAAAAGAGTAAAAAAATTAAAAAAATTGAAAATAAAATGAGGATGAGAAAATAGGCTGAAGAGGAAGTATTGAAATTAAAACGAGAATTAGCACAAAAAATTCAAAATTTTAACACAAGGGGAAAACAAACGTTCATGTTGAGACTGAACAACAAAATAGTGATTCTGAAACATAGGCAGTAGTGGATGATAAAGCAATCAAAGACATTACAATTGAAAATCAAGAAAATAAAATGGGAAATGAAATAGAAGAAAAACATGCTGAGCTGAATCTAGAAAAAGAATAATAAAAAAAGTGTACAACTATTGATGAACGCATAATAACGGAAAATAATCATAACATTCCCAAACAAATGATACAGATTTGGCTGGAAAAAAAACCAGACACTGAAATGGAAAAGGATAGCAGCATCAACAAAAGAATAATCCCTTTCATTTTTTCGTAACATTCCCAAACAATGACAAGCTGATGCAAGCAGACAAGGCTAAAATGAGTCCTATAGAAACCGCCAGGTCGGCTCACATGCGAAAAATCAACGTTGATATTTTGGCAATCTCGAGCTCCCTCCAAGCTGAGCTAGTTCAATGGGAAGTTAACACACCTGAGTTTCATGCAATAGAGAAGAAGATAGTTGACTTTAACACTTTCTGTTTTGGAATTATTTTCGATCAACTGCATACGGCACAGCTTGATGATGTGTTAGTGGTATTACAGAAAATTATTGCAAGTGGAAAGAAAAGTTGTGAAAGTCATCGAATGTCAAAGACAAAGCGGCCAACCCATTTGCGTACACTGCACCCTCTGCTGCTTATAGGGAGAGGCAACCCGATATCAACACTGGCCAAGGGAATACTAGCTCTAATGAAAAAGTAGGACCTAAAACTCTAGTCACTTGGAGCATGAAGAAGGAAATGCTAAGGAATATGCAAGAGAACGGCTAGCTGTCTGGCATTAGACGGTGCAGCTTTTAGGAGATAAAAGAAAATGCAAGTTAAAATGTACTGTGAACATGAAATTTGAAAGGTGAAAGTATTACCGTCTTCCATGTGTGGTGAAACGACCCAAACTCGCCCTTACGAAAAAGCCCGGATTGAGTTGAGAACACGACAAAACAGCACACAAACGACATAACATTTGACTACTATTACAACAATTACATCAGAGTACAAGAATATAACATAGTATGAATAAATGATATACATCAGAAAAGTATCAGAGATTTAAATTACAAAGCAGCGAAAAAATAATACATAACACAGCCGAAAGAAATATACAGATACAAAGCTTTCTGAATATAGTTCCAGCTATAAATCCAGGATCCTGTGAAAAGAAATCTGCAAAACCAAAACTACTAGTTGCCCGTGTGGAAAATAGGGGAACTCAGAGTTTAGATTAAAACAATAAACTCCAGGGCAGTCATGTGACTGGTGTGATAACTAAAACAGTTATCTAAAACTTTACTTTAAAATAGAGCAAATCAAAGGACCATGCCGTATAACACGGAATGGGTTTCCTCCCAAGAATACAATGCATAAAACAAATAGCGCAATGATTTATGAAAAAATGAAGCTATTATAAGACTCAGGTCCCATCACACAATGCAACACAAGCCGGGGGATAGAGTTTTACCTTATAATAGCCAAACATACTTGGTACGTTTAAACCAAAAATCATTTGATACTATTATAAGTGTATAGTGTATAAAACTACTTCAAATATAAATGTATCAATCATAGACGGGATAGTACCCGATCCTACTATGTCGCCATGCTAGTTCTACAACTAAAACCGAAATGCCACATATTGGAAACTGGATTCCATCTATGAGTCGAGGCCAGGGATGGATCCTCACCGATTCGAGACACTCTATCAAATGCCTCAGGATCGCCCGCAGTGAACCCTTGGATCTTCAGGGTCGGTCCACACTTACGTTAGTGGATTAATTATTCCTGAACACACGTTTCCCTGTCTTATCGGACCTATCCATCGGCCTCGTAGTGACCGATATATCTGAGGCGCCTGGCTATCCATCATCCACATAGGTAAAAAAAATATAAATGTCTGGGCTCCATACCATGACACCACCCATAGCTAGAAAGAAACGTCGTGCACTCCCTGCAGTCACGATCCCATTTTTGACTCATACCGTGGTGCGAGGCTCGTAAATTAATGCTAAACACAAAGCTATGCTATTTAAAGCCATTCTTTGATCATCAGCCACAAGACTTTTCTTTTCAACAAAAGCCTTGATCATCTGCATCTCAGCATGCCACACTGACAATTCACGCCATGAGACTGATGTTTATTGATATATAACCTCTAAGCTCGTACATCTCAGAGAAGGGTTTAAGCAAGAGAATTAATTCTCCGCCACCAAATAGATATACGTTTAATAGAAATCAATCAACATAGAATAAAACCCAATGTCAGATACACATCCATTTACTAGTTCATTCTGGGTCTGAACGAAACCGGAGGCATCTTATTTCTCGTCTCATATGTCCAATACAGGAGAGAGGCCCTCGCATATCTGGTCGATCTCCAAGTACGTCTGGACGATCACGACTTATTACCTTGTCTTGGGTGTACAGCCCAATCAAGACATTAGTAATCATCAAAACGATGTGAAGAACTTCGGTCTTCAACCACCATCTTCATCGTCGACTTATCGTCGAATCGATTATCCAGAATGGGTATAAACCTGAACTTTCCGAATAATTCACGTATCTTATAATCAAGTGCTATAAAAACACAACATATGCCTCATTCCAATCCAGAATATTCTTTTATTCAGATATTCTTTTCATAATTTAAACCAAATTAAGGTTTTCCAAACTAGTCGGGATTAGCGAACCTTACCGAAGTAATCATTTATTATATTTCCCAATCCCAACTTATTCATCCCATGGAGCTAAACTGGTAGCACTTCATATTTAACACCACGGTGTTATCGGTAAAATTTAATTACCATTTCACGTTCCAATCTAATTAAAGATTTAACTATCGCTTGGAGCAAAACTGGTGATACTCCATTCTTGATCATTTCATAAATTTGATAATTTAAATTATCACGTTCACATATCAATCTAATTAAAGATTCATTAAAACAACACTTAGTTTTAATCTTCCCACTATCATTATTTAATGATTATTTAACTTTGGGAAATCAAACATGCCGCATCGACAATCTACACCGTACCATCGATTTCTACCGATATATTACGTCTAAGCTCGTACGTCTCAGAGAAGGGTGTTAAGCAAGAGAATAAATTCTCCGCCACCAAACAGATATATATTTAGCAGAGATCAACAATACGGTTCGAAATACAATGTTAGACATGTAATCCTGTCTTTAACTGGGTTAAAGAACTAATGTCGCTTAAAACACAGTTCACGATAAATCCAAAATCACATTCCATTAACCATGGAATCTTCACGGAAAACAGAACAATACATAATCGATATCAATTTCCGTATCCGACTAATAATATAAACAGAATAACGACAAAGCCTTTTTAAATTCCATATATATTAACAGTTTTCCTCCACAGAAGCTCACTTCGAATATTACCAAATCGAATTCCATTCAACTCCAATTTAATATATTAAATTGGAAAACATTACTTTGGAAATTTTCCATTAAATCTTAATAAAAGATTTATAAATTCCGAATCGCATTTCACTACTAATCGGGTTAAAGAACGAATGTCGCTAAAAATATAGTTCACAATAAACGCAATTCACATTTCATTTTATTCCAATTACTAAATATAATAGGAAATTCTAATAATCTTAATTAAAAGATTTATTCTTTTCACCACGGGGTTTAAGAACAGTGTAATTTAAGACACCTTTCCCGACAAATCCAAAATCCTATTTGATATTAAATATAAGGCTCTGAATAGAAATTATATCGGCTTATATTCAATATCAAATTCAGAAACCAACACATATTGTATGAGGAATAACGATATATATCTATCTTTTAAATTCCTCCACAATATCCGTATAGTCACGGAATCCAATATCAAAATATCCCGAAGATGATTTCTATTCATATCCATTCCAATTCATAAATTGGAATATTCTGGTTAGCTTAAAACTATTCACAAGTCCAATTCATTTATTTAAAAACGTTGGATTATCTTTCTATTTAATAACTAGTTCATTTTGATAAAAATATATTTTTATCTTTACAAACGTGGAATTTTTCATCCAAATTCTTTCCAAATCATTTATTATGATTTTAAAAGAATTATTAATAATTTTATTAAGACCCTTTCAGTCGATTTCCATAAACGGTCATCGAACTGCATCCATAGAGACCTTTTCCAAATTTGATTTGGACATAATTCCAAATCCAACCGTTAGATTTCAAATTTATTATATTCATTGGAAAGCTCTTTCCGATATGAATCCAACGGTTCTAGTTTTAGGAGAATCCGACGGTCGGATCTCCCGTAATGTCAATTCGAAGTCAATGGTCGAAATTTGCGAACGGTCGCGGCGCGTCGCGTTCTATTCCGGCCATTAAATAAATATAATATATATTATATATATTTCATTGATTTCCATTTAAAACGTATTTTATAAATCGTTTATAAATTCGTTTTTGAAACAATTCCCACTTCCATTTCAATTAAAATAAAAATTAAATACTCCTTAGCATTAGAATATTTAAATGATAATATTTTCAAAATATCTGATTTGAAATCATTTGTAACAACCCGCGTTCCGACGGTCCGAATTTTTTTTCAAAAACCCAATCCATCGAAACCTGAGTCGGTTTGCTCTGGTATCCTGCATTAAAGATAGAGACATAAAATCTGTCAGAGTTCGGAAAACATCTCACAACGGAAGGAATAAAATATAATGTAGTTGAAACATAACTTTACCTTAATAATAATATTGCTAAACCAGTATCCAAAGCTATACAGTCTCTGTCATGAACCTAACTTGTGAATGTTATGAGGAGGGGGTCAGAACATAAGTTCTATGTGAACGAATTTAAACTACACTTCTTGGATAATCCGACATATACCGTTCAATTATATTTTCTTATTTATTAGGTTATTTGTGTTATTAGCACTCAAGGCTTACACACACGTCGGACCCATCTGCTCCCTAGTAGATTAACCTAATATAGTGTACACGTAGCTACCCCCAATTAAGGTATACTTTACCTGCATGGTCTCCACCGTATGTACGCCGTCCCTTACCTAATGTCGCATGTCATATGTATATCAACGCTACGTTTGCCTAAAACTATCATCACTATGTTACGTAAGCGTTTGAACTGCCATTCTAGATTCTACTAGAATCTGTCATCTAATAATGCCCTCTAGTCTATGGTACACCACCCAGAGCGACATGAGTGTACCTAGACTTTCCCCACGTACGTATCGTTAATCGTACTCGATGTCTATTTACACATGTTCTCTATATGTGCACCCGAGTCCCGTGGCAGGGGTTAATCATGAAACACGGAACTCGGTCGGGAGCTTTCGGATATCTGCCGATTGCAGATGTTAAAGTCTGCTTTTACAGTGGCTATGGTCCCACTAGACCCCTTCCTCAACTAACAAATGAAAGGCACCCAAGAAAATCAAGAATTAGAACTGTAATCTCGGCCCCCTATGCCCTTCGATTCTATTGGCCAACCTCACCCATAACTAGATAGCAAAGTGTATGGTCTTTTGGATTTCTCCGCCTTTCCGCTTCACGTACTGACTGAAGATGGTAGGTAGACGATGAGTTGTTATCACAGGGCACTAACTGGTCTTGCTGAATCACGCTGGTCCATCTTAGTCTTTTGATTGCCCCTTATAATTGCAATCAAGGCATACTCATTGGTTCACCTATGCAGACCTAACCTTTGTGAGTACAGGCGGATCATCTGCCACTCACAGAGGAATACCAAGAGTACCCTACGCCCACGGAAGCCGCGTGCTTCCCCTTCCAGTCCTTTGGAGCCATCAAACAATCAGATGAATGTGTGCTCCCCTCGTGCCTTATAACACCTCGATGATTTACCCTATTGGGTTATTCACCCTCAACCGTACGGACTGGTCTAAGCGCCTTGCTTTAGCATGTTGTTAGACCCTATGTCTAAACATTCTTTTACGTGCTTGTCTCACCTCACCAGGTTTCCAGTTAACTTGGTTATTCCAATTCATATTGAATTGTTATTCAAATTACCAAGTCTCTTTCGCTTATTAATTTCAGTCATACAACTTAATTCATTTAAGTTTATTAATAAGCTAACAACATGTTATTCTCTAGATTGTGGCCCAAGGTCTGTGATCCACAATCCCGTTTATATTCTAGTTTGATTTCAATCAAATATTTTACTTAATATGTAATTAAGTATATCTAATTCACATGTTTCCAATTAACATGTCACTTACTATTTATGATTAAATATAACTTATTTCATTTCATAAGTTTTCCTCATCCTTTCTCATTTAATCATAATTCCACTTTACGTCGTCAATACGACATACTGTTGTTAACTTATTAACTTATTTCTATTAACTAATGCCCATTAATAAGTTTCTCTACCCATTTATTATAACCTATGTTATAATTTCCCCTTGTCCCTAGGACAAGTCTAAACATGTTATTCTTACCAACGGGTTTCAGACTCCCAGACTGCTTAATTTATAATTAAATACAATATATTTTCCCCCATTTTCTTAATTGGTTTTAGGTTTTCCCCTTTTCAGAATTACTTAATTTATAATTAAGTGTCACTTAACTTAATTCACCAGTTATCTCATTCCCTTACTAGTTTATTATAACCTAAGTTATAATATTCACTTGTCCCTAGGACAAGTCTACCTATTATACAACATTTTCATTAATGTTATTTATTTATAATAGGTTATTATCATTCCCCTTTTAAACCATTTACTGTTGTAAACCATTATTCTTCATTCTCTATAATATATGTTCCTTATTATATTAAGGAAAACACTTCATGCACCTTATCAGTTTGATAGAAGGAATCAATGATTTATTTTCATAACGTTTTCCCATCTAAATCCGTGGTAGCAAGTAACTTCTTTACTTTTCTATATTTATTGTGGCTTACTTGCAACAACGTTTTCAGAAATAAGTCATTTAGGGAAATACATCACGTTTCCCTATTATCACACTAACTCAGTTCATTACATCCCTTCCTTTCTTATTTTCTAAGTTAGACATTTAATTACCATCCTTGCCATTTATTCATATCTTGTTATATACATATATTTATTTATTTATATATAAGCTCTAGACCTCTCACATTAAGCCTACACTTGTGAACGCTGGATTTGCCGGGCGGGTACGGGCAGAGTTCTACCACAAGCTGACTTAACCTCGTATCTTAGCACATGTTGTTAATTCTTGCACTTAGGCCTCTTACATTAGGTTCAACATTAGTGGCTGCTGGATATGACAGTCGGGTCCGGGCGGACTTCCACCACTAATGCAACCTAACCTCGTGCCATAAGTGTATTTACAATTTCTATTTGTAATCCTAGGCATATTCATTTTCATTCAATCACTTATGCTCATATCAAATTGAACTTCCAAATTAAAATCTCAAAACATAATATATGTTATGTTCATTACATGAAAATTTTAGACATATTATCGTTTTTACTGTAATATAGTTTACAGTAATCTAATTTACATGTCGTCCAATTTTTGCCTATATTTTATCACATGTCATTTTCAACATATGTTTAATTCTACTAAGACATGTAAACATTCAATCGGGTAAAAAATTTTACATGTTGTTCAATCAATAATATGTCCCAAGTAAAGCATATAATTACAATCACTGAATTGGCTATTCATATCCTAACAAGTTTATTTTCTCCAACATGTAAGCATTCAATAACTTATCCAATTCAACATAGGAATTTCCTGACATATTCATATCAACATTTCAATTCGTTACAACAACAATTTGTAATTAAACTGACCATTTCACAAATTATTAAAAAGGGGAATGTTAAACGATAGTCATAACATTATCTAAAGGCTATAGCTTAAACTCACTCACCTTTAAGCTTTCCCCAAATTTTGAATTTGATCCGCTCTATCATCCATGGTTTTCCTTTTTTCATTAATTTGATTCACGACCTAACGACCATGAATTTATTATTTCATGAAAAGAGAAGGGAAAGAGAAATAATTTAAATAGATTGGTTCTTAGAGGTTTACCTTGCTTTCATGATTCAATAATCTTTTTATTAACGTTGATTCCCTCTTCCAGATCTGAATTCATAATCCTCCTAGGCTAACATTTTAATTTCAGAATATATTTGAGAAGAGAGAGAGGGAGCCATGGCAGAGCTCCAGCGTAGCTGCTGAATTATGATGTTTAGGGTTAGGTCTAGGATATTATTTATAGGTGCTCAAGACCTTATCGTACACGCAGCGCTGAGTCAGCTTTGAACCCAGTTAAGAAAATAGTCCAGGTTCGCAGATGAATCTAGCCAAATCTTATCGTACACGCAGTGCGAGTCGGCATTGGGTCCCGCAAGCTGTTTTGGCGTAGAAATTTGAATTTTGAATGTTTGAATTGTTTTGGTGTAGAAATTTGATTTTCGAACTTTTGAATTTCTGGAATTTACTTAACTGTTTTATTCACATGAAATATTCTTATATGTATACAATTCATCTACCGACCATTTTACGCGAATATATATACGCACAATTTTCGTTTTATTTTCAAAATTCAAACGATGTTGCATCGTTATTTGATTCTTGTCATATTTCATTGACTGTAGCCTTATCATGAATTTTATCTTTTGTATACATATATTTATGCATATATATATATATATATATATATTCTCATATATATACATATATTTTCTTTATTTCCTTATATATACGTTCTTATCCTTTCAAAATTTGAATTTGTATATGTACATATATTTGCATGTTCAGTTGACCCTCTCTAAAACAAAGATAAAAATTATGTCGCCGCTGGTGTTCAAACCCCCGACCTCCATGTTACAAATCCAATGCATTAACCAACTGAGCTATGAAGTCTTTGTTAATAAGTCTTAGAACAATGATAATTATTGTTCTCTCCTTACTTCTCTTTTTCATGTTAGTTACAATACTTAAATTAAACCATTGCATGATCTTTTTCTTTTAATGTTAATGCATTATGTTTGCAAATCAGTTCATGCAACATATTTACATTGCATGCAACCAATCCTTTCTTTCTTTCAATGCATGCATTACTTTTTTTCAGTGCATGTATTTATTACATGCAATCCTTATTTTATTCTTTATTTTATATTTTAATTTGTTTGTGTTTGTAAATATATGTATATATATATATATTTCACTTGTGTGTATACAAACTTCTAGGCTTAATAACATCTTCATATGATGTCCGTTTTACATAAACCAGGTGTCTATCTTGACCAGAATTCCGAGACGAACACAATGGCGCAGTCCGTTTTACTTAATTCTTATTATTTAATTAAGTTATTCTTATTTTATTATCTTAAAAATACGGGGTGTTACATTCTCCCACCCTTAGGAAATTTCGTCCCCGAAATTTAATAAGGGTAAAATCAATTAACCCCTCGCATAATATACATCCATCATGTGTACATCCAATTTTAGCAAACATTGTGCACTTGTGCAAAGTGAAATACAACATAGTAACGCATGTATGCCTAAGAAGTACCTCCTATGTGTATGCAAATTTCTCAAAAATCCTTTTTAAAATATGATGCTCAAATCCAAGATATACTGGCAGTTCTACATGAATGCAATATTTTGAAAATCAAAATGTTTTTTCATCCAAATTTTCCCACTCTTACTGAGTAAGAGCATAGTTCATCCAATTGTTGCATCCATAATCCTACCAACCAACTTTATTTTTCGAATTTCAGAAAAATCTAATTTTCTAAATTCGATTTCTTATGTTACAAAAAGGTGGAAAATGGAAAATTTCACACCTTCCATTTTTATTTTATATACCTTTTTCCAACCGTGCTTGGATTTTCTGAATCAATGTATAAAGATTTCCTATTTCCCTATCCAAGCACATCCCACATAAGAAAATTTTCTTTGTTGCAGCTTTTCTTTTTCGTCTTATCTTGCAAAAATTTTATTTAAAATCGCAAAACTGGAGTAGATACAGACAATTATTTTCCTTAATCGGGCTTATGACTTGTTCTTACCTATAAGGTCAGTTCAGTCTCCTACTACAAGGTGCCAACATCCACTCTATTCTCATTTTCTATAACTTATTTTGTCCACACAACAAAATTCTCTTTTAAACAATTTATCAAAAATAATTGTCAAAAGAATAGAGACTTCAAAACTTTCTTGATTAAAAATTATTATATGAAATATAACTAGAAAAACTAGCGAGCTATACATGCTTTATAATATGCACCTTTTACTGAGAGAATTTTACTTTAAAACTCAATATGTACTTCTTTACATATTTTAAAACTATAACTTTTAAGATTAAAACTTGAAAACACCACAAATCCTTTGTCAAAACTTTTACAAATTCAAGCTTTTAAAAGTTAATCATTGGGTTAGACTCAAAGTGGGTCTTTAACTCAACTAGGCTTTCCTAGACACTTCTCAACTATATATGTTCCTAATCATTTTCCACATTCTAACCTTTTTTGTTAACTTATAAGGTTTCACTTCTAAACCCACTATTTTGAAATACTAACATTTCAGTTTCCATGCTATGGGATACTTTCTCCAATACCAAATCGTATTGTAAACTTTTCAACCAAACCACCGAAGGGTCTTAAAATTTCTATGTTCATTCCTTTATTGTACAAACCAATATCCCAACTCTTTCCATATTTTACTCTTTATACCTAGTGGGCTCTTTTATGGACTTCGGCCTATATATATATATATATATATTATTTTTATATTTATATTTTAGAAAATACAAATACGCTCGCTCATTATTTCCCTAGGAACACTAAACCGAAGCTTTGATACCAGATGTAACAACCCGCGTTCCGACGGACCAATTTTTTTTTCAAAAACCCAATCCATCGAAACCTGAGTCGGTTTGCTCTGGTATCCTGCAGAAAAGACAGAGACATAAAACCTGTCAGAGTTCGGAAAACATCTCACAGCGGAATAAAATATAATGTAGTTGAAACATAGCTTTACCTTAATAATAATACTGCTAAACTAGTATCCAAAGCTATACAGTCTCTGTCATGAACCTAACCTACGAATGTTATGAGGAGGGGGTCAGAACATAAGTTCTGCGTGAATGAAATTAAACTACACTTCTTGGATAATCCTACATATACCGTTCAATTATATTTTCTTATTTATTAGGTTATTTGTGTTATTAGCACTCAAGGCTTATACACACGTCGCACCCATCTACTCTTTAGTAGATTAACCTAATATTGTGTATATGCAGCTACCCCCAATCAAGGTATACTCTACTCACATGGTCTCCACCGTATGTACGCAGTCCCTTATCCAATGTTGCATGTCGTATGTATATCAACGCTACGTTTGCCTAAAACTATCATCACTGTGTCACGTAAGCCTTTGGACTGCCATTCTAGATTATACTAGATTCTATCATCGAATAATGCCCTCTAGTCTATGGTACACCACCCAGAGCGACATGAGTGTACCTAGACTTTCCCCACGTACGTATCGTCAATCGTACTCGATGTCTATTTGCACATGTTCTCTATATGTTCGCCCGAGTCCCGTGGCAGGGCTAATCAAGAAACACGGAACTCGATCGGGAGCTTTCGGATATCTGCCGATTACAGATGCTAAGGTCTGCTTTTACAGTGGCTATGGTCCCACTAGACCCCTCCCTCAACTAACAAATGAAATGCACCGAAGAAAATCTAGAATGAGAACTGTAATCCCGGCCCCCTATGCCCATCGATCCTATTGGCCAACCTCACCCAAAACCAAATAGCAAAGTGTATGGTCTTTTGGAGTTCTCCGCCCTTCCGCTTCATGTATTGACTGAAGATGGTAGGTAGATGCCGAGTTGCTATCACATGACACTAATTGGTCTCGTCGAATCATGTTGGTCCATCTTAGTCTCTTGATTGCCTCTTATTATTGCAATCAAGGCATACTCATTGGTTCACCTATGCAGACCTAACCTTTGTGAGTACAGGCGGATCATCTGCCACTCACAGAGGAATACCAAGAGTACCCTACGTCCCCGGAAGCCATGTGCTTCCCCTTCCAGTCCTTTGGAGCCGCCAAACAATCAGATGAATGTGCCCTCCCCTCGCGCCTTTTAACACCTCGATGATCTATCCTATTGGGTTATTCACCCTCAACCGTACAGACGGGTCTAAGCGACTTACTTTAGCAAGTTGTTGGACCCTATGTCTAAACATTCTTTTACGCGCTTGTCTCACCTCACCAGGTTTCCAATTAACTTAGTTATTCCAATTCATATTGAATTCTTATTCAAATTACCAAGTTTCTTTTGCTTATTAATTTCTGTCATGCAATTTAATTCATTTAAGTTTATTAATAAGCTTACAACATGTTATTCTCTAGATTGTGGCCCAAGGTCTGTGATCCACAATCCCTTTTATATTCTTATTTGATTTCAATAACATGTTTTACTTAATATGTACTTAAGTATATCTAATTCACATGTTTCCAATTAACATGTCACTTACCATTTATGATTAAATAAAACTTATTACATTTCATAAGTTTTCCTCGTCTTTTCTCATTTAATCATAATTCCACTTTATGTCGTCAATACAACTTACCGTTGTTTACTAATTAACTTAGTTCTATTAACTAAGGCCCATTAATAAGTTTCTCTACCCATTTATTATAACCTATGTAATGACCCGGGATTTTGACGATCTTGGTTATCCGATATACAACACATATCGAACATCCAAGGATCAGAAATACCGGTCATAAATGAAAGAAATTAGAGGGTGGGGAAAGATAAGATAGAAACTTAGAATGGAAGAAGAAGAAGAACACAACATCAGAGTAACACGAATCTCACAGCGGAACGAATAACATATCATATATATAACATAACTTGAAATATACATCTGTATTTGAATATACATATCATTTATCAAAGTACAACACTTACAACACAGCGGAAATAACTATAGCTATATAATCCTGAAGCCTCCTGCTCCAAGCTCTTCCAGTATATCTGTAAAATCCCGACTACTTGACTGCCCATACAAAATTAGGCACCCAAGAGTTTAGGGAAACAAACAAAATAAACTCCGGGTCAGTCATGGGATTTGTATGAGTAAAACAGTTTAAAACAGTTCGAACAAGTAAACGATATCTCATAAGACCACGCCGTATAACGGAACGGGTTTTTCCCTTATGAGAATCCAAAATATCTTTATATCAAAAACCTTTTGATATTATAATAATGTCTATCAGCCACAACTATAATAATCACCTAGCAGAAACGCTTTCATCTCACGTTCTACATATATAGTATACAATCAAAACCGCAAGCACGTATTGGGTAATGGGTTTCCAACTATGACAAGGTATGGAACCACCTTTCGCTAGTGTACCTCTAGAGAGGAATACACTGGGTTCAACAAGAACATCTTGCAACCCGACCACACATGACCGAACACTCATTTCGCTTGAGTGTATCGAATGTATATCACCAACGGTTGGGATCAGCAACTGTTTCCCGAATGGGACAGTATCGACAATAGATTTTTAGAAGTAAATGAAACTCTAGATCAGGTGATTATACACCCTACTTCGGTGCGACCGACTTAGCCATGCTGCCTTCCCGATTTCTGTCATTTTCCGGTTGATGAGGCTTGAGGTTACGCTTCATCATCACATCAGATTCACTTTGAATGTCACATCGTCAAATCCATCAAATCACCGATTGACGTCTACAACAATACATTATGTGTTAGATAAAAGAAGTTTCCTTCTCCGCTTCCACTCTTGGTACGGTTGGAGAAATCAATATACGTGATCGTCTGGAAATACTCTGTCAGACATTCATCCATACAAGTCATCCAGGAACAGGATGAACCAAAGGCACTATTCTGTAAACAGGATAGCCCTTGCATAACTCCGCCTTCAATTTCCTTGGGCATATATGATTCGCAACGCTTATGCCAATACAGAGTGGTTCTTTGGATAATAATCCAACCGGTCTCTCCATATTAACAACGTTAAAATGGTCAAAACTTCGATAGTCTGTGATTTAACTATCGAAGAAAAACAAGTGTGCAAACAACGATATTATTTCCAAATGGAAATTTATATCGATCAAACATCATTCAACATTTATCTCTTTATTTCCTTAATTTACTTATCTCATGTTTCCCTATATTCAATATTTCTTATTTTCTAAATTTGGAAAATATACGTTATTAACAATGGAAAACATTTCCATTTCTTGTTTTCTTTATTAGAAAACATTCTGGTTTCTTATTTGGAAAACATTTCCAAAGCTTCTTCATTGGACTTAGACAGATGTTTAAACAAACCATCGCGATGCCAACTCTAAATTCACTTAACCATCCTTTACTATCGAACCTTAACCATTCCTTAGTTAAAAATGAAGTCAATCAAGTTGGGGTAATACTACCTCTCAGACCTTAACTAAACAACGTTTCTAACCTTGAAATAGACAAAGTTCACCCTTCTAATTCGTTAACAAACTTCCTTACGTAACTCTCTTTCAAATCTTTTCTATTCGATAATTCTTTCCTTCGATAAGGTATATTCGATAACTCTATTCAATTTATTCTATACACTTAACTCTTTTGATTCAACTTTAACTCTATTCACTTAACTCCTATCGAATAAACTATATTCGATAACTCTTATGTATTTAACTCCATTCGAATAACTAATTCGAATAACTCTTATGTGTTTAACTCTATTCGAATAACTAATTCGAATAACCCCTTTTACTCCATTTGGGATAAACTATATTCGGTAACCCCTTTAACTAAATTCAATTTGATTAACTCGACTAACTTCACCCATTTGGTTAACTTGACTAACTTAACCCATTTGGTTTACTCTTATTCGAATAACTAATATTCGATTAACTCTATTCAACTAACTCGACTAACCCCTTTCGAATAACTAATTTGATTTACTAACTTTCGAATACCATATTCGTTTTATCTCCTTTCGAATACCATATTCGATTTAACTCCTTTCGAATAACTATATTCGATTTAACTCTATTCGCTTTATAAAGATTTCCTTTTTAACAACGTTTATTCATTTTTAAAGATTTACTTTTAGTAATGGTTCTCCACTTTAAAAATGATTTCCTCCTTATAACAGTTTCCTTTTTATAACGTTTTTCCCATTTTCTAAATATATCCTATTTATAAATATCCCAATTTATAAATATTTCTTATTTATAAATATTCCATTTACAAATATTTTATTTTCAAATATCACTTTGAAAATATTCCCTTATCAACATTTCGGTATGTTATGGTATTCAACATATCAAATCACGATGATCAGTATCGTTCAAACGCATATAATCGACAACAGATTATAATTCACATCATATATCAAAATATATGAAAAACAATAAAATAACTGTTGAGGAACCCAGTCGGATTCCTCCAACCTGTTTCCCTGCATCCACAGATGTTACACAATATAATCAACATCACTTTCAGTTCCATATGATATATTCTGTTAAACAGAATCAATATAGGAATTCAACTAACTGACTAGCAGTTCAATCAAACAGTCAACACACAATCAATCAGCCAATATTTAACAGTTCTAAAAATACAACATGAAATTATAAACTGTTCAGAGTTAGTGAGATTTACTCACATTGGACTATCATCGTCAATAACGATAATTGTCGTTGATTCAGATTGGACAATTTATTTTGCTATAAATTGTAACGAGCACCAATCCACTTCCGGTCAGCTCCATTGGGTAGTGTCCGTCCATACGATCCTATCGGATCTTGTTTCGTCTGATTCTGATATCGTACGAGCAAGTTACGAATTTATAAAGTTTATATACTAATTTGAATTTAAAATAAAACTTAGTTTTAGTTACTTTTGGGCCTCACCACAACACCTTGGCCCAACTTCCTTCAACAGACCCGTCTTCTCCATTCACCACTACCGAACGTTGCTCTTCAATGTTTTGCCATTGCCGCTCAAAGCTCTCATCCCAACCCCTTCTCCAGCTATTTTAAAATCAAATAAAAATTACTGAAATTCTCCTCTTCAACTCCTCAACATCTTCATATACCAATTGAACCACTCGACACCTTCCTTTGAAATCCGTCGCTCGAATCCTCACCACGCCTGTAGCACACTAGCGACCCCTTTTAACACCGATTCCCCAAAAACTCTCACCATTGAGGCAGCTCTCTATGCTCATCACAAAAACAACGTTGAATTCGAGAAACAATGCTCCAATCTCAACAAAACTCGAACCCTAGATCTAGGAAACCAACGCTGTACAAAAATGGTATCGACAAAAATCACGTCGAGCTTAACGAAATGCACATGAGACTGAAGAATCCGAGTATAGGAATTCAAATAACCAAGTTTGATTATTTATGGTATTTTATTTCCATTTATTTTGAATTTATGAGGATCAAAATGTTTACAGGAAGAAAACATGGAGGCGCGATTTTTGTTTGACTGGAGAATGCGATTAGGTCTTAAGGAAATGTAAAGGGGGTATATATAGGGGATTTAGATATTTTATTAGATAATTTATTTTATTATTTTATATTGGTTTTAGCACTCTAAAAAACCCTACGAATACACATGATATCTAAAAATCATGAAAATTGACATGCAGCTAGAGTTCGACATTACGGTCCCAACGAAACTGGTTTCGTCGAATTCTGACTTTGTATGCTCACACAGCGTATTTTTAATTGTTAAAATACTGACTGTTTATCATTCTAAAAATCCGTACGGCCACACAGTGACTCTAAAAATCACAGAAACTGACATCTAGCAACTATTTAACACTGTGGATCCAACAAAATTAGTTTCGTCGAATTCCGACTTCGTTTGCAAAAGTGGCTATTTTTAAGGCTCTGGATGACTCATTTAAATATATAAATATATTTAAATATAATTAAATAAAATATTAATAAATAAATATTTTCGTATATATTCACAGTGGAATACCATACAACTCTAGAATATTCATGTATAAATTTCTAACTTGATATTTCAAATCTGGGTCAACCCGATATTCGATTTATATTGAAATTCCTTTCTTAAAATATAAATAATTCCTTTATAAATTATAAAGGAATTCCGCAGCAACTTTTCTAAAATTTGATTTGAACATAAATCAAAATCTACACGACGAAATCCCGATTTTTCTCTTCCACTAGAAAGATATACTCCACCAGCTCCACATGTTTCTTGTTTCACAGAAATCCGGCTTAAAACGAACTATGTACATTCAGTTGAAGTTCAAATCGCCAAATAGCGAACTACAGCGCCATTTCGAGCTCGATTTTAATTATAATATAATTGTACGTTCAAACTGCCATTATTTAAATATATTCGTTATTCAAATCAACTTCCAAGATGAATTAAATATCACAGATGATCCAGTTCGCACCATATCGTCATTTCAGCCAATTCTGATTATTTCAGAATTAAATATATTATTTAATTTATTATTTTAATTAAATATTCATCATTATTTAATTCCACAACCATTAAATTCTCTTAATCACCTTTTAAATAATTAAATAAATTAATTATAATACCTCTGCCAAAGCGGGTCATTACAATCTTTCCCACTTAAAATAATTTCGTCCTCGAAATTGCTAAAAGGTAGAGGACGACCTTATCGACTGGTTAGAACATATTTGTTCACTTCTCAACTTCAGTTTCCAACTGAACCAATTCAATTTCAATTAAATTATTAATTAATTCTTATCAACGAAAATTTCAAAAATCCTGAAAATTTTCTAATGCCTTAACTCTTCAAAAAATTTCGCCAGCACCTCCTTTGTACTGGTCAATACGTCGAACTCCAGCTTGCCTCTCTGGGCCATCTCCATCCCAAAAGAAAATCAAACAGCCAAGCGGCTTGCCCATTCGGCTCATAAATCTTATATCCAATAGAAATATAAACTTGTACCTTTTGTCGGCATATCATTATATCCTTTCCACCTGTTATCAATTCAGCGGATACAAGGGTCATCCCAATCAAATTCCAATCTGCTTTTATCCACAACACAACCATTCGCTTATACCCTAGCCAAATATCATTTCAACTCGAGTTTCTTCTCGATTCCCAACTCTTAACTTGATTATCACATTACACTTCAAATTTGAATTGCACAATCCAATTTGTCTTGATATCATTCTAATTCAATCTCAGTTACCACTTTACTGGCTTTACTTTAATTCAAATTTGCTTTCACAAATTTCTGTTAAATTTGTTTAAAATTCAAACAGTCTTTCCCTGGGAGTTTTTAAACAGTTTACTCTTTTCAAAAATCAAATTTTCCTTTTGAACATGTCACTGAGCCCTTAATTAATATTCCATTAGTTAAATCACTTCTCTATTTCTTTATCAATATTTGTTAACCAAATATTTTCAATAGCCATATTGGCCTTTTATGTTATTTGGAAAACATTTCCGAATATCGCCTTCCTTTATTTTCTAAACTTTAGAAAAAAATATATGCTATTTATAATTGGAAAGTATTCTAATTACTTATCTTTTTTCCGATCTCGTTTATTTCTATACTTAGGAGATATTCTTTATTATATTTCCAAGCTTACACTTAATTGGGTTAAAACGGATGTTGTGTAAAACATCGTTACGAAAACCCAATTACTATATTCAACTAACTCTTATTCAACATTGATCTTCGAGCCTGAAATCTTACTATTTATTCATTAATAATGAAATCAATCAAGTTGGCGTATAACTACCTCTCAGACCTTGACTGAATAACATTTATAACGTCAAAACAGATATGACTACTTACTCGAATAATCAATACCATACAACTACTTATTCACTTTTAAACACGTATACGATTCCTCTTTCTATTCTTAGTCTTCCATTTTGATTCTATTATTCTATTTCTAAGTTCGTTTCCTTATCGACTTCTATATATATATATATCGATACGTTGATTTCTAACTATCAAATTATCTTAAAAATATTCTAAATTCTTAAATTCCCGGAAAAATTCGCCATAACCTCCTTTGTACCAGGAGCATCGAGATATTTCAAATAGCCTCCCATGGCCCTCACCAATCCAAAAGAAAACGAAAAAGCCAAGCTGCTAGCCGATACGGCGCATAAAATCTCATATATGAATTAAATACATACCTTTTCGTCGAGCATTCTATTTATATACCTTCATACCTTATCCATACCTATCTCATGTATATTTATACCTGCCCAATCTATTTTAACTATACCTGATTGTTTTAACTTAATTCGTTAATTAATTTGTTAATTAACTCTTTAGTCTATTTCACTTTTATATTTGAACATGAAATGTTCAAATATATTTTAACTTGCTTATTAACTAATTTGAATCCAAATTTCAAATTTAAGTTCTATATTCGATTTCGAATATTCATTTACAAATCCAATTCACCTTTCAAAGTTCAACTTCAAATTCAAAACTCGATTAACTAATTCCTCCTCGACTTAGTTAATTCTATTCAAATTCTATTCAAAATCTATATCACTTCTATTATTCAAATTCTAATTCTATTTCACTTCTATATTATAAATCCCATTTGAATTTCTATATTAAAATTCCATATATTCAAATTCTATATATTCAAATTCTATATATCAAATTCTATTATTCAAATTCTATTATATTCTATTTGAATTCCAAATATTCTAACTCTATTTTAACTTCTATTTGAATTCTATTGATTCAAACTCCATTTTCTATTTCTATATTCAATTTCATTTCACTTTCGATATTCAAATCCTATATTTGAATTTCCTTTATATTTTCTATATTCAAATTCTATATTTGAATTCCATTTGAATTTCTATATTCAAACCCCATTTGAATTTCTATATTCAAATTCTATTTCAAACTTTCTTTATTCATTCTTTATTATAAATCCCATTTTGAAATTCAACACAACTTGTCTTTCCCAAAACAAATTCAAAACAGTATCTCTGGTAGTAATTCGTCACTTACAACTCGAAAATGAATACTGATGTTGCAGCTGTCATCATCAGAATCTATTTTCCAGCGATCGAAGTGAGTTCAATACTATAAAACCATTTCTAAACAGTTCCACTTTGAAATTCATTTCAAAACATAATTCACACTGCTTGTAAAACAATTTAAAATCTCCCAGGATCTTAAATTTTCCTTATTTTTAATCGAAATCCATTTACAAACACTTATCCAATTTTCTAGAGTTTAATTAAATTTCTGGTTTAAATTTCAGATTTAACTCAGCTGATTTCACGTATTTCACTTATATGAATTCTGATTGGTTATTTACATAAACATTTAATTTATAATCTTACTTGATTATAATAACAACCAATATATCCACTATATTATAATTTTGATATATATATCTTCTCTATATCGAGATATACCTTGGGTAAACTTAATTTAATTTACCCTCTTTTCAAAACATATCGTGTCGACCCATCGTATTCGAGTGTTCAGTAACTCCTACTGATACAGTGGATCAAACTGATCGACCAGAACCCATAAACAACTCAACCAATAAATCTCCACAATATAAAACAAATTTTTATATCAATAACAAATACGTTCACTCGTATATATACACTCAACTCAATCTAGGGTATTACTAACCCTATCTCTACCGAGTCACGCAACAGAGCCAAGGTAATTTACTTAACTTAAGCTCTAATACCAACTGTAATGACTCGGTATTTCTGATCCTTGGATGTTCGATATGTGTTGTATATCGGATAACCAAGATCGTCAAAATCTCGGGTCATTACAACCTATGTTATAATTTCCCCTTGTCCCTAGGACAAGTCTAAACATGTTATTCTTTCCAACGGGTTTCAGACTCCCAGACTGCTTAATTTATAATTAAATACAATATATTTTCCCCCGTTTTCTTAATTGGTTTTAGGTTTTCCCCTTTTCTGAATTACTTAATTTACAATTAAGTGTCACTTAACTTAATTCACCAATTATCCCATTCCCTTACTAGTTTATTATAACCTAAGTTATAATATTCACTTGTCCCTAGGACAAGTCTACCTACTATACAACATTTTCATCACTGTTATTTATTTATAATAGGTTATTATCATTCCCCTTTTAAACCATTTACTGTTGTAAACCATTATTCTTCATTCTCTATAATATATGTTCCTTACTATATTAAGGAAAACACTTCATGCACCTTATCTGTTTGATAGAAGGAATCAATGATTTATTTTCATAACGTTTTCCCATCTAAATCCGTGGTAGCAAGTAATTTATTTACTTTTCTATATTTATTGTGGCTTACATGCAACAACGTTTTCAGAAATAAGTCATTTAGGGAAATACATCACTTTTCCCTATTATCACACTAACTCAGTTCATTACATCCCTTCCTTTCTTATTTTCTGAGTTAGACATTTAATTTCCATCCTTGCCATTTATTCATATCTTGTTATATACATATATTTATTTTTTTATTTATATATAAGCACTAGACCTCTCACATTAAGCCTACACTTGTGGACGCTGGATTTGCCGGGCGGGTATGGGCAGAATTCTACCACAAGCTGACTTAACCTCATGTCTTAGCACATGTTGTTAATTCTTGCACTTAGGCCTCTTACATTAGGTTCAACATTAGTGGCTGCTGGATATGTCGGTCGGGTCCGGGCAGACTTCCACCACTAATGCAACCTAACCTCGTGCCATAAGTGTATTTACAATTTCAATTTGTAATCCTAGGCATATTCAGTTTCATTCAATCACTTATGCTCATATAAAATTGAACTTCCAAATTAAAACATCAAAACATAATATATGTTATGTTCATTACATGAAAATTTTAGACATATTATCGTTTTTACTGTAATATAGTTACAGTAATCTAATTTACATGTCGTCCAATTTTTGCCTATATTTTGTCGCTTGTCATTTTCAACATATGTTTAATTCTACTAGGACATGTAAACATTCAATCGGGTTATTATTTTAACATGTCGTTCAATCAATAATATGTCCCAAGTAAAGCATGTAATTACAATCACTGAATTGGCTATTCATATCCTAACAAGTTTATTTTCTCCAACATGTAAGCATTCAATAACTTAGCCAAATCAACATAGGAATTTCCTGACATATTTATATCAACATTTCAATTCGTTACAATAGCAATTTATAATTAAACTAGCCATTTCACAATTTATTAAAAAGGGGAATGCTAAACGATAGTCATAACATTATCTAAAGGCTATAGCTTAAACCCACTCTCCTTTAAGCTTTCCCCAAATTTTGGATATGATCCGCTCTATCATCCATGGTTTTCCTTTTCCCTTTAATTTGATTCATGACCTAACAACCACATATTTATTATTTCATGAAAAGAGAAGGGAAAGAGAAATAATTTAAATAGATAGGTTCTTAGAGGTTTACCTTGCTTTCATGATTCAATAATCTTTTTATTAACGTTGATTCCCTCTTCCAGATCTGAATTCATAATCCTACTAGGCTAACATTTTAATTTCAGAATAGATTTGAGAAGAGAGAGAGGGAGCCATGGCAGAGCTCCAGCGTAGCTGCTGAATTATGATGTTTAAGGTTAGGTCTAGGATCTTATTTATAGGTGCTCAAGACCTTATCGTACACGCAGCGCTGAGTCAGCATTGAACCCAGTTAAGAAAATAGTCCAGGTTCGCATATGAATCTAGCCAAATCCTATCGTACACGCAGTGCTGAGTCAGGATTGGGTCCCGCAAGCTGTTTTGGCGCAGACATTTGAATTTCGAATGTTTGAATTGTTTTGGCGTAGAAATTTGGTTTTCGAACTTTTGAATTTCTGGAATTTATTTAACTGTTTTATTCACATGAAATATTCTTATATGTATACAATTCCTCTACCGACCATTTTACGTGAATATATATACGCACAATTTTCTTTTTATTTTCAAAATTCAAACGATGTTGCACCGTTATTTGATTCTTTCCATATTTCATTGATTGTAGCCTTATCTTGAATTTTATCTTTTGTATACATATATCTATGCATATATATACATATATTCTCATATATATACATATATTTTCTTTATTTCCTTATATGTACGTTTTTATCCTTTCAAATTTTGAATTTGTATATGTACATATATTTGCATGTTCAGTTGGCCCTCTCTAAAACAAAAATAGAAATTATGCCACCGCCAGGGTTCAAACCCCCGACCTTCATGTTACAAATCTAATGTCTTAACCAACCGAGCTATGAAGTCCTTTTTTAATAAGTCTTAGAATAATGATAATTATTGTTCTCTCCTTACTTCTCTTTTTCATGTTATTTACAATACTTAAATTAAACCATTGCATGAATATTTTTCTTTTAATGTTGATGCATTATGTTTGCAAATCAGTGCATGCAATATATTTTTGCATTGCATGCAACCAATCCTTTCTTTCTTTCAATGCATGCATTACATTTTCTTCTTCAGTGCATGTATTTATTACATGCAATTCTTATTTTATTCTTTATTTTATATTTTAATTTGTTTGTGTGTATATATATATATATATATATTTCACTTGTGCGTATACAAACTTCTAGGCTTAATAACTTCTTTATATGATGTCCGTTTTACGCAAACCAGGTGTCTATCTTGACTAGAATTCCGAGACGAACGCAATGGCGCAGCCCGTTTTACTTAATTCTCATTATTTAATTAAGTTATTCTTATTTTATTATCTTAAAAATATGGGGTGTTACATCATTTCCTTTTTGATATGCATTATAAAAATGAATAAAATCGATATAAATATCATTCGCTTTAAAATAGCGCAAATCTAATCAACACGACTTCATATATTTCAATATTTTCGTGTCCATCCAAAATCAGACATCAAATTCTCATTTTAATCCTTCATTGAATATTATTTTAAAATATTCATTATCTTAAAATATTTCCTTATTTTAAAATATTTGTTCCTTTTTGAATTGGAATCAGAACCAATCAATTACCATATAATTTATTTATATGGATTTCATACAACACATGTACACAACAATCATGATACACAGTCAACCATCATCCAGAGTGCATTACACAACTGCATAAGCATTAAATATAAATAATTAACGCTTACAACAGTCTGTCAACTAATTGATTGACATACAACTAAACAATTGGGATTAGTGTACTCCAAATATCATCCCAATACCCGTGTGGGGTTTCAAACAACAAATACTGAATATTATTTGTGCAGTTGGGCGATGTGAAAAATTTATCGTCTGAATCAATATCAGTTAAATGGGTGTATATAAACAAATCGTCAGATTTGTAAATGAATATTTATTTTCATTTTAGGAGGATTTTTATTGTTCAAACATTTTATTCAACATATGAATATTTTATACGGTTCATATACATATTATAATGAGATTTTTAATAAATATTTATTTCAGAAAATTTCGGCATTATAACGGCGCGATATTAAAACCGGAGTAATGTCTAGCACTACCCCTCACCTTATATTGGCTCGCACCATACACAACAATCAATCCAATCAACCAAACCACAATACAATTCATTTTCAACACAACCAAATTTCCACAGTACAATCTAAACAAACAATCATGGTCTGTACAATAAATAGTGTCAGGGGCTTCTAACCCCGTCTGCATCCTAGTATATATTTAACTGTAAAATAATTAGAGTGAGAAGGAGTTCTCACCTTTGGTTTCCAGTCCATCAGTCTTTAATTTAAAAGTTTGGATTTGGATTTGTTTCCAGTGTGTAGTGTTCTACACCGTGATTCCAACACAATCTGTTTCACGCGGTTTACATTAAAAATCACATTTTTATATCGCTATTATACATATATATATATCACATTTTTATATCGCTACTATATATATATATCACATTTTTATATCGCTACTATATATATATCACATTTTTATATCGCTACTATATATATATATATATAAATCACATTTTTATATCGCTACTATATATATCACATTTTTATCTATGGTATATATATATATATAAATTCAGCTTTTAAAACAAGGCGTTTCATCTAAAAATCAGATTTTTAATCCTATGTTATATATATATATATAATCTAAAAAGAAACTAAAATTCAATGCAATTTATAAAAAAAAACTGAAAAGAAAACATTGCTTTTATACATTAAAAATCATATTTTACGACAATACTATATATACATATTAATTTCAGATTTTTATCCAATGTTATCTATGTTAAAAATCAGATTTTTTAACCAATGTAATTTATATTAAAAACCAAATTTTTAAACAATGTGATTTATTTTTAAAAAATGTAATTAATTGAATTTTATAACGTTTTTTAAAATAAAAATGTTACCTTTAATCACTATTTTCGGCTTTGATGGCTGCGGCCTAAGAAAAAGGTGAGCTCGGCTTCAATGGTGCGACGGGGAGGTGAAGGTGGAGTCAGGGGGTTGCGCAGGTGGCGTTGGTGTGGCGGAGGGCCGACGGTGGTCGGAGGTAGAGCCACGGTGGCGACGATGGGCTGATTTGGGGCTGTAAGGGGCTAGGGTTTTAATTGGAGAGAGGAGGAAGGATGGGGGGTTCGACGCGGCGGTTGGGCAGTAAGGCGGAGGCGCGGTGGGTGGCGGCGCCACTAGGGGGTGCGACGGTGGGAAAGGGGAGCGGCTGTAACGAGATCGGGTTTTATTTTTTTCTTTTTATTTTTTAATCTCGCGTTGACTAAGTAGAAGAAAAGGGGGGTTATAATAATATATATATATATTTAATCATTTTAAATTCCAAAAAGCCAATTTTTCTTTCGAACCCAACGACTGTTATCCCTAGCGTAATAACCCCATTTTGGACACAATGGGATATGTCCCATAAGGGAATTCGACTGTTATGATCAGTTTCCATCAGAATTAAAATATAAATTAGTAGAACGGTCAATATTGATTTTAACGTATATTTTAATTTACTGGGGCCACATACTGACTCAAAATATTCCAGAAAAACAAATCTAGCTACGTTTCGATGATACGCTACTAACAAAACTAATTTCGTCGAATTTGGAGACCGTTTGAAAAATGGTCATATTACAGTCGATTAAATTCAGACTGAAATTACCAAATGCGTTTAAATTCACCACTCTCACATATTAATCCAAAAATTATGAAATTTTAAACCTAACAATAATTTGACATTCCGGATCCAACAAAAATGGTTTCGTCGAAAATGGAGGTCGTTTGCAAAACGGCTTTTTTAAGGGTTGTATATTATATAAAATATATATAAATTCCATCGCGACTATTTTGAATTTTAAACTAGACATAACTTTCACTTTATATTATGAAATCTCAATTTTTCACATTCATTAGAAAGATATAATTAAACAGATTCAAATATTTTTGGTTTCGTCCAATTCTTATTTATATTGAATTATGTACATTCATTTGAAATTTAAAATCGAATTTTCGAACTACCACGCCATTTCAATTTTTAGCCTTGCCAAATTTCAATACCTTTCAGTACCTCAATACTTGACCTCGTTACTCATAATTTTAATTTGTATGACTCATAAGTGTTTGAAGTGAAAAGAAAACAACAATGGAAACCCACTCAACAAAGAAGGAAGAGAGCAGCAATCAAAAAGAAAACACCTTCTTATGTGGAAAGTGTAAAAAAAAATAAGAAGACAAAGACAAGTGACTTCTTTGAATATCCAAAAAAAATTACATAAACAAAAGAAAAAAGGAGAAAATGAAGTAAATAAAAAAAAACAGGAAGTTGTAGAACAAAAGTAGAGCTACCAAGAACATATAGACCAATCAAAAGGACAAAAAAGAAACTACAGGAGAACTAATAGAAGTCATAAAGCCACTAACTATCATAGAACCAACAGGGGCAGACTCGATGTTATCTCATTGCAAATAGCTAATATTATTGATCAGAAAATAACAAAGTGTGGTCTAAACAATTTTCTCCTTGACAAAATCAACACAAAAATAAGTGTACAATTTTGTTTACTATCATTATTTGTTTAAAAGTTAATTCAAACTCTGTTTTACTCAAAACAACAAAGTTGCATGGACTGACAGCTATTCAATTAGAGGAGGATACATAATAACAAAAGATATGCTGAAATATGTTTTGAAAGGAACTTCACTGATGGCCAGGTACTTTATTTTATATAAAAAAATTAATACTTGTTTAATTAAAACACATGTCTTCATTCTAGGTAAATTTATTTATTTGAATAATAGAGTTGTTTGACAAAACAGATACTAAACTAATGAAAATGGGTACCTAGTAACTGTTAAGTTGTACGTTCCATCTAAAATGAATTTGATATCTAAACATAAATGAAACCGATACCTACTATCTGGATAAAAAACATGACACCTATAGAAAAAATGGAACAATATCTAAATATGTAAGAAACCGATATCTACTACCTGTATAGAAAATATGAAACCTAAAAAAAAAGGAAACTTTTTTTTGAAGCAGAAATGTGAGATCTTCAACAAAGAAGAGAGAAAACACACACACACACACACACACACACACACATATATATATATATAAAGATAAATAAAGTCTATAATATCTGCCTACAAGTCTGAAGGGAAAACAAACAAAAACTACACGAGTTGTGACTGAAAGTATGTATATAATAGTAGATAGATGAGCTCCGGATAAACCACCACCCATCATACTTCAATATCAAGTTCTGGCAAGGCCACTACCCGATAGTGAAGTATTTCTACTCCTACACAATACATAAGTCACTCCAACTAGAATACAATAGAAACAATAGAACGGAACAACACAAATAAACTCTCTAAAACTGCACTCTAAAAAACTCCAAAGCATATATCATCTACAATCCAAATAACAGCCCTCCAAAAAGCTCCTCAGCATAATTAACTATTTGCGACCTGAATATGAAAAAAGGAAACTTATACCTACATACATAAGAAGCGGAGACACTGTATCTGTATAGAAAATATGATACCTACAAAAAAAAAGAAACTGATACTTACATATTTAAGAAATTGATACCAACTATCTATATAAAAAATATGATGCCTACTAAAAAGATGAAGCCAATACATGCATATGTAAGAAATGGATACCCACTATCTGCATAGAAAATATGATAACTAAAAAAATGAAATTGATACATATATATATATATATATATATATATATATATATATATGAAACTGAGACCTGTTATCTATTTAGAAAAATTGACATCTACTTGTAACAATAAATGATGCTTTCTATTTGTTTTTTGGTACTAATACACTAAAATTATTTACATTATTGTATATTGAAATTTAGTTTGTCTTTTTTTATTCTTATACAGATAATAAATTGGTTTACAACCAAATGTGCTTTGGTCAAGCACAACTATTCAATGACACAATTCAAATGGTTAATAAATTTTTAATGCAAAAATAAAAATATTTCTTACATCCATTGAGTTAAACCAAATACAAATTCTAAACAAAAAGGAATAGTGGAGAAAAGAGATGGAATTATAAAATATTTAATTCTCTCATTCTTATAAGTAGTGGCACAAGATAATTATTCAGAAGTGATAATCTTCTCATTGCATTGTAAAGATCACTAGACATTGTAAACCTAGACATATGCTATAATGCGATGGTTGCACCTTGATTCTTTGCACCCAAGGAATTCAAATTAGTAGAACGACCCAAGTTTGAAAGCTGCTAGGTAACAGGTATGACATAATTCCCAAAATAACAAACTTATATATATATATATATTGGGAAAAAAACAATGCTAATATTTATTTTTTGCATAGAAATGAAGTAGAAGATATAATACACCAATTGTCAGAAAAACATGGCACTCAGGATATGCAGCTTAAACCAGATGAAATATATCAATTAGACTGTGCACGGAAAGCATCTAATGCTTGTTTTTTTCCTTTTTTTTCTTTATTATAAACTACTGAAATTATTTATTAGTGTTAGATTGCAGTATGTATAAACATTGATACCCACAAAAAAAGAATAATTCAAACAAAAGACCTACGGACATAAATATGGATTCCTACAAAAATAAAAACAGATACTAACATAGTTGCTAGTATGCATTAAAATGACACTAATACCATCAAAATGAAACTTGTGGCATTAAAATATTATGCCTACTCATACTACAATCATATTTATACTCACTAACTTATATATTATAGGATTATATTATAAAAAACCTCTAACATTGCAATATTATCCTTTATCATACAACATATTTCTTTTTGTTTCGGTACAATGCTTATAGTCTAGAATTTTAGATAGTATTCTAATATCTAGACATCTCTAGATTACAAATGCAAACAATTTACCCTTTGTGTAGAGTACTTATTTCCACTAACTTTTATAACAACCCGTGAATCTGAATGGTCTTAAATTGAGTATATTTGAATTCTAGTTAAATTTAAAACTTGATATAAAAAAATGAAATGGTAGTGTTATATTTTACATTTGAACAAATTTATCAAAATAGGAAAATCTCTGAAAATTTGCTTTTTGGTCAAACTTGATCAAAATTTGAATATAAATTAAAGTTTTAAAAGCTGTAAAATTCAAAGGTTTTCTACTCTATATTGTAGATGGTCTCTGCTACCCATTTCATCAAAATCTAATATCGTTTGCTCCAAATTTTCTATTTACATTGCAAACGCACAAACGTAAACCGTGTTTGTGTGTATTTTGTACCCGGGCCCTCTTTTCTCTTATTCTTTATGGTCTGTGTTTTGTGCCTGGACTAGGTGAGTGTGTGTTGTAGACTTTATGGGTCCAACAAACTCAAATTCCATGACCTTCTTATGTTAAATTTTTGAAGAAACTCCTCAATTGAGAAACTCTCAAATAAAAAAATCATGTATTCTTTTTCCTTCTCATTCCCCATCTTCTCTATAGAAATTACTGAAAAATTCATGGCTTCTTCCTCCTACAAGATCTAAAATTTCAAATCCTCTGTTCCTCTTCTCAAAATAAAAAATAAATCTAAAAATGAAAAACCAAAAACCTATTACCTCTCTCCCTCCATCACTTTACCTCCTCTTTCTCCTTCATTCTTTGCACCTAGCTCCTCCATTGGCGTGCCACCTTTACCTCCAACCAAAACCCTCCTCGGACCGTTGCACTTGCACCTGCATACCCCACCACTCTAGCTGAAGTATTCAAACAATATTTCCACCGAGATCTTAACAAAAAACCCTTGATCAATTTTCTCTTGGAAACTTCTAACTTCTCATTCTTCCTAGCCATCTCCTTCAACCACCTAGCCTGTTGCGCCACCATAACCTGCGCCTTAACCCATCTGAAATGCTGACCCGACCTAAAACAGCCAACCCAAGCCAAAGCTTAGCTTCCCTTAACCTCTATCACGCATGTTCTGATTTTTGTTTTTTAGATTTGTACTTTGTCTTCCCGCATCATAACTTCCCCCACATAAAACCAAATTGACTGTTATATTTTTCAAATTCGGTGGTACCTAATTATCTACAATTTTCATGTTTAAATTTTTTACAAATTATGTGTTGTTCTGTATTAAAATCGTGAATCTTTCAAACTAATTTTTGTGTCTAGATTTTTGAATCTGAAAATACCCTTTATTTTTTTCTTCTTATCTCCTTCAAAATTTATCGAATTCTAGTTTTTCTTTTTTGTTAAATTGAAGAGAATTATTTTTTCATGAATTATGATGATGATTACATTTTCAAACTTAGTGGTAAACTGGTTTAAAAATCAGTTTTAAAATGATCAAAATTTTGTTTTGTTTTTCATATTCTGCGAAAATATAAATCCATCTTCTCTGGCCAAAACACTTCTGCTCCCTTTCTTTAAATTGCCTGATATGGTATTTTGTATTTGGCATAGCTATCTTCTCTTAGCTACTAAGTTAAGAATTTCTCGCTCACAAATAATTTTATTTGTTAAGTGTATTAAACACATTCGAAAAATCATTTGAAATGGTATGATTATTTAAAGAACACGAGAAATCTTGTTATGACATATAAGTTCACTCGTGGCGCACATGATATATCATGTATGGTATTGCAAATTTAACACGGTATGAATTTGTTTTGTGACGTGTTTATTATGCTTTGTTTTATTTAGTGTTCCCACACTGAAAGTTCCTTATAGAATAGGAAAATCATCATGGGTTGAAATAATATACTAATCATTATACTATTTTTTATATTGGATTGGAATACGGGTTGAAATGATATATATACCCAAAAATTTAATTAAAAGGGTTGAAATGATACATACCCAATTCACTTGACCATAGGCTAGAAAATTATTTATGGACACCGTTGGTCAAATAAAATTATTTACTGAAATTTTATAAGTATGCATCTATTTTGGAATTTAATTTAAATATTTTAGTTAAATTAATGTTTGAAATATTTAACTTGAATTTATGAGTTTAAGTAAAAAAATGATTTTATAAAAGAATTTAATATGATTTTGAACTGATTGTTTAATTATTTTATAAATTTAATTAAGATTTAAAATTTAAAGATAAACAGTTGTATTGATAGTTATCTTCATTTTGAAATCAGTATTCCTAGTTACATTTTAGGTGATATCGAAAATTATAGTAACAGTTAATTTCTAGTTTCATTTGTAGTGAAGGCGTAAGCAATAGTGAAAATAGAAATTCTAGTATATGAACTGATGGTAACAGTCACGATTTCAATATAAGAAGAAGATCTATTGATTTTGATATAAATAAAAAATACAAAAATTTATTGGTTCAGTGCGATAATTGTTATGGATTAAATTATAAAAAAAAATTAGATCAAAACTAAATATTTGTGAGCAATGTGGATATCATTTGAAAATGAGCAGTTTTAATTTAAACTAATTTAATTTAATATAAACTAAGTTAACATAATATTTTAATTTTAAATGTTTTAAATTTAATATAATAAATTATTAAATTTTAAAAGACCTATTTTAAAATTTTAATGTAATATAATTTAATAACTTTAATGTATTTAACTTAAAGAAAAATTTAATATTGTGTTTTAATTATTTAGATTAAGTGAATGAAAGATGTGATTTTAATCAAAGATTAAATTGATATAAGATTTTACTTGTTAAATTAATTAAAAAACGAAGTTGAAGAATTTAATTTTAAAAATTAACTTGCTAATTGAACTTTAAATGTTGTTTTGAAAAATATAATGAAACGAAATGAATTAAGAATTTAAATTTCGAATCAAATCGAAGTAATGGTTTAGGATTGTGATTTTAATTGTAAACAAATATATTAGGAATTATACGAGTTAAATTTAAGTTATTTAAATGAGAATTTGGAATCTACATTTATGATAAGTCGAATTTATAAATATGGATATTTGGTTGGGATTAGGTTATTATATTTAATTAATTTAGATTATGATTATTTATATCAAACTATTTTACTTAAACCAATTTTTTAACTATTAGTTTCGTAAATATTTTATAACTATTTTAATAAAACTATTTTATATATTTTAACATTATAATTTTATAACTATTTCAATAAACCTAATTTTAATAAAATCGTTTCATATTGAATTTAATTTACATACATATTACTATTTTAAAATTAAACTATTTTAAAAAAAAAGATCCAATCCGAGCTACTAAGTTCGAATTGATTCAAGATAAAGTTTTCAATTAATAATGATATTTGTGAATAAAAATAGAAAATTGGAATTTGAACTTGATGATGAATCATTTGATAATAAGAAATTTAAAATTCAAAACAGAATCCAATACTTAACAGTTTTGAATAAATAATTATAAACAAAATAATATTTGTTGTTAAATTGATTCATGACATTTAAATGTTATTTTAAATTTAATGACCATGGTATGAAATAAACGATTGCAAATGTTATTTAGCCCTAAACATTTAACATAAGTTTGATTTTAAATTTATACTCTCCATGGTGTTAAATTTAAATTATAAATTTAATAACATCCTAAAACATGTTATCTAGAAAAGTGTGGGGAGTTAAATTTAATAGAAGGATTAGAGCACGATTGCAGAGGCTAGATCCAAATATGATTCTACACATATCTTGATATTCTTTATTCGCAAATCATTGTGAGTGGAAACCCTATATGTTCTATTTTATATCTTTTGTAGTTTAGGTTTGGAATATTTGAGTTTCGATTTAACACATTTTAACAAATGTCATTTTAAATTTGATATTTAATGCCCCTCTGGTAGAAAACCGCCGATGACGGCTAGTTTTTCAAGGCTATTTTATATTATAAATTTTATATAAACGGATGGATCTTTATATATTTAAATTTTACGGACTAAGGCCATTTCTACGCCTATAAATAAAGGGCTAGGCCCTCACTCTCTTATTCATATTTCGTGAAGGAAGTAGTGAAGCTCTACCATTTCTAATCGTCTAATTTCTTCTAAAACTTATGTCATAAACATATACAAATTAAATTAACAAGATTAGAGAGACTAGATTCAGATTTATGAAAAAGAGGTGGTTCTTCGCTTTGGCAATTTATAGGATTGAATTCCCTTCTTTTTTTTCCTATTCTTCTTTCAGATCTACAAATCTAAATATGTATTTGTAAATCCCCTTTGGAAATAAATTGTAGACCTATAGGATTCGGGAATTATAAGCCTAAAAGTTGTATCGGTTTCAGATTTGGATAGCTTTTAGGTGAGTGGAAAAACAAAATATTGTTTACAATAAACTTATATAATTTGTTTGTGTTAATCTAAATTATATGCCTAAATGGAGGAACGATCAGGCGATATTCTCTTTTTCACCGTTCTTTTCTTCCATTTCCACTTCGTCTAATCACTGCAGTATCTACTCCGCCACCTATTTCTTCTTAATCGCCTCCTCTCCTTCATCCCATCCTTCTTCCGATGCCTATGAATAAAAAAATCCAAGATTCGATTCTCCAGCAGCGTTACCAGATCTGGCCGTAACTTCTCGGCCCCTATAGAGTCATCAACAGTTCAACTAGTACAAGATCTCACTACAAATCGTGTGGTGACTGATTCAACTCTGATATCTGGTCTGAAAGCCCTAGTTGCCTCGCCGGTCTCCCCTTTGCTTGCTGGATTGCATTCTACTAAGAGATGGTCAGAAGTTAATATAACAGCAAACTTTGAAGCATTTAACAAGCAAAATATTTCAGGTGAGAGATCTGATAGTCTATACATGAAAATGTGGTTGTTGGGGGTGAGTCAGTAAATCCTACTGTGGAATTGAACGGAACAAATACAAATTGTGAGGAACTGATCTGCTCATCCTCTAATTATGGTTTTGATAATGATATTATTGTTTAGAAGTATGTGGATGGTCATTTAGAACCCTCAAATGTGTTAAATATGGGTAGTAAGGCTAGCAGTCATGATAATTTGGATGGCTTGTCTGTTTTAGTGCCTTTAGATACTGTGTGTAAGCCTAGCCTCAACATCTCCACATAAAGCATTCCAGCTTTTCGAGAAAATGCTCCACAAAAAACTGCTTTGCTTTCTCCTAATTTGCCTCAATCGATGAATATTCCTGAACCTATAAAGACACGAACTCTAAAGCCTCTGAGATACCCGATCCTATACAATCTGAAAAGCCTAATATTTTACAATCCAAACCGAGCTACTTATCATGCTTCTTTTCTCTTCCTCGCTGTGTGGGAACATATGCTCCCCGTGTCTTCACATCCTCCTCTGTAACTCTTGCCCGCCTGCAGATATAATTCTAGAGAATACTAACTATTGGAAAGATCATTTAGTTGGTTTTTTTCTAGATTCTAAAGTTCCATATATTGATGTTTGTGACCAATGTCGAAAAGCATGGAACTTGAGAGGTGGTCTACGTGTTAATGTAGTCAATGGGATGTTCTACTTTAAATTTTCGATGATGGAGGAGAGAAGGAAAATTCTAGAATCAGGCCCAACAATAATAGGAGGGAAACCGTTTATAATTACATCATGAAGTGCATCGGTTGAGAAAGCAAGAGAACGTGTGTCATCCATTCCAATTTGGACTATATTCACCAGAATCCCCTTAGTCCTTCATACTCTTCCTGGATTGAATTGGTTAGCTAGTAGAAATGGGAATTTTAAATGCTTCGATGCGAATACGGAGACAAGAATCTCATTTTCGCAAAAGTGTTGATTGAAATAACTTCGAGTAAGTTGTTACCAAATAAGCTAAAAGTATCTATAGATGGCTATGATTTCTATGTAGATGTTCAACACTCATGGAAACCAGAAATATGCATAAAATGTCCCTGTTTTGGGCATCTTCAGGAAAAATGTAAGTTTGTTGGTCCATCTATGGTTCGGTCTCCGCTCATGAAGCCTCCTCCAAGTGTATGGGTAAAAAAGAACAAGGTAGATTATGTTCTAGTTGATAAAGGTCCAATGAAGTGTAAGGATAATGTTTGTGATGATGAAGTAAAGATAGATGAAGTGGTATCATCATAAGGGGGGGTTTGTTGATGATAGGATATGTTGGATGTCGGATGATCGTGCTTGGCTTCATGAAGCTTCTGGTATGAGATTGATCCTCAGGAAAACGAGTACTACTTATATGTGTCAAACAGAGTAGAGGATGCTAGAAGACTGGAATATCAGGTAGTTGGAGATAGCTTTGAGCTCACTCAGGAGGGTGTTCTTGGTGAGAAGAACCAAGCTCTGTTCCATGATTCTTCTTGGGATTGGGAATGTGAGTTTCGCAGTCCTAATCCGTGCTTTGTTCCTAAACTTGCTGTGCACTTTTCTGAGTATGTTAATGCTTTAGGAAGCGATAGTGATTCTTCCAGTTATTCCACCCTTGTGGGGGACTAAATCTTAGGACCTTATTAGTAGTTGAAACTCTTTGTTTCTCTCCTATACTTTATAGTTAGAGTGTTCTGGAACTTTAAACCAGATGGAGTTTCTGTGCCTGTGCAGATCTTCACTTCTTTCCATGTTTCTAATAAACAGTGGTACAACCACTATAAAACTAACTTACCATGCAAAATATATATATATATATATGCCTAAAAATTACCAGATTTGTTTATTTTGTTAGATGTGAAATATTATGAATATTGGTTAAGTATGAATCGTAAGCCTTTTAGTAATATATCATCATATTGTCTACAACTGTTTTAGGTTTGTTATGGTTATGGTAAACACCTTAGATCTGGAAATCGGTCCCAAAATTATGATTAGAAGTATAGTATTTTATGCCAGATTCATAGGATTCAAGTGTTGTTTTGTAATTGTGCAGTTTTGATTAAAATAATAATAATCCTACTTTGTTTGATATTGTTTGAGGTTCTTATTTAGTTATTGTAACTTTTTCCTTTTTACTCTTTTGTCAAACAGACCGTTAGGGAGGTTTCCCTACTGTAAGAGGGCCAAAATAAATTTGTCTGTGCCAATAAATTTCGCCGTCATATTCGCTGCTCCGCATTTTTACCTTCCCCAAATTGACCGTTGTTTTCTTCCATTCACTTCGGATGCCCCCTATTTCTCAGATATACCTGATTTTTTTCTCCTATTCAACAGATCTTTCCAAATCCGATGTTCCCCTTCAGATCACACAGTCAAAAATAAAAAATCGTGCTTCAAACCTCGAAGGCACGAGAATACGGCTAGACCTTCATCATACAGGCGGCAGCAAGGATAGCGCAATGATCGATGTTGTGTGGTAACTCCAATTACGGCGGCACTTTGATTTAGGTTAATTTTCACAGGCGGTGGTTCGCAGTTATTTTGATTTAGGTTTATTTTCTTGCCTATTTGTTTTTTCTACAATTATTCCTGAATATAGTTGTGCATATCTATCATAGTTGATCAATCATTCATGTTTCTTTCGGAACACTACACTTAACTAAGTATAATTGAGTCGGCAAAGATGGAGAAAATATGGAAATTACCGATTAATTTAAAACTGAATGACCTAATAATTTCTTTTTAAAAAGGTTGTGTTAGATATTGATGGTGATTGAATCCTTTATTTCATTCTGTGCAGTATATGTGTGCAACTATTCAATTTAATAAACTTTGTTAAATTCATTAATATTTTGCCCCATCTTGTCAACTGTTTATTAGTGGAACACTTCATAATTCACTTGTAGAAAACATACAAGTTCACTTTGACACATGAATTTGTTTTCTCCATTTTAATGTCATTAAATATGCTTTTTGCAATTATCAGTTGAAAGCAAGTAGCCAATTAATTTGAAGGACATGACGAACTAGAGCTATGCAATTGGTTATTGATTAGGTTCAAGTAGCCCCTTGAGCCCATTTTTTTATTTTGCCATTGGGCTTGTTAAAAGTTCTCAGGTTTTGATTTCTTCTTATGGTGCTTTTTCAAGTAAGAATTTTAATTGATTTTATTTTTTTTATTCTGCAGAAGATATAAGGATTTATAATATTATATGCATTATTGTATAATATTGTACATATGATCGTATGCCTTGTTCATTATCTGTTTATAAGAATGCACACAGAAAGAGCTATATATGTATATATATGTTTGTATGTATATATGTATGTATGTAATGACTATAGTATCACTGTATCCGGACAAGTTTACAGACACAATTGGCAATCCAATTCCATGCATGTTGGAAAATTTGCTTGTTTTTGTTCTTGATGATCGCATATATAATGAAATGATATATTTATGTAGAAAAACTAAATATTTTTGAACTTCAGTTGTAAATGCCAGAACCGAATTATTGAACGAATTACTGTCTTGGTAAGTTCCACTCTTCCATTCATATTTAGATATATTACCGCTGCACAAATTAAGACGACTGTTTATCTAGAGTGTTTATCTTATCAATTAAATCTATAAAGTTTGTGGTTTTTAATTTGTTTGTTGATTAGGGGACCTCCATATTTTATAGGCAAGTTAGCAAGTTGAATATTCAGTTGTATAGATCAGTGAAATAATTGACTATCTTCTCCTTTAATTTGCTAGAATCTAACACAAGTTGGCCCCTCTCATCAATAATTATGCATGTGTGGATAATTATTATTAGTTATCGTCTTGGCATAGCAAAAACTGGTAAGTTGATTTCCGTGGGTGAGCAAGTTTACTTCATATTTTTTTTAAAAAAAAAAAATCTACAGCTTCAGCTTCTAAGAGGTTAAGCAATTGTTGCATATCGCTCTTATACTCTTGAGTAACATATGTGTCGTTGAGTTCAGAAAAAAATGTTAATATAAAGAGTAACAGTGTATTCCGTGAGACTGTTGCACTGCTGTTTCATACAGATGTTTTTTTTTATTTGCACTTAACAAGCTTAAGCTTATTCATAAAACAAAAGAGAGGTCGTCACTATTTGGATAGGCTATGCAGCCCCAAATGATAATAAAGTTAAAAGGTCAGTTTAAAGTAGTACTAACTATTTATTGATACTTGTGCAATTTTTATGTAAACATTTCATTCAGCGGGACTGCTGGAGAAGATTGGGGATGTACTGCTCTTTATACACTGATAGTGAGACATGAAGAAAATTCTTAGTGCATCTCTAAGTAGGTCTGAACCTCTTACTTATGAAAAAGATGGCAGATGCTTGTAGGTATTTCTTCAAATAAAATGTCAAGTTTGAAGTTACCATGTGTATGCATGCGTGTGACAACTGCGTGAGGCACAGAGCGCGGTGGTACTGTGCAGCTGATGATGCCTTCGTGTGCCAAAACTGTGACTCCTCGGTCCACGGTGCTAATCCATTTTCACGTAGACATGACCGAGTCAGACTTCATAATAACAGTTCATTAAAGGAGGAAGGAACGGTTGCAAGTACATGGCACCACGCATGTAAACGCAAAGCACGTACTCCTAGAAAGGGTAAGAAGTTTGGGGTGGTTTCTTCGTCGGTGGTGCCTGAATTGGAGACCGGGTGTTGTGAAGAGGAGAGACTGTTGTATTTGGTTCCGGTACTTGATGACAATGGTAATAATTTTGGCAGTGTTGATGGTGAGTATTGCTTTGCTGGGCCATCAGAGAAGGAGCTTGTGGAGTTTGCAGCTGAAATGGAGAGTTTGCTTTGGAGAGGAGTTGGTAATAGCGAAACGTTTTCACTGACGAAGTTGGGAATGGTAGATGATGAAAAGCGCTGTTGTGCTGAAACTGTTGAAGTGAAGGGAGAAAATGATAATGATGATAAACTTATGGGGAAATTGATATATATGACGAGACAGGTGGATATGAATTTCGGGTATGAGCATGAGCTTGAAACTATGGGAGACAAACAGAACATAGTGAGGAGGAAGAGGCTCGGACTAAGGCTGGACTGTGAAGTGGTGACTGAAGAATGGTGTGCTAGTAACAATGGGGAAGAGTCGTCATCGTGGATGGATGGAGAACGGCTGCAGTTTGGGCCGGATGATTTCTCCATTGATTGCACGGTATGTATGTTTTATTTTTATTTAGAAATTCATTCATATTGATATATGCACTTGTAACCTCGCTAGAGTAGTATTATAAATAGGGAATGTACATGTAGGAAATGGACATGTTTGGAAGAAATGGTCGGAGTATTGATGAAGGATGGAAAGAAAGAGTCAGTAGATACAGGGAGAACGAGGCTGTTTTCAAAGAAAATAAGGTATGAAGTTAGAAAGCTGAATGCAGAGAAGCGACCGAGGATGAAGGGTCGATTCGTTAAGAGATGTTCTTTATTACATGCTTCGTCTTAGCTGCGTTGATCGGTTACCAGTGACGAAGGCATTAGCTTTCTTTTTTATTTTCTGTCCAGGAGAAAATTTCCAATTTCCTCTTTCTTTCTTCTTCGAAAATGTGATAAGGTGTGTAGATAATTTATACAATGTTTATGGTTATTTTATACAATGCACTAGCTTCATGAGTCATAAAATGGTATGAACCATAGTTATGTGTACATAATATTCATTTTATTTTATTTTAGTTATTCCTATTTAATTTAATTATGTGCACATAATTTTTTGCATGTGTAGAAAAACATAACATCAAAAATGATTCATATTGATTTGAATGTTATGCCTTTACCTAACAATGATGCGCAAACATTCGAGCATCATGTTGATTCTACACAGGTGTCCACAATGGAGTTATTATTTAAATAATGTGGTTCATTGATATTTGATTTATTTATTACACTTATTATTTCATTATTCATCTTCTTTAATTGACAATTCTTATATAATGATGTGTTATATATGCTAACATTTGTTTGATTTGTTACTTCATTTTATAAAATGAGTACTGAATCAGAATATATTAATTACTAAAATTTAAATGTTTTCACTCATTTTCACTTCTTTTTTTAAATAACACGGTAAATTTTCATTATTTTTTTGGTTAAGAAAATTGTTAATATTTTTTTTTTCTTCTTTGATATCATATAACCCAACGGTCGGTTTTTCCACCGTTGTGCGGTAATAATAGTATTAAAAGGCATTATTCGAAATCTAAAAGGAACATAATTAAATCAAATAAGAAGATATGTATAAATTCACGTATTTTGTACGTAGTTTGCAACATATATCCTAAATAAAATATTAACTTATTTCCTTGAGATTTGAAATATGCCAATTTTCTCTTTTTAATAGTTTGGGAAAAATTTACAATTATTACAGTAAATAACCTTTTATAAGATTTTGAATCTTAAAAAAAGGTGAAACACAAAAAGGGTTGTTTTGGTCATTAATTTAGAGCATAATATAATAAAATGTTATTAAAATAAATTCTGTAACTACGTTAATTATATGTTTAATATATATATATATATATATACATATATATATATATTATAACCTTATTTGTCCAAAACTATGCAAGTAAAGTTATTATGTTAAGTGTTTGTTTGTTGTTATGTGTTTGAATAGCTTCAGTTTTATGGGGATGTATATGGAAATATAACCCATATTGAATGGAAATGATATTATGACTGTTATAGCAATAAATGTAATTGATTTGCTATAAATAAAAAGGGCCATAAATAAGGTAATAAATATTGTAACCATGTTTGTTTGGGGAAAGGGATTGAACAGGATATATACATGGCTAAATGGTTACAATTAAATTGGTGTTTAAGAATAGAGGTCGTAACTCCAACTAGGGAAATAAATAAATAATAAACTTATACATATATTGAAAATTATAAACTTATATATATACATATGTATATGTATTCAAATAAGAACTAAACGGAATTAAATTTATAGTAATATTTGGGAGTTACACTAACTAGATTAGAATTTAAACGGGACTGATAGAAATGGCATTAAAAAGGTTAATTGATGTCTTAGGAAATATGACTGTTTGAGTCATTAATGGCAGGTAACCTAATTAATAGTAATAAATAGAATTAAAAGGGGTTAATGGGAATTGATTGGCATAGTAAATGTTAAGTCCAATAAAGAATAAATAATTAAACATCGTAGGATAGGAAGTTATAAGGTTTTCCTTACTATATTCTAGTTAATTTAGAATTAGTATAATTATAAATAAGAGTTGGACTTAGCAGGTTAATGATATAAGATTAGTTGCCTTATTCAATAGAAATTTGCACTTCCCAGCATTCTGAGTCTAGCTACGCAATTAACTATCGTCACGGGTTCCTATGGTTATGATATCTCATATCAGCTGTACATACATCTGACTGCTGGAAAGTGCAGACTTCTGTCGAATAAGGCAACTGACCTCACATCATTAATCTACTTAGTCCAACTCTTATTTCCTATTATATTAATTCTAGATTAACTAGAATAAAGTAAGGAAAACCTATAACTTTCTATCCTAAGATGTTTAATTATTTAATTCCTTATTGGACTTAGCATTTACTATGCAAATTAATTCCCATTAGCCTCTTTTTAATTACATTTATTAATATTAATCATGTCACTGCCGTTAATGACCCTAATGGTCATATTTCCCAAGGCACCAATTAACATTTTTAATGCCATTTATATCGGTCCCATTTAAATTTTAATTTAATTATTTTAACTCCCAAATATTACTATAAATTTTATTCCTTTTAATTCTTATTTGAATACACACACACACACACACACACACACACATATATATATATATATATATAAGTTTATATATTGCAATATTGGTTCCTCTACAGTATGAACTCGGGAGAATTTTGAAAAGCTAAGAAAATGGCCCATAGATTTACACGATGCCGGCTAATTTCAAATTTGGTTGATTTTAAGTAAGCAGATGTAAAGAGGCTTTATTGGGCCGGGACAATGGGCTGGCTTTGATTATTTTTCTGTTTTTATGAGTTGTATTTTCTATTTTACATATCTTGAGATTTCCTTATAATGTAGTATATGGAGGTTATATGTTCTCTTTTCCTTTACAAGGAACTCATCTAGGTTAGGGGGTTGTAAGGTTTTGATGAGGAATATAACTAAAGTATATGGTTGGTACATGTATTAAAGTACCAATTTTCGTAAAAAAAGTTTGTTACTTATTTATTTCCCAAGTTGGAGATACGACCTCTATTCCGAAACATCAATTTAATTGTAACTGTTTAGGCATATTTATATTATTCAATCCATTTTCCCAAACAAACATGTTTACAATATTTATTACCTTACTTATGACCCTTTTATTTATAGCAAACCTATTACATTTATTGTTGTAATGGTCATAATATTATTCCATTCAATATAGGTTATATTTTCATATACATCCCCATAAAACTAAAACTATTCAAATACATAACAACAAACAAACATTTAATATAAAGAGGATTTTATTGATACTCTAATTATTGTTAAGGGGGTCATTTTTTTAAAAAGTTATTAATTGTTAAGGGGAGTACCAATCAAGAGATCAACCCCTTAACAAATATAATTAATTTTATTGTAATACCCTTTTAAGCTTAATTTCTTTGTTTTGTTCATTTCTAATTGTTAATCAAAACCATTAATCATTGAATAAGGAAACCATAAATGAAACTTCTCATTTCTATCACTAAAACCGAAGACAATACACTGTCGAAGAAAAACAAAAATTATGGTCGCCCACCTCCGAAACTAACATTTCACCCTCCTTTACATAATTCGGCAAACTAACACCGAAAAAAATTTAAAAATACGATCAATCATATTGAAAACATAAATCTTATTTGGCAACGATACTCTGTTCATGTCAATTAACCCATTTTTCACATGCTCAACGATGGCGAATCGAACAAATACACTCATAACACACAAGCCATTTCGAATACATCTGTAAACCCTAATTCAATCAAATGATTAACCCTAAAATTGATTTGGCATATCTTTGCAACACCTTCTCCACTAATTTAGGATCTAGTCATTAATTCTCTCCTGTTTGTGATGAAGAAATGTAATTGCGTGTGAAGTTGAGTTTGCTCGAAGTGTTAGCATAGAATTTGGTTTTTTAATTGATTAAGGGTTTCACGTATTTATTTATTGGGACTTGGTAATATTGGAAATCAAAAGAGTGTAAAATAATGAGTTTTTACACCCCTTAACACTTTTATAAACAGTGGAGTGGTTTTAAAAAATGACCCTCGTTAACAATAGTTGGAGTGCCAATAACAATCCCCTAATATAATAACATTAGTTACATAGATTTGAACGGATGCGAGTACAATTTATTTATGGAATATTTGACAAGAATAATCCCAAGTTTAACATGTCTTCCCATATTAATCCCAAATTTGGATTATTTCTAAATAATCCTAAGTTTATGGGGTCCCTTCCCATACTGATCCCGTTTACTTGTTGGCCTGTTTAGCAGGTTTTTCCTATTATCTCTCCCGCACACCACTTCATCTCTCACTCACTCGCTGTTCAAAATGCCAACTAAAAGAACGAATCACTCCTCAACAAATCCGTAAATCATCTTCTCGTATCACCAAAACTAAAAGAACGAAATACGCCCACCATTCGTGCTTTGTATTGATACAATTTGGAGTTTCTCATATATATACAATTACTACCAATAAGTTGGCTCTTACCATCCGTGCTTTTATAGGAAACTGACCTTGCTACTAGCCAGAATACCATCAGCTTTTTTTAATTAAAAAGAAATCCCATAGTTAACTACAACTGGTAGACACCATTTGAACGTGCTTTCAGTTGGAATAATGAGTATTTCTACAGGTTACTAACTATGACCATAGACACAAGAACAATCGATAAAACAAATAAACCTAATCAATGAAAAATCATTCAACCTCCATTTATCTTTGGTTTTACATCCAGAATCCAAATAAGCTACAAGATCATTCTTCGTCAATGGCTCTTCCATCACTACCGCATCTTCAGTTGGTGGACTCGCGCTGACAACCAACTTTCCGCTTATATTTTTAGGCTTTCTCTCAAAATTCAGAAATGAATAAAGCGATAGAGAAGAAAGGAATCCCTTGTGCTCAAGCTGCCAGCAATGGCTTTAGTTTTATTGTAATTGGGAAACTGATGCCATTTTTTTCTGATTCCACCCAAGATTCGACGACCGGTAAAACCTAGATTTGAGAAGGATGATAGTCTAATCTTGATACTCGCGTAATTTATAATAAAATATATCATTTGTTCAGATTTGATTTCACTGAAGCTTTGTATTGATATCGAAATTTGATTTGGGAAAGTAATGTTGAAGATATCATGAATAAGAAAGAAAGAAAGAATGAGAAGATATTGATTTGGGGGAAGTTTACTGGTTAAATAGGTCAGCAAGTAAACATGATCAATATGGGAAGGAACCGCCTAAACTTTAGATTATTTAGAAATAGTCCACACTTGGGATTAATATGGGGAGACACGTTGAACTTGAGATTATTCTTGTCAATTAAGCCTTTATTTATTTATATTTTAGACACATAATTAATGTAGTTACTTTTTTATTTTATTAACATTTATTATTTATGTTCTGGTCTAAACTAACGACAAAACAACCTTTTTTGTGTTTAATCTGGTTTTAAGATTCAAAATCTTATAAAAGGTTTTTTTACTGTAATTATTATAAATTTTTCCTAAACTATTAAAAAGAGGGAGATTGGTACATTTCAAATCCAAGTAAATAAATTAATATTTTATTTAGAATAGATGTTGCAAACTACGTACAAAATACGTGAATTTGCACATCTCTTCTTGTTTGATTTATTTATGTTCCTTTTAGATTTCAAATGATGCCTTTTAATACAAAAGGAAGAAAATTACAATAACTAAGTAAAAACCCCAAACAATATCAAACACAATAAGGTTCTTATTGCTTTAATCAAAACAGCACAATTACAAAACAACACTCAAATCCTATGAATCTGGAGTAAAATACTATACTTCTAATCATAATTTTGGGACTGATTTCCAGATCTAAGGTGTTTACCATAATTACAACCAGCCTAAGAACAGTTGTAGCCAATATGATGACATATTATTAAAAGGCCTACAACTCAAACTTAACCAATACTCATAATATTTCAGATTTGACAAAATAAACAAATCTGATAAATTTTAGGCATATAATTTAGATTCAGCACAAACGAATTATACTAGTACGTAATCGATGGTACGCATATGAGCAGTTTTGAAACTTAAATTTTATTCATGATCTGTTTAGATCTTAGCGGTTGTCTCCTATATTAGCATTAGTTTGTCATTATTTCTCAATATTATAGCGATTTCTCATTATCGTTCAATGTTTTAGACCAAAGGTTATAAGGAAACTCAACTGATGCTATAAAATTTTCAGTACTCGTAACAATTCCGAAGATATATAATATATACATCATTTCATGAGTGCCCCACCTAAGATTCACTGCACTGGCTGTAGATTAAAATTTATTCAGCTAACACAAAAAAGTAAGACTCAATCTATTATATCACAAGTTGGGGTTTGTAGCTTGAACATAATCCATGGATTTTTAACAATATTTATGATAGCTCCACTTCTATTTTTCTGCTGCTTAATGCAAATCCCTTCATATAAACTATGACCAAAGATAAAACAAACCGTCTATCTCATCTCATAAAGTCAAGTGAATCAAGCAACCGGTAATTAATAAGTCAAAAAAATGGACATTGATAAAGTTTCAACATACATCTTGTTATTAAAAAAGCCATTAAATGTACGATCACATATGAGTAACTCTACCGTGAATATATTACATATCCTTTTTTCCATTAAACGTACGATCACATATGAGTAACTCTACCATGAATATATTACACATCCTTTTTACATGCATATATATATATACACACACACACACACATGTGCGCGCGCACACAGATATGTATATGTGTGCCTGTATGTATGAATAAATAAATATACATATATATATTTCGTATATATCAACTTGCGCCCCTCGCCCAGCCTTTTCGCGCGAGCACAAAAAAAATCACACACCCTTATATCATGCAGCCTGCCTTAATTTACCTTATTTATTTCTTTATCCTAAATACTTCAAAAAAAGACTCATCATATAAGTGTATATACTTTTGTGTGTGTATATGCGTGTGTGTATGTGTGTGTGTACATATAAAGGTATATATACGTGTGTGTGGGTGCACATGTGCATACAAACAATACATATTCAGAGACATAATAAACTGCTATCGAATTGTATGCCTAAAAGACAAATGCCTCTATGGACAAATAGAATAGATTTCTGAAAGTGCTAAAAAAAGCCAAGAAGTTAATTAATATATATATATAGGAGCGTTCTGGGGCACCCCTGTTTTGTAACACCCTTTTAGCACCCTTATCCTACCGTGAGCTACGGTACTCCAAATCCAACAAGAATTTGTAGATGTTCAATCCATATATATATCGTCATTTATCCAAAATTTGAGTTTGTTTCAACATTCGTAAATAATATTTTTGATGTTTAAATTTAGAGGTTCGAATAAATGTCTGAACGGTGAATAATTGAGCAAAGATTTTGAAAATGTTACGAATGTCGAAATGGGCTCAAATTTTGGATAGTTGATAATATATATAGATTGAACGTCTACAAATTCTCATTTGATTTGCATTACCGTAGCTCACGAACGGATAGGAGTGCTACAAAACAGGGTTCCTCGAAATGCTCCTTATACACACACACACACTATAAAAAATGAGTATAAAGTGTTGGATTCTACTTTACTCATGCTTTATTAAACTGAAACGTCTCCTTTTTCGACTGCGCAAGCCTTCATTATTTTTGTCAGTTCTAAACTAAAAGGTCGCTCTTTACTTTATCCTTCTCTAATTATGCCTTTCATCTCTTTTCCCTAGCTTTCTAGTTTTATTTTTCCTCTTTCCTGAACGACGCATTTTGCTTCAATTTATAACTCAACCATCTCCATGTAACCTACCGCTGCTTAATCTTCATGTCTTCCCCTCTATCCCAAAAATGTAAAGCCTCTAATCGAGGATTTGCTTCGCTTAATTTGAGGTATAACAACTGTATATGTTCGCCTCAGTCATCCCGTTTCTCCACTCAATACAATTCGCGTCTTCTTACACGACCATTTCGACTCTTATTGTGTTGCTATTGTCGACGTTTGTGATATCTTCTCTTTCATCGCTGAGGCAGCCTGTTATTAGTGTCAATGGACTAGAATATGCACTGCCATTGTTGGCCCAATCATCTGTCCTTTCTGAGGTACAAAACCTTGTAAAAACAGGACAAATGAAGTTGAATTGCTTTTTTTTTTTTACTGTACATTGGTTTCACAGTACATTGGTATTTATACAAAGTATACACATGTCTGAAGAACTGTCGGCACATTATTATTTGAATACAAAACAACACCTATCTATCCTTGGAGAATTGCACTGCTCACGCATGTCACTTCCTGGATAATAGCACTTCCTGAAGAATTGCACTTCTATCTTCATGTATCCAAGAACTGGCGGCACATTATTATTTAAATGCAAAACAACTCCTATCTATCCCTGGAGAATAACTCACTGCTCACGTATGTTTAACACCCCCCGTCAAGTTGGAGTCGGGAGAGAGTAAAGTCAAACACGCCCAACTTGCTAAATAATCGTTTGAAATTATCAACACCTGGTGGTTTTGTGAAAATATCCGCTAGTTGGTCGAAAGAACGAATATATGAAGGAGTAATAAGACCGGAGAGAATCTTCTCACGAATGAAATGACAATCTATTTCGATACTTAGTTTGTTCATGGAAGATGGGATTTGCTGCAATATGAGTTCCAGCTCGGCGATCGCAATGTATTGATATAAGAGCAGATTGTGGAAAACCAAGTTTGGATAAGATTGAACTAACCATTGGATTTCAGCGGTAATAGCTGCAAGAGATCGATACTCAGCTTCAACAGATGATCGAGAAACAGTTGGTTGTTTCCTTGATTTCCAAGAGATGGGACTAGAACCAAGCATTCTAAAATAACCGGTAGTAGAACGACAAGTGATAGGGCACCCTGCCCAGTCAAAATCAGCAAAACCGACCAGAGAAAGAGAACTCGTCGCCGATAAGAATAAATCTTTACCAATAGAACCTTTGAGATATCGAAGGAATTTATTTCCAACATCAAGATGTGTGGAACGAGGGCTTTGCGTAAATTGGCTAAGTTTGTTGACATCATATTGAATGTCAAGACAAGCGACTATAAGATATAAGAGACGACCGATGAGTCATCGATAAATAGACGTGTCAGGTAAGGGACTGCCGTCATCCGGAAGAAGTCGACAATGTTGTTCCATAGGAATTGGAGTTGTACGAGAACCAAGCATACCCTAATCCTTTAATATGTCAATTGTGTATTTACGTTGACACAAAATATCCCTTTTTGGAACGAGAAACTTCAATACTAAGAAAATAACTTAGATGCCCAAGATCTTTAATAGAGAAAGATTTGGCGAGAAATTGTTTTGTTGTGGAAATAAAAGATTCATTGTTTCCCATAGTGATAATATCATCTACGTAAACAAGAACAAATACTAAAATATGATCACGAATATACGTAAAGAGACTGTAATCAGAATTAGATTGATGAAAACCACATCGGATTAAAGTAGAAGAGAACTTAGATAACCATTAACGTGAGGCTTGTTTAAGTCCATAAATAGAATTATGAAGCTTACAAAATTGATTATCACTTTGACGAGGAAAACCAGGAGGAAGTTTCATATAAAATTCCTCACTTAGATCACCTTGGAGGAAGGCATTATGGATGTCTAATTGATCAAGAGACCAATTTTTAATCATAGTGATAGAAAGAAGTAGACGAACAGTGACCAATTTCGCTACCGGAGCAAAGGTATCATGGTAATCAATTCCTTCAACTTGGGTGTAACCTTTGGCTAATAAATGGGCTTTATACCGTTTAATAGAACCATCAGAACAATATTTAATTTTGTATACCCATTTGCAACCAACTGATGTTTTATTTGGTGGTAATGAGCAAAATGACCATGTTTTGTTTGCTTCAAGAGCACGAATTTCAACAGACATTGCATCACGCCAAGGAGAAAATTGAATGGCTTAAGAATAAATTTTAGGTTCATCATGATTAACAATTTTGGACAAAAAAACGTGATGAGAAGGACCAAGTCTCTCCAAAGAGAAATATTTGGATAAAGGAAAAGAAATGGATGAAGGAGAGACGTTGCATGAACAATCATTGAGTTGGAATGACCTTCGTCGAATTCACTGAGGATGATTTAAATCAGCAAAGTTTGCGGGAATTAAAATTGAAGAATTATTATTAATTTTCTAAGACTGATTTGAATCAGTGATTTCTGTTGGAATCAGATTTGGAGAACGATTTTGAAGTGAATTTTCACCATTTCCAGTTGTATTAGATGAAGGAATATTAGTTGGTACTGATTAACCATTTTGAAATGGTGTGAAATTTGTGGGTGAATCATCATCTAGTGGAGTGATGGAAATGTCGTTAGAACTATGATCTGAAATGTTTTTGTATGGAAAGTCTGACTCATGAAAAATAATGTCACGTGACACTATTATGCAATGAGAACAAGGATCATAAATTCGATATCCTTTTTGACCATAAGGGTAACCAACAAAAATGTGTGGCTTACCTCGTGCATCAAATTTATTTTTAATATGCATATTTTTTGCAAAACATAGATAGCCAAACACACGTAAAGATAAATAAGACGGAACCTTTCCAAATAAAATTTCATGAGAAGATTTGAAATTAAGAGTACGTGTGGGTAATTTATTTACGACAAATGCAGCGGTGAGATCACATTCACCCCAAAAAGAGATGGGAAGATTAGCTTGGAATTTTAGTGAGCGAGCAACATCTAGCAAGTGTCGATGTTTACGTTCCACAATCCCATTTTGTTGAGAAGTGGCTACACAACTTCGTTGATGGATTATACCATGAGAATGAAACCAATTTTGAAGCTCTAATGAAAGAAACTTAGTTCCACTGTCAGATCGAAGAGCTTGAAGTTGTGGAATAAAAATACTACCATCTCCAGATTGTATGGTGGAGACTGACAGTCCAAATTGTCTATTAACTTGATTAAAAAAATTATCATATAAAAAGTTTGAGACTTGAGTTTCATTAAATAGACCCAATTGCATCTTGAATAATCATCAACAATGATAAGAGAAAAAAACGCGAACCATTTTTAGATGGAACATTAAATGGTCCCTAGACATCAACATGTAATAATTCAAAACATACAGAAGAGCAAGATACACTTTGCGGAAACGAATCACGACATTGCTTAGCTTGTGGGCAAACATCACAAATAAATTTATTATTCGCGGATATATCCGGAAAATTATTAACAAGAAATTTAAAACGGGAACTACTAGGATGACCAAGGCAAGAGTGCCAAAGATCAAAATTATTTGAATGATGGAATGAAAAAACTGAATTCAAATAGGAAACATTCTCCAAGTAGTAAAGGCCACAATGAACTCTACCCCAAGCAATCGTCCTGTTCGTCAACAGGTCCTAAAAACCACATTGAAATTTAGACAAGATTACTTCACAATTAAGTTATTTTGTTAATTGTGATACAAATAATAAATTGAATTTGAATGATGGGATAAAAAATACATCTTTGAGAATAAGGGATTTTGAATGTTTAACAATCCCAATGTGAGTCACTGATGCAAAAGTGTCATCACGTAATTGAACAAACTTGTGTTTTTTCAATAGAACATATGGAAAAAAATTGGTAGTAATGTGCATATATGATTTGATGCACATCAGTCTATAATCCAACAAGAAGACATACAAGATAGAATTATACCTGCTAAGTTAGCTGAAAGTTCACCAACTTCGTCTTTGGCCAAGAGAGCAAGCAACTTGTTGTACTGTTGGGTTGTCAGATGATTGTTTGGCACAGCATGAGAGGCTGATTCATGTTCAGTTTCGCTTTTTTCTTGTTTTCTTGGTAAGCCATGAAGTTGATAGCATTTATCCCGAATATGCCCATGTCGGTTGCAGTGATCACAGAATGGACGCTGCCTCTTTGACAACCCATGGTATGGTGGCTTTGAAGCTTGGAAAGCAGCAGACTCAACAAGAGGGGTTGATCGAACATTTAACTCTTGTTGCTTCTCTTCTTGACGGACAAGATTATAAATTCGCTGAATGGATAAAAATGGCTCCATCAGGAGAATCTGACTTCACACAGCAGAGAAACTATCATGTAGTCCTTAAAAGAACTGCATGGCTCGATCCTGATTTCGCTGTTCAATAATACACTTTCCATTTCCGCAAGTACACGGAACAATCGAAATAATGCTACTCATTTCATCCCACAAAGATTTTAGTTGGGTGAAGTACAATGAAACATTCATATCTTCCTGTTTGAGAGAGGAGATAGAAAGTTTTAACTGATATATCTTTGGCGCATTTGACTAAGAGAAGCGCTCTTTGAGATCCATCCATATCTGGGCAGCGCTGTCGGCATAGAGAATACTTGGCATGATTTCCGGAGATACGGAATTGAGTATCCAGCTGCCAACAAGATCGTTGCAGTGGCGCCAATTGGCAATGTCGGTTTCCACCGTTGGGATCGGTAAGGAATCGTCGACGAAATCAAATTTGCTCTTGGCTCGTAACGCCATTGTAATGGCACGACTCCAAGAGCTATAATTACCACCTGTAAAGAGAGGTGTGACAAGAACAGTAGAGAGACTATCAGAATGATGGATAGCATAAGAATCAGCTCTGATAGAAACGGTAGCAGAAGTGTTTTCAATATCCATGACAAGAGATTGAGGAAGACAAGAGCGTAATTTTATTTATTGGTGCTTTGATACCATGTAAAAACAGGACAAATGAAGTTGAATTGTTTTTTTATTATTTTCACTGTACATTGGTTTCACAGTACATTGGTATTTATACAAAGTATATACATGGCTGAAGAACTGCCGACACAAGAATACAAAACAACTCCTATCTATCCCTGGAGAATAGCACTACTCACGCATGTCACTTCCTGGAGAATAGCACTTCTATCTTCATGTAACCAAGAACTAGTGGCACATTATTATTTGAATACAAAACAACTCCTATCTATCCCTGGAGAATAGCTCACTGTTCACGTATGTTTAACAAACCTTAATTAATTTGTTTTTGTCATTCATATGTTGATTTTGCTTTTGTTTGGATTTTCCTATGTTGATTTAAACTATTCGGCAATGGTGACTTAACTAAAATTATAACTTCATTTCGAATGATGGTTTTAGCTTGACATATCAAGCTATATTAATATAAATTTGTTAGACTCCCCAATATTATCACAAAACCAGTTGGTTAATGCGATGGGGAATTCTTAGCATTTATTCAGGATTTAGGTTTACAAATCACCCGATACGGGACTTATCCAACAAAATTACACTGATAGTCATGTCTTCGTCTAAGTTTCTAGCTGATTTTATGTATAAGCGGTAGTTGACGTGTAGGACTTTTCAATAAGGTCTCCTGCTGCTTTTCGTTCCACGTATTACCAGATGACTTGATATACGCAAATCTCCTATTTAAGAATGTTGAATTTTTAGTTTTGAAACCTCATCAATGTGGAAATTTGAAATCATCAGTTGTGTGCATTTTAGCACTGAAATGAATTTTCTCTTTGTAACAGAAAATATCCTTAAGTTTCTTAAAAAGAATTATAATATTTGTATTTGACCAGAAAAATTCAACAATGGAATGAAGATAATGTTTTGTATAATTAGTTTCCAACCGAGTTCAACTTCTATGAATCTTCACATCTTTATGAGTATTTTAAGCTTCAGTTGATGTTAGTTCGTTAGTGAGTTAGTGCCACTCCTTCGTGCAATATTGGTCTTTTCTTCGTCCACACTTGAAGCTCCATCGTTAGTGAGTTAGTCTGCATTTTTTATCCTGATGATTAATACAATTTTTTCTAAACACTGAATTTTCGTTTGCGTCATTGTGCCAAGACCGTTGCTTTCTCACATTCCAATTGATTTGCTTCTCTTAAGTCGAATATTAATTATCAAGTTTTCGTTCTTACCATTATCAATGGGTTATTTACTAGACGTTGTCAACTTATTTCCCTACGTTCATGTTAATTGAAAATCGGTTTTAGGGTGTTTTCTGTGTGAGCTCCCAATCTTTCCCTCATCTAACTTTTGGTTTGTTTGCCAGGATTTGTTATGAATTTTAGATACTTATATTTGCACACTACATCTTATATTTTTATTTTGCTAAAATTTTGTCTTACTTCCACATGTTGAGTGACAAATTAAAGTTGGATTGATATTTTTCATGTTTGGCAATGAAATATTTATGTGCACGCTCAATATATTATTTTTTAGATTATGCTATTGGCTGAAACAAATAAAAAAGTAATTGCGAATTACAGATTTGTTGTTTTTGGATTTCATCTTTTCTTTCGTTTCATTATTAATATTAAGTTATTTTTCTTTTGAAAGTATTAAACGAAGGGCAGTTTCGCTAAATTTTGGGGTGGAAAAAGCAAAATATGGGGTGTGATAAATTTTATTTAAACAGCGGGGTGGGTAAAGTAATAGTTGGGGTGTGAATAGATCTAGCCTAAATATATTTGACCCCTTATTTTGTTTATTCCAGCATCTAGTATCAACTCTTATTTGGTACTTTCCGACTTCTGTTATCTTCTCATTTTGCACTCCAATATTCCTTATATGATGATTTACATTCCTAGAAATGGAGAAAAATTCCAAATATTTTACATCGTAATTTGGATAATGCATTAATCAGCCATACTATTTGTGTACACAGCTAAATTACTAACTGTAAATAAACCACTACCAACTCTTTGTTATTTCATTACCGCTTCTCTTTTTTTTTTTAGCCTGAAAATTTTCGGTGTCATGATTTACATTTGTATTTAATATTTAATTGACGATTTTTTGTTATTTCAATCAGTAGAATGCAAAGTTATTTTTCTATCAAGTTCAAAAAGGGATTTTTGCCCTAAAGGACAAAATAAACAAAAAATTGTTCCATAAGTACAAGGAGTTAAAATTCAGGGGTCCACTATAATTTCTCCCTTTACACTAGAATTTGTATTTACAGGAAAATATTTACAAGGACAAAACTGAAGGCCTTTTTATCCATAAGGACAGCCCACTAAAATTTTACTCAGAAGGACAATACATTCAAAAATAATTCTGGCCGCTACTTTCATCTTCTCCCTCTCTCACGTCGGCCGCTACTTTCAACTTCTCCTTCTCTCACGTCGTTCTCTTTTTCATCTTAAATCACGAAATCGCAAAATCAGAAAACGCGATATTACGAATTTCAGAAAATAATAAAATCGAAATTCGAAATATAAGGAAAACATCACGAAATCAAAATCGAGAAGAAAATCATTCGAAACCCTAAAAAATTAAAAAAAAAATGTCGATCAACAAAATCCAGTGGAAATCACAAGTGAATTGAATAAAAATATTTTTCAAACGATGGAAACCACAATTGAAGAAGTCGAAATTGTTGAATCAATTTTTTTAGATTGGAAATGTTTTTTTTTTCATTTTACCAGTACAGCAGTTCGTAATTATCATTTTTGTATTTTTGTAGTTATCATTTTTTCTGTTTTTATTTTTAAAACATAGCAGCAGTTTTTAGTTATTATTTTTCTATTTTTCTAGTTATCATTTTTCCTATTTTAACTGTAATACATAGCAGCGGTTTTTAGGTATCATTTTTCTATTTTTCTAGTTATCATTTTTCATGTTTTAACTGTGTTATATGTTTTTTTCATGAGATTTTGGTTGCTGTGTTAATTTTGAAGTTATATTGTTGTATCAGCTTTGAAACTAAGTCAAACTTATTTCAATTTAATCAATCAAACTGTGATATAATTTTTTTTCATTTTTTTATCTTCAAAACATTGCATCAGTATTTAGGTATCATTTTTCTAATATTTTAGGTATCATTTTTACTGTTTTAGCTATGTTATGTGTTGTTTTCATGTGATTTTATTACTGTGTTAATTTTGAAGTTATATTGTTGCATCAACTTTTTAACTCAGTCGAATTTATTTAATTTTATACAATCAAACTGTGATGTAAACATTTTTTTCATTAGTTTTTCTTTACAACATTGATGCAGTTTGTAGGTATCAGTTTTCTATTTTTTTAATTATCAGTTTTCATGTTTTAACTGTGTTATGTGTTTTTTTCATATGATTTTGTTGTTGTGTTAATTTTGCAGTTGTACTGTTGCATTAACTTTGTAACTAAGTCGAACTAATTTCATTTTATTCAATCAAACTTTGAAGTAAACATTTTTTCCATTACTTTTACTTCAAAACATTGAATCAGGTTTTAGGTATAAGTTTCCTATTTTCTTACGTATCAGTTTTACTATTTTAACTATGTTAATTGTTTTTTCATGTGATTTTTTATTCTGTTATCAGTTTTATAAGTTGGTAGGGCTAAGCTAAAGTTTTTCTCATATTCACAGTTCATGGATATCAGTTTTTTAATATTGTAGGTAAAAAAAGATGCATATAAACATAACACGGAAGTTACACTAAAAATGATAACCAGAAAAATAGAAAAATAATAACTAAAAACTGCTGCTATGTTTTTAAAGTTAAAACAGGAAAAATGATAACTAAAAACAGTTCATGGATATCAATTTTTTAATATTGTAGGTAAAAAAAAAGATGCATATAAACATAACACAGAAGTTACACTAAAAATGATAACCAGAAAAATAGAAAAATGATAACTAAAAACTGCTGCTATGTTTTCAAAGTTAAAACAGGAAAAATGATAACTAAAAAAATAGAAAAATGATAACTAAAAACTGCTGCTATGTTTTAAAGTTAAAAACAGGAAAAATGATAACTAAAAAAATACAAAAATGATACCTACGAACTGCTATAGTATTAACGAAAAAAAAAAAAAACATTTCCAATCACAAAAAAAATGTTTCAACAATATCGACTTCTTCATTTGTGTTTTCCATCGTCTGAAAAATATTTTTATTCAATTCGCTTGCGATTTCCGATGGATTTTTGTTGTTCGAAGGCCTTTTTGGTTTTCTAGGGTTTCTGTTTCGAGCGATTTATGAATTCGAATTTTTGGGTTCGATTGCAAATTCGAATCTGATGTTCTTCTGTTTTTCGGGATTTATGATTTACGATTTGAGATAAGAGCGACAGAGGAAGAAGATGGAGCGGACGAGAATCGATTGCGAAGGGAGAAAATAGAGCGCACGTGAGGAAGAAAGAAGCGGCCGATTTTTTTTTCCAGTGTACTGTCCTTTAGGATAAAATATTAGGCGGCTGTCCTTATGGATAAATTTTAGTGGGCTTTTGTCCTTAAAAAATTTTTCCCCTTGTATTTATGGATAAAATTTTAGCCTCTTGTCCTCATGGAACAATTTTTTATTCATTTTGTCCTTCACACTATTTTCCTAGCTCGCTCAAATATAACAAACTTTAGATATTAATGATGCTCGTTGAGGGTTATATCATAATCGATGGTGAAACAAGTTACACTGATATTTCATTTCCATCATTCCCTCGAAGTTGCTTGCGTAAAGCAAAATTATATCATTTTTTTAAAATGTGTGCGTCTTCTATAATACTTTCTTAGAAGCATTGTTTAAGTTAGATATACTATCAGTATACCGCTATATCGTTCTGATTTTGTGAAACCTAATAAATGAAAATGCAAGACTCAATAAGCAATCGATTATAATGTTTTGGCTATTAATTGTGAGCCTTACATTTTCATTGAGTTTAATGTCCTGAGTACATGCTGTCATGAGTACGAGTTAATCTCAAACTACACAATACCACTCATGATGTAGAATGGGCCTTGCATATGATTCTTGATATTTGTTTCATTTTAACTAAGGAGAAATTTCATAGACAATTTTATTGTTATACTTATAATTTATCCTATTTTACAAAGTTAAATTATTTTTAGATATGGGTCACCATATCACTTATGTTGATCTTTGTCTATTCTCAGTTAAGTGTTATCTTTTCTAAATGATATTATAGAGCTAACAATGACAAATATAACTAGATTTAAATTGATTTCATTATTGTTATATAGTAATATGGAAAACATTTATTATCAAATTAAATTGGAAGCTTACCATATTCTTACTTTGAAGATATATAGTAAATAAAAAATAAAAATAAGTTGGATCTGTCATACAAGTCGTGTTACTTCATCCTGTCACCTTATTCATGTTCTTCAATTAGCCTATGTTAAACCAATTGGTTCAAAAAAAAAAAAATCTAGTTCTTCATCCTAAATTTACATCATAATCCCATCATTAATGTATAATTGTTAAACAAGTTTAAAATGAATGTGTATGAAGTATGCAAACTATTATAGAGTGAAAGTTTCTTCCTTACTCATGATGAGCTTTATGGTTCGAACGGATTCACAGTAGATGTGATGTCCATTAATCCAGCTCAAATCTTGTTATATGCTAACTTCGCAAGAATTAAATGGATTCAACAAATAATTTTCAAGTATTATTTGACTATAAAATAGTTATAACGTTCTCATTGATGGGTGCATTTAGATATTCCTTTTAAGCATGAAGAAAATGTTGAAGAAAAACATTGTTGACATTGAACAAATACATGGTTATCCTTCCAATTTAACTATAGTGATTCACTATTGCCTTAATAGCTTGCACAGATTAAATGAAAAAAAAAAAAAAAAAAAACTTGTCAACAAAATATATATGAAAAACATGTAGTCAATATTATTTGACATTTTATGCAAATTTTCAATTATCACACACACTATGGTGAAAGTTTTCTGTTTGACTTAGTAGTTTTAGATGTGGTTTTATATGTCACTTGGATTTCGCCTGTTATAATTGTCTATTAATAAAAAACTATTGTCATAAGTGATGAAGCTTCTGAATCTTAACTTTAAGGTGTTAGTTATCGGCTAAGAGAAAAAAATAGAAGAACAAGAAGGAAATAGTATGTATTTATAAACATTATTTGCATAAACATTGGAACTTACAAAATAATGGCTCATTATTATATTATTTCGGCTATCATGAACTATTATTGTTTATACAATATTTGTACAAAATGGTTCTTATTCTTCGAAGCATAAATGAAAATGAATAGCCTTAGGATAACACTTACCATATGCACTCCCCACAATCCATCAGGTTTAATTAACATAAGTGTTTTTTTTATATGACCAATTTTGTTTGTGCTTTTGAGACGCACTTGCTAAATTTTTATGTTTGATATAATTAGGAGGATTTTTATCTTAATACTATACTTTATCAGTTTTTGTGATGCTTTCGAGATACATTTGATGAATATTATTATTTATTACAATATGTTCCACAATCAGATTTAGTGGTGCTTATGAGATACACCTAATGGACTTTACCGATTGCTTTTATATATTGTGTAATCAGTTTTGGTGGTGCTTTTGAAAAATACTTGATGGGTGCATTGATTTATCTTAGTTAAATCTGTTTTGCTCCTTTTATATATTCCATAACTATTTTTAGTGGTGCTTTTGAGACGCATTTGATGGATTCTATTATTTACTTATGCATATTCCATAACCTGTTTTAGTTGTTTTTTTTGGGACGCGCTTAATAGATATATTGATTTATTTTAATTTGACTTCATTTACTCTTTTTAATCCACAAACAGAATTGGTGGTGCATTTGAGACACTTTTGATGGATTCATTAATTTATTTATGGCAACTCCTTATTACTTTTATGTAGTTCACATTCAATATTGATGGTGCTTTTGAGATGCACTTGATTAATTAGGCTCTTTTTTTATGAGACTGAGTATTTTGTTTTTAGTGGCTCGATAAGCATTAGTGGTGGTGTTATAGTGAGGTACTTGATGGACTCACCTACTTGGGTTTGAAGGTGGGTTGCCTTCTGTTAGAGACTTGAGGTCTCTGGAGCACTCTCAGGGTAGGCGCATGACTATTAAAAATCTAGGGGGAAATTAAACCCGCCCCGATGGGCACGGATTCGACCCGATGTGTTTCGGTTCTAAGGGGGTCGAGTTTTGTCGGGTCTGAACTATACATTTCAAAAATCTGGTCCTGAACCCCGGTTGGGTCAGTTCGGGTTTGGTTGGATTATAACACTAAAATACATATATTTCAATGTTTCTCTGTTGGTTCTTTCGGGTCAGGTCAATTCGAATCGGTTTGGGTTCGGGTCTTTTCGGGTCAATTTCGTTTGGGTTCCGGTTCGGTTCGAGTTTCTCTTCTCGGTTCTAATTGCCAACCCTATTAAAATTGCATATTTATCGCGGAGTTTGTGAAAATTAAAAGTATAGTATGGGTAATGAGATCTCAACCCAAATCTTTGTAATTTAAGAAGAAAAAAAATCACTACTTGGATTAAGTTTTGAACTCACTATTTCAGGCGTCAATTTAATTGAAAGACAATGGTGCTTACTTATGAAACTTTCTTCGTGTCTAGGTATTTTTGTCCATCCTCTTTGAATTTGTTTTAATTAATGGGGACTGTTAGATAATTAAAACAAAAACCAAAATGTTTTGTTTTTTTTCCTTTTATTTGCCTTATCAGTAAGAAAACACTATATTTAATGGAGACTAATTTTATTTTCCTTCTTGAAGGAATAAAAGTTATGTATGTTTACTTTTACTCCCGTTCATTTCTCTTTTCTGAAATAAGATTTTCTTTATAGAAGTTCTCTCATTACTTGATCTTCCACATTCTACATTAATAAGAAATTTTTTATGATGGTTTATTTAGTTTGATTGATTAGCTGAACCAAATGGAGATTTGGATGTTTATTTCATCCTCTCTTATTTCTCTCTTCTAATGCAAAAAACATGCATCTAGTAATATTTTTTCTTTCTTTTTCTTCTCTTAGTTTCCTCTAAAATTAAAATCTCTCTCTTAACAAACCTAAAATCTAGAGAGTGTCTTGTACAAATCTTTAATCCTTCAACCTTAAGTGCACAAGTTTGAAGGATGGCTATATTAACCTTAAGCAACAACTGACAATTATCAATTACATTATAGTTGTACCGAATTCCGCTTTAAAGGCAGTCACCTCATCCACGACACAACTTCTTCACCCTCTCTTTATTGCTCCTATCCATCAATTTTTCCAACAAAATAGATCATAGATAATAGAGTCATCGTTCTGAAAAAAAAAGACCAAAATACCATTGTCTATATCGGTTAATAGAGGCACCGGTAAGAAAAATATTATCTCATGGCACCAAAACGTGGTAGGATTTCTAATCTCTTTCTTGCTCTACACGGAGTTTCAGATCCGTAATGATAAATGGTTGCACATATAGATTTGGAAATTATACGATGTACATAAAATAATAAATGAGCCTTGTAAAATATTTGGATGTATCCATGGTCGGTCCTTTACCAAAGCCAGAGAAGCAGTCGCTTAGGACCGCATAAAATTTATGCCACGATATCAATAAGCAATCACTCCTTCCAAAAAAAATCGTGTTAAAATCTTGGAAAGACAGAACACGATCGACCAAGATGTCAAGCGCCAACGACTTCATCTTTATAGGCTCGATCTCTGCATCTGACCACGAAGGCATTGTTGGCAGCGGCGAACTCTAGCTAGTAGGTGCACTTGGCAAATTTAATTCCAATCTAGGGCACACGGTGGTACAATAGAAATTAGGTCTTTGGCATTGTCAAAATTGAAATTGGGATTGCGGTTGTGCTTGAATTGAAAATTATGCTTATGGTTACAGTTGAATCAACTCTTAAAAAAAGTAAATTTGAATTAATTTAGTTGTATATTCTTGGTTATTTTGAATTGAATCCTTACTCTGGAAGTCTGTATTTTCCAACTTTTAGTTATTTAAGTGTGCCGAAAATGCTTTTATGGTTTCACCATTTCAGTTTACTATATTAGTACATGATCTCCATATTATATTGGTAGTAAATAGTGAGCATTTGTAAGTAAAAATAAATTGTGGTATTCATTGGTTAACAAAAATTACTTTCATTGTTTAGTTAGCATTATATTTGGGTGCGACTATTGGTACCAAAAAAATCTCTTTCAGTCACCACGCAATGTTGTTCGACGGTGAACGACTGACCGACGTTCACGTTCTTCGGCCGTTAACGGTCGCCGGACAATGCAAAATTTGACAAATTGTCGTTCGGTGGTGAACGACCGAACGGGGGCTGGTGGCCGAAAGTGGAAATTAAGGTACTAACAGTAACACCCTTATATTATTAGTTTCTACATAAGGGCCTTGGTTTTGTAATTTGCTTTAGGCACCTAATATTCTAGGACCGACCCTAGATGTATCTAAAGAAAAACAAGTTTTATTAATTGAATCGACTTATGCCTTGTTCTTTACTCTGTCATGTGGGACATATTAAAAGGTTTGAAATTCTTTTCATCTCATTTTTTGTTTATTCACAGATGTTTAAGGGTGCGCTTGCATGTAACGGTCATGAGCATTTTAGCAGGGTATTTAAATAGAGCATTAAAGCAGAGTATTTTATTTACTTACTTCTGATTTAACAATTTAATAGTTAATTATCAATTATTTGTTCTGTTGTAATATGTGTTTAATTGAAATGAAACAACAGTACAATAATTGAAATACGTGTATATTAATCAAAATACATTGACAAATACATTTGATGAAATGAAAAAGTAATCAATATACAAATACAATTTTGTGGCAATCTTATTTATTCCCACCACCATCTTCGACCATAAAAGATTACTAGCTTGTAGAAATATGTTTAAGATTTTTCGTACACGGTAACAATTCCTTAGCATTATCATCATTAAGCATATTGAATAAATCTGTATTATTCGTAACAATATGTAATGCTTCAGCAAAAGTAAAGTCTGTACTTTCTGCTGGATGTTTAACGTGAACAACAACATCAACGTAACTTAATGAGTTTAATGTACGTCGTTTGTGTTCGAATTATCCGAGTTCCTATGATATTGAGATTTCTTCATTTGGCGCTCATGTATGACGCCAACTGTTTTAGTTATTTTATAATTTGTTTCATTGCGACGACTTCTTCAGTTGATACACGCACCAGAAGAAGAACCACCAGTGTGTCTATTTCGTTGCATTGGATTTTGGTGGGTTGGAGTTTATTGCGGTGGATTTTGGTACAATAGAGGATTAGTAGGTGAAATCAAATTTGAAATATATCGCTCTTAATCTTCGATATCACTAAGGGATTTTGAAATTCCTAAAAACCTTGTGAATTGTTAAAAGGGGGATGCATCAGAATTAAGATAATTTATCCTTGAGTTTGAGTACGCGTACAAGACGTTTAGCCAATTGCATGAGCTAAATTATCCGACGGTGCGCTTTTATGTTTTAAAGTATTTTGCTCGAGTTCCTGCAAGTAAAAAATAAGTGCGAAATGATTTTAAACAAACGAAAAATTGTATTTATGAAAAATATCTTTTCCCGATCACTTCATCAACGGTTTGCCCATTAGAATCCTATGTAGCACCATTTTTGTTATTCAAACTTTCTCCTTTGACCCACTCATTTTTAAGACTTCTATATTTGTGTCGAGCCTTGGTATCGTCTACCAATTCTATAAAATCACTATATCCCTGTATGTTGTTTGGTTAAATTTTTCAGCTATGACTTTACGCATACCCTTGTTGTTTGCATGACATCTGGCATAAGGAGATACGGCAATTTTCAGTAGAAGACGGTTATGGTCCGAAAATCAATGGTGTTTTTGATTGTTTGACATTCTGAAAAGGCAAATACTCAAAAATGAGAAAAAAAAAAAAAAAAAGAATTTTTTTTTTATATGGTAGGCAACAACAAAATAAGCGTAACAGTGGAACAATTTACCTGAAAACATACTAACTGATAGTTTTCTGCATGTTAGAAAACTTGTCAACCTGACCATTTTTGTATGGGGAACGCTACTTAATATTTTGTTGGCAACTGTTGGCCATGCGTGGGTCACACGTATTTACTCCATCATACTCAAATCAAGCATACTGACATTAGCGCCATTCACAGGTTACATGAATGAGTATTCATGCATTTGTATGTACCCAAGAAAATAAGAAGAATCTATGAATCGGGTTGCGGCCCAACAAAAAGAATAATATATGGAATAAGTCCATTACGAGCTGAAGCCTGTTCAATAATAGTTGATATTCTGCTGCTGCAAAAGATTTCACCAGCACTCGAGGCCCAAGACCGTTCTTTTGTCCTTTTTTCTGTTGTTCACACGCACACCCCCCAACCACATTTCTGGTAATAGAATTTGATAATATCAAAAAATAAAATGAAAAGGAAGATTGTTCGGTAATTACTAGTCTATGCTAGTTATTCATATGTCACATACAATTAGCTATGATATATTATTTGATTTTCAGTATGTAGATGTCTGTTACTGGCACTTCAAAAATGATTGAAGGACAAGTGAAAACACATAAAGGCTAATTCTGTTGATACACCAACAATCTCTTAACATACACCGTAAAGTAAAATAAACTATCGTACATCAAAAATTACTTTACATACACCGTCTCTTTTACAATATTAGTCTTGTTTTATTCTTTAAAACTTGAAACTTATTTACTAAAAATAAGAAATTTATAGCACTATAAAAGTTTAGTAAAATTAATTTAAATTTTTGATACAATAAGTCGCCTCAAAATTTAAAAATGTTATTTGGAAACGAGAATCTAATGGTACGATGCAAAATATAGAAGATACAATAATTGGTGGCCAACGCATCATGGGAGAATCAAACAAGTGCTTGGACAAAGGAACATGGTATTGTATTGGTAGGTAATAAACAAAGATTTTGATTCCACGCAAGAACTAAAATATCACCATTCAATATCTCCTCCTAGCATCTTTCCTTTCAGTCTAATAAGCCCAGCACCACCCACACATATTGACATATATCATATAACCATAAACCATTCACATCCATCCAAATTGCACCCTTCCTTCAAGCCACTTATAAATATCCATTTTCCATGCCCCCACTTCCTTTCCTTTTTACAAATACTATAAGGCATTGGTAAACGCAAATAAAAATAGGATTCGTGGCAAAATATCTACTCCATCAAAGTTCATGTATGCTTATGGTTAAAGCATTTTCTAGGAAAATGAGTAGTTTTACAATTTGCTGGTTGAAAAAGACTTGACAAAGATGTTCATAGGATACAAATGAATTTATTTGTAAGTTGAAACAAATAAACAAATGATGATCACACTTATATTAGGCGATTTTGTTTACTTTTGTTCATTTTAGTAGGCTTTGATTATTTTTAATCAACGATCTTCGTCTCATTTTAACATTTTACTCGAAAGTATAACTTTGTTGACATAGAAACCGTGTTTGAAATTAAAGAGAAGAAAAGCAATTTCGCTACATCTAGCAAGGTTAATGTTATGCAAATTCTAAACTGAAAATTAGAGGCTTTCAATCAACTGCCAACATCGATGTTGGAGCAATAGACAAATGACCAGCAATTATCTAAATAAAACAAAACTATATAACTTGGGTTCCATCCAAATGAATTACCGCCAACAAACTCAAGCATCCAATTTCATTTGTTTACTACTAAACAAAACATACAAGATATATTCGGTCAAACTACAAAGATTGTACTTGGTAACATAGACCGGCTGACTGAAAGAATTGTTGTAAAGTGAAATGTAGACGATAATTGCTAAAGCAATGTAATATATGAAAGCTTGGAATTGTATTGAATTTGATCGAACAGAGAATAGTTTACATACTGTATGGACAGATTATTTGCAATGTAATGACGGTCGGAACAAAGCTCTCTTCTTCTGCATAGCGTGCACGCATATGAGTTGGCACACACATCGTTGTAACAAAAGAAATCACCGATGTTACATGTCTACCAACTCATATTTATACACCACTCCTATAATTTATTTCATGATGTGAGACATTTTATTCAAACATGTCAGTTCTCCTTAACAACATGTGACACAATACTAATAGTATTCACAAGCAAATAAAAGAAATAACCCTATTCTCTAATACCCCCCTCAATTCGACACGAGGACTAGGGTTTCTAATTCATGACGACTTTGCAGATCCATGGCGATTGCGAGAGATAAATATCTTTTTATTGAAAATATCAACATTCTAGATGTCTGTAGACACAAGGATTAGAACTTAGAGAAAAAGGAATTCTAGATGTTTAGAAATACGCCCTCATATATATATATATATATATATATATATATATATATATATATATATATATATATATATAGACACACACATACACACAAAAACTCAATCTAGGGTACTACTAACCCATCTTTATCGATTACACCGTAGATACCAAACATTATGCTATGATATCACTGTAACGACCCAAGGAATTCGATGCCCGAATTTCGACAATAATACATAAACCCGTATTTCTTGCCAAAACCCAAGTATCGAAAACACCAGATAGTTAATAGAAAGAAATTAGAGGGTGGGATAAGAAAGAAATATTAGAATAGAAAAAAAAATAACACAATAACATCAGAGTCTCACATCGCAGCGGAGGAAAATATAATATAGAAGTAAAATTTTATTGAGATCTTTGAAATAAAACTTACAATCATTAGAGTACATCAATACATCTAGACAGTTATAATAATCTATCCTCATATACAATCAGAATACATACTAGATATATATCATACATTGAACTCCTCTAGCTGAAATCCATAGTATCTTAACCTGGACCTGTAAACCCGGTCTAACTCGAGCATTTCAAACGCTGGATCGGTCTGGTGAACCATAGTGAGAAACCCACTAAGTTTACAAGCAACATCCAACTTGATTTTAAAGTCAAAATATTTCTTTTCGAAAGAAAAGGATAATCGTAAGACCGACCCACACATAAACACGAACAGTTTTTACCTTATGATAACCCAAAACATTTTTGAAATAATATCTTATTCTGCCATTATTAAAGAGTATAAATAAAATAAATAACCATCTAGCAGAACGCTTGCATCTCACGCTCTACATATAGTATAAAATCAAAAACCGCGGGTGCTTATTGGAGACTGGATTCCAACTATGACAAGATATTGAACCACTTGCTGATAATGTATCTCTAGAGGGGAATACCATGGGTTCAACAAGAACATCTTGCAACCCGACCACACATGACCGACCACTCATTTCGCTTGAGTGTATCGGATGTATATCACCAATGCACTACACCATAATGGAAATTTCGCAACCCCCCAATGTGGATGCTTAGCAACGGCTTTGAGCCGTTGCTAATTGGCAACGACCTAAAGCCGTTGCAAAGCTCTTTAGTGATATTGGTCCCCTGCGTTTTATAGTTTGCAACGGCTTTAGGCCGTTCTAACTGGGAATTGTACTTCCCTACCCCCCTCCCCCCCGGTCAAACCAGTACGCTCCCCTTTTCTTCAAAATACACCGTATCCAAAACAATACACTCTCTTTCCCAAAACATTCCAGCAAAAAATAAAAAAAGAAACGAGACCAAAACCCTAAGATCAACTGTCGATCCCGAATCTAAGCTGATTTCATGTCTGATTCCAAAGTGAAGATTTCGATTTCAAAAAAGTCAAGGTATGGAATCTCGATTAACGCAGTATTTCGATTTGTTTTCTAACAATCTCGATTAACGCAGTATTTCGTTTTGTTTTCTACCGATCTAAAGGGGGATCTGAAGATCAGTTGATTTTTCTCCAAAAGATTGCGCCTATTGCTTCTATATTTGGTAAATATGTTGTTTATCTGTATAATTTTGAATGAACAAAGTGAGAGTAAAAATACAAATTTTGTTTAATTCAATATTTGATTATGAAAGTTAGATTAATACAAATGGCGAGCTTCTGATCAATTTCCAAATATAACATGCTGAAAATAGAGCTTGTTCGTAAAAGTTATGAGCATTGAAAGTTTCTAGGTATAAATTAATTTTAAATTCAAAACCAGATTCAAATTCAATCCAGATGTTGATACTTGATAGTAACCATTTGCAAGCATATGTTGTAGTTTGGAAACAGTTTATGTAAATCAAGTTTTTAAAATACTGTTTTTTACTTGGAACACAATTTGAAGCTAATTGTACTTGTTCAAGTTTAATCCCATTCGATATTTTCAAAGATGGTTCAAACGTAGTACAAATAATCCATCTATCCTTGTTCATTTGATTTAACAGGACAGGGCTACCGTTGTATTTAAATTGATACCCCAGCAAATTTAAGAAAACTCTGTCGGAAGGGTCTAGACCTCGTATTTAATCCATACCTACTTTTTAGAGCTCCTATTTAATTAAAACCTACTCTTTCTTTCTTTAATGTTTTGGTATCAATTTTTATTCACTCTATTATATTTTTAAAATTTTACTTGTTAGGTTATATTTGCAAAGGACGATAAAAGAAATATGAATATGTTTAATTGATTTATACATTGTTAATGAATGACCGATCTTTTGCTATAAATGTCGCGTGTGGCGAGTTGATTAAACATAAAGCAGAAGCTATAGTACTATATGATGTTGTTCTAGATGTGAAGATATGTTATTAATTATAGTAACCATCTATTAATCATCACCACACAATCTGTTATCATATTCGTGTATCATGGATGTTCATATAATATGTTGTAAATAAAAACAAAAGGATAATTAACTTTTATTAAGTAGCCCAAGTAAAACGAAGTTAAATACGCGTTCTTTAATCGTTGATATCTCTTATTAAATGGCATGATACAGTGTACAATAAAACATGGTGAATATATGCTGAATTGTTGACTTTCTACGTAAATGATAATTTATAGAAATGTTTCGTATGAAGTTTGGATATATTTTTACGTCTTTGTTCATTTTTGTTTTGTTTGTTATTTGTTGGTTCTTACAAAGGTACAAGGATGAGGCACAATGCATATATTCTTGACGTTCTTCCTTGAAATGTAATTGGAGAAACATTTATTGCTTTGGCCAAATAAAAAGTTATTATGGCGGCATATGTTAATGCCTTAAAGTCTGGAATAATCTGGAAAAGAAACCGCAATCTTCTCAAGTTAAATCTATTAAAGTAAAACTGGTTCAAAATTATTGCAATATTTCTTTATATCGTTTAAATGACATATTAAGTAGTTGATGTGTAAACTGGTTCAAAATTATTGCAATATTTCTTTAAATAAAACTTCAACTTTAAATTCCTAAAACAAAAAAACAAGTTCTGGTCAGACCAAAGACAGTTTTCTTTGGAAATAATTTCAGTAAGAAGGGAACTTAAGAAGATGATCTGCAATTTCAAGATAAAACCATTCTATTATTGACATCAAATTATGCCTTTTTGTACAGTATTTCAGAAGATCGATGATATATTAATTTTCCCATAATATTTTATCGTTTTTTAAATCTAACGACGCATTTTGAAAGCATTATAATTTTTTTCTAAGAGTAAGATGACACTGACTGCTTGTTCTAAGAGTAAGATGTTGTGCGTGTATAAACTTACATACATATGCATACACACACGTGTGTGTATACGTGTATGGAGTTTGGGGAGAAAATAGCCACCCGGCCCACCCCCCATTTGATGTTTGTATGAGTTTTTAACTTTTTATTTATGCATAATTTAATAATCCTGTATGAGTTTGTTAAACCTATTGCATCATGACCCTTGATAGTAGCATAATAAGCGGTTTTTCAATGGTTAATTAATCACCTGAGTTCAAAAGCCATGTAATTTGAAGAATTTGTTTAGCTTTTCATGCTCTAAAAAGACATTCATACTACTATTATTTGACATAGACATGAGTGGCTTTTTTCTCTGTTCATGGTTGCTCACTTCGAAGTTAAATAAAGTAAGGTAGTGCAGAATATTTCCGTTGAATTATTTGCAAAATTGTTAATTATTTAGTTTATAAATGCAATTACCATAATCTTAATAATCTGTTTATAACCAAAATTCAGGTATGTACAGTTTAATAACCAAATACATAAATTCAATCCAATCTGATATGCACAGAATCCAATCTGATATGTTGTTGCATGTATGTTTGGATAACACACAATGCTCTTGATTTCAGAATTCATGTGCATACATATGGGTAAATTGCTGATATGTTGACGCATATCATTGCTGTGATTTTGTTTCATGTTTTATTGCAGGCTGTTGCAAATCCGGAAAAAGAAATAACACGTCGCGAAGTATGGGAGAAACTCATACAAAAAAGGATGGAAGCATATTCGATTGCACTTCTCCATACTTTGTAAGTTAGCCAAATAATTGCTTATTCGAATTATTCACTATTTCAATTTATATATTTAAGCTTCATGATTAGGATAAAATTACGAAGGCAAAGGAAGCAATCAAAGACGGTGCGGAAGAGGAGTTGCCGCTGGAAGAAGACATACTTTCACAAGTTTTTGGAAAGGATAAAAGAGGTCGGACTCGTAGTATTGGAACCAAGATATCAAGGACCCAAGTTAAGGCCTCCGATATTGCACGCAAACAAATAAAAACTGTTCAAAACATGGATGATCGGATGACCAATGTAGAGGGTGCATTGTTGTCTTTAGTGGATTTGATTAAGGGAAAATATGAGAAGCCACCAGACAATGCTTCGAATGAAGGAGGAAGTAATGCATGTCACGATGCTTCGAATGAAAGACAGCCGGACAAAGACAATAGCACTCCACATAATTCTTTCGATTCGGTAAGCTTGAAGTGTGAAATCTTAAACTTTAATTTGGAGGTCATTGGGACAGTATGCAGAGGTTCGATGGGTTCAATAATTCATGGAAAAGCCATACCGCCAATGTATGAGAAGTTGGTTGTGGATAGCATACTGCTGCCAGATGAAAGCACAGCCAAGCAAAACCATCCTCTTGCTACGACCTTTGAAGAAGTTGGAGTTGGCGGTTTTGTGTGCCATCCGAAGAATCTTATTCGCTACCTGTAGACACCGGTTCAGGTGCGTATTCTCAGTTTTCTGTTTTTAAGTGGTGATCATTTTGTTGGATATTCCAGCCCATATTTGGCATAATTTTATGCAAGCATATTTGGCATAATTTTATGCAGGCTTATTTGGCATAATTTCATGCAGGCATATTTGACATAATTTTATGCAAGCATATTTGGCATAATTGTATGCAGGCATATTTGGCATATCTTTTTATGCAGGCCATGCTTAATTTGTGGGAGAGATTTATTAGTTTTGTCTTTTTTCTAGATTTGTTGTGCAAGCATGCCTTTTGTGCAACAATATCTTTTCTTTTAAGGAAAGACATTTGGGAGATTACTCACAATTTTGGTATGCACATTAAAAGAAAAAGGGTTAATATAACCAGATCTGGTCACATAAGGCAGTAGTAGTTTTTGGTCATTTATCATCTTCTTCAAGGTGTTTTGGTCTTCAAGATTGAGCTTCATTCTTGCTCGATTCACCGCTGGCCTGAAGTGCACACATAGGGTGTTCTCTTACACCTTTTTTTATCTCTTATTGTTTTTGGATTCCGGTGATTAGAAGAGAATCTTTTGTAAACATTTTGGGGCTGTTTTCCCCTTTTGGTTTATCAATAAGAGAAGAGGGTAGACTCCTTAAGAGGTCTCGTGGTTTTTACTCTTCACATCGAAGAGGTTTTCCACGTATAAAAATCTTGTGTCTTGCTATTTTACTTTCATCGTATCTTTTTTATTTGAATGGTGTGTTGATTGATTGTCTTGTGTGTGATATTGTGGGTGTAGCTTGAAGTAACCCCTAATCGATCCTATCAAATTGGTATCAGAGCGAGGTTGGTTATTTATCACACTATGGAGTCGAGCAGTCATAGCTCAATGATTAAGTTGACATCAACCAACTATTCTATTTGGAGACCTATGATGGAAGACTTGTTATATTGCAGGGATTTACATGACCCAATTGAAACCGTCACTAGTTCGAGTGGTATTATCTCTAAACCTTCTAAACCCGATAAAATGGAAGAGAATGAATGGATAAAGTTGAAAAGGAAAACTTTAGGAACCATTAGACAATGGGTTGACATTAGCATTTTTAACCATGTGTCACAAGAGACCGATCCATATGATTTGTGGAAGAAATTAGAAGGTTTGTATGAGAGGAAAACCGCCCATAACAAAGCTTCATTGATTAAAAGGCTTGTTAATCTAAAGTTGAAAGGTGGAAAGTCAGTTTCTGAGCATCTTAGTGATTTCCAAGATATTATTAACAAGTTGACAACTATGAAGATCATTTTTGGTGATGAATTGCAAGCTTTGTTCTTATTGAGTTCTTTGCCAGATAGTTGGGAAACTTTAGTTGTGACCATTAGTAATTCAGCTCCAGATGGTGTGCTATCTTTGGATGTGATCAAAGAAAGCATGTTTAATGAAGAAATTAGAAGAAAAGAGATTGGAGTTGACAATTCACAAGCTCTTGTTGTGGAGAATAGAGGAAGAAGCAAGAGCAAAGGACCCAAAGGCCGTGATAACTCAAGAGGAAGATCCAAGTCTAGTGATGGAAAGAATCACTTCATATGCAACTATTGCAAGAAGCCTGGCCATATTAAAAAGTATTGCTTTTGTTGGAAAAGAGAACATGGGAAGAAGAATGATTTTCAAAAAGAAGGTGATGATAAAAATGTTGCAGCAGTAGCCTCTAAAAGTGATGATGATGTCACTTTAATTTGCGCAACTAGTGAATGTCATCATGTTAGCAGTACAGATTCTGAGTGGCTGGTTGATACAGGTGCTTCATATCATTGTGTTCCTAAGAGAAAGTATTTTTTGAATTATCAAGCAGGTGATTTTGGCAGTGTCAAAATGGGTAACCAGAGTTCAGCAAGCATAGTTGGGATTGGTGATATTCGTGTGAAGACTAATGTTGGATGCATGCTTACATTGAAAGGTGTACGTCATATTCCGGATTTGCGTCTTAATTTGCTTTCAGCTCATATTCTTGATCAAGAAGGCTTTCGTCACACATTTGAGAGTGGCAAGTGGAAATTATCCAAGGGATCCATGACAATTGCAAGAGGCGAGTTGTGTTGTTCTTTGTACAAGTCATATTTGACTGTATGTTTTGGTGAGCTCAATGCAGTGGAAGAAAAAGATTCTCCTAATTTGTGGCATCGAAGATTGGGACACATGAGTGAAAAGGGTTTGAAATATTTAGCAGGTAAATCTCTTATTCCTGTCAATACTACAATTTCACTTAACCCTTGTGATCATTGCTTAGCAGGAAAACAACATAGAGCTTCTTTTGCTAGAAAGTCTACAAGAAAGCAGGCTAAGTTGGAGCTTGTACATTCGGATGTATGTGGTCCTATTGAGGTTGAATCCAATGGTGGCAACAAATATTTTGTCACTTTTATTGACGATGCTACTAGAAAGACATGGATTTACATTTTGAAGACCAAAAGCCAAGTGTTTGAAACTTTTCAGAAGTTTCATGTTATGGTGGAAAGGGAGACAGAAAGCAAGTTGAAGTGCCTTCGTACAGACAATGGTGGAGAGTATACCTCACATGAGTTCAAGAATTATTGTGCGCAATATGGTATTCGACATGTGAAGACAATTCCAGGCACTCCCCAACACAATGGTGTAGCTGAGAGGATGAATAGAACCATTGTGGAGAAGGTGCGATGCATGTTGAAGATGTCCGATCTACCAAAGTCATTTTGGGTTGAAGCAGTGAATACAGCAGTTTATCTGATCAACCGTTCTCCATCTATTCCATTGGGGCTTGACATTCCAGAGAGAGCATGGAAGGGATGTGATCCTGTATATACACATCTTAGAGTATTTGGATGCAAGGCATACATGCATGTGCCAAAAGACCAAAGGTCAAAGCTGGATTCCAAGACTAATCCATGTGTTTTTGTTGGCTATGGTGATGAAGAGTACGGGTTCAGGCTATATGATCCAGAAAAAGGAAAGGTAGTAAGAAGCAGAGATGTAGTGTTCTTTGAGCATGAAAAAGGTGCAGAACTTTTGAGTGCAAGGTATCATACTAGCTCAGATTTTTTTATTGATACTACTGATGTTTCTTTGTCCCCTACTCGTGGTTTTGTTGAACAGCCAATACAGGCTGATATTGATGCAACACATGAAGGTGTTGATGATGTACAGCTTGATGGTGCACATTTTGATGATGTTCATGATGATGTTCATGATGAAGCTCAACCAAATGGAGAAGTGGCTTGTGAGCAGGGGGAGCAAATTGCCCCACAAGTGGATGATGCTCAAGTTAGAAGGTCAACCAGAGAACATAAACCATCTACAAGATATCCAAGCATAGATTATATCTTAGTTACAGCTGATGGTGAGCCCGAGAGCTTCCAAGAAGTGTTGTCTAGTCAAGACAAGAATCTTTGGCTTGAGGCTATGAAAGAGGAGATGGATTCTTTGATGAAGAATCAGACTTTTGAGCTAGTGAAACTTCCAAAAGGCAAGAAGCTTTTGAAAAACAAATGGGTTTTCAAGAACAAGAAAGATGGTGAGAAGATAGTAAAGCGCAAAGCTAGATTGGTAGTCAAAGGATGCAATCAAAAAGGCATTGATTTTGATGAGATTTTTTCACCAGTTGTCAAGATGACTTCTATCAGAACCAATTTGGGTTTAGCAGCAAGTTGTGACCTTGAATTGGAACAACTTGATGTAAAAACCGCATTTTTACATGGTGATTTGCAGGAAGAAATCTACATGGAACAACCTGAAGGATTTGAAGAAAAGGGAAAAGAAAAACTTGTTTGCAAGTTGAAGAAGAGTCTTTATGGACTTAAGCAAGCACCAAGGCAGTGGTATCACAAATTTGATTCATTTATGACAAGCAATGGTTACAAGAGGACTGTTGCAGATCCTTGTGTGTATTTTAGAAAGTTTCCTGGTGATATCTTCATTATTCTTCTTTTATATGTGGATGACATGTTGGTAGTTGGACAAAACTTAGAATTGATTAGCAACTTGAAGAAAGATTTGTCCAAGTCATTTGACATGAAGGACATGGGTCCTGCAAAGCAAATCTTAGGCATGGAGATTGTTCGTGACAGAAAAGCTAGGAAGTTGTGGCTATCTCAAGAAAAATATATTGAACGTGTGCTTGAAAGGTTCAATATGAAGCATGCTAAGCCGGTTTGTACACCACTCGCATCTCATTTTAAGCTAAGTAAGAGGGATTGTCCAACAACAGAGAAGGAAAAAGCAAGTATGTCTTCTATTCCTTATTCATCTGCAGTTGGTTCATTGATGTATGTTATGGTGTGCACTAGGCCAGATATTGCACATTCTGTTGGTTTGGTGAGTAGATACTTATCCAATCCTGGTAAAGTTCACTGGGATGCAGTAAAGTGGATTTTCAGATATTTGCGTGGTACTTCTAGATTTTGCTTATGTTTTGGAGGTAGCAAACATGTTCTTGAGGGGTATACAGATGCAGACATGGCTGGTGACATTGATAGTAGAAGATCTACCTCAGGTTATGTGTTCACATTTTCAGGGGGAGCCATTTCTTGGCAATCCAAGTTACAAAAGTGTGTGGCTTTATCTTCAACCGAGGCAGAGTATATAGCAGCTGTGGAAGCAAGTAAAGAGATGCTTTGGTTGAAGAGGTTCCTTCAAGAGTTGGGTTTGCAACAAGAAGAGTATATAGTATTCTGTGACAGTCAGAGTGCTATGGATTTGAGCAAGAATTCCATGTATCATGCACGCACTAAGCATATTGATGTTCGGTATCATTGGTTAAGAAATGTGATTGAAGAAAATATGCTCAAGTTAAAGAAAATTCATACAAACAAGAATGGTGCAGATATGTTGACTAAAGTGGTTCCAGGAAACAAGCTTGATGTTTGTAGCAAGCTTGTGGGAATGAGTTTCAAATGATGATTGAAGCATGCACATCTTCCCCAAGTTGGGCTGGAGGGGGAGATTGTTGGATATTCCAGCCCATATTTGGCATAATTTTATGTAAGCATATTTGGCATAATTTTATGCAGGCTTATTTGGCATAATTTCATGCAGGCATATTTGACATAATTTTATGCAAGCATATTTGGCATAATTGTATGCAGGCATATTTGGCATATCTTTTTATGCAGGCCATGCTTAATTTGTGGGAGAGATTTATTAGTTTTGTCTTTTTTCTAGATTTGTTGTGCAAGCATGCCTTTTGTGCAACAATATCTTTTCTTTTAAGGAAAGACATTTGGGAGATTACTCACAATTTTGGTATGCACATTAAAAGAAAAAGGGTTAATATAACCAGATCTGGTCACATAAGGCAGTAGTAGTTTTTGGTCATTTATCATCTTCTTCAAGGTGTTTTGGTCTTCAAGATTGAGCTTCATTCTTGCTCGATTCACCGCTGGCCTGAAGTGCACACATAGGGTGTTCTCTTACACCTTTTTTATCTCTTATTGTTTTTGGATTCCGGTGATTAGAAGAGAATCTTTTGTAAACATTTTGGGGCTGTTTTCCCCTTTTGGTTTATCAATAAGAGAAGAGGGTAGACTCCTTAAGAGGTCTCGTGGTTTTTACTCTTCACATCGAAGAGGTTTTCCACGTATAAAAATCTTGTGTCTTGCTATTTTACTTTCATCGTATCTTTTTTATTTGAATGGTGTGTTGATTGATTGTCTTGTGTGTGATATTGTGGGTGTAGCTTGAAGTAACCCCTAATCGATCCTATCACATTTAGTAAATATTTTTTTGTGTGTGATCATTTCGTTCATAAACTAATGAATTATTGTCCCCCAGTACACCGGCCCCCTCCCCCATCCAAACAGCAAAAACAAAATTGAAAAGTGTTTTTTTTCCTTTTTGATCTTAATTTTATAAAATCAGAACTTTCAGTTCATTAGAGAAGTCACATATAAAAATGCATGATCAACCCAAGAATTGGAATGAATGTTTGATAATTAATCCATAAGTGTTTGAAATGGAAGTTATGTGTATATGTATGTACAGATAAAATGGTAGGAGGAGCAGACCCTAAATATGTATGTACATAGTAATAATTAATCCACAAGTGTTTGAAATGAATGTTGGTTTGCATGGTTGGATTTTGGGTAATGGTGTTTTCATTTGTTGTTGTTTCACCAAGTTTTTGGAGCAGTTGTTTCTCATTTCACCATTCGGTTTATCCTGCTACCATTTCAACAGATTCATGAACTCTAATAATATTTTTTATACAACGATAACGCTTAGGATGTACATAAAAGCCAATTGTGCTAAGAGCGAAAAGAGCATTTTAGCTTATCCAAATGATTAGCTCCGGTCTTTTAATAATTTTTAAGCACCCATTTCATTTTAAACATTGCATTGATTCAAAATTATATTTAAGTTTAGAAAGGTTTCTACTATATTTTATAGCTATTTAACTCTACTCTTTTACATAATTTTAAATTAAACACAAAATTAGATACCCGAATTATATATCATTGGATTTGTTTGTTTTTATAGGATCTGTGAAATTTAAAAAAGTCTAATACTTGAGATTTTTTATATTAATTTTTGTATTATCACTATTTGTATATCAAACTTTTCCATTTTTAAATGATGAACCTGTTTTCAGCACACAAACTTTGGGCAATTTACCATGTTCGACGTGTCGCACACCAATGGCTAATTGTTTAAATTCACTCTTAAGTACCATGCATGACATCTATATTTTGATATGTATATTTGATACTATAGTAGTACATGACATGATAGATATAGATATGTTGGATTGTTATAAGCTTAGACTGTTCCGGGTTTGTACAGAACCAGTATAAGGTGTGATTTGTCCAATCAAAAATTGCACAATCATGTGTTGGTTCGTCGGCAAATGGAAAGTGAATCATTGAAACGCACCTCTTCAGGCTAAAACCAATAAATTCTATCTCAATTATTCAATGCAGCGAACATTGAACAATAATCAAATAAAATGCAATATAATAATTAATCTATCAGAAAAGGGAGACACCATTTTGAACATGTTTGGTTGCTGAATTGTCATAATCTTGTCCTATGCTGTCATTTTGTGCATTTCTCAGTTGCGCGACTATGTTGCCGCAGTCTTTCAATTGGTTTGATCATTGATAAATCAAGAAATCAGTAAAATTCGTATATCAGTGCCACTGTTTTCATTTTTACCATTACTCGGCTGTATATCATAACTAAAATAAATAAAAAAGAGTTACTTTTACCTCATCTACTTCTGATGCTTGCTGATATTCGTCCTCCAATTCCATGATTTGGAAGACCATTATATTTTGTTTAACCTTTTTTGTGATGGTTTATCCATATTATCAGTATAATGGAAATTGTTAGATGTTTAGTTTGCTTACTATGTATTCATATTATACTGAACTCACTTTAATCATTGGATCAGTATGATTTTTTGTAGTCAAACACACACTGATAATTCTGAACTTAACAGTTAGACGATTTCATGAGTTTTTGTATGGAATAGAATCTTAGCTTATGTACATCACCAAACAAAATTATACTTTAGTGTCGGTGAGGGACAAAAACTTCGAGCCCCACAGCTTGACACCGTCTTATTCCACCATGGCTCTTCACTGATTCAACTTAATTTTTTTCTTAACTGTTCATTAATTAAACAGCTTACACTTTCACACTTAATTTTCTTGCCTTCGCATGCCTTAATAGTGGGTACAGCTTCATCAAATTTGTATAAGCCATGAATGATGAAACATAATAATGCATAATGGTAACTATAATATAGTTATATATGTTATAAATGCGACATTTAATAACATACATATGCTATACTTCCTAACATGGTAGGTAAGGATAGAGGAAGAATGCCTAAGTTGACAATCAAATTTCACTCCATTCCTATGGATATATAAAAAATAATTAAGACTGCCTATGTATTTTGACTTGATATAATTATAGACCGGCAAAATATTCTTCGGTGTTCATGACTGGGAGTGAAAATAATGAATGATTATTCAATGAGTGAGTAGAAAATTTCAAGTCCGAAAAGAATCTGAGTTGCATGATTTTGTTGATATGATCATCAATCATAATGATCAATGGAAGGGAAATGTTTCTTGATTTGTCAATATAGAGCATATTAATCATAACATGCTTTTCTTGGTAGGCTCATGGTATGAAGGGAGATGCAGTCAAACTTTCTTGGGTGCCCAGGTCAACTATGGTTCATGGTATGAAGGAAGATGATTTTCTTTGCTTGTAGTATGATATTTTAATTATGACAACGGTTTGAAACTGTCAACCATAGTTTATGCTTGTAGTCTTAGAACTTTATGATGGTATGTGCGTATTATTAGTACTTTATGATGGCATATGTGTAGTATTAGTACTTTATGATTGTATGTGTGGTGCAATATTGTTTTGGTGAACTCATAATGTAAGATCGGAATGGTATTTGTACTTTATGAAGCAACATGTATTGAAATTATCGTTATATTATGACCAGTTGTGGTATGTATATCAAATATTAATAAATTTATGTGGAATACGAATTGCAGGGGAAGGAAAATTAAAAAAAAAAAATTGGATATTTTTTGACACAGCAACGGCCCAAAACCGTTGCAAAATGAATTTGGGAACGGGCAATAGCCGTTGCTAAACATGTATTATTGATTGTACTATAACATGTAGCAACGGCTTAAAACCATTTCTGATTAAGATTCTGCAACGGCTTGAAGCCGTTGCCGAATTTAATTCAGCAACGGCTTAAAGCCGTTGCTAAAAACAAATTTAGCAACGGCTTAGAGCCGTTGCTAAATGATTGCAACTCAGGTCGTCGCAACGGCTTAAAACCGTTGCTAAATAAATTGGCAACGGCCTAAAATCGTTGCAATATGATGAATTTGGTGTAGTGATGGTTGGGCTCAAACCACAATTTCCCAAAAAGGACTGCATTGAAAGATTTAAAGAAGGAAATGGAATTTATCTAGATAGGTGATAATACACCATAATTGGAAGCGACCCACTTGGCCATGCTGCCTACCCGATTTTTGTCATTTCCCGGTTGAAGAGGCTTGAGGATAACATCAGCTTTTGAACAACATATCATCATGCACTATGAATGCCACATCGTCAGATCCGCCAAATCACAAATTGACATCCACAAAAATACTCTGGTCGTTAAGCTAAGAGAAGTGCCCTTCTCCGCCACTGATAGAAATACATTTGTAAAAATCAACATACGTGACTCTAAAGAAATACTCTGTCAGACATTCGTTCATATAAGTCATCCAGGAACAGGGTGGACCGAAGGTACCCTCCTACCACATCCTACGTATCACCCTATAGATCAGTAACGAGTGTTTATCCACTAAAAATATGCATTACGTTGATGGATCAGATTCAAATGCAATGGCTTGACACGTACTCATTATGATGGATCAGACATTGGCTTTAACCATGGATCGGTCACGTTCATCCCTTATGGATCGGTTGTCTTCACATTAATGGATTAGATAGCTTATATGATGGACCGGTCATCTCCTTTGCCGATGGGTCAGTCACGTTCATTCCGATGGATCAATCACGTTCATTCCCTATGGATCGGTCATCTTCTGAAGCTATGGGTCGGTCATCTGCTATCATCTATGGATTTGACACTTCCCTAGTCGATGGATCGGATGCCGCTTTGCCTCATGGATCGGTCCACCTTCTTTATTATGGATCGGACATAGAACCGGTGTAGTGGCATTTTCATAATTAAGTTAGAGACCGATCCATAACATGCACACATGAAATTTCAGCTTTGCCACTCTATTCACTCTACACCTATAAATACCCCATGACTTCCCACATTCAAGGGACCGAATCTCCTCTCCACGAAGTGCTGCCCAACTCATTTCTCAATCATTCCAAACTCCGATAAGCTTCTCGAAGTATAGATCCAACATCAAAACCTCCATGGAATCATTCAAAATCATCCAATTGTCCAATTGTTGAAGATCTATATCAACAATCACCACACTTAGAGAGATCTAGCGATTTTGTAGGTGGATTGAGTGGATCAAAGGATAAAAGAGAGGAAATAAAGAGAAATACTTATAAAAAGAGAGAAAATGAGTGATAAAGCAAAGATTATGTACCTTGTAATTTCCATGGTGATAATGAGAACTTCTTCCACAGTGGACGTAGGCCGATTCTAGGCCAAACCACTCTAAATCCCTTTGTTCTTTACCTTTTTGTGTTGTGGCTCCATATATTTAGATCTTATTCCTTGAGAAGTGTAAAAATCCTCCTTAGGGGTGTTTGTGCTACTTTTAGCATAAACACTTTTTGGCACCCACCGTGGGGGCCACATTCATATTCTCAAGTTTAAGTGATTTGTGAAGGTAGTGAAGTTCGAAGCCTGTTTCTACGATAGATTCTCCCAACCTAAGATCCGGGCCAATCGATGAATTCATTGAAGTTTAGAAATTTGTCCGAAATAATTCTGCCAAAAAGCCGCCAACAAGTAAGATCGTTATAACTTCGGGTTCTGGAAATGTAGCGGATGATCCTATCACTATTCCGCAAACTAATTTTGATATTGGCCAATCCTCCAGAATGGGAGTTAGTGTGACTAGAGACGAGTTAAATGAAGTCGCTGCTGGTTTGACTCAACGAATGGATATATCCAATAAGGCCATGATGGCAAAATTAGAAGCTCTCTTTGCTGTCCAAGTCGCTATAGCGAAAGTTAATGCTAATGCACTACGCCATAGATTGCATATGGCAACTCCAGAGAAGTGATGCAGGGAGTGCAAAATAATGTTGGTATAGGCAAAAAATGATCTCTGGCAACACTTTTTGGGGTTGCCTTCTGCCGCGTTGCCTTAGAGTCAAAGGCAACGACTTTGCTATCCTAAGGTAACATCGCTACAGGTGTTGCTACATGCACTAAATTTACATAAATGTGGGGCCCACTAAATTCTGAATCCCGGGATCACGGAATCCTGTTGTGCCCATAAATTATGTAGCCGGGTTCACGGAATCCTGTTGTGGGGCCTACATTTATGTAAATTTATGGCAACACTATATCATAGTTACGACAACATTTAACACTACATACTGCAACATTATATCATAGCTATTGCATCGTTATATAACATACTGCAACATAACAGCAATTACCATCACACACTGAAATTAATAAACAACTTTTCATTTCAAATTAATAGCCAATAACACAAATACTGGTTAGTCAACTACAGAATAACAAAAAATAGCCAATAAATTCAGTTATAAAGAGTACTTACAAACACAGCCGATACTAAATTCATGTTTACATCAAACTAAAACAGTTTCAAATTAATAAAGCCCGAGCCTCCAGTGCATTCAGTACCTCTCTACTGCCTCCTTCACCTGCAAAATAAAGCAGCTTCAAAAGTCATGCATTTCAGCAAAAGCCTTTAGTACAACTAATGCATTTAAGCACAACCAAAGTCATGCATGCCTCAGCTACAAACTGATGCAATGCCTTGTTTACATTGCAACACAAAATGGAAGACATGCATGCCTCAATTGCATTTCAGCACAAACTATGGCCATAGTATAACTGACTTGCACTTCAGCACAAAGACATTTCAGCACAAACTATGGCCAGAGTTTCTTTTCAGCACATAATTGCATTTCACAATCTATGGCTGAGTTACAAGTTGATGCAATGACTCAGCTTGTTCAAAGCATTTACGATATCAAGGAATGCAAAAGAATACCTAAGGCACTAAAAATTTAGACATGCCATGACTCGTTCAAGTACAAACTCAACCATTGCATCAATTATGAACTGACACGATCATTATTGATTGAAGAGAAAATAAAATTCTTAAAATTCTATAGTTCATTACTAAAGCATCAGCCTTGTACATGGTCAATTACATACCAGCATTGAACTACAGAATTGTAAGAATTAGGCTGATGCTTCAGCAAGCGGAAATTGTAAGAATTCTGAAGCATACCACCAGCCAACCATAAAAATAAGCAAAAATACATACCAGCAGTGTGTGTCTGTATACGATCTTTGATTTGCACAATTTGTAAGGGCCTTGGACTACAAAAACATGAAATTAAGAAGCCATGTTTTTCATTTTGCTAGGTGGAAGGCGGATTCGTCTTATTGGGACATCATCTCTACACCAACGAACATCAAAATCTTGATTTCCTATTCCATAAGCACGCTGGATATCATTCAAATCTTCATTTTCATATTCTCTTTCGAGTTCACACCAGTCTTTCGGTAATTTCTTGATAACATTGTAGGACATCTTATCAATTGGATTTGCTATATAAAACACCTGTTTTACCTGTGAAGCCATAACATAAGGATCAGATTTCTGGCACAATCGATTAAAATTGACATGAGTCAGCCCATATAAATCCTTCTCTTCTTGGTACCAGCGATACTTAAATAAAACCACACTAAATTCTCCCCAATAATCTAGTTCTAATATTTCTTCAATTGATCCATAGTAATTAACTTCACCAACCAATGGATTTTGATCTTTCGAACTAGCAAAGCAAGTAGTCAAGGTTGTCAAAAATACACCACTATTTTGTGTTATACATTTGGCGTCTCTGAACCTTGTATAAAATATGTATCCATTGATAAAATATCCAGTAAATCGCTTAGCTGTTGGAAGAGGCCTCATTGCAAGCAGTTGTACTTCTTTTGAAATGTCCTCCTTTTTCCCAACCTCTTCCATTAACCACTTCCAAAATTCTTCACTGTGTTCTCTCTCTCTTTTATATATTTTTGATTATGCATGACCATCAATTAAAGCTCGATGTTCCCTAGAATAAAGACCAGGTTAATAAAAGATAGAAACAAATTTGGTTGGATCTATTACTAAAGCTGAAACCGACCATACTGAAAACAATTCTGTATGAATGAGAACATAGCTTAACTACAAATCATGCCTGAAAACCCTGAAAGTGCTGAAACTTGGAATTTACAACTAACACTACGTGAGGCTAGAATCAATAACATGTTTGTAGATTGTTTAAAAGAACCGATTTTGCTGGCAAAAGAATGACATTAAAAATAGTTTTTTTAATAGTTGACATCATTTCACAAGCTACGTGAAGAATATTATTACTGATGTTAACCGAACTTGTCCACTTTTCTAATTAAATAAACCATTGTAAACTTTAATTGCATAAAATTCCATCTGCCAGGTTCAAAAAGGAAAATATTATTTATTATGAAAAAAGGAACAAAATAACTAATAAAGGATTCATAAAGATAGGGATAATACTTCAATACTTACTAAAATAAAAATACTTACCCAAGTAAACTCTCTATTTCCTTGTTACCACAATTGAATAGAATGTAACAGTGACATTCCTTCCATTGGGAATTTTTAAGATGAATAGTTTTTCCATCTTTGTTTCTTCTTGTGCCAATAGGATATTCCAGATTTTGTGGACATGTTTCAAATTGCATTTTTCCTGCTCCATCGCCACCTAAGAACCTTGAACAGAATATCAAACATTCCTCTGCAAGATAACCTTCAGCAATGGACGCTTTGGGTTTACTTTTGTTGCAAACATATGATTTCAGTTTACAAAGATAACGCTCAATAGGAAACATACAACGAACATGTGCAGGTCCACCATATTCAAGTTTCTTGCATAAATTAACTAGCAAGTGCACCATTGTATCGAAGAAAGCATTTGGGAATATCATCTCAAATTGACAAAGAATTTCCCTAATTTCCTTTTGTAGCCTCTTGAGATCAGCCAAATCGATACTTTTACTCCAAACACTTCTTAGAAATGCACCTAATCTTATCATAGGTATTGCAACTTCAGGTTTTACAGATTTCTTCATGGCAAACTGCAGCAAGTAGTGGAGAAGAAAATGAGCATCGTGACTCTTATACCCTGCAATTTTCCTCTCTTTCTTGTTTACATACCAGCTGATATTAGCTGCATAACCATAATGCAGTTTAGCATTCTCCAACACCGAGCAAAATAGTTCTTTCTCCTTGTTCGTCATTTCAAATATGGCAGCCCTCATCTCAAGGTAATTCCCATCAACTGATAAAACCGGATGAAGGACCTCCCTGATGCCTATCTCTTGTAAATCATACCGAGCATTTAAATGGTCTTTCGACTTCCCATCAATATTTAGTAAAGTACCAAGTATGTTATCACAAATGTTTTTCTCTATGTGCATAACATCAAGGTTATGTCGACATACATTTTGACTCCAATATGGTAAATTAAAAAATATTGACTTTTTTTTAAAAGGAGATTCATTTTTATGCTTCTTGATCACCTCTTTCTTCCCAAAATTATTTTCATAACCAGCCAACAATTCTTCGATGTCAGTCCCGGATAAAATACCGGGGGGTGATCCCATTTCAATTTCACCATTGAACCTTTTCTTATCAAACCTCCACTTGTGTCCCGGGTCTAAAAATTTCCTGTGATTCATGTAGCACATTTTTCTACTATGTTTCAAGTAAGTTGAAGAAGTCTCGAAATGACATACGGGACAAGCTAAATAAACCTTCGTACTCCAGCCGGATAACATTGCATAGCCCGCAAAGTCGCTGATCGTCCATAACACGCTTGCACGTAATGTGAAATCATCACCAGTGAAGGCATCATAAGTTTGTATGCTAAGATCTCATAATTCTTTCAATTCTGCGATAAGAGGCTGCATGTAGACATCAATGTAATTGTTAGGAAACTCTAGACCAGGGATAAGGGTTGAAAGTATCAAATCTTCTGTCTTCATGCATAACCAAGGTGGAAGGTTATAATTTACCAATACGATCGGCCATGTGCTGTGTTGTGTAGTCATTGTACGAAAAGGACTGAATCCATTAGATGCTACTCCTAACCTGATATTTCTGTTATCTAATGAAAAATGAGGATAATTGGCATCCATAGTCTTCCATACCTCGCCATCAACTGGATGTCGAAGTTTGCCATCGTTTTTTTGTCCTACTGCATGCCATAACATAAGTTCTGTGAATTCCTTCGACATGAACATCCTTTGCAACCTTGGTTTTAGTGGAAAATAACGCATCACTTTTGCTGGTACTTGGTGAATCCGCTTCTCCGAATCTTTTTCAATACCCACTTTCTCTTCCGGTATAACTAACCTTGAAAAACCACAACTTTTGCAATTATTTTTCATTTCATTTTCTGCCCAATATAGCATGCAGTCATTTGGACATGCATGTATTCTTTGGTAATCGAGGCCTAAATCTTTAATGATATTTTTGGTAGCATTGAAAGATAAAGGGATGTGGGCTTCTGGAAAAGCTTCTTTCATCAACTCTAATAAATCGCTGAATGCAGACTCAGTGATTCTATGTAGGCATTTTAAAGAATAAAGCCTGACAATGAAACTTAATCGTGAAAATTTATTACACCCGGGATATAATGGTCGTTTTCCCTCTTCAACACGTTGATGAAATTTTCTAACATCGACATCTATTCCATTTGACCCATCAGAAGATCCATCTTCATTGTTCTGCATATTTCCACAAGTACGTTGCAACATCTCATCGAGATTATCTCCAAAATTTATTCCTACTTCACAATCCGTATTATTATCGCTCCTTTCAGGATCTAAACAGGAAACTTCACAAATCCATTTCATGTACAATTCAGATGGGCCATTCCAGATCAGATGGTTGTAGACTACTTCTTGACAATGCCACTTGCGATTATGACACTTTTTGCAAGGGCATGTAATTTCATCACCTACCGCAAATATAGAAAAAGTATTTCGAATAAAAAGTTTCATTCCACTGATATACCCTTCACTGAATTTTGGAAGTTCTGCCCATAGTTTTTCCTCGTCGTTCATTGAGTGATACCTTAAAGCAGTAAATTAGGCACAAGTAAAGCAGTACATTACGCAACACAACAATTAAATCATAAAAAATTGAAATATTCATTGAGTGATACCTGGAGCAGCAGATTAAATCGAAACCCTAACTGAAATCTGAAACCCAAGACGAACCCCAATTGAAGACCTAATTGAATTTGAACTCGAACCTGCCCTACTCGAACCCTAATTAAGCTTGTAAACTTGAACTTTTAACCCTTATTGAACCTGAGAGTGAGTGTGTGAGAAGTTGAGCAGCGGAGTACTTTAGTAAAGTTCGATTGAAATTTTCAATATTTTTTTAGTTTTTCCCCCTTTGTTTTTGCTTCCCGACCTAGACATTATTTCATGTGCGGATTGCTAATCTGGACTAAACATTTCTTCACGCGGATCACTAACCTGGACCATTGGATCATGTTGACACTGATTGATAATTTTATTCACGAGGCTACTGCAACACATGTTGATATATATGCTAACACATTTATGTGTGCATTGCAGTAGACAAAAAACAGCATAGCAATGGCAACATTGTAGCTAGCAAAACCATGCATTTTCGTTGTGATAGACCATCTATGGCGTAGTGATGCCACCTATGCTGAGGGTGCTAACTCTTCCATCACTAGTCTAAATCGAGATTGATCCGTTCAAGAGGTTGATGTTTCGGACGGGGCCAATCACTAGCCTTAACTTCTTTCCGCCTTGTCATTCTTTTCGCCTTTCTTTCGTTTTTGTCCCTTCTTGGGCCATACTTTCTTATTTTGTGTTTCCTCAATCTTAACTTCTTTCTTTTCAGCTTTATCTTCCTCATGCATCAAGGTCATATCAACGAGCCTTTCAAAAGTTGCTTCCATTGAAATATGAGACATAGCTAACCCATGAAGGGGTTCATTCAGTCCTCTAGCAAACCGCAAAGCTTTCTTATGCGGAGTATCTACTAGCTCCAATCCAAACCTCACTAGTTGGTTGAATTTGTTAACATACTCTTTGACAGTCATGCCTCCTTGCTTGAGCGCCAAGAACCTTTCCATTTGCATGCTTTTCTCAGCTTGAGAAAGAAACTTTATTTCAAACCTTTGCGAAAAATCATCCCAGGTCTCCACTGGACTCCCTTCTTATGTCACTTCCCACCAGAACGAAGCTTCTTCTTTTAGTAGCCAGGCGGGTAATTGAATCTTCCTACGATCGTCCACTTTGAATATTCCAAACAGATCCTCCATCTCTTTGAGCCAATTCCTTGCCTCTACGAATATCTCGGTTCCATGGAATGGCTTTCCTCCCATAGCAAAGAAATCTTCACAGATTTTAGAGAAATTATCCGCACGCGGAGGAGGAGGACGAACGACGGGTGCAGCTGGGGGAGGAACGCCGGCTTGACCACCGGCAGGCACCATGGCCTCTAGAAACCGACGAAACCAGCCTGGTATCGTAATGCCCTCAGGAATTTTAGGTTCCCCAGACGTGCTGAAAAGAAAAGGAAAGGGATTCATACAAAGGATCGAAAGATATTACATATGGCTTTGGGGAATATGTTTTTCAAAGCAAACTTCTCTTTTGAAAATGCTTTTTTTAAAAGACTTTTTGAAAATAATTTTCAAAATCGTTTATCCGATCTGGTAACCTTCATCTCTGATACCAAGTGTGACACCCCACGTCCGTTAACGTCACTCATTAAGAGAATGCATTAAGTTTCATAAAGCGTTATAGATAAACAAAAACATTAAAAGACAGATACAAAATAGCAGCGGAATTTAAAACTTTATGAAAGCATCGTGGTTCAAAACATGGTTACATCACATGTCTGAAAAAAACATAAAACCCAGTACATTATAAGAATTTCTGTCTTGTACTTTAAAACATCAGAGTACGGTAATAAAAGAAGCATAATCCCCAAAACATAGCTATAGTAGATAAACATGAAATCAAGCAATACATCCATGTAGCTCCAAGCAAGATGAAAGCAGAGTCATGATCAAGCTTGAGTATTCCCACCCTGAGAAGCTGAGGGGGGAGGAAACGAAAGAGAAAGAAGAGAAAACAAAATGGATCAAACATAAAGTCTGCAGAGCCCAGTTACTTTTAGCATATAAATAAGTAAAAGTATCATGATAGGCATATAAAGGGATAAGAGAGATAACATCATAATAGGCAGGTATGAAAGGGTGAACATGAAAAACATTGTAGAGTATATTGCGCTTTTCTAATGATTACTCTACACCAATATTAGTGTCTTATGAACAAGATGACCCCCAACAAGCATAAGAACGTAGACTTAGATGTACTTCCAGTGAGAGGTTTACACCCCATGCAATCAACAAGCATCCCAACATGTCGGAGTTACCCCTAAGTGTATTAACGGGCTCCCCAACATATCGGAGTCTAGATGTACCTTAATCGATCGACTCCCTACTCCATAGATACCATATGCTGGTCGCACAGTAGGGTGTATCACTCCATAAAGTGGCTACCCTTCGTTTTCAGGATGTGCACAACCATAACTATAGGTGTCACAGTGTCTAAACCTCCTCTGCCGGACCCATGCATACACATTACCCCGTCGGAATGCGCCGCCCACACTGTTCCCCACATTTGGATCTCTTACAATCAACCCAGTAAGCATGCCCCGACTCTGATCTAGTTCGGAGTACTTGTTTGATAACTCTATATAGGTTACTGAATGAAAACGGGTCCCACACACAAGATGATACAAGCTTCCCCCCATGCTTGTATCCCACTAGATTTTCCATAGGTTATACCATACCAGAGTAAGAGATTGTATAACCCCACAGGTTAAGTTTGTGGGCCTATGTATATAAATATTACCCATCCACCCAAAATTTACTTAACCTACCTACTGTTTCAAACAAGTTTACTTAACCCCTGCTCAAGTTATATGTTCATACAATCCTTATGGACTCAACTAGGTTAATTATTCCAATTACCATATTCATTTATGGTTATAATGTGCTAGGCCTCCCACATTAAGCCTACCACTTGTGGATGTTGGATATGCCAGTCGGTTTCGGGCAGACTTCTTCCACAAGTCGGACTTAACCTCGTGTCTTATCACGTCTCATGTTTATGCACTTATACCCTTCACATTAGATTCACCACTTGTGGTCGCTGGATATGTCGGTCGGTTCCGAGAAGACTTCCACCACAAGTGTTATCTAACCTAGTGTCCAAGCGCGGTTACAATTTCTAATTACTGTAATTCTAGGCATTTCCATTATTAACCAATTCTTCCTGTGTCATTATAGGTTTTCATGTCTATGTTCATAATGAATCATATACCCCAAATGAAGGTCTTTGATCACAAGTGATTTATGCCCCAAATTCATGTTAATATATTTCATTCAAGTTATGCCCCAAATTTTACGGTTTTCCCCTCGTTCCCAATTTAACGTGGTCGCATATTTCAGTGGCATGCCTAGGCTCGAAGGTAGCCTAGCTATAAAAATAAAAAGGGAAAAGATGAAGGGAAGAGGACAAAAATGATTATACTAATAAGTTTGACATATAATGGTAGAAATATGCATAAACATATAGTGGCATAATGACAAGATAGGCATATAGGAACAGATCTAATGAACATGTGACAATAGAACTGATTCTAACATAATAGGGACATTATAAACAGGCATAATGAGATCTAAACAATGAATTATATATCTAACTAGTAGCAAATCTGATTTAGCCACAAACATAATAGGAACAGGCATGAGGTGATCTAAACAGTGAATTGATCTATAAATAGTGGCAGATCTGACATGATAAATAGTTATAGGTTCAGATCTAGTTCAATAGTCATGTCAGAATAACTTAGATAAACATGTTATAGCAGATCTGATATGATTCAAATGGTCTCAGGCATAGATCCAAGTTATAGTCATGTCAAGATTTACTTTTAAACATTTAGATCTAAAAGTAACGTAAACTCACTATGATTGGACCTAGAAAAATATAGGAAAGAATTGCTGATGTTGAATCACAGATCTCTAAACTCTAGATGACTACTGAAGAAGAAAAGACTTGATTTAATCTGGGGAGAGGCAGCATCTAGTTCTCCATTATTTTTGGTGTGGAGAAACAAGAAAAATGAGGCTATATATATAGCTCTCCCAAAACCCTAATCTGCCCAGATCTGCCGTAGAGGGGTTGACCCATGGGTCGACACCCCCAGATGGGGTCGACCCCCCTTGATGGGGTTGACACCCTTGTGCGGGAATTTTCCCACTCCCTTAATTTATGATATTTTGAACTGTTTTGAATTTCTGGACTTATTTTAATCATATATATTCTTCTTATGCGTATACAAACTTCAAACCTCAATAACTTCTTCATACAGTGTCCGTTTTACGCAAACTAGGCGTCTATTTTGACCAGAATTCCGAGACGAACACAATGGCGCCGTCCGTTTCCCTTAATTTAAATATTAAATTAATTATTCTTTAATTTATCAACTTTTAGTGTTGTTAAAATACGGGGTGTTACATTTCTCTTATTCAAGTTGGTACAATATGTGATATTTAAAATAGGTTCGAGAGCTTAGTGAGCTCGTAAATGGCGACAGATGATATCCACCCTTCTTTTATACTTTTCCCTCTCTAATTCTTTATTCTCCAATCTCCTCTCTAAATCACGATTCTTTCCTGCTCTTCCTAGCATCTGCTTTCGCCAAACGTGAGCTCACCTCAGTTCTTAACTTTCTCCTTCAAATCTAAACCCTTTTCCCGATTCCTCTACTTTCACAAATCGAACCCTAGCTAACCCGAACCCTTCTCCGTCCATGCTTCCCCTATATTCAGTGTGCGTTATCTTCTCTTGAGTTGACCCAACTTCTTCGACTTGTGTCTTAACGGATTCGACGCGTCAATATTTTGAATGATAAGTTGTAATGTGCAACACCAGGTAACCTAGCGAATTAGAGCGGATCATTGCCTATACATTGCTTGGTGAAACTGTTCGGTGTCTGTTTGACCATGTCAGGAGCTTTTGGGTCATTTGCGTGATGTTTGTTTGATCTGCTTGGGTTTTTTATTGTTCTTGTTTGGTCTTGCTCGTCAGTTGTTTCGACTTACCTGGTTTGTAGGATATTGCAATCACGCGGAGTTTACAGTAAGCTCCAACCCATTGTAAGTCTCACGTCTCACCCTCGTGGTCGTGATGGGGCTTATGTCTGTTGGATATTCAATGTATATCGTCTTGTGGTTGTTGGTGATGTTTGTTGAGCATGCGAGTTTGTGGTTTTGGTGTTGGTCTGTTTTCGATTTTTACACTTTCTTCTTGGGTGTTGGCGTTCGTTCCTTCTGCCTTTATCTTATCTCTTCCCTGACGCCATGGTGAAGCCTCGGCTCGCAAATGTCAATTGTAGGGCTGCTCTTTACTTTGGAACATTCACCCTGAATTTCTTCCTTTGGAATACAACCATGTTACTCTTTGGATTGTTAGTTTTGGTTGCTTGTTATTCATCTTTGACCCCCAGTCGGTCAGAGGTTGTCCAGTTGGCCAAACTGACTACCTGGCTTGTGAATATCATCATGCTAATATCTTTGATATGATTTGATGGCCCCTTGGTTTATGCCTTCTTAGTTACTGTGCACTGCTACTTGGTTTACTATCTCCTTCATGTAAGCTGTTTCCAGCTAACAGTCGTGCTACTATTTGGATTCCCTGTTCATGACGTTTACTCAAAGGCTTGTCAAAGCAATTCTAGTACTACTTGGTACTTGGTTGGTTTTCCGGTGTGTTTGAGTTGTTTTGAATTCACAGGTAATTTGCAATGTAATTGTGGTCTACTGATGTTGTATGCAATGTAATAGTAGTCTAGTAAATAAGCTAGCTCATGTACTATAATTTAAGTTAGAGTTAGTGGACGGTCCACTTTAAATGTCGTTAGGAGTGGACGATCCACTTTAAAAATCGAATTGGTAGGCTAATAAGCACCAATCTTCTGTAATATTTGTACTTATTATTGGTTATAATAAAGGATAAATTGACAAGAATAATCCGAAGTTTGACGTCTCTTCCCATATTAATCCGAAGTTTGGATTATTTTTAATTAATCCCAAGTTTGGGGGGTCTCTTCCGATATTGATCCCGATGACTTATTAACTTGTCGTAGCCGGTTATCAAACTAAAATTCGTCTTCCCCAAACTAGTTTCCCACTCCATAAAAATCGTTTGGGAAAGAAGAATTTAAGTTTGATAACCGGTTACGACAAGTTGATAAGTCATCGGGATTAATATGGGAAGGGACCCGTAAACTTGGGATTATCTAAAAATAATGCAAACTTCGGATTAATATCGGAAGGCACATCAAACTTCGGATTATTCCTATTAATTAATCCTATAATAAAAAGGGTTTGCAGTCACTTTAAAAACCGGTCGGCTTTTCCAAAAAAAAAGTGATATTTAATTACATATGCACACAAACATTGATGTTCATTTTCCATAGAATATTTGCTTCTACTGCAAATAATCTACCTCAAGGACGACAACGTTGGTTCCATCTTCTTCTTTGAGACAACTGCCTTTTTGGAGAAGGCATGACCAAGGTCAGAAAATTATGGAAGGGGAAAAAATTATAACAAATTTTGGATGCGTTTGCAAACGAACCGAAAGAGGCATTCGGAAGGGCGTTTGCAAACGAACCGAAAGGGGCATTCGGAAGGGACCGAGGAAGGGGCATTTTCGCGAATGAGGAATGCGTTTTTTACGAAAGGGGCAAATTGGAAGAGGAAGAGTAATTATTTTATTATTTTTATTTGTTTGTGCTTTTTTTGTTAATTGAATAGTAGAATATAGAATACAAATTTGAACATTCAAATTGTAGAATACAAATTTCAGAATTTAAATTGTAGAATACGAATTGAAGAATTTAAATTCAGGATTTTGTAATACCCCGAATTTCGGTTAATGCTAAAATTCACAAATTAAAGAATAACTAATCCCAGATGTGGGAATTAGGGGAAACGGGTTGCACCATTGCGTTCGTCTCGGAAAAATATGCGAAATAGAGTCTGAGTTTTCGAAAATCGGAGTCCGTATGAAGAAGATACGGACGAACGAAGTTAGGAAGAAAAACCGAAAAACTAGCCAGAATGCACTGGCGCACTTGTGAAGTGCGCCAACACAAAAATGCACTGGCGCACTTGTGAAGTGCGCCAACACATTTTTACACTGGCGCACTTGGTAAGTGCGCCCGTGTCGAGCCAGAAACCTGCACAGCTTTCTGGCTGGCCTGGTGCACCATTTTAGGGTTTAGGCTGTGTTTTGGGGCTGGTTTCTGGAAGCTTCCGAGATCGGATGGTCCTAATCTAATTTAGGGTTAATCTAATGGCCTAAAACACTTGCCTAATCCTATAAATAAGACCCTAAGCTAGCCCTAAATGGTCATAATCCTATCTCCTAACTAAACTATGCCAAAATTTTCTATGATCATGGCCTCCACTCAAAACCCTAGCCTCCATCCTATTTCTAAACTATTTCTATGAAGGCTTTCATGTGCATACAAGCATCTTTGAGTTGTATGAGTGATCATTGGCTTGCATTCATCATCAAGTTGCAAGCTTTATGTTCAAGGCTAGAGTTTTTGGGTGATTTGTGGCAAGGGTTTGCTTATTGGAGTTTAGTGGTGAGTTTCTATAGACTTAACAATCAATTGTTAAATTGATTATGATAGGATATGATAAGATATGGCTATGTTTGTGGAATCAATGTGTTTATGCAAGTTTAGTATAGTGTATGTTGTGTGCTATATGCAAGTTTAATGCTATGTTTTATGATGCAAAACACTATGTTGAACATTGATTCATATGTAACATGTTATGCAAGCTATATGGGAGATTATATGCAAGTCTATATGTAACATGTTATGCAAGTTATGTATTTGGTTTTATGCATGCTAAGTATTTGGTTTTATGCATGCTATGTATGTGGTTTTATGCATGCTAAGTATTTGGTTTTATGCATGCTAAGTGTTTGGTTTTATGCAAGTTTGTCTCTTTTTATGATATGCATAATATATGCAAGTTTGTCTCTAAGTATGGCATGTTATGCAAGTTCATATGCAAGTTATGATACATATTCATATGCAAGTTATGATACATGTTCATATGCAAGTTATGATGCATGTTCATATGCAAGTTATGATGCAAGTTCATATGCAAGTTATGATACATGTTCATATGCAAGTTATGATGCAAGTTCATATGCAAGTTATGATGCAAGTTCATATGCAAGTTATGATGCAAGTTCATATGCAAGTTTATGTGCAAGTTCATATGCAAGTTGTCTCTTTTATGATATGCATAATGCAAGTTTGGGTTAAATACTAGTTGGGTTTAATGTATGTTCATATATGCAAGTTGACACCTTTTGAACCCATGATAAAGTTACATGCTATGTTGGCTAAACCCATGACCTTTGTGATGAATCTTCCCTTTATTATGTCGTGTTATGAGAACGAACTACGTGGGGAACGATGGGGTTAATATGCATGTTAAAAAAATGATGTGAAATGGGTATGATTAATCATACCACAAATTAAATGGACATAATTGGGAATTTACCTATTAAGTTAGGTCTACCCATATTATGGAGTTGGGAATTTACCTATTAAGTTAGGTCTACCCATACTATGGAATTGGGAATTTACCTATTGAGTTAGGTCTACCCATATTCTTAAAAATGTGTAATTAATTAGGCATAATTAATTCAAATTATGGGGGTGATTAATTAGGTGTAATTAATCAACTAAGACACGAGGTTGGACCCTTTTGTAGCGGAAGTCTGCCCGGAACCGACCGGCCATCCAGCAGCTACAAATGATTGGCCCAATGTGAGAGGTCTTAGTCATAAATTAAATACGTGATTAAAGTAAAGACACGAGGTTAGACCTTTTTATGACAGAAGTCTGCCCGGAACCAACCGGCATATCCAGCAGTCATAAAAGATGGTCTAATGTGAGAGGTCTTTATGAGGTCATGATCTTAATTAATTAAGAAACACTTAACCATATTAGCAAGTAGAGGGACATGAGGGGTTAAGTGGGTGCCTTGGGTGGCATGTGGAAATCTAGTGGGTTGCCTTGGGTGGCAATAGAAAATACGATTAGAATACTTAACCAAAGAGGAACATGTAATTAAACATGGGTAAAGGGTTAAGTAAGTGCTTTGGGTGGCATGTGGAAATCTAGTGGGTGCCTTAAGTGGCAATTGATATATGATTAGATGACTTAACCAAACCTTAACATGTAGGTGGGCATGATTATAAAAGGGGTTAAGTGGGATACACTAAATAAAATAACAAGCTTAGGTGGTAGCTTGTGGGGGCCCATTTCAACCAATATCCCAAACGTATCTTAGTGGGCTCGACTCTAGTTGAGTGACGGGATACGCATATTGGGCTTGACTATAAGAGGCCAAAATGGGTTAGCGGTGGCAACGCATGACCAACGGGTTTCATATGCGTGTGTGGACCCGGGCTGGTAAATAAGACGTTGTTGCATCGTGTAGATATAAGCCGTGCACCGTTAGTTTTATCAGGTTGCCACGTTGGGGAATGGTACACCCCACGGTGGGGCCAGCACGGGTATCTACGTTAGGGAGCCGATCGAATGGGGAGTAGTGTGTACACCTAGTGGATTGTAGGGCCCCGTGGCGTCTACTTAGTCACCTAGGGGTACGCGAGAACTATTAAGTTAATTTTATAAGTCCATGGGTGGGATCAACCTTTAAGTTAGGAATGACTGGTGTGGTGCAGTGTAGGAATTACCCTTGGGTGGGTAGATCTGGGGTGGTGTAATCCAGTAATTATCCTTGGGTGGATAAATGCGTCTTTTCGGTTATCTTAGTACATCCTGTGTTTAGTTGGCTACTTAGTGTAGTCATTATCCCCAGAGGTACCGTACCTTGTTTATATCATACCCTAATTACTTTAATGATTGTATTGTTAGGGTTATAGGACTCACTCAGACTTATGTCTGACCCCGTTGTTTCTTTATTTTTTTCCCAACCCTCAGGTTTTCAGAGTGGGCCTAGCACTAGTGGGCTTTGATCAGACTGCTTTATCTATCTTTTGGAGCTTGGACCGTGGATGTAAAGCTCAGTTTATCTTTTCTATTATGGCTATTTGGTTATGTAGTGGGATTATGTACTTTCGTTTTTATCAGGATGGATATTATGTACTTGACTCTTATTTATGGTTTTGGTGTAACCAAACATGTTTTACTTTCCGCTGAAATGAAATGATGTTTTAAATTCTCAAGTATTACTTATATCTGTCTTGTTGTAATTTTTCTGTTCTATATTCACTTAAAATACTCCACCGATGTTATGGCATTCCCTTAGTGAGTGACCGTAGCGGGTGTGGGGTGTTACACGTGGTATCAGAGCTTAAGGTTACCAGAACAGATAAAAATTTTAGAAAAACTATTTTCTAAGAATATTTTTGAAAGGAGTATTTTCAAAAACATGTCTTTTAAGAGAAAAGTTTTTGAAAGAAAATCATAATCCCCAATAGCCATATCTATATCTTTCGAATTCTCCGTTTTGAATCTCTTCCTCTCTCGTTTTGAGTTTCCCCTCCGCGTATAGATGACCTTTCTAAGATAGATAAGAACGGAAAACCACTTCAAGGGACTTAGACATTAGTCGGATTAGAAGTTGGTTCAAGAAGGAGGAGGACTGGTAGGTATCTATTGGATAGACGATGGGAGGAAGGCTCAAATAGTTGTTTGGTTAATGAAGGATGAAACCTCATTGGTGGGAGGTTATGAGTGGAGAATGGGAAGAAGAAGGCGAGTAGTTATCCTTTTGGAGGAATGGGACACCGTATTAGGATTGTCCAAAGGGGCATGGGCAAGGTATGGAATCTCCTGAAGGGTAGTTGTATTCCCTCGCGGCTAGTGTACCAGATGGGGATAGGACCGTCTAGGTTGGAATTTGGATTTCTTTATTATCCGGTTCGAACTTTATTAGATTCTGACGCATCGAGTTCGTTTATCTCATCATTGTTAGTTGAGTCACTGCACTTAGACACCAGTTAGTAGATGATCCCTTAGTTGTTTCAAACCCAATTGGGGCTCCATGAAGTGTTTGGGTTTGAAAGTTGCTATACTTAGCGTTGAGAGTAGATGTAATGCTTTTTGGGCTTCACGAGCTATGGGTTAGTTTTGGGCATGGACTGGTTATCCAGTAGGGGTGCCGTTCTTGATTTTGAAGGGAGAGTTGTTAGGCTTATGACCCACTTGGGTAACACTCTCGAGATCTCTTGTAATCCCATGGAATCTGTTATGCTAAGTTATCTAGAATCGCTTGACACGTCGGTCGAGAGTTTGCGATCTGTTAGAGTGGTCCGGGAATACTCGGATGTGTTTGAGGAGGTGAAGGGCTTACCTCCGGAGCGGGAGATTGACTTCCGAATATATCTGGTAGACAATGCTAAACCTGTATCTTTACCAGTGCGCCACATGGCTCCTCGCGAGAGGAGGGAACTCCATAAGCAAGTAGGGGAGTTGCTTGAGAAGGGGTCCATAAGACAAAGTATATCGGAGTGGGGTACTCCAGTAGTTTTTGCTACGAAGGCGGATGGGTCCCTCAGACTTTGTGTAGGCTAAAGAGAACTAAATAAACTCACAAAGAAGAATAGACACCCATTGCCGAGGATTGATGATCTCTTTGATCAGTTGGTTGGCGCCTCAGTATTTTCGCAAGTTGGACTCAGCCACGGGGTTTCGTCAGTTGAGAGTGGCTGAGGATAGTATAGAGAAGATTGCCTTTAGGACTCCAGATGGTTTTATGAGTGGCTGGTGATGCCATTTGGTTAGACGAACGCCTCCGCATACTTTGATGAGAAGGGTGTTCAGGGAGTACCTAAATAAGTTCGTGATGATCTTGGTGGATGACATCTTGGTCTTTTCTAGGAGCGAAATAAGTTTTCGTATGTGCTCAATAGGTTGAGCAAAGCCCGTTATGGGATAAACGGTGGTTTTGGAGCGAGACTGGCAAGGACATCCAGAGTTGGACAAGGGCTTAATTATTTAGCCGTTTTTACTAGTATCATCTCACGTAGGTCGTCTGAATTCGAAGGAGGTATCCCTTGGGTGTTTGTCTGATATTGGTTTAGGCCTTTGGGGCTTGCATTTGGGGGATGTCGAGTTTGACTAGGGTAGTCTGCGTGAGAGATGGATAGTTGTGACGATTTTGCATGGGAGATTATCCTGATTTTCTCTAGAAGTGGAGAAAAGCATGCCCTACATCTTAGGGAAGTGTTGGAGACTCTTTGAGCGCATTGTCTTAAGACAACAAAGGTGGATGGAATTCTTAGCATCCTATGAGTTTGAGATAGCGTATACCCCTGGCAAGGGTAACGTGGTGGCAGACGCCTTAAGCAGAAAAAGGCTGTCTTTGAGTCCATTGTTCGTGGAATGGCGAAGCTTAGAGTTTAATTCTATGATTGACTTTAGACCTTCCGTTGACTTTGTACCCGGTTTGCTAGCCTCCTTGGAGGTTAGGCCTACTCTTTTGGGGCGGATTGGCGAGGCTCAGCGAGACGACCCACAGTTGGTTGAGTTGGTAGAGAAGCTTATAAGGGGGGAGTCGTCCAGCCATTTGGGTGGATACACCATAGATGATAGGGGATGGTTGCATAGAGACGGTAGACTTTGTGTACCGCAAGATGAGGGTTTGAAGAAGGCTATTTTGGATGATGCACATCGTTCAAGAATGACTATTCATCCCGGTGGAGACAAAATGTACCAAGACATGAAGAGAGTTTCCTTCTGGGCCGGTATGAAGAAAGATGTGGCCGAGTATGTGGCTAGATGCTTAGTGTGCCAACAAGTTAAAGCGGAGCAAAGGAAACCCGGTGTGTTGCTACACCCATTGGAAGTTCCGCAATGGAAGTGGGAAAGTGTCTCGATGGATTTCATCGATGGGTTACCGAGATCGAGGAAGGGCAATACGGGAATTTGGGTTGTGTTAGACAGACTTACCAAGAGTGCCCATTTTATACCCGTGAAGAGTAAGAGGACCGCTCCATGGCTTGCTTCAGTCTATGTTAGAGAGATTGTTAGATTGCATGGCGTACCATCCAGCATTGTGAGTGATCGAGATCCTATCTTCACTAGTGAGTTTTGGAGAAGTTTGCAAGAGGCGGTAGGGACTCAGTTGTGTTTGAGCACCGCATATCATCCTCAGATGGACGGTCAGATCGAGAGGGTGAACCGTATCTTAGAAGATCTCTTGAGGCTTTGTATCTTGGATTTTGGAGGTACATGGGAAGAACATCTTCCTTTGGTGGAGTTCGCATACAATAACAGCTTTCAGTCTAGTATTGGCATGGCACCTTTCGAAGCTCTTTATGGAAGGCCTTGTCGATCTCCTACATGTTGGTGGGAATCTACGGATAAGATCTTGCTTGGGCCAGATATGGTTAGAGAGACTTCAGAGAAGATTGATTTGATTCGAAGAAGGATGAAGGCAGCGCAAGATAGACAGAAATCTTATGCGGATCGGAGAAGGACGGATCTTGAGTTTGAGGTTGGGGACATGGTTTTTGTCAAAGTATCTCCGTTGAGAAATGTTGTTCGCTTTGGGTCCGTTGGGAAGTTAGCACCGAGGTTTGTTGGGTCGTTTCCTTTTAAGGAAAGGATTGGACGGATGGCATATAGGGTGGAGTTGCCCGACAGACTTAGTGGTGTTCATGATGTATTCCATGTATCACATTTGAGGAAGTGCTTACATGAGACTGCAGAGGTGGTAGAGCCGAGCTTGCTTAGAGATGTAGAGGTAGAGCGTGATGCGACGATTCGACGAGCTCCTACTCGCATCCTTGGGTCAGAAACTAGGAAGTTGAGGAACAGAGAAGTTCAGCTAGTTAAAGTGCAATGGGGAGATGACGAAAGCAATGCTACTTGGGAGACGGAAGCGAAGATGCGTTCTTTGTACCCATTTCTTTTTGAGAGTATGTCTTTTAACTTCTCCTTTATCGCTTGTCTAGTACTTATCTTATCTTTAGTATATCCTCTCGCAAGTACCTATGACCTTTAGATAGGGTAAATCTATGGTTGAAACATGTGTTTGAGACATGTTATGTTTGATGGATGTGTGTGGATGCAAGTGGTTGCTAGTGGTTGCTCGTGGATGCATATACACACACTCTAGACACTAGATCGGCTCAATCACTTCATATGGCATATTGCATAAAATTGTGTGTAGGAAGCTATATTTATGGATGTATAATGATTGTGTTATCATATGGATGATGCATTTTGGTGAATGATTGTGCACTCATGTAGATATTGTATGTGTCGATAGGGTTCTCTCGCATACATAATGGATGCATGGCACTATCATGGTTTGCATATGTTCATACATTAGATAGGGAACATATACACACACTTTTTCAATATGCTCATACATCATTAGAAACTGTTTTAAGGACAATGGATGCCCGTGTTTGATGGATTGAGTAGATGGTTGTTTGGATGGTAGGATATGCATTCTCCTTAGCTTAGAGATTTCGGGGACGAAATCCTTTAAGGAGGGGAGAATGTAACACCCCGAATTTCGGTTAATGCTAAAATTCACAAATTAAAGAATAACTAATCCCAGATGTGGGAATTAGGGGAAACGGGTTGCACCATTGTGTTCGTCTCGGAAAAATACGCGAAATAGAGTCTGAGTTTTCGAAAATCGGAGTCCGTATGAAGAAGATATGGACGAACGAAGTTAGACAGAAAAACCGAAAAACTAGCCAGAATGCACTGGCGCACTTGTGAAGTGCGCCAACACAAAAATGCACTGGCGTACTTGTGAAGTGCGCCAACACATTTTTACACTGGCGCACTTGGGAAGTGCGCCCGTGTCGAGCCAGAAACCTGCACAGCTTTCTGGCTGGCCTGGTGCACCATTTTAGGGTTTAGGCTGTGTTTTGGGGCTGGTTTCTGGAAGCTTCCGAGATCGGATGGTCCTAATCTAATTTAGGGTTAATCTAATGGCCTAAAACACTTGCCTAATCCTATAAATAAGACCCTAAGCTAGCCCTAAATGGTCATAATCCTATCTCCTAACTAAACTATGCCAAAATTTTCTATGATCATGGCCTCCACTCAAAACCCTAGCCTCCATCCTATTTCTAAACTATTTCTATGAAGGCTTTCATGTGCATACAAGCATCTTTGAGTTGTATGAGTGATCATTGGCTTGCATTCATCATCAAGTTGCAAGCTTTATGTTCAAGGCTAGAGTTTTTGGGTGATTTGTGGCAAGGGTTTGCTTATTGGAGTTTAGTGGTGAGTTTCTATAGACTTAACAATCAATTGTTAAATTGATTATGATAGGATATGATAAGATATGGCTATGTTTGTGGAATCAATGTGTTTATGCAAGTTTAGTATAGTGTATGTTGTGTGCTATATGCAAGTTTAATGCTATGTTTTATGATGCAAAACACTATGTTGAACATTGATTCATATGTAACATGTTATGCAAGCTATATGGGAGATTATATGCAAGTCTATATGTAACATGTTATGCAAGTTATGTATTTGGTTTTATGCATGCTAAGTATTTGGTTTTATGCATGCTATGTATGTGGTTTTATGCATGCTAAGTATTTGGTTTTATGCATGCTAAGTGTTTGGTTTTATGCAAGTTTGTCTCTTTTTATGATATGCATAATATATGCAAGTTTGTCTCTAAGTATGGCATGTTATGCAAGTTCATATGCAAGTTATGATACATATTCATATGCAAGTTATGATACATGTTCATATGCAAGTTATGATGCATGTTCATATGCAAGTTATGATGCAAGTTCATATGCAAGTTATGATACATGTTCATATGCAAGTTATGATGCAAGTTCATATGCAAGTTATGATGCAAGTTCATATGCAAGTTATGATGCAAGTTCATATGCAAGTTTATGTGCAAGTTCATATGCAAGTTGTCTCTTTTATGATATGCATAATGCAAGTTTGGGTTAAATACTAGTTGGGTTTAATGTATGTTCATATATGCAAGTTGACACCTTTTGAACCCATGATAAAGTTACATGCTATGTTGGCTAAACCCATGACCTTTGTGATGAATCTTCCCTTTATTATGTCGTGTTATGAGAACGAACTACGTGGGGAACGATGGGGTTAATATGCATGTTAAAAAAATGATGTGAAATGGGTATGATTAATCATACCACAAATTAAATGGACATAATTGGGAATTTACCTATTAAGTTAGGTCTACCCATATTATGGAGTTGGGAATTTACCTATTAAGTTAGGTCTACCCATACTATGGAATTGGGAATTTACCTATTGAGTTAGGTCTACCCATATTCTTAAAAATGTGTAATTAATTAGGCATAATTAATTCAAATTATGGGGGTGATTAATTAGGTGTAATTAATCAACTAAGACACGAGGTTGGACCCTTTTGTAGCGGAAGTCTGCCCGGAACCGACCGGCCATCCAGCAGCTACAAATGATTGGCCCAATGTGAGAGGTCTTAGTCATAAATTAAATACGTGATTAAAGTAAAGACACGAGGTTAGACCTTTTTATGACAGAAGTCTGCCCGGAACCAACCGGCATATCCAGCAGTCATAAAAGATGGTCTAATGTGAGAGGTCTTTATGAGGTCATGATCTTAATTAATTAAGAAACACTTAACCATATTAGCAAGTAGAGGGACATGAGGGGTTAAGTGGGTGCCTTGGGTGGCATGTGGAAATCTAGTGGGTTGCCTTGGGTGGCAATAGAAAATACGATTAGAATACTTAACCAAAGAGGAACATGTAATTAAACATGGGTAAAGGGTTAAGTAAGTGCTTTGGGTGGCATGTGGAAATCTAGTGGGTGCCTTAAGTGGCAATTGATATATGATTAGATGACTTAACCAAACCTTAACATGTAGGTGGGCATGATTATAAAAGGGGTTAAGTGGGATACACTAAATAAAATAACAAGCTTAGGTGGTAGCTTGTGGGGGCCCATTTCAACCAATATCCCAAACGTATCTTAGTGGGCTCGACTCTAGTTGAGTGACGGGATACGCATATTGGGCTTGACTATAAGAGGCCAAAATGGGTTAGCGGTGGCAACGCATGACCAACGGGTTTCATATGCGTGTGTGGACCCGGGCTGGTAAATAAGACGTTGTTGCATCGTGTAGATATAAGCCGTGCACCGTTAGTTTTATCAGGTTGCCACGTTGGGGAATGGTACACCCCACGGTGGGGCCAGCACGGGTATCTACGTTAGGGAGCCGATCGAATGGGGAGTAGTGTGTACACCTAGTGGATTGTAGGGCCCCGTGGCGTCTACTTAGTCACCTAGGGGTACGCGAGAACTATTAAGTTAATTTTATAAGTCCATGGGTGGGATCAACCTTTAAGTTAGGAATGACTGGTGTGGTGCAGTGTAGGAATTACCCTTGGGTGGGTAGATCTGGGGTGGTGTAATCCAGTAATTATCCTTGGGTGGATAAATGCGTCTTTTCGGTTATCTTAGTACATCCTGTGTTTAGTTGGCTACTTAGTGTAGTCATTATCCCCAGAGGTACCGTACCTTGTTTATATCATACCCTAATTACTTTAATGATTGTATTGTTAGGGTTATAGGACTCACTCAGACTTATGTCTGACCCCGTTGTTTCTTTATTTTTTTCCCAACCCTCAGGTTTTCAGAGTGGGCCTAGCACTAGTGGGCTTTGATCAGACTGCTTTATCTATCTTTTGGAGCTTGGACCGTGGATGTAAAGCTCAGTTTATCTTTTCTATTATGGCTATTTGGTTATGTAGTGGGATTATGTACTTTCGTTTTTATCAGGATGGATATTATGTACTTGACTCTTATTTATGGTTTTGGTGTAACCAAACATGTTTTACTTTCCGCTGAAATGAAATGATGTTTTAAATTCTCAAGTATTACTTATATCTGTCTTGTTGTAATTTTTCTGTTCTATATTCACTTAAAATACTCCACCGATGTTATGGCATTCCCTTAGTGAGTGACCGTAGCGGGTGTGGGGTGTTACAGATTTAAAATATAGAATACATTGCAGGTACACGTTCATGCATCCCGCAGCAACTAGTTCATTTCGTATACTGTCACGAACTAAGGACATTCTGGTTGTTGTTGTAGTTCTTTGAACTGGTACTCAGTCGTTGTTTCCGCGGTTTTGCATACTGTAACATTCTTCTAAAATTTCCTCAGGCACTAGATCAGGATTTTCGTCAAATGACATAAAATCAGAATCAATGGCATTGTATCTTCTTATGAAGTTGTGAATAGGCATTGTATCAGCAACAATCTATACTTGAACGTTGTATGAATACGTTGGCATACTACGTAAGATGGCAAAAATTTTCTTTCAAATTCTAAAAGTTCTTTCAATTGCCATGTGTAAATTTGAATGATAATAGTTGAAAACTTCATTGCCTGACTTTTGTTCATTCTGCATGCCGTTGAAGTCTGGAATATGGTATCTCACAAAGCAGTAAGAAGTTATATATCCTTCCGTTAGTGAATATCTCGAATCGACTAAATAGTATTGTCTCGTAAATGGATGGGGAAAATTCAGACCGAGAGTAGTTATAACTTCACGAAAGACTCTAGCATCATGAACTATTCCTTTCCATCATGCTCTTACAAACGTAAAAGTTAAATCAACCGCGCACGCTGTAACGACCTGCATTCTACGCATCGGAAGATCGTAGAATATTTATTTCTTTTTCTTAGTAAGTCGTATGGTCGTGTACTTTTGGGAAACGACTAGTAGGGTCATTTCCCATGTTCATGATTTTTGTCGATTTTTAAATGACCGTTTTGCCCCTAGTTGAACTTGTTTTGACCATAACTTTTGACTAGAAAGGAATTTTGACCTGAAACCACTTCCATTGGATCCGGATGATGGTTTACAATTCCGTAGAGTGGTCATAGTAGCCAAACGGACTCACCGTTTGGGAGATATGGCTGAAACAAGTTTCATATGGTGAAAAACAGCTTAATTGGGCTTAACCGGGTGATTAACAGCTAGGCCCAAAGGGGAATTTCGGGATTAGGAGCTTAAAAGGGCTGTTAGGGTTTGGAGAATACCTTTTTCTCATTTTTCAGCCATCACTATTCATTCCTCTTAACCTAGCCATGGCCTCCACCCTCTAAATCTCTTCAAAACACCTCAATCACTTTCTAATTGAAGATTAGGCTTAGCAAACATCAAATCAAGGAGTATTAGCAAGAGAACCGAGGTAGAGCTGCTGTGTAAGATTGGGAACAGCGCCAAATCAGAGAATATTTCAGTTTTGGGGTTTTAGTGGTGGCAAAGGTGAGTGATTAGCTTGCTTTTACACTAATTACGGTTAATTATGGGTAATTAGTGAAGATTAGCGAATTTATACATTAATAAATTCTGGTAAAATTCCTAAAATTCTATAATGATGTTTTATGGCTCTGATAAAAATTTGGGCTAATTTGGATAAGTTTTGCTAATTATATGCATAATCACGGTTAAGAAGGATTAAGGGGAAAACATGAGTTTCTGGGTATGTTTGATCTAAAGTATTTCATGTAAATGATGTTTTAATGTTTGTGATTGATTCTATATGTTGTTACTGCTGTTTGGAATGTTTTGTAATGTCATAGGAAGTTTAGAATGGTTGAAAACGCCGTCGTTCGGCGAAAATAGCTTGCTGGAAAAAGTTGCAGATTTTCAGAACCGGTTAGGAAGAACACCCGATCCGAACCGGATAGGAGGAGTAGATCCGATCCGAACCGAATAGAAGGAGGAGATCCGAACCGAACCGGATAGGAGGAGACACCCGAACCGAACCGGATAGGAGGAGACACCCGAACCGAACCGGATAGGAGGAGGAGATCCGATCCGAACCGAATAGAAGGAGGAGATCCGAACCGAACCGGATAGGAGGAGACACCCGAACCGAATCGGATAGAAGGAGGAGATCCGAACCGAACCGGATAGAGGAGGAGACCCGAACTGAACCAGATAGGAGGAGGATGCCCGAACCAAACCGAATAAGAGGAAGAGACCCGAACCGAAGAAGACCATAACCCGAGATGCAAAGGTAGTCCAAATGGGAAGTTTGTACCAAGGATTCATATTGGAATCAACGAGTTAACTTCATGATTGGGCTTTGCTGCGGGACGTGTGCTAAGGGGCTGTCGATGTCTGTAACTTTGGATCACTATGTATAGGGGGTACGTGAACGGATTCAGGGCCACAGTGGTCTAGGTACGACTAAAAGAGCTATAGACCAATGAAGTGGGGTCATTTGTAAAGGTTTAGTCATGACTCCATGGGGTAAGCTTGGTGGTAGCAGTAGTTGTACAAGCCGAACTCCGTCACTACTTCGATGGGTCTAGTGGTTGAAAGCGGTATACATCGTATGCTTTATGCACTGAGTGAGAGATGTGAGGATGGTTGCCATGATTGAATTGTTTGCTATCACTATGACATGCACACCCCCACCCCCGTATTTCTTTACACCATATGTTGATGGCACCTTAGAGTATTGTACAGTATGTAGTGCTAACTCTTTGGTTGCAGGTCCAGGTTCAGGTATGGTTTAGTATACCTGTTATTGTTCTGTTTAGCTGCTTATCGCTCATACCAGACTTTTTGTCTGACCCAGAGTTTTATGTCTCTTCTTATTACTCTGGGTGCTCACACGAGCAGACTAGAGACAGGTTAGCTGGTGATGCACGGGTAGATGATCCGGAGACGAGCAGGAGGCTTCCACGTAATATATATATAGTATTCTCCCTGTGTTGTTGAAGATCACTGATTGGGCATTGGTGGTGCATCTTCCACTTTAGCTTTCTTTTGTTTAGAGACAGTAGATTTTGAAAAGTTGTAATAAGCTGTATTTGGATTTCCGCTGCTCTGATGTTGACATTTATTATTAGTTATCAGCTTATGCACCGTCTCACCTGTTTTATGTCAAGTATGTTATTATTATATTTTATTCCATGCGCTGTGAGACATTCTACAGGTTCCTTGATTAGTTCATTCTCTTCTTTCTTTTCTTATGACGACCGTTCCGTGCCAGTTGGACATGTGTACAACGCACACTTGGAGGAAGTGTCGGTTGGTGCGGGGCGGGCCGTCACACTTGGTATCAGAGCTCTAGGTTGCGTAGTTAACCTAGGGAAGTTATCAGGGAGAGATAATATACGTATACGAGAGAGCGTATTTGTGGTTATTTTGGTTTTCAAAAGCTATATATATACTATTAGTAGTATAAGAATGATGTCGTACTGCACTAGCACCACTATAGAATCGTTAATCGTTTCCTTTTTCAGATTGACGATGAGCCGAGATACTAGAGGTGCTGGTAGGGGAGCCAATAATGGGAATGCTGCTGACATGAGGACGATGTTTACTGACCTCATGAGAGAGATGCTTAGAGATGTACGGAGGGCAGCTTCCAATGGTGGAAATGGTGGTGGTCCAATAGTGCAGGCGCCAAGAGTCGACTTCGCCAAGCTGAATAAGGATTATACTAGCCTTGGTGGGAAGCCGTTCCACGGAACGGAGTCGTCCACAGATGTTCAGGATTGGTTGGATAGTTGCGAACGTATCTTCGAGGATTTGGGTATCGAGGATGCGATGAAGAGAAAGCTAGCGTCCCGTCAGCTGCAAGGGCGGGCAATGAATTGGTGGAATGCTATAAAGGCAGCTACTCCCGAAGATCAGATTACTTGGGAGCAGTTTAAAGCTCGCTTTAGCGAGAAGTTCATTCCAGCTGCTCAGAAGTCAGTGCTGTTTAAGAAATTCTTGGAGCTCAAGCAGAATGGCAGAGCTGTCTCGGAGTACATTGCTGAATTCGACACTTTGTCAAAGTATGGGTTATCTCTTATTGATACTGCCGAGAAGAAGAATGAGAAATTCATAACTGGGTTAGATCAGTACTTAGGGGAAAGGCTTATTAACCACATCGATGAGACGTTTGAGTCGATTGTGGGGAAAGCATTAAGATCAGAGAGTCTCTACCCTAAGCCGAAGACTGAGGTTGCATCCGCAGATGAGCCAAAGCCACAAGCAAGTGGTGGAGGCAAGGGTGGTTCCCAGAATAAAAGAAAGCAGAGTCAGACTAAGGATGGCCAGAAGAAAAAGAATAAACAAGATGTTGAGTGCTTCAGCTGTGGTAAGAAGGGCCATTATGCTAGTAATTGTCGGGCCAAGCCATCGGATAGGAAGTGCTTCAACTGTAGCCAAATAGGACATCACAAGGACAAGTGTCCGCAACCCCCTAAAGAAAAGCAAATGGTGAAAGCATACACCCTTAATGCTATTCCTTCTTCGTCGAATGCCCCAACTGCGGCGGAGAAGGGAAAGAATGTCATCATTCAAGGTATGCTTTCTGTTTATGATGTTCCTGTTAGAGTTTTGTTTGATACCGGAGCTTCCAGTTCTTTCATATCTAGTAACCTGGTAGATAGGTTGGGATTGGAGCCCGAGATTGTCGATAGACCTTTAGTAGTGACGAACCCGATTGGTGGTTCTACTAGCCTTAGCATGATTTGTCGTAATGTGGTCTTATCGAGTCATGGATGCATGTTTGTTTGTGATTGCTTTGTTTTGGGCTTTACTGGGTTTGGCATTATTTTGGGAGTAGATTGGCTCCGAAGATACGGGGTGGTGGTAGACCGTGAGGGCTTTTTGGTGACAGCTAGAGCGGATGATGGGCGGAGGATAGTGTTTGGTGGTCTACCCAGTGAGGGGGTATTGGCTAGTTTTCTAAACTCCCTCGACATTCCGCATAGTGAGTTGTCAGGTTTGCCCGTGGTTAGCAAGTATCCGGATGTTTTCGAAGAAGTGACCGGACTTCCACCACACCGAGAGATTGAGTTCCGTATTGATTTGGTAAAAGATGCCAGACCTATAGTGATGCCACTTCGTCGTATGGCACCAAGGGAGCAGCGAGAGCTCGAGGTGCAAGTCAGCGATCTTTTGAAGAAGGGATTTATCAGAAGGAGTGTCTCTGAATGGGGAGCACCAGTTGTGTTTGCTACCAAGGCGGATGGTTCCCTTCATTTGTGTGTAGACTACCGCGAGTTGAACAAGGTGACGAGGAAGAATAAGTATCCTCTCCTGCGGATAGATGATTTGTTCGATCAGTTGAGTGGCGCAAGAGTGTTCTTCCAGTTGGATCTCGCGACAGGTTTTCATCAGCTTAGAGTGGAAGCTGAGAGTATAGCTAAAACGGCATTTCGAACGCCGTCTGGATTTTATGAATGGTTGGTTATGCCATTTGGGCTGACTAATGCCCCGGCATATTTTGTGGATCTTATGAATAGGGTATTCAGAGATCAATTGAATAAGTCTGTTCTTGTGTTCGTGGATGATATTTTGGTTTACTCAAGGAACGAGGAAGAACACAAGGAACATTTGAGGACAGTGATGGAGGTGTTAAGGAAACACCAATTGAAAGCAAAGTTTTCTAAGTGTCACTTCTGGAGGAAGGAAGTGAGATTCTTGGGCCATGTTGTTTCAGAAAATGGTATCGCCGTGGATCCTGCTAAGGTGGCTACGGTGCAAGATTGGTCTACGCCCAAGAGTGCAACAGACGTAAGAAGTTTCTTGGGATTAGCGGGATATTATCGTAAGTTTATCCAAGGCTTCTCCAAGATAGCAGCACCGTTGACTCAGTTGACAAAGAAGAATCAAGCTTTTGTTTGGAACGAAAGGTGCGAGGATGCATTCAAGAGTCTAAAAGAAAAGTTGTCAAGTGCACCAGTGTTAGTCATTCCCAAGGGGAGTGAAGAGATGATGGTATATACAGATGCTTGTGGTACCGGACTAGGTGTTGTGTTGATGCAGGGTGGTAGGGTTGTAGCTTATGCAAGCAGGCAACTGAAACCGCATGAGAAGAGGTATCCCATCCATGATTTGGAATTGGCAGCGATCGTATTCGCATTGAAGATGTGGAGACATTATCTCTTGGGAGAAAGATTCGAGCTGTTTACTGATCATAAGTCGCTGAAGTATCTTTTCTCTCAAAAGGATTTGAATCTTCGTCAGCAGAGGTGGTTAGAGTTATTAGCTTCATATGATTTCGACATCGCATATACACCGGGAAAGGGCAATGCCGTAGCCGATGCGTTGAGTCGAAGACATGCCAGTTTAGGGGCTATGTTCCTTGAATGGAAGCAACTGGAGTATATCGCGGGGTTTGATTTCAGACCAAAGTGCGAATTGGACCCAGAAATGCTAGCAAGTTTGACGATCAGACCCACTTTAATTGAGCGGATCGGCTCTAGTCAGAGGGACGATCCTAACCTATTGGAAATCATCTCCAAGTTAGAGATGGGTATCGATGAGGAGATGAGCAAGTATGGGCTTGATCAAGATGGATGGCTTAGAAAGAATGGAAAGCTCGTTGTACCCAATGTCAATGGATTGAGAGATGAAGTGCTTAGAGAATGTCATCACTCAAAACTGACTATACACCCCGGTGGTAATAAGATGTATCGAGACATGAGACAGACTTACTACTGGGAAGGGATGAAAAGAGACGTTGGGGAGTTTATATCCAAATGCATGAATTGCCAGCTAGTTAAAGCCGAGCAAAAGAAGCCTAGTGGGTTGTTACAGCCATTAGAAATTCCCGAATGGAAATGGGAGCAAGTCTCGATGGATTTCATTGATGGTTTACCAAGGACTAGATCGGGACATGATAGCATTTGGGTGATTGTGGACCGATTAACCAAAAGTGCAAGATTTATACCAGTCAGATCGACCAGAACGACAGCTAAGTTAGCAGAATTGTATATGAAGTGGGTAGTGAGATTCCATGGAGTACCTAAAAGCATTGTGAGTGACCGAGAACCGTTGTTCACTAGTGGGTTTTGGAAGAGCTTACAAGAAGCTCTAGGGTCAGAGTTACATCTCAGTACCGCATATCATCCTCAGACCGACGGTCAGACGGAGAGGGTGAATCGTATTTTGGAAGATCTCTTGAGAGCATGTATATTGGATTTTGGTGGATCATGGGATGACCATTTGCATCTAGTAGAGTTTGCATATAATAATAGCTACCAATCCAGTATCGGTATGGCTCCGTTTGAAGCTTTGTACGGAAGACCATGCAACTCACCATCATGTTGGATAGAGACTGGCGAGAAGTTTATGCTTGGACCAGATGTGGTGAGGGAAACTTCAGATAAAATCAAGACCATTCAACAACGAATGAAGGCTGCCCAAGATAGGCAGAAGAGTTATGCCGATAAGAGGAGAAGAGACTTAAAATTCTCCGTTGGCGACTTGGTGTTTGTCAAGATTTCTCCGTTGAAGAGCGTAATACGATTTGGCAGGAGAGGAAAGTTGGCACCAAGATTCGTTGGCCCATTCCCTGTTCTTGAACTAGTCGGGAATTTGGCATATAGAATTGACTTACCAGACAAGATGGCGGGAGTTCACAACGTATTTCATGTTTCCCAGTTAAGGAAGTTTGTGCACGACCCTAATGTGGCTATTTCACCTGATCAGTTGGACGATATCGAGGTTGAACCTGAGGCGGTTGGGAACCGTAGGCCTATGCGTATCGTTGGGAACGATACGAAGCAACTTCGAAGGAAGGCGGTGAAATTAGTCAAAGTCCAGTGGGGTGAGGATGAGAAAGACTGTACTTGGGAAACAGAGGAGGACATAAGGAAGAAGTATCCAGAACTCTTTGCCTGGTAAGATTTAATTAGCGATTTAGTTTTCCGCATGCTAGGTTATGTTTGTTTTGCTTGTTTTGCATGTTTGGTTGCTGTGAATGATTGTTAGGCATGCGGGATTCATTGTTTGTTTCTTTGTTAAGGAATTTCGGGGGCGAAATTTCTTAATGGGGGGAGAATGTAACGACCTGCATTCTACGCATCGGAAGATCGTAGAATATTTATTTCTTTTTCTTAGTAAGTCGTATGGTCGTGTACTTTTGGGAAACGACTAGTAGGGTCATTTCCCATGTTCATGATTTTTGTCGATTTTTAAATGACCGTTTTGCCCCTAGTTGAACTTGTTTTGACCATAACTTTTGACTAGAAAAGAATTTTGACCTAAAACCACTTCCATTGGATCCGGATGATGGTTTACAATTCCGTAGAGTGGTCATATTAGCCAAACGGACTCACCGTTTGGGAGATATGGCTGAAACAAGTTTCAGATGGTGAAAAACAGCTTAATTGGGCTTAACCGGGTGATTAACAGCTAGGCCCAAAGGGGAATTTCGGGATTAGGAGCTTAAAAGGGCTGTTAGGGTTTGGAGAATACCTTTTTCTCATTTTTCAGCCGTCACTATTCATTCCTCTTAACCTAGCCATGGCCTCCACCCTCTAAATCTCTTCAAAACACCTCTTAATCACTTTCTAATTGAAGATTAGGCTTAGCAAACATCAAATCAAGGAGTATTAGCAAGAGAACCGAGGTAGAGCTGCTGTGTAAGATTGGGAACAGCGCCAAATCAGAGAATATTTCAGTTTTGGGGTTTTAGTGGTGGCAAAGGTGAGTGATTAGCTTGCTTTTACACTAATTACGGTTAATTATGGGTAATTAGTGAAGATTAGCGAATTTATACATTAATAAATTCTGGAAAAATTCCTAAAATTCTATAATGATGTTTTATGGCTCTGATAAAAATTTGGGCTAATTTGGATAAGTTTTGCTAATTGTATGCATAATCACGATTAAGAAGGATTAAGGGGAAAACATGGGTTTCTGGGTATGTTTGATCTAAAGTATTTCATGTAAATGATGTTTTAATGTTTGTGATTGATTCTATATGTTGTTACTGCTGTTTGGAATGTTTTGTAATGTCATAGGAAGTTTAGAATGGTTGAAAACGCCGTCGTTCGGCGAAAATAGCTTGTTGGAAAAAGTTGCAGATTTTCAGAACCGGTTAGGAAGAACACCCGATCCGAACCGGATAGGAGGAGTAGATCCGATCCGAACCGAATAGAAGGAGGAGATCCGAACTGAACCGGATAGGAGGAGACACCCGAACCGAACCGGATAGGAGGAGGAGATCCGATCCGAACCGAATAGAAGGAGGAGATCCGAACCGAACCGGATAGGAGGAGACACCCGAACCGAATCAGATAGAAGGAGGAGATCCGAACCGAACCGGATAGAGGAGGAGACCCGAACTGAACCAGATAGGAGGAGGATGCCCGAACCAAACCGAATAAGAGGAAGAGACCCGAACCGAACCGAAGAAGACCATAACCCGAGATGCAAAGGTAGTCCAAATGGGAAGTTTGTACCAAGGATTCAGATTGGAATCAACGAGTTAACTTCATGATTGGGCTTTGCTGCGGGACGTGTGCTAAGGGGCTGTCGATGTCTGTAACTTTGGATCACTATGTATAAGGGGTACGTGAACGGATTCAGGGCCACAGTGGTCTAGGTACGACTAAAAGAGCTATAGACCAATGAAGTGGGGTCATTTGTAAAGGTTTAGTCATGACTCCATGGGGTAAGCTTGGTGGTAGCAGTAGTTGTACAAGCCGAACTCCGTCACTACTTCGATGGGTCTAGTGGTTGAAAGCGGTATACATCGTATGCTTTATGCACTGAGTGAGAGATGTGAGGATGGTTGCCATGATTGAATTGTTTGCTATCACTATGACATGCACACCCCCACCCCCGTATTTCTTTACACCATATGTTGATGGCACCTTAGAGTATTGTACAGTATGTAGTGCTAACTCTTTGGTTGCAGGTCCAGGTTCAGGTATGGTTTAGTATACCTGTTATTGTTCTGTTTAGCTGCTTATCGCTCATACCAGACTTTTTGTCTGACCCAGAGTTTTATGTCTCTTCTTATTACTCTGAGTGCTCACACGAGCAGACTAGAGACAGGTTAGCTGGTGATGCACGGGTAGATGATCCGGAGACGAGCAGGAGGCTTCCACGTAATATATATATATATATATATATATATATATATATATATATATATATATATATATAGTACTCTACCTGTGTTGTTGAAGATCACTGCTTGGGCATTGGTGGTGCATCTTCCACTTTAGCTTTCTTTTGTTTAGAGACAGTAGATTTTGAAAAGTTGTAATAAGCTGTATTTGGATTTCCGCTGCTCTGATGTTGACATTTATTATTAGTTATCAGCTTATGCACTGTCTCACCTGTTTTATGTCAAGTATGTTATTATTATATTTTATTCCATGCACTGTGAGACATTCTACAGGTTCCTTGATTAGTTCATTCTCTTCTTTCTTTTCTTATGACGACCGTTCCGTGCCAGTTGGACATGTGTACAGCGCACACTTGGAGGAAGTGTCGGTTGGTGCGGGGCAGGCCGTCACACACGCCACCATTATATTTTGTGTAGGAAATCCTTTGCGTCCTATAAATCGTTGTATGTCCGCTTGAGTCACATGAGCCATTACATGTGTGCCATCAATAGTTCCAATACAGTTTCTTAAAAATGGATAATATCGTGGTGATGAACGAATTTGTTTCAGAATTCTATTAAACCAGGTATCCATCGGTTTAATAATATCTACTGCCAATAATAGAACGAATTTCAATACTTATAAAATAGTTGACAAACCATACCATTTGATCGTTGAAACCGTTCAACAACCTACCGTGTAACAAGAGCCAAAGCGATGGTATATAAGAAAATAGCTAACATTTCCCTTACTGTTATGTGCCTAGTTGCCTTCAAGCCATAATTCTCCAACCGCTTGCACATTAAAGTGAAACAAAGCCTCTTCATTCGGAAATTTTGCTAACAGGGTTCCGCATGTCCAGTCAGTACTTCATTTACCCAAGTAATACCAAATGTTTCAGAATCATGCATTCTGCTTATTTCCGGTATCCTATTTGCCATGTATTGTCGAATACGAGCGATATCTTGCAAATCTTCGAGATCAGAATAGTCACTACACGACATGAAGAAGGAAGTGAAGATTAGAGGTGAAGAATGGTGGTGGAGAATGTTGGTTTATATAAAAGGGTTGGAAGAGGTGAAGAATGATGTTGGAGTGGTTTGTTTATATAAAAAGTTGGAAAACAGACGTTGCAAAGTAGCTGTTTACATCAGACGTGTCTGATGCAAACAGTTCTTTTCCAACGTTTCATTTGAACGGGCCTAATCTGTGAGATCTACCTTTAACGCGTTCGATGCATCAAACACGAACGCTAACTTCAACTGTCATGTTTCATATGCAAACGGTAACATGGCAAGGTCATGAGGTGGAGTAGAGGGTCAAGATGGTTAAATTTGTATAGGACCCTACAAAAATCATCGAATGATTAAAGACACAAGCACATGCAAGTAGTACAATAAAATGCTTGGTCAATTTCCATCATCTTCGAGGAAAAAAGTAAAATAAATAAAAGTGGGCAGGAGAAAATATCTAGTCTAGGGACAAAAGATAGCAAAACCGATGGCCATTATCCAACCCACACACATAAAAGTAGCCACTTGTCGATTGCTCATGGACTTACGCTTCTATTTTTTAATCATACAATTTGTCCAGCAGATGCTCAACCACACAATCGATACGCGAGAATAAATCGAAAACTGCGTTCAGGAACAGAACTTCAAATAAAGATCTAGAAGCAAGTGGCCAGCAAAAATATCTGAATCTAATCCAAGGCCTACCTTCTTCCACGTCAGCATCGTCTTTTCCCTGCCCAATTGCCTCCACCCTACTGATCTCCTCCTTCTATATATTTATTTTATCTTTATTGCTATTGCTTCCTTGCTTCTACCACTTGCTAAAGCGCGTTTTCTAATAAGAAGATAAGTCAAGGAAGATTAGTTTTTGATATTTCAGATCTTTTGGGTCGGCGAGAATGGAAAGAGAGATCGAAGAGAAGGAGGTTGTGATGATAGATGAAGATGAAAAAGAGAGCAGCTGTTTTGGGAATAGCAGTAAAAGAAGAAAAGGAGAGAAAGGGCTGAAATTTGATGATTTTATCTCGAGGGGATCTTTGAGAGTTTTGCTGATTGAAGGAGATGATTCTACCAGACAGATTATTGCTGCTTTGCTTCGAAAATGCAATTACAAAGGTATATTGTTCTTCCGTTTATACTGTGATTGTTTCTGGGCTATTTAGAATAGTTTCACCAAGAAAAAAAAAAGAATTTGATTAGTATCTGGGCTATTAGATTTTATTTTGTATAGTAAAATGCTTCGTTAGATGAACTTTAATATACTCCCAAGCTATATCCAATAAGAACAATTTATTCGGCAATATTCATGCTAAGCTACCTTTTAACTCATTTAAAATAGAATTTTCGAAGCGTTTCGCAAGTGAGTGTTCTGAGAAGAGAAATTCCCATTACACTGTAGAGCATCACCTGCTCTGGATTTATCTAGAGCAAGGACATACTCGGAAATCATGGGTTGTTACATCTTAGATCTAACCCAGCCGGGAAATCTTGTCTATTTTAGATATTCTACCATGAACAAATCACTTGTGCCCAACCTTCCCTGACCAGTATCTGCCTTTAAAACCCGGGACACAGCCGGGGAATCCCGTTTGTTGCCGTGATTGGGCGTTGTCAAAGAACTTTGGCGTAAGCCATTAGCAGTGATAAGGCTGATAATATGGAAATAATATCTAGAGCTTTATCTATTAGAACTAGAACCATAAAAAAGTTAGTAAACTAGAACAACTAAATTACTATAGTAAATGAAACAGTTGATAAAATAAACAAAGACAGTAACTTTTTAAAAAAAAAAAAACAATACAGTCCATTCTCTCCCGGGTTCTTTTTCTGCAAAATATTTGATTATGTATCTATTGCTTATTGGTGGAGTACACTGAGACATGGAGGACCATTTCATCTATCCTGTTCCACTGTACTATATCAAATTTACTGTTGCTAAAATGGACCGAACTTCATGATCTAATGGTCACATGATTTTTCAGCATGCCCCTGCTCAGGTCTCAGGATATTCATTACCCATTCTGACATGTCAAAGTCGTAGTCGGTTGTGAAAATTTAAAATAAATTACATTCCTCCCGCCCAGTAATTACATAAAAAGGGTCTAATATTTGTAAAAAGAATCGATTATTTGATGTCAGGGAGTACATCAAACTCATTTGTTTATGATGCTAAAATCAGTGTTTGGTTCCCTGACATGGTATTCTAATGCTGAGGTGCGTGGATGCTTTAATGTGGACAAATTTTCGAAAAATCAATGTTTATAGTAATAAAGAAATTAACTGATCGTTATTACAATTGTTATGGTGATTTACTTTAATGCCTCCAGGTCTTGCTTTTTCTATTTCTTTGTTTTGAGGCTTAAGCAAGTTGAAGTATGTTTTGCAGTTGGAATTCAATATTTTTAGCATAAGTCGAGACCTAAATTTAGTCTTATACTCTCTGCAGTTGCTGCAGTAGCTGACGGACTAAAAGCATGGGACATACTTAAGAAAAAGGCACGTAGTATTGATGTAATTCTCATGGAAGTCGAGTTGCCGTCACTCCCTGGTGTTGATCTTCTTTCTTTGATCATGGATCATGAGATTTGCAAACATATTCCTGTTATAAGTAAGTATACATTTATCCTCCATTTACTTCTCCTGAAGTGGCAATATAATGTTACATGCCTAACGCTTTTAATTTTGCAGTGATTTCCTACAATGATTCTGTGAACACAGTTTACAAATGCATGTTAAAAGGAGCAGCCGATTTCCTTGTCAAACCTGTTCGAAAAAACGAGTTGAGGAACTTGTGGCAACATGTTTGGAGAAGACAGAAGGTATGCGAAATTCTTCCCCATATCTTTACACAATTTATGTTTGTTTCATTTGATGACTAGTTCAGTTATATAACTATGTATGTTGTATTGTGTCCAGTTAAACGATGTCCAGAATACGATAGAAAATGTTAAAGTCGATGATACTAAGAGAAAGCTTGAGAACCTGGAGAACAATAACGAATACAGCGAGAAAAGGAGTTATACTGAGGTTCGTTCTTCCCTTGTATATCAAAACTAGCTTTAGTCATTGAACATATTCGAAGACTTGAACAGTGCCCATGAGCTAAGTTTGAAAGTTAGATTAAACTAAACACACTTTCTTTGTGATTATGTAATGCATAAACCTGTCAGCCTTAACAAGCGATATCTTGAAATTATTTGATCAAAGATCTCTCTTTATAACATATTGTGGTTAATTATTAATTTAGTTTATGCAAATGAATATATTTGTGCATAGAGCTATATATTAACACTACAAGTTTTGAATTCTTTTGTGTAGAGTTGTTGTAAAAGTTCGGATATGGAAGCTCAGAGCATCTTCAAACAAAATGAGCTACCACTTAGTGATACTATGCTTATTTCCGAAAATCCACTTCAAAACTCCGGAGCACAAGACCATCATGATGGTATAGAGCAAGGTACTACTTAATCCACGTTCGTCATCTCTTTTCGAAATGTAAAACCCTTCTACAAAACTAACACATTACTTTACCATGAGCAGCAATACTACAACCACTTGAAGAAGAGCATTCTTGTGCAGAAGTAGAAAACACTGCAAATCAGGATGCAAAACCTGCAGAATCTACTGCTGAAATGGAGGACCGTACTTGTATCGATTTGATTGGCGGTATAAACAATCAACAACAATTGTGTTATGGCCTAACAGATTCAAATGAGGTTCCCCACAGTGTAAATTACAGGAGCAAATCAGATTCTCCACCACATTTGGAACTATCGTTGAAGAGATATGGACATGCCGGTTATAACATCGAGGAAGATAAATCAGATGGTCATGCTCTAAACCACTCCAGTTCCTCCCCCTTTTCACTGTAAGTGTATATGCATTTTTTAACTTGATAAATGCTGTGGTCATTGTCTTAAACCATCTTTTGGAACAACTTGTTTTGAATCCTAATAAAGTTGTGAACAGCAGTCTCTAAGTATTTTTCTAAATAATTTCCAAGTAAAAATGTTTAGATTTAACTTACTTTTATGTTAGAATAAGTTAATTTTAGTACTTGGCTATTATGACTTGTAAGAAATGAATGAAAAATAAATTACATTTTGATGCATCTATGTTCATGAGGCATTTATTTGTTATGCAGTTGTTTTTGTCATTTGCTTGAATAAGTTAATTTTAGTACTTGGCTATTATGACTTGTAAGAAATGAATGAAAAATAAATTACATTTTGATGCGTCTATATGTTCATGAGGCATTTATTTGTTATGCAGTCATTTTTGTCATTTGCTTGATAAAATTACTTACTTGATTAAAATAACTTTTTACTTGATAAAAATAACTTTTGAAGTTCATTCTTAAGTTACAAATAGCTACTTCTTAAATACTTCTAAGTATACTTGTTAAGTTATTTATACAAATAGTTTCCAGACGGTGCAACTGTAATCGGTTTTGACTATTTATATAAATTTGTCAAACAAGCTCTTAGAGGTACATGAATTTGCACCAGTGGTACAAACTACACATACTTTTAAACTTTACACATGCATAGAACCCAAGACCAACGATCATTCACTTTATTATAGTATGTAAATTAATGAAAAACCTTTGTTCTATACTAGTGAAACAAATCTTTGTTTCTGTATTTAATTATTAATCTCATTTTGTAGGTATGCTAACTGTAAAAACCAAGTGCCTAGAGAAGGAACATGCACACAAAGTGATGCCAATGAATATAATTTTGCTCCTTCTACAAACCAGACATCCCATGATACAAGCATTGCTGCCTCTATGCTGAGTAACCTTGCCACTAAATGTACTCCTATCAAAGCTATTCCACGACAATTTCCATTTGGAGGTACAGTAATGAAACCCGCGTTGCATCCGAGGTCTTTTCAGAATTTGTGGAGTTCAAGCGGAACTCAGTCTAATGCAAAATCAGATTACTATGGTTCTAAAACTGAACATGTGTACAAGGAGCTTGGAGATGAAGGCAGTGGAATATGCAATGGGAGTAGCACAAATGGCAATAACACCTCGACAAATGTATCATACAACGATCGTGTGGAGAAAAAAGAAGTAGATTTGTGCCGCTTGACTCAGAGAGAAGCAGCATTGAATAAGTTCAGATTGAAGAGAAAGGAGAGGTGCTTTGAGAAAAAGGTACTGGATCCCAACTTGATTTATATAATCATCCATTCTATTTATGGTTTTGTTTTTACCATTTGTCAATTTCAAAATACAAACTCCTCCCTTTTCTTATGATGTAATCCAATATTTGCAGGTTAGATACCAAAGCAGGAAAAAACTTGCAGAGCAGCGGCCTCGAGTAAAAGGGCAATTTGTCAAACATGTTCAGTCCTAATGCTCAACGAGACGCTCGTCAAACATGACTGACTTTAACTGGAGAAAACATTCCTTGGAAGTTAAGACATCTTATGTTTTGACCGAAGGTGTAGAGCGACAGCGGAGCAAGAGCTTGTGATAGTTAATGCGAGTTTGTTGTACATTCTGTGTGTTTTGTATGTCTTACTAACATAGACAAAACCTATAGACTGTTCGTTTGTTTGTTTGTTTGTGCTGCCTAGTGACCGCATAATGTACTGCGAATAGTTGCTTATTTAGCTATGTAGCATAATTCATATTTTATTTATTGCCTATGAAGCATAGTTCATATTCTAAGCATGTTTTCCTTTGCCTTTACGGTTATATTCATATTCACCATATTTTCTGTCTTTGTCCTTTTGAACGTGAACCTATCATTTTCTATTTGTTTAATTTATTAGTTAATTCATCTCAATTAGTGGAAAAGTAGAGCTTGATAAAAATATATGTTTTTGGTGCCGTTCGCATTATAGAAGTGAGCATATCCAACTGGGTGGAGATCGCTTGGACCCAATCCCTTCTTATTTTCATGGATTCAACCAATCACAGTCTTCTAATTTTCTTCATTTTGCAGTTAAACCCCTAAAATAATGTTAGTTTAATTCCAAAATGGGCAAATTAGAGGGTTGTGATTGGCTGAGTTCTTGGGAACAGGGGTATTCGGTCTAGAGGATTTGCCCTCCATTCAATTGATTCTGTTGTACTTAAGTATAATCAGTACTATTGAAAATTTCTTTTGTTACAATAGCTGTGGCCAAATTCCGATTGTTCCTCGCAGGCACTTGCAGCGCTTTGATTTCCTTTGCGTAATTCAAATTAAACAATATAGATCTTTTTCTCTCACTTAACATATTATTTGCATGGTTGCTAAATGCAAATCAAGTTTACTCAATGCTTGTGTGTATTAAATGAAAGAAACCCTAATAAATGCTTCGGTGTGTAATATGAAACCCTAATAAATGTTTTGTGTGCATGCATATGCGTGTATACTGATTATTATATTACTTTACATTATTATTTTTTTTAAATAAATATTTACATAAAAACTAAGTTATACGGAGACTTTATCCAAACAAGTAGGAAAGACAGTGCAGTAATTTTTGCAAACTGCATTAAGTAATTTGATTTGCATTTACAATATCCATTCACTACAACAAAACAGGGATTTTATAGCATTTGAAAAACGCTATTATACGCAAATATAACGTTTCAGAGAACGTCATGTAACGACATGCTATCTTAGACCGTCGACTTTAAATAGCACAGGGTAAAACGCTATCAAAACTACAAATTCTATAGCGTATTACTTTGCTATTAAACCTAAACGCTGTATGAAACCATAACCAACTGCAACCTGTTATAGCGTTTATACTAAATGTTTATAGCGTTCGTCGAGCTTCTACTACAGCGTTTCTATTTACTTTTATAGCGTTGAGAAGAACATTTGAATAGCGATTACTACATACTTCTAATAGCGTTTTGACTCATAATTTTATAGGGTTTTAAAAACACTATGCATGGAAATCATAGAATTTACCAATTTTGTATCACCATTTCAGCTCTTTCGTTAATTTTAAATACATATATATATCATTCAAACAACGTTCATACATTATCTATTTCTCAAATGTATACAAAGATAACACATTTCACAAACAAACATGTAAACAACATAATATTTCATAGATATCATTGAAACAACATTCATATATTCAAACTTAATATTTCGTACATATAATTCAAATTACTTCTCACATATCCAAACTTAGCAATTCATACATATAGTCTGTTGAACTCTTCCATGTCCATAATACGTCATATATACTTGCGTTAACAAGTTACTTACAAAGTAGTCAAATACTAAATCATGCTTTGCTTTTGATATTCCGTCCAAAACATGAGCAATTTGGTCCTGTCACAACAAAAATAAGCAATATTTAGGTCAAAATATTTAAACTTATATGTGTGTGTGTGTGTGTGTAACAACCCGAAAATCTGGGCCAGTTTAAATTTTTTATTTTGGCAATTATGGCGAATTTTCTATATTTAAAATGAATTATTTTAAATAAAATGTACGAGAAATTTATTTTGAATATAATTCGAACGTATATTTTATATACGTCGTCGTTAGAATATAAATATTTATATATAATTATAAAAGGAATAGAAAATGGCGCGGTAGTTCGATAATTCGATTTCAAACTTCAATTGAATGTACCGGGTGCAAAACAATCCGGATTTTAGTGAAACCAAAAACATTAGGATCTAATTGATAATATGTTTCTATCAAATCCGAAAAACCCAAATTTCGTAGCGGGAATCAAAAGATATGTCCAGTTGAAAATTCTGAATAGTCGCTATGGAATTCAGGCCCTTAAAAATGGACATTTTGCAAACGACCTCGGATTTCGACGAAACCAGTTTTGTTGGATCCGCAGTGTCGAATTATTGCTAGGTTTCAAATTTCATAATTTTCCGAATCAATATGTGAGCGTGGCAAAGGAAAACGTGTTTGACCAGTTTTAGTTGATTTTAATCGACTGGAAATTGGCCATTTTTCATACGGTCTCAGAATTCGAAGAAACTAGTTTTGTTAGGACCGTATCGTCAACACGAAGCTAGAAAATATTTTTCTGGAATTTTTAAAGTTCGTATGTGACCCCGGTAATTTGAAATGTACGTTTAAAATTCAATATAGTGATTTAAATGTAAATTTAACGGAAACTGATTGGAACGATCGAATCAGCATGCGATACATATCCCATTGTGTTCGGAATGGGGGTAATACGCCGAGGTCGACAGGCGGTGGGTCTCGATTAGTGGTCGAATGAAAAAGTTCCTTTTTGAAAATAAAATAATTAAATAATAATAAAAAAAAACTTTCTCTTCCCTCCATATACGTTCTGCCCCCCCCCCCCCCCCGATTTATTTCAGAATCTAAAAAAAAAAAGAAAAAAAAAAGGGAAAGAGACGAGGGCGACAGGGGGAGACCCGCCGCCACCTCGCGCGCGCCCCCAGCGGCGCCGCAGCCAGGCGCCTCCACCGCGAGACCCCCCTCCCCTTCTCCTTCTCCTCCCGCTCCCTCTTCCCACCGCGACAGCCCCTCTACCCAAAACCCGACGCCCTTCTAGCCCTAGCCCCCTTTTCTCGCGCCGACCCCCTGACCAACCACCGCACCCCCCTCTCTTGCCTCAGCCGCATCGACGAGCCCCCCCTGTAAGTTCACTGTTTTTTTATTTTATTGTACTTTAAAACTGCTTTTTTATTTATTTACTTTTAATTTATAAAAGTTAGGACTTTTAATTTATAAAAGTTAGGATTTTTAATTTATAAAAGTTAGGATTTTTAATTTATAAAAGTTAGGACTTTTAATTTATAAAAGTTAGGATTTTTAATTTATAAAAGTTAGGATTTTTAATTTATAAAAGTTAGGATTTTTAATTTATAAAAGTTTAGATTTTTGTATTAGGAAAGTATGATCTTTATATTTTTAAAAGTGATAAAAATATAGTTTTTATATTTTTAAAGAATTAAAAATATAGTCTTTACTATATAGAAATATTAAAAATATGATTTTTATATTTTTAAAGTATTAAAAATATAATCTTTATAGGATAGAGAATATAAAGATATCATCTTTGTGTATGTAATGAAATAAAAATCTGAATTTTATTTTATATACGTTGAGATAAAGAGGAAATTTTTATAAAGGCGAAAACTTTATTTTTATAAAGGCGAAAACTTTATTTTTATAAAGGTGAAAACTTTATTTTTGAAAGGGTGAAATTTTTATATGAAGAATAAGGTGATAAAAATATAATTTTTATCTATATAACATAGTAGTAAAAATTCGATTTTTAAATATATAAAGTGATTATAAAAATATGACTTTTAAATTGAAAGTGAATAAATAAAAATGTGATTTTTATTTTAAAGACATCGAAATATAAAAATGTGTGATTTTTATATATATAGTGACTACGGGCAACGAAGGCAACGAAGATAGGATAACGACGAAGATTTCCTGCATTAGATGTGTCGTGAAGTTGGATAGCTATTGGTGAGAACTTCTCACTCTAAATTCCTTTTCTAGTTATATATATATACTAGGATGCAGACGGTGCTTAGTAGCACCCGACACAATCGTCCACAGACCATGGACTTGTTTGTTTGGCTGTTTGGTGATTGATTGCGATATTGGTTTGAATGTGGTTTGTGGTGTGAAAAATCAAATCGATAAATTGGTTAGGATTAGACGTGCGCCGTTATAAGGCGAAGGAGTAAGGCTAGGTTAGACTCTTACTCCAAATTTTGTGGTTTGCAAAATGAAATGGATTTGATTGATGTGTGAATGGCGTGAGCCTTCACTAGACCGGGGATAAGGCTAGGCCTTGTCCCGTTTCTAGTATCGTGCCTTTATGCCGCCGAAATTTTCTAAAACATGTTAGAAAAATAAAAATATCATTTTATTTAAAGAATGAACTGAATAGAAATTCATATGTTGGAATAAAATGTTTTGTCGTTAAAAATATAATTTTTAACGTGAATGTGAATAAATAAATATTCATTTACAAACCAGACGGTTTGTTTATGTACACTTATTTGAAGGACATTGATTGGGTCGATAAATTTTACACATCGCCCAACTGCACAAATAAAATATGTGTTTGATTGTTTGAAACCCCACACGGGTGTTAGGATGAAATTTGAAGTTCACTCATCCTGATTGATTAAATATGTCGATCGATTGATTGACAGACTGTTATAAGCGTTAGATATCTATATTTGATGCTTATACAGTGTAGTGCACTTTGGTTGATGGTTGATTATTTTTCAATGCTATTATACATGAGTTGTATGAAAATCCATATGATTAACTTTATATGGTGATTGATTGGGCCTCATTCCAATTTAGAAAATAAAGAATATTATAAAATAAAAGTTCATGTGTTGACAATACTCATTCATTGAGATTGGTCATGTGTTGAACGAAATATTTTAGTAATAAAATTTACATCTTTATCATTATAAAATAAAAGTTCATGTGTTGACAGTACTCATTCATTGAGATTGGTCATGTGTTGAACGAAATATTTTGATAATAACGACTATTTTGAAAAAGAAATATTTGAAATAGAATATTTGAAAATAAAGGAATATATGAAGCCGTGTTGATTAGATTGACGCCATTTCGACGTGAACGATATTTATATCGATTTTAAAACGATTTCGAAATGAATGGAATTGAAAACGATTTCGAAATGAATTGAATTGAAAACGATTTCGAAATAAATTGAATTGAAAACGATTTCGAAATGAATTGAAAACGAATTCAAATTTAATTGAAAGCAAATTGAAATGAATTCAAATTGAATTGAAATTTGAATTGAATAGAAATGAATTTTAAAACGAATTTATAAAGAAGAATTCAATTTTGCTTTGGATTGAAATGGAAGTTGAAGTTGCTTTTGAAACGAATTTTAAAACTATTTATATAATTCGTTTTAAATAGAAATCGACGAAATATATATAATATATATATATTATATATAATGGCCTGAATAGAACGCGCCGCGCCGCGGCAGTTCGTGAATTTCGACCATTTATTTCAAACGGACATTGCGGGAGATCCGACCGTCGGATTCTCCTAAAACCGGAACCGTTGGGTTCGTATCGAAAAGAGCTTTCTAACGAATATTAGAAATTTGAAATCTAACGGTTGGATTTGGAATTATGTCCAAATCAAATTCGAAAAAGGTCGCTGTAAGTGCAGTTCGATGGCCATTGGTGGAAATCGACTGTACGGGCCTTGATAAAATTATTAAAAATAGTAATAATTTGTGTAAAATCATAAGAAATGATTTGGGAAGAATTGGGATGAAAAACTCCATATTTGAAAAGATAAAAATAGATTTTTATCGAAATGAACTAGTTTTGAACTAGAATAGTAATTTATTTATTTTTAAATAAATAAATTGAATTTGAAAAGGGTTTTGAAAATAACCAAAATTTCCAATGATTGCATTGGAGTGGATTTGAATCGAAATTGTCTTCGGAATATTTCGATGTTGGAATTCGTGATTAAACGGGTGTTGTTATGGAAATTTGAAAGATATATATTTATATCGTTATTTCCAATACGACATTTGTTAGTCGTAGAATTTGATATTGAATATAAGCCGATATATTTTCTATTCAAAGCCTTGTATTGAATATCAAATGTGATTTGGGTTTGTCGTGAATGGTGTCTTCATTAACACCGTTCTTGAACCCAGTTGAGAAAAGATTAAATCTTTTTATTTAGATTTAATGAAGTGTACCAATTAAATGATATTCAATTGGAATTGAATTGATATTGATTTTTGGGTTTATCGTGAACAGTGTTTTAAATAACACTCGTTCTTTAACCCGATAATTAATGGAATGTGATTTTGGGTTTATCGTGAACCGTGTTTTAAATGACACTGATTCTTTAACCCAGTCGAAGATTAAAACTAAGTGGAGTTTTAATGAACCTTTCATTAGATTGAAATGATCGAGAATGGAGTATCACCAGTTTTGCTCCAAGCGATAGTTAAATCTTTAATTAGATTTAAACGTGGAATGGTAATTGAATTTACCGATAACACCGTGGTGTTAGATATGAAGTATTACCAGTTTTACTTCATGGGATGAATAGGTTGGGATTGGGAAATTAAAACAAATGATTACTTCGGTAAGGTTCGCTAATCCCGACTAGTTTGAATTGAGATTCAAAAATAGAATAAAGAATAAATTCAAGGAATTTATCTTGGATAAAATTAATGGGAACCTTTCCCTATGAATGTGAAATTTAGAAACTAACTGTCGGTTAGCCAAGCAGAATGGTTTTCTGGATATTGATCTGATGTTGGTTTCGGCCTTCGGGGTTAATATTTGGGGAATTATTCTCTTGATTAATTTGCGATTAGTGACTAATGAATTGGAATGAGGCGTATGTTGTGTTTGTGTAACACTTTTATAATATATACGCGAGTTATTCGGAAAGACCGGGTTTATCCCATTCTGAATAACTGATGCGACGATAAGTCGAAGATGAAGATGATGGTCGAAGACCGGAGGTCTTCACGTCGTTTGGGTGATAACTGATGATCTTGATTGGGCTGTACACCCAAGAAGATGGAAACAGTTGGTGATCGTCCAGACGTACTTGGAGATCGATGGATGTGCGGGGTACTAGGTGCCTCCGGTTTCGTTCAGACCCAGAACGGACTTGTAAATGGACTGTGTGTCTGACATTGGATTTTAGTCTGTGTGATTGATCTCTATTAAATATATATCTGTTTGGTGGCGGAGAATTTATTCTCTTGCTTAACGCCCTTCTCTGAGACGTACGAGCTCAGGGGTTATATATTGATGGATATCAAACGCATGGAGTGAATTGCCTGTGTGGCATGCCTAAGTGGCAATTGATCGAGGCTTCTGTTGAAAAGCAAAGTCTTGTGGTGATGATCAAAGCAAGGCCTTTGTGGCGTAGCTTTGTGTAACGTTTGCTTCGCGAGTTTCACACCCGGTATGAACCAAAAACGGGAGGGACATCAGGGAGGACTTGCGTTTCTTTCTAGCTAGAAGTGGCGTCAGTGGTTTTACACGCCCTGACGAGTTTGACTTATGTGGTTGTTGCTGTTGCGAGGCGCCTCGGATTGATCGGTCGTTCTCAAACCGATGGAGTCATTTAGTTGGCTCGCTTACGCCCCAAAGGGCGGAGAAACGTAGTGTTCAGGCATAATAATCCACATCGGTGGACCGGCCCTGACGATCTAAAGGGTTGATGCGTTCTGATCCTGAGACATGGGCTAGATTGTCTCGAATCGGTTGAGGACTATCTTTTGCCTCGGTTCATAGATGGAAATCCAATTTCCAAATACGTGACATTTGCGGTTTTATTTGTAAACCTATATATGGCGACATAGTGGCATGGGACGCTCATGCCGCCTATGATTGATACTTATGATTTGAAGTTGTTTTATACACTATGCACTTATAATAGTATCAAATGATTTGTTTTAAGCGTATCAAGCATTCTTTGGCTGTTATAAGGGAAAACCCTATCCCCCGGCTTGCGTTGCATTGTGTGATAGGACCTGGGTCTTATAACGGCTTCATTTTTCTTTATTTAGCATTACGCTGTTGTTTTATGCACTGGTATTCTTGGGAGGAAACCCGTTCCGTGTTATACGGCGTGGTCCCTTGATTTACCTAACTTTAAAATAAAGATTAACTGTTTTAGTTCTCACACCAGTCCCATGACTGACCTGGAGTTTATTGTTTTGACCTAAACTCTGGGTGCCCTTATTTTGACACGGGCAGCTAGTAGTTTTGGTTTTGCAGATTTATATTCACAGGATCCTGGTTTACAGCTGGAACGATATCCGGAAAGCTTTGTATCCGTATATCTCCTTCTAGTTGTGTATTGTAATATTTTCCGCTGCTATGTATTTAAATGTAATTTAAATCTCTGACATTTCTGTGTAATATTTATTCATACTCTGTATATTCTTGAAATCTGATGCACTATTGTAATATATAGTGAAATGTTCTTCTGTATGCGTTCTGTTTTGTCCTGTTCTCAAACGATTGGGCGTTTCGAACGGCCTGGATCGGTTTAACGACTGGTTCGGACCGAGCGAAATTCCTTGCCGTCATAGTTGGTATCAGAGCTTTGGTTTACCAAGCTCAGAGAACAAGACACATTAGAACCCTACGAAAGAATTCATCAGATATTGGATTAGTAATATCCAATTAGAATGACTCGTTAGAGATGGGATCAGTAGTATCCTAGAACGAGTGTGAAGAGTATATTTTTAACGTGAAAACAAATTTTGTTTTGAAAATTTAAATCAATTATTCGTATTTGATTATCTATTTATATTGAGTTGGACAATCCAGTATATATAGGTTTTGCGTATACGTCTGATCCGCGTGTATTCAAAGTTTTAATATATTGGGTAGATATAGAATCACATTCTAGTTGCCCGGGGATGATTCTGATAATGCTGCAGCGTTACCAGTATTTATTTTCGAGTGACGAAGGTGTGATATCTATATATTTCCATTAGGCTGGTGTGAGAACCAAAATTAGATAGGGCTTATTGTTGTGATTTGGCATCAAAAACATGATTTTTTTGTGTATGTATCAAAGTTATGGATTTGAAACTCTAATTCACTAATGGATTGATGTTTGTGTTGTTTGTTTATTTGTTTGCTAATTTTTAGCCATTTAGCCTAACAGAACCAAATATTGAATTATATCGAAGATTGGTTGCGTTTGCTTGCATATACATATATATCATTGAACAGGTCATAGCAAGGAGGCTAGAGCCAGAGAATAAAATTTGTTTGCCCGACAAATAGGTACATGTTTACTACATAATTTACTGTTTTGTTTGGGTGATGATGATTTTGTGAGCCTATTGGCTAGCCGCTTGGCTTTTTCTTTTTCTTTTTGAGATCTGAAGGACCGGGGAAGCTATTTGAAATTCCCCGATGCTCCCGGTACAGGGGAGGTTATGGCGAAATTTTTCAAAAATTTAGGGTGTTAGCCAAATTTTTGAAATTTTGAAAATTCTCAGAAACTAGAAAGTTGGAGAATGGAAGCCAGATCGAGCGTAGAGTTAATTAATCAAACCACTTTCGACTTTGTTCCTTTTCGGGGACGAAAAGTTTTAAGTGGGGGAGATTGTAACAACCCGAAAATCTGGGCCAGTTTAAAATTTTTATTTTGGCAATTATGGCGGATTTTCTATATTTAAAATGAATTATTTTAAATAGAATGTACGAGAAATTTATTTTGAATATAATTCGAACGTATATTTTATATACGTCGTCGTTAGAATATAAATATTTATATATAATTATAAAAGGAATAGAAAATGGCGCGGTAGTTCGATAATTCGATTTCAAACTTCAATTGAATGTACCGGGTGCAAAACAATCCGGATTTTAGTGAAACCAAAAACATTAGGATCTAATTGATAATATCTTTCTATCGAATCCGAAAAACCCAAATTTCGTAGCGGGAATCAAAAGATATGTCCAGTTGAAAATTCTGAATAGTCGCTATGGAATTCAGGCCCTTAAAAATGGACATTTTGCAAACGACCTCGGATTTCGACGAAACCAGTTTTGTTGGATCCGCAGTGTCGAATTATTGCTAGGTTTCAAATTTCATAATTTTCCGAATCAATATGTGAGCGTGGCAAAGGAAAACGTGTTTGACCAGTTTTAGTTGATTTTAATCGACTGGAAATTGGCCATTTTTCATACGGTCTCAGAATTCGAAGAAACTAGTTTTGTTAGGACCGTATCGTCAACACGAAGCTAGAAAATATTTTTCTGGAATTTTTAAAGTTCGTATGTGACCCCGGTAATTTGAAATGTACGTTTAAAATTCAATATAGTGATTTAAATGTAAATTTAACGGAAACTGATTGGAACGATCGAATCAGCATGCGATACATATCCCATTGTGTTCGGAATGGGGGTAATACGCTGAGGTCGACAGGCGGTGGGTCTCGATTAGTGGTCGAATGAAAAAGTTCCTTTTTGAAAATAAAATAATTAAATAATAATAAAAAAAAAACTTTCTCTTCCCTCCATATACGTTCTGGCCCCCCCCCCCCCCGATTTATTTCAGAATCTAAAAAAAAAAAGAAAAAAAAAGGGAAAGAGACGAGGGCGACAGGGGGAGAGCCGCCGCCACCTCGCGCGCCCCCCCCAGCGGCGCCGCAGCCAGGCGCCTCCACCGCGAGACCCCCCTCCCCTTCTCCTTCTCCTCCCGCTCCCTCTTCCCACCGCGACAGCCCCTCTACCCAAAACCCGACGCCCTTCTAGCCCTAGCCCCCTTTTCTCGCGCCGACCCCCTGACCAACCACCGCACCCCCCCTCTCTTGCCTCAGCCGCATCGACGAGCCCCCCTGTAAGTTTACTGTTTTTTTATTTTATTTTACTTTAAAACTGCTTTTTTATTTATTTACTTTTAATTTATAAAAGTTAGGACTTTTAATTTATAAAAGTTAGTATTTTTAATTTATAAAAGTTAGGATTTTTAATTTATAAATGTTAGGACTTTTAATTTATAAAAGTTAGGATTTTTAATTTATAAAAGTTAGGAGATTTTTAATTTATAAAAGTTAGGATTTTTAATTTATAAAAGTTAGGATTTTTAATTTATAAAAGTTTAGATTTTTGTATTAGGAAAGTATGATCTTTATATTTTTAAAAGTGATAAAAATATAGTTTTTATATTTTTAAAGAATTAAAAATATAGTCTTTACTATATAGAAATATTAAAAATATGATTTTTATATTTTTAAAGTATTAAAAATATAATCTTTATAGGATAGAGAATATAAAGATATCATCTTTGTGTATGTAATGAAATAAAAATCTGAATTTTATTTTATATACGTTGAGATAAAGAGGAAATTTTTATAAAGGCGAAAACTTTATTTTTATAAAGGCGAAAACTTTATTTTTATAAAGGTGAAAACTTTATTTTTGAAAGGGTGAAATTTTTATATGAAGAATAAGGAGATAAAAATATAATTTTTATCTATATAACATAGTAGTAAAAATTCGATTTTTAAATATATAAAGTGATTATAAAAATATGACTTTTAAATTGAAAGTGAATAAATAAAAATGTGATTTTTATTTTAAAGACATCGAAATATAAAAATGTGTGATTTTTATATATATAGTGACTACGGGCAACGAAGGCAACGAAGATAGGATAACGACGAAGATTTCCTGCATTAGAAGTGTCGTGAAGTTGGATAGCTATTGGTGAGAACTTCTCACTCTAAATTCTTTTTCTAGTTATATATATATACTAGGATGCAGACGGTGCTTAGTAGCACCCGACACAATCGTCCACAGACCATGGACTTGTTTGTTTGGCTGTTTGGTGATTGATTGCGATATTGGTTTGAATGTGGTTTGTGGTGTGAAAAATCAAATCGATAAATTGGTTAGGATTAGACGTGCGCCGTTATAAGGCGAAGGAGTAAGGCTAGGTTAGACTCTTACTCCAAATTTTGTGGTTTGCAAAATGAAATGGATTTGATTGATGTGTGAATGGCGTGAGCCTTCACTAGACCGGGGATAAGGCTAGGCCTTGTCCCATTTCTAGTATCGTGCCTTTATGCCGCCGAAATTTTCTAAAACATGTTAGAAAAATAAAAATATCATTTTATTTAAAGAATGAACTGAATAGAAATTCATATGTTGGAATAAAATGTTTTGTCATTAAAAATATAATTTTTAACGTGAATGTGAATAAATAAATATTCATTTACAAACCAGACGGTTTGTTTATGTACACTTATTTGAAGGACATTGATTGGGTCGATAAATTTTACACATCGCCCAACTGCACAAATAAAATATGTGTTTGATTGTTTGAAACCCCACACGGGTGTTAGGATGAAATTTGAAGTTCACTCATCCTGATTGATTAAATATGTCGATCGATTGATTGACAGGCTGTTATAAGCGTTAGATATCTATATTTGATGCTTATACAGTGTAGTGCACTTTGGTTGATGGTTGATTATTTTTCAATGCTATTATACATGAGTTGTATGAAAATCCATATGATTAACTTTATATGGTGATTGATTGGGCCTCATTCCAATTTAGAAAATAAAGAATATTATAAAATAAAAGTTCATGTGTTGATAGTACTCATTCATTAAGATTGGTCATGTGTTGAACGAAATATTTTAGTAATAAAATTTACATCTTTATCATTATAAAATAAAAGTTCATGTGTTGACAGTACTCATTCATTGAGATTGGTCATGTGTTGAACGAAATATTTTGATAATAACGACTATTTTGAAAAAGAAATATTTAAAATAGAATATTTGAAAATAAAGGAATATATGAAGCCGTGTTGATTAGATTGACGCCATTTCGACGTGAACGATATTTATATCGATTTTAAAACGATTTCGAAATGAATGGAATTGAAAACGATTTCGAAATGAATTGAATTGAAAACGATTTCGAAATAAATTGAATTGAAAACGATTTCGAAATGAATTGAAAACGAATTCAAATTTAATTGAAAGCAAATTGAAATGAATTCAAATTGAATTGAAATTTGAATTGAATAGAAATGAATTTTAAAACGAATTTATAAAGAAGAATTCAATTTTGCTTTGGATTGAAATGGAAGTTGAAGTTGCTTTTGAAACGAATTTTAAAACTATTTATATAATTCGTTTTAAATAGAAATCGATGAAATATATATAATATATATATATTATATATAATGGCCTGAATAGAACGCGCCGCGCCGCGGCAGTTCGTGAATTTCGACCATTTATTTCAAACGGACATTGCGGGAGATCCGACCGTCGGATTCTCCTAAAACCGGAACCGTTGGGTTCGTATCGAAAAGAGCTTTCTAACGAATATTAGAAATTTGAAATCTAACGGTTGGATTTGGAATTATGTCCAAATCAAATTCGAAAAAGGTCGTTGTAAGTGCAGTTCGATGGCCATTGGTGGAAATCGACTGTACGGGCCTTGATAAAATTATTAAAAATAGTAATAATTTGTGTAAAATCATAAGAAATGATTTGGGAAGAATTGGGATGAAAAACTCCATATTTGAAAAGATAAAAATAGATTTTTATCGAAATGAACTAGTTTTGAACTAGAATAGTAATTTATTTATTTTTAAATAAATAAATTGAATTTGAAAAGGGTTTTGAAAATAACCAAAATTTCCAATGATTGCATTGGAGTGGATTTGAATCGAAATTGTCTTCGGAATATTTCGATGTTGGAATTCGTGATTAAACGGGTGTTGTTATGGAAATTTGAAAGATATATATTTATATCGTTATTTCCAATACGACATTTGTTAGTCGTAGAATTTGATATTGAATATAAGCCGATATATTTTCTATTCAAAGCCTTGTATTGAATATCAAATGTGATTTGGGTTTGTCGTGAATGGTGTCTTCATTAACACCGTTCTTGAACCCAGTTGAGAAAAGATTAAATCTTTTTATTTAGATTTAATGAAGTGTACCAATTAAATGATATTCAATTGGAATTGAATTGATATTGATTTTTGGGTTTATCGTGAACAGTGTTTTAAATAACACTCGTTCTTTAACCCGATAATTAATGGAATGTGATTTTGGGTTTATCGTGAACCGTGTTTTAAATGACACTGATTCTTTAACCCAGTCGAAGATTAAAACTAAGTGGAGTTTTAATGAACCTTTCATTAGATTGAAATGATCGAGAATGGAGTATCACCAGTTTTGCTCCAAGCGATAGTTAAATCTTTAATTAGATTTAAACGTGGAATGGTAATTGAATTTACCGATAACACCGTGGTGTTAGATATGAAGTATTACCAGTTTTACTTCATGGGATGAATAGGTTGGGATTGGGAAATTAAAACAAATGATTACTTCGGTAAGGTTCGCTAATCCCGACTAGTTTGAATTGAGATTCAAAAATAGAATAAAGAATAAATTCAAGGAATTTATCTTGGATAAAATTAATGGGAACCTTTCCCTATGAATGTGAAATTTAGAAACTAACTGTCGGTTAGCCAAGCAGAATGGTTTTCTGGATATTGATCTGATGTTGGTTTCGGCCTTCGGGGTTAATATTTGGGGAATTATTCTCTTGATTAATTTGCGATTAGTGACTAATGAATTGGAATGAGGCGTATGTTGTGTTTGTGTAACACTTTTATAATATATACGCGAGTTATTCGGAAAGACCGGGTTTATCCCATTCTGAATAACTGATGCGACGATAAGTTGAAGATGAAGACGATGGTCGAAGACCGGAGGTCTTCACGTCGTTTGGGTGATAACTGATGATCTTGATTGGGCTGTACACCCAAGAAGATGGAAACAGTTGGTGATCGTCCAGACGTACTTGGAGATCGATGGATGTGCGGGGTACTAGGTGCCTCCGGTTTCGTTCAGACCCAGAACGGACTTGTAAATGGACTGTGTGTCTGACATTGGATTTTAGTCTGTGTGATTGATCTCTATTAAATATATATCTGTTTGGCGGCGGAGAATTTATTCTCTTGCTTAACGCCCTTCTCTGAGACGTACGAGCTCAGGGGTTATATATTGATGGATATCAAACGCATGGAGTGAATTGCCTGTGTGGCATGCCTAAGTGGCAATTGATCGAGGCTTCTGTTGAAAAGCAAAGTCTTGTGGTGATGATCAAAGCAAGGCCTTTGTGGCGTAGCTTTGTGTAACGTTTGCTTCGCGAGTTTCACACCCGGTATGAACCAAAAACGGGAGGGACATCAGGGAGGACTTGCGTTTCTTTCTAGCTAGAAGTGGCGTCAGTGGTTTTACACGCCCTGATGAGTTTGACTTATGTGGTTGTTGCTGTTGCGAGGCGCCTCGGATTGATCGGTCGTTCTCGAACCGATGGAGTCATTTAGTTGGCTCGCTTACGCCCCAAAGGGCGGAGAAACGTAGTGTTCAGGCATAATAATCCACATCGGTGGACCGGCCCTGACGATCTAAAGGGTTGATGCGTTCTGATCCTGAGACATGGGCTAGATTATCTCGAATCGGTTGAGGACTATCTTTTGCCTCGGTTCATAGATGGAAATCCAATTTCCAAATACGTGACATTTGCGGTTTTATTTGTAAACCTATATATGGCGACATAGTGGCATGGGACGCTCATGCCGCCTATGATTGATACTTATGATTTGAAGTTGTTTTATACACTATGCACTTATAATAGTATCAAATGATTTGTTTTAAGCGTATCAAGCATTCTTTGGCTGTTATAACGGAAAACCCTATCCCCCGGCTTGCGTTGCATTGTGTGATAGGACCTGGGTCTTATAACAGCTTCATTTTTCTTTATTTAGCATTGCGCTATTGTTTTATGCAATGGTATTCTTGGGAGGAAACCCGTTCCGTGTTATACGGCGTGGTCCCTTGATTTACCTAACTTTAAAATAAAGATTAACTGTTTTAGTTCTCACACCAGTCCCATGACTGACCTGGAGTTTATTGTTTTAACCTAAACTCTGGGTGCCCTTATTTTGACACGGGCAGCTAGTAGTTTTGGTTTTGCAGATTTATATTCACAGGATCCTGGTTTACAGCTGGAACGATATCCGGAAAGCTTTGTATCCGTATATCTCCTTCTAGTTGTGTATTGTAATATTTTCCGCTGCTATGTATTTAAATGTAATTTAAATCTCTGACATTTCTGTGTAATATTTATTCATACTCTGTATATTCTTGAAATCTGATGCACTATTGTAATATATAGTGAAATGTTCTTCTGTATGCGTTCTGTTTTGTCCTGTTCTCAAACGATAGGGCGTTTCGAACGGCCTGGATCGGTTTAACGACTGGTTCGGACCGAGCGAAATTCCTTGCCGTCACAGTGTGTGTGTGTGTATGTGTACACATACACAGGGGCACAACATAACTGAAAAATGATTCAAGAGGAAAAAACAGTAAAAATGCTAAAAAAGAGTATCATGGCAAGTAGCACAACAACAGTACATTACCAGAGTTGTTCCAAAATACAATGCACCAATGTCCATTCCACAAAGAACAAAACCTGCATACATCCATATAAAGAAACTTAAGATGTATTCCTCAGTAACAATATATCTTCCAATAAATATAGGCACTACCAATATATTTTTAATACAAGTTGATATTGTCACAAATTTATACAATATCTGCTCCAGTGGAGAATAACTTGAGAAAGATGCTTTCGAAAAAAAATCAAAACTTGAATTTCTACTTTTATTTAGTTGTATTGATAAATGATGCAACATGAAAGGTAGAACATTCATAGTTTGATCGACATGATTCTCTGACCATTCTGGTTTTTTTTACTTGCATCAAATGTAAATTTGACTCAAAAGTCTGCAACCTTCTTGATAGTATACCATTAAGCTTAATGTTATGATCAATATATAACCAAATCTTGCTTTTGGCTTTTCACAGGTGAGAACGTTTGGTCAATATTTTCACTTATAATAAGCACACAAATAACAATTGGGCTTCGAGCACGATCATGCCAATATTTGCAATAATGGAGGTGCAGTAGACTAGCTAAAGAGGCTTGTGTGACAAGCACTTGTGATTTATTAGACCATTCTCAACAACTGAACCTGTTCACTTTGCCATATCTCAAAATGACAGCAGGTTGCTTAGTAAACCAAGAAAACAAAAAAGCCAGACACTCTAATTAGTATATTAAAATATATTTTATACGTTAAAAATGAAAAACACAAACCTCAAGTTAACTTACACTGTTCAGATTAATTTTTTTTACAAAATAGTAGTGGTATAGGTATGTATGTATTACGTATTAGAATAATCAAATTCATTCTGTTGATTTTTTTTTAAAAACTTTATTTTCAACTATGATCATTCTAAATATCACGTGTGAACAGAAACTATGATCATCAATGATCTCTGCATATTTGAACATATATTCAACTAATTATCTTTTACAGTCGTTTATGATATCACACACAGTGAATCAAATATGCAGCCTCGACTACCAGGAAGGTGCAGGCTTTGCGCCTGCGCCTGCGCCTTAGACGCACCTAGGCGTGCGCCTTGACTACTGTGATTACAATCTTCTTTTAGTTTACAGAATAAAACAAAAGCCAGATAGTTTACATCTGGACAAGCTAATTCCAGCAACACATCATCCGATAACATGTCCCTGAATTTCTAAACTTATTCATTCATACATATAGTGCTATTCAATAATATCATGTGATCAAAAACCATTACTGTTGCTACCATCTTTTATTTTTGCTGCATAGACAATTGTCTTATATTTTTAAGGGTGCTATTGAATTTGCACACGGTGTTATCATTTTCACGGAACGTTTTATCCATATCAGACATTACTACTTAATAGTTGGTGATTTTTTTTTTGAAAAGTGTTATTATAATAGTGTTCTCACGCAATGGTTTTACTCGCAGGCATACAGAGTTCTTTCTAGTAGCTGGCAATGAGATGACAAGACAAGTAGAAACAGGCAAACCAGCTGCAATTTGACTTAAAAGATCTAAACTAGAAGATCTAAAACTTTGTATTTGAGTTTCTATATTTCATGAAATTGAAAAAATGATATTTTGTAGCCTTTAATTTTCTGTACCATCATCAAAATTTGGAATGCATTTTAATTGTTTAGGATCACCATTCTATTCTTCCAAGAAATATAACATGAAATCAAGGATACTGTGACCTACGCGTTCCATTTGTATGTTGGCTAGTTCATTTTAAAATTGGACAGTGTATAATAAACTTGTCGGTATACATGAGAGTCCTAAAAAAGAAAGGCTAACTATGTATTATCAATACAAATATCTTATGGTAATTCCGTATAAAATTCTATTGAGTTGGTCTTAAACTCTATTAAGATCTGGTACTATATCATGTACTCTGTATCTAACTATCAAAGATGTGTGCATTTCCCTTGTATTTTTGTAGTTTAGCGGATCATCATTCATAACCATAAAGACATTTAGTTTTGTTTATGCTATGATTAGAAGTTTGACTACTTTACAATTCGAAAGGATAATGGTACAGATCAAACTCAGCGACAACTATTAGTTACCTCATGAATTGTCCGTAGTATAATAAACTGCTTCTCTTATTTCTCCTCGTTTTGGATTTAACCTATAGTATAATGTCTGCTTATGCAGAATTGTCTGTAATGGCTTTGAACTCAAATAGGGGATCCTTATTTCCGTGCCCTCGGCTGATGCGCTAAGAACTTTAACTTGGCTAGTGCATGCAAATTGGACGCATATGGTTTGTACATTGCAGCAGCGTATTGTCCTTTCATGGAGTGTTAATTCAGGTCATGCTTAAAAGCTTAGAATCGCTTCTACAAATATCAAAATTTTCAGTCAATCTTCTGAAAATATCAAATTTTAGATAATTCTGGAGTTGTTTGGTTAGCAGTTTTAAGTTTACGCATTTTGTATTTTTTAAAACTATCAGTTTGGAAAAATGATTTTAACATATAAAATTAAAACTAATTCTGACTTATTCTTCATCCATGGGAAACATCAAAAGCACAAAAACTATCTTCGAATAACAAAAATGGTAAGGATTTTTCTACTTTCTTAATCCATCATGTTTTTTGAAACATGCATTGAAAATGTAAAACACTAAACTATAACTTCAAACAAAACAAACATTTTGAAAATGAGTACATCAGTGTGAAGCAGCAGGTTATTACAAAGGAATAACCAATATCAACTAGTGGATTGAATCTCAAGGGCTCACCATACATGCCCATATAAAATTCAAATTGTATTATTAGGCGAAAATGATGTATCATACATCAATTGTATTAACATATAAATCTGAAATAAAATTTCTATTGCTTCTTGCATATCATTCTAAACACTTCCAAAATAAAATTGCCAAATTCGCTTATCTGGTATTAAAGCAATGTAAAAGCTTACCAAACCATAAATTGAAACATTATCATATATAATCTTATCATTCAATACATTAAAATCTCATTGGAAAGTAATATTACCATCTAAGATTTTCTTTCAAAGAAATTTCTCAATTTTTTCAAGAAAGACGAGTGGTTGGCCAATGAACTGTTATGGCTCAGTCTACCTTTAATGAAAAAATAAGTAAACTCATAACCAAAGAGTTAAACAGACATATCTTGCAAAGAAACAAAATCATCATAAAGTAACAATAACGTAGGTGTTATGCCACCCCTATTTCTTTTTCTCATGTTCAACTTGGCCATATTTTGTGATGTTATTACTCAATTACGTCTGTTTTAAAACTATTTATAAAAACAAGTCAGTGTTTGCTACTCAAAGCCACACTGGCTAAAACGTAACGGGGACATTTGCAAATGCAGTATATATTTTGTATGTAAAATTATGCAAATTTGAAACCACGTCAGCAACCTCCCTCTTCCTCTTCATTATCGAACTTCTAACTATAATGATAATAATCCTAATGCTTTCCTCTTTTTATTTAGAAATCCTTTTGCATTTGCATCAAAAATAATCAAAACTTGTGCTTTTATATTTTAATCGGGGATAGTTTAGCTAACGTCCGTGTTAAGTTTCAAAAGACACAAAAACTTCTTCTCTTAAACTTTATAAATTGGATCCTTATTTTCTGAAAATCATAAAAAAAACATAGTTGTGCAGGACAGAGCATATTCAATTTTTTTATTTTTAATAAAAACTCAAAATGAATGATTTTCTGTCATTGAGAAGTGAAAATCAAGTAGAAAGACATGTATTGTTTTCTTCTTATTTTCAATTTTTTATTTTTATTTGAATAAAAACTCAAAATGACTAACATAATTGGCAATTATTCCTTTAGGTTCAGGAACATCATTGTAATAGAAATTTAATGCAGTGGTTATAAAATGGGCAACTAACACATTTACATAATGCTCAAATTAGCAATTCTAACGTCTGCTTACTCTTTAATTTAAAACTCACACATAATACATGTTTAAGGCGTCTTCTATACTACCACCTTAGCATATTAATCACTCGCTCCCTCAATTTTAATATTATTAACCAAAATAACTACGAATATTTGAAAATAAAATGTTCATTCTCCAAAATGCCCTTTACACCTCAAATGCAAAAAAAAAAAAAAAACATTAGTGAGAAGAAATGATGCAACAGGTGAAATGCAAATAAAAATTGGAGATCGGACGCAATTCAAAGTCGAGTCTCAAAGTCAACCAAAAACTCAAACACAAGGATCAACTACATTTAGACCACTACGATTAGATATATTCAACTAAAAGGCATAAGGACAGTAAACAAAACAAAAACGCAGGAATTCTAAACTTACAATTAGGACGAAAATAGCTTTTTATTTCCTTCTGGTCAGCTAACAAACTTTAACAGTGGTTACCTATATAAATGTGCCGAAATGTCAAATGTGTATACATTTAAAAAAAATTACATCTATAAAAAGATAATGCTTACTTACTAGAACTAGATTCTGTTACAACTTTTGAGGCTGGCCACACTACTATAGAGCCTACGTCATCTTCAATGCATACAAGATCAGAAGTTGGTCTCCAGAGAACTGCATCTGGAACCGTAGCGTTCACTATCCAAACTTTAACAGCGTCTCTTCCAAGTTGAACAAAATGAACAATTTCATTTGGATCGGTTGAAGCCACAACTCCTTCTGCAACCAGTGCTCCTGTTCCACCAACATCAATCAACTTGCATTTACTCTTAAGGGTTGGGAGGGTTCGATTTCCACCCTATCAAACAAAAGTATAAACATGAGTGTTTTAATATATATTCAGTTAGTAAACTTGATAACAAATTACTACAATTCGCTTTAATGTATTACTACATGAGATGTTACGTTGACAACGCTAGAAACAAATGATGCGTCATTGACCGTCTCAACAACCACTTTTGATTCTGGCCAAGCTACTTTATTACCAACAGCTTCTCCAACATGTATCATATTATTTGGTCTCCATAAAAATGCATCAGATTTGGCTAAAAACAATCTACGCTTTCAGTTTGGCTAAAAACAATCAAAAATGCGTGTACCCTACTCTTCTAACTTACTGTTGCGACACATATCTCTTTTAAATTTACCTAAACCAATCTTCTTATCATTAGGACCCATCACATCAAAGACAAAGATGCACAACAGGCTACCATTAACTGGAACTAGAGAATACATGATAAATTTAGGATATTATAAGAAAATGATACCTGAATGGAGCTCCACAATACAAACTTTAAATCATCGCCAATTGTCCGCCAATCATTAATTGTGAATGGAACATGCTCCCGTATGAGCGGTCCTAAGTATGAAGACAATTTTACAGAACATTCACCTATTGGTATAGCATTTTCGTTGAATTCAACGGTAATCCGAGATACACGATATGATCGAAGTCTTTTCATTTTAGTCCTACCTCTCGTTTTTTTCTTTTCGACCAAATTTTCATGTAGTTGAATATCAGTCTCGTTTTCCACCAAATTATTTTCGTCTTCAAACTCATTGGTTTCAATATTTAATTCAGATTGCATCGCATTTTCTCTACATGCTTCGGTTCCTTGCACGGTGGTTTCTAAATTTGCTTCATGATGCTCATTGGTTTGTAAATTTGCTTCATGTTGCATGTTAATTTCTACATTTGCTTCAGGTTGCTCATTGGGTTCAATATTTGCTTCAAGTTCTTCATGGGAGTCCTCGACTTGTTTTTGTTTGCGAGTAATCTTCCTCTTCTTCGCCATTTCCTACATTAACAAAATAAAATTATCAGAAACACATAGTAAAGATAATCATGCATTCTCTAATATCGAGAATGAAGCATCAATTTTCATTTTTTTAGTTAAAGCAAGGTAGTTTAATTAACTGATCATTCTTTTCAAGCAGTTAAAAAGATTTAGAGTTCTATTCATCAAAAATTTCATTTTCTATTATACAGCTTACATTAGGTAATCAATAAAATGTACATGATCTAACAAACCACCTAAATTATTAATAATCAAACCTGGTTATTAATTTGCAGAGATGAGCCAGAACAGTAGAAGGTTCATAGTTGGTATGATGTTCAAATATTACATAATAGAAATAATGACAAGTTTGCAAACGATAATTGTAAAGAATATCTGGCAGCTGGACTGCAGTACTGAACTGAATTTATATGTTAGCATTATCATAGATTTTAAGTCCTAATATTAATTAATAGACAATTAATAAATCATAGCTAAGTTTATCCATGCATCAAGAGTTGTTTTACATACACAAACATAAAATAAATGCGTCTGGTTCTCTCTTTCAAACTTAAAGTTATTTACATGCCATTAAAAATTAATAATACTAAATTAAGCTAAATTTAACAGAGTTAACTTAATTTTCATCACTATAGTGCAGCTTCTTCTCTTTTTTTTTTTTATATCTCAATTTCAACTAAATCAACTTCAATTTTAAAATAGATTAAAACTTCTGTGTTACATAAATTGAATATACTATTTAATAGTTAGTTTTGACTACATTTCTGCAAACATCAAATATTATTTTGACTAAATTTCAGTATGGTTTTTATTTCATGGATTATAAGAAAATAAATATTAGAAAATAAATATGTAGAAAGATAAATAAATATGTAGAAAGATAAAGGGATTACCCATATTCGTTTGGTCTTTGATACAACACAAAGCGTGTTTCTGAAAGGCGGAATAAGTCATTGTCTGAAAAAAAAAGCGGAATAAGTCATTGTCCGAAAAAAAAGAAATAGATGCCAACCTCCTTTCAAAAAAAATTAAGCACGCAACGGTACATTTGAAAAAAAAAGAAAAACTTGATTATATTTTGACTTGTAGGGGACCACATTTATTTTATGCATCGATGTGCATACAATTGTTGTGTGGTTCTTAATTTTTTTCACTTGCAAAAGTATTATATACGTGATTGCTATAATTTTGCATACATGAATAAGTGAAAGAAAAGTGAAACAAACAGAAAATCAAAACAACATCAGATCCCCATAAACTGAAAGAAGGTACAAAATACTTTTTTCGACTTCAGAATGTCAAAACTTAATTTATGTACTATCTGAGAATGCAAAGAGGAAACTTATATCTAAGTGAAATAAAATATCCAAGAAGTTCAACATTTCAAATAAATGGTGCAAGTACTCGCAACATATCCATTGACTATACATGCATATCAAAACTATTTGATTATGCCTTCACAATCTTCTCTAACAAAAGAAACATCATCAGCATATCCATCGACATCCATATTGATATCTTGGCAATCTTCTTCAACATGGCTTACTTCCTCAACAGCGTCTTGAATCTCTAGCTCATCAAAAATTCTTGAAGGTGCTTTCATTACCACATACCAATTAGAAGAATCATCCTCTCTTAAATAAAAAACTTGTTTCGCTTGGGATGCAAGTATATATGGATCTTTTAAAAATGAAGCTTGGCTTTGATGTAAATTGACAAGAGTAAACTTATCCTCAACCTTTACACCATTTCCTATGTTTGCCCAATGACACTTAAATATTGGAACATAAAAAACATTATAGTCTAACAAAATTATATCGGTAAGTATCCCATAATAAGTGACAACATCAACCACTTGAGAAACACCTTTTGCACTTGCTCTGCACATTGTTGTTGCATCATAAGTCACTCCACTATTTTGAGTCTCCCTTCCAACGTCTTTTGTGTGAAAAAGCAGTCCATTAATGATGTATCCTGTATAGGACAACGCATCGTTCTTCGGACCATAAGCAATCCATTTTAGCATGTTGTCGTGCTCTTTGGAGCTAATAGGTATCTATAAACAATTGATCATTCGATAAAGCTCATCGTAATACAATTTAAAATAAATTAGTAACACTTTAAATTTTAATTCACGTCTTTTTTAATCCTACTGGAGAACGTAGCTATATGATTTTTCAAAAGTAATGTTTCATTTCTTTCCATGCGCTTGTCTAAAGTTTGTAGCTCCTCCAAATGCAAACTGGGGTGTAGAAACAAAAAGTTACGTTACACTTGACATTACAAACAATCAAAACATAGAAAAATATTAGGTATGCACGTACTCTAAATATGGTTCTATTATGGCCATATTCATTAGCACAACCGAATGAGCGGACTCTTTTTCATTAAAAGACAATGTGATTGTCTTACATGCTGATATTGGACGTCCTTCAAGTATTACATTACTTTGGTAATCTTCATTTCGAACTTCTTTCTCATGCGATTTTCTCAAAAATTCACCAAAAAATCTCATGCATTCTTCAGCAAGATAAGATTCTGCGATACACCCCTCAAGACGAGCATAATTTCTTACATGATCTTTTAGCGTTTTCATGTACCTTTCAAAGGGGTACATCCAATGAAAATGGACTGGCCCACACAGTCGTGCTTCCCTTGCAAGATGAATTTTCAGATGTATCATTATATCAAAAAAAGGCGGCGGAAAATATCTTTCAAGCTCGCACAAAATCACAATAATCTCATCCTCCAGATGTTGTAGTTTCTCTTTATCAATAATGCGCTGGCATAATTTATTAAAGAATGAACAAAAATGAGATATTGTTTTCCTTGGCTTTTTGGAAAGTAATCCTCTTATTAAGATGGGTAATAATTATTGCATTAAAACATGATAGTCGTGAGACTTCAAACCACTGATTTTGCAATCGTCCAATGACACCCATCTTTTAAAATTTGAGCAATAACCATCGGGTCCTGTAAAGTCATATAACCGTTTACAAAATAGTTTCTTTTCAATTTTTGATAATGTATATGGAGCTGGTGGAAGATATGTCTTGTTCCCACGAGGTTGTGTATGTAGACCATGTCGAATTCCCCAATCTTCCAAATCTTTTCTAGAATTAACTCCATCCTTTGATTTTTTGTTATGCAACATTGTGCCCATACAGGGCCGGTCCTAGGAGTTTTAGTGCCCAAAGCGAAAACAATACTTTTAAACATAAAATAATATTATTGTCATTAATTAAGTCTCAAAGTAATTTATACTATTAATAAATAACGAGAAGGAGAAGAAAAAAACTTTATTTGTAATATTAATTTAAGTTATATAACAAAATTATTTATTTATAAACATTTTCTAGACTTCTGACTTCCAAAACTAGTAATAACAGTAAAATTCATTGATCATGGAAAATTACTAACACCAAAATGAGAAATCTGACTAGTTCTTCTATTCTCAAACTTCATGTCCCATAAGTGACTATCAAATTACAACCCTTCGTTAATCCTTATTTGGTTGGAAAAAGTATATGTTGGGGTTCACACATAGAATAAGCAGTTACATTTCAACAAAGGCAGGGGCACGCTATTTTTGGGAACAGAAGAATTGGTACTCTTCAGGGAGAAGGCATAACTCAATAATATATGGATGTAGAATTTCTTATACATGAAAAGCTGGGTTTTTTTTCTCCTGGTTTCTTCTCTAATTCTTATGCAAAATCATCAGAAGTATCGATAGCAATATTAGACAGTGTTGGATTTACACCTTAGCTGTTACTGAATTTGCGCCCTAGGTCTTGTGCTTCTACGTCAATTTGAGCCCTTAAGATGTGGAATTATTGTCGCGTCGATCGATGTTGAGGAGATGATGGCAAGATGGAGAAGTCGCTACCGTCCTTGCTTGACAGTCATTGTACTGCGGTATTTTTTTCCCATATTGCGTTGAGAAGATGGTGCCCCAAAATTTATGGTGCCCCAAGCGATCGCTTTAGCTGCTTTGGGGAAGGACCGTGCTTGTGCCTATAAGACTTTCACCGACATTTTTCTCCACATGCATTACATCTAAATTATGACGTAATGGAAGCTCCTATAAAATCAATAATGGAGCATTTTAATTATATAATTTCATAACGTTATTTAGTGAAATAAAATAAAAACGTGCGCACTAACCTCATAATATGGCAATTGAAAAAAAATGGATTTCTTTTTCCATCTTGATAGCTCCATTCTAACAGGATCTGTGTCCTCATCATCTTCATTTTTCTTGATATATTAAATTCTTCTTTTAGCCCCTACCTTACTTTGGCCATTCTTGTTTTTCTTTTTTCTATTATTCTTTTTTTGGATTTTCTTTACATTTCCAAAATTATTTGGAAAACCTTTTAGAATAATAGATATTTTTCTTCCAGTTAGAATCCTAGGCTTATACCCTTCCTCCATGGTGTTATCAAACATGGCCTTATTTTTTCTTAAGGGATTTGAAGGGGATAGAAATCTTGTATGACCCATATAGACGGTCTTTCTACTGCGATTTAGCCATCGATGATGAGTGATGACACCGCATAATGGACAGACTTTTTTACCTTTTACACAGCAGCCAGCAAGACTACCATAGGCTGGAAAGTCATTTGTTGTCCAAAGCAAAATCGCTTTCATATTAAAAATAGATTGGCTGTATGCATCATAAGTCTCAACTCCGACATTCCATAAATGATGTAAATCTTCTATCAGTGGTGCTAAATATACATCAATGTCATTTCCTGGTTGCTTCGGACCAGGAATCAATAAAGTTAACATAATATTATCTATCTTCATGCACAACATAGGCGAAATATTATATGTGACGAGCATTACAGGCCAACAACTATATTTGGAACTTAGCATAGAAAAAGGATTAAAACCGTCTGTTGCAAGGCCAAGCCTCAGATTGCGAGTGTAACAACCCGAATTTTTATAACATGTTAAAACCATGAATCAAGGCAGAATTAAATTTTAAAATAAGAATCAGGGGAAACGGGTTGCGCCATTACGTTCGTCTCGGAATTCTGCATGAAATAGAGTCCGAGTTTTCGAAAATCGGAGTCCGGATGAAGAAGTTATGGCCTGTAGAAGATTCAGCAGATTTTAGGCAGCACAGGACCAGGCAGGTCGACCTGGGGACCAGGTCGACCATGTGGTCGACCCTAGGGTCGACCTACCCCCCAGGTCGACCATGTGGTCGACCTCCCCCCCTTACAGGTCGACCTGGTCGGCCAGTTTTAACCCAGAACCCATTTTTGAAGCCTGAGACGTGTTTTGATGGTCTGGATTGATTCTAGGGTTAATCTAAGGGTCTGAACAAGTTACTACCCCTATAAATACATCATAAGACCTAGCCTAATTCATACAAATCATTCTTACACTGCTATGCTGCTAATTTACCTCTTGAACCATGGTCGCCGCCTCCAAATTAAAGCTTAAGCATTCAAACTCGATTCAAATCAAAGATCAACGCTTCTACAACAATTCAAGAGAATAGATCAACGACACCGCAACGTTCTACGACTAATTTCTAGACTTGACTTCTAAATTTCTTAGACCACGATCTGTAAGTTGCAGTTACTTTTAGATAAAAACTATAAATCTAATATGGGCATGTTATAAATTGGAATTGATTTATGTATGATTCATATCTGTTCTTGTTTTCTTCTTGGATCTTGACTATTGGGAGTATTGCCTACGACGTTGAAACTATTGTTAATGGCCTAAGACTATGACTATGCCTATGACTGTGGACATAATATTTTGCCTATGCCTATGACTATGACGGTGAACATAAGACTATGCCTATGACTATGACGGTGAACATAAGACCGCCTATGACTATGAACAATAAGACTATGCCTATGACTATGACAAGGACAATTGTGACTAATTACCTAAAATTCTTGACCATGAGGTTATTGCCTAGTATTATAACTTTGAAATTGGATCTAAGCTTTATTTTCTTTATTTATCCTTGGATCTTGATTTTGGGGATTTTTCTATTCTAGATCTATCCATGTTCTTGAAACTAGATTATTATTCAAACCTTTTCATGATCAATAATGTTATCAGATCTATATGCCTGCGATGTTTTAGTTATGTTATGCCACTATAACAAAAACACTATATTACAACTTTAATTTTACAACGGTGGTAAACGCACCGTTGTAATAAATGGGTTTTTACAACGGTGGTAAAAGCACCGTTGTAATAAATGGTTTTTTACAACGGTGGTATAAACACCGTTGTAACTACAACAAAAACACCATATTACAACTTTAATTTTACAACGGTGGTTAAAGCACCGTTGTAATAAATGTTTTTTACAACTTTTTTCCAGAAAAGTTGTAATAAATTTATTTTTAACAACTGTGTTATTTTGACAGCTGTAATAAAAGCCTATCACAACATTTATTTTTTGACTGTTGTAATATATGACTATATTTTAATATTAATTATTTTCATTAAATAATTTTTAATAATTAATATTTACAACTAATTTGTAATTGATATCCAATTAGTAATTATTAATTAATAATCAATAAATACATATTTAATATTTAATTAAAAATACATCAATCAATAAATAAATAATTCCTACTAATAATTACTAATTAACAACCAATTAGTAATTATTTAATAATAATCAACATATAAATATTAAATATTTAATTAAAAATAATTATTTATAACTACTTCATTATGAAGTACTAGTAATTAATTAGTAAGTAATAACTAATGAGCGGTTAATAATCAATTAATTAATAATCAATAAGTAAATAACAATTAATAAATATTTAATTTATAATTAATCATGACTATTAGTAGTAATTAATATTTAGTATATAATATTTTTTAATAAGTAATCGTTGTTGAAAGTTTTTCCAAAATCTTTTGTCAAATATGATCCCTACGGAGGGGGGGTCCAGGGGGGGTGGCAACCCCCCAAGGTGGGGGTGCGGGGGCAACGCCCCCGCTAATGGGGTTCGACCTGCCCGGTCAGGTCGCGGGGGTCCAGGGGGCAGCGCTCCCGGCGGGGTGCGGGGCAGCGCCCCGTCCGAAACGGTACATTTTGTGTACTGTTTAGTTGTAAATATTAAAACTTAAACCTGGGGCATGAAATTTAAACGCACGAAATTTAAACGCATGAAACTTAAACCTGAGTACCAATAATCAGACCAAGGATAACTATACTAAAAATTTAAACTTAATTTCAGCCCAGTTTCAGGATCCAACCCATTATTAACGTGCAGCCCTCATTTGATTTACCAAACCCTAACACGCAAGACTCACTCAACAAGGAGCCGCCGCCTATACCTTTTGCATTCCAATTCGCTTGAAAAAAACCCTAGTTCCAAAAGAAAAAAAATGGCGATTACTCTCATTCGTTTTCGATTTCCAGCGTCTCCAAGCATTTTCATCCCCCCTTCGATTTCCAGCATCTTCATCCTCCTTCGATTTCCAGCATCTTCGAGTTCCGAGCTCCTAGCAATCGAGCATCCAACGAGGAAGGACCCGTTTACTGGTTTATTTATTCCCAGCAATCGAGCATCCCAGCAATCTCCGACTTTCGATTTCCAGCGACGCTATTATTGATTTTGAAGACGACGATGAAACTTGGACGGGTGGTGCCAGAAGACTCGATTTTGGGGATCAGAAAATCGACTTTGGGAGAGTGACCAGGCAAAGGCTCGATTTTGTTTACTGGTTTATATATATATATTCTTGTTTCTTCTTCAATTCATTAGTTTAGTTCATTTTAAATTCCTGCCTTACTTTCAGTTAATTGTAGGTTGTTTTTCCATTCCTAGTTGATAGTTAATCATAGTTCATAGTGGATAATCATAGTTAATATTCCTAGTTGGTGCACAATACCGCTTTAGATTCAACTATATTTGGAACTGGATTCTGCACTAATGTAAATAATTTTTATAGAGGAAAACCTGTAAACATTCAAAACCAAGTGATGACCTCAATTATGTGTCGTTGCTTTTGAGAAAATTGTGTTACGTTCAATATTCTTGTTCAGTTTTTCAACTGAATTTATGCTTTCTCTTTACACGAGCTGAAAAAAAGTATTGTTTTTTATTAACTGCAATGGTGTTAAAAGAAAATTACTCATTGTTCAAGGTTGGTTGCAGGAAAGAGATTGCTTTCATTGATTGCTTTCATTTAGTGGTTGATTTTGTTTTACGTCTCCAGTTGTTTATAATAATAGTAATAATTTTTGCTATTATTTTGATAGGAAGTGATAAAATCATTTCAAGTTTACAAATATCGGAAAGGATTGGTTCTTGGCAGAGACGAGTCATGGTCACAAAGCTCTATTTGAAGGTATGGATATGAAACCATAAGCTATATAATTTTGTTGATGTGCAAAATTATGAGTTATCTCCATCCACATGCGTACTCCAGTTAACAAAATCGCTACATGAGTTGAAATAATTTGTTATAAAAGAGCTAACATGATTGTACACTATTTGATATGTGGCTAGTGCTTCATCCAATCTCTTTTTATTTCGTCTACTCTTTTCAATTTCCTTATAAATTATCTGTTCATTACAGAAATAGTGTAAGACTTATCTAAGAGAGTAATAAAAGCTAATATTTAGTGATTCCGGTCAAGCCAGATCTTATACTGAACTTCCTAGTTTGGATATCTGCCAATTAGCCTTGGACATTTGGACTTGTATCATTTCTTGTCACGTTCAGTCCAACTTGAAATCTATCATTTTGTACAGCTTCAGTTCAACTAAGATCGCTTATATAGTTCTTGTTCAATCAAGTTCATTTATAAAGAAAACTTATTAAATGAGTCCAAATTAGTTGTGGTTGATGTAAATATGTGAGCTGCTACAAGTAGAATGTGTGGACTGCTTGTTAGGTGATATTATCACGTGCTTGTTAGCTGTTTATTTTGTGCACTCACATGTTTTCAATTTTCGTTACATGCATAAATCTATACTGCAGCACTAACAGTTTGATAATTTCTTTCTTAGGAATGGATATTAAGGAGAAAAAGGAGCACAAGGAGATTAACATGAGCAGAAGAAAGTTAGAACTGTTATAAAGTCTTTGTATCTTCAGTTTTGTCAGTGTATTATCTAAAAAAAATGATGAGTTTGAAATTAATAATATATTGTTTTCGTTTATGTTTTAAGTTTGTTTGATATTTTCAGTTTTTTTAGATAATATGTTCTGCAATGAATTCTTTTATTAGTAATATGTATATAATTTGTGGATATATTACAATTGTAAAATATAAAAATTGTAAAATATAAAAATTGTAATAAAATATATCACAACGGTTATAATTAGTTGTAAAAATTAAAACAACAACGGTGCATAACTGTTGTAATAAACTTATTACAACGGTGTTGCAACAGTGCAGAAAAGTTGTAAAAAATATTAGGCTATTACAACTTCTTAATACACGACGGTTTGCCCACCGTTGTAAAATGTATATTACAACGGTGTTCCACCGTTGTAATAGGGTCATTTTGTTGTAGTGTGCCTTGAAAATAGATTGATAATAGAATAATGTTTATTATGTTATATGTGGAATTGAATGATATTGATCTATGCCCATGGTTCTATTTTATTATCATATTGAATTGGGAATTAATGAACAAGTCCATTCATATGTATATGAACTTGAAATATAACCCGTGATGACAAGTTGTGCAGTTTATCATGTTATGCAAGTTTTAGATTGTGAAATCATATCACATATGTGACCAAATGTTAGATCTACATGTTTATGTGTATATGTTAAACCTATGTCATATTTCAAGTTCACACTTATTCATATGTTCGTGATTGATTTGCAAGTTCACATACATGTAAGTTGATTTAGTCTATGTTACAAATTCACATATATGTATGTTGGTTCAGTCTACGCTGCAAGATCACACCTATGATATTCGTGTTGATTATTTTGCAAGTTCACACCTATGATGTTCATATTGACTATGCCGATGATGCCAAGTTTACGCCTATGTCATGCTTATGTTAATAAATTTCTTTATGCCAATTTTGTGTACGTTAAATTAGGCTAAGTTTTTAGACTAATATTATATGCCAAAAATCATGCAAACAAAAAATTAGGCTAAGATTGTTAGCCTAATATTTAGACGGGGTAACGTTGGAAAAAATTGGAAATTATAGGAGACTTGGCATGAAACTTGCCTTGAAAACTTGACACGAACTTGACATGAAAACTTGAACATGGTCATGACACTAGAATGAACTTGAAAATGGCCAACTCGAGGTTGGGTTGAGTTTGCAGTGTAAATCTGCCCGGAACCGCCCGACAAATCCAGTGACTGCAGACAATAGGATCCAATGTGAGTGGTTGGTCATATCGCGCTTGAAACCCGAGGTTAGACTGAGTTGTGGTGTAAATCTGCCCGGAACCACCCGGCATATCCAGTGACCACAACAACAGGTCTAATGTGAGAGGTTGGGGTGCATTAATTAATTAAGGCCACATGATAGGGTTAAGTCATGAACATGAAAGACAACACTTAACCAACTTGAGACATGATTGGTAGGGTTAGGTCATGAACTTGAACGACAACACCTAACTAACTTGACGCGTGAATTGTAGGGCTAAGTCACGAACTTAAATGACAACACTTAGCCAATTTGACATGCTAGGCTGATAAGGGTTAAGTCTCGAATTTAAATGACAACACTTAACCTACTGGACGGAAACCCTAGTTACGCGGTCCATTTCAGCAGTAACCCACTAGATGTATCATGGTACCCTGGAACTAGGCAGGGTGGGGCACGATTACTGGGCTAATTTTAAGCGACCAGAACGACGGCTGTGTTGGTGCGCCAGTGTAGGTTCAGGCGGGCTATGGTCGTGCACGTGGTCCGGAGTTGAAAAAGTAGGCATTGGGCATCAGTAGGTTTATCTGTGCATGCTTGATTCGTGTCGGTGGTTGGCACCATAGGGCTTGATACACCCTATGGTGGACCTAGCACATGTGACTACATTCGTGATAGGGTCGTATGACACAGACACATGACGAGCTAGAACTTGTAGGGAGCCGATCGACTAGTGGATCGTTTCGTTGGACCTAGAAATGGGTCATTTCATGATATTGGGCCAAGGGATTATTTCATGATTTATATAAGACATGGGTTTGGGATTCTAGTACAGTTGATGCAGCGAACCTTGAATATGTGATGTTATACTTGATTTATCATGTTATCTTAGTCTATCTTGCCCATCTTGACAGCATCCTTATGTTTACTTTCAGTTTATACATGTCATGTTACCTTTATCTGTTTTTATGCTGAAAGTCACTTGGACTTACCAGTCTTTATGACTGACCCGTTTTCTTTCGCCACTTTTTCTTCCGTTCCCCCCCAAGTTCTCAGGGAGGAAACTCTAGCACTTAGCTTGGATTCCACTTGCTTTCGGTTCAGCTCATGTACGGTTTGATCTTGAGCTATGCTATGGCTGCATTTTCTGCTACCTTTGGGGAATTAAGCTACTTTTGATGTTTTAAGTTTTATGCTTCTTTGTTTATGCAAGACATAATTTGTTGTAATGGAAAATAATGACTTTGGCTATTTGGTACTTTGAATGAAAAAGGCTTTGACTATTTTGAAAGTAATGAAATTTATCTTTTGATTCTTCCGTTGTTTTATTTATGTTCTGTCTTGTAATATTTCTGTGTATGTTTACCTAGATAATGCTCCACCAAAGCTAGTGCATTCCCTTTGTGAGTGACCCTAGCGGAGGTGGGGTGTTTACAGCGAGGATCTGCTGAAAATGGTTTCCATTTCTCATCCACTACGTTCCAAGTAATAGAATCTACAGGATGACGCATTTTTCCATCGGTGTTTTTATTATTGAAATGCAACCTTAAATCTTCCGCCATTGTTTTAGATCTAAACATTCTTCTAAACCTTGGAATTATTGGAAAATAACGCAATAATTTAGTAGGAATCCCATGCATAATCTCCTTTGTCCGTTCATTTACCTTCCACCTTGAAAATCCACATTTTGGACAATTACTCAAATCTTTATATTCATTCCTAAAAGGCAACAATCGTTTTGACATGCATGAATCTTCTCAAAGCCCATGTCAAATAACTTAAGGAATTTTTTTAATTCATGTAACGACTTAGGAAGTACATTATTTTTTGGCAATAACAACTGTTGCACATTTAAAAGATTATCGAAACCATTATCAGACAATCCAGTTTCACATTTAAGATTATACAATGCGAAGATAGCAAATAACTTTGTTTGATCTGAGCAACCAGGATATAATGGAGTTTCTGCATCTTCTAAATTTTTAGGCAAATCATCCTCTTGTCTTCGTGCATCATCTTCATATCTATCATCGTCAAAAAAGGTATTATTAACAAAGTCTTCATCTTCATAGATGATGGCCTTAAGCAAATCATATGCATCACCCGACTTTGCTTCCTTCTTTTTATTTATCCGCTCGCCGTGATTATACCACTCACTACTCATATACTTGGGATCCATTCCTTTTATAATCAAATGCTCAACAATAACTTCTCCAGAATGACGAGTAAGATTCTACAATCTAAACATGGACACAAAATATTTTCTACATTACCCATATTACTCTTTGCATCATTCACAAAATTCCAAGCCTCTTGCTCATACTCTTTAGCAGTTCTACGAGCAAAAAGAGAAAAGGAACAATAACCTTATATATTGAAATATGTTTTAAATTCAATATTAAAATTGTGTATTGTAATGAATACCTGTTCAAACGTACCCAGTCTTTATCCATCATTCACAAAATACCAAAATCTCTCAAATCGGAGCAAGCAAAATTTCTCAAACATCAACCATTTAAACTACAGTAATCATGTCCAATTAATCAACATCATAATCATGTACATTTAATGAAGAATACTAGTATATTTGTAGTTGCGAATTTTTGGAACGCGTAAATATAATGTTTGAAAAAAAAGAATTATGCTTGCACAATTTTCAATTGTATAAGTATAAAATACTATATGAAATAAAAAGTGTCATATGTTTATAATAAGTTCTGAACAAGGGTTAAAATTGATGAGTTTTTTCTAGGGTCTGAATTTGAAACTTACCCAACTTTTTATACATGTTTTTTTAATTGTATGAAAGGAATATAAATTTGTAATATCAAATTGAAACAACGGCAAAAACCATGAAGAGTTATATATGATCAATTTGTGTTTCCAATCATTAATTGGATATGGAACGAATATCCCACTCATGTGAAAAGTCATGGATATAAATGAAACACTTAACAAGGAAAATGAAGAGCCAATGGGTTGATGATAACCGGTGGTGTAGCTAGAAAATTTAGATGGGAGAGGCAAAAAAAATTTTTGCATGTCAACCATTTGAACTCCATAAATTTTCTCATTTCAGGTAGCCTTAGAAATTATTTGTTGTCAACCATTTGAACTGCACACTTTCTTTTTCATGTTAAACATTTTTTCAAAATTAATTTTGGCTACACAGGCATTATCATATTCAGGGTTTATGCTTTAGTCGAATTTAATCTTCTTATTAATTCACTCTATTTGCTCTGCCCATTTTCCTAAAAACATCTCACTGACAATAATTCTAGTAAGCCAACTCTATAGCAATTAATGTGAACTCATCCTGTAAAACAACTCAAACACAGAATCAATCAAAAGCGATTTTTGACTTGCTGTTATCAACTCTACAGCAGTTGCAATTAAAAAGTGAATCAACTAAAAAGCACTCAAATAAGTTGATTAAATCAATTTATCAAGCCATAACTCATTACCATTTACCCATTTTGAATACCTAGCGACATGATGATTTGCGTCTGTTGAGAAGAATACAGCAAGCCGCTTTTGCAGGAGAGTCTAGAGCGACATGTATGGCAGAGGATGTAACTTGCGATGGTGAGTTGTGTTAGGAATTGCAGTTGTGATTTGATTCTTCGAGGATTAGGTCTTTTATTTATTTTTTGAGAACGAGAGCCAGAGTTTTCTATTTTTATCTTGAAACGAGGCCTTTATTTCGTTTATCAATATTCAGAATACAGGGAGGGGCACGTGCCTAGGCCAGTGGTGATGTGCCTCCGCCCCTGATGATAATAGTAACTTCAGTTGAAGTGCAATTTAATATAATCAGCACTAACCAAATGAAACAACGACAAAACCAAAACTAAAACCAAACAGTATGGAAGGAGGAAAAGGAAGTGCGAAACTCGTAGAAGAGAGAATAGCCTGGCGCAAAAACCACCCTCCTGGTTTCAAAGCAGATCCAGAAACACATTACAGCGGCTTTCTGAACCTAATGAAATGGAAATGCGTTGTTCCAGGCAAAAAAGGAATAAACTGGGAAGGAGGATATTACCCAGTAACACTTGAGTTCGATGAAGACTACCCATATAATCTGCCTCTGTGCAGGTTTCCAAAGCATTTTTTCCGTCCTAATGTGTTCAAATCAACTGGAGGGATCTGCTTATCGATTCTGGACAAGGATTGGAGACCCTGTATCAACATGAGGCATATTCTTGTAGGGATACAGGACCTTCTTCATCAGCCTAATACTGAAGATGTTGCACAACATGAATGCAGTAGGCTGTTAGTAACCGATCCTGCTGAATACAAGGCTCGTGTGATGGAACAGGCTCAGAGGTATCCAGGCCGACCACATATATGCATTACTCTTTTTCTAGACGGTTTTCCACGAAGAACAAGTGTTATGAGTGGCCTTATCTTTTTTTTTTTGAAAATTAGAAAATACCGTACACCAATCAGCAGAAGCTAAACATCGGTTTGCTAACATTCAACAACATCCCATTCTCGACCACCCATCAGTAAACTTTCACTATCAATTTACAACCTACACCACCAAAGCTTTTGCACTTGTGGCACATATCCGACCGTTAACTTTTTTATTGAATAAAATTTGAATATTTCTACCTATTAGATGGATGAACATACGACTTACACTAGTATTTTAATCCAAACTACACCGGAAGCGGTATATAAAATATGTGTATGCAGGTCGTGATGCTCACTGAGTGAAATTCAAAACCATATGCTCTAAATCCCTTTGGGTAGTGCCTAGGCGTCGGCTAATTGGATGCCTAGAAGACTTTTACAATAGTGGGGCTAATTACAAACCTCAAACTTTGATATGTAAGGAAGCTGAATCTTTCGTAAAATGTAACAATAAAAAAAAGTAACAGCTACATGCATTGTGTTAATGCGCACGTTCAAAGCTACAACTACATGCTCAATGATTCTTTTACACTGTGTTAATGTGCACGTTCAATGTAACAACTACATGATCAATGATGCTTTTACACTGTGTTAATGTGCACGTTCAAAGTAATGGCTACAGCTACATGCTCAAAGGGACATACTCTCTTCCAAATTAAGCAAGGAAATTATTCTGTAAGGATTAAAGTAACAGCTACAAATGTTAATGTGCACCAAATTTTGTTTCAAGTAATAAAGTAACAGCTGAAATTCTGTTTTACACAATAAAGTAACAGCTCAAAATCATATTGGCAAACACAAAAATTAAAACTTCACATATATTGCTTGTTTTAAAGCCATCCATTTGGAACAAACTATTCAAAAGTCTTTTTCCTTCTTGTTTTTGTCTTGAATGTTGAATGATGTTTTTTTTTATTCTAAATGCCGAATGTAATCAAATAAGTAATTATTCACAATCCAGCATGCAAACTTCAGAGTTCAACAATTATAATTCAAAATTCAGCATTTAAAAACAAATGTAGCCTAAATTTCCACATTTTATCCTAGTTTCCAAAACTGCCATCTTTACAAGTGTAGCATGTAAAGTGTTAGATATTTTGGCATAAATAACTAAACTTAAACAAAGCACACATAAAAATCACAACAAACAACGTTTGAAACATATGAAATAAGCGATTTGGAGCACATACCATATGTGTATGCAGGTCATGATTCTCACTGAGTGAAATTCAAAACCATATACTCCAAATCCCTTAAGAAAAGTTTGCACACATTCTTACACTCCCATTATGCCTCAGTACATATTATGAGATATAAACCGAGACACAAACCTAAACAAACCATTCTGTTTTCTGGATTCAGAAGTTTTTAAAAAATTAAGCAAGAGTGATACGAATGCTCATTTCACCTTTTTGTTTTCTAGGTACCACTCAGGTTAACTGGAGCAAAGAGTTGAACCTAATCAAAATTGTAAAAGTTGATAACCGTGGATTTGGGCTAGGGATTAATCATCTAGACATGAACTAATCGATAATTAACCATAACAGGGCCTGAGGACGTGAGGTGATATCCTGCGTCTACCGTTTAGAGAAAGTTTAAGCAGCTACGAGACAACCCTTAGATAGTGCCTAGGCGTCGGCTAATTGGATGCCTAGAAGACTTTTACAATAGTGGGGCTAATTACCAACCTCAAACTTTGATATATAAGGAAGTTGAATCTTTCGTAAAATGTAACAATAAAAAAAGCAACACAATGCATGTATGCTTATGAAAGTGGCTCAAAGGGACATACTCTTTTCCAAATTAAGCAAGGAAATTAATCTATAGGGAATAAAGTAACAGCTACAAATGTTAATGTGCAATAGGTTTTGTTTCAAGTAATATAGTAACAGCTAAAATTCTGTTTTACACAATAAAGTAACAGCTCAAAATCATATTGGCAAACACAAAAATTAAAACTTCACATATATTGCTTGTTTTAAAGCCATCCATTTGGAACAAACTATTCAAAAATCTTTTTCCTTCTTGTTTTTGTCTCGAATGCTGAATGATGTTTTTTTATTCTAAATGCCGAATGTAATCAAATACGTAATTATTCACAATCCAGCATGCAAACTTCAGAGTTCAACAATTATTATTAAAAATTCAGCATTTAAAAACATATGTAGCCTAAATTTCCACATTTTATCCTAGTTTCCAAAACTGCCATCTTTACAAGCGTAGCATGTAAAGTGTTAGATATTTTTGGCATAAATAACTAAACTTAACCGAAGCACACTTAAAAATCACAACAAACAACGTTTGAAACATAGGAAATAAGTGTTTTGGAGCACATACCATAAGCTCAGTTCTAGTCACTTTCTCATTAAATATAACTGCAAAACTGTCATTCAGAAATGCGATGCTTAAACCGCTTAGTTGAGTTGCTATATAGACTATGATAATCTTTAATGAGAATGTATATGATAATTTATCATAATAGTCAGGCATAAGAAGGTAGTCTCACCCTATCTGTATGCAGCACATACAATAAACTACACACAAAAGATTACCCTATCAATAAGAAAGAGTGTCAACAGTAAAGTAGCAGTGCATAATCTTGGTGATTTTTCAAGTCCTTATGCAAACCATGCTTCACAATGAAATAGACATCACCTAAGCAAATTTATGATTAGCCCATGCACTATCAAGTGCATACCAGCATAATTCCCTCAAAATGATACAAAAACAGTTCTAATAGTGGCAAGCAAACGAGATGTTCATACAGAAAAACAATCAAATTACACAAAAAAACATAGATTAATACCTCACGGTTGTTTGAATATGAGAGGCGTAGCTAGGTAATTGAAAATGCCGGTTGCGATTAGATATTTGGTCAAACTGCTTGAAAGAGGAATTAGGGCACCGTCGGCTTCGATGAAGGCGATTAGGGTTACACGGTCACTTTTTTATGGCTTCGATGAAGGCGATTAGATATTTGGAGTTTAATCGTTTCTCATGGCCGCGTGTGGGAGGTGATTTTAGGAGGAGAGGACACGTTTATTTTTCTTTTTTTCCTGCTGGAATTTTGGTATTCCCGCCTTTCTCTGGAATAGCGTTGGTATTCCCGCCTTTCTCTGGAATAGCGTTGACTAAGAATAGCGTTCCAATCAAGATACGGACTGGTGCTATGCAAAGTCCTTATTCTTGTAGTGATTATTTAATATTCTCATGGAAATAAGGCCATAACATGGTTGGCGCAAAACCGGAATGTCATTCAAGTTTCAATGCTGCTCGTGGATATAAATATACATATACGTATCTACATGCTAGTATATATACATAATGCACACGTATATACACATAAATAATACACATGTATATACACATAAATATACATGCATATATGGTATGCATACCTATACATATGGAAAAATTAAATCCACATATAGAGGAACATCGGATACATTTCAATATTTGTAGTATTTTAAAACCTTAACCCAATTATTAATTGTTCAAATTTTTATTTGAACAATTAAATTCAAGCATCAAACATATTGTATTTTAAATGTCGAAATAAGTCTGAATTTTGCATGGATAGTCACCTATATGTGGGCTGAATTTAAATAAAAATTTGTTTGATTTGAAATAATTCACCTAACGATACGTTAGAAGTGCTACAAAATGTGGGTGTCATAAGGCGCTTATCCATACATACATGTTTGCATAAATATGTATATGTGTGCAAGGATGGCTTATGGATATGGGTTGCCTTAGGCAACTTACGTTTTGATGGAAAAAATATGAAATAGTTGCTCCTCGACAGCTTAAAAAGAGAAAAAAATTCAAAACGTTGTGGTATAGTATACATGTTAAACCGTGTGTTTAATTCAAAGACTTATTCAGTTGAAACCATTAAATAGGGAATCTTAAAGCCATTTTTAGAATACTAAATGTAGGTTTGAAATATATATACCATTTTGTGTTAAAACCAGAGAGATAGTCAAAGTGTAATATCCGTTGATCATCAAAATATTTTGTTTACCCTTAGTAAGGAGGGTGCAAAACTATTACTCATCTGGACGGCCTAAAATTCCAAAACAATATGTAGGAAATTTAGGAAAATGTCCCACTTTGGAGGGATCGAACAATCGACTTATGGGATGGCATCCACAAAGCTTACCACCCCGCTATCTCCCTTTTATTAAGGATGGTGGAATAAGAGTTATAAATTTAAATTTTCATAACCATTCATCCCTCCTCCCTTCCTTTACCTTGTTGCCCTCCTTCTAGGGGGTTTCCTTAAGCGACGGGCTGGCCAGACTTGCCCTAAAGTCGGGCCTGCATGTGTGTGTGTATCTTTATTAATAATTGTAATACTTTTGCTATCATAATTTTTGGTGCAAACTCAAACTTCCCTAAATGCCCTTTAAATTCATATTACCTTTCAATATGTCAAAACATATTTCTACTCCAATTAAAATTTAAAATTCGTATGTTTAATTACTTGGTCAATCAACCCTACCTTTAATCAAGATCCTGATAATAAATAATATCCTAGCTTAAATTTAAATTATTCCTTAAAATAGGATATAACAATACAATATTCTTTATGAATTCAGAAGGCTATCCAAAGTTTTTTCTATGTCTCAATATCACTAATATATAGATCTTACCAAATAAAATTTCTTTATAAATTGGTCTTTATTAATTAATAATACAAATAAAACTCAAATTAGTTTAAAAAAATTTGGTGCTGCAAGTTAGAAGCAAAAATTCAAAATAACTACATATCATTTCAATGTGAACATATGGCTAAATATTATGCAAATAATTTTTTCCGAATATGTTAAACATATATAATTTATAGAAAAAATAACATACCAAAAGAATGTCATCATCACACGCGAACCACGCGGAATAACACTCATGTGTGTGTGTATATATATATGTATGTATGTATGTATGTATGTATATATATATCTTTATTAATAGTTGTAATACCTTTGGTGTCACATTTTTTGTATAAGCGCGAACGGATTGAGCGATTGGACCTCTGGTCTGACATCCTGTCGCTTTCCGATCTGGGTTTTGGTGTCTCGGTTTTAGGTGGTGACTCTAATGTGGTTGCATGCCAGACCAAGAAGCGGGGTTGCTCCTTTGTTAACTGGGCGGCGGTTGCAGATTTCAACCCTTTCATCAAAGCTCTGGTCTATCAGAGGTTTCTTTTACCGGTTCGGCTTTTACTTGGTGCAATAACCAAGAAGGGCCAAATCGAATTCTCTTAAGACTTGGGAGAGTGTTCGGTTCGGAAGGTTAGTTCAACCTTCCATTTTATTATTCTATGTCTCATCTGCTTCTTACTTTCTCAGATCATGCTCCGATGATTCTACGTTGCTCTCCCTTCGCCCTGACTGGTTCGTTGTCCTTTCGGTTCCAGAGCATATGAAGATCTCACCACAAGTTCCACCAGGTTGTGGAAGATTCATGGAACTCTCCTGTACTTGGCTCACCTTTTGGTGCATTTTCTCTTAAGCTGAATGTAACAACCCATATTTTCAGAAAAAATTCAAAATTTATTTTTAATTGATTTTCATAGAAATTAAATATTTTAATCGATTTATTTTGAGAATAAGTGACGAAAAATTTATTTTAATCGAAGTTGGAACGTATAAATTTATTTTAATTATAAAAGAAGCTTGAAATGGCGTGGTAGTTTGAAATTCGATTTTAATTTTCAATTGAATGTACATAATTCATAATAGATCGATTTCAGTAAAACAAGAAACATTAAAATCTGTTTAATTATATCTTTCTAACGAGTATAAGTAACTGAGATTTTACTTTACAAATTATAAGTTATGTCCAGTTTAAAATCCAAAATAGTCGTTATAGAATTTATTTATATTTTAATATATATATATATATATATATATAGAAAGCCCTTAAAAATGACCATTTTGCAAATGATCTCCATTTTCGACGAAACCACATTTTTGGATCTGGAATGTCAAATTATTGTCAGATTTAAAATTTCAAGTCATTTGGACTTAATAGTAAGCGCAGTGAATTTAAACGCGCTTTCAATTTCAGTTTGAATTTAATAAGCCAGTTAAAAGGTCATTTTTCAAACGGTCTCCAAATTCGACGAAATTAATTTTGTTAGAACCGTACCATTAAAACACAGCTAGATTTCAATTTCGATAATTTTTGGATTTAGTATCTGGCCCTGGTAAATTAAAATGTACGTTCAAATTCAATATGTAACGTTATATTAATCTATATTTTAATGTTGATAAAAACTGGTCGAAACGGTCGAATTGGCTTACGAAACATATCCCATTGTGTCCGGAATGAGATTATTTGGTTAGGAACGATATTCATTGGGTTTGATTTGGAGTTCAAAACATTAAACAAGTAATTCATAAATTAATTATTATTATAATATATATATACACACACACACACACACCTAGAAACCCCTAACCCTATCATTAATAAACCCTAGCCGCAAGTTGAAGATTAATGGCTAGAAACTCCCGAAACCGATTCATTAATCTCTTCCCATATAGATCGAATTAACTTATGATCTCTGAACAAAAATAAAAGAGTGAAGGTAGGTCTTCGATTTGGTATGGGTATGATCTATTATCGTGAAGCGTGGAGCTCGATTTTCGAGCTCAAAGCTCCATCGTTCGCACTGGAATTCGAAGGCGCAGGGGTCACCGAGGGTGGCGCCACCACGACGTTTGGGGAGGAAGGAATGCTCGTCGATGTGGCGTAGGTTGATCATGTCATGGATCCTTTTGGTGGCGCGCGCAAGTATGGAAGGAGGCCGAGTTTGTTTCGTAACCAGGTAGAAGAACGACGGGGAGGAAACGATTAAAAGGGGATTAAGGTTTTTAATAATATTTTATTAAACTAATTACTTTATTTAATTATCCAATGTATAAAATAACATATCTTTTTCATTCGAGATCGGAATTCGACGATTTCAGTTGTGTTGCACTCGTATCGCCGAGCACTACAACATGGAACTGAACCGAATAGAAACTGAGCAAGTTGAATTTTTAGCTAAATTAAACGACTGCTTAATTTAGTTTAAAAATAAAATCCTCCATTAGAGATGGGCGAAGTGGAAATCAAAGTGAGAACTCTCTCACTAAAATATTGTACAGTTATTTACTTTATAACTGAATATATAAATTGCCGGTGTTGATTTTTATCAGTTTTTAATTATGACAAATGTTGTACGGTGCCTGTTAGCTCACTTCACTGTTGTTTGAAACCCATGGATGACTTGATTGACTGTACTATGTTTTTTTTTTGATGTTGAAATATTTAACATGATAAAAATAATATTAATATTATTGTGGTAGTTGAAATTAAATTATAAATATCCATTTATAGTTTAAACTGTGAAAATTGGTTAAATTTATTAACAGTGATTAATTTGAATTCATTGTTGTTGTTTGAAAACCCCACATGGGTCTGGGGATGATAATTAATTCACATCTCCCTTGGATTTAATTGTATATCAACCAATTGATTGACAACTTGTTATAAGCGTTATTTAATTATTTAATGCTTATACAGTTGTAAATTGCACTCTGAAGGTGAACCGAATGTTTAATAGTCGTCTATCACTATTTTTGAATACATGCGATATATGGAATCCATAAAAATAAAATTATATGGTGACTGATTGAGTCTGATTCCAATTCAGAAATAACGAATATTTTTAAATAATATTCAGTGAAGGATCAAAATATGATTTGATGTCTGATTTTGGATGGTCACGAGAATATATCAAAATATGAAGCTGAATTAAGTATGTGAACGTTATTTTAACTCGAACGAATTTTTATATTGATTTTATTCATTTTTATAATGAATATCGAGAAGGTTGAATTTCAAAATCAGACATTTTGAAAATAATATCTTTTGAGATTATAATAAAATGGGATGTTCAGTTTTAATTTGAAATTGATATGGAACATGAAATCATTTTTAAATGAATTTAAAATGTTTTATAAAATACATTTTAAATGGAAATCTATGATATATATAATATATATTTAATGGCTTGAATGGAACATGCCGCACAACGACCGTTCGCGAATTTCAACCATTAACTTCAAATGGACGTAACGGGAGATCCGTCTGTCGGATTCTCCTAAAACTGGAACCGTTGGGTTCATATCGAAAAGGTCTTTCCATTGAATACATGAGATTTAAATTTTAATGGATGGAATTTAAAATATGTCCAAATCAATTTCAGGAAAAGTCGCTATGAATACAGTTCGGTGGCTGATATTGGAAATCGAACGTAAAGGCCTAAATAAAATTATTAAAAATATGGAAAAATTATGTAAAATCATAATTAACGATTTGGAATGATTTTGGGTGATAAATTCCAAATTTTGAAAAGATAAAAGATACTTTTATCGAAATAAACTAGTTATTAACAAGAATAATAATCCAATGATTTTTAAATTAATAAATTGGATTTGTAAATGGTTTTGAAATAACCAGAGTTTTCCAATTCATAAATTAGAATGGATTGTAATGGAAATTATCTTTGGATATTTCTATATTGGATTCCGTAATTATACAGATATTGTTATGGTAATTTGGAAGATATTGATATCGTTATTCCAAAACGATATATGTAAATTTCAGAATTTGGTACTGAATACAAGGCGACCCGATTTCCATTTGAGATCTTATGTTTAATATCGAATCGGATTTTGGGTTTGTCGTGAATTGTATCTTAAATAACACTGTTCTTGAACCCAACTGTGAAAAGAATAAATCTTTAAATAAGATTTAGTGAAGTTTACCAATTTATATAATTAAATTGGAATTGAATGGAATTCGATTAATAATAATCGAGACGAGCTTCTATGAAGGAAGGTGTTTACTATTTATGGAATTTAAAAGGATTTGCCATTATTTCATTTATATTATTAGTCTGATATGGAAATTTATATCGATTATAGATTATTCAAATTTCCGTGAAGATTCCATATTAATGGAAAATGATTTTTGGGCTTAGCGTGGAATGTGTTTTAAATGACATTTGTTCTTTAACCCCAAATAAAGACAGGATTAATTTCCTATGTTGAAAAATCATTAAATAATGATTTTTGAAAATTAAATATGAACTAGAGTTTTAATGAATCTTTAATTAGATTGAGATGTGAATAAGGTAATTAAATCTACTGAATTTAAGAAATGTTCGATATGGAGTACCCCCTGTGCTTTACCCCCCTCTCCCCTCTCTCCCCCACCCCTTCCCCCACAGTTTTACCCCATGCGTAGTTATATCTCTAATTAGTTTGAATGATAAATGGTAATTAAATTTACCAATAACACAACGGGTGTTAAATATGGATACTACCAGTTTTGCCCCATGGGATGAATAGGTCGAGATTGGGAATAATAAAAAAAAGATTACTTCGATAAGGTTCGTGTAACGTCCCATATTTTTGATCGATAATTAGAAATATTTAAATCAGTTTTAAATATTGATTTGGTAATATTAATGGGTTTTAAAATGGAGTTCGACTATATATATATAATTTAAACAAGCTTGAAACGATGCGGTAGTTCGTAATTTACGATTTGAATTTCAATTAAATAAACAGAATCCGATATAAGTCAGAATTTTGTGAAACAAGAATCATCTGAATCGATTTGATTATATTTTTCTACTGAAAGAGAAAAATGGAGATTTCAGTTTATAGATTGTTAGTTATGTCCAATTCAAATTTTCAAATAGTCGCTATGGAATTTTGTTAATTAACGATAGCATTTATAAAGGGATTTCTATATATTTGGATTTGGTTTTAACACGAATTTTTCTGAACGTTGAGTTCAAAATATATATTAGTTTATTTTGAAGTTATATAATATTTCATTTGGAGAAATAATAATTTATTTTTATTTTAATAGAATTGTTTCGGATTTAGTTATATCGATATTATTTAGACAATAAAAATGTTTTCTTTTCAAATGATCTCCGTTCTCGACGAAATGAATTTTATTAGGATGCGTACAATTAGTTATTGTTAGATTTCCAGTTTAGAGCCAATCGGAGTCATTTTATTGGTAGACGACATTTAGAGGTGAAGCGATGAATGAATTGAGATCTAAATAGCACCGTTTTGCAAACAGAGTCCCTTTTTAACGAATTAGTCTCATTGGGACATGAACGCCAAAACGTAGCAGTGTGTCCCTTTTTGTTACGTTCGAAGTTCGTAGGTGTCGACGCAAATTTAAAGTACTACGTTAAATAGCGATAGATAAAATGGACCGTATAAAAATATCAATAATATATATAATTTAACTCTTAAGCAACGGCCGTACACGTGTATGTCTAAGTCGCATTGTTTGCCTATCACCTACAACTACAATGCAGATCGATGAAAAGGTCATGACTTAATGGCGTGTCCTCTCTTTCAGTAAATAGTTTGTGTTTATTATCAGGACTCATTTTGCCGAACCTGAGAGAAGCGAATGCATATATAGGATCCATATTGATAAATGGGTACCTGAATTAATGCAGTAAAAGAAATACGCAAGTACATATTCACAACCCATTCATTTTCAAAATAAACTATTCTTGCATTTACCGTGGAAGCCAGACAACTGAATACCGTGACATCCACGTTTAATTCCTTTGCCTTGTGCCTTACCCCATCATTTCCTTGTGCATCAATCCTTTTACAAACCGTGGTAGCCAAGTTTATTTTAGAAAAGTCCCCACAATAGCTACTCTATGCTTCTGCCTACCTACACCCTATAAACGTGTTCGCAACGTAACTTTTTCTTCTATATAATACTTGCTTGCCTCTTCTCATTTGCATACAGAAACACTTCCTCATACAAAATAAAAACCGCAAAAAAAACTGAAAAACCCAAAACCAAATTAATACCACTTCATTAGCGAACCAATAGAAAAGAAAATAAGAACAATATTTATGGGTATAAGCTTTCGTGGGTAGGGAATGCATGGAAGCAGGGTATGGGAGGTCACGACATTGGGTAGTGAAGAGTTTTAGACTTTTAGCTATTATTTTACATGAATTGGAGAAGGAGCATTTACTTCGGAAAATGAATGGAGGAAGCGCCATACTGTTCGTGGGGATGAGAGAAAACATGCAGTAGGAAGGGCGGTGGTGAATAATGGTGAGAGGGTGCTGTGTTGATCGGACAATAGGAGGGGATGTTCTCGTTTGTGGTGGAAGGATGTGGAGGTATTGATGACGGGAAGGCCGGGGATTGGACGATGGTGGCATCTACAGGCGATTGGCGTGAGGGTTGGTGCGGAATAAAGGGGGAGCGTGGCATGGAAGTGTACTTACTGTTGAAAAGTGGGAAGAGGCTTTTCAATGGAAAAAAAAAGAAATAACAATGGGGTGAGGCGGGATGTGTACGTGAACGGTATGCGGGGTTGAGTTGCTGAAGTGTACATGGTGATGTTTCGGTGGGAAGGGGAAAAAGAAAGAGAGGGCGGAAGGAAGAGAACAGTGTGGGTTGAAGAGAATGCACAACAGGTATTTATATAATATAAAGAGACTTTCTATGATTTATATGTTATACTTATAAAAGTATGACCTTTTTGAATAAAACTTCATAGACTTGGCCTTTACAACAAATCAAAGAATGTAACAAAGTACGGTAAAAGAAAAGTAAAACAAGATCTTAAACCAACCGTGAATATCTAACCAATTAAATTTATGTGTACAAGTCAACACACTGGACATGTTAAACTAATAAGCATAATCATGTTCATTCTTTTGACATCGGTCTGAACAAATTATAGTTATCTTAACCAAATAACAAGGCGTGCCTGGTGTAGAATTCGAATATGCCAATTTAGTTAACTGTGCCTAATTACACTGATTTCCTTAACTATGTCTAATACAACTAATCCTATTTCAATGTGGACAAATATTTTACAGAAATAATATAAAAAGTGCAAACTTTATATGAGTATGAGCCTACTGATACAAGTGTTAAAACACGAGCCTACAGTATCACGTGGCCTTCAATTGGTTAAAGTGGGTAGTTGTTGCTTTCGTGGCCAATACATATAACGTGCCAAATGAAAGTTTATGGTGCCTAATTATTATAAAAAAGTCCAAACTTAGATTTGTTAATGCTAATAGGAAATTAGGATAATAATTATTTTTAAGATATTAATAATATTATTTAAATCGGGGAATACCGTATTAAATTTATAACGTTGTCGTACAGCGATGGAATAAGACCCAACAAAGAGCGTTGGAACCATATCGACGAGCACAAAGGTCTGGAGCTGGTTTGGATGGAGTTCAAAGCAACTAGAATTTTAATCAAAGTAAACGTCCATTTAATTTAATTAAAACGAACTATTTCAGCGACAGATGAAATCAAGGCGAGTTCAACTCACTCAGTTTACCCCGTTTATATTTTATATAAACTGGGTTTTTATTTTGTGTGCACTGTTTGTTAATGGTTGATGATTGGATGACTGTTTGTTTGTACGTTAAATATTATTTAATATTCATGAATTAAATTAAGCGTTTGTTTAATTTAATTGAATTAAATATTTATTTTAATGATTAGATTCCAAACAAGGTAACTTACTTGTTGGTTACGTTATAATAGTATAAACGTATCAAATAAATGATTGAATGCTTGGTTGGATATTATAAATCGTCCGTTGGCTGATATTAATTGAACTGTTATTTTTGTCCATCATAACGAATAAATATATTGTCATATAAAGGTAACCCATTATGATGCAGAGAAGGACAAGTCGGAGGGATCCAACCGGATCCCTCAAATATGTTATTTACTTTCATATTATATGAACTGTTAATCTGATTGATTATTGATTGTTGAACCCAAACCCAATAGTTGTTTGATATCAACTAATGGGTGATATTGGTTGAGTGATTATCAGCAAATGACCTATAAATAAATCGTTTTACAGAATTTGTCTTACCGTCAGGTAAATCAATGGAAAGAAAGTTATAAATCTGTTTCATAACTAAAGATAGATTTTGAAATCTATCTTATATATATTATTTTAAAATGAAATTATTAAAGGAAAATAATAATTATATATTTATCATGTAATTACAAAACGAATATATAAAAGAAGATTTGAATGTTAATGAGTTTGTAAGCAAATGAGCAGTGATTAACTAAATGGTTAAGAGTTGGATTAATTGTTTCAAATAAACAATTAAATGAGATTATTTTATTTAATTAGATTGTTAATTTAAATGGAAAAGAAATAACCAAGTGGAAATGGTTAACAAAGTATCCTTGTTTGAGATAACCAAGTCGACTACTGGAATGGGAATTGATTATTAAAAACAATTATTACATTGTTAATTATTATTGGAATTAAGTTTTAAAATAATCATTTAAGGGAGATTAATTATTTTGTAATAAGGTAAACTATTTGGTTTAAAGTATGTTAGACTATTAACGAGAAGTTGATTTATAAACGAGATTTTCAAAATGTAATATGAATATGAATTCGTAAGGTAACTCGGTAGACAAGGTTTCAATATATGATAAAGTTTTCAAATGAAACCGAGTTGGTTTGAATCGAGTCTAGACTTCTATGAGAAGTATAATGTTAACTTTTAAAGTAAATAATGGTTGAAAGAAACCAGGTTGAAATGGAAATGGTGATAAAAGGGATTTGTTGAGTGGGACCTTGTTTATATCTAAAAAGGGTTTTACTCATATTTATATGAGTTAGAATTTTACTCTATTCCCTGGAAGGAATTTTATTAAAAGGGAAGTTTTCTAACAAGGGTTGGAAGTGAATGAAAGCTTAAGTGGATGGAGATTGATAATTAAAATGAAAATCTAATGATATCTAAGGATAAGTATCCTAATGTAAAATAGGGTTATTTAAATCAAAACTAAGAACAATGGTTATAAATGGGATTCTATAGTAAATAGAAGTGTTGGAAAAATTGTTGGAATGTGATTTCGTTAATAAACTTATATCTATTCTGAAGATAAAAATGTTGACGTCTCAAGGTCTGAGAGCTAAATAAAATACCCCAACTTGTAATGACTTCATGATTATCCAAGGATGATAGTAGTTTAGAAACGAGGATAGTGGAAGTGATTAAAATAAGTATTTCCGTAAAGAATATCATGAACGATAATTTGAAGGATTTTAAGTTTTCTAGGAATAAGTGAATGAGTATAATTTATTTTCTATTCTATAATCTTTAACCAACAGGAAGGGTATATGACTATATTGTTTAAACCCAAAGGTTTTGTTATCTTTTATAAACGAACAACTAGAGTGTGTGCGTTGCACACGGTAAATTATTCAGTTATGAGTATCCTTTGTAAATGAACAATTAAAGCGTGTGCGTCGCACACGGTATTTTACTCCATTTGTCAGTTTGTTTATACGACGTTTATTTGCAATTTATAACCTTTGTCACACTTTGTAAATTATCGTTTTATTTATACGTCTATGCAATTCTATACTTATGTGAATTAAAAATATGTTGGAAATGCAAATTTTAAATGTTAAGTGCCATTACATGTATGAATATGACAAAATAAAATATGCAAATAAGATTTCCAACTTATATTGTCCATTTTCTATTTTAGAAAATATCATTGATTATATTTGGAGAATAATTTCGAAATCATTTACTTCGTTAATTTGAATTAAACCTATTTAAACTTATTATAAGTTGAATAAAAATTGGAAAGGCGGCAATCCAAATGTCGAAAAATTTTAGAAATCAAATTAACGACTGTTTAACTAAAGAGGCCAACTAACGTTGTATACTGGACCAGTGAATCCATTTTTCTCTATGGATGATGGTTGTTTATTCTGATAGCTAGAACACCGACTATCAAAATCTGGCCAAATCGATTATTGGTTCGGAAATAACGGGATCGAATTTATATTCGAAAACCATTCCGACCAATAAATACGTAAACATTGAAGATATCAGAAGGTGGTCGAGATGGAGCATTGAAGACCGTAGATCTTCATAAGCGGAAGGATTACTTGTCGAATATTCTCGGGCTAGCTGCCAAAGGTATTCTGACGTGATTCGGTCGTGGTAGGGATTTTGCGGATTGCAAGGACAGCTCGCTACTGATTCGAGGATGCGGTAGGAGGGTGCCTTCGGTTCATCCTGTCCCTGGATGACTTGTATGGATGAGTGTCTAACAGAGTATTTCCATATGGGCACGTACATTGATTTCTTCAAACGTGCCGGTGTATGTTTGAGGACGTCAATTAGTGATTTGACGGATATGACGATGTGGCATTCAAAGTGATGTGCTGACAAGTAAACGTAGCCTCAAACCTCATCAACCGGGAAATGACAAAAATCGGGCAAGCAACATAGCTATGTAGGTCGCTCCCATTAGGGTGTATAATCACCTATCTAGAGAAAATCCATTTCATTCTTTAATCTATTTCGACGCTGTCCCTTTTCGGGAAACGGTTGCTGATCCCAACCGTTGGTGATATACATTCGATACACTCAAGCGAAATGAGTGGTCGGTCATGTGTGGGCCGTGTTGCAAGACGTTCTTGTTGAACCCAGTGTATTCCCCTCTAGAGATGCACTATCGACAGGTGGTTCCATACATTGTCATAGTCGGAATCCAATCTCCAATAAGCGCCTGCGGTTTTGATTGTATACTATATGTATGGAGCGTGAGATGCAAGCGTTCCGCTTGATTACTATTTATTTGTATTTAGACACTACTATAATATCAGATGATATATATGTGTTTTCAAAAATGTTTGGGTTATCGTCCGTATTTATGTGTGGATTTGATCTTACGATTATCTTTTTCTTGGCCATTTTGGTCTTACGGTTATCGTCCGTATTTATGTGTCGATTTGGTCTTACGGTTATCGTCCGTATTTATGTGTGGATTTGGTCTTACGATATATATGTGTGGATTGTATACTATATGTATGGCCATTTTGCAAACCACCACCATTTTTGATGAAACCAATTTTATTGAATCCAGAGTATCTAATTACTGCTAAATTCTAAATTTCGTAATTTTTGGAGTTAGTATGTGGTCATGGCAAATTTAAACGTACGTTCAAATTCAATATTTAACGGTATATTTTAATTTGGGTGCGTTTTTTACAGGTCCCTATTAATTTTCAAAATTAAGCTCACATCCGGTCATAAAAATAATATAGATTACATCCCTATTTTTGAAACACGGCTGAAAAATTTCCAGCTTTACCCTTTCGCAATTCCAAAACCCTCAAACCACGATTCGTCATTTGTTCAGCCGTCAAATATCTCTTTCAATATCTATCAAAAACCTAAATCAACGATTCTTCAAAACCTAAATCGATAAATCGCGGTTTACAATCAACAGTCGATCGTCATCAATTTAATCTGGATTGTATGATTTTTGTCAAAATCATTGTCGTCATCTTCATTAAGTTAAAATAAATGGAAGGAACGAAGGTAAAATTTTTAATTTTTTATTTCATCTCCAATCATTCATAATCTCTGCGTACAATATACAATAATAGTACTGAACAAATTTTTTTTGTGTGCTTGTTTCCTGTTATTAAGAATTATTGCATGTGCGATTGTATGATTATATTGACAATTGTTGCGTAAATCTATGATTATGTTGCGAAATGTTGCATTAGTACATGCAGTTATCAGCTGATTGTCGTGTTTGTGTGTTTAGAATATTTTTGCATTTATCATTGGAATAAAAACATTTGTCAGTTAAATAAATAAATTTTATAAGAAATATTGCATGCAAGTATGCATGAATTCATTAATAAATTCGTAGTTATATGCATATATTCAGTACATTTGAACACAGGCATTGCATATATTCACAACATTTGCATGCATGGATTCATTTAATTAATACAGTTGAATAAATCCAAGAATTTATGCAGAACATTTGAATACAGTAATGAATTTAATGAGAATTTTTGCACTATTGTATTCATTTTTTTCACAATTGTTGCAATATTGTATGCATGTAATAAGAATTGTTTCATTGCAAGTGTGCAACCAGCAGCTGGTTATTTCAGTATTCTATGCATTTAAAAAGATATGTTACATGATTTAAGTGAGAATTTTTCAGTTGATTGATACAATATTGTATGCATTTAATAGGAAATGTAGCATGGTTGTGTGAATTTGTCAGCTGAATGTTGCAGTATTGTATGCATGTAATATTGTTGAATTTAATAGGACATACGTAAGTAAATAAATTAAGAATATTTGCATTCTCGTATGCATTTTTCAAAAATTGTTGCATGTTTGTATGCATATAGCATATACAATTTCGTACCAATACCAATAATGCAGCCTAAAATTGTTGATTTTTTAAAATTATTTCAGGGTGGACTGTGAAATGTATGTTATGAACATAATGAAAGAACGAAGCGAATACAAAGAACTCAATAAAAACGATGATATCTACACTACTGGGGAAGTTAATTTACAAAGGGTTGTGCTTGCATATGAACTTGTCAACTACAAACCACATAGTTGGACTCCAACATAAAACATGACACAGAACTACCTTATATCAGATGCAAGCTTGACTGATTAATATTGGGAAAGATGATGTTCACAATTGTTGTAAATATTTTTAGATGTTTTTTTTTCAAACTACCAGTACAGGATTACTTAGTTTCTAAAATCTTTACTGTGGAATTTTATGTTTGTAATTTAGAAATTTTGATTTTACAAATTATGATGAAATATTGCATACTGATGTTGAGTTATTCATAATAGTTGCATGCTATTCTGAAAATTTTATGAAATTTGATAGTTTGAATTGCCAAAATATTCAGAATAATTTAAGACTTGTACGAAAGTATTATTGGTAATAGCTTATTTATATGCAAATGATATAAATTTTTTCTTTGTGAATTAATTTTGAATACTTGCATACATTAATGCATTTATTTGGGTAAATTGCCTACACGACTACATTTATTTGCAAAATTCCAGAAAAATAAGTTGCCTTTTTTTTTTTACAAATACTTAATGCACGATCAGAATTACGAAAGATTTAAGTAGTAGATTGGAAAATCAAAATTGATGAATGGTCAGATTAAATAAAAGAATGCAACATTAAATAGGAGAAATTTATTCAAATTTAAAAGAATGTACGCAGATATACAGAACATTTTAATATTTGCATGCAAATAATATGAATAGTTGCACCATTATGTGCAAAAATGAGCAATAGTTGTATGCTAATATGCATATTTACAGAATAATGGAGTACCTCTGTATGCAGGTAATATGAATTGTTTCATTACTGTATACACCAATACCATAAACTTGAATACGTGAGGTATACAAATATGCAGAATAACCGAATACATTTATGAAAATATTATGAATTTTTTCATACATATAAGCTGAAATAAATAACTATAAGCTGCACACAAATTCACATTAAAATTCTGAACTGATTTTATTGCATTACAGAAATGTTTCAAACAAACAGTAACAGTAAACACTAAAACCAAGTGTCTTAAAAAAACATATCTAATATTCTTTTGAAGAACAAGTCCTCTTACTATGACCAGCTTCTTGCACAAATCACATCTAGTAGTCTTTGTAAATTCACCTGCAGATTTCAACCTTTTAGAAGATGATGGACGACAGGCATATATCAGTAATAGCTGCGTACTTATATGAAACTATAAAGAATAATTGCATATACTAATATTCAGAAGAGATGCATACGAGTATGCATATATTATGAATGAATGCATATTTTTATGCAATTTTCATCATACACGGATATAAACAAAATATTCTGGATAGTTGCATATATGTATGCAATTATGAAGAATATTTGCATATATATATATATATATATATATATATACACACACACACACGCAACTATGCAGAATATATGCTAACCAGTATGAACGTATTTTAACAACAATGGAATATTTGTATGCTTATATTCACATTATTTGCGTAATTTTATGATTGTTTTCAAAGTCGAAGAACAGTTATCATCGAAAAAAATTAATTACAGCTATATAATGTTATAGTAACAATAAAAATTTATACAATAAATACATTTAACATGGAAAAACTCAAGAACAAGTTGATCATCAGAATAATCATTGAACAAAAAAATGTAATAATAAATTGATAACGATATACGGAATTTTTTCAAACACAAGCATAAATTACGGAATTTTTACGAATACTTACTGTCGTCATCTTCATCAATTTAATCTCTGGACAAATTGCGAGTAAATTGAGTACACGGCAGAAAAAAATCCAAAGTGAAAAAATTAGATAGAGGCCTTGGCCGCCATGGATCTAATTAAATTACTGAAAGAATTCCGAGCGCCTAAATTTTAGATTGATGGAATGAAAAAATTGAGAATGATGGCAGCGCCGCCATGACACATAACTATTTGATTATGGAAAAAATAAAACCCTAATACGTGCTTCGTATTACATAAATTACGGTGTGAATTAAGTGAGAAAGGGAAGTTCTGTAAAAAAAGGGCGACTATTTGAAAATAGGGATGGAATTTATATGTTTCTAAAGGGGAGGACGTGAGCCTAATTAAGTTTAGTTTTAAGGATGTGAGCCTAATTTTGACTTTTAATTTTGATAAAAATTAGTTAAAGTAGTCGAATCAGCTTACAAAACATATCCCATTGTGTCTGGAATGTGGGTAATCGGTTAGGCGTGACATTCTTTGGAATTCGTTTGGAGTTCGAACGCCAAAACTTCAAGGTTAAGCGTAATAAGAATTTAATATTATTAATTTATAAGTGTATAAATAACTTATTTGAAATCCTAAAATCTGGTCAGACCATTATTTTGTGGTCAATTGTATGTTCAGCTGCCTCCATCAACGTAATGAGCGGCAGAAACCTTTGCAATCCTCTCCTCCATTAACTCTCGATTCACCGACCCATTCCCAAATCGTTCGACAACAATTATGTCGAGCTTGTGAGCTCTTTGAGATGACCGATGGTGATCGGGAGTGAGGTGTCGAGATGGTTGGAATCTCGCCTTAAAGGGCACCACTTTCGAATGGTTTTGGCGGATCTGGGGGCATCAAGCGGTGCTCCCTGGCCAGAGATGGTAGGCAATGCCCAGGCACGTCGATGGGAGACCGACGATCGATGTTCGGTCAACTGGAGTGGCGAGCATATGTAAGGATCACGGGTGAAGCTTTTTGGGCATGGACGGTTTTCATTCCAGGAAGAAGACATAAGAGAAAGGGCTAAGAATTGTAATTAAGTTAATTATATATTTAATTAGTTGAATAAATGTAATTAAAACTTTGATCGTTCATATCTTTCTCAAATAAAAACAGAATTGAATGAAACCGAGTGCGTTGGAATCGTGGTGAAAAATACTATGCCATGGAACTGATTGGAACAAGACCAAAGCTAGCTGAAATTTTTGACTGAATTAAATGCACGGTTTAATTTAGTGAATACAATCAACATTTAACGACTTCAAAAACGATCAATGCGAGAACTCTCTCACTCAACTAATTTGTACAGTTATTCTATTTTATAACTAAAAATATATTTTTTGCCATGTGATTGCAATGTTTGGTTAATTTATTATGAATTATTATACGGTATATGGTAGCTCACATCACTAGTTGTTTGAAAACCATATGGATGAATGAATGTTTGCAGTTTTAATATTATTATTTTAAATTGTGAATATATGTGTTGTTAAAATTAAACCCTTATATTATAAATTATTTTGGGATGACAATTTACCCATACATCTCCCAAATATGTAGATATGTTCGCACGGTTTGTGATGTAAACCCCACACGGGTAATGGGACGATAATTTTACACATTGTCCAAGTGTGCCAATAATAATCACTGGTTGATGGATGAAAACCAACACGGGCCCTGGGATGATATTTTGTTGACAGGCCTTTTGGCAAGGCCTTCAAGATTCATTAGTAGGATCCTGCCTAAATGACGAGAAGGCCTGTATGATCCCGGCCACGAAACCAATTGATCCAGAGACAAATTGACCGACACCTAAAAATCGAACCAGGCACAAGGATCCGACGTGCAAGTCAGTTGGAACCAGTAATTTCTGGACTGACTATGTCAGATTCATCCTAATGTTGTGCCAAATATCCTCCTGAAGAGTCGGTCTTGCCCATGTTTGAACGTAACCGATTATCCCATTATGATGAGGTGAGATGCCACCTACCGCCATTGATTCAAACCGTGCCGCTATCCATGGGGAGAATTCATCTTCAGCATCTCCTAAAGTATCGGATCAAGGGACACATATCTCACCCAATTTGAATAGTATAACAATTATAAATATACCTTCTGGGCAAAGAAGAAGGAACTTTTGGAATTTTTTTGATTATATCGCTATTGTAATCATTCGGTTGTAATGGATCATCTGATATAAAAAGAACTATAAAGTGGATGTAGGCTCATTAATGCTGAACCACTATAAAGCTTTGTATGTGATTGCTTTTTCCTACATTTTTCATTTTATTTATCTTCATTTAATATCTACAAATTTATCTCTTGGGTGTTGTGGCAATTTTTGGTGTCTACACTTTGGTGCTTTCACTGAGAAACGTGATATTCTCAGCATTTGAAGGATTTTGCTCTACTTTCAGATCACCAAGTCCGAGACGAGATCCTATGGCTTTTTTAGATATCACTGAATCATGGCTGGTAAATCCTCAACACGTGCCATTGGAAAGCAGCCTCTGGCCACAACGTCGTCAGATGTAGTCGAAGGATCCACCGTTCCGAGAGTTACTCCGAACCCCAATTCGGACCAACCCATTCTGTCATCTTCGGTACAACCCTCTGCAGTAGATCAAGCCTCCTCCTCAGCTTTCGCTTCCCGCGATGAGTTCATGACTGTGATGAATCAGCTTCGGGAAAACACAGATGCTTTAAATGCTTATGCTTGGGAAAAAGTTGCAATACGATATGATATGAATCGTATGTCGAGACAATTGGAAGAATTCAGGAATCAACAACCTTCCCCTTGATGACTGGACCATAACTCTTGGAGCTCGTAATCATCCGAGGGATACAAAGACCAACGTCAACCACGATGCCCATTAGAAAGTCCCGAGAATATACACCAATTGCATCTAGAAGGGCTTTCAAACCAACTAGGAACGAAGGGTCAGACACAGGCCGACCTGGCCGATGTGGGATCAAAGTGCCTCTCCCTCGACCTACCAAAATAATGCTCGGACGACCCAAGCTTCTGTCCTCCCTCCTCAACATCTTATGACTGAGATGCCCGAGGAAGAACGCCTAGATGACGACCCGGTCGACGTTGCCTGAAGAGGAAGCATAAAGGGGTTGGTTAGTTGAAGAAGTCGATAGAGGCATGATTATCTCTCCAAATTTGACTGTTATGGTACGACAGATCATGAATGATAACAAAGGGTACAAAAATGAAGATTAGGGGATCGACCGATGCCATAATCCGTCCACAGATGACATTTTGTAGACAGAGTTCCCCAGAAGGTTTAACATGCCCCAAATGAACCATTGTGATGGAACCAACGACCCGCAGCATTTGATGAGATATTCAAGGCATATGGATGTGGCTCCAGACACCATCAAATGCAAGGCTTTCCCAATCTTTTTGAGTTGAGTAGCACTCATGTGGTTCACCCTCCATCCTCCAAGGTCGGCCCCTAGCTTCAAAGATTTAAGCGAGAAATTCCAGAACCAGTTCCGTTTCCACGCCTCCAAGTCGAAGCATGTCATGGCCCTTCCCGTAGTTAAACAAGGAAGGGTGAATCCTTAAGGAACTATCTTAGCTGATTCATCCGGGCTGCCACCGAAGTAAGCAACCCCAATTACAAGACTATTTTTATTACCATGGTTAATGGCATTGACAAGAGGACAGAGTTCGGGAAGAATTTAATCAGGAAGCCACCCACAATTTAACACCCCACATTTTTAAGATAATAAAATGTGAGTAACTTAATTAAATAATGAGAATTAAGTAAAATGGACTGTGCCATTGCGTCCATCTCGGAATTCTGGTCAAGATAGATACTCGGTTTGCGTAAAATGGACATCGTATGAAGAAGTTATTTAGTCTAGAAGTTTGTATATGCACAACGGAAATATATATATATATATACACACACACACACACACACATAATCACACACACACACAAACAAATCAAAATATAAAGTAAAGAATAAAATAAGGATAACATGTAATACATACATGCACTGATAAAGAAAAAGAAAAATGTAACGCATGCATTGAAAGAAAGAAAGGATTGGTTGCAAGTAGTGTAAACTTGTTGCATGCATTGATTTGCAAACACAATGCATTAATATTAAAAGAGAAATAAAAGAAAAGGATTCATGCAATGGTTTAATTTAAATATTGTAACAAACATGAAAAAGAGAAGTAAGTGGAGAACAATAATTATCATTTTTCTAAGACTTGTTAACAAAATTCTTAGTAGTCTAGTTGGTTAAAATATGCGACTTGCATACAAGAGGTACAGAGTTCGATCCTCGCTAGCGCCATGTTTTTTATTTTAAGGCAAACGGCTAAAATAACACATGTTTATGAGAGAAAATATGTATAAACACACATATAAGGGAAAAATATACATATAAGGAAGTAAAGAATATATATATGTGTGTATATGAGAATACACGCGTATATATGTGTAGGAATATATGTATACAAGATATAAAATTCAAGATAAGGCAACAATCAATGAAATATGGCAAGAATCAAATAACGGAGCAACACCGTCTGAAGTTTGAAAACGAAACGAAAATTATGCATATATATATATATATATACGCGTAAAATGATCGTTAGAAGAATTGTATACGTATAAGAAAATTACATGTGAATATAACATTTAAATAAATTCCAGAAAATTCAAACATTCTAAAATCAAATTTATGCGCGAAAACAATTCAAACATTCGAAATTCAAACTTTTGCGCCTAATTGGCACATTTTATTGGTAGGAAGTGACAATGCATACATTATTGGCTTTATTCTATTGGTCCAATTCAAAATTATTGTTGACGTGGAAACTTCCTATTGGCTATATGACAAGGAGAGAATAGATTTTATCAGGAAAAATAGACGGTTAGCATCGATTTAAGCTTCTTACATAAAGGACCATATAGCTCTCCATTCTCAATTGTTGTTTCTTCACTCTCTTCTTCTTCCTTTATATAATCTCTGAATAAAATTATTAATTACAATATTGGGGTGCTGTCTAAATGAAGATTAAAGAAAAGAAAAAGAAAATTTATTGTCAACAACGACAAATTCATAAAATAAGGCGTTTTCAATTGCAACAACAGTGCAAATTCATGACTCTCCATCTACAACCAATCCAAAGAGATTCTTTTCTAGATCGGCATATCAAGGTGAGTGGATTTAAGTTATATTATTTTTGATAATGATATATTATCGTTTAACATTCCGCGTTATTGTATAATGTGAATTTGCTAGAATAATTGAAAGTGTTGAAATGTTATTATGACATGTTTAAATATGATATGTTAAAATGTTTAAACATATGTTAAAAGGATTAAAGTGACGGATATGATATGTCGGAATATTAATATGCTAAGATATTAATATGTGGGAAAATTTATATGTTGAAAGATAAATTTATCGAATATGCGTAGCGATTACCTTTGTTTCAATTCCATGTTAACTTGTGACATTTATGTACCTGGACCATTAACAGTAGAAATTGAGAAAATTACATGTTAGAATAGAATTGATTATATGTTAGAAAGAACATATGACATAAAATATGCATAATAAGATGACATGTAAAATATATATTATAATTTGAAAGAATAGATATGCCTAGATTATATAGAAGATTTACAGTAAATAAGAAACAGTAACCGCGCTTAGACACGAGGTCAGATTACACTTGTGGTAGAAGTCTGCCCGGAGCTGCCCGATATATCCTGCATCCACATGTGCTAAATCAAATGTGAAAGGCCTAAGTGCATAAATAAAACATGCAACAGTGCTAAGAAATGAGGTTAAGTCAACTTGTGGAAGAAGTCTGCCTGGAATCGCTCGACAAATCCAACATCCACAAGTGTAGGCTTAATGTGAGAGGTCTAGTGCATAAACATATATATAAATATATGTATATGGCAGTGTTGATGAATGACATTAATTGAAATTAATGGAAATGAATGGAATTGAATGAAAGATAATTACAACAATAAAAGGAAATGGGAATGAACGGGGAATGACAATAACCTATTATAAATAAATTACATTAATGAGAATGTTATATAATAGGTAGACTTGTCCTACGGACAAGCGAAGACTATAACTTTGGTAATAATAAACTAGTAAGGAAATGACATAACTGGTGAAATGAGATAAGTGGCACTTAATTGTAAATTAAGTAATTAGTAAACAGGGTAGCCTGAAATCAGTTGTTTGAAATAAGTAGAGAAAAGGGGGAAAATTTATGAAATGTAAGAAGTTATACTTAATTATAAATTAAGTAATCTGTAAACTTGAAAGTCTGAAATCTGCTGATAAGAATAACATGTTTAGGCTTGTCCTAGGGACAAGAGGAAATTATAATATCGGTTATAATAAATGGAAAGGAGATTTATCAGTGAACCTTAGTTAAGAGAACTAAGTTAATAAGTAAACAACGATAAGTTGTAGTGACAATATAAGATGGAATTATGATTGAATAGTAAAGAGTAAGGCAAACTTATGAAATGAAATAAGCTATATTTAATCGTAAATGATAAGTGATATGCTTAGACAAAAAACATGTAAATTGAGATATACTTAATTACGTATTAAGTAGAACTTGTTATTGAAACCTTGAATCAAACAAAAATATAAAGGCATTGTGGATTACAGACTTTGGATCACAATCTAGAGAATAACATGTTGTGGGCTTATTAATAAACTTAAATGGATTAAGTTATATGACTGAAATTAACAAGCGAGAGGTGTAACACCCCACATCCGTTAATGTCACTCACTAAGGGAATGCATTAAGTTCCGTGAAGCGTTATAGGTAAATAAGAACATAATATCACAAGACAAACATGTAAAATAGCAGCGGAATTACAAACTTTATTTAAATCAAAACATCTTGGTCCTAAATACTAAGTTTACACCATAAGTTTGAAGTAACCAATTACATAAATAATTTGTCTTGCCAAAAATATCAGAGTACAAAAGCATAAAACCATATTTCCCATGTGAAGCCATAAGAGACTTGACCAGAGGTCAAAGCGGTACATCTATATCCAAAATCCAAGCTAAGCTGAAAGAATCCAAATAAACTCTATGCACATCCACCCTGAGAACCTGTGGGGGGGGGGGGGGGGTATGAAAGAGAGAGAAGAGGAAACAAAAAGGGTTAGACATAAAGTCTGGCGAGTCCAGTTACTTTTAAATATAAGTAAATAAAAGTATCATTGTAGGTATATAAAACTGGAAGAACAAGATAACAGTAACAATAACAAGTGTGAACATAGCAAGATAAGATGAACATGATATATAGCGCTTCTTAAATACATTTCTCTTTACCGCACCGATACTAGTATATCAGAAATAGAATGATCCCTACCAATATCGTTCCATTTCATTTTCTTGATTATTAGGTTACTTGGGTTAGTAGAACTCAAGACTTACCCGCGCATCATACCCATTTACTTTCCCATAGATTCACCTAATACAATATATGCAGCTATCTCTCAATATTGAGATACACCCCATGGTACCCCACTCGCACGGTCTCCACCGTAGTGAACGCAGTCCTCATCCTACGCCGCATTGACGTACGGATCTCTATATAACAATGTTACGTCCCACATATATCTATCATTACTATGCTACGTAAGCGTACGGAATGCCACCATCGATCGAATCAGATCCCTTATCGGAATAATGCCCTCCATTCAACGATACACCACCCAGAGCTGATACGCATGTATCTAGACCGTCCCTCGTATGTACTGTAATTGTAGCCCGATTGCCTCAATCGCACGTCCTCTAATGTGCCCCAAGTTCCGTGGCAGGGCTAAACAAGAAACATAGAACTCAGCCGGGAGCTTTTCCATACCTGTACAGGCCGCCTTTAAGAGCCTCCAAATACATATATTCCTAGGGTCTGTTTTCCATGGTGGCTATGGCCCCACCTCGGCCCCTCCCTCAACTAGTAAAGACCACAAGAGATAAGCGGCCGCCCTTAATACAACTAATCTAAACATCCATGTGGCATCTACCCTCAACCTTGTACCTCGATAGCGAAAGGTGAAATGATATCTTGGGTTTATCTCTAGTCTTTTCGCATCCTGCTGGCTACCGATGATGGATATCTGACGATCTACTATCCTTGTTGGTCGTGACCCCCCGCCTCCTCGTGAAGCAACCGCCGAACTACCCTAGTGTCACCTCTTCACAGCATTCTGACTGCATAACTACATCTGCAGTCAAGGCCCACCCACCTAATAGTTACGCGCAGACCCAACCTCTGCGAGTACAGCCTAAAACATCTGTCACCGCACAAATGACTACTAGGAGCACCTTATGTACTTCAGGAAGCCGCGTGCTTCCCCTTCCCGTCCTTTGGAGCCATCATAACAATCAGATGAATGTGCGCTCCCCTTGTGTCTTATAACACCTCGATGATCTACTGCGTTGGGTTATTAACCCTCAAACGTACGGACTGATCCAAGCGCCTTTCTTTAATATGTTGTTAGACCCTATGTCTAAACATTCTTTTACGCGCTTGCCTTACCTCACCAGGTTCCCATTTAACTTGGTTATCACCGTTCATATTGAATTCTTATTCCAATTTACCAAGTTTCTCTTGCTTATTAATTTCAATCATATAACTTAATCCATTTAAGTTTATTAATAAGCTCACAACATGTTATTCTCTAGATTGCGGCCCATGGTTTGTAATCCACAATTTATTTTATATTCTTGCTTGGTTACATCATTACAATAACATGTTCTCCTTAATACGTTATTAAGTATACCTCAATTCACATGTTTCCTAATTAACATGTCACTTACCATTTATGATTAAATATAACCTGTTTATTTTACAAGTTTTCATCATTCTTTCTCCTTTAATCATAAATTCAATTTACACTGTCACTACAACTTATCGTTGTTTATTTAGTAGATTATTACTCATATCTAATTATATCATTTCTACAAGTTATGATTACCCTACAAGGTGTCTCCCAATTATGTAACTTTATTATTTCTACCGGTTATGTATACCACTAGGTGTCTTAATTACATAACCTTATCCAGTTGAGTTTATGGGCCTATATGTAAATATTACCCACCCCCTCAGATTTACTTAACCCACCCACCGTTCAACCAATTTTACTTAACCCCATCTTTATTTTATTCATACAATCCCTATGGATTCAACTAGGTTAAGTATTCAAGATTTATTACCATATTTTCATTTATGGTTACAGCATGCTAGACCTCCTACATTAAACCTGTCATTTATGGATGATGGATATGCCGGGCGGATCTGGGTAGACTTATTCCACAAATTTGGCTTAACCTCGTGTCTGAGCACGTCTCATATTTGCGCAGTTAGACTTCACACATTAGGTTCAACATTAGTGATTGCTGGATATGCCGGTCGGGTCCGGGCAGACTTCTACCACTAATGCAACCTAACCTCGTGTCATAAGTACAATTACAATTTCTAATTGTAATCCTAGGCATTCACTATTATCCAATTTTACCTATGTCCTTATAGGTGTTCATACCCTTTTTCCCAATATTAAATTATATGCCCAATTCACTATTCAAATTATAGACTTTTACGCCCTTTTTCAATTCACCTTTTAATTATGCACCATATGCTCTTTTTCCCAAGTTATAACTCAAGGTATATATATATATTATGCACAAACCCAAATCTACATATTTTCCAATTTATGTCCTTAGTTCATATTCATATATTTCAAAACAAGTTGTGCCCAAATTCATATTAACATATATTCTAATGTTCGCCTAAATTCATATTCATGTTATACAACACGATATATGTCCCCAAATCCATATTTGTATATTTCCACATTTTATGCCCAAACTTATATTCGTATCTTTCCAATATCAATTATGCTCCAAATTATATCTTTTCTAATCATTACTAATTTCGCACGTTCGCATTTTCAGCATTAGGCCTAAGCTCGATGGTAGCCTGGCTATATAAAAATAAAATGGGAAAAGAGGGAGAGAAGAGAATCAAGAATAGACATAATAATGAATCAATATTAAACTGATAGAAATAGGCATAACTGAATAGGCATATTATGACAAGATTTAACATGGTGGCGGTATGAATGTATAAAAGCAGATCTGATAATTATGTCATAATAGAATTGATTAGGCACCAATTCAAGATCCAATTTTTATATACATACCTAGGTTACTAATTAAACATTTAGATCTAAAAATAACTTGAACTCATAATGAATAAATCTAAGGAAATGGATCCAAATTACTGCAAAGAATATGTTGAATTTTGTAATAACCCGCAAAATCTGGGCCAGTTTAAAATTTTTATTTTGGCAATTTTAGCGAATTTTGAATATTTAAAATAGATTATTTTAAATAATATCGACGAGAAATTTATTTTGAAAACGATTTCGAAATGAAATGAATTGAAAACGATTTCGAAATGAAATGAATTGAAAACGATTTCGAAATGAAATGAATTGAAAACGATTTCGAAATGAATTGAAAACGATTTCGAAATGAAATGAATTGAAAACGATTTCGAAATGAATTGAAAACGATTTCGAAATGAAATGAATTGAAAACGATTTCGAAATGAAATGAATTGAAAACGATTTCGAAATGAATTGAATTGAAAACGAATTCAAATTGAATTGAAAGCGAATTGAAATGAATTCGAATTGAATTGAAATTTGAATTGAATAGAAATGAATTTTAAAACGAATTTATAAGGAAGAATTCAATTTTGATTTGAATTGAAATGGAAGTTGAAATTGTTTTTGAAACGAATTTAAAACTATTTATAAACTTCGTTTTAAATAGAAATCGACGAAATATATATTATATATATAATATAATGGCCTGAATAGAACGCGCCGCGCCGCGGCAGTTCGTGAATTTCGACCATTTATTTCAAACGGACATTACGGGAGATCCGACCGTCGGATTCTCCTGAAATCAGAACCGTTGGGTTCGTATCGAAAAGAGCTTTCTAACGAATATTCGAAATTAGAAATCTAACGGTTGGATTTGGAATTATGTCCAAATCAAATTCAGAAAAGGTCGCTGTAAGTGCAGTTCGATGGCCGTTGATGGAAATCGACTGTACGAGCCTTGATAAAATTATTAAAAATAGTAATAATTTGCGTAAAATCATAAGAAATGGTTTGGGAAAAATTGAGGTGAAAAACTCCATATTTGAAAAGATAAAAATAGATTTTTATCGAATTGAACTAGTTATTAACTAGAAAAATAATCCAATGGTTATAAATAAACAAATTGGATTAGATTTGAATTGAAATTATCAATGGATATTTTCGATATTGGATTCCATGATTATACAGATATTGTGATGGGAGTTTGGAAGATATCGATATCGTTATTCCCGATATGATATCTGTTGGTTTCACGATTTGATGTTGAATATAAGTCGATACTATCTTTATTCAAAACCTTATATTTAATGTCAAATTTGATTGATTGATTGTATGGATTGTGCTCGACCAGTTTATGAGCAGAATATACTTTTACATTTAGCATTGGGTTGGGTTGAAAATATCTATGTGCTAACGCCTTGTGAAACACTTCACGATTTGACGATAAGGTGTTTAGCGATGTTGTGTCCATTTCAAATTTAATGAATGATTGTGAAAGGATATTTTTCTTAAGTGAAAAGAAATGTATTCCCGATTTTGGACAGGGAATGTTTTATAAAAATGTTTTATAAAACAGAAAGGATTTCGAGGCCCAAAACCCGATGATTTCTAAAATGATTTAGAAATGTATTATATGTTACATTGTGGTTCATCGTGTATTCGATTAGTTGCTATTGATGATGTATCTGTTTGGTGGCGGAGAATTTATTCTCTTGCTTAACACCCTTCTTTGAGACGTACGAGCTCAAAGGTTATGTGATTAATAGTGACTGATCATATGCGTGAATTACTGATGTGAAGTACTATATTTTGAAAGTACTTGTGATTATTACATTGTGAAATGATTTTCCCTACTTTGGGATATGAAATGATTTAGTATGTGGCTAAAGAATCGGGTAACCCTGAGACTAAAAGTATGGGTGAGAGGGCGGTGTATGCTCTCCATGAGTGGGAGGTGCATCGTCGGTGTAGCCTACTCCTACGTGGGGTAGGTGCACATATATATATCGAGTTGCGAGGTGCGTACCCTTTGCCTTGTCGATGGGGAGCACGATATTTGGTTGCATACTTGTTTGTATGCATTGTTATGTTTCGGAATTCACATTTCAAAATGATTTGATTTGAAATCCCGAAGTGAAATCTACTTTAAGATAGAAAGTTAGATATGTATTTCAAATGATTTGAAATAAGAAATCGGGAATAAAATCCAAAGGAATAATTTCTGTAAATTGAATTGGATTTAGAAAATCTAAGTGTAGTGATTAATCTAAGTGGGTAGATTGGGATATTGCATGTTGATTGATGCATAGTAGATCCATATATCTATATTGATTGTTGTTTATACACTGGCTTTCATGGGGGTAAACCCGTTCCGCGAAAGTGGCGTGGTCCCGTGATTTGCATTATTTTTGAACAAAGTTAACAACTGTTTTTTTGAGTTCTCACACCAGTCCCATGACTGACCTGTAGTTTGCTTTTCCCTTGCGAACTCGGGTGCCCCTATTTTCCACACGGGCAGTCGAGTAGTTTTATTTTGCAGATGTTTTGAGCAGGATTCTGGATTGAAGCTTTAAGCTGTGTCCAGACATTTACAGTCTTCCGCTGTGTAGTTTATATTTCCGCTGTGCATTGTATTACATTTATGTAAATTTATCTTCCGCTGTGTATTATATATCGATATACTCTGATATTCTGTACTCTGATGTAACATTATTATGATGTTTATTGAAGTCTTCTGTTATTTGTTCTGATGTGTTGTATACCCAAAGTTAGCGTATGCGGGATTCGAACGGTCTTGGTCGATTTAGCGATCGATTAGGTCCGGGCGAAACCCATGTCGTTACAAATTTATTGTTGTAGCAACCGTTGAATTTGCATAATGTTTGCTGAATTGGATTTGGTGAAGATTAGGCCCTCCAATTTTTGTTGCAGTAGAGCTCCGCCATCACCGCCATTTTTATTGTTAATAAAACCTAGGTTTAGGCTCCTTTATATAGGAGTAGCGGAGCAACCAATACCTTCAGATTGGACCGGAAGCCATTAGAATCGTCCACGTCAGAGAAGCTTCCAGATCCCCGGGTGGGTCGACCCCGGGGTCGACCCCCATGAGCCTGGGTTGACCCATGGGTTGACCCAGCCGGGTCTCGGGTCGACCTCAAACGGTTGGCCCTTCCTTGATTTGCATGCCGGATTTCAGGTTTTGCTGATTTATGAATATTTTTGAATTTATATGTATATATATCTTCCTTATATACATATAAACTTCAAACCTTAGTAACTTCTTCATACGGTGTCCAATTTACTCAAACCAAATGTTTATCTTGATCAGAATTTCGAGCCGGACACAATGGCGTAGTCCGTTTTACTTAATTCTAAATACTTAATTAAGTTTTCCTTAAGTCATTGTTAAAAGTGTATTTCACACTAATTATTCTTTAATTCATCATCTTTAGTGTTGTTAAAATTTCGGGGTGTTACAAGAGGGGCCCATTCCTTAGAGATATAAGGGGCTAGAAAGAACTTGGTAACCTGAATAAAAAGTTAAGAAGATAACCAAGTTAAATGGAAACCCAATGAGGTAAAGAAAGCGCATAAAGGAATGTTTAGACATAGGGTCTAATAACATATTAAAGTGAGGCGCTTGGGCCATTCCGCACGTTTGAGGGTGAATATCCCAACGGGGTAGATCATCGTGGTGTCATAAGGCATGAGGGGAGTGCACATTCATCTGATTATTATGTCGGTTCCGAAGGACAGGAAGGGGAAGCACGCGGCTTCCTGAGGTACGTAAGGTGCTCGTGATAGTCCTCTGTATGGTGGCAGATGTTTAGGATGTGCTCTCAGAGTTTGGGTCTGTGCGTAACTGCCAGATGGGTGGGCCTTGACTGCAAAAGTAGCTTTGTAGTCAGAATGCTATGACAAGGTGGCACTAGGGTGATTCGGCATTCGCCTCAACGGGGGAAGGGGGTAGAGGGTCACGACCAACAAGGGTAGTAGATCGTCAGATACCCGTCATCAGCAGCTAGTGGGATGCGAAAAGACTAGAGCTAAACCCAATAAACCATTCACCTTTCACTATCGAGGTATGATGGTTGAGGGAAGATGCCAACTGGATGTTTAGATTGTTTATTGCTAGGGGCATGTCACTTAGCTCTTGTATTCTTTACAAGCCGAGGGAGGGGCCGAGGTGGGGCCATAGCCTCCATGAAAACAGACCCTAGGAATATCTGTATTTTGAGGCTATTAAAGGCGGGCCTGTATAGATATGGAAAAGCTCCTGATCGAGTTCCTTGTTTCTTGTATCGCCCTGCCACAGAACTTGGTGCACATTAGAGGACGTGCGGTTAAGACATCGAGCTACAATTGACGATACATACGTGGGAAAATCTAGATACATGCATGTCTGCTCTGGGTGGTGTATTGTAGACTTGAGGGCATTACTCTGGTATGGAATCTGATTTGATCGAAGGTGGCACTCCGTACGCTTACGTAGCATAGAACTGACAGATATATGCGGAACGTGACATTGTTATATAGAGATCTGTATGTTACTTTAGCGTAGGATGAGAGACTGCGTATATTTCGGTGGAGTCCATGCGAGTGGGGAACCATGGGGTGTACCTTAATATTGGGGGTAGCTACATATGTATTAGGTTAATCCACTGGGTAGTAAATGGGTACGACGTATGTGTAAGCCTTGCGTGTTGTTAACCCAAGTAACCTAATAAATAAGAAAATGTGATTGAGCGGTATATATAGGATTATCCAAAGTGTATAGTTTAAATGCAGTCACCAGAACTTGTGTTCTGACCTCCACCTCATAACATACTCACATGTTAGATTTGTGGCAGAGACATGATAGCATTGGATGCTGGTTAGGCAGTATTATTCGTACGGTAAGGCTATACTTTGATTATATTATATTTATCCATTCCTCTATGAGATATTTTCTGAGATCTGACATATTTTATGTCTCTGTCTTTTCTGCAGGATACCGGAGCAAACCAACACAAGTTTCGATAGATTAGAATTTAAAAAAATTGGTCTATCGGAATTCGTGTTGTGACATCTGATATCAGTGCTTAGATTTAGGATTCCTGTATAGATAATGAGTGAACATAATTGTATTTTTAAAAAATAAAAATAATATCTATTATACATATATATGCCTAGATCCATAGAGGAACCCACTAAATAAAAATAGCATAATATGATAAGAAATGGGATATTTGTTTTGTATACTAAAGGAAAGAATATGGAAATTTGAAATTTACGTGGAAAGTGTAAATATATTTTGTACGGAAGGAAGGTGAATCCCATATAACTAGTATTTTGGGTTAGTGGGTTTGGCGGTAAAACCTTACAAATTGTAAAAGGTTTTTAAAAAAAGAGAAAAATGGATTAGGAATATATATAGTTGAGAGAATTGACTTTGTGGAAGTGTCTAGGAAAGCCTAGAAAAATTGGAAACCCGCTTTGAATATAACCCCATTATTAACTTTTAAGAACTTGAAATTGTAAAAGTTTTGGGAAAATGGTTTATGGTATTTTCAAGTTTTAATCTTAAAAGTTATGAATATGTAAATTATACATATTGAGTTTTAAAGTAAAATGGGGTATATTTTGTAAATAGTGATTCCTTGTGAAAATTTTGTCTAAAATAAATTTTTCTCAGTAAAAGGTGCAGATTATATAGCTCGCTAGTTTTCTTATTATATTTCATAGCAAGAATTTTTAATAAAGGATGTTTTGATGTCTCTATTCTTATGATAATCCTTTTTGATAAATTATTTTGGGTGGACAAAATAACTTGTAGAAATTAAGTTTAGAGTAGATGGTTGCACCTTGTAGTAAGAGATTGAACCGACCTTATAGGTAAGAACCAGTCGTAAGCCTGATTGAGAATTAGTTGTTCTTGTCTACTCCAGTTTTTGTGATAAAAAAAAAAAACGATTTACATTTTTTTAAGATGACATGTTTTTATGATTTGGCAAAAGTAAGTTTTCATGAGCAAAATAAATTTTTGACACTTTTAAAATTTTGGAAGAAAATTTAAATGAAAAAAGGGGCAAACCGTGTTTTAAAAAGTATGGAGTAGGTAAGGATTTAAGCCTAGGGAAGACGGGAAAAGTTTTGAGGCTATGAAGTAAATAGCGAGAATTATCTTGGAATAATGGTAAGTTCCCGTAGAACGTGTAATCATTGAAAAGCCTAAGGTGTTGCTTAAAATAATTGTTGGTACATAGCTAGGACTAGTGGTGACTACTAGACATTAGAGGACAAGTAAGTATTGACATCTTGTTGGTTGAATTTTTCAGAGGAAGACATAGTCCCAAAATTCTTGGCCCTTAGTAGTGGTTGTGTACGTCTGTTTTCATATTTTAGTTGAAAGACTAAAGGGCCTATTTGAAAACTAAACATAGATCAGACGATTAAATAAGCTAAGAAAAGAGATATGGTATAACTAAAAAGGAAACAACAAATTCAGTAAAGCACCAAACATGATAAATTATGAGGAAAGATGGATAATGATAAAAAAATTCCAAGATAAGATGAAAAAAAATTAGTAACAGAGAAAAATTTTCTTATGAGGGCTGTGCTTGGATAGAAAAATCGGGGATCTTTATAGAATAGTTTCATAAAATCCAAGTGTGGTCGGAAAAAGGTAAATAAAAGAAAGACGGAAGTTGTGAAGTTTTACGTTTTCCACCTTTTTGTAACATAAGAAATCGAATTTAGAAAATTAGTTTTTTATGAAATTCAAAGAATAAAGTTGGTTGCTGGGATTTTGTATGCAAAAATTGGATGAACTATGATCTTGCTTAGTAAGAGTGTGGGAATATTTGCATGAAAAAACATTTTTGATTTTCAAAATATTGCATTCATATAGAACTGCCAGTATATTTAGGATGTAAGCATTATATTTTTAAAGAATTTTTGAAAATTTGCATATACATAGGAGGTACCGCTTAGGCATACATGTATTATTATGTTGTATTTCATTATGCACAAGTGCACAATGTTTGCAAAAATTGGATGCTTACATAATGGATGTATATTATGCGAGGGGTTAACAGATTTTTACCTTTATCAAATTTCGGGGACGAAATTTTCTAAGGGTGGGAGAATGTAACACCCCGCATTTTTAAGATAAAAAAATGTCAGTAACCTAATTAAATGATGAAAATTAAGTAAAACAGACAGCGTCATTGTGTCTATCTCGGAATTCTGGTCAAGATAGACACCTGATTTACGTAAAATGGACATCATATGAAGAAGTTATTAAGCCTAGAAGTTTGTATATGCAAAAGAGAAATATATATACACACACACACAATAAAAATATAAAATAAGGATTGCATGTAATATATGCATGCACTAAAAATGAAAAAGAAAAATGTAATGCATGCATTGAAAGAAAGAAATGATTGGTTGCATGTAGTGTAAACATGTTGCATGCACTGATTTGTAAACAAAATGCATTAGTATTAAAAAGGAAATAAAAGAGAAAGATTCATGCAATGGTTTAATTTAAATACTGTTACAAACATGAAAAGAGAAGTAAGGAAAGAACAATAATTATCATTTTTCTAAGACTTGTTAACAAAAGCCTTAGTAGCTTAGTTGGTTAGAACATGTGATTTGCATACAAGATGTACAGAGTCCGATCCTCGTCAGTGTTATATTTTTGTTTTAAGGCAAACGACTAAAATAATACATGTTCATGAGAGAAAATATGTATAAACACACGTATAAGAAAAAATATACATATAAGGAAGTAATATATATATATATATATATGAGAATGCACGCGTATATATGTGTAGGAATACATGTATACAAGAGATAAAATTCAAGATAAGGCTACAGTGATTGAAATATGGCAAGAATGAAATAACGGTGCAACATCGTTTGAATTTTGAAAACGAAACGAAAATTGTGCGTATATATATACACGTAAAATGAACGTTAGGAGAATTGTATACGCATAAGAAAATTACATATGAATACAACAGTTAAATAAATTTCCGAAAATTCGAACATTCGAAAATCAAATTTCTGCTCCAAAACAATTCAAACATTTGAAATTTAAACTTTTGCGCCTAATTGGCACATTTAATTGGTAGAAAGTGATAATGCATGCCCTTTTGACTTTACTCTATTAGTCCAATACAAAATTATTGTTAACATGGCAACTTCCTATTGGCTATATGACATGGAGAGAATAGATTTCATTTAGGAAAATAGACGGTTAGCATCGATTTAAGCTTCTTACATAAAGAACCATATAGCTCTCCATTCTCATTTGTTGTTTCTTCACTTTCTTCTTCTTCCTCCAAATAATTTCCGAATAAAATTATTAATTATAATATTAGGGCGCTGTCTAAATAAAGATTAAAGAAAAGAAAATTTATTGTCAAAAACAACAAATTCAGAAAATAAGGAGTTTTCAATTGCAACAATAGTACAAACTCATGACTATCCATCTGCAACCAATCCAAAGAGATTCATTTCTAGATCTGCATGTCAAGGTGAGTGGATTTAAGTTATATCATTTTTTATAATGATATATTATCGTTTAACATTCCCCGTTATTGTATAATGTGAATTTGCTTGAATAATTGAAAGTATTGAATATGAAAACCATTCTGATCGATAAATACGAATACGTCGAAGATGCTGATCGAGATGGAGCAATTGAAGACCATAGATCTTCATAAAAGGGAAGAGTTACTTACAATCTCTAGTTGATCCCTATAAATATACTGTGATTCTGTCGTGGTTGAAATCTACGGAATGAAAGGACTACTCGCTACTAATTTATAGGGTGATTCCTAAGATGTGGTCGGAGGGTGCCTTCGGTTCATCCTGTTTCTGGATGGCTTGTGTGGACGATGTGAATGGTGGCCAGATGTTCCAAAAGTCAATTATAACCTCAAGCCTCATCAATAGAGAGATGACATAAAACGGGCAGGTAGCATGACTGTGTGGGTCGCTCCCATTAGGGTGTATTGTCACCATCTAGAGAATATTCATATTTGTTCTTCTTTCATTTCTGTATCTTCAGATAACGGTATGTGGGCCCAACCGTTGGTGACAATATATTCGAAACACTCAAGAGAAATGAGTGGTCGGTCATGTGTGGGTCGGGTTGCACGATGTTCTTGTTGAACCCAGTGTATTCCCCTCTAGAGATACACTATCTGTAACGACCCAGATTTTTCTGGTCGATTTATTTTGAATATTTAATATTATTTTAAATATTGAGCTGATAATATAAATCGATTTTTATATTGAATTATCGATATAATTATCGTAATACGAGGATCTTAAGTAATTCAATTCGAAATGGTGTCAAAATGATTTATATGAATTTTTGTTTGAATTTAAACGTTAATGATAATAATTTATTATCAAGGAATTTATTTGTTTTCGAATTTAAATTATATTATATTAATTTATTTTGGTTTTTTTTATATACGTTCGAATTAATTTATATAGTCTATTATGTTAAGTTCAGAATAGTGTAATTACATTGGAATGACGGTCGGTACGCTAAAATAGCGGTTCACGATTTTTAATTATGAACCCCGAGATATTTGATTTTGGATAGGATCGAAATCAAATCAACATCTGTTTAAAAAGGATAAAAGATCTCTTTATATCGAAATCAAATCAAATCAAATTAATTAGAAAATCTTTTCAAATTAAATACAAAGATCTGTTGTGTACTTCCTGTCCCCCTCCTTCTTCTATAAAAATCGCTCCTCAATTCCTCTTGTTATAAACCGTATGCCTCCCTGTTATTTACGTTTGTAAATCAAAGCCCTTTGTGAAAATCCTCCACAGCAGAAATCAAAATTCTTTTTTTATTCCTCTTTCCATAATCAATTATCATTCAAAAAATATATAAAAAAAATTGATATCGAGTTCGAATTTGTATTTGAATAGATAAAGGGGCATAACGATGTAAGCCGACATGATCGAGGATACGGGGTACTGTGATTTTAGGGGTTTCGGTTCTTCAAACAACGCGTGGAAACTAGGGGTCTCGAGCATCAAGGGAGGTTGCGAATTGGGAAACTAAGGTCAGTCTCGATCAAATTCTGGTGATGTTCGAGTTTGGACAGTAGCGACTTAGGGCTTCACTTCGATACGATTTGCTTACTGCTCGGCGCTGGTTCCTGAATTTTGAAGTTAGGACAGCGGAGTAGAATGGTTGCGCGATGCTAGGACGAGACTGCAGGAGACTTTAGTGGTAGGGTATTTGGAGAGGTCGATGATGCAAATCGACGGTCTTAGGCGATGATGAGAGGAAGGCAGTCTGCTGATGTCGCTATTTAGAAAAGGAGGATTTTTGGGCGTGATGTTCATGGTGAGTTTCAGAGATTCCAAAGCATGGAAATGTAGCCGAACATGGATTGGGAGGTTTGGTGATTCTGGGATCTGTTGGTCTGGAGTTGGGAAGTGCATGTGAAGTCGGGGAAGATGTATTATGGACTGGAAAGACTATAGGTTCGGATTTCGGCAGAGAAAGGTATAACCATGTTTAAAAAATTAAATTCAGTTCTTAACTTCATTTAAATTGTTTTTAAAATATAACCCAAACTTAACATGTGTAATGATGTCATACGATTTCAGATTTTCAAGTGAAACAAGTGCGTTAAAATCTGTATCGTCAATATCTAAGCATACAATTGGATTGGGATATTTTGGAGGCAACTGAAATTTTCAATTAAGTTAAACATCAGTTTAATTTAATCAAAAACAAACCGCAAAAGTCACGGTGAGTAAATCTCACTCATCTGTTATTTAGAATTATTTTTATTCGTTAAAAATAATTGTTGTTGCTTGTTTGAATGCTGTTTGATTGATTTAAATATATTAGTTATTTAGGGTTGACTATTATATATATTGTGTTGATGTTTGGTTGGATTCCCGCAGTCTCATTAGCGGATGCCCGCAGTTTAATAGCGGATGATTTCCCTATGCGCCCCACAAATATATATTATTGGATGACCTTCATACCGCGATATCCTGCCTCGAAGCAGGATGGGTATTATTTCTGTTGACTATGTCGATGCAGGAAAAACAGGTTGGAGGAATCCAACTGGATTCCTCAAAAATATATTATCTGTTTGTTTATTTGTTTGCACATATACTGTCATATATGATGTGTTAGAGAACCTGAAATAAATAATTGGTTATGTGGTGTTTGAAAAAGGGAGAAACTATTTTTCCAAAGTAGAAATATCTATTTCAAAGGAAATTGAAATCGGGACTTGTTTAATAATATAAACAAGTAAAATAAATAGGGTTTGTAAATAAAAAGGGGAAAATTATCATTTGGATAATTTGAATATTTAAATTCAAATGTGAATTTAAAAATAGAAGTGGGGAAAATCGTTTAAAGAAATAAACGATGGAATTTATTCTGATGTCAGAATATAAATTGAACTAAATAAATACCGTGAGGATTTATGATTTTGAATTCGATTAATTCGAATTTATTTAAATAGAAGTTAAATTAAATATAGAAAAATAAAGGGAAATTAAATAAGAGAATTGAGATAGAAACCGAATAAAGAAAATTCAAATAGAATTGGAATATAGAAATTCAAGTAGAATTTGAATAAAGAAAATTTAAATAGAAATTGAATATAGAAATTCAAATGGAGTTTGAATATAGAAAATATAAAGGAGATTCAAATATAGAATTTGAATATAAAAAGTGAAATAGAATTTGAATAGAATTTGAATATAGAAATTTCAAGGAGATTTGAAAATAGAATTTGGAAATAGAAATTCCAAAGAGAATTTGAAATAGAAAGTTGAAATCATTTCGAAAGGGGAACGACGAAATATATTTCGAAGTGTGGATTTTTAAATAGAATAGAAATAAATCCAAAGGATTTATAATTTATAAAAGGAATTGAAATGGAATTTGGATATAGATTTCAAATATAATTGAAATGGAATTTGAATGTAGGAAATTCAAATAGAATTAAATCGGAATTTGAATATAGAAGATCGAAATATAATTAAAACGAACTCGCCGCAGCGCTGCAGTTCGTAAATTGGCGATTCGAACTTCAATTGAGTATATAGAAGTCAAATTAAGTCAGAATTCTTTGAAACAAAAACCGTCAGGACCAGTTAGATAATAGTTTTCTAATAGAAGAGAAAAATCTGAATTCGTTGTATATATTTTGAGTTATGTCAAAATCAAATTTTTAGAAAAGCAGCGCCATAACCATTTAAAAGCCATAACAGTTTATTTAATTTTATAAAAGGATTTTAAGCGAATAAATTCCGAATTTCTATTTAGAAAATTTCAGATTTGAGTTGTAAATTATATGTGAACTCAAGTGGAGTCATGAATTGATTTTTGAAACAGAAATCAGATTTTGATTATTGAATAGAATTAACTAATGTGAATAGTAATTAGTTAATGAGAACTTGAATTGGTATTGGGCTTTGAATGAGTGAATTCGATTTGAAAATATATATTCGAAATCGAAAAGGAAACTAGAATTGAAATTAAAATTCAATTTGGTTATGAGCAAGTTAAATATTTTGTTTGAACATGTTATGTTCAAACAAAGAAGTGAAATAGGCAAAATAACTAATTAAAGAATAAATGAGCGAAACTGAATTCAAACGATTGGATTGAGTTGAATTGAATTGAAAACAGGTGAGCATGTGTTAGACAGGTATGGGATGAAGTATATGAAGATTTTAACTTATGTGCCCGACAAAAAGGTACATGTTTAAATTCATATATGAGATTTTATGCGCCGTATCGGCAAGCCGCTTGGCTTTTTCTTTTTCTTTTGGATTGGTGAGGGCCATGGGAGGCTATTTGAAATATCTCGATGCTTTTTTTTACCCAAAAAATAATATAGAATAACAAAAGGGAGAATTCAGCCATTCTCCAAAGGCTCACAAAAACGGTTTCCTCAGAAAGCAAAAACCGTGCACACACAAACAACATATACAACCAATGACAAAAAGATCAAAAAACAACATGACCGATCAACGGCCTAGCTCAAGCAAAACGACAGACTGGCCTCTGGAGTCATTGAAGTCGGACATCCCCGAATGGTCGACGATGGACGTCGAAGATGGCTCCGCTAAGTGTAACACCCCGAATTTCAGTTAACACTGATATTCACTAATTACAGAATTAATAATCTCAGATGTGAGAATCAGGGGAAACGGGTTACGTCATTGTGTTCGTCTCGGAAAAATACGCGAGATAGAGTCCGAAATTTTGTAAATCGGAGTCCGTATGACCCGGTTAAGGCCCAAAGAAGTTTTCGGGAAATTTGAATTTCGAAACATGCAGAAATGGGGGCCAGGCGGGAAAACTCCCGCCCAGCCAAGTCGACTTGGCTGTCGACAGGGCTGTCGACTTGCCCTGTCGACTGATTCTGGCCTGGGTGCACCAGTTTGAGTTTTGGGCTGTGTTTTGAAGGGCTGGACGAAATCTAATGGCTCTAAATAGAATTAGGGTTAATCTAAGGGTTAGAAACACATCCTAATCCTATAAATAAGACCCTAAGCTAGCCCTAAATGATCATAATCCTATCCTCTAACTAAACTATGCCAAAATTTTCTATGATCATGGCCTCCACTCAAAGCCCTAGCCTCCATCCTCTTTCTAAACTATTTCTATGAAGGCTTTCATGTTCATACAAGCATTTTTAAGTTGTATGAGTGGTCATTAGCTTGCATTCATCATCAAGTTGCAAGCTTTATTTTCAAGGCTAGAGTTTTTGGGTGATTATTGGCAAGGGTTTGCTTATTGGAGTTTAGTGGTGAGTTTCTATAGCCTTAATAATCAATTGTTAAATTGATTATGATAGGATATGATAAGATATGGCTATGTTTGTGGATCAATGTGTTTATGCAAGTTTAGTATAGTGTATGTTGTGTGTTTTGCGAGTTTTATGCTATATGTCATGCAAGTATAATGCTATGTTTTATGATGCTCATTATGCAAAACACTATGTTGAACATTGATTCATATGTAACATGTTATGCAAGCTATATGTGAGATTATATGCAAGTTCATATGTAACATGTTATGCAAGCTATATGTGAGATTATATGCAAGTTCATATGTAACATGTAATGCAAGTTATGTGCATGATTATATGCAAGATCATATGTAACATGTTATGCAAGTTATGTGTTTGGTTATATGCAAGTTATGTGCATGATTATATGCAAGATCATATGTAACATGTTATGCAAGTTATGTGTTTGGTTATATGCAAGTTATGTGCATGATTATATGCAAGTTCATATGTAACATGTTATGCAAGTTATGTGTTTGGTTATATGCAAGTTATGTGCATGATTATATGCAAGTTCATATGTAACATGTTATGCAAGTTATGTGTTTGGTTATATGCAAGTTAACATGTGACATGCTATGCAAGTTCACACCTTTGTATGACATAAGAATCATATGCAAGTTACCCCCTTTGTGACATATGTGCTTCATGCAAGTTTGGGTTAAATGCTAGTTGGGTTTAATGTATGCTCATATATGCAAGTTGACACCTTTTAAACCCATGATAAAGTTATATGCTATGTTGGTTAAACCCATGACATTTGTGATGAATCTTCCCTTTATTATGTCATGTTATGAGAACGAATTACGTGGGGAACGATGGGGTTAATATGCATGTTAATAAAATGGTGTGAAATGGGTATGCTTAAGCATAACATAAAGTGAATGGACATAATTGGGAATTTACCTATTAAGTTAGGTCTACCCATATTATGGAATTGGGAATTTACCTATTAAGTTAGGTCTACCCATATTATGGAATTGGGAATTTACCTATTGAGTTAGGTCTACCCATATTCTTGAAATTTGTAATTAATTAGGGATAATTAATACAAATTATGGGGGTGATTAATTAGGTGTAATTAATCTACTAAGACACGAGGTTGGACCCTTTTTGTAGCATAAGACTGCCCGGAACCGACCGGCAAATCCAGCGGCTACAAATGATTGGCCCAATGTGAGAGGTCTTAGTCATAAACTAAATACGTGACAAGTGTAAAGACACGAGGTTAGACTCTGTTATGGTGTAAGGCTGCCCGGAACCAACCGGCATATCCAGCTGCCATAAAAGACAGTCTAATGTGAGAGGTCTTTACAAAGGTTACGATCTTAATTAATTAAGAAACACTTAACCAAATTAGCATGTAGTAGGGCATGAGGGGTTAAGTGGGTGCCTTGGGTGGCATGTAGTCACTAGTGGGGGTGCCTTGGGTGGCATGAGGAAACTAGTGGGTTGCCTTGGGTGGCAATAGAAAATACGATTAGAATACTTAACCAAAGTGGAACATGTAATTAAACATGACTAAAGGGTTAAGTAAGTGCCTTGGGTGGCATGTGGGAATCAAGTAAGTGCCTTGGGTGGCATGTGGAAATCTAGTGGGTGCCTTGTGTGGCAATTAAAGTATGATTAAATGACTTAACCAAAATTTATAACATGTAAGTGGACATGGTTAAAGGGTTAAGTGGGATTCACTAGAAATGACAAGCTTAGGTGGGTAGCTTGTGGGGGCCCATTTCAACCAATATCCCAAAGGTATCTTTGTGGGCTCGACCCAAGTCGAGGACGGGACACGCATATTGGGCTTGACTGTAAGAGGCCAAAACGGGTTAGCGGTGGCAACGCGAGTCCAACGGGTTTCATATGCGTGTGTGGACCCGGGCTGGTAGGTAAGACGTTGTTGCATCGTGTAGATATAAGCCGTGCACCATTTGTTGTATCGGGTTGCCACTTTGGGGAGTGATACACCCCATTGTGGGGCCAGCACGGGTATCTACGGTAGGGAGCCGATCGCTTGGGGAGTAGTGGGTACACCTAGTGGAGATAGGGGCAGACGGCACCTATGTAGTCAGCTAGGGGTACACGAAACTACTATTAAAAATTACTAAGTACACTTAGTGGGATCAACCTTTAAGTAGGAATTACCCTTGGGTGGGTAGAACTGGTGTGGTGCAGTGTAGGAATTATCCTTGGGTGGGTAAATGCGTCTTTTCGGTTATCCTAGTACATCCTGTGTTTAGTTGGCTACTTAGTGTAGTCATTATCCCCAGAGGTACCGTACCTTGTTTATATCATACCCTAATTACTTTAATGATTGTATTGTTAAGGTTATAGGACTCGCTCAGACTTATGTCTGACCCCGTTGATTTTATCTTTTTCCCAACCCTCAGGTTATCAGAGTGGGCCTAGCACTATTGGGCTTTGATCAGACTGCTTTATCTATCTTTTGGAGCTTGGACCGTGGATGTAAAGCTCAGTTTATCTTTTCTATTATGGCTATTAAGTTATGTAGTGGGATTATGTACTTTTGTTTTATCAGGATGGATATTATGTACTTGACTCTTGTTTATGGTTTTGGTGTAACCAAACATGTTTTACTTTCCGCTGCAATGAAATGATGTTTTAAATTCTCAAGTATTACTTATATCTGTCTTGTTGTAATTTTTCTGTTCTATATTCACTTAAAATACTCCACCGATGTTATGGCATTCCCTTAGTGAGTGACCGTAGCGGGTGTGTGGGTGTTACACGTGGTATCAGAGCTTAAGGTTACCAGAACAGATAAATTTTTTAGAAAAACTATTTTTCTAAAACATTTTTGGAAGAAGTATTTTCAAAAACATGTCTTTTAAGAGAAAAGTTTTTGAAAGAAAAACATAATCCCCAATAGCCATATCTTTATCTTTCGAATTCTCCGTTTTGAATCTCTTCCTCTCTCGTTTTGAGTTTCCCCTCCGTGTATAGATGATCTTTCTAAGATAGATAAGAATGGAAAACCACTTCAAGGGACTTAGACATTTGTCGGATTAGAAGTTGGTTTAAGAAGGAGGAGGACTTGTAGGTACCTATGGGATAGACGATGGGAGGACGGCTCAAATAGTTGTTTGGTTAATGAAGGACGAAACCTCATTTTGATGGGAGGTTACGAGGGGAGAATGGGAAGAAGAGGGCTAGTAGTTATCCTTTTGGAGGAATAGGACACCTTATTAGGATTGTCCAAAGGGGCATGGGCAAGGTATGGAATCTCCTGGAGGGTAGTTGTATTCCCTCACTGCTAGTGTACCAGATGGGGATAGGACCGTCTAGGTTGGAATTTGGATTTCTTTTCCGGTTCGAACTTTATTTGATTCTGACGCATCAAGTTCGTTTATCTCATCATTGTTACTTGAGTCACTGCACTTAGACACCAGTTTAGTTGATGATCCCTTAGTTGTTTCAAACCCAATTGGGGCTCCATGATGTGTTTGGGTTTGAAAGTTTCTATACTTAGCGTTGAGTTTAGATGTGATGCTTTTTGGGCTTCACGGGCTATGGGTTAGTTTTGGGCATGGACTGGTTATCCAGTAGGGGTGCCGTTCTTGATTTTGAAGGGAGAGTTGTTAGGTTTATGACCCGCTTGGGTAACACTCTCGAGATCTCTTGTAATCCCATGGAATCTGTTATGCTAAGTTGTCTAGAATCGCTTGACACGTCGGTCGAGAGTTTGCGATCTGTTAGAGTGGTCCGGGAATACTCGGATGTGTTTGAGGAGGTGAAGGGCTTACCTCCAGAGCGGGAGATTGACTTCCGAACATATCTGGTAGACAATGCCAAACCAGTATCTTGGCCAGTGTGCCACATGGCTCCTCGTGAGAGGAGGGAACTCCATAAGCAAGTAGGCGGTTTGCTTGAGAAGGGGTTCATAAGACGAAGTATATCGGAGTGGGGTGCTCCAGTAAATTTTGCCACGAAGGCGGATGGGTCCCTCAGACTTTGTGTAGGCTAAGGAGAACTAAATAAACTCACAAAGAAGAATAGACACCCATTGCCGAGGATTGATGATCTCTTTGATCAGTTAGTTGGCGCCTCAGTATTTTCGCAGTTGGACTTAGCCACGGGGTTTCGTCAGTTGAGAATGGCTGAGGATAGTATAGAGAAGACTGCCTTTAGGACTCCGGATGGGTTTTTATGAGTGGATGGTGATGCCATTTGGTTTGACGAACGCCCCCGCATACTTTATTGATTTGATGAGAAGGGTGTTCAGGGAGTACCTAAATAAGTTCGTGATGGTCTTTGTAAATGACATCTTGGTCTTTTCTAGGAGCGAAATAAGTTTTCGTATGTGCTCAATAGGTTGAGCAAAGCCAGTTATGGGATAAACGGTGGTTTTTGGAGCGAGACTGGCGAGGACATCCAGAGTTGGACAAGGGCTTAATTATTTAGCCGTTTTTGCTAGTATCATCTCACGTAGGTCGTCTGAATTCGAAGGAGGTATCCCTTGGGTGTTTGTCTGATATTGGTTTAGGCCTTTGGGGCTTGCATTTGGGGGATGCCGAGTTCGACTAGGGTGGTCTACGTGAGAGATGGACAGTTGTGATGATTTTGGATGGGGTAATATCCTGGTTTTCTCTAAAAGTGGAGAAGAGCATGCCCTACATCTTAGGGAAGTGTTGGAGACCCTTCGAGCGCATAGTCTTAGGACAGCAAAAGTGGATGGGATTCTTAGCATCCTATGAGTTTGAGATAGCGTATACCCATGGCAAGGGTAACGTGGTAGCGGACGCCTTAAGTAGAAAAAGGCTGTCCTTGAGTTCATTGTTCGTTGAACGACGGAGCTTAGAGTTTATTTCTATGTTTGACTTTAGACCTTCCGTTGACTTTGTACCCGGTTTGCTAGCCTCCTTGGAGGTTAGGCCTACTCTTTTGGGGCGGATTGGCGGAGCGCAGCGAGACGACCCACAGTTGGTTGAGTTAGTAGAGAAGCTCATGAGGAGGGGGAGTCGTCCAGCCATTTGAGTAGGTACACCCTAGGTTGTAAGGGGTGGTTGCGTAGTGATGGTAGACTTTGTGTACCGCAAGACGAGGGTTTGAGGAAGGCTATACTTGATGATGCACATCGGTCGAAGATGACCATTCATCTCGGTGGGGACAAGATGTACCAAGACATGAAGCGAGTTTTCTTTTGGGCCGGTACGAAGAAAGATGTGGCCGAGTATGTCGCTAGATGCTTGGTGTGCCAACAAGTAAAAGCGGAGCAAAAGAAACCCGGTGGGTTGCTTCACCCATTGGAGGTTCCGCTATGGAAGTGGGATAGTGTCTCGATGGATTTCGTCAATGGATTACCAAGATCGAGGAAGGGTAATACGGGAATTTGGGTTGGGGTAGACAAACTTACTAAGAGTGCCCATTTTATACCCGTAAAGAGTAAGAGGACTGCTCAATGGCTAGCTTCAATCTACATTTGAGGGATTGTTAGATTGCATGGTGTACCTTCCAGCATAGTGAGTGATCGAGATCCTATCTTCACTAGCGAGTTTTGGAAGAGTTTGAAAGAGGCGGTAGGGACTCAGCTGTGTTTGAGCACCGCAAATCATCCTCAGACGGACGGCCAGACCGGGAGGGTGAATCGCATTTTAGAAGACCTTTTGAGGCTATGTATCTTAGATTTTGGAGGTACATGAGGAGAGCATCTTCCATTGGTGGAGTTGCCCGACAGACTTAGTGGTGTACATGATGTATTTCATGTGTCACATTTGAGGAAGTGCCTACATGAGACCGCAGAGGTGGTAGAGCCGAGCTTGCTTAGAGAAGTGGAAGTAGAGCGTGATGCGACTATTAGACGAGCTCCTACTCGCATCCTCGGGTCAGAGACTAGGAAATTGAGGAATCGAGAGGTTCAACTAGTCAAAGTAAAATGGGGAGAAGATGAGAGCAATGCTACTTTGGAGACGGAAGCGAAGATGCGTTCATTGTACCCATTCCTTTTTGAGGGTATGTCTTTTAACTTCTCCTTTATCGTTTGTCTAGTACTTATCTTATCTTTAGTATGTCCTCTCGTTAGTACTTTTGACCTTTAGATAGGGTAAACCTATGGTTGAAACATGTGTTTGAGACATGTTATGATTGATGGATGCATGTGGATGCAAGTGTTTGCTAGTGGTTGCTCGTGGATGCATATACACACCCTCTAGACACTAGATCGGCTCAATCACTTCATATTGCATTTTGCATATAATTGTGTGTAGGTAGCTATATTTATGGATGTATAATGATTGTGTTATCATATGGATGATGCATTTTGGTGAATGATTGTGCACTCTTGTAGATATAGTATGTGTCGATAGGGTTCTTTCGCATACATATTGGATGCATGGCACTATCACGGTTTGCATATGTTCATACATTAGATAGGGAACATATACACACACTTTTTGCATATGCTCATACATCAGTAGAAATTGTTTTAAGGACGATGGATGCCCATGTTTGATGGATTGAGTAGATGGTTGTTTGGATGGTAGGATATGCATTCTCCTTAACTTGGAGATTTCGGGGACGAAATCCTTTAAGGAGGGGAGAATGTAACACCCCGAATTTCAGTTAACACTGATATTCACTAATTATAGAATTAATAATCTCAGATGTGAGAATCAGGGGAAACGGGTTACGTCATTGTGTTCGTCTCGGAAAAATACGCGAAATAGAGTCCGAAATTTTGTAAATCGGAGTCCGTATGACCCGGTTAAGGCCCAAAGAAGTTTTCGGGAAACTTGAATTTCGAAACATGCAGAAATGGGGGCCAGGCGGGAAAACTCCCGCCCAGCCAAGTCGACTTGGCTGTCGATAGGGCTGTCGACTTGCCTGTCGACATGCCTGTCGACTTGGTAGTCGACAGGGCTGTCGACTGATTCTGGCCTGGGTGCACCAGTTTGAGTTTTGGGCTGTGTTTTGGAGGGCTGGACGAAATCTGATGGCTCTAAATAGAATTAGGGTTAATCTAAGGGTTAGAAACACATCCTAATCCTATAAATAAGACCCTAAGCTAGCCCTAAATGATCATAATCCTATCCTCTAACTAAACTATGCCAAAATTTTCTATGATCATGGCCTCCACTCAAAGCCCTAGCCTCCATCCTCTTTCTAAACTATTTCTATGAAGGCTTTCATGTTCATACAAGCATTTTTAAGTTGTATGAGTGGTCATTAGCTTGCATTCATCATCAAGTTGCAAGCTTTATTTTCAAGGCTAGAGTTTTTGGGTGATTATTGGCAAGGGTTTGCTTATTGGAGTTTAGTGGTGAGTTTCTATAGCCTTAATAATCAATTGTTAAATTGATTATGATAGGATATGATAAGATATGGCTATGTTTATGGATCAATGTGTTTATGCAAGTTTAGTATAGTGTATGTTGTGTGTTTTGCGAGTTTTATGCTATATGTCATGCAAGTATAATGCTATGTTTTATGATGCTCATTATGCAAAACACTATGTTGAACATTGATTCATATGTAACATGTTATGCAAGCTATATGTGAGATTATATGCAAGTTCATATGTAACATGTTATGCAAGCTATATGTGAGATTATATGCAAGTTCATATGTAACATGTAATGCAAGTTATGTGCATGATTATATGCAAGATCATATGTAACATGTTATGCAAGTTATGTGTTTGGTTATATGCAAGTTATGTGCATTATTATATGCAAGATCATATGTAACATGTTATGCAAGTTATGTGTTTGGTTATATGCAAGTTATGTGCATGATTATATGCAAGTTCATATGTAACATGTTATGCAAGTTATGTGTTTGGTTATATGCAAGTTATGTGCATGATTATATGCAAGTTCATATGTAACATGTTATGCAAGTTATGTGTTTGGTTATATGCAAGTTAACATGTGACATGCTATGCAAGTTCACACCTTTGTATGACATAAGAATCATATGCAAGTTACCCCCTTTGTGACATATGTGCTTCATGCAAGTTTGGGTTAAATGCTAGTTGGGTTTAATGTATGCTCATATATGCAAGTTGACACCTTTTAAACCCATGATAAAGTTATATGCTATGTTGGTTAAACCCATGACATTTGTGATGCATCTTCCCTTTATTATGTCATGTTATGAGAATGAATTACGTGGGGAACGATGGGGTTAATATGCATGTTAATAAAATGGTGTGAAATGGGTATGCTTAAGCATAACATAAAGTGAATGGACATAATTGGGAATTTACCTATTAAGTTAGGTCTACCCATATTATGGAATTGGGAATTTACCTATTAAGTTAGGTCTACCCATATTATGGAATTGGGAATTTACCTATTGAGTTAGTTCTACCCATATTCTTGAAATTTGTAATTAATTAGGGATAATTAATACAAATTATGGGGGTGATTAATTAGGTGTAATTAATCTACTAAGACACGAGGTTGGACCCTTTTTGTAGCATAAGACTGCCCGGAACCGACCGGCAAATCCAGCGGCTACAAATGATTGGCCCAATGTGAGAGGTCTTAGTCATAAACTAAATACGTGACAAGTGTAAAGACACGAGGTTAGACTCTGTTATGGTGTAAGGCTGCCCGGAACCAACCGGCATATCCAGCTGCCATAAAAGACAGTCTAATGTGAGAGGTCTTTACAAAGGTTACGATCTTAATTAATTAAAAAACACTTAACCAAATTAGCATGTAGTAGGGCATGAGGGGTTAAGTGGGTGCCTTGGGTGGCATGTAGTCACTAGTGGGGGTGCCTTGGGTGGCATGAGGAAACTAGTGGGTTGCCTTGGGTGGCAATAGAAAATACGATTAGAATACTTAACCAAAGTGGAACATGTAATTAAACATGACTAAAGGGTTAAGTAAGTGCCTTGGGTGGCATGTGGGAATCAAGTAAGTGCCTTGGGTGGCATGTGGAAATCTAGTGGGTGCCTTGTGTGGCAATTAAAGTATGATTAAATGACTTAACCAAAATTTATAACATGTAAGTGGACATGGTTAAAGGGTTAAGTGGGATTCACTAGAAATGACAAGCTTAGGTGGGTAGCTTGTGGGGGCCCATTTCAACCAATATCCCAAAGGTATCTTTGTGGGCTCGACCCAAGTCGAGGACGGGACACGCATATTGGGCTTGACTGTAAGAGGCCAAAACGGGTTAGCGGTGGCAACGCGAGTCCAACGGGTTTCATATGCGTGTGTGGACCCGGGCTGGTAGGTAAGACATTGTTGCATCGTGTAGATATAAGACGTGCACCATTTGTTGTATCGGGTTGCCACTTTGGGGAGTGATACACCCCATTGTGGGGCCAGCACGGGTATCTACGGTAGGGAGCCGATCGCTTGGGGAGTAGTGGGTACACCTAGTGGAGATAGGGGCAGACGGCACCTATGTAGTCAGCTAGGGGTACACGAAACTACTATTAAAAATTACTAAGTACACTTAGTGGGATCAACCTTTAAGTAGGAATTACCCTTGGGTGGGTAGAACTGGTGTGGTGCAGTGTAGGAATTATCCTTGGGTGGGTAAATGCGTCTTTTCGGTTATCCTAGTACATCCTGTGTTTAGTTGGCTACTTAGTGTAGTCATTATCCCCAGAGGTACCGTACCTTGTTTATATCATACCCTAATTACTTTAATGATTGTATTGTTAAGGTTATAGGACTCGCTCAGACTTATGTCTGACCCCGTTGTTTTTATCTTTTTCCCAACCCTCAGGTTATCAGAGTGGGCCTAGCACTATTGGGCTTTGATCAGACTGCTTTATCTATCTTTTGGAGCTTGGACCGTGGATGTAAAGATCAGTTTATCTTTTCTATTATGGCTATTAAGTTATGTAGTGGGATTATGTACTTTTGTTTTATCAGGATGGATATTATGTACTTGACTCTTGTTTATGGTTTTGGTGTAACCAAACATGTTTTACTTTCCGCTGCAATGAAATGATGTTTTAAATTCTCAAGTATTACTTATATCTGTCTTGTTGTAATTTTTCTGTTCTATATTCACTTAAAATACTCCACCGATGTTATGGCATTCCCTTAGTGAGTGACCGTAGCGGGTGTGTGGGTGTTACACTAAGAGTCCATGAGAATCACTGTGCTGGGACTCTAAAAAACTAGCGCGAGCGGAGATATGCAACGAATGCCTGCTCCAACCCTGAGCTCCAGGTCTATCTGCCCCAAGTAACTCACCAAAGAAGGAGAAATAAACCATCAACCAGGTCCGAACAAGCCATGATTAGAAACCAGAATCCCAAGGCCTGCTCCGCAACTCGACTAAAGATGGAGAAAATCCAGCACCTAGCCTCTCCTGACCAGCAACATGAAACCTGAAACCTACACACTAGCAAACGATATTAGTTTATGGGGGGGGGGTGCATGATGAAGGATGACAGAATCCTAACTCTGTGAAATCTAAGAAAACAAAAGCACAAACTCAACCAATACCCTGTCTGGGAGTGGCTGTAAGCTTTGAGACATCGAAGGCCACAGCCAAGCTCCTAGAACGGGAGCCAAAAATCCCCTTGAACGACCTACCCCGGAAAGCTAGGAATACATCGTTCCTAGTTTTCCGGATAATGGTCGTAGGGTCCCTAACTACATCATCAAAAATAGCCTTGTTACGCGAGCACCAGATGTGCCAGCAGATCAGGCAAGGAATCAGGCGGAAGAGGCTTGCACGAAGACTCTTGCCGGAGATACCTGACCACCAAAATCTCAGGAAAGCTTCAAACGAAGTGGCATTTCCTCGACAACCCATCAGGTTCCCGAAGTAATTCGAAACAGACCTGGAACATGCCCCAGAGATCAACAAATGGAAGGAGGATTCGGTGTTGCCGGCACTGCAACACCTACACTTGGAAACGAATGGGATGCCGATTCTCTGAAGATTCTCATCAATTGGTAAACCGTTATGAAGGGTTTTCCACATGAACAAGGAAACCTTTGGAGGAATACGGACATTCCAAATAAAGGGGAAAAGGGGAAGCGTAGGCGTAGGAGTACACAAAGAATTCCACGCTGCCGAAATCGAGAAGGGATTTCCATCCCAGGAAGTGCCACCCCCATAAGCATCTGATAAGGCCTTCACGGATTGCATCCGTTTCCACGTCTCACAGGCATAGGACGGGACACCGGTGTAATGCGAGCTTGCCAATCTTCGATACTTAGCGCGGAGGAACGTTGCCTAAAGGGAGTTGTCCTCTCCAAACCTCGCCCATAGCTTGCAAGCAAAAGCCGCGCAGATGTCCTGAGGGTTACGGATTCCCAGGCCTCCTTCACTTTTTGGACGACAAACAGAGCTCCAAGAGATCCAGTGGTGGCGAGATGTGTTCTCCTTGGATCCCCAGAAAAAGGAAGATACCAAGGATCGGTACGAACGGAAGAAAGAAGCGGTAGGAGTCATAGCAGCAAAGATATGAGATCTCATGGAGTCAAGGACTGACTTAATGAGAACAAGTCTACCAGCTTGAGAAAGTAGGGTAGCATTACACCTTAGGATCTTTCCCCTGACTTTATCAGTTAGGGGGTAGAAAATGGAGTTGAGCTTCTTGCCTCGATAAAGAAAAATACCTAGGTAAGGAAGCGTAAGTGAAGACGCCTTAAAACCTGTGGTTGTTTCGATCCAGGAGGATCTAACAGCAGACAAATCTTTCGCCGGAACGACCCGAGCAATTCTCATATTGCCTAATAAGACACAAAAGGCCTCTAACAGAACGACAACTCCCATTGGTAAAGATGACGATGTCGCCGGCAAAAGATAAAGAAGAGATAAGGGGGCAACCTCTTGGTACGCCGGACCTATGAATCTGCCCAGAAATCATGAGGGAGTGTAAACCACGAATAAAAGCCTCAGCAGCAAGGACGAACAGGGAAGGGGACAGGGGGTCTCCTTGGCGAAGTCCTCTCCCGGATCGGAAAAAACCGGTGGCTGATCCGTTGAAGAGAACGAAGAACCAGCAGTTAGAGATTAGCCTCCAAACAACATCAATTAGGGGTTCCGGGAAACCGAAAGCCCTAAGAATCTTAATGATGAAGAACCACGACATGCGGTCGTAAGCCTTGGCCAAGTCAAGCTTAATAACCACATTGGACTCGTGAGCTTTCTTATCGATCCGCGAAATCAGCTCCTGAGCTAAAAGGACGTTATCAGTAATTAAACGTCCTTTAACAAACCCCCCCTGAGAAGACGAGATAAGACGCTCAAGAAGCGGAGCTAACCTATTGGTTAGAACCTTAGAAATGACCATGTTGGAGAAATTACATAGGCTGATGGGCCGAAAATCCGCACAAGAAGCAGGTTGGTCACATTTGGGGATGAGAACCAAGTCGGTAGAAGTCCACCCCATCGGAACTTCTTCACACAGAAGAAAGACTGAACGGCGAGACAGAAGTCTTCCTGAATAACAGGCCATACACATCTGTAAAAAATCCCGTTGAAACCGTCAGGCCTAGCCGCACTATCCTTGCTAGGAGCAAAGACGCAAGCACGTATTTCTTCTGAGGTAGGAGGTGCGACAAGGTCAGAGCTATCCGACGGGAGGATAAGTTGAGGAATGAAGGCCAGAAGATTCAGATCAGTAACTGAAACCGAAGGAGCGCTAAGGAAGGATTGGAAATGAGATAAAATCGTATCTTTGAACTCTTCAGGAGAGGAGGCCAATGATAAATCTGAGCGGAGGATCTGACGAATGGACAGATGCCTATTCTTCTTACGAATAGACGAGTGGAAGAACCTGGAGTTCGTATCGCCTTCAACAACCCATTTGATTCTGGCTTTTTGACGTAAATTGTCTTGTTCAATACGGAGCTCTGAGGAGAAGGCAAGTTGGGCTACCGCCCAAGCGTCCTCGTTGACGTAATTGGGATCTTCATCAAAAGCCGCTTCCGCTAGAACAGGAATTTCTTCGGCCGCTCTAACCCGGTCAAAGATATTCTTGAAAACAAGCTGATTCCACATCTTAAGACAAGTCTTAAGACGTTTCAACTTGCGAGAAAAAACAACACAGGGGGAGCCGCTCAAATATCCCGATGCTCCCGGTACAAAGGAGGTTATGGCGAAATTTTCCGGGAAATTAAGGAGTTAGAATATTTTTAAGAAATTTTGATAGTTAGAAATCAATATATCAATACATGCAGAATTCGATAAGGAACGAATTTAAAAATTGAATATTACAAACAAAAAGGAAATTGGTAGGCTGGTAATAGAAAGAGAAATATATATACGTTTAAAAATGAATAATTGGTTTTTATAATGTTGATTATTCGAGGTAAGTGGTTTTGTCTTTTTGAAGTTAGTGATGTTTTCAGTCAAGGTCTGAGAGGTAATTTTACCCCAACTTGATTGATTTCATTTTTAATTGATAAATAGCAAGATCCAGTCTCGAAGAGAAGTGTTCGAATAAGAGTTAGTTGAATAAAATAATTTGGGTTGTTGTAACGATGTTTACACAGCATTCGTTTTAATCCAAGTAATGGAATTTTGGAAATTTAACAGTAAATATTTCTTAGGTATAATTAAAGTAGTTGGGAAAGAGATAAGTGATTGAAATAGTTTTCAATTTCAAATAGAATATATTTTCTAAGTGTAGAAAATAAAAAAAGGCGAGATATAGAAATGTTTTCTAAATGGGTAAGAGGCCAAGATGATAACTGAAAATATTTAGTTAACAAATAGTGATAAAGGTAGTGGAGAAGTATTTTAATTAATGAAATATAAATTAAATGGCCCAGTGAATGTTTGATGTTTTGAATGTTTGTTTGTTGTTTTTCTTTGATAGTTAAATAACCGACTATCGAAGTGTTTGCCAATATCGTTGTCAATATGGAGAGACCGGTTGGATTATTATCCGTGAACCACTCTATATTGGCAGTTGCATTGCGAATCAGATTATATGAAGATAATAAAAGATGGAGTAAAGTGCAAGGACTTTTTCTATTAATAGAAATTGTGCCTTCGGTTTCGTTCAATCCCAGAACGAACGTATATGGACGAATGTCTGACAGACTATTTCCAGTGATCGAATATGTTGATCTGTACAAATATATATGGTGGCAACGGATTTATTCCCTTAGCATAATATCCAGAATATTTGTGCAAATCAATTAGTGATTAACGGATCTGACAATGTGGCATTCAAAGTGATTGTGCTATCAATGGATAGAAAGCAATCGTAGCCTTAGGCCTCAATAACCGGGAAATGACAAAAATCGGGCAAGCAGCATGGCTATGTGGGTCGCTCCCATTATGGTGTATAATCACCTATCTAGAAATTCATTTAATTCCTTATTCTATTTGATGCTGTCCCATTCGGGAAATGGTTGCTGATCCCAACCGTTGGTGATATACATTCGATACACTCAAGCGAAATGAGTGGTCGGTCATATATGGGTCGGGTTGCAAGATGTTCTTGTTGAACCCAGTGTATTCCTCTCTAAAGATACACTATCGGAAGGTGGTTCCATACCTTGTCATGTTGGAAATCCAATCTCCAATAAGTGCCATGCGGTTTTTGATTTTATACTATGTATGTGGAGCGTGAGATGCAAGCGTTCTTCTATTTGGTTATTTATTTGATTAGACATTATTATAATATCTCTGAATTTTCATATCAAAGTGTTTTGGGTTATAGTAAGGTAAAAACCGTCCATGTTTATGTGTGGGCTGGTCTTACTATTATCTTTCCTTTCGAAATAATTTTGAAAGTTAAACAAATGGTCGGAGTTTACTCACACCAGTCCCATGACTGACCTAGAGTTTATTTTGTTTTGTTTTCCCTAAACTCTTGGGTGCCCAAATTTGTACAGGCAGTCAAGTATTCGGGATTTTTCAGATTCATTTGGAGGAGCTGAAAGCAGAAGGCTTCACCAGTTAGCTATAGACTATTATTTTTCCGTTGTTTACTAAGTTGTATCTGGAAACAGGTGTTTATAACTGTTCCAGGAATAACTGTTGTGCTCTGATGATGGTATGTATATAAAGTTACTGATTTGTATTTCAAAATGTTATGTTATATAATATATTTTATTCGTTCCGCTGTGAGTTTGTGATCTTCATTTTCTTCTATTCTAATATTTCTTTCTTTCTATTTCTCATCCTCTAACTTCTTTCTAATAATGATTCATATTTCTATTCAATTTTGGTTGGACATGTGGTGTTATTAGTCAACTCATATAGTACGGATTTGCGGGTCGTTTCAGTTGGTATCAGAGCTTAGGTTGAGCGAATACCTAGGCTTTGGTGGGTTGTGCTCATTAGAGATATGGTCAGTAGTACCCTAGAATGAGTTGAGTGTATATATACGAGAGCGTGTATTTGTAAATTGATATAAAAACTGTTTTATATTGTGTTGGCTAGTCTGTTGAGCTGTTTATGAATTCTGGTCGAATCGTAGGACGCCACGACGTGGATAAGAGTTTGTAAATACTTGAACAGAAGATTGAACATGATATTGTTTTAAAGTGGGCGAATGAAATTATTTTACCCAAAATTCTACTTTGATAGTAAAGGAATAATTTTCTGAAATTTTTATGATACATGGATGTGTTGCTTGTTATTATAATCAGATGGGATTATAAACATTGGAATGGTTATAACCAAAATAAAATTTGTATATGAATTAATTATACAAATGAGATGAATTAAAACTAGATTCAAACCAGAATTTGGAATTTAAATCCTGGAAGTTGGAAAATATCTTTCAAAGTATATTTAAATAATATAGCTTTGTGTTAGAGGATTTTTGAAAAAAAATCATATTTGAATGGATTTTTAAAGTAATAAAGCACTGAACTCACTCAGTGGCTGGAAAATAATTCTGATGATGACTGCAGCTTCATCAGTATTCATTTTCGAGTTCTATGGGACGAATGGCTACCTTAGAAAAGTTTAGATGGAAATTTGTTTTGAAAAAAAAACAAGTGGTTTGAAAATTCAAATGTTTTGAATTTGAAATGGAAATAGATATATATATGTATATATTTATGTAATTTCAGAAGGATTCAAAAGGAAAACCTAGGAATTTGAATTCTGAAGTTTAAATTTAACTTAAGCAAGTTAAATGGATCGAGGTAAATAAATTAATGAAATTCAAATTGAATAAGATTGAATAGAATTTGAATTGGGTGAAAATCATTTGGATTAAATGTGTGAAAACCAAAAGTTTTGGTGGAATTAAATTTGTTGAAATATGAGGAGTTGAGTTTCAACATAAGTGAGATTTTGAAAAGTAATGGATTTGTACCATTTTTCCTACCTTAGCAATTTCGAGGACGAAATTATTTTAAGGGGGGAAGAATGTAACGACCCAGATTTTTCTGGTCGATTTATTTTGAATAATTAATATTATTTTAAATATTGAGCTGATAATATAAATCGAATTTTATATTGAATTATCAATATAATTATCGTAATACGAGGATCTTAAGTAATTCAATTCGAAATGGAGTCAAAATGATTTATATGAATTTTTGTTTGAATTTAAACGTTAATAATAATAATTTATTATCAAGGAATTTATTTGTTTTTGAATTTAAATTATATTATATTAATTTATTTTGGTTATTTTATATATACGTTCGAATTAAATTATATAGTCTATTCTGTTAAGTTCAGAATAGTGTAATTAAATTGGAACGACGGTCGGTACGCTAAAATAGCGGTTCACGATTTTTAATTATGAACCCCGAGATATTTGATTTTAGATAGGATCGAAATCAAATCGACATCTGTTTAAAAAGGATAAAAGATCTCTTTATATCGAAATCAAATCAAATCAAACTAATTAGAAAATCTTTTCAAATTAAATACAAAGATCTGTTGTGTACTTCCTGTCCCCCTCCTTCTTCTATAAAAATCGCTCCTCAATTCCTCTTGTTATAAACCGTATGCCTCCCTGTTATTTACGTTTGTAAATCAAAGCCCTTTGTGAAAATCCTCCACAGTAGAAATCAAAATTCTTTTTTTATTCCTCTTTCCATAATCAATTATCATTCAAAAAATATATAAAAAAAAATTGATATCGAGTTCGAATTTGTATTTGAATAGATAAAGGGGCATAACGATGTAAGCCGACATGATCGAGGATATGGGGTACTGTGACTTTAGGGGTTTCGGTTCTTCAAACAACGCGTGGAAACTAGGGGTCTCGAGCATCAAGGGAGGTTGCGAATTGGGAAACTAAGGTCAGTCTCGATCAAATTCTGGTGATGTTCGAGTTTGGACAGTAGCGACTTAGGGCTTCACTTCGATACGATTTGCTTACTGCTCGGCGCTGGTTCCTGAATTTTGAAGTTAGGGCAGCGGAGTAGAATGGTTGCGCGTTTCCAGGACGAGACTGCAGGAGACTTTAGTGGTAGGGTATTTGGAGAGGTCGATGATGCAAATCGACGGTCTTAGGCGATGATGAGAGGAAGGCAGTCTGCTGATGTCGCTATTTAGAAAAGGAGGATTTTTGGGCGTGATGTTCATGGTGAGTTTCAGAGATTCCAAAGCATGGAAATGTTGCCGAACATGGATTGGGAGGTTTGGTGATTCTGGGATCTGTTGGTCTGGAGTTGGGAAGTGCATGTGAAGTCGGGGAAGATGTATTATGGACTGGAAAGACTATAGGTTCGGATTTTGGCAGAGAAAGGTATAACCATGTTTAAAAAATTAAATTCAGTTCTTAACTTCATTTAAATTGTTTTTAAAATATAACCCAAACTTAACATGTGTAATGATGTCATACGATTTCAGATTTTCAAGTGAAACAAGTGCGTTAAAATCTGTATCGTCAATATCTAAGCATACAACTGGATTGGGATATTTTGGAGGCAACTGAAATTTTCAATTAAGTTAAACATCAGTTTAATTTAATCAAAAACAAACCGCAAAAGTCACGGTGAGTAAATCTCACTCATCTGTTATTTAGAATTATTTTTATTCGTTAAAAATAATTGTTGTTGCTTGTTTGAATGCTGTTTGATTGATTTAAATATATTAGTTATTTAGGGTTGACTATTATATATATTGTGTTGATGTTTGGTTGGATTCCCGCAGTCTCATTAGCGGATGCCCGCAGTTTAATAGCGAATGATTTCCCTATGCGCCCCACAAATATATATTAGTGGATGACCTTCATACCGCGATATCCTGCCTCGAAGCAGGATGGGTATTATTTCTGTTGACTATGTCGATGCAGGAAAAACAGGTTGGAGGAATCCAACTGGATTCCTCAAAAATATATTATCTGTTTGTTTATTTGTTTGCACATATACTGTCATATATGATGTGTTAGAGAACCTGAAATAAATAATTGGTTATGTGGTGTTTGAAAAAGGGAAAAACTATTTTTCCAAAGTAGAAATATCTATTTCAAAGGAAATTGAAATCGGGACTTGTTTAATAATATAAACAAGTAAAATAAATAGGGTTTGTAAATAAAAAGGGGAAAATTATCATTTGGATAATTTGAATATTTAAATTCAAATGTGAATTTAAAAATAGAAGTGGGGAAAATCGTTTAAAGAAATAAACGATGGAATTTATTATGATGTCAGAATATAAATTGAACTAAATAAATACCGTGAGGATTTATGATTTTGAATTCGATTAATTCGAATTTATTTAAATAGAAGTTAAATTAAATATAGAAAAATAAAGGGAAATTAAATAAGAGAATTGAGATAGAAACCGAATAAAGAAAATTCAAATAGAATTGGAATATAGAAATTCAAGTAGAATTTGAATAAAGAAAATTTAAATAGAAATTGAATATAGAAATTCAAATAGAGTTTGAATATAGAAAATATAAAGGAGATTCAAATATAGAATTTGAATATAAAAAGTGAAATAGAATTTGAATAGAATTTGAATATACAGAATTTGAATAGAATTGAATAGAATCAAAAATGGAATTTGAATATAGAAATTTCAAGGAGATTTGAAAATAGAATTTGGAAATAGAATTTTCAAAGAGAATTTGAAATAGAAAGTTGAAATCATTTCATAAGGGGAACGACGAACTACATTTCGAAATGTGGATTTTTAAACAGAATAGAAATAAATCCAAAGGATTTATAATTTATAAAATGAATTGAAATGGAATTTGGATATAGAATTCAAATATAATTGAAATGGAATTTGAATATAGGAAATTCAAATAGAATTAAATTGGAATTTGAATATAGAAGATCGAAATATAATTAAAACGAACTCGACGCAGCGCTGTAGTTCGTAAATTGGCAATTCGAACTTCAATTGAGTATATAGAAGTCAAATTAAGTCGGAATTCTTTGAAACAAGAACCATCAGGACTGGTTAGATAATAGTTTTCTAATAGAAGAGAAAAATCTGAATTTCATCGAATATATTTTGAGTTATGTCAAAATAAATTTTTTAGAAAAGCAGCGCCATAACCATTTAAAAACCATAACAGTTTATTTAATTTTATAAAAGGATTTTAAGCAAATAAATTCCGAATTTCTATTTAGAAAATTTCAAAGTTGTAAATTATATGTGAACTCAAGTGGAGTAATGAATTGATTTTTGAAACAGAAATCAGATTTTGATTATTGAATAGAATTAACTAATTTGAATAGTAATTAGTTAATGAGATTTTGAATTGGTATTGGGCTTTGAATGTGTGAATTCAATTTGAAAATTTATATTCGAAATCGAAAAGGAAACTAGAATTGAAATTGATATTCAATTTGGTTATGAGCAAGTTAAATATTTTGTTTGAACATGTTATGTTCAAACAAAGAAGTGAAATAGGAAAAATAGCTAATTAAAGAATAAATGAGCGAACTGAATTCAAACGATTGGATTGAGTTGAATTGAATTGAAAACATGTGAGCATGTGTTAGGCAGGTATGGGATGAAGTATATGAAGATTTTAATTTATGTGCCCGACAAAAAGTACATGTTTAAATTCATATATGAGATTTTATGCACCGTATCGGTAAGCCGCTTGGCTTTTTCTTTTTCTTTTGGATTGGTGAGGGCCATGGGAGGTTATTTGAAATATCTCGATGCTCCCGGTACAAAGGAGGTTATGGCGAAATTTTTCGGGAATTTAAGGAGTTAGAATATTTTAAAGAAATTTTGATAGTTAGAAATCAATATATACAGAATTCGATAAGGAACGAATTTAAAAATAGAATATTATAAACAAAAAGGAAATTGATAGGCTAGTAATAGAAAGAGAAATATATATACGTTTAAAAATGAATAATTGGTTTTTATAATGTTGATTACTCGAGGTAAGTGGTTTTGTCTTTTTGAAGTTAATGATGTTTTCAGTCAAGGTCTGAGAGGTAATTTTACCCCAACTTGATTGATTTCATTTTTAATTGATAAATAACAAGATCCAGTCTCGAAGAGAAGTGTTCGAGTAAGAGTTAGTTGAATAAAATAATTTGGGTTGTTGTAACGATGTTTACACGGCATTCGTTTTAATCCAAGTGATGGAAATATAACAGTAAATATTTCCTGAGTATAATTAAAGTAGTTGGGAAAGAGATAAGTGATTGAAATTGTTTTCAATTTCATATAGAATATATTTTCTAAGTGTAGAAAATAAAAGTAGGCGAGATATAGAAATGTTTTCTAAATGGGTAAGAGGCCAAGATGATAACTGAAAATATTTAGTTAACAAATTGTGATAAAGGTAGTGGAGAAGTATTTTAATTAATGAGATATAAATTAAATGGCCCAGTGATTGTTTGATGTTTTGAATGTTTGTTTGTTGTTTTTCTTCGATAGTTAAATAACCGACTATTGAAGTGTTTGCCAATATCGTTGTCAATATGGAGAGACCGGTTGGATTATTATCCGTGAACCACTCTATATTGGCAGTAGCGTTGCGAATCAGATTATATGAAGATAATCAAAGACGGAGTAAAGTGCAAGGACTTTTTCTATTAATAGAAATTGTGCCTTCGTTTTCGTTCAATCCCAGAACGAACGTATATGGACGAATGTCTGACAAAGTATTTCCATTGATCGAATATGTTGATCTGTACAAATATATATGGTGGCAACAGATTTATTCCCTTAGCATAACATCCAGAATATTTGTGCAAATCAATTAGTGATTAACGGATCTGACAATGTGGCATTCAAAGTGATTGTGCTATCAATGGATAGAAAGTAATCGTAGCCTCATGCCTCAACAACTGGGAAATGACAAAAATCGGGCAGGCAACATGGCTATGTGGGTCGCTCCCATTAGGGTGTATAATCACCTACATAGAGATTCATTTAATTCCTTATTCTATTCGATGCTGCCCCATTCGGGAAACGGTTGCTGATCCCAACCGGTGGTGATATACATTCGATACACTCAAGCGAAATGAGTGGTCGGTCATGTGTGGGCCGGGTTGCAAGATGTTCTTGTTGAACCCAGTGTATTCCTCTCTAGAGATACACCATCGAAAGGTGGTTCCATACCTTGTCATGTTGGAAATCCAATCTCCAATAAGTACCATGCGGTTTTTGATTTTATACTATGTATGTGGAGCGTGAGATGCAAGCGTTCTGCTATTTGGTTATTTATTTGATTAGTCATTATTATAATATCACTGAATTTTCATATCAAAGTGTTTTGGGTTATAGTAAGGTAAAAACCGTCCATGTTTATGTGTGGGCTGGTCTTACTATTATCTTTCCTTTCGAAATAATTTTGAAAGTTAAACAAATGGTCGGAGTTTACTCACACCAGTCCCATGACTGACCCAGAGTTTATTTTGTTTTGTTTTCCCTAAACTCTTGGGTGCCCAAATTTGTATGGGCAGTCAAGTAGTTGGGATTTTTTAGATTCATTTGGAGGAGCTGAAAGTAGGAGGCTTCACTAGTTAGCTATAGACTATCATTTTTCCGCTGTGTACTATGTTGTATCTGGAAATAGGTGTTTATAACTGTTCCAGGAATAACTGTTGTGCTCTGATGATGGTATGTATATAAAGTTACTGATTTGTATTTCAAAAAGTTATGTTATATTATATATTTTATTCGTTCCGCTGTGAGTTTGTGATCTTCATTTTCTTCTATTCTAATATTTCTTTCTTTCTATTTCTCATCCTCTAACTTCTTTCTAATAATGATTCATATTTCTGTGTAATTTGGGTTGGACGTGTGGTGTTATTAGTCAACTCAGATAGTACGGATTTGTGGGTCATTTCATTATCGGCAGGTGGTTCCATACCTTGTCATAGTCGGAATCCAATCTCCAGTAAGCGCCCACGGTTTTGTTTGTATACTATATATGTGGAGCATGAGATGCAAGCGTTCCGCTAGATTCTATTTATCTGTATTTAGACACTATCATAATATCAGAATAATATATTTATTTCAAAATGTTTTGGCTTATCGTAAGGTAAAAACTGTCAGTATTTATGTGCGGATTTGGTCTTATGATTATCATTTTCTTTCAAAAGGATTTTGAACTTTAAAACCAAGATGGATGATATTATAAACTTAGCGAGTTTTTTCTCACTCTGGTTCACCAGATTGACCCGGTGTTTGTAAATGCTCGGGTTAGACTGATTTGTACATGTTCAAATTATTGGATGTTGTGAAGTCTAAAGACAAGTTGAAGGTGTTCAGACGTATGATATTATCCAGTATTATTCCACTGTTTGATGTATATAAGAATAGATTATTATAACCGTCCCAGTGTATTAATGTACTCTAATGATTGTAAGTTTTTATTTCAAGCTCTCAATAGTTATTTATATATTATATTTTGTTCCACTGCGATGTGAGGTTTTGTGTTGTGTTGGTCCTCTTCTTCTTCTTCTGTTCTAATATTTCTTTCTTTCCTCACCCTCTAATTTCTTTCTATTAACATTCTGGTATTTTCAATGCTTGAATGTTCGACATGGTATTTTGTTTGGTTTTTAGCCTACCGAAAATCTCTATTCGTTACAGTTGGTATCAGAGCAATGGTTTAGTAGTAACCTAGGCTCTGTAGTATAACCCGATAGAGATGGGATTAGAAATTCCCTATATTGAGTTGAGTGTATATTTATGCAAGAGCGTATTTGTAAATTTTATATATACAAATGTTTTGTATTGTGTTGGTTGATCGATTCAAGCTGAACTAACAAATTGATATAATATTGCTTTGTAAATTGGGTCGATGAAATAATTTTTGCCCAAAATATATTTTTGTATAGAAAAGCAGTAATTTTATCAAATTATTGATATTGGTTTGTAGATTGATTTGAATAAGAATTCAAATTTGATTATGAATTTGAATAAGTTAATATGGTGGAAAAATTTGTAAATTTTGAATATTACATATTGAATTAAATAATCCAGAATTTAATTGAAGATTAATTAAATAAAATTTGAAATCAAAATGGAGTGATTGGATCGTGTTGATTATTGAATGTTTGTTTAATGAATAATAAGTGGGTTGGATAATAAAGATTCACCAACAATTGAATGAATTAAAAACTAGAGAATAGATATCAGTATAATTAATTCAAATTAAATTATATGAAACGAAACTAAAATGATTTAACCTTATATCTGTTATTGGCATTGGATATCTGTTATTGCCATTGTCGTGCTCTCTAAACAATAACCGTTGCATCCAAGTTGTTTTCTCTGTATAAAAGAAGGCAGCCACAATAGTTCTTTTGGCTTCAGGAGTTTCCGCAAATCACCGAACTCCATTTCCTCTGTGGAAATAACTTCTCTTTTCACTAATCCGTTCTTTCCAGTAGCATTAAGAATAAATCTAAACTTCAATTATTTTACAAACCAAAACTTCAATCCGTCCATTCCAATTTCTTTTAAAGCAGAATCATCCCCTTGAGTTTAACCCATATTTTCACAACCGTGGAAAGTTATCAACCAGAGACGGAAGGAGTGGCGCTATCGGTCGAGCATCAGCAGGGAGGAAGGCCATGTCCGATCAGTAGAAGTGAGGAGTTCAGACGTGGTGAATGCTAGATCTGGTTCGTTTGGAGGGAGCAAAGTTATCGGGTAGGTTTATGGGAAGGAGGGAAAATACTGTGTACGTTGGGTTTTGCATGCGGTTGGGTGCATGATGCACACGTGCGGATGGACATCTGATGAGGTGGAAAAGATTAGGTGACCACGCAGTTAAAAAGTAGACAGAAACGAAGAAGTTGGTTGATGCTGGTATGGGGGTGCTGCCTTGAAGCATTGGACAGTGGGTTGGTATAGGAACTTTGAACTTTAGGCCTTTCGGTTTAGAAAAAAAATCTATTTATAGAGGTGAAATGTACTGGAGGTCTGGAAGGAGAATGAAGATGGGGAGGTAATCAAACAAGTGACATTGGGTAAGTGGGAACGAATGCTTACAGCACGTGGGAGGACCAAACGTGGGAAAAGTTAGAAGGTGAAAACGCGAAGCAGGTTGGTGAAATTTTATATGAAAGGAAGAAAAGATTGTAGGGGTGACCCACTTATTTGGTACAAAAAGAATGAATAGAAATGAGAAGTGGTAATGACAATAAACGTTAGAGGATGCACCGAGTTCTCTTTGTTTGAAATGGTGGTGACGCACTACTGTGCAGTGCGGGGTTAAAGGGTTGTTTGGACCGATAACATCGGGTAAGGGCTCGATCAGTTTTAAATTAAATTTTAGATTTATTTAATTATGTTACGAACTTATGAATACGATATCTCGCTCGTAATATTATCATAAATTCCCACGATCAGTCTTATTGGAACCGTTTGGGCATAGGCTATGAAATGGAGCTAGTGTGGTCGGCGCTGGAAAATGCTGGGAGTTTCGACAAAATTAGACGAGTCAACTTATCGACGAATTAAACCAAGGTGAGTTAAACTCACTCAGTTGTCCCACTTATTTTTTATATAAGTTGGGTTTTAATATTTTTGTGCTATGGTTGCTATTGACTTACTGATGATTGTTTGGTTGTTTGCTGAATAATTTTATATTATTTAAATTAAATATTTTTTAATCTAAATGAAATGAGATTGTTATATTTTAACGATTATTTCCAACAAGGAAACTTGCCTTGTTGTTTACGTTTATAATAATATAAACGTATTTAAATTAAATTGGTTGCTTGAATTATTATTTTTGGTTGACCACTATTCGTTGAAGTGATTATTTATTTACATATGATCGCTACATGAACTGTTTAACCAATGTGGTAGGATTATTAATTTGATTGCCAGCTGTTGAATTCAAATTCAACATGGTTTTGATATTAACCAATGGAAGTATTTGATTGAAGAATTTATAGCAGATAGCCCGAATATATACTGTTTTATAAATATTGATTTACCGCTAGGTGAATCGATAGAAATGATGTTATGAAATTTATTTTATAACTGAATATAGATCTTTAAATATATTAATTTAAATAAAATTTATAAAAAGAAAATAAACCAACCACATATATATATTGTTTGTTTTAACCACTAATCACCATTTTTGTACCAAAATTTGTCGTGTGCGAAGCACGTGCCTTATCTTAATTACTAAATGATTTTACAAAGCTGATTCTTATACCAATAAGATTAATAAGCAAATAAGCTGGAGTTAATTTAACGATTAATAACCGAGATAAATTGTTTTAAGGAACAATTAAAAGGAGATTATACTGAATTGATTATTGTTCAATCAAGTGGGATTATTTAAATTAATTGAATTTAAATAGAAAGATGAATCGAGAATTGGTTAACGAGTTAATCATGTTAGAGTTGACCAAGTCAACTGTGTTAACAAAAATAGATTTATTAAATTAATTAATTAATTTAATGGAAATATTTATTGATTAAGTAAACGTTTTTTAATGTTGATATTTAATTATCATTTATTTAATAAACAAAGTGGAGATCTTGGAATTTAAAAGGAATAGTGGAAGTTTATGAAACGATCAGGCTTATTTATAATAAAATGATAATTTAAAGAAAATTATATTAATGATAATATGAGTTAAGTTTAAACTGTTGTTTTATAGTGAAGTCTTATTTGAAATTCTATTTAATTGGGTTTTGTTAAATCCAAGTTGGACGAAGTTTTAAAACCTAAGTTTATCTGAAAATATAGTATTGAACCATGGTTATTAGAAATGACATTTGAACGGAATACAAGTCAGGATATGAAATTAAAGAATTAGACCTTAACTAGAGATCGGTTGAGATTAATGATTTTCGAAATGTTGATCTGATGTTGGTTTCGGCCTTCGGGGTTGATATTTATGGGATTATTTTCTTACTGATTTACGGTTAGCAACAGATGAAGTTATGAAATGGAAATTGGAACAGAAACCAAGTTTGGATTAAAGTGGTCAGATGAGTTAAGTTATAAAAATGCGATTTAAATTCGCCATATTAATAAGAGATGAGATTTCATGAAGGGAAACTAAAATAGGATTTTTTTTATATTGGAAATGAATACGGGGTTTTGGTATTACAACTGATATTTATCTTAAGATAAGAACGATGTTGATCAAGGTCTGAGAGGTAATTAAAATACCCCAACTTGAACGACTTCAGGCTATATCGAAGGATGATATTAGTCATAATGGTGGAGATATTAAAAGTAATTTATGTGAGAAATAATAAGGTAATGTTATTTGAAGAATTCAGAAATATATACGATGTGATTCTAAATATAAAAAGAATCGGAAAGGGGCTTGGGAATGTGAAATGTTATTTACATAACTAAAATAAATAAAAGGGGTTTATGAAAATAAAATAATATTTTCAAAGAAGGTAATGAGATTTAGATTGGATTAGTGAAAATTATGGCGTTCAAATAACGAAATAAAATGGGAGTTTGTAACGATTGTTTTATGATGATAAGTTGAATCGATCTCATAATTATATATGACAAGCATTGTGGAAAATGTTTTGAATAATAATTAACGGGAAATCAGATATGATTTTAAGGCATTTATTTTAAGTTTTTAAGTAAAATAATTTGAGAATATTTATATATTAAAACTAATATACTATCTTTGGTATTACAAATGATATATTAAATTAAAGACCAAGTGACGCTGTGTACTCAACCAATGAATCTATTTATTTTTATGATTGTTTACTTTGATAGTTAAATAACCAACTATCAAAATCATGCCCAATGCGTTGTTGGTACGGAAAGACTGGGATCAAATTTATATTTGAGAACCATTCCGACCAATAATTACAAAAGAATTACTTACGATCTCTAGCTGATCCCTAGAGATATATTGTGCTATCCCCACTCGGACCAAGACATAACTTTTACCAAAAGTTTTTTATGATCTGTTCAAATGCATTTCGGTATGCGTAAAAATAGATTCTAATCCGCGCCGTTTTCAACCAAACAATTTTATTTTTAGTAATATTAAAAAATAATAATATAAATTAAAAGTGGAAGTTAATTATGATTGTATTCCAGGCAGAGCACAACATCCTTATGCATCCATTTCACATGTTAGGCATAGCTGGTGTATTCGGCGTGGTTGAAATCTATGGATTGCAAGGACTACTCGCACTGATCTATAGGGTGATTCCTAGGATGTGGTAGGAGGGTGCCTTCGGTACATCCTGTTCCTGGATGACTTGTGTGGACGATGTGAATGGTGGCCAGATGTTCCAAAAGTCGATTATAACCTCAAGCCTCATCAATAGAGAAATGACAAAAATCGGGCAGGTAGCATGGCTATGTGGGTCGCTCCCATTAGGGTGTATTGTCACGGTCTAGAGAATATTCATATTTGTTCTTCTTTCGTTTCTGTATCTTCGAATAACGGTTATGTAGGCCCAACCGTTGGTGACAATATATTCGATACACTCAAGAGAAATGAGTGGTTGGTCATGTGTGGGCTGGGTTCCAAGACATTCTTATCGAACCCATTGTATTCCCCTCTAGAGATACACTATCGGCAGGTGGTTGCATACCTTGTCTTAGTCGAAATCCTATCTCCAAAAGCGCCCACAGTTTTGTTTGTATACTATATATGTGGAGCGTGAGATGCAAGCGTTCCGCTGGATTCTAATTATCTATATTTAGACACTATCATAATATCAGAATAATATATTGATTTCAAAATGTTTTGGGTTATCGTAAGGTAAAAACTGTCCGTATTTATGCGTGGATTTGGTCTTACAATTATCCTTTTCTTTCAAAAGGATTTTGAACTTTAAAATCAAGATGGATGATATTATAAACTTAGGGTGTTTTTTCTCATTATGGTTCACCAGACTGACCCGGTGTTTGTAAATTCTTGGGTTAGACCGGGTTGTTCAGGTTCAGATTATTGGATGCTGTGAAGTCTAAAGACGAGTTGAAGGTGTTCAGACGTATGATATTATCCAGTATTATTCTGCTGTATGATGTATATGAGGACAGATTATTATAACTGTCCCAGTATATTGATGTACTCTAATGATTGTACGTTTTTATTTCAAGCTCTCAATAAATTTATTTATATATTATATTTTGTTCTACTGCGATGTGAGGTTCTGTGTTGTGTTGGTCCTCTTCTTCTTCTTCTGTTCTAATATTTCTTTCTTTCTTTCCTTACCCTCTAATTTAATTCTATTAACGTTCCGGTATTTTCGATGCTTGAATGTTCGACATGGTATTTTGTTTGGTTTTTAGCCTACTGAAAATCCCTATTCGTTACAGTTTTCTAGGCTTTATAGTTAGCTCTTGAGGAATCAAAATCAATCCCAAATAGATTTCGGCTATTAGAAGAATTCAGGAAACTAGAAGAATCAAAGATGTACGGAGCTTGGCAGGCAAGGTCACAGCAATGGGTCGATTTATATCCATGGCGACTGATAAGCAATTACCCTTCTTCGAATTGATCAAAAGAGGGAAACAGAACTTCGCTTGGATGCATGACTGTGTCGAAACCATCAAAAACCTACTTGACCACCTGGAGAAACCTCCCATCTTATCCAAGCTAGTCGACTTTGAAGACCTATTTGTGTATTTGGCAGTGTCTACACATGCAATCGTCTCGGTCCTAATCCGTGAAAAAGACCAGATTCAAGACCAGTTTATTATGCGAGCAAAATATTGAAAGGGGCTAAACGCAACTATCTAAAGATTGAGTAGCTTTCCTATAGTCTGCTAATTGCATCACGGAAACTTCGACATTACTTTCAGGCTCACCCAATCAAAGTGTTCACTGACCAACCGCTTTGGCAAGTTTTACACTGACCTGAGGCAAGCGGGAGGCTGCTCAAATGGAACATCGAGTTGAGTCAATTCGACCTAACTTTTATTCCACGAAAATCCATCCAGGGATAAGCACTAGCCGACTTTATAGCCGAATTTACCACTCCGGAGGACGACATCTTAGAGGATAGTACCAAGCCATCGGATATCGAATCAAGATTAGACACCTGGAAACTGTACACAGACGAGGCCCGTAACGACCGACGCTCTGGTGTTGGCATAGTATTGCTATCTCTTGAGGGACGATCGATCTATTATCCCCTAAAATTGGATTTCTTGGCTACAAACAATGACTCTGAGTATGAAGCCTTGATTGCTAGGCTCAAACTCAAGAAGGACTTAAGAATAACATTGCTTGATATTTTCTGTGATTCATGACTTATTGTATTTTAGGTTCAGAGAGAATATCAGACTAAAGGAGTCCGATTTTCTGCCTATCTCAAGCAGGCGAAAGATTACTACATGACTTCTATCGATTTAGCATCTCCCTCATTCCCAGAGAAGAAAACCAAAAGGCAGATAGATTTGCAAAACTCGCTAGTTCTGACAACCCGAGTGAAATAGAGTTAGTTCCTATAGAGACTCTGGGCATCCCGAGCATCGACTAGATGGAGGTCAACCAAGTAGAAGCCGAGCCCTGAAAGAGAATCTTGGATGACTCCCATTAAGAAATTTCTCCTACGTGGCACTCCTCCCAAAAAAGAAATGAAAGACGAGCTATCATGCGATAGGCTAATAGTTACGTTGTCCAGCGAGACCAACTTTACAGAAGGGGTTTCTCCGTGCCTATGCTTTGGTGTGTTTTCAATGGTGATATCAAAAGGATATTGAGAGAAGTACATGAAGGGGAATGTGGTGCACATACAGGAGGGCAAACTTTGGCTAAGAAAGTGTTGCGATATAGGTACTCTTGGCCAACTGTCAGCAAGGACACAACTAATTATTCCAAACAATGTGATAAATGCCAGAGGTTTGTGCAGATTCCACGAGCCCCACCAATAGAGCTCACTCAAATGGTCAGCCCTTAGCCATTCGTCGTTTGGGGGATAGATATTATTGGGAGCCTGCCAATTTCAAAGGGAGGTGCAAAGAATATGATCATGGCGATAGACTATTTTACAAAGTGGGAAGAAGCTGAATAAATGACTAAGATCACAACAAAGCAAGTCCTTAACTTTATTGTTAGAAATATCATATGTGATATGGGATACCTCGACCTATTATCGCAGATAATGGGAATCAGTTCGACAGCTAAGAATTCAGGGATTTTTGTGAAAGTTATCGCATCGATAAAAAATACACTGTTGTTGCACATCCACAGTCTAATGGATAAGCCGAAGCGGTCAACAAAATTATTAAATCAATCTTGAAGAAGTGATTGGAACGAGCTAAATGAAAGTGGGTCGACGAGCTCCCTTTATCCCTCTGGGCGTATTGGTCCACCAATATGACTGCTGTGATGACCCCAAACTTCCACAAGTGAAAGCAAGGAGAAATCATATGGAATACATCATGAATATAATATAACAAGTCACAGAAAACAACATAGCACAGGAAATTCATAAAGTAACAACATCATAGCAGCGGATATATAATGTCATCAGCAATAGAAAATCCACAGTCGCCTCCAATGTTGACCACCTCCCACCAGTTTTGCGCTTCACCTTGAAGATGCCATGCTGCAGTGAATATCTTTCTCTAATCATCTAACCCCAATCCTCTAAATATCTTTTCACAATTTTTCAGCCACGCCTGAGCTTGTACCACGGTCTCGGAACCGGTGAATGGAACTCCACCTAAATTCTTGAACTTCTTTGCCACCTTATCCAAATCAAAAGGCTGAGGCGGTGGTGGTGGTGGGGGTTGTTGTTGGACAGTGGGCTCTTCGATTTCAGTGGTATTTTGCCTTCTCCTAGCGGCTCTAGCAGCTCTTGCAGCAGCGGTACTCATTTCCTTAGTTAATTCTGTACGATCAAGGGGAGAGTCAGAACAACTTTAATGATGATTTTAAGAAATGATAAGATAAAAGGATAGACAAAAGATGGTGATAAAGCGACTGACCATTGTGTATTCATGTGAAATGTTCGCCGTAGAATATTGTGATTCTACGTAAACGAGTTACTATAAATATGTTATATTCCGCTTTGTAAACCAAAGCTCTGATACCAACTGTGATAATCAACTTTTTATTGGAATTGATAATTAGAACAATTCACACTTAATCAAGGTGAGGTCATATGATAATATGAAAATAGATCTATACAGACTATGTAAACATAGGACAATCATCATCATGAACAAACAATCAGATCTGAACCTTATATTTAAATCACATCATGAACCGAATAATTCATTTTAATATTAAATTTAGATAAAGAACTCTCACCTTGTTTGGATAATAATAATAATAAATCCAAATAGTTTTCAGAATGCTCCAATCAATCACAGCAGATCCTAATCGTCGTCACGGTTCTAACGGTTCTGAAATTTTCAGAATAGGGGTTCATATGCATTAGTTATCAATGTTTTAAACATACTGACTTTTAACAACTGCTGCAGTCACGCTCAAAAGCGTCGCAATTTCTGAAATAAAAATTACCTTTGAATTTTCAGTTTTGTTCAGAATTTCATATCCGGATTTCTCGATCTGTAGTCGATCGTTTTGGTCGCCGTTTGTTGGACGAGGACCGGCTTGGAGAGGCCGATCTGCGCCGGGAAGATGGTGGCGCGCGCACGCGTCAGGCGGGGCCCAAGGGGGCGCGACGGCGGTCCGTTTGTGGGCTTGGTGGCGGCGGCACGGGTCACGGGGGAGGCTGGGATTGGTACCTAATCGAAGATCTCAGAAAGAGCTTCGAAACGGTGTATGGTATGCTGAATATTGTTGAGTATGGAAGGAGAATTCGGAGTTTGAATTTTTGAGCAAATAATGGGTTCGGCGGCCAAAAACAACGAAGGAGGAAGAATACTGTAGCGATGGTATACGGCCATATTTATACATGTATTTTAGGGTTTTGTTTAATTAATTAATTAATTCCAGAAATTTCTGTTTTCACATACGATCTCCTAACGAAGCTCAACGATTGTCGAACGTAATGTTTTGACGTCTTCTGAACGCGATGGTGCTATTACCACAGTCCAATTCTGATGTTACAATATGTTTTTCTTTTATTTTCAATTTAAATCGTTAAATTTAAATTTGAACATACGTTTTAATTTCCTACGGCCACATACCAACTCAGAAAAATCCAGAAAAATTATTTTTGGCTATGTTCTGACGATACGGTCCTAACAGAGTCAATTTCGTCGAATTCTGAGACCGTTCGAAAAATGGCTATTTTCAAGTCGTTCAATTTCAACTGTATTTGAACAAACACAGTTTCTTTCGCCACGTTCACATATTAAATCGAAAAAATCTAAAAATTGAAACCTAGCCATATTATGGCATTCCGGATCCAACGAAAGTGGTTTCGTCGAATTCCGAGGTCGTTTGCAACATGGCCATTTTTAACTGTTTCAGAGATATTTAAAATTGGAAATTTTAAATTTGGACTAAAAATTCAGCAAAATTCCCAGAAATAAAATTTTCAAACTGGTTCAGATTTTCGGGTCATTACAACTGCCACTAAACACACTCCCTTCGCCTTATCTTACGGATTGGAAGCAGTCATTCCCATCGAGCTCGAAGTTCCTTCCAATAGAGCTACGTATTATGATCCATTACCAAACAAAGCCCTTCTCTTGGCATCACTAGACATGATTGTTGAAAAAAGAGAAGAAGCAAACCTCCATGCTGAACTCACCGGTGGAGGTTCACTCGATATTACAACAAGACGGTCCGACACAAGACCTTCGGAATTGGTGATCTTGTCCTAAAACGGATCTTTCCGACTCCCATATATATGGGCTCCAAATGGAAAGGACCCCTACATCATCCAACATAAGCTTGATAATGGAACCTTCAGGCTATCGACTGTTGATGGCAACCCTTTTTAGAGAGCATGGAATGCGCAACATTTACGACCTTATCTTTCTTAGAATTTTTAGTTTCCTTATTATTTTATCTACTTTAACATTGTAATAGATGAGACTTACCACCCACAATAGTTTATGAATAAAAGCTCCTTTCTTGCTCTGACTTGTTATTATAATGACTAAATGTTGTGATCCGACCGACATAAAGTAAAATTTGGCAATCCAACCTACCGAACCATATCGAATGAGTCGACCTCGCTCATGGTTTGGTAGGGATTTTGTGAAGAATATATATGAGCTTGATATTAACATTCAAACCTACGGTCCCCACTTTGTTGACAAAAAGTGAGACTAACACCGATCCAAACAACATGACTGACTGCTTAGGACAACTCCGAATCTCAACTTGAGTAGGAGTATAGAATTACGGGCGAGTGTGAAAGGTGCACCCCTACTAAAGACCGCTCGATCCCTAAGAACTCTAACCATTAGTGACTAAGGGGAGAGTATAAAAGACTTATGGGTTCCTAACCGTGATCATTTGACTTCGAGTTGATCGACCCAATCTTAGGTTCGACGGGAAGACTTGACGATCAAACCGCTCCCTCATAACACTGGGGGTATGTGTATATGCAAGTTATCTAACAAAGAACATCACTTAAATATTTAGACACATTGATAACACAAGTATTTAAACATTCTTACGTATGCAGTTTATTTACAAACTAAACCTTGTTTATAGATACATCGAACTTTGTCCACAAAATGAGAAATTTGACAAAGACAAAAATGCGAGGGCTGCACTCGCGTACGACATCCAAAGGGCTAATAGTAAACTTACAACAAAAGATTTTTAGTTGGGGAAGCTTACCGCCATGCTTCCTAATGTCCTCCAGCTCCTTCTGCCTAATCTTCTCTCTCATCTCCTCAATAATCAGACCGAGCTTTGGGATTTTGAGCATGCTTCCAAGAGATGCATAACGACTGGACAAAGTGGTAACATGTTTTCTTCCACTCAGGATTTTTAGAGATGGGAAAGTAGTCGCGTTGCTAAATGAAAGTGAGGTCGGTGGAATATATTGGAGGGGAGGAATGTTGAGTGGTTCGTTAGATGGTTCGGCTTGGAGGGAAGAAACCTTTTGCTCATTCCTAGCCTTTATCTCCGCCAAGATGGATGGTTTAATGTTTTAACCACACCCACGAATTCGACATCCGTATCGGTTGACTGAGGATTACCCATTCTTGTTTTCTCTGAAGCATTGTTCGTTTCTTTATCTTTGCCGAGAACGGTGATAGGTTCTTTCTCTGGCACTTCAGCCTCTGATCTGGATGCTATTCTCGCCGATGAAGAAACTACAACAAAGAAAGAAAAAGTTATGAACAAAGGGAAGAACGATCAATCAACTTAAGGAGGAGGAAGTAAGTTACCTTTGGCCACAACCTCTACTGGTCAACCTGAAACTTTCATTGTCGAAGTCGGAGCTGCTGAACTTTCCTTGGGAAAGGCGAGAAGAGGGTCATCAGGACTATATTCCTCTGCCAATCCAATAGATCGATTCAGGGGGAGAGGAGTAGAAGAACAACTGACCTTAACATTTGGAGGTTGGAGAGATGTTATGATCATGCTTATGCCAACTTCGGGGACTGACTTTCCTTTAGCCGTGTATCATGTAGCGTCTCTTAACTCCTGTAAGTTTCTCTTTGCTAATACCTCACGCTCATCATCATATAAATATTGATCGATCAAAGCCTCCTCATTCACTGGCTTACCCTTTTCCTCCTCAACCTCTTTTTTCACGAACACCTCTCATGCATCGGTCAGCACTCATTGATAAGTTGCTGCTCAGTTTAAGTTTTTGTGACAAAAACACTGGCAAAGAAGTAAAGAATGTTAGCACCAAATTTCCTGCTCGTCTCTCTCTTTTCATCCGCGTGTTCATCTTTGAACACACGTACTTCGGTCTCACGCAGGAGATGAGCGTTCCTAACATTCTCAATGGTGGCAGTGATAACATCCTCAGCCTTCTTTCTAGCCAGCTTGGATGAGTCGAGACGGGCCTTGTAATCTTGTACTTCCCTTTCTAATCGGTCCTTATCATTCCTCAAGTTCTCATTTTCGGATGTCAAGGTCGCACACACCTAGCTCGCTGACTCAATTTGAGCCTCTAACTTTTTCGAACACTCTCGTTATTCTTTCCTAGTAGTAATCGTCTCGGACTTACATCCCGCTATCTTTTTCTGAAGCAGTTCAAAAACCGTCTTGTCAGCCTCCGGCTCTCTCCTCAAACCAACATTCTCTACCGTTCTCCTCCTGACCACTTCACAGCCTGCCTTGCGTATACATACATCGCCTCATATTGGGCCAGTGCGAAGTCAACATTGGACCTGGTTTGATTCTGCAAGCTCGGAAGAAATGGCAGTAATATGGGGGAATCCTCATTAGCTATAAAATAGAGACCCAAGAAGAGTTTCTCCAATACGATTTTTTCGGTCGGCTCCCTCTCTCGGCTTGAATGGTTTGGCTCCTAGGGACTCTTTTCAGGACAATTAGGAAGAGGGATGGATTCTTGGTCATGTGGTCCGGCCGACCGCATCGCAGGAGAAGGATTGACCGGGAGAAGGGGATGACTGATGGTAACTTCATCAGTGGCTTTGTTACCATCCTTGGGCACATCGTCTCGAGGATGGGGCATAGATCGATGCTCTGGGGTTTTAGACTCCTCTCCTTTCTCATAAGACTTACTCCTTATGACCTCTACTTTCCTTCTCTTGCGTCTTCCTCTTCTTTGCTTTCTTTTCTCTTTTCTTCTTCCTCCTCTCTTCTTTATCTTTCTCCTTATGATCATCGTCCCCATGATAACCTCCCTACTGAGCTTGCGGCAAAGTCAACCTAGCGGGACCGCCTCCCTCCAAAAGGAAATCGAGGTTGGTGTAGTAATACTCCTCATCGACCGCACCTGTATTAAGACAATGAAATACCAGTATATATACTTATGATAAAATAGGCTATGACGAACAGTGCTAGTGTTGCATATATGAGGTTTTTCTTTTAAACTGACCTAAGCTCGAAACACGATAAGTGTCTCTTGTAATTGTTGGGTAGATCAGTATTAAATCTTCCCTATATTTTGTATAGAAAAAGTACTCTGGGTCCAAGTTCTGGGAAGAAATGAATGCATCAGGTACGTCCACATTTTCTAACTCTTAGAAAGGCAGGCTCGGCTCTTCTTCTTGGGGACTGTGAACAAAGGAAGGATCAACTCCATTGACGGAATCTTCTAGTTGATGGTCGGAAAAATCCCCCTCGGTTATCTCTGCATAGATCTTTTTTGATGCATCAGCCTCTGGTTCCTTCTGCATCGTTAGCTGATCAGTCTCCCGGCATAGTCTCTTAAAAGCCGGCTTCTTCACCTTGACTTGATGATGATTATTCTTTTTCGCTTCGAACGAGGGTTGAGCAGACAACCCCTCGATTGGGGGAACAACCTTGATATCGGTCGATCTCTTTTAGGGAAGATGCACACCCAACTTAACTTTGTGCAAAGATGAACCCTTACTGTTTGAAGATCATATTGACCTCTTCTTGTCTAAAAGATGAAAGTTTGCGTCAGTCACGAGCTTCCTATATTGTTGGTCATCTCTCTTGATGGCCGCCAAGGTATCATTACAGCTTGGAATACTCCCCCCTTCGGGCTATGTTTTCTTGTCACCTATAAGCAAAAGCTCACATGAAAAGCTTGCTTATGTTAATTCAACCGAAGTAAAATGACTTACGACATTGGAGCCACCGACAACCACATCCCGCTTGGTGTTTAAAATAGAACCAATGATGTTTAGTGTCACCCATTTTGCTGGGAATACCCTTGACAATCTTTCGGTTATGGACAGCCTCAAAATAAAGAAAAGAGCAAGACTGCTGCTTTAAAATTTTGAAGTTGAAGAAGAATACTATGTCGTCGAGTGTAGGGACTAATCCATGTACTTCATGTACATGACACACAAGGACAACAGATTGGTATATGCGATTGGATAAAGTTGCGTAGGCGCCAAATTCATGTGTCATAGAAAGTCGAGTATGAACGAGGAAAAAGGAGGGATGGCCCCGGCGTTGCACATTGGACGAGAAAGCGCCATGTAACCTTCCGGTGGACTGTGAGGACGATCCGGTTTTACCGAAGTACGAGCATCGAGCCATGGAAGCCTATGCTTCCCAATTAAATTTTCTAACTGTTTCTTGCTCAGCTGACCGACCGAGGAGTCAGGAGGATTCCTCAGAATATTAGCATCAGGAAGAGTATCGGGTGCAGCTGTCGTCCCACTTGATTCTCTGATTTCCATAGCATGAGGATAATCGACCGATCGACCATGAGTATCAACGTTAAGTTCAGGTTCGGTATCGGTCCTGGAAGTAGAAGCCGAGGTACTCTCCAAGTCTATAGCAATGGATATGGCATTTTTCTTCTCGGCCTCGAGTGCACGAGTACTGCATTGTCTCGCCATTGTGAGTTATGCTGCAAAAGAGAAAAAGAAAAGCGTCGGTCCAATTGATGAGATTAAAACACCTCAGCATGTGCATTTACAAATGTGTGCAAGAAAAAATAACAATTCAAGTTAAAGGCCACAATCATGAGCATATTCAACTTCAGGGCCTTCAGCCCTAAAGAAGCCGACCGATTACCTTATCGACCCAAGGCTGGGAAATATTCTTAAACCTTATGAGGACAACGAGTCATTTTACGATGCTAAATTATTAGACATTGATTTTTAGCATCATCCTTTATCTTCCTCCACTTGACCACATCAAGAGCCATCATTCCTGCCTGACCATACCCATACAAAATTTCCCTTTCTTTTATTTCCACATGTCCCCTGATTTTATGATACGTTGGAATTTGAAAAGTTTTGAAAGGCGGGTCACTCTTTCACAAAGGCAACTCCGTTCTCATCTCCAATTGCCACCATCTACATTGCCAACAGAACGGATGACCGTCGTTATATCATCAAACCTTTGTTCCGGTGAGGTTAATGTCGGCGATCCAGACCGCAAATTATATAGAGTGTAAATTTGGGTGGAAAAGAAAGAATAGGAAAATTTTGTGCGAGGCTTAAAGAATAAGATCAACGATCAACACTACCTGCGAAGAAGTTAGCGAATATGATCTAGAGTTTCAATAAAATCCCAATTTCCGTAGAAATTTAGTAAATTGGTTGCAGTAAATAATAAAGAAGAAATAAAGATGGTGGGCCAACCTTTTATAATGGGACAAAAGGACTCCTTGTGTTATGTGGACGTGACTACTGACACAGGTACTAACATGGGGATTTGTTACTGAGCCAACCCCAAACGAATAAATGCTTAATTGCAGTGTTTCATTATTTCTTGGACTAATGTAGGTTCCTAAGACACCCGGTAGGTATTTAACACGTATGATTCATACAGAGTAGTTCCAGCCGATGCAGATACGTGCTTCTGACCTTTGTTGCCAAGAGATATGATCCAGAGTAAAATATGCAAAACGTGCCTTGTTCTTAACATGACATACTTTAGGGGGCAAAGTGTTGACCGACCTTTTGGAAAGGCCTTTAAGATTCATTAGTATTATAGGATCTGACCCAAATGACGAGAAGGCCTGTATGATCCCGACCACGAAACCGATTGATCCAGAGTTGAATCGACCGACACCTAAAACTCGAGCCAGGAACAAAGACCCAACGTGCAAGTCAGTTGGAACCCATAATTTCTGGGTCGACTATGTCGGATTCATCCCAATGTTGTGCCAAATATCCTTCTGAAGAGGTAGTCTTGCCTCTATTTGAACATAACTGATTATCCCTTTATGATGAGATCAGATGCTACCTAGCACCATTGATTCAAACCTAGCCGCTATCCATGGGGAGAACTCATCCTTAGGATCTTCTAAAGTATCGGATCAAGGGACACGTATCTCACCGAATTTTAATAATATAGCACCTATATTAGACCTTATGGGCAAAGAAGAAGGATCTTTTAGCAAATTTATGATTATATCACTATTGTAATCATTCGGCTGTAATAGATCATCTGATATAAAAAGAATTATAAAGTGGACATAGGCTCATTAACGCCGAACCACTATAAATCCGTGTGTGATTGCTTTTTCCTACATTTTTCATTCTATTTCTCTTCATTTAATCTCTACAAATTTATATCTTGGGTGTTGTGCCAATTTTTGGTGTCAACATATTTGATTCACACATCTTCCTTGTGTGTAGTTTTATGTCAATCAACTGTTTGACAGACCTTTGTAAATGCTATTTAATTGTTAAATGCTTATACAGGTTGTAGATGCACTTTGGATGTTATTTGGATGATTAATAGTTGTTTATAACTATTGTTGAATACACGTGTTGTATGAAAACCATATAATTAAAATTATATGGTGATTGATTGAATCTCAATTCAATCCAAAATTAAAACGAATATTTTAATATAATATTCAGTAAAGAATCAAAATATGATTTTGATGTCCGATTTTGGATGGACACAAAAATATGATGTCGAGTTAAGTAGACAAACGCCATTTTAACTTGAATGGATTTTTCTATCAATTTTATTCATTTGCGTTAATGAATATTGAAAAGATTCGATTTTAAAATCTGATATTTTGAAAAAAAAAAATTTAAGATTATAATAATATGGAATGTTTAGTTTTGACTTAAAATTGAAATGGAAGTTGAAATCATTTTTAAATGAATTTATAAACATTTTATAAAAATACATTTTGAATGGAGATCAATGAAATTTATTATATATAATATAATGGCTTAATGTGAAGATATCCGATTTTTGAAAGATAAATGATTGAAATAGAATTTCAAATGGCAGTTGTGAATAATTTATAATATTTATATATTATTTTGAAAAAGTTTTCGATTTTATTTTAAATATAAATCGAATTTGTGCTTGAATAGAATGTGTCGCGCAGCCACAGTTTGTGTATCGACCTGCCTTTTCGACCGCTTCAAGTCCGTAATTAAACCAACTTAAACCGCTCGAAATGATAGATTGTTATTTAGCTTATGGGGTTTAAATAGAATCAGACACAAAATCACAAAATAAACAAACTACAATATCTCATAACGGAAGTATTTACACAAAATATCAGAGTTGTATAATAAATTTTACACAGTGAAATTACATAAATTTTAAATAAAATAAAATTTGCAGAAATTGTCGAACCAATGCGCACGTCTTCACCACTCATTAACTTTAATAGCGGACATATTTAAATCTGCAACACTCGGATCTGACCCGAGCGTTCCATGCAAAATATAAAACACTCGAGTCCGGATTAATCTTAGTTCAAGTAAATCAACCTCAATAAACACTAAAAATAATGGTTAGTCTTAATTTATAAATGAAGCTAAAAATTTAATATATTTCCAAATGGTCAAGTATCATGTCCATATGAATTTAGTACGGAAACCAAAGGAGGGATTGAACATAAGCAAAATAACAGGTGAGTCCAGGTTGCAGATAAAGCATGGTATAACATGTGTACAGGCAAGCACATACTAATGGTTTGCCAAATGGATCAGTGAACATATAACCAACAAAAAGCATTATGCCACAAGAAAATGAAATATGTAGCACGCTACACATGTGACATTAAGAAGGCATCATGCATGCATGTAAATAGGCATGTGCAGTGGGCAATGCAAAGAAATATTCAAATAAGTGATCAGTGGTGAAAAGAACAATTCTAGGCACACGTGCACCAGAAAAGATTAGACCGTAAATCCCTAAGTGGACAACAAGGAATATGGGTAATCAAAGTGAAACATCTTATGCATAGTCATTTCATGCATGCGTATACAACATGTTGTAAAAAGGCTAAAGTGGCACGCAACTACTTATATATATATATATATACACACACACACACACAAAAGTCCGTGCATGCTAATTCAAATAAGTAGGAGGAAAGAATGTATAAATGGGTATCAAGCATGGGAAGTCCAAATATGCGTATCGGCTACAATACCAAAAGTCTAATGGTCATGAGGTATGAAGCTAGCAACATAGTCATGACAACTCAAAAGACCATCATCCTCATGATGAGGCCAGTGAAGAAAAGAATGGCAAGCATGTAAATGGCTGTAACAACCCGAGTTTTTATAACGTGTAATAACCATAAATCAAGGCAGAATTAATTTTTAAAATAAGAATCAAGGGAAACGGGTTACGCCATTGCGTTCTTCTCGAAATTATGCTTGGAAACGAGTCTGAGTTTTCGAAAATCGGAGCCCGTATGACCAAGTTATGGCCTTTCAAAGTTTTCAGAAGTTTTCAAGTTCAAAACAGTTCAATTCGAATTCAAAATTCGAAATTCAAACCTCAGAATGGATTGGGCGGGAAATTTCCTGCCCAGGACCAGGTCGACCTGGGGGTCGACTATGTAGTCGACCTACCCAGGACCAGGTCGACCATAGTGTCGACCTGGGGGTCGACCTGGTGCCCGAGCCCATTTTTGAAGCCGGATTCACTTTGATGTTCCTGGCCTCATTTCTGTCTACATTCGTTGACCTGACCCTATAAATACAGCCCCTAACACCAGTCTCTCTACACAAAATTCTTTCTGACCTTATGCTGCCCTAATTCTGGTTGAAAAGTTTGAGAAAGGGACTGCTTCTTCTACGTTGAGACTGCGTTAAGAGAATTGCTGATTTGGGGATTTCTATTAGGACTTGACTAAGCATATAAAGATTCAACATCGACTCTCTTTTCTAATTCTCGAACCACGATCTGTAAGCCCCAGTTATTTTTAGATTTAAACTGTAAATGTAATATGAATATGATGTAAATTGAAATTGGACATATGTATGATGACTGTTTTACATCCATTCTTGTTCATCTTGGATCTTGACTTTTGGATATGTTATGACATTGATTTGGGGCCTATTCATGTTGTAAATCAAAAAGAAAACCCCTCATATTATCATGTTGAATGTGCTATTAGTCACTAGTTTATGACTATCACCTTATGTTAATCGTTACCATGACTATGCTATCACCTTATGTCAATCATTACCATGACTATACTATCACCTTATGACAACTATTATCTTGACTAGTACCTGATTTTGCTAGATTTGGAATCTTTATGTTTGAGGCCAATATTCCATATGCCAGTAATGTTATAATCTTTTATCAAGTCATACCATGCTATGCTAGTAATCCCTTTTGCCACCTTATACCCGTCCCTTTTTATGTTATTCCCTAATTAGGTTTATTTGTATCGATTCGAGCTTACTTGCGATGGGAATACGATTTGGGTAGATAGGTAAAACATGAATTGACTTTGAACCTTAAACATGAACATAATTATAACTTGAACCTGGATATGGACATGAACTTGACACGATTTGACATGAAACATGAAAACTCGACATGAATTTTGACATGAAAACTTGAACGTGGGCATGACAATTAGATAAACTTGAAAATGGCCAACTCGAGGTTGGGTTGAGTTTGCAGTGTAAATCTGCCCGGAACCGCCCGGCAAATCCAGTGGCTGCAAACAATAGGATCCAATGTGGGTAGTTGGTCATATCGCACGTAAAACCCGAGGTTGGACTATGTTGTGGTGTAAATCTTCCCGGAACCGCCCGGCAAATCCAGTAACCAAAACAGTTAGTCTAATGTGAGAGGTTGAAGTGCATTAATGAATTAATGCCACATGATAGGGTGAAGTCATGAACCACTTGAATATACTTAACCAACTTGACACGATGATTTGATAGTGTTAAGTCATGAACCGCTTGAACACACTTAACCAACTTGATACATGATTTGGATAGGGTTAAGTCACGAATTTGAATGACAACACTTAACCCATTAGAAACCCTAGTTACGCGGTCCTTTTCAGCAGTAACCCAGTTAGATGTATCACGATACCCTGGGACTAGGCAGGGTGGCGCACGATTCCTGGGCTGATTGTAAGCGACCAGAACGATGGCTGAGTAGGAGCGCCATTGTAGGTTCAGGCGGACTATGGTCGTGCACGTAGTCCGGAGTTGAAAAAGAAGGCATTGGGCACCCGTAGATTTATACTGTGCGTGCTTGATTCATGTCGGTGGTTGGCACCATAGGACTTGATACACCCTATGGTGGACCTAGCACAGGTAACTACATTTCAGGATAGGGCCGTATGACACAGACACATGACGAGCTAGGACCTGTAGGGAGCCGATCGATTAGTAGATCGTACCGTAGGACCCGGTAATGGGTCACTTCATGATACTGGGCTAAGGGATCATTTCATGGTTAATACTTGACATGGGTTAGAACACTAGTACAATTGGTGCAGCGAACCTTAAATATGCGATGCTAGACTTGACTTATCTTGTTATCTTAATTATCCTACCAGTTCTGTTATCATCCTTATGTTTAATTCCAGTTTTCACATATCATGTTACCTTTACTAGTTTTCATACTGAAAGTCACTAGGGCTTACCAGTCTTTATGACTGACCCTTTTTCTTTCGCCTCTTTTTCTTTCGTTTCCCCCCCAGGTTCTCAGGGAGGAAACACTAGCTCTTAGCTTGGATTTAGCTTGCTTTCTGACAGCTCATGTACGGTTTGGTCTTGGGCTATGCTATGGCTGCTTCTGCTATTTGTGGGGAATAATCTACTTTTGTTATCTTAAGTTTATGCTTCTTTATTTGGAACTTGATGTAATGGGATAATTTGTATCTTGGATATATGAGCTTTTGACTCTTTTCTTGAAAATAATAAGAAGTTGGTTTTTAATTTCTATCGCTGCTTTATTTATGTTCTGCCTTGTGATAACTCTTTGCATGTTTACCTAGATAATACTCCACCAAAACTAGTGCATTCCCTTTGTGAGTGATTCTAGCGGAGGTGGGGTGTTACATTTGGTATCAGAGCAGAAGGTTACCAGGCTGGGCAAAAGTTTTAAAAACCTTCTGAAACTATTTTCAAAACCATTTATAAAGAAGCATTTTTCAAGGAAAGTTTTATGTTTAAAAAGGCTATTCCACAAAAAGCCATTAGCACTTTCCTTTGTTTCCTCGTTTGAATCTTTTCTTTTCGTTTTTTAGCATGGCTTATCTTAACCTGCCTCAGGGAATACCCGTGCCTGGATGGTTCCGAAGGTACTTAGAAGCCAGGACCAACGATGCGGGCACGACAGACATCCCTCCTCGTCCCCCAGTGGCCGCGGTTCCTCCTCCTCTGGTACCGCCTTTGCCAAAATATGCAAATACTTTAAAGCAATGGGCGGCAAGAACTTCGTTGGAATTGAAACCTTTGTTGAGGCACGAAACTAGCTAAAGGAGACAGAAGACTTGTTCATTATCTTTGATATGGAGGACCATAGGAAAGTTCAGTTAGCAGCATGGTTGTTGAAAGAGGAAGCTGCATTTTGGTGGGAAGTCGCCAACGCTACCAGGCCAGTTGAGACTTGGGCAGACTTTAGAGAGAGGTTTGGGCTTAAATTCTTATCGTCAGCAGAAGAGAACCTTCAGATGGAGAGGTTCTTAGCACTCAAGCAAGGGGACATGTCTGTTAGGGAGTACGTGAATAAGTTTAATCAGCTTGCTCGGTTCGGTTTGGATTTGGTCAACACAGCCCAGAAAAAGGTTATACACTTTGCTCGAGGATTGAACGAGCCACTACACAGCTTGGCCCTAACTCATATACCCATGGGGGCGACCTTTGAAAACTTGGTGGATATAGCTCTACTTCATGAGGAAGACAAGAATAGCAAAAAGGAGGTTAAGCCTAACGAGACTCAGAATAAGAAGGCTAACTTCAAGAAGGGGAAAAATAAGAATAACAAGAATAACAAGGGCAACAACAAACCACGTGAGACGAGGAAGTGCAACTTCTGTGGTATTACAGAACATCTAGCTAAAGACTGTAGAAAGAAGAGAAGAAAGTTGGGTGAATGCTTTCATTATGGAGATACTGGACACATCAGCAAGGATTGCCCTAAGAAGCAAAGGCAGGGGCAAGAGCAGACCCAGCGAGCAGGACCTTCTGGAGGGTAGTTGCATGCTCTCAACACCACTCCAGCTCTTGACCGAGGTAGTAATATTTCCGTAGAAAGCCTTGTTCACATTTCTAACTTTCCTGTTCGAACCTTATTTGACTCTAGCGCATCATATACTTTTATTTCTTCTGATATTGTTGAAAATATGCACCTAAGTACTAGTCTGGTTGAGGATCCCGTTATAGTTTCAAATCCAATTGGGGGCTCCGCCCATTTATCTATGATGTGTGTGGATTTGAGGATCTCTATCTTAAGCTTAGAATTCACATGTAATGCTTATTTTCTCGGATTTATGGGATATGGTTTGATCCTAGGTATGGATTGGCTGTCCAATTATGGAGCCATTCTTGATTGTGAACGAAGTGTAGTGAGGCTCATGACTTGCCTCGGTAATACCCTTGAAATTTCTTGTAACCCTAAGGGTCCGGTCATGTTGTGTTATCTTGAATCCCTTGACTCGTCCAACGATAATTTGCAATCTGTAAGAGTGGTCCGAGAATATCCAGATGTCTTTGATGAAGTGAGGGGGTTACCTCCTAAATGCGAGATTGACTTCCGAATTTATCTTGTTGATAATGCCAAGCCAGTTTCATTGCCCGTTAGGCACATGGCCCCGCGAGAAAGAAGAGAGCTCAGTAAACAAGTTAATGAGTTGCTTGAGAAGAATTTAATAAGGCGAAGCATTTATGAATGGGGTGCTCAGGTGGTATTCGCTACTAAAGCGGATGGATCGCTTCGTCTATGCGTAGATTATCGTGAGTTAAACAAGCTGGCAAAGAAGAATAGTCACCCACTACCAAGAATCGATGATTTGTTTGACCAGCTTGTGGGAGTATCTGTTTTCTCTCAACTCGATCTAGCCACAGGATTCCATCAGCTTAGAGTGGCTGAGGATAGCATTGACAAAACTGCGTTTAGGACTCCAGATGGGTTCTTCAAATGGCTCGTCATGCCGTTTGGGTTAACGAATGCACCCGCATACTTTGTAGATTTGATGAGTAGGGTATTTCAGGAGTTCCTTAACAAGTTTGTGGTAGTTTTCGTGGATGATATTTTGATCTTGTCAAAAGATGAAGAAGAGCATGTTAGACATCTCAAGGAAGTCATGGAAACACTTAGAGCACACCAGTTAATGGCTAAGTTCTCCAAATGCAATTTTTGGGGGAAGGAAGTTCGATTCCTTGGACATGTAGTTTCTAAGCAAGGCATAGCCGTGGACCCCGCAAAGGTAGTTGCGGTACAGGACTGGAAAATTCCTAAGAATGCAACGGAGGTGAGGAGCTTTCTCGGTTTGGCGGGCTACTACAGGAAGTTCATTAAGGACTTCGCTAAGATTTTAGCCCCTCTTACTAAGTTAACAAAGAAGAACCTAGCTTTTACATGGGACATAGAATGTGATGCTGCTTTTCAGAGACTTAAGAGAGCCCTCACCACAGCTCCAGTTTTGGCATTACCTGATGGAGGTAAGATGTTTACCGTGTACACAGATGCGTGCGGCACGGGGTTAGGCGCTGTCCTAATGCAAGAAGGAAGAGTAATATGCTACGGGGGTAGACAACTTAAAGTTCATGAGAAAAACTATCCCACGCATGACTTGGAGTTGGCCGCGATTGTTTTTGCACTTAAAGCTTGGCGCCATTATCTTCTAGGGGAGAGGTTCGAGTTGTATACCGACCACAAATCGCTTAAGTACCTCTTCTCGCAGAAAGACTTGAATCTGAGGCAACAGCGGTGGATGGAGTTCTTGGCATCATATGACTTCGATATAGCTTATACCCCTGGCAAGGGTAACGTGGTGGCGGAAGGTTGACTTTGAGCCCCTTGTTTGTTGAAAAGAAAAGCCTTGAGTTTATAGCAATCTTTGATTTTACACCTGCTGTTGAGTCATTGACTGTTACGTTTGCATCTCTTGAGTTAAGACCCACACTTCTAGATCAAGTAGGGACTTCACAGAAGGAAGACCCGCAGATAGTCGAAATCATGGACAAGCTGATTAGGGGTGAGACGGCGAGTCACCTCAGTAGGTATGCCATAGATGACAAGGGATGGTAAGGCACGATGGAAGGCTATGTGTCCCACAAGTGGAAGACCTGGTAAGGAAAGTTCTCGAAGAGGCGCATCACTCGAAGATGACTATACATCCCGGAGGGGATAAGATGTACAGGGATATGAAACGCATTTTCTTTTGGGCTGGAATGAAAAAGGACATGACAGAGTTCGTTTCGAAGTGCATGGTATGCTAAAAAGTAAAGGCTGAATCGAAGAAGCCTGGTGGGCTATTACATCCTTTGGAGGTTCCACAATGGAAATGGGAGAGTATCTCGATGGATTTCGTGGATGGACTTCCTAGGTCAAGGAAGGGAAATACTAGCATATGGGTTATAGTTGATAGACTCACGAAAAGTGCTCACTTCATTCCGGTGAAAAGCAAGAGGACCGCATCAGGGCTAGCATCTATTTACCTTCGAGAGATAGTACGATTGCATGGAGTTCCTTCTAGTATAGTTAGTGATCGTGACCCGATTTTCACTAGCCAGTTTTGGAATAATTTGCAAGAAGCAATGGGTACACGACTAAATTTATGCACGGCCTATCACCCACAGACGGATGGACAAACCGAAAGGGTAAATAGGGTACTTGAAGATCTCCTGAGGCTATGCATTCTTAACTTTGGTGGTACTTGGGAAGACCATCTTCCTCTCGTGGAGTTTGCATATAACAATAGTTACCAAGCTAGCATCGGAATGGCACCGTTCGAAGCCCTGTATGGAAGACCGTGTAAATCACCAACTTGTTGGTAGGATACGATAGACAGACTTATACTTGGGCCCGACATGATAAAGGACACTTCTGAGAAGATTGAGTTGATACGAAGACGGATGAAAACGGCCCAAGATAGACAGAAATCTTATGCAGACCAGAGAAGGACAGATTTAGAGTTTGTAGTCGGAGATATGGTCTTTATAAAAGTTTCTCCGTTACGCAATGTTGTTCGTTTTGGAGCATTTGGAAAGCTAGCGACAAGGTTCGTAGGATCGTTCCCCATCACTGAGAGGATTGGACGGATGGCCTATAGGGTAGACTTACCCGAGAAACTGAATGGAGTACACAATGTCTTTCACGTCTCGCATCTCCGGAAGTGCTTGCATGAGTCAGCCGAAGTGGTTGAGCCAAGCATCCTTGAAGACGTAGAAGTGGAAAAAGAAGCAACATTGAGGCGAGTTCCGATTTGTATCTTAGGAACGGAGATTAAGAAGCTAAGGAATCGAGAAGTTAAGCTAGTTAAAGTGCAGTGGAGTGAAGCCCAAGAAGACGCAACTTGGGAAACCGAAGAGAAGATACGCGCGCTTTACCCATTTCTTTTTTAGGGTACATTCTCGATTTCTTTTTCCTATAAACTTGAAAACCTTTTCGTATCATGCTTCTACTATCTACGTTTGTCTTGTTATCTTCTCGATCTTATCTTGAGAACCTTAGGTAGAACCATATGGATGTAAACATGTGATTGAAACATGTTATGGTTGATGTTTGCAAATGGTTGCAAGTGGTTGCAAGTGGATGCTAGTGGATGCATGACACACATTAGGCACTAGATCGGCTCAGTCACATTTTCATATTGCATATGCATGAGTGCTTATACTTGTACATGGATGGAACTTGTTATGCTATCACTTGGATGTTTCATATGGATGAATGTTTGTGCACTCATGTAGAGATTATAAACTATGTTAGGAATTTGCATACATGTTGGATTCATTACACTAATATATTTTGCATTAAGGAGGTTTACTGAATCAGTAACCGCCTGATCTTTTGCATTAGATAAGTACATATACACACACTTTCGGCATATATTCAAACAGCACTAGAAATCTTTTAAGGACAATGGTTGCCTGTGAATGATGCTTTGAGTAGATGGATGATGGATGGTAGGACACATCCTCCCTAGCTTAGAGATTTCGGGGACGAAATCCTTTAAGGGGGGAGAATGTAACAACCCGAGTTTTTATAACGTGTAATAACCATAAATCAAGGCAGAATTAATTTTTAAAATAAGAATCAAGGGAAACGGGTTACGCCATTGCGTTCGTCTCGAAATTCTGCTTGGAAACGAGTCTGAGTTTTCGAATATCGGAGCCCGTATGACCAAGTTATGGCCTTTCGAAGTTTTCAAGTTCAAAACAGTTCAATTCGAATTCAAAATTCGAAATTCAAACCTCAGAATGGAATGGACGGAAAATTTCCCGCCTAGGACCAGGTCGACCTGGGGGTTGACTATGTAGTCGACCTACCCAGGACCAGGTCGACCATAGTGTCGACCTGGGGGTCGACCTGGTGCCCGAGCCCATTTTTGAAGCTGGATTCACTTTGATGTTCCTGGCCTCATTTCTGTCTACATTCGTTGACCTGACCCTATAAATACAGCCCCTAACACCAGTCTCTCTACACAAAATTCTTTCTGACCTTATGCCTCTCTAATTCTGGTTGAAAAGTTTGAGAAAGGGACTGCTTCTTCTACGTTGAGACTGCGTTAAGAGAATTGCTGATTTGGGGATTTCTATTAGGACTTGACTAAGCATATAAAGATTCAACATCGACTCTCTTTTCTAATTCTCGAACCTCGATCTGTAAGCCCTAGTTATTTTTAGATTTAAACTGTAAATGTAATATGAATATAATGTAAATTGAAATTGGACCTATGTATGATGACTGTTTTACATTCATTCTTGTTCATCTTGGATCTTGACTTTTGGATATGTTATGACATTGATTTGGGGCCTATTCATGTTGTAAATCAAAAAGAAAACCCCTCATATTATCATGTTGAATCTTCTATTAGTCACAAGTTTATGACTATCACCTTATGTTAATCGTTACCATGACTATGCTATCACCTTATGTCAATCATTACCATGACTATACTATCACCTTATGACAACTGTTATCTTGACTAGTACCTGATTTTGCTAGATTTGGAATCTTTATGTTTGAGGCCAATATTCCATATGCCAGTAATGTTATAATCTTTTATCAAGTCATACCATGCTATGCTAGTAATCCCTTTTGCCACCTTATACCCGTCCCTTTTTATGTTATTCCCTAATTAGGTTTACTTGTATCGATTCGAACTTACGTGCGATGGGAATACGATATGGGTAGACTAGGTAAAACATGAATTGACTTTGAACCTAAAACATGAACATTATTATAACTTGAACTTGGATATGGACATGAACTTGACATGATTTGACATGAAACATGACATGAAAACTCGACATGAATTTTGACATGAAAACTTGAACGTGGGCATGACAATTAGATAAACTTGAAAATGGCCAACTCGAGGTTGGGTTGAGTTTGCAGTGTAAATCTGCCCGGAACCGCCCGGCAAATCCAGTGGCTGCAAACAATAGGATCCAATGTGGGTAGTTGATCATATCACACGTAAAACCCGAGGTTAGACTATGTTGTGGTGTAATTCTTCCCGGAACCGCCCGGCAAATCCAGTAACCACAACAGTTAGTCTAATGTGAGAGGTTGAAGTGCATTAATGAATTAATGCCACATGATAGGGTGAAGTCATGAACCACTTGAATATACTTAACCAACTTGACACGATGATTTGATAGGGTTAAGTCATGAACCGCTTGAACACACTTAACCAACTTGATACATGATTTGGATAGGGTTAAGTCACGAATTTGAATGACAACACTTAACCCATTAGAAACCCTAGTACGCGGTCCTTTTCAGCAGTAACCCACTTAGATGTATCACGATACCCTGGGACTAGGCAGGGTGGGGCACGATTACTGGGCTGATTGTAAGCGACCAGAACGATGGCTGAGTAGGTGCGCCATTGTAGGTTCAGGCGGACTATGGTCGTGCACGTAGTCCGGAGTTGAAAAAATAGGCATTGGGCACCCGTAGATTTACACTGTGCGTGTTTGATTCGTGTCGGTGGTTGGCACCATAGGACTTGATACACCCTATGGTGGACCTAGCACAGGTAACTACATTTCAGGATAGGGCCGTATGACACAGACACATGACGAGCTAGGACCTGTAGGGAGCCGATCGATTAGTAGATCGTACCGTAGGACCCGGTAATGGGTCACTTCATGATACTGGGCTAAGGGATCATTTCATGATTAATACTTGACATGGGTTAGAACACTAGTACAATTGGTGCAGCGAACCTTAAATATGCGATGCTAGACTTGACTTATCTTGTTATCTTAATTATCCTACCAGTTCTGTTATCATCCTTATGTTTAATTCCAGTTTTCACATATCATGTTACCTTTACTAGTTTTCATACTGAAAGTCACTAGGGCTTACCAGTCTTTATGACTGACCCTTTTTCTTTCGCCTCTTTTTCTTTCGTTTCCCCCCCCCTCCCAGGTTCTCAGGGAGGAAACACTAGCTCTTAGCTTGGATTTAGCTTGCTTTCTGACAGCTCATGTACGGTTTGGTCTTGGGCTATGCTATGGCTGCTTCTTCTATTTATGGGGAATAATCTACTTTTGTTATCTTAAGTTTATGCTTCTTTATTTGGAACTTGATGTAATGGGATAATTTGTATCTTGGATATATGAGCTTTTGACTCTTTTCTTGAAAATAATAAGAAGTTGGTTTTTAATCTCGATCGCTGCTTTATTTGTGTTCTGCCTTGTGATAACTCTGTGCATGTTTACCTAGATAATACTCCACCAAAACTAGTGCATTCCCTTTGTGAGTGACCCTAGCGGAGGTGGGGTGTTACAATGGCAGAAAACACATTCAACACCGCATTCATAATTTTTAAAAGTGACCATAAGGCCATCAAAAAACAGAACATATTGTTTATTTAAGATGATACAATAAAAATAAAAAATTAAGAAAAAATTAATAGTACGCATGTGTGTGTACACACACACACGAATAGTAGCTATAAATACCAAGTCAGTTTCAGGTTGATCAACAAAGCAAAACATGTGTTTTAGGTCACAAATTATGGCAATAGAGTAAATACGTGTTGACCCAGTATTTTTCCATTCACATTAATGTGAAGGTGTGATCAAATCGCTTATATATATAAACCGATTGTAGGCTAAAATGGTCATGCTCTTACTACTAGTGGGTTCCAATTAGGGCTGTCAATTTCCTACCCGACCCGAAACCCGCACGGAAATTAGCAGGTTAACCTGACCCGTTTATTTGGCGGGTCCTAAACAGGTCTACCCGAAATTGACACGTTTATAAACGGGTGGGTTAAGGGTTGACCCGCTAACCCGATCTTGACCCGCCAAACCGGTTTAGTTGGCAGAATACTAATTTGCCTCTCATACTTTTAGTGCAGAACAACTAATTTTATTACCTCTATTAAAATTAGGGTTGTCAATTTCCTACCCGACCCGACACCCGCACGAAAATTAGCAGGTTAACCCGACCCGTTTAGTTGGCAGGTCATAAACAGGTCAACCCGAAATTGACATGTTTATAAACGGGTGGGTTTAGGGTTGACCTGCTAACCCGATCTTGACCCGCCAAACCCGTTTAGTTGGCAGAATACTAATTTTCCTCTCATACTTTTGGGGAAGAACAATTAATTTTTTTGCCTTTATTAAAATAGAGGCAAACGTACCTGTCACTGGTGTTTTAAATTTTAGTAGTGCGGTTCCGCAACTTTTGGTATAACTAATTAGTGTACGAGGTATAACTAATTAGTGTAGATACTTTTATTTGCTAATGTATATAGTTGACATTTTATTTTTTTCTTTATCTCTTGTAGGATAAAAAAGTCGACATCCAACTTTCTTCAGGATAATTGGAGCATAAAACTTTCTAACAAAAAACAAAATAAAGCTTCAACGATGTGGTCAGGTCTTATGAGCTTCGCATGTCATCCTACGTGGAATTTGATCTGTTTCTAAACTTTTCTTGAATAAGCATAGTAAGTTTGCAAATATCATATGCAAAATATCAAATAAAGTAAGTGTTTAGGTTGGTTTGTTTTAACGTACCTAATGATGCTTATTATTTATATGTTCTTTTATTCAAATACATATACGCCAATAGTATTTTACAATATTACTATTATAATTTCACTTCTTTTGGCAACCACTTTCTACAATATTCCATCCTAACTTTTTTTAACTACCTTAGGCATACTGGCTTGGTTTGCAAGAAGTCCGTATTTGTTTAGTTGAGGCAAATACTAATTTCTACACCTGCACCCACTGCCAAACCTGCACCCATCGCTAAACCCGCCCCTGTTTCCATACCGGCCACTAAACCCGCACCAGTTGCCGCACCCACCATCGCGCCCACGAAGCCGCAGCCCAAACCCGCACCAGCAAAGGTGCCAGTGGCAGCTGCTCCTCCAACCTTTGCAACATCTCCATCGGCACCAGGGCCCAACACCGATTGCGAGCACCACTCCTCCAACTCCGATTGCAAGCACCACCTCTCATTTATTATTGAAAAAAAATTATCATTCACACCTTTTTACACAAATATTTTTCTTAACGGGTTACACGAATCAAACCCGAAACCCGCACGATTATAAACAGGTCAAGCCGAACCCAACCCGTTTAATAAACGGGTTGAGCTGACCCGACCCGAACTCAATCCGAACCCGACTTGACCCGACCCAACCCGACCCATTGACAGACCTAGTTCCAATATATCAATATAAACTCATATAATATTAAAGTCATTTAAGTTTCAGATCCCTAAATTTTTCATGATCATTCGTATACCCAAGTGAACATTCGAGGTTAATCCAACACAGAGTGTTTTGCCTTTCGGCTATAGGGTATGGTATTAAATCACCAACAACAACACTTAAATTAACATATAACAAAAGCACGAAGCAACCGCAAGGCAACCAATAAACGAATTGAGCATCAACTACTATATTTCAGTTTGTACTGATGTTGAAGCACTTGAAACTAATAAATCGTGAGCTAGCAGTCACCTTGCATTAGTGAAGAACAAAAAATAGGAAGCGGTTTTGATTTCTGGACGCTTCGAATCGGTGGAGAGGCTCAGACACGGACAAAGAAGATGTTGTTGGGCTTGGCATAATGGCGATGGCTTCGGAGAAGGCATGGAGGCGACTTCGATTATTGGATGGAGGAAGAAACGATTTAGATTTGGAGGAGAATGCCATTATCAAAGATTTCGGGAAAAGGGTTTTAATTCTTTTTTTTAATACTAGGTTGGCATGAGAACCGACTTGGATCCTTTTGCTTGAGAATAACACAACAGCCGTTCAAAATTTGAGGCATGGATAGATATTTTGAATGTTTGAAATATATATACGTCGCTTTCTTTTTCTTTCTTTTTTTAAAGCAAGGGCATACATTGTTGCAAATGTGAAGGGGTGGGTAGGAAATGAAAAGACTGCCGTTCCAAAATGAAAATAACGGTTGCTCTGTTTCAAATATATATGTTGCATTGGATGTACTTATTGTTATTTTAAAAGCATGCTAGAATGTTACAAGTGAAATAAGGTGAATAGTTATTAAAATTTGAAGGCGTTAGAAAGAATGGTACAAATATTAGATATAGGAGTGCATTCATACCCGTGCGTTGCATTTTCATTTGCATGCACACATGGACATAAATTTAAATGCATAATGTAAGGTGACAAAATTGCTAAACCATTTCTCCTTTTTTTTTATAACACGTTTTTATCATATAGGAAATGAAAAATCATATAAAATAAATTAATAGTTGGTCGTTTGAATGCTATCACGTTTTTGCGACATGCATGCATGAATACGATTTATACAAGTATGCCTTCCTATAAATAAAAATTCATTTCTGGCCCTTCAAAAACCAGGTGAACGTTACAGATCAGGTTTTCAGATCCAAAATGACTAGAAAAACATATAGGATCCAAATAGGTACACGTCGAACTCAAATGACTTTGTTTCCAAAATGAACTGCGTAAGCCTTTTCACAATTTTAGCACGAACCGAGCACCGAAACTGACAAATGGATATATTGCGCTAATCAACGCGATGAGATGGATGCAATGATATATAATTTGCAGTGTCAGGATGCTCCGTTCAAAAACGCATTACGGACCCCTTTTGACGTAAAAATGCGGACTGAAAACAAAGATCAAAACTTTCGATTTTCAGGAAACAAATTTCACTGTCAGATTATGGACAATGAATAGAATATTTTTAATGTTTGTCCGAACTGAATTCAGAGATTATAAAATCGCTAAATTTTAAACTGCTATGTGCAGCTCTGTATTGAAAATTAAGCGACCGATTCGAATTTTCCAACGAAATTTATACAGCTACTACGTCTCATTGTACGTATTTCAAATTTCAAATCCCCGTTACGAGAAATTATAGAATATTATGATGTTAAATCCAGAATATTTTTTTTTATTAATATTGAAAACAAATTATATAATACAACTTTACTATTCGAATTAAAATATACGACTAAATTCAAATTCAACTAAATAGACTATTTATTCAATAAGTCAGCCTGAAATTGCAAATATCAATTTGTATTATTAAATTATATCCATATCAATAGAATCCAAAATAAATTTAGTTTTAAATTAAAATCAAATAGTTTTCTAATAAAATCCAAACAAATTGGGTTTTAAACGAATAAAATAAAGTCAAAATCAAAATTTAAATTAAATAATCAAATAAAATTCATTTAAAATTTTGGGTTGTTACAGTTTGCGGAAGTTAACCCGTAACTTCGAATTGACGTGCCGAGAGAACCGACCGTCGGATTCTCCTAAAACCGAAATCATTGGGTTCAAATCGAAAAGATCTTTTAAAAGAAAATAAGATATTTAAAATCCATTGATTATATTTTAAAATATGTTCAAAACAGTTTTGGAAAAGGTTGCTATGGATGTAGTTCGGCAGCTGATATTGGGAACCGCTTAATAAAGTTAAATAAATTATGATAAATCATAATAAATGATTTGACATGATTTTGGGTGAAATATTCCACATTTTGGAAAGGCAAAAGATATTGTATCTGAATAAGTTATTCGTTAACTTGAGTAACGAACTAAAAGGAATTGAAATGATTTTAAAATAACATGATTTTACCAATATATAAATTGGATTGGATTTGAATGAAATTAATTTTCGGATATTTCAGTATTGGATTCCATGATTATACAGATATTGTTAAGGAATTTGGAAGATATCGTTATTCCAACACGATGTCTGTTGGTTTCAGAATTTAATATTGAATATAAGACGATATGATTTCTATTCAAAGCCTTGTATTTAAATATCAAACTGGATTTTGGATTTTATGTGAATGGTGTCTTCAATAACACTATTCTTAAACCCAGTAGAGAAAGGAATAGATCTTTTAATTAAGATTCAGTGAAGTTTCCAATTATTAAATACAATTAGAATTAAATGGAAGTTAATTTTGGGTTCATTGTGAACAATGTTTCAAATAACACTGGTTCTTAAACCCAATTAACAGTAAAGTTATGATTTGGAATTTTTCCAAAGTAAAAGTTTTCCAATTTAATAAATTAAATTGGAATGGAGTGGAATTCGATTTAGTAACAATTGAGATGAGCTCCTGTGAAGGAAAACCGTTACTATTTAAGGAATTTAAAAGGCTTTGTCGTTATTCCATTTATAGTATTAGTCTAATATGGAAATTTATATCGATTATATTCTGATTCGATTTCCATGCGATTCCATATTAGATGGAAGTTGATTTTGGGTTTATCATGAGCGATGTTTTATATGACATTCATTCTTTAACCCAGTTAAAAACAAGATTAATTTCCTCAGTTGAATGATCATTTAATAATGATTTTTGAGTTTAAAACTAAGAGCAGTTTTAATGAATCTTTAATTAGATTGAAATGTGAATAAGGTAATTAAATTTACCGAATTGAGAAGTGTTCGAGATGGAGTACAACCAATTTTACTCCTTGCGATAGTTAAATCTTTAATTAGATTTGAAACATTAAATGGTAATTGAATTTACCGATAACATTATGAGTATTAAATATGGAGTACTACCAGTTTTGATCCTTGGGATGAACATGTTAGGATTGGGATAATAAAATTAATGATTACTTCGGTAAGGCTCGGTAATCTCGACTAGAGTTATAAAGTTTAATTTGGTTTAAGTTGCGAAAAGATATTATAAAATCTTTTGCAATGTTTTCAAAGAAAAGAATATGTGATTAAAAGAATATTCTGGATTGGAATGAGGCGTATGATGTATTTTCATATCACTTGATTATAATATACGCAAGTTATTAGGAAAAACTGGGTTTAACCCATTCCGAATAACTGTTATAACGATTGAAAATCAAAGATATAAAGACGGTGGTTGAAGACCAGAGATCTTCACATCATTAGGATGATTGCTGATGTATCAAGTGGGTTGTATACCCAAGACGAGCTTATAAGTGGTGATCGTCCAAACGTACTTTGAGATCAACTGGATATGCGAGGGCCTCTCTCTTGTATTATACATATGAGAAGAGGAATAAGGTGCCTCCGGTTTTGTTCAGACCCAGAACGGACTTGCAAACGGATTGTATGTCTGACATTGTAATTTATGCTATATAAATTTATTTCTATTAAATATATATCTGTTTGGTGGAGCAGAATTTATTCTATTTGCTTAACACCCTTCTTTGAGACATACGAGCTCAGAGGTTGTATATTGGTAGAAATCAGTTGTATGGTATGAATTGACAATGTGGTATGTAGATGCATGGATTGAAGCTTTAGTTGAAAAGCATAGCTTTTTAAATAATGATCAAAGCATTTATTTAATATATCCTAGCTTTGTGTATAGCGTTAATTCGCGAGCTTCACACCTCGGTATGAATCTAAAATGGGATGAAGGATAGCAGACAAGTGGACATACGTTGCCTTCTAGCTACGGGTGATGTCATGGTATGGTGCCTAGACATTTTATTTATGTGGATGTTAGATGATGGAAAGCGAGGTACCTCGGATTTGGCCGCACAAGGCCCTTGATGGTCGACATACTGACCAGGATGGTCGACGTACTGACCAGGTTTTGGGTCGGTAGGACTGGGGAACATATTATTTATTGTATAACTAATCAACGACAGCTGGCCGGGTTTGCCCCTTCGTTGGTCGATGCGTTCTATCCCTGAGGTATGGGCTAGAGTGTCTCTACTCGGAAAGGAAGATCCCTTTCCTTGGTTCATAGATGGAAATCCAATTACAAATATGTGATCTTACGATTTTATTGTATACTATGGCGACATAGTCGGATAGGGTACTATGTCGTCTATGATTGATACATTTATATTCGAACTTGTTTCTGCACCATACACTAGTAATAATATCAAATGATTTTAATTTCACATATCAAGCCTGTTTGGCTATTATATGGTAAAAATCTATCCTCTCCGGCTTGTGTTGCATTTTGTGATAGGACCCGAGTTTTATAATAGCTTCATTTTTCAAAAAGCATTACGCTGTTTTTGTTTTAAAATCGGTATTCATGTGGAGGAAATTCGTTCCATGTTCTACGGCGTGGTCCCATGATTAACCAAACTTTAAATAAAGTTAATAATATTTTTGGTTCTCACACTAGTCCCATGACTGACTCAGAGTTTATTGTTTTCCATCTAAACTCTAGGTGCCAATATTTTCCACATGGGCAGCTAGTATTTTTGGTTTCATAGATATTTCTTTTCATAGGAACCTGGATTACGGCTGGAGCTATGCTAAGGAATGCTTTGTATCCATGTATTTCCTTCGGCTGTGTTAGTTGATGTTTTCTACTGCACATTATATTTATGTATTCAAATTTCGTTGTTTTGTAAATTAATTCTATGATATTTTTCTATAGTATATTATTTGTACTCTGATATCTTATATTCTAATGTAAATTGTTATAATGACAATGAGAAGTTCTCTTGTTCTATGTTCTGATGCGTTGTGTTCTTAAAGCAATCTATCTTCTTTTTTGAATTGGGCCAGCTAGGAAGTTCGGGTCGTTTTAGTTAGTATCAGAGCTTTGGTTTACAAATCTGGAGAACAAGACACATTAGAACTGAATGAAAGAATTCGTTGGAGATAGGATTAGTAACATCCTATAAGAATAACTCGTTAAAGATAGTGTTAGTAATACCCTAGAATGAGTTTGAAGAGTGATATTTCTAAAAGCGAATTTAGTTTTGAAAATTATATTTTATTTCAAGAATTTGAGTATTTATTTAATTTTTAGTTTGGACTATCAAGTATAAGCAGATTTTGCACATACATCTGATCCACGTGTATACGAAGTCTCAAATATACTGGATTGATAGAGAATCACACTCTAGTCGCCTAGGAATAATTCTAGTGATGGTTCAAAACATCATCGGTGCTTATGTTCGAGTTTCGATAGTGGGATGTCCATATGATTCCAATTAACTAGTGTGAGAACCAAAACTTAATTAGAGTTAAATGGTTGTAATTTGGCCTTGAAAATATTTTTTTTTTTTGAGTATATATAAAGATAAATGTTCGGAAAGATAATTAACTAACTGATTGCTGGTTGTGATGTGTGATAATTAATTTAACTGATAAAAATATTGGAATAAAAAAACCAATATCAGAATGAAAGGTAAATTAAGCCAAATCAAATCTAAAGTAAAGCTGAATTGAAAATTAGTTCGAATTGGACATGTATATATACTGGATAGGTTATCGATTGGGAGCTAAGAAGAGGAATAATATTGTATGCCCGACAAAAAGGTACATATTTAGTATATTGATTGGATTTGATGAATTTATGAGCTGATTGGGAAGCCGCTTGGCTTTTGGATTTTCTTTTCGATTGATGACAGCCCCGAGTGGCAGGTTGCAGTTGTACCGATCAACTCATATAAAGGAGGTTATGGCGAAAGTTTTCGGAAATTTAAGGCATTAGCCAAATTTCAAAAAATTAGAAAGTTCTTAGAAACTGAAAAGTTGAAGAACTTAAGCAAAGACAAAGGTTGAGTTGGTTAAGTAAACGATCTTCGGTTCTACCTTCCTTTTCGAGGACAATATGTTTTTAAGTGGGGGAGATTGTAATAGCCCTGAATTTTAGAACCGATTTAAAATTTATTTTTAATTGATTTTAATGGAAATCGAATATATTAAATGATTTATTTTGAGAATTTAAAGATTTATAATTTATTTAAAATGAAGTTGAATGTATGAATTTAAAATTTAATTAAAACGAATTCGTAACGTCGTGATAGTTTGAAAATTTAGTTTGAAATTTCAATTGATTACACAATTCAAAATAAGTCAGATTTCAGTAAAACAAGAAATGCTAGAATCTATTTAATTATATCTTTCTAATGAATATAAGAAATTAAGATTTCATGTTATAAACAATAAGTTATTCCCAAATCAAAATTTAAAATAGTCGCTATGAAATTTAATAATATTTTTATCGATAATAAAGCCCTTTAAAATGGTCATTTTGCAAACAACCTCCGTTTTCAATGAAACTAATGTTGTTGGATCCGGAATATCAAATTACTGCTAGATTCCAAATTTCGTAACTTTTAAAGTTAGTATGTGGTCGTGGCAAATTAAAACGTACGTTCAAATTCAATATTTAACGTTATATTTAATTTTGATAAAAACTGGTTAAAACAGTCGAATCAACTTACGAAACATATCCCATTGTGTTCAGAATGGCGGTATTTTAGTTAGAGGTGATATCCGTTGGAATTCGTTTGGAGTTCGAACGCGAAAACTTCAAGGTTAAGCATAATAAGAATTTAATATTATTAATTTATAAGGGTGTAAATAACTCATTGGAAACCCTAAAATCCGGTTAGACCATTATTTCTTGGTCAACTGTAACAGCCGTCTCCATCAATGCAATGAACGGCAGGAACCTTCGCAATCCTCTCCTCCATTATCTCTTGATTCACCGACCTATTCTAAATTCGTTCAACAACAATTATGTCGAGCTTGGTGAGCTTTTAGAGATGAACAACGGTGATCGACGGTGGGGTGTTGAGATGGCTGGATCTCATCTGAAAGGGAACAGCTTTCAATGGTTTTGGGAGCGCTTGGGGGCCTCGAGCGGTGCGCCTAGGCCGGAGATGGCCTCGAACAGCTTTCAATGGTTTTGGGAGTTATAAATGGTTAAGAATTATAACTAAATTAATTATATATTTTTTTAGTTTAATAAATGTAAATTAAACTTTCAACGTTCATATCTTTCTCAAATCAAAACAGAATTGAATGAAACTGAGTGCGTTGGAATCATGATGAAAAATACTACACCATTGAACTAATTGGAATGATATTGAAGCTAGTTGAAATTTTTGACTGAATTAAACACACAATTTAATTTAGTGGGAATAATCATTTATTAACGATTTCAAAATCGATCAACGAGAGAACTCTCCCACTTAACTATTTTTGTACATTATTCTATTTTATAACTGAAAATATATTGATTGCCTATGATCGCAATGTTTAATTAATTTACTATGAATTGTTATACGTTATATGGTAGCTCACATCACTAGTTGTTTCAAAACCATATGGATTGATGGATGTTTACAATTTTAACGTTGTCGTTTTAAATCGTGAATACATATGTTGTTAAAATTAAACCCTTATATTATAAATTATTTTGGGATGACAATTTACCCACACGTCTCCCAAATATGTAGATATGTTCACATGGATAGTGGTGTAAACCCCACACGGGTATTGGAACAATAATTTTACACATCACCCAAGTGTACCAATAATAATCATTGGTTGATGGATGAAAACCCCACACGGGTCTTGGGATGATATTTGATTCACACATCTCCATTGTCTGTAGTTGTATGTTAATCAATTGATTGACAGACCGTTGTAAGCGTTGTTAAATTATTTAATAGTTGTTTATAACTATTGTTGAATACATGGGATGTATGAAATCCATGTAAGTAAAATTATATGGTAATTGATTGATTCTCTTTTCAATTCGGAATTAAAACGAATTTTTTAATATAATATTCAGTGAAGAATCAAAATATGATTTTGACGTCCGATTTTGGATGGACATGAAAATATGAAGTCGAGTTAAGTAAATAAACACCATTTTAACTCGAACAGATATTTCTATTTATTTTATACATTTTTATAATGAATATCGAAAAGATTTGATTTCAAAATTTGATATTTTGAAAATATTATTATTTTATGATTACAATAATATGGAATGTTCAATTTGGACTTAAAATTGAAATGAAAGTTGAAATCATTTTTAAATTAATTTATATACATTTTATAAAATCATTTTGAATGGAAATCATCGAAATCTATTATGTATAATATAATAGCTTAATGTGAAGATATTTGATTTCGAAAGATAAACAATTGAAATAAAATTTCAAATGGTAGTTGTGAATAATTTATAATATTTATAAATTATTTTGAAATTTTTTTCGATTTTATTTTAATTATAAATCGAATTCGTGCTTGAATGGAACGCGTCGCGCTACGGCAGTTTATGAACGTCAACCCGTAACTTCGAATTATGTATCGGGAAATCCGACTGTTAGATTCTCCTAAAACCGGAACCATTACGTTTGATTCAAAAAGATCTTTCAAATGAAAATAATAGATTTAAAATCCAATGGTTGGATTTTAAAATAGGTCCAAATCATTTTTGAAAAAGGTCGCTATGGATGCAATTCGATGGCCAATGTTGGAAGCCGACTGTAAGGGCCGTAATAAAATTATTAAAAATATGAATAAATTATGATAAATCATAATAAATTATTTGAATTGATTTTGGATGAAATATTACACATTTTGGAAAGGTAAAAGATATTTTAATCTGAATAAGTTGTTTACTACCTTGAGTAAAGGACTGAATGGAATTGAAATGATTTTAATATAACCAAAGTTTACCAATATATGAATTGGTTTGGATTTGAATGGAAATAATCTTCGGATATTATGGTATTGGATTTCTTGATTATACAGATATCGTTGAGGAATTTGGAAGATATAGGTATCGTATTCCAATATGATATCTGTTGGTTTCAGAATTTGATATTGAATATAAGTTGATATGATTTCTATTCAGAGCCTTGTATTTAAATATCAAACCGGATTTTGGGTTTCTCATAAATGGAGTCTTCAATAATACTGTTCTTAAACCCAGTAGAGAATGGAATAGATCTTTTAATTAAGATTTAGTTAAATTTTCCAATTACTAAATATAATTGGAATTAAATGAAAGTTGATTTTGGGTTCATTGTGAGTCAAATAACATTGGTTCTTAAACCCAATTAACAGTAAAGTTATGATTTGGAATTTTTCCAAAGTAAAAGTTTTCCAATTTAATAAATTAAATTGGAATAGAGTGGAATTCGATTTAGTAAAAATTGAGATGAGTTTCTGTGAAGGAAGACCGTTACCATTTATGGAATTTAAAAGACTTTTCCATTATTCCATTTATAGTATTTGTCTGATACGGAAATTTATATTGACTATATACTAATATGATTTTCGTGTGGTTCCATATTAAATGTAAGTTGATTTTAGGTTTGTTGTGAGCGACGTTTTAAATGAAATTTGTTCTTTAACCAAGTTAAAGTTAGGATTAATTTACTAAGTTGAATAATCATTAAATAATGATTTCTGGGATTAAACGTAAGAGGAGTTTTAATGAATCTTAATTTAGATTTAAATGTGACTAGGGTAATCAAATTTACCAAATTTTAGAAGTGTTCGAGATGGAGTACCACCAGTTTTACTCTATGCGATGGTTAAATCTTTAACTAGATTTGAAACGTTAAATGTTAATTAAATTTACCGATAACACAATGGCTGTTAGATATGGAGTACTACCAGTTTTGCTCCATGGGATGAATAGGTTGGGATTGGGATAATAAAATTAATGATTACTTCGGTAAGGCTCAATATTCCCGACTAGAGTTATAAACCTTTATTTGATTTAAGTTGTGAAAAGATATTATAAAATCTTTTGCAATGTTTTCAAAGAAAAGAATATTTGATTAAAAGAATATTCTGGATTGGAATGAGGCATATGATGTGTTTTTATATCACTTGATTCTAAGATGCGCAAGTTATTCGGAAAGACCGGGTTTAACCCATTCTGAATAAATGTTACGACGATTGAAATTCGAAAATATGAAGACGATGGTTGACCGGAGATCTCCACATCGTTAGGATAATTACTTATGTCTCGATTGTGGTGTACACCCAAGACGAGGTTATAAGTGGTGATCGTCCAGACATACTTGGAGATCGACCGGATATGCGAGGGCCTCTCTCCTATATTGGACAAATGGGACGAGGAATCAGGTGCCTTTGGTTTCGTTCAGACCCAGAACGGACTTGCAAATGGATTGTATGTAATGCCCCACATTTTTAAGATAATAAAATAAGAATAACTTAATTAAATAATGAGAATTAATTAAAATGGACTGCTCCATTGTGTCCATCTCGAAATTCTGGTCAAAATAGACACCTGGTTTGCGTAAAACGGATAACGTATGGGGAAGTTATGAGCATTAGAAGTTTGTGTATATATATAAGGAACTCATAAGAATATATATAATAAAGATTAGTCCAGAAATCAAATTTCACGAGCAGGAAAGTCCAAAGGGAAAATAGACCGTTGGGGGACGACCTACCAACAGGGGGGTCGACCCATGGGTTGACCCCACCGCGGATCTGGAATCTTCTTCTGACATGCTCGGTTCTGGTATTTTTATTTTAAATCTAAAGGACCAGGTCTCTCCGAAACACTTATAAATAAGTCTGTAGAACTAACCCTAATCCTCATATTTCTGAGGCTATGCAGGGGCTCTGCCATCCTTCCCTCTTCTCATATCTATTCAAAAAATTAAGATTATTGGTCTTGGAAAATTTCTTAATCCAGATCTGAAGAAAAGGAATGAGTATTTTTTAGTAGGTGTTCAGATCTCATATCGAGGTAAGGTAACTTTCTATATCCAATCAATTAAATTTTCCTCCTCTTTCCTTTCCTTTTTATTTTACTAAAAATAATCAATCCATGGTTGTTAGGTTCTGAATCCAAGTAGGGGAAAAACCACGGAATGTTAGTTCTGGACCAGATCCTGGATTTGGAAAGCTTACGAGGTAAGTGGATTTAAGCCATAACATTTAGATAATAATATGTTATCGTTTAATGCATTCCCCGTTATTATATGTGAATTTGCCAGAATAATTGAGAATAACTATTATAACAAGTTGAGATGTTAATGTGAGTAATTCATATGTTGAATCGGTTAAAGTGTTGGAATGATTACATACTGAAAAACAAACTGTTAGAATATGGGTAATGACTACTGTTGTTATAATTACATGATTCACTTGGGACATATTATTGAACAAATGACATGTTAACCTGTTAGATCTGAACAATTACCCGATTAAATGTTTACATGTCAAAATATAATTAAACACATTTAAAAAAGACATATGCCATAATATAGGCATAATTTGATGACATGCAAATTAGATTACAGTAAAAGGATAACATGCCTAAAATTGGCAGTAAATAGAAAACTGTAAACGCGCTTAAACACGAGGTTAGATTACACTTGTAGAGGAAGTCTGCTGGACCAGATTGGCATATCCAGCATCCACAAGTGATAAATATAATGTGAGGGGTCTAAGTGCATAAATAAAACATATAATGGTGCCAAGACACGAGGTTAAATCCAGTTGTGGTAGAAGTCTGCCCGGACCCGCCCGGCAAATCCCGCATCCACAAGTGTAGGCTTAACGTGAGAGGTCTTGTGCATATATATATATATATATATATATATATATATATATAACAAGATATGAATAAAATGGAAATGATGGTAATTAAATGACTAACTCAGAAAATAAGAAAGGAAGGGATGTAATGGACTGAGTTAGTCTGAAGCAAAGGAAAAGTGATATATTTCCCTAAATGACCTATTTCTGAGAATGTGGTTGCAAGTAAGCCACAGGAAATAAAGAAAGAAAAAGGAAAGAAATTACTTGCCACCATGGATTTAGATGGGAATACATTATGAAAATAAATCACTGATTCCTTCTATAAATCAAACTGATAAGGTGCATGCAGTGTTTTCCCTAATAAAATAAGGAACATATATTATAGTGAATGAAGAATAATGGGTTACAACAGTAAATGGTTTAAATGGGAATGATAATCACCTATTATAAACAAATACATTAATGAGAATGTTGTACAATAGACTTGTCGTAGGGACAAGTGAAGATTATAACTTAGGTCATAATAAACTAGTAAGGAAATGGGATAACCGGTGAAATGAGATAAGGGACACTTAATTGTAAATTAAGTAATCAACAAATGGAGAAAACCTGAAACCAGTTGAGAAAAGGGGGAAAATGTATGAAATATAAGAAGTACTTAATTATGAATTAAATAATCTGTAAACTTGTAAGTCGGAAACCCGCTGATAAGAATAACATGTTTGGACTTGTCCTAGGGACAAGAGGAAATTATAACATAAGTTATAATAAATGGGTAGAGAAACTTATTAATGGACCTTAGTTATGAGAGCTAAGTTAATAAATAAACAACGATAAGTTGTAGTAACGGTGTAAAATGGAATTATGATTAAATGAGAAAGAATGAGGAAAAGAAATAAGTTATATTTAATCATAAATAATGACTGACATGTTAAACAGAAAACATGTGAATTAAGATATACTTAATTACATATTAAATAGGACATGTTTTTGTAATGATGAAATCAAACAAGAATATATGAGGGATTGTGGATTACAAACCTTGGGTCACAATCTAGAGAATAATATGTTGTGGGCTTATTAATAAACTTAAATGGGCTAAGTTGTATAACTGAAATTAATAAACAAGAGTGGCCCATTCCTCAGAGATATAAGGGGCTAGCAAGAACTTAGTAACCAGAATAAAAAGTTAAGATACCCAAGTTAAATGGAAACCGGATAAGGTAAAGCATGCGCATAAAACAATGTTTAGACATAGAGTCTAACAACATATTAAAGTGAGGCGCTTGGACCAGTCCGCATGTCTGAAGGTGAATAACCCAACGGGGTAGATCATCGTGGTGTTATAAGGCACGAGGGGAGCGCACGTTCATCTGATTATCCTGTCGGCTCCGAAGGACTGGAAGGGGAAGCACACAGCTTCCTAAGATACGTAAGGTGCTCCTTGTAGTACTCTGTGCAGTGGCAGATATTTGGGTTGTGCTCGCAGAGGTTGGGTCTGCGCGTAACTACTAGTTGGGTGGGCCTTGACTGCAAAAGTAGCTTTGCAGTCAGAATGTTGTGACATGGTGACACCAGGGTGATTCGGCGGTTGCCTCAACGGGGAGGCATAGGGTCACGACCAATAAGGATAGTAAATCGTCAGATGCCTGTCATCGGTTGCCAGTGGGATACGAAAAGGCTAGAGCTAAAGCTAATAGACCATTCACCTTTCACTATCGAGATATGGTGGTTGAGGGAAGATGCCAACTGGATGTTTAGATTGTTTGTTAGGGGTCAGTCATTTAGCTCTTGTAGTCTTTGCTAGTTGAGGGAGGGGCCGAGATAGGGCCAAAGCCACCATGAAAACAGACCCTATGAATATCTATATAGAGAGGCTCTTAAAGATGGGCCTGTACAGATATGGAAAAGCTCCTGTCCGAGTTTCGTGTTTCTTGTATCGCCCTGCCACGGAACTCGGTGCACATTAGAGGACGTGCGGTTGAGGCATTGGGCTACAATTAATGGTACGTACGTGGGACAGTCTAGATACATGCATGTCAGATCTGGGTGGTGTATCGTAGACTTGGGGGCATTATTCCATTTTGGAATCTGATTCGATCAAAGGTGGTAGTCCGTATGCTTGCGTAGCATAGTAATGAGAGAGATATGCGGAAAGTAACATTGTTATTTAAAGATCCGTACGTCACTCCGGCGTAGGTTGGAGGATTGCATACATTTCGGTCGTATTATGGTGGAGACTATGCGAGTGGGGTACCATGGGGTGTACCTTAATATTGGGGGTAGCTACATATATATTGTATTAGGTTAATCCACTGGGAAGTAAATGGGTGCGACGTGTGTGTAAGCCTTGAGTGCTGTTAACCCAAGTAACCTAATAAAAAAGAAAATGTAATTGAACGGTATATGTAGTGTTATTCAAGTGTATAATTTAAATCCAGTCACTAGAACTTGTGTTCTGACCCCTTCCTCATAACATACTCGCAGGTTAGATTTTTGGCAGAGATATGATAGCTTTGGATACTGGTTAGGTAGTATTACTAATACGGTAAGGCTATACTTTGAGTATATTATATTTATCCATTCCGTTGTAAGATAATTTCTAAGCTCTGACATATTTTATGTCTCCATCTTTTCTATAGGATACCAGAGCAAACCAATCTGGGTTTCGACAGATTGGAATTTTGAAAAAAAATCGGTCTGTCGGAATTCCGGTTGTTACATCTGGTATCAAAGCTTAGGTTTAGGATTCATGTATAGATCTGTTTGTATTTTAAAAAATATAAATATATTATATATATACCTAGATCCATAGAGGAACCCACTAAATAAAAAAATTATAACTTGGTAAGAATTGGGATACTTGTTTTGTACACTAAAGGAATGTATACGAAAATCTGAGACCGCTAGGCAATTTGGGTAGAAAGTGTACAATATAATTTGTATGGAAGAAAGGTGAATCCCATTTGTTAGTATTTTGAGTTAGTGGGTTTGCAGTAAAACCTTATAAATTGGAAAAGGTTAAATAGAGAAAAAATGGATTGGGAATATATATAGTTGGGAGAATTGACCTTGGGAAGTGTCTACAGCTTAGAAAAATTGGAAACTCGCTTTGAGTCTAACCCCATTGTTAGCTTTCAAGAAGTTGAAATTGTATAAGTTTTAGGAAAATGGTTTATGGTGTTTTCAAGTTTTAATATTAAAAGTTATAGTTTTAAATATGTAACGTATACATATTGAGCTTTAAAGTAAAATGGGGTATATTTTGTAAATAGTGATTTCTTGCGAAAATTTTGTCTAAAAGAAAATTCTCTCAGTAAAAGATGCATATTATAGAGCATGTATAGCTAGCTAGTTTTCTTGTTAAATTTCATACTAGAATTTTTAATAAAGAAAGTTTCGAAATCTCTATTCTTTCAACAAACATTTTTTGATAAATTGTTTTAATAAAATAATTTTGTTGGGTGGACAAAACAAGTTTTAAAACTCAAGAATAGAGTGGATGTTCGCACCTTGAAGTAAGAGACTGAACTGACCTTATAGGCAAGAACGAGTTATAACTCGATTGAGAAATAGTTGTCCTTATCTACTCTAGTTTTGTGATTTGAAAAAAAAATTATTTACATTTTTTTATGACATGTTTTATGGTTTGGCAAAAGTAAGTTTTCATAAGGAAAATTAAGTTTTGACACTTTTAATTTTTAGGTAGAAAAATTTAAATGAATAGGCCAAAATGTGTTTTAAAAAGTATGGAGTAGGTAAAGATTAATGCCTAGGAAAGACAGGAAAAGTTTTGAGGCTATAAAGTAAATAGCGAGAATTATCTTGGAAAATGGTTAGTTTCTGTAAAATGCGTAAGCATTGAAAAGCCTAGTGTGTTTCTAGAAATAATTGCTGGTACATAGCTAGGACTATTGGTGACTACCAAAAAGAAAGGGCAAGTAAGTATTTAGATCCTGTTGCTAATTTTCATGTTAGGGGTAAAACCCGTTACTACATTTCTGTTGGGATCATTTCGTTATTTTTATTTTTGTTGGGTAGTTAGGGTAACACCTAAACCTGTCGTGGATCCCATAGTTTGGACTTTTCTATCTAAGGGGGGACATAGTCTTGAGATTCTTGGCCCTTGGTAGTAGCTGTGTAGGGTGTTTGTTCTCCTGTTTTAGTTGAAAGACTAGAAGGCTTATTTGAAAACTAAACCTAGATCAGATAATTAAATAAGCTAAGAAAAGAGAAACATAGCAACTAAAAAGGAAACATCAAATTACATAAAGCAACAAACATGATAAGTTATAAGAAAAAAATATGGATAAGTGTAAAATTTTCCAAGATAAGATGAAAAAGAAATTATGTAACAAAGAAAATTTTCTTATGTGGGTTGTGCTTGGATAGGAAAATAGGTAATCTTTATAAATAGTTTCATAAAATCCAAGTACGGTTGGAAAAGGGTACATAAAAAGAAAAATGGAAGATGTGAAATTTTCTGTTTTTTGCTTTTTTGTAACATTAGAAATCGAATTAAGAAAATAAGATTTTTCTGAAATTCAAAAAATAAATTTGGTTGGTAGGATTATGGATGCAATAATTGGATGAACTATGCTCTTACTCAGTAAGAGTGTAGGAAAATTTGGATGAAAATGTATTTTGATTTTCAAAATATTGCACTCATGTAGAATTGACAGTATATTTAGGATGTGAGCATCATATTTTAAAAGGATTTTTGAAAAATTTGCATACACATAGGAGGTACCGCTTAGGCATACATGCATTATTATGTTGTATTTCACTTTGCACATGTGCACAATGGTTGCAAAAATTGGATGCACACATGATGGATGGATATTATGCAAGTGGTTATTTGATTTTACCCATATCAAATTTCGGGGACGAAATTTCCTAAGGGTGAGAGAATGTAACACCCCGCATTTTTAAGATAATAAAATAATAATAACTTAATTAAATAACGAGAATTAAGTAAAATGGACTGCTCCATTGCGTCCATCTCAAAATTTTGGTCAAAATAGACACCTGATTTGCGTAAAACGGATAACGTATGAGGAAGTTATGAGCATTAGAAGTTTGTGTGTGTGTGTATATATATAAGGAACTCATATGAATATATATATATATATATATATATTAAAAACTAGTCCAGAAACCAAAATTCGTGAACGGGAAAGTTTGGAGGGAAAATAGACCATTGGGGGTCGACCCACCCCAAGGGGGGTCGACCCCACTGCGGATCTGGAATCTTCTCCTGACGTGGTCGGTTCTGATATTTTTATTTTAAATCTGAAGGACCAGGTCTCTCCAAAACACCTATAAATAAGTCTATAGAGCTAACCCTAAACCTCATATTTCTGAGGCTACATGGAGGCTCTGCCATTCTTCCAAATTCTCAAATCTATTTAGAAAATTAAGATTAGTAGTTTAGGAAAAATTCTGAATCTAGATCTAAAGAAAAGAAACGAGTATTTGTTAGTAAGTGTTCAGATCTCATATCGAAGTAAGGTAACTTTCTACATCCGATCTATTCAATTTTCCTCTTTCTTTTTTCTTTCTATTATAGTAAAAATAGTCAATCCATGGTTGTTAGGTTCTGAATCCAATTAGGGGAAAAACCATGGAATGTTAGATCTGGACGAGATCCAGGATTTGGAAAGCTTACGCGGTGAGTGGATTTAAGATATAGCATTTTAGATAATAATATGTTATCGTTTAAAGCATTCATGTTATTATATCTGAATTTGCCAGAATAATTGGGAATTATTGTAATAACAAGTTGAGAAGTTAATGTGCATAATTCATATGTTGAATTCGTTAAAGTGTAGGGAATGATTACATGTTGAAAAATAAACTTGTTAGAATATGGGTAATGACTGTTGTTGTTATTATTACATGATTCACTTGTGGCATATTATTGAGTAAATGACATGTTAACCTGTTAGATCTGAACAATTACCCGATTAAATGTTTACATGTAAAAATAGAATTATACACATTTAAAAAAGGACATGCGCCATAATATAGGCATAATTTGATGACATGCAAATTAGATTACAGTAAAAAGGATAACATGCCTAAAATTGACAGTAAATAGAAAACTATAAACGCGCTTAGACACGAGGTTAGATTAAACTTATGGAGGAAGTCTGCCGGACCAGATTGGCATATCCAGCATCCACAAGTGGTAAATCTAATGTGAGGGGTCTAAGTGCATAAATAAAACATATAATGGTGCTAAGACACGAGGTTAAATCCACTTGTGGTAGAAGTCTGCACGGACCCGCCCGGCAAATACCGCATCCATAAGTGTAGACTTAACGTGAGACGTCTTGTGCATATATATATATATATAACACAAGATATGAATAAATGGAAATGATGGTAATTAAATGGCTAACTCAGAAAATAAGAAAAGAAGGGATGTAATGGACTAACTTAGTGTGAGGCAAAGGAAAAGTGATGTATTTCCCTAAATGACCTATTTCTGAGAACGCGGTTGCAAGTAAGCCACAGTTAATAAAGAAAGAAAAATGAAAGAAATTACATGCCACCACGAATTTAGATGCGAATACGTTATGAAAATAAATCACTGATTCCATCTATAAATCAAACTGACAAGGTACATGCAGTGTTTTCCTTAATAAAATAAGGAACATATATTACAGTGAATGAAGAATAATGGGTTACAACTGTAAATGGTTTAAACGGGGAATGATAATCACCTATTATAAAAAAATTACATGAATGAGAATTTGTACAATAGACTTGACAAGTGAAGATTATAACTTAGGTTATAATAAACTAGTAAGGAAATGGGATAACAGGTGAAATGAGATAAGGGACACTTAATTGTAAATTAAGTAATCAACAAATGGGGAAAACCTAAAACTAGTTGAGAAAAGGGGAAAATTTATGAAATATAAGAAGTTATACTTAATTATAAATTAAGTAATCTGTAAACTTGGAATTCTGAAACTCGCTGATAAGAATAACATGTTTGGACTTGTCCTAGGGACAAGAGGAAATTATAACATAGGTTATAATAAATGGGTAGAGAAACTTATTAATAGACCTTAGTTAAGAGAACTAAGTTAATAAGTAAACAACGATAAGTTGTAGTAACGTTGTAAAGTGGAATTATGATTAAATGAGAAAGAATGAGGAAAACTTATGAAATATGTTATATTCAATCATAAATAATGACCGACATGTTAAACAGAATACATGTGAATTAAGATATACTTAATTACAGATTAATTAGGACATGTTATTGTAACGATGAAATTAAACAAGAATATAAGAGGGATTGTGGATTACAAACCTTGGGTCACAATCTAGAGAATAACATGTTGTGGGCTTATTAATAAACTTAAATGGGCAAAGTTGTGTAATTGAAATTAATAAGCAAGAGGGGCCCATTCCTCACAGATATAAGAAGCTAGGAGAACTTGGTAACCTGAATAAAAAGTTAAGATAACCAAGTTAAATGGAAACCCAATAAGGTAAAGCAAGTACGCAAAAGAATGTTTAGATATAGGGTCTAACAACATATTAAAGTGAGGCGCTTGGACCTGTTCGAACGTTTGAAGGTGAATAACCCAACGGGGTAGATCATCGTGGTGTTATAAGGAACGAGGGGAGCGCATGTTCATCTGATTATCCTATCGGCTCCGAAGGACTGGAAAGGGAAGCACGCAGCTTCCTGAGATACATAAGGTGCTCCTGGTAGTCCTCTGTGTGATGGTAGATGTTTAGGCTTTGCTCGTAGAGATTGGGTCTGCGCGTAACTACTAGGTGGTTGGGCCTTGACTGCAAAAGTTGATTTGCAGTCAGAATGTTGTGACATGGTGACACCAGGGTGATTCGGTGATTGCCTCAATGGTGAGGCGTAGGGTCACGACCAACAAGGATAATAGATCGTTGGATACCCATTATCAACAGCCAGTGGGATGCGAAAAGACTAGAGCTAGAACTAATAGACCATTCACTATCGAGGTATGGTGGTTGAGGGAAGACGCCAACTGGATGTTTAGATTGTTTGTTAGGGGACGGTCATTTAGCTCTTGTAGTCTTTACTAGTTGAGGGAGTGGCCGAGGTGCGGCCATAGCCACCATGAAAACAGACCATAGGAATATCTATATATAGAGGCTCTTAAAGACTGGCCTGTGCAGATATGGAAAAGTTCCCGACCGAGTTTCGTATTTCTTGTATCGCCCTGCCACGAAACTCAGTGCACATTAGAGGACGTGCGGTTGAGGCATCGATCTACAAATAATGGTACATGCGTGGGACAGCCTAGATACTTGCATGTCAGATCTGGGTGGTGTATCGTAGATTTGAGGGCATTATTCCATTTTGGAATCTGATTCGATCAAAGGTGGTCATCTGCACGCTTACGTAGTATAGTAATGAGAGATATATGTGGAACGTAACATTGTTATTTAAAGATCCGTACGTCACTCCGGTGTAGGATGAAGAACTGCATACATTTTGGTGGTATTATGGTGGAAACTGTGCGAGTGGGATACCACGGGGTGTACCTTACTATTGGGGGTAGCTACATATATACTGTATTAGGTTAATCCACTAGGAAGTAAATATGTGTGACGTGTGTGTAAGCCTTGAGTGTTGTTAACCCAAGTAACCTAATAAATAAGAAAATGTAATTGAACAGTATATGTAGTGTTATCGAAAGTGTATAATTTAAATCGAGTCATCAGAACTTGTATTCTGACCCCTTCCTCATAACATACTCGCAGATTAGATATTTGGCAGAGACATGATAGCTTTGGATACTGGTTAGGAAATATTATTAATACGGTAAAGCTATACTTTGAGTATATTATATTTTATCCATTATGCTGTGAGATATTTTCTGAGCTCTAACATATTTTGTGTCTCTATCTTTTCTGCAGGATACCAGAGCAAACCAATCCGGGTTTCGATAGATTGGAATTTTGAAAAAAAATTCGATCTGTTGGAACTTGGGTTGTAACATCGTACATCTGACGTTGTAATTTATGCTGTATGAGTTGATCTCTACTAAATATATATCTATTTGGTGGCGGATAATTTATTCTCTTTGCTTAACACACTTCTTTGAGATGTAAGAGGGCAGAGGTTGCATATCGGTAGACATCAGTTGTATGGTATGTATTGACAATGTGGCATGCTGAGACGCATGGATCGAAGCTTTTGTTGAAAAGCAGAGCTTTGTGGATGATGATAAAAGAATGACCTTAATATAGCCTAGCTTTGTTTATAGCGCTAATTCGCACGCTTCACACCTCGGTATGAATCTGAAACGGGATGAAGGACAACAGAGAAACGGACATGCGTTGCCTTCTTGCTATTAGTGATGTCGTGGTATGGAGCCCAGACATTTTACTTATGTGAATGTTGGATGATGGAAAGTAAGGTACCTCAGATTTAACCGCACAAGGCCCTTGATGGTCGACATACCGACCAGGTTTTAGGTCCGATTGGACCAAGGAATGTATTGTTATGGTTCAACCAATCAGCGACGGCTGAATGGCTTTGCTAAACCAAGGGTCGATGCATTCTGTCCCTGAGGTATGTGCTTGAGTGTCTCGAATCGGAAAGGAAGATCCCTTGTCTTGGTTCATAGACGGAAACCCAATTTCCAATACATGATCTTACAATTTTAGTTATATACTATGGCTTAGTAGGATGAAGTACTATGCCATCTATGATTGATGCATTTATATCTGAAGTTGTTTCTGCACTATACACTAGTAATAATATTAAATGATTTTAATTTCATGTATCAAGCATGTTTGGCTATTATAAGATAAAACTCTATATTCCCGCTTGCGCTGCATTGTGTGATGGGACTCGAGTTTTATAATAGCTCCATTTTTCAAAAAGCATTGCGTTGTTTTCGTTTTAAAATTGGTATTCGTGTGGAAGAAACTCGTTTCGTGTTATGCGGCGTGGTCCCATGATTTACCTAAATTTATTTAAAAGTAGTTACTGTTTTGGTTCTCACGCCAGTTCCATGACTGACTCGGAGTTTATTGTTTCCCACCTAAACTCTGGATGCCCATATTTTCCACACGGGCAGCTCGTAATTTTGGTTTTGTAGATATTATTTTTCATAGGATCCTGGATTACAGCTAGAGCTATACTATGAAATGCTCAGTATCCGTGTATTTCCTTCGGCTGTGTTAATTGATGCTTTCCATTACACATTATATTTATGTATTCAAATTCCATTGTTTTGTAAATTAGTTCTCTAATATTTTTCCGTTGTATATTATTTGTACTCTGACATCATGTATTCTGATGTAAATTGTTGTAATAATGATGAGAAGATATCTTTCTCTATGTTTTGATGCGTCGTGTTCTCAAAGCAATCTGCCTTCTTATTCGGATTAGGCCGGCCGTGAAGTTCGGGACGTTTTAGAAACCTTCACTGAGTTCAAGACTGCCTCCCTTCGCTTGCCTTACCTCGGGTATTGTCCTATACCAAGGAAGGAAGATAAACGTTATTTTCGATCTGCTGATAAACAAAGCCAGGGGAAAGATAATTCGGTGGAATACAACTCTTCAGTCTCAGGCAGAGAGACCGATTCTTATAAAGTCAGTTCTAGACTCCATAGGATCGCATGTCTTTGATGCTATGACTCTTAGTTCTTCCTTTTTTCGCTCTTGTTGGTCTTTTGCGTCGTCTTTTTTCTGGGGTAAAAAGGACAACGCTGATTATCAATTACTGGATTTATCGGGACATCGTTTGTCGTCCTAAAAATGAAGGATGTCTAAGCCTTTGAAATCCTAAGGATATTTGTGCTACCTTTGCTTGCAAGTTGTGGGTTCGGTTTAGAGCAAACGATTCCTTAGGGCAATGTTTCTCTTTGCTAAGTATCACAAACTTTTGAGCACTAATTTCATGGGTTTCCCGTCTTACGCCAATGAGGCGTGGAAATCGATGCAAGCGTGAAGTCCTTCTCCGACTAACATGGTGGTGGGTCTGGTTGGGATGGCGGTCCTTTCTCGATTAGGGTGGCATGGAGTGTGGCAAGTACCCATTCTCCATCGCTCTATATTTTTTCTTTTATCTGGGATGGCTGACTCCCCCGGAATATTTCTTCATTTATGTGGAGAACTCTTCATGATGGTTTACCGCTAAACGAGAATCTCCAAAGAATTGGCATCCCACTCGTGTCCTATTGAAGATGCTGTAGAGCTGGTGATTTAGAGTCCGGTGCTCATTTGTTTTTTCGTGGCTCTTGTGCCAGATCTGTTTGGAACTACTTCGAGAACTTGGTTGTTCTCCAAGGTAAGGCCACCTCCCTTGTAGATTTACTGAGAAGCTGGTGGGCCGACATCTTATGAAAATCTATTCGTTTTATCCTTTTTTGTCTTGATTCCTTGTCTTATCTACTCGCATATTTGGTGCTCACAGATATTGGCTCCCACTCTAGGAGGTCGGCTAATACCTTTAATATTGCATTAGGTACGCCTTCTCTACATGCGAGGATTGGTTGATTCATTTGCGTTTCCTTCACCCCTTTTTAGGTCTTATGCTGCTTTCTACTCGTGCAGGTCCTGAATTTTCAGGTTTATTTTGAGCTTGCATTGGTAGATGAATCTGGAGCTTATGATTGGAGTAGTCTGGCTTTAACAGACAACTTTTCAACTTTTAATCTGTTTCTTTAACGCCTTATGGTTGGCTCGTTGGATTAGCACTTCTTGCTTTTAGTTTAAGAGGCATTGTCTAGAGGCTTTTGCACTTTTTTCCTGTCTGCTTTTATTTTCCATTGATGTATTACAGAATTTATAGTCGTCTATAAACTTCAAATCTATTTTTGTATGTCACTATAGAAAGGCTTTTTTCTCCCTTTTGGTATATAGTATTTCTTTTTCTTAAAAAAAGTACAAGCATGAACTACCAAAAATGCCCTTTAGTTTTTATCAAACCTTGATATTACTAAAAAAGTAGGATCTAATAAATAAATTTTATTTACCAGTCCGAAATGTTATCCTACAAATATTATTACATCATTAAAAATAAGATCTAACACATAAATTTTATTTAAAATTAAATATATCCATTAATAAATATTAGTAAATTTTAATATCGCTTAAAATTAGAGTCCATCAAATAAATTTTATTTACAGATTTATTCTCCATTAATTATAATAGAAATGAGATTTCAAACTAAAAAAGCACTAGATGTTGCAATTTAGAAATGAAAATTAAAATTAACATAAAAATATACAAATGTATAAACATATTATACATACATATATATATATATGTAAACATATAAATACATGTATGTGTGTGTGTGTCTCTTTATTAATAACTGTCTTGAAAGCGCAAACTTTTGGTCTAACCGCGAAGTACAAATATTGCTCTTTATATACAACTCTTTAAAAAATTAATCCTGAAAACATCATATAAATAAAAGATCATTAATTTTTTAGTAGATGTTAACATCGCTTAAAATTAAGATCCAATAGATAATTTCTTTTACAAATTCAAAATGCTCTTTCATATAAATTACCAAACTTGATATCACTTAAACATAGGCATAATAAATAAACGTCCTATACATATTCATAATTTATTAATTAATAACACAAACAAAATTTCACACTAGAGAACAAATAGTTGCAGTTTAATAATAAAAATTTAAACCATGCACACATGATTACGATAAAAAACATTTTTCTTAAATATGTTAAGAACATATAATTGTTGTAAAAATAATAATATACTATGAATCGTGTGCCAACATCACGCGCGTGCCGTAATGCTCGTGTGTGTGTGTGCGCGCGTGTATGTGTGTGTGTGTGTGTGTGTATACACATACAAGAGCGTTCAACCGCACCACAATAACCCTCCTATTTCGATCTCTCATTTATAACAAAATAAAATAATGGAGGGAGAGAAAGTTAGTAGAGGGAGAGAGAAACCAGATGTGTGGTGGAAAATAATGAGCTAAAGGGGTGCTAGCACTGTTTGGCATTCTATTGGACGCTTGCTATATATATATATATATATATGTGTGTGTGTGTGTGTGTGTGTGTGTGTGTGTGTGTGTGCGTGTGTGTGTGTGTGTGGCAGCGTTCTGCTACACCTCTTATATTGCACATAGACTCTCACTTTGAATCTCAGACATTCATTCCACCTATTCATTCTCTCTCTGTCTACTAAGAGAGAGAATGAGTGGAAAATTGAGTGGCTAAGATTATATATATATATATATATATATATGGAAGTTCTTTTATTTCACACCAAAAGCATAAAGAGTTACATTCACAACATAAAAGCCCACTATATCCCAGTATGGCCATTAGAGCTTATAATGACAAATGACACACAAATAGGCAATAAACGGAAACAAGTGTAAAAAAGATATTATTTCAATATGCAACAACGTAACCCTAAAAAGTCATTTTGTTATTTTTAATAGCTAATCAAGATTAGTTCTCAATCAGTATCTCTTGTCTAAACACCCCACCTTTGTAGAATTTGTTCATTACGATGAGTTCGTAAAGTTCTCTTTTACAATTTTAAACTAAACAAGTCATATAAATATGTGTGTACACGCATGTGTGTGTATGTGTGTATATAGCATCAAAAAAAAATTGGTGATAACAAACCTATTATGATTCATGAGGATGAGCTAGCATACCTAAGCACTGATGGCCTTTCAAAGTTGAGCAAGAAAGGTCAGCATATAATAACAACTGTTGTTCGTCACATATGGAAAGAGAGGAACAAGAAAATTTTCCAGCAAAAAGAAAGAAGATAGGAACAAATTTGTGACTTGATATCTTCAGATACGAAAATTATCAAGCAAAGAATGAAGAAGAAGTGGCTTACTAATATGGCGTAAATTGACCAGCATATCCTGTTGGCATTGAATGGGATTTACAAGCTGCCATTTGTGTAGAGCTCTTAAGAGATTTGGAATCATCCTTTTGGTTTCAAAAAGATGGAGTTTTTTGAATTGGTTCAACCTTTTTTATGCTGCTTTGGCCACATACCGCTTGTAATAATTACGAATCCTTATTCCTTGTGCTAGTTGTTTTCGGTTTGTTGTACTGGTTTTGAGCTTTAGCCTGTGTGCATCGGTAATGTTAACCATATATATATATGTATGTATGTTTTTGTGTGTACACATACACACATTAGTTATTTGAACACAAAGTAACACAATGAGTGGCATAATAGATATGGACAGTCGGATCATTTTATCTTTACACGAAAGGTGAGAATAAGAGGCAACCTAGCGGTTGAGATTCATTGTGATTTTTTTTTCGAAACACCTATGTTAATAATCTTTCATTACAACCCAATCGCAAAATCCACATTCAGATCAATTATAATTATTACAAAATAAAATCATAGCAATGATATATAAAGATGCCCTCTTGGTTGGTCATAGTCTAGATGTTGGCAATAAACATCCTTGTCATACATACATCCAAAAAGAAACACACCGGAAAGAAAACTCATAAATAGCTAATTGCCTCCTGCACGTCTTTGGAAGCTTATTCGAAGAAGAACCTAAAAGCTTTAACCCTTAGCCTACTCAAATGAGTAGTAAGAGTTTGAGGGAAAAATAAATTTTTAACTCCATCAATAACTAATGTGAACAATAACAAGTACCCCTGTAATCATTAGATATCTGGTGTGACTATATTTTTTAACCGAACAGATATCCTATCACCCTATTACTGGTATCAAACAACATAATAACCATTCATGTGCTCCCTCTTATTCTCATAATGGTTAGAATAAACAATAATGTGTCAAAAGGAAACATAATGTGGACCACCCATCCCCGTTCTCTTGACTACCTGTATTAATGGATTTATGTTTTTTTATTATAATAATAAATGATCTACTTGCCTACTAACTATCTTTTTTTTTTAATCTGAGATTACCTGTATCAACCCGTATATTAGAATCACTTCATTCCCCCAACCATTTCGGAGACAACCTTCCTAGCATATATGTGTAAAATAAAATTTCATGAGGCAATCCCTCATTGGGCAGATCCTATCAACACCCACCTCATAGTTTTATCTGTATGATGACTATGAATCTATCAACATGTGTGGGCGAGAATGATACACATGTCATAATTTTACCAGTAGAATCACTATGAAACACTAAAGAAGTTTTATTTGGTAACTCTAGAATAATTAAATATATTGTATCTCTAGTAACCCTCCTATTAGAATCCCAATGTAAGCATAATCGTTAACCCCAATATAATTTGATTGGTCAATTCCTATTGGTATCCCCAATGTTGCATGATTTGTTTAATCCCACCAGTGTCCCTAACATATGTGTAAATCATGACTCAAAACATTAGCAATAACTAATAGCATACAAAGTTATGGTTAACCACCATAGCAAACACATAGGCTCGACTAGCATGTCGTCCTCACTTTTATCGACCCCTTATCAAGGTGTCGATACAATCAAAAGTGGCTAATTTGGTGTGAAGTTTATATCGATTTCATACTTAGGCTAACCACTTATGGATTCGAAAAAAGTATTTGAAAATAAGTTTTGAAATTAACCTCATTGACACGGTCTATGAGCGACAAGACTAGAGGCAATATCCTCAAATACTTTTGAAAACAGTTAAGAGTATCGACCTAGAAGAAACAACAAGGAATAGAGGCGAAAACCTCATATGTTTTGAAAATAAGCTTGGAAACAAAGCTTGTCAACATGGACAATGACGCCAAGATTAAGAGGCGATAACATCAAGCTTTAAAATACAAGTTTCTAAACAAATCTTATCGACCCAAACATTGATGATAAGGATAGAGGCAATGGGCCCCAAGTTTTTATAAAACAAGTTGGAAGTAAGCCTTGTCAACAGTCGACATGGCTTGGTATAAAGACGGTGAAACTCAAAGCTTCTTTCAAAATAATTTGGGAAATAAACCGTTTCCAATACAGACGTCAAGGCATCGATGTGACGACTAGTAGGGTAAAAAAAATAGAGGCAATAAGCATTTTATCTTTGATAAGTAAAACAATCTTATCGATCTAGTATGTAGGAGACAAGGTTAAGTGGAGAAGTATACTTTAAAAACATAACTATAGACAAAGGTGATAAGGACTGCTTCAATAAGCCATAGGGATGATGTGACAAGGTCTAAATCCATCTTATACTATATAACATGGTATACCATGTATCCAGATCTCTTGCTATCAACGATAAGACTCGACCATGTCGACGCGGTCTATATGGAACTATCTACAAGGTCTATAGACTTGGTATGACATGTAATTTGCATGAAAACTGATTTATTACCAACTTTTGTAAACATTATAGGTTATTGGACAAGTGTAACTGAGCAAATACTCAATCTTTTCAGTTTTGAATGATTATAATGATCAAAATACATTATTAATTAATTACCATTAATTAACCCATTAAACATGTAAATCAATCAAACTTAGGAAAATCATTTTAAATAGGAAAATTATGGGAAAAATCCTAAATATTCACAAGTGATCGAAGATATCATTTCTAGCTTGTGTAGAAACTTTGGATCATACTAATAATTTTAATTATTTTTAAGGACTAATCTTGTAATCAACTCTTAATCAAACTTAGGAAATCCAAAGAATATTCCTACATGCTAAGAAAATTATGGAACTGAAACTCATCTCCAGAATTATGTTATATACAACATATAAAAATTTTAATGCCTTCAGACAAGACAAATATAGAATTTAATCAAATGCCTAACCAAATTCTTATGTAAACAAGCATATTTAATTCAAACAAACTATTGTTTCATCTTATGAATGAGAGAACAACAATATCATGCGCATAGACTCAATTCAAGTATGAACTATAACCGGAAATAATAAGAAATTTGAATCATTATTCCCCTTAGTTTAAGATGAGAGAGTTGATATTATTGATGTAAATTCCCAGCTTGAATTTCCTTACCTTTACTTAAGTTTTCTTCCTCTTCTTCTCTACAATAATAGCCTGCCTGCCGTAGGTATTTGATTAGGTTTCAAGAAATGAAAATGAACGGATTAAGAATAGAAGCTTATGGGTATATACGAGGCATTTTTTTCCACTTTACCCCTTACATAATTCAACTTATGTCTAATTAAGTTAATTAGTTACCGAGACCGAATCATTTTATTATGTACAAATCTCATCCCAACATCCGATTACATAAATATTATTTAATTTACCCCATTAGATCTCCCAAATAATGTTCACCAAAAAAATGGGCATTACATCATCCCCTCTTTAAAATAATTTCGTTCTCGAAGTTCAGTCAAGGACTAAAACAAACATAGCAGTCAACACGCATGCTACTAAAACTAGTGTAACCCACTAGATATCAATTATATAAAACAATATAGAACAAAACATGAAGAAACCCGTGATAAGTATCTATAATCCTATCTTTAACTTCCCAAGTACAATCCTTCTCCTTATCACTCCACTGGGCTTTCATCGGTTTAACTGCCTAGTTCCTTTGCTTCTTCTCAACTCAAACTACGATTCTGACAGGTTGTCTTACAAAAGTCGGATCCGTATCTACCACTAAAGTTTCCCTTTCCCTTGGATAGTTAACATCTTTTGGATCGTACATATATATGCGAAGATGAGAAACATGAAAAACACAATGCACACCTATCAAACTCTCTGGCAGCTTCACTCGGTATGCCAGTTTCTCGATCCTTTCTAAAAGAGAAACAATCCAACAAAATCTTAATGTTAGTTTTCCTGAATTTACGAATCTTAGTACAAATTTCATTGATGATACCTTAATAAAAACATGATCTTCAACAGAGAACTCAATATCCTTAAACCTCTTGTTTGCATAACTCTTCTGCCTCAATCGAACTTCCTTCATCTGACCTATAATCAACTCAATTTTTTCGACAGACTCTTTCACTAAATTTGAACCTAGCACTATCCTGTCTTCGGTCTCCAAATGACAAGTTGGCTACTTCTTCCGAATAATGCCTTGAATTTGGCATTCCTTATCAGTCGTATGCTATTATTATAGGAAAAATCAACTAGACGAAAATGAACATCCAATGAGCCACAAAAATCTAGGGTATAAGTTCCCAATAAGTCTTTGAGTACCTTATTAGCTCTCTCCATTTGTCCATCTGTTTGTGGGTGATAATTGAAATCTTAAGATAGGCTCCCAAAATTTTCTGTAGACTTCCAAAACTTGCTAGTTAACAATGAATCTATATCACTGACAATGCTATAAGGAATCATATGAAGTCTAATTATATTCTTCATGAATAACTCATCCAATACTGCTGCCATCATGGTAGATTTAACGAGAATAAAATATGTTCTCTTACTCAATCTACCAATTATGACCCAAAAACTTTTGTTTCCTTTTTTCAAACTCAACAACCCATCTATAAATTCCTTGAATATCATATCTCATTTCCAAACATGGATATCTAGGTGATGAAGCAACTCATTAATATTTTCTTGTTTGTCTTTCACTTGCTGCCAGTTCAAACAATGTCTTACCATGAGCCAACATCCCACTTCATTCCTTCCTAGAAAAACTTCTCTTCATGTCCTAATACAACTTATTACCTTCTGGATGAATCATGATTTTAGCTCGGTGACACTCTCAAAGAACTTCCTTCTTTAGATCTTCAATATTTAGAATACAGAATCTGCCCTTCTTCCTCCATCATCCTTTGTAATCAAGATTGAAATCATTCATATTATTAATCTCTGTTCCATCTTGGATTCTTCTGACCTTTTCAGTTATAATTTGATCTTCTCTTTGCTAAGAAGCAATTATTTCGATCAAGATTGGTCGAACTTCCAACTATGACATCAAAGTTGTTCCTTGTTTCGAACTTGACACCAATCAGATCTACACATCACAAGTAGTCAATAATTCTCATTCCTTTCGTTATGCCAACATAGCTAACACCACATCCTAAAATTTCCTACCAAAGGCATCAAAACTTAATTCACCTTTTTAGTGTATACTCAATGCCAAAATAACAAGTTGGAAAAAACTCCAACATCGTTGCTATCACATATTCTACTATTTTTAAGAGAATAAATGCCTTAGAGACTTAGGATCCATAAATAGCTCAAATCTTTCCTCTAAGAGTTAATGCCTTTAAATCTTCCATGCAAAGACAACAACCGTTAAAGCTAAATTATAAGTTAAATATACAACCTCATGTAGTATAAATCGCCTAAAAACACATGCAATCACTTAAATATTTTGCATGAGAACAACTCCTAATCATGTTCTACACGCATCAAGACTACCAAATATTTTTCACCATCTATTACAATAAAAATAGGAGCATGGTCAATAAGTGTTTTAAATTCGAAGTGCTCTTCGCTCTTACTTGACCAAACAAACTTGACATCCTTCTAAGTCAATCTAGTAAGTGGTGCCGCCATCCGAGAAAAATCCTTAATGAATCTTAGGTAGTGGTCATATAATCCAAAAAAAATTCGATCTTGGTAACACTCTCTGGTCTCTTCCAATTACCAATAGCCTCAACTTAGCTTGATTTACGGACAACCCTTTGTTTCGAACAACATGATCAAGAAATTTCACTTCCATCCACCAGAAGTGACACCTACAAAACTTAGCCTTCAACAGTTGTTGCCTCAAAATCTCAAGCAGAATACGAAGATATTGTTGTTTCTAACAATTCTATGATTTTTGTTTGATGATAACAAACATATATTTATTATTATAAATGTGTTTGTAATTGTACTGTTATATTACATCACAGACAAAAAATAATATATTTAAATAGAATACTACTATTATATAAGAATTTAATTATTCACATAGTATTTTATTTAAATATAATATTTTATTTCAAATCTCAACAATACAAATTTATAAGTCCACTATTTGTATAACTAACTGTAATACAATACATTCACATTCAATTTCATTTCTATACATTGTTGCCTCACAACAACCCTCAAATACTCATGTTACATTTCATTTACATAATTGTACACACATACACTTCACTCTCTATTATATATAAATTGATATATTCACTGACACTGTCACCTGTCTTCTGTCTATCTTCTTCACTGTCAATCAAGTCTTCTGCTTACCTGTGGAAAAAATAAACACTCACTATAATCTAGAACAAAAATATTTTACATTCTAGCAGATATAATTTTTATTTTAAAATTTATTCGCCTTAGAATTTTGGTGTGTTTCTCATCTTCATGACTTGATCTGATTTTTACGGTTTTCCATCTGTGTCTAGACAGCTTGTGATATTCACAGTGATACACTGTAAATACCACAAGGTAGATAGTTTTCTAGTGCTCACAGATATATATATATATATATATATATTCTGTGGACGTGCACTATACAAGTATACACATACGTATGTATATACACATATTTTTTGCAAGGACAATACAATCAGCATGAGACAAATATGTCAAGAGAGTGGTGTTCAGGTGAAGCCCGACACACATGCATGGTGCATGGGTCAGGAGTCCATGAACAACACAAGAGGAACAATGATGTTATAGAGCACACACATATATATAAGTTTGTATATATACACACACACACGCACGCACACACACAAATGCAAACATTTCAAGTCAATGCAATGCCATGTACAAGTCAGGGTCAAATGCCATGTGTTAGACCAAAAAATGGCACTAACACCCAATTGAATAGGATTTGTGAAGAATAATAATCTAAAACATAGAAAATCAAGCAAAGACACGAGATTTATAGTGGTTCAGCATTAACGAGCCTACATCCACTTCATATTTTCTCATTTCATTCATAGATTACAATTACAATGAATATTGCCCTCAAACACTCGAATTCAATTAATAATTCTTTATGAATTCATTGATTTTTATTGAAGAAGAAGGTAGTTTTTTGTGGAGGAATTCGGCCATGGCATATGTGGAAAAACAAAGTGCCAAAAGATCCCCTTCATTCGTTGTATTCTCATGTATTTATAGTTGTAGGTAAATGGTGGGTCGGTTATGCCACGTGGCGGCATCAGAGGGGATTTCGGAAGTAGTGGAGAATGTGGGATAATGGTCTTCAACTGTCCAGAATTCATCATTCCAAGCAAGACGGGTCCTCTCATTCCGATTCAAACTGGATGCTCAAAGCTCCAGCTTTAGGCCATTTAAGTAAGTGGATCAGGTCAAGTCCGATCCGATCCGAAAGGAAGGATCTGATCCGATCCGAAAGGGGGAATCCGATCCGGTGACATTTGCATGTACAATTAAAGTTTTCCAACCTTCTATCACTCCATCGAAATGATCGTCAATCAATGTAAGTTCATACTCAAGTCCCTAGCTTTGGGTAGCATGGTCATAAAACAGGCTAACATTCCCCCCCAAAGTACATCTTATCGCAGATGAGATGTGCTTTGGATAAGTCGAGCTAAATCTTTTTGGAACGTCATCCACCCTTGAGGAGGCTTTATCAGATTTTTGTGTCCTATTGATTAGTTCCGGCATATGGATCTTTTCCTTTATATATGGCTTGTCATATATCACACTACTTCTATTGATGCTTATCGGGCCAAATTCCATGGCTAGAGTGGGCATGATGATCGATCAATCGTTTAGACCTCATCGAATCAAGTGGTTGAATTTCTTCATCATAAGTCATGTAGGATTGTCGGCTCCCATGTGAGATCGTACATGCACAAGTTAATGCCAAATGATGTCATCTTCCTCTGCTAGTCAAGTGTGTTACTGGGTCATGCTTTTTTTATGTATAAGTCAATGTATGAAACAGTCATCCAAGTCATAGGGTAGTATTAGAATCTTCGGGCTTTGAGCTAGCATCTAGACCATTGGGATAGAGTGTATCGGAATTGGCATATAAATCTGTCATTCATGCTTGGAATTAGACTATCTTGATATCAGGATATTAATTTAGGGCTCCACGATTGTATCGAATCATAACAATAAGGTATCTGAAAGCCATGATCATTCTGGATTGTTTTATAATCCTCTGATCACATACGAGTCAATATGAGATGTTGTTGAAAACTTGCAAGCCAATAGCTAGTAGGATCATGACAAATCATAAGGCAGTTGAGGAGTTTATCACACTTTCCATTTGAAGCAGTTGCGGATCAAGTCTTTGGTCTCAATGTTTGATCCGTTAGTTGACTCACTTGGATGGTCAAGATGAATTAAGTCTTACTCCAGAGATATAGTGTATTGTTCTAAATCATGCACTGAGTCAGGGTCATGTTCAAAGTCAATCTGTTAGTTGAAGATGATGCTCCCAGAATCAGTGGAGGATGATCGACGTCAGTGCTTATTCCCCTAACATTAGTGGGGGTTGGGCCAAGTCAATTGGACATCCAGTCTTCTATCTTTTATTCTTTTTTTTATTGCATTGGGTTAGAGCTGCATGTTCAGCAATCTTAGCCAACCTGTGTTGTTATGTGCTCTTTCTGAAGTCGCCAAGGGTTGGAGTTGTATACGCGAATGGTCGAATCAGATTTGTGTCGGTGTCATCCTATCTATTTAGTCAGAAAGCGGGGATCGCCTTATCGAGTGTCAGCGAACTTAGATACTCACCTCGCATCAGCTACGGAGTTGAGTAAGCTCGTCAATCATGTAAGCAAGCGAACATCGTTAGGGAGTTATTCGAACTCCTTCTTTCATGCTTTGGCATAATCCAGAATAGCCATCACAGTATTGTTAAATCTATCTCTCATGCTTGGTTCCCTTGAGCTTGGTAATCAAGATCACTGGCTCGATCAATGAAATTGGTCCTTTTCGGATTTGTACATTCTTGTTAGTCTTTTCCTAGGCTTCTCTTTTGTCTTTAACATTTAAGGAGTTAAATGATACTCCATTCTTTGTCATGAAAACACTGTGATCATCCATCTCAATATAGGTATCCTCTTATTGCAGGAATCTGTCTATTTCAAGATAGAATTCACCAATGTTTCTTGGAAAATCTCATGGTATAAAGATATTGAGGTTTGTTTTAAAGGTGAATCCGCAAAGCCTTTTGGGGGGTCTCGACACAGAGAGACTTTAAAGTCTGAGTTATCTAGAATACTGGATATTGCTGCAAAAACACCATAGATGGTCCAGGCCGATCTGTAGATGTTGCTGCGGTGTTGAACCTTTTGTGGAACGAATGTAGGGTCTCACCGGACCTTTGTTTGGTTGAAGTTGGTAACATTACATTCTTGGATCGACAGACGTGGACCTTTGATCGCTTAACGAAGTGGGTGACCAACGCGTTCCAGCGGTTGATCAAATCGGATGGATGCCACCAAAAATCGTACAACAACTATGTGATCCAAGATCCGGAAATGGTAGCTTGAAGAGCAGGGAGTTGATGAAATCCCTGATGTCTCTTGTGAAAAAGTTTTGACTGACATTGCTTACATTGCCTTTGAGGTGTGCCGCCTCTGGTGAAGCCTCAATTAACATTGGCAATCTGGCCTTTGTTTTCGAGGAGTCATCGCCAATTGTCCAATTTAGCGCTGGTGCCCCCAGCATGAAGTCTTGAAGTGGGTGGAAGTTGGTCTCTAGCTTCTTAGACCCGCATATGCAATAGCCATCAATCAGGCTTTCATCCTTTAATTTTGGATGGTGATTTGTTGCTCGGATGTATGCGGGTCAGTCTTGACGAGTCATTCTTTTGGTTACAGTCTGGGATCTTGCGGGACTATGATGATAGCAATGTGCATAAAGTTTGCGGATAGTTGAATTACGTTACTCGAAACTTGTATCCCATGCATGCCCCTCATCTACGGCGGTTTTGCTATTAGGTGGGCATCAAATCCATTTCTTCTTTGAAATCATACTTCCTCATCAAGTCATGAGTTAAATTTTGATACAAAATGATTTGTATGTGTCTGGCTCATGTTAGTCTTTGGTCTCCCATCCAATCTCTGCGGATCGGAGTCTGGTGGCGATAAAGTCAAATTATAGTCACCTCGTATGCTTCCATTTGCCCCCTGTATTAAGGAATGAGGAACTTCATGTTGAATTTGAGTTGGATGTGAAGCATTCATCTAAATTGGAGCAAAGGTTGGTCGAACTCCGTTTAAGTTTCTAGTGGCTTTTGCATTGCCATCGTTTTCATCCAAGATGTTATGGTCAGAAGTTGCATGCTACAAATGTATGGGTGGAGGTTGATTGCCCCTCGTTTCACTCAAGATGATGTTGCCAACTATGCGATCTAAACAGCGGAATAGGGAGTGATTGAGCCAAGTTCGTTGTCGATCGAATTCCTATGTTGCTCGCTCCAAGGATTAAGTCGTAGCTACTCGGCCATCCATCCATCCGAGTAAAGAAGTCATCCATCATTTTCTAACGCTTCTGGAGAAGTTCATTTTATCATACCATCTGGGTTCTTAATTCAGTAATGGTACCATCCGTTTCATATCTTGTCTGACATGCTGAGGGATTACTGCAAGAAGAAATCTGCTGGCTTCCTTCGCTGCTAGCGCCTTTTGTACCAACATCCTCAGCACGGAAGAAATTTCTATCTTCCTTCTTTTTGGCCCTTGAGTCGGAGTGTCTGGAAATTCGCTTCCTTGCAAGCTGGAAGTCAGAGTAATGGTGTCCCCCTTATCTGGGGTCTTTCAACCGGAAAGTCGATCGGGACTAGCAAATGGACATTCACTCCACATCCATTCTATGGTCCTCAAGTGGCCTGTAAAGATCGAGGTATAAGTTAGACATAGACATACAAGTTATGTCATTTGTAAATACTTTCAATAGTGTGCCCCCAGTCCAGGGGTAATGGCTAAAGATCGGTAGTTGTATCACATCCCATTCAAATTTAGACATGGATGCATGTGTGAAGACCCGTAACTTCCCCGTAAAGGAAAGCGGCGGATAGTTCGAGAACAAACCACAACAGAACGCATACGAAAGAACATTTCAATGCTTATTACAACAATGCATCAGATTACAAGAATATACGGAGTATAAATGAATATTACACAGAAATATCAGAGATTTAAATTACATTTAAATACATAGCAGCGGAAAATAATACAATACACAACTAGAAGAGATATACGGATACAAAGCTTTCCGGATATCGTTCCAGCTGTAAACTAGGATCCTGTGAATATAAATCTGCAAAACTAAAACTACTAGTTGCCCGTGTCAAAATAGGGGCACCCAGAGTTTGGGTTAAAACAATAAACTCCAGGTCAGTCATGTGACTGGTGTGAGAACTAAAACAGTTATTAATCTTTATTTTAAAGTTAGGTAAATCAAGGGACCACACCGTATAACACGGAACGGGTTTCCTCCCAAGAATACCAGTGCATAAACAATAGCGCAATGCTAAATAAAGAAAAATGAAGCTGTTATAAGACCCAGGTCCTATCACACAATGCAACGCAAGCCGGGGGATAGAGTTTTCCCGTATAACAGCCAAAGAATGCTTGATACGTTTTAAAACAAATCATTTGATACTATAATAAGTGTATAGTGTATAAAACAACTTCAAATCATAAGTATCAATCATAGGCGGCATGAATGCCCCATAACACTATGTCTCCATATATAGGTTATACAATCAAAATCGCAAAGTCGCGTATTTGGAAATTGGGTTTCCATCTATGAACCGAGGCAAAAGATAGTCCTCAACCGATTCGAGACGCTCTAGCCCGTGTCTCAGGCAAGCGCGCAGGCAAGCCTTGGATCGTCAAGGCCGGTCCACCGATGTGGATTATTATGCCTGAACACTACGTTTCCCCACCCTATGGGGTGTAAGTCTGGTCCGTCTGCCGACCAGAATGCATCGGCCGAAACCGATATAACCGAGGCGCCTCGCAACAGCAACAACCACATAAGTCAAACTCGTCAGGGCGTGTAAAACCACTGACGCCACTTCTAGCTAGAAAGAAACGCAAGTCCTCCCTGAGGTCCGTCTCCCGTTTTTGGTTCATACCGGGTGTGAAACTCGCGAAGTAAACGTTACACAAAGCTACGCCACAAAGGCCGTGCTTTGATCATCACCACAAGACTTTGCTTTTCAACAGAAGCCTCGATCAATTGCCACTTAGGCATGCCACACAGGCAATTCACTCCATGCGTTTGATATCCATCAATATATAACCCCTGAGCTCGTACATCTCAGAGAAGGGCGTTAAGCAAGAGAATAAATTCTCCGCCGCCGAACAGATATATATTTAATAGAGATCAATCACACGGACTAAAATCCAATGTCAGACACACAGTCCATTTACAAGTCCGTTCTGGGTCTAAACGAAACCGGAGGCACCTAGTACCCCGCATATCCATTGATCTCCAAGTACGTCTGGACGGTCACCAACTGTTTCCATCTTCTTGGGTGTACAGCCCAATCAAGATCATCAGTAATCACCCAAACGACGTGAAGACTTCTGGTCTTCGACCACCGTCTTCATCTTCGACTTATCGTCGTATCAGTTATTCAGAATGGGATAAACCCGGTCTTTCCAAATAACTCGCGTATATTTTAAATAAGTGTTACACAAACACAACATACGCCTCATTCCAATTCATCAGTCACTAACCGTAAATTAATCAAGAGAATAATTTCCCAAATATTAACCCCGAAGGCCGAAACCAACATCAGATCAATATCCAGAAAACCATTCTGCTTGACTAACCGACAGTTAGTTTCTAAATTTTACATTCATAGGGAAAGGTTCCCATTAATTTTATCCAAGATAAATTCCTTGAATTTATTCTTTAATCTATTTTTGAATATCAATTCAAACTAGTCGGGATTAGCGAACCTTACCGAAGTAATCATTTTTTTTAATTTCCCCATCCCAACCTATTCTCCCATGAAGTAAAACTGGTAATACTTCATATCTAACACCACAGTGTTATCGGTAAATTCAATTACCATTTCACGTTCAAATCTAATTAAAGATTTAACTATCGCCTGGAGCAAAACTGGTGATACTCCATTTTCGATCATTTCAATCTAATTAAAGATTCATTAAAACTCCACTTAGTTTTAATCTTCGACTGGGTTAAAGAATCAGTGTCATTTAAAACACGGTTCACGATAAACCCAAAATCACATTCCATTAATTATCGGGTTAAAGAACAAGTGTTATTTAAAACACTGTTCACGATAAACCCAAAATCACATTCCACTAATTATCGGGTTAAAGAACAAGTGTTATTTAAAACACTGTTCACGATAAACCCAAAAATCAATATCAATTCAATTTCAATTAAATATTATTTAATTGGTACACTTCATTAAATCTAAATAAAAAGATTTAATCTTTTCTCAACTGGGTTCAAGAACAGTGTTAGTGAAGACACCATTCACGACAAACCCAAATCACATTTGATATTAAATACAAGGCTCTGAATAGAAAATATATCGGCTTATATTCAATATCAAATTCTACGACCAACAAATATCATATTGGAAATAACGATATATATATCTATATCTTTCAAATTCCCATAACAATATCTGTATCATCACGAAATCCAATATCGAAATATTCCGAAGACAATTTCGATTCAAATCCATTCCAATATAATTATTGGAAATTCTGGTTATTTTTAAAACCCTTTTCCAAATTCAATTTATTTATTTAAAAATAAATAGAATTATAGTTCTAGTTCAAAACTAGT